>CM068373.1:287357907-288672907 GCA_034769895.1 Magicicada septendecula | reverse complement strand
GGAACACACCTAAAATTCTACATGATGATGGTTCTTCTCACAATTCTTTATGGGTCTGAGAATTGGACTTTAACGAAAGGCCAGGCCAGTCGCATCCAAGCAGATAAAATTATATTTCTCAGGTACGTGGCAGGGTATACTCTCCATGATCATAGAAGAAACGCCCAGTATCGGCTGAATTGGTGAGAACATCTTTGCAAAATTAATCAATTCTTAACGAATGCCATCGTTACAGAGTTATTTTCCTGTGCAGCCTTTGACAAATCGCAAGAATCTCATATCCGATGGTAGTATCCTACTGAAAAGGTATTTTCGGCTGAACTGAAGATTCAGAATCATACAATAAAACTGGCACAATATAAGGCTGCATCCTCAAACATCTATGGAACCATAAGCCGAGGGGACGGAGAGGTCTGGGTTGTCCGAGGAAGTGTTGGAGTGACCAGCTCTAATCTTTTCCTGTTTGTGACCGGAACAAACCATCCTTGGTTTAATCCGTGAAGATAATTATGATGATGATGATCGTTGAATACAAAGAAGAAGTGGGGAGGGAGTTGAATGGGGTAGAAAGAATTTCCAGGAAAGTCAAAAATAAATTAACGTAACGTAACCCCTGGAGGACACACCGTGGTGATGATGATGACAGTGAAGGTAACGTGGAGATGATGAAACATATCCATGCACCAAAGTCGCCAGTTTATAAAAGGAGAATTCCATTTTGTTACACTGTTCAATTCCATTAGTCGTGGTGGTGGCTGTACGTAAGTAAAAGAGGGAGCAGAGGAGAGAAAAACACAGTCAATGATTTACTGCTTCCACAAAATACACTTGTACTGCATAGTCATAAATTTCATAAGGAGCGAGCGACACACAAGTACAGTATATTCTACGTTTAAGAAATAAAGAATTTTTCCAAAGGGGAACCAGACCAGGAAATAGTCGTTTAGATCAAAGCAACGGATCACTGTATCAAAGGCCCCTTACAGCTACAGCTTGCCAATAACGTATTTATTTCTAATCTTTCACTTCAGCTCGTGAATCAAATATATCATATTTCAAATGAAACACAAACAAAGGCATACACTCACACACGCGTGAACTCAAACGGAACAAATCATTTTGAAATAATGGTTGAGTTGGCTGGAAATATGTCGTTACTTTTATAACATCATAGTGCCTGACTGAAGGTTTTGTTTGTTGTAAATCGATAACACTTATTTTCGTCAAGTTACAGGTCTTTACCACAACTATGTGCAGTTACACGGTTACCGTTATTGTGTAATTCAGAGCCCATTTATGGTACAGATAGGCTCCACCAAGGCCATCAGGTGTGCAAGCTTGCAAGGCAGTCTATGGTTGTTGCTGGTAGACTCTTCTTAAAAAGTGTCTCACCTTGGTCAATGGGAGGTGCCCTGATGCTTGCATCAGGGTGCCTAAACTGACTTCCCGGGAGATTGGGGAAGCTTCAGGTGGCTGGTACGCCTGTCACTTGTCTCGGTCGCGCATGGGTGGGCGCCTGAAAAATATCGTACTCCCTGACCATGCTTGGTGTTGGACTCGAGGTGGTTTGTGGCATTGCTGCGGAAGCCTCGTAAGGGGTGTACTCGGGGGGATGTTATGGACTGTTAAATCCTAGATAGTTGATTATCCAAACCCCACGAAGGGAAATAAGCTGCACGTCTCGCTTTCCCAGGGGCACCATTTCAACGTCGGGCGCTTGCTCAGCGTTTTTGATATTATTCTCCGCAACCATGGGGGACAAGGGTTGAAGATAGGACTTAGGTCCTTGTAAAACTTATTCTTTCTTACCGTTATTATTTTCCTGACTTCTTTTGATTTTTTCATCCTGGAACAGATGTAAAATCTGTTCCATTTTGAGAACCCTTATATGCATTCTGAATTTAAAATGTTATTATTCATATACAATGTAAATTGAATTAAAAATCAGACCATAGTTTTCTGGAATTTTCTATATTACAACTTATTTGTAAAATAAATCTTTTTCTTCTTCTTCTTCTTCTCCTCTTTAAGGATTAGGTTGCTAAACCAGTTCCGGCACCCGTCTCATCTTCGGACGAACCACGTCTCTTCTACCAATGGTTTTATAGTTGAGTGTCGCTTTCAGCAATCGATCCTCTGTCCGAGGCTGCGTTGGATGCTACAAGTATTTCAAAGTTTTACATGAACAGGTTACTGGCCTGTTGTACAACCCCGTACCAGGAGGACCAGAGACTCTTCTGTGATGGTTACCATACCATAGCCGAAAGGGCCCTGTTTTGGGGCGCATGAGATTCGCCCTCACCCTTCTCTTTCTGAGATAGGATTCCGTAGCTTTGTATCGGTTATTCTGATACTGAACGTTTGTAAAATAAATAATAAAATATATTTTCGCGTACATTTCTGTAAGTTATACACTAATATTTTAAAACCTACTGTAACTGCCTATTAGCTACATAATATACAATTATAGCTACATAATGTATAATTGATTTAGCTCATAGTTATGTCTTATGCATCACACTTCATTATTTCTATTATGCGAAGAATACTTTCTTGAAACATCTCTATCACAAAAATTGCCAAAAGTTCCTTCATTATAAAAATCGAGTGCACTGGATTTTTATAAACGCTCAGGAAAGCATTATTAAATTTTTGACACCACATATAACTTATATTATTAAAAAAAACACACGATAATGGAGAATATTTTAAAACTACCCGACTGTAGTGACAGAGATAAAAATCATAAATTAATGAACATTTACTTCATTTTTATGTACAAAAACTAGAGCACAAAATGGGGTGGGGGAGAAAAACTATTAATCTAAATATCGCACACGTTTGCAGCAAAATTTATGTGCTCAGAAAGAAACGTCCAAGGACAATACTATATTTTCCCTCCGAAGGAAATATACAATATTTTTTCCGAGCTGTCATAGTAAGTGCTGCCGTGGAATCTGTTAAATATTAATTATTCATATACTTATTATTTTTCCTACGCAGAAATACAAGTACATTAGTAACATTATTTCAAAGTGAAACGTAATTTATACAGCGTTTTTCTTCTAAAATCCGAGAGAAACCTTGAATATAATTTAGTTTGACGTTTTTTGCTTGTATAACTTGTCACTTTGATCCAATAAAACATTTAAAGTATACAACAGTTTCACCTTGGATATATTTTTAAAATTGTTAAGAAAGCAATTTGCTCTATGCTGTCGTCATGGAAACGGCAAATCTAAATAACGCTAAGTAATACTTTTGAATATACTAGTTTTGAATTATACTGTATGCAATCATTATCTGAAGATTGTTGAAATCTTATCAGCCGAGCTGTTAGGCCGTGGCCCACATTTGTCATTAGTGACAAACTTTTCGGCGCCACAATCGGAAGGTTTTTATAAACTTTTGTACCAGCACAATCTAAGCTGGAAAGCGGCATCAACCAGCCAGAATCAAGTGCTATCTGATTGGCTTGGGAGCACAGCATGCCAGATCTTACTAAATAGGAGGCTTTCTCTCCTTAGATTCATCTCGGTTGAACTATGAGTGAAGATTTCCACGGACTCCATGTGCAGCCAACTGTAATAGGTACTTTCCAATACTGCACATGGAGTCCGTAGAAATCTTCACTCATACTTCCACCGAGATGAATCAAAGGGGAGAAGGTCCCCTATTTAGTAAGATCTGGCATGCTATGCTCCAAAGCCAATTAGATAGCACTTGATGCTGATTGGTTAATGCCGCTTTCTAGCTTGGATCGTGCTGGTCTAAACGTTTATAAAAGGCTTCTCAGGCAAAACACAGCCTCTACCTCATCTATGAGTTGAATTGGAAGACACCGTGCCAGTCTAGATACTGAGGATGGTTTTCCTAATAGGCCTTACTAATCGTGTGTTGTAAGATTCATATTTCTTGTAAACACCGGTCAATTTCCAAATCTACCTGCCAATTTATTCATTGTTTACCAGCTGTTTGAAATTTGCGTGTTTTGAAATGTGGACAAAACATAGTGCTGTGATCGTATTGTTTGTTCAAAAACGTCGAGCGCCAGTAGAAATTTCCAAAAAAAATGGTAAATATGTTAGGAGATGCTACGCCTTCAAAAAACAACGAGTTGTTAGTGGGTACTTGAATTTGTGATACGGGCATTGATGATGATTCCTGTAGGGAGGAATCGCTCCAAAAGGTGCAGTCATTCGAGACACAATTTAAAAATTTCATACACCATATTGGAAGACCGGCGATTGAGAATCGATTACATTGCTGAGATCACAGGAATTGTGCATGAGTGTGTGTATCATATTTTAACTTAGGAACTTACAAAAAAAGTTTGTGCTAGCGGCGTGCCGCATTTTGATTTGTCCGCTTTTTGTGGCGTCTCAGCGGGGATCACCTTCACAGTTGGTACAGCCACGTTTAAAATCCAGTGCTCACTTACAAACGATGGTTCTTAAAGGTGCAGCATCTCCCTACTATGTTTAACATTTTGTTGTGGACTTCTATTGTATTAGACTATTTTTAACAAAAAATTCGTGTTTTTGTCCATTTTTCAAAACATGCCTGACACGTAAATTTTAAACAGCTGGTAAGTAATAAATTAATTGACAGATAGATTTCAAAATTAACAGGCGTTTATAAAAAATAAAAAATTTTACAACACACAAAAAATTATAGTTCTGCCACTAAGCTGTAGAAGTCGCTCCGCCAACTTTTCAAGTGACCCTCGTATCGAAACTTGGAAGGGTAGAAAAAAGTGTTGGTAGAGACTCATTGATACTTACAACAAACAAACAAAAATACTAATAAGTAAACCTAAAATTAAGCGAACAAGTGATGATAAATATTCATTAATATTGAAAACATTTCAAGATATCTAAGCAAACTGTTTGGTTCCCTTGCTCGCTGGGGTTGCGCTTTAGCTTTTCATCATCATCGTCTTCACATCACGGCGTAGGCAAGATGCTGCATAGGCTATTCTGCCTCCAGCCATCTCTTCCTGGGTCTACCCATACACCTGTGTCTTATAGGTTTCTATTTCCATAAACAGTTATTTACCATTAATTCCGTTCCGCTGTTTTCTTAGAGGTCGGTAAGCCAATAGATCGGTAAGTCATGTGAAGAGACAGCCTCCTTACAGGCCATGACTTCCAGTCATTTTTATTCAGAGTTCACTTCTCCTAGCCGTTGATGCCCCAACACTCAACTACAAAGCAGCAATGATGATATAAAACTGCAAGTTTCTTGCAGTGATTTTACAATATTGTGATAATATTCAATGTAGTTTCATCTGCAAGTAGTGTATTGCGTTTTTGTTTGCGTTTCAACACCTGACGCACGTTTCACTGAAAAATATCAGCATCATCAGAGGTATATTTATAAATCTAATTTAGCCACACATTGTCTAACCACCAATTTCCAGGCATTAAAAACGTAAAATTAATTAAATACATACAAAAAGGTCAAAAACTGAATATTTTGAAAAGTCTTAATACTTTGAAACACAATAACAATAATTTATTAAATAAAGAACAACCTCAAATAAAAACAAAACAATATGATCTATTTAAAATTACAAGTTTATTAAAATAAATAAAATATAAACATTAAATATTTCCAATATAACCGACAAAACAGCTGCTTAAGTAAATAAACATTAAAATAATCGTTAACTAATCGACTTAAACCGATTATTAGTTATTTTACATTAAAGTCGAAAAAAATTCGATTATTCGTTAGTTTATACATTAACATAGAAATATTTTGATTGTTGTTGATTTACTTAAAAACCTCTGATAATGCTGATATTTTTCAGTGAAATGTGCATCAGGTTTTGAAACGTCAAAAGCGCAATACACTACTTGCAAAAGAAACTACATTGAATATTATCACAATCCTACAAGAATAGGACAGATTTGTGGATGGATTGAGTAGCACATTGGATACCACTGCCGATCTAAATCCTGGATAAAGGAGGAGGCTTAGTGGACAAGGTTAGCCACCTATCCACTGAAAAAATGTAGATGACTCAAACAAGCAACGCTTAGCGTCGGAATCGGACCAATGTATGACATAAGGCTAGTGAAAGAGGCAAGAGATAGCCAACCGAACACCTACATTGGTCGGCCAAGGAAGAGGTGGAGTGACCGTTGTTACAGAACAGGACAGAGTCCTAACAACGAAGTTAAATAAGAAGAGTAGGGCAATAGGACGCAGTATTTACAAGAGGCTAAATCCAACCAGACAATCTTTCCGTTTCGCCGTTTCTTGCTGTCGCGTGAGACATAAGGTTTTCACAGCTGTGTTTACATAAGGTTATCTCCGAGGTTACCACGTGGTTCGAGACGCGGAAATGTAAAGCAACCACAATAAGTCCCTAACGTTATCAGCGAAGTGTTCTTATCAGTGAACATAAGAAGGCGATTTAACTAATACAGCCAATACATGTTTTGCAGATCATTGGTTACAACACAATCACTTCACAGATACAAAAAACATAACACTACTGTACAACATACAAAAAGGTAAGAAAATGGATTTATTAGAAATTTTAGAAATTAGAAAGCAATCAAAAGTAACAAAAATTTGAAAAAAGAACAAACTGAATTCTCTGCATCATCTTTATTAAAAGTTATTATTAAGTTTAGTTAATTTTTATATTTGGCTTCCGATTATACTTAGTTTTTACAGAATCTTGATCTTTCCACTAGCTCCTCCACCCCCTCCCCAAAAAACATACCCCACAGACGTCCGGATACACGCCCTAAACACATGTTCACCACCCTTACATTATTAGTTTAGTTTAGTTGTTCACTGATCTCTTTGACAATAGCGTAATAACCTGAAACAGCTGTCAGAGTTAAATAAAAACTGTGAAACGTACCAAGTGTTTATATATATTTTTTATAAAACCTTTGTTTTACAAAGTTTACTCTTGTCTCTTACATTCGTTTATTAATATTTTTTCTTCTGGTAATCAGGATGTCAAGAATAAATGTATCGCCATTGTGTAAGATGGTATGCTGTTATTTCTACATTAAAGTATTCTAAAACCAAGCATAAACAAGTGTAAATATAACTATTTCACTACCGACTCGGAACACAAAAATTAAAAAAAAAACGTAAAAGTTTTACCTTATAGCCTGAACCGGTTTTCGCTTTTAAAAAGCTTCTTCAGAGGCTGCCGCTGGGGGCACTCACTGCCCGTCTTGTTGTTGACGACGGTATCGACTTTTGAAAGATCGATATTGTGTGTGTGTGGTGTGATATGTTCGAATAATGCGTGTGATTTGAATTGTGTCTGTTCGTTTAGGATGTCGTTTTTATGTGTTTTTGTGAGTTTGTATATTTCCAATTGTTCTAGAATGTCTAGTTTTCGGCCTTTTGTGTGTACGTGCAGAATGTCCATACTTTTGTCAATGTTTTTGTGTGTGTGGTTTGGTTCAATGAGGTGGTTTGCAAAGGTGAATTCTGTAGTGGAGTGTAGTGCCTTTGTGTGTTCAATGTATCTTTGTGTGAAGCTACGTCCTGTCTGGCCTATGTAGAATTTGTTGCAATCTGAGCAATTTAGTTTGTAAACACCAGGTAAATCGAATTTGTTTTGTGCTTTGTGTGTGTGTTTTGATGGTGTGTGTTCTGTTAATCCAAGAAATCCAAGAATAAACAAGTGTGTTTTGCCATTTTGTTTGATAAGAGCACTCACAAGCAGATGCAAGGTTACATGCTAACTGCATCTGGCCGGTCAATTATGACCAGCGGTTCTGTTTGCATGTACAGTAAGTGGATACAGTTAATTCCAGTTATACCCAGCGCTTAAAATAAACAGCAGTAAGTTTATTAGGTGTGTGTGTCAGTACTGCTAAAGTTGCAGACGAGGTGTGTCAATACGTTGCAGCAATATAGTAATATTTGGTAACATTATTAGCCAGAATTTAATAAATAAACACTTAGTATAGTTCTGCAGATAATTTTTATTTTCTTGACAATTGTTTCACCCGTCCCGGCAGCTTCACAGGTTGGATTTGAATAGGACGTCTGACCGAAACGATTAGAAGCGAGAACATAAAACCAATCGACTACGGCCCGGAATATAATAGTTTTAACAAATATGAAAATTATATATTTCAAAAAAATCTCATTAGCTTTTCCAAAATCAAAATATTGCATCATCACGTTCCGTTTTATATTCGAAATCGACTTAAAAATTTTTGAAAATACTGTTTTTATTTTGAATTATTAAACTGTTAAATTGTATTCTCTGATAAAGTTTATGTATGACTTAACATAAAAGGTTATTAAATCCTCGTGATGTATATGTTCGACATTAAATGCGCTGGTTTTTAAGATTCTTCTTTGGCTATATTTTAGTAAACAATGTAAAACTCACATTATTGTAATAGTGTAATTGCCACGCTTTAAATTACAGCAACTTTAATCTATATAATGGTTGTAAATATGTAACGTTAAAACAAAGGAAAACTGTGACTAAATATTTAAAATTTGGAGAATATATAGAAGAGTCTAAAGCTTGTAGAATAAACGCAAGAAAATAAATCTCAAAACTCTAGTAAAATGTAATTCGTAACAGAGCGCGTCCCTGTTTCGCAGACTTTGGTGATTCATACGTGGTTGGAAAGAATATATTTTCATTTACTTTGCCGTGTTGGCACTTTAGTGTAGTGGGTCACCCACTACAGTGAATGTAGGCCAACCCCGGTTTGCATTTCAAGTTTCACACAAACCTACTAAAGCAAAATCAAGTTTTTCCACTAATATGCAAAGAACTGTAAAATCTTACACACATTTACGGAATTCTCTTTAATCAACTGTCAGTAACTTGAACGCATGTTCACAAGAATTATAGACGCAAAATTAATATTATGTGAATACAGTCACGTAACATAGTAGTAAATTGATCTCTTCAGTTACTTCTGTCTGTCTGTCTGTGTGTGTGTGTGTGTGTCTCTCTCTCTCTCAACCATTTAACTATAAACCAAGTTACTTCTGTATGTCTCTCTCTCTCTCTCTCTCTCTCTCTCTCTCTCTCTCTCTCTCTCTCTCTCTCTCTCTCTCTCTCTCTCTCTCTCTCTCTCAACCATTTAACTATAAACCATTTATATATATATATTGCAACGATAAAAATTAAAACTGCATGGATAGTTAATATTGAATTTATTACGACAGAGTCTATATCTGGAGTTAGGAAAATGTATTAAATTAAAACATTAAAATGTTTATTATTAATGTTTACTATTGTCTTATTACTTTATAATATAAAATTGTTTATTAAAAATTTGTGTTTCAATAATTGAGTATATTTGCTGGTTTTACATATATGTTACTTGTTCGTTGAATTTCGACAGTTTGCGTAGCCTCTCGACGCTCCGCACGCTGCTGGCCTGTACCACTACGACTCTGCACGTCGACTGTTCGAAGAGCACTAGCGCTGAAATATTTATGTTGAAACTTAACGTCTTTGGACACACCCACACTGCGACACGAACTGTTATTGTTTATAATTTATATTCACTTAATCTCAGGGATTAAACCTGGATAAAATATATTGTGTATTGACCTTACACAAAATCCGGCTTCTTGAAGAGTTCTCGAGTTACTATCAAAATATCTTAGCAGATATTTTGGTTCTAATTCGGAAAATCTTTCACTGTAGGCAAAAAAGCACTAGAATGATCTATTTATTATTTGAGTTTTGTAAGTGGTAATGGTTACGAAGACCTCGAACCGTGAACAAACTTCTAAGTCTAAAGGAAAACGACCTGTCTTGTCACGAAAAACCACTCGCGTGGCAGCGAGTACGTCTTTCTATGACGAGTCTTTGGAAGAAATTGAATGTGCTCTGTGCAAAGCACCGACTCAAATAATTTTTAGACCTAAATGATTGAAACTCTAGCAACGTCACAGATGAGAACATTGATAGACTGGATTCAGGCTTAAACTCTGTCCGATTCTGCAAAGGCCTGTCTAGATTTAATCTACAAATTTTATTACTTCCTAGGAGATAACGAGAATAAAAGAAAACTGATTTCATTTTTAAAAAAAATTTATAAAAATTATAGTTGTGGAGAATTGATTATATGGAAAATGCATCTTATAACCATGATAATACTCTGTCCAAGTTTCAGAACGAAATGTTAATTTTCCTCGAAGTTATTAAATAAAATGTAAATCACACGCGCACCCGCTCACACACACACACACACACACACACAAATATTTCACAAGGTATAAAAGAGATAAAAATTGTGAACATTTTGACATAACATACTTTTTAAAACATAGCTTGGTTCAAAACGTATGACTACTTTACAAAGAAAGAACACTATCAATTTAAAACAATGGCCATCAGAAAATGTTGTATAGCATTAGTAATCTCCACTTAAATGTATCCTGTGTACTGTTGCAATATATATAAACACTTTTTGCTACAGTCTATTCTTTGATGCATATATGATTTATTTAATATCTATAATTTCTTTACCCCAAGATGTTTTCCCTTATTTTAACATGTCTCGGAACACTTATTATTTCCATCCTCAGCCATCATAGTTTTAGATCTAGTTGAATATTTGTGTTCTGGTTGGTTGCTGCTATGGTTTTCTGTTGGTTTTTGGTATTTTAATTTTTTATTATTGTGTGTACGTGTGGTGTATATATTTATTTGTTGTTATTTAGTTTAAGTAAACTTTATATTTCGCATTCAGATTATATTTAGTTTTTACAGACACTTGTCCTTCCCTTAGTTTCTCCAGCCCCCCTCTAAACATTACACCCCACACATGTCCAGATACTCGCCCTAAATATATGTTCATTACCCTTACTTCTTTGTTTTGTTTAGTAGATGTTCACTGATCTCTTTGACAATAGCTTAATAAGCTGAAACGGCTGTCAGAGTTGAATAAAAACTATGAAACGTACCAAGTGTTTATATATTTTTAAAAACCTTTGTAGGTATTACACTTTATGTAAGGTTAATGTTCCAATTTGGTTTTGAAAGGTTAATATAAAAAGACGTAACACATAAGAGCTGTAAATCTACTAAGCTACAGTAAAATGTTTGTGTGCAAATTTGGGACAGACGGAAAAGTCTCATCTCTTTTCGAATGCGCTGCGCACTCGGTTGTTTCCGACCAACCACGATAATTTATTCTCCTGCACCGTTTACTTTGTTAACCTCATTCTATATACGTATCACGGAGAGAGACCCAGTTTAACGTATCAACCCCAGTCAGTATAAATTGTTCCTGCCTATTTAATTTTGTTACGCACGAACAACCTTACCAGCGTTAATATTGTACAGATTCAAAGAGAGGAAAAAGAGACAGAGTTATGGAGCAAGACAAAGAACAAAGTGGGGACGGAAATGGAAATGGATTTAGTTATATATAGGAGAAAGGACTTATATATGTCTAAAACTTTTGAACCACCGAGTGACGCTATAAACCATCTCTACTTTTAACCAAAGCTCTATAAATAAGGATATTTATAGACCAAACGTAAAAACTAAAAAAAAAAACAATACTTCAAACATATAAATGCAAAAAAGGGACAAAACATTTGTAAATACAATATACGAGTAGCTACACATGCAATAAATACAGGACAAATTTTCCATAATATTAACAACTGTGACATTAGTAAAGTCTGTGCCGCACAAAAAAGGTATAATATAGGTACCTTTGTGTGTGCTTGGGAAAACCTACAGATTATAATCATCCCCATCATCATCATCGTCATGTCGTCGTCGTCGTCGTCGTTATCATCTTACATCACGGCATAGGCAAGGTGCTGCCTGTTCTGGCTTCAAAGATCCTGCAGCCATCTCTTATAGCCACCTGTGTCCTATAGGTTTTCATTCCCAGACTTGTTTCGCCAGTCTGGAATCTGACATTCTTACTAACAGTTCTTTCCACCATTGTTTGTAATCTTTTAATTTTACATACATGTTAAAAACTTGTAACTATTCTCTTAATGTTCTCATTCTTTATACGGTCCATGTTAAGAACACCTTTCAGCTCGTTTTAAGAACGCCATTTCTAGGACCAGGATATTACTGTCTTGTTTCTGGTTGCTGTCCATAATTCACACCCATAGGACAGTACAGAGACCGCTCCAACTTTTTAAAGCTCTAATTTTGCATCTATACGTACCTTGTTTCTATAAATACGGTTGTTTGTTCCACACATTGTCTGGGACTTACCTAACTTGACATCAATATCATAATTCTTATCATAACTATGAATCACCATAACTCTTATCATAGCCAATATCACTGCTATTGTTGTTATCTGCAGGGAATAACGGTACAGATGTACATAATTCGGGTACACCTTGCCAGTAACGGAATCTTTAATTACATTTTAACATTATTCTTTTGGTTAAATAATTAACACAATGTAATTAGAAATCATGACACTACAGGCAAAGGTGTCTTAAAGATTGTCTTCGAATTTTTGGCCTTAATAAACAACTGGCTTTTGAGTCTGTTATTAAAAAAATAAGAGCTAAGATGTAAGGACAGAAGCTACGAAACAAAGAAACAAAAACACACACATACTTACACAAATATTTAATATATTTTTTGTAGGCGACGTTCACGTTTCTTGCAGTGTGTGTGTGTGATCAAATAATAATCTCTTTTTCAAATATATTTTCTGTATACGTTTTATTTCAGTACATCTATATAACGCATGATTTAAAGAATTAGTCTCTATTATCAGAGCTGCTTATACGAATTAATCAATATAATCGATTTTATTTAGATTTCATTTTCGATTGACGTAATATTTCTTTATGTAGTTAGCTGTTTTCAAAGATGCATTTAAAATGTTTAAAGTTTATAATTCATTAATTTTCATAAATTTGTAGTTTCAAATAAAGCATCTTTTGTTGTTTATTTTGAATTCATTTTTACTTCCATATCCCTTAAGGAATGGTGATGGTGATGGCAAAAAAAATCGTGTTCGAGATTATTGCAGATTCTGATTCTACTACACTCAAAACATGAAAAAAGTCGTTTTCCGAAAAGTGTCTGTGTGTGTGTCTGTCTGTCTATCTGTGTGTCTGTGTGTAGATTTTTTTTTCTATGGCAAACGATAACTGCCGCAAATTCAAACAGAATCAAATAATTTTTTGCATACAGCCCTGACTTGTAGAGTACTCACGATCTATTGTTTTTGGTGAAGATCGGTTGAGGGAAAGGGGTAGTTTACCGGCAACGGTTTTTTTTTATCAAGGGAAATTTTTTTTGTTTGGCAAACGATAACAGCCGCAAATTCAAACAAAATTAAATAATGTTTCGTATACAGCCCTGAATTGTAGAGTTCTCAAGACCTATGGTTTTTGGTGAAGATCGGTTAAGGGAAAGGGGTAGTTTACCCGCAACGTTTTATGTTTTAACAAGGGTATTTTCTATGGCAAACGATAACAGACGTAAATTCAAACAGAATCAAAAGATTATTTGTATACAGCCCTAAATTGCAGAGTTCTCAAGACCTATTGTTTTTGGTGAAGATCGGTTAAGGGAAAGGGGTAGTTTACCTGCAGCGTTTTTTTATCAAGGGTATTTTATATTGCAAACGATAACAGCCGCAAATTCAAACAGAATCAAACAATTGTTTGCATACAGCCGTGATTTGTAGAGTACTCAAGACCTGTTGTTTTTGGTGAAGATCGGTTAAGGGGAAGGGGTAGTTTACTTGCAACGTTTTTTTATCAAGCACATTTTTTATGACGAACGGTAACTGCCGCATATTCAAACAGAATCAAATAATTTTTTGCATACGTCACTGAATTGTAGAGGACTCAAGGGCTTTTGATTTTGGTGAAGATCGGTTAAGGGGAAGGGGTAGTTCACCTGCAAACTTTTACGTTTTAACAAGAGTAAAGTACATGAAAATTCATTTAAACTTTTCAAACAATGGTAATTGTTAAAATAAAATAATTTTGTTGCCAGGCAATAAAATTATAATTTTTTCATTTTAATGTAAATCTGTACATAGTATAAAGTAAAGTCGGTGCGTTTTCTCTCTGTGTTTGAAATCGCTAATCTCAGGAAGTACTGAACGGATTTTATTCAAGTTTTCGCCAATAGATAGAGTGTCTATCGAGGAACATTTATGTGTATAATTAATACATATATGTTGTACATTAGCTTAGCTATCACGGTTTATGTCAAGTAAGTGGTATAGTTTACATCTTATATATAAAAATGAATGTTTCTTTGTTTGTCCCGTATGCGTTCCTATACCATTCATCCGATTGCGATGAAACTTCGGTGAGTTGTTGTGCGCACGTCCGCGAAGGTTTCTTCCACATCTCCTCCTAAACCACTGTACCGATTTCAACCAAACTTGGCACAAATATTTTACGCAACGGGAGAACCAACATAGGATAGGTGTTTTTTCGATGGGGTCCTTTTAGGGGTTCTTTGGGGTCTTCCACATCGCCTCCTAAACCATTGGACCGATTTCAACCAAACTTGGCACAAATATTTTACGCAACGGTAGAACCAACATAGGACAGGTGTTTCTTCGATACGATCCTCTGGGGGGTCCTTTGCGGTCTTAAAAAACTATTTGATCTGGTTACTATGGCAACCCAATAGAATAGATTCTGTTCTAAATATATTATCGCATTAAATTGAAGACCACGCGAACGAAGTTGTGGGCAACAGCTATTTATTTTTAAGAAGCCTACTTTAATTAAACTTTATTAATTAAACTAACATTTTCATTACGTACAACGTGAAACTCCGTAGCGAAGCACGCGTATTCTGCTAGTCATGTATAAGAGAAAATGTATCGTGCGTGGCAGGCAAGCATATCTCAGTTATGTACTGTTTACGTTTCCATTTTATTATTATCACTACCGCAATAAAAAGGCAGGGAAGACACACACACAATTCGCGTTATTTCTGGCCTCATTCATGTTTATTTTCCTACGTTTGCATGGTTTTTAAATGGAAAGTGCCGAACCCATACCAACATAACGCATGCAAGCCGAAAAAGTGTCCAGCGTGGATAGCGATTTGCTTCCTGTGGATCGCTGGGCAGTGTAACTGCACGTGTTTACAGAGGAACGATTCATAGACAGACTTTTCGTCTTTAGGGAATGAACCCTCTGCAAGATGCTGAGGGACCATGAGTGACTTCGGAGCGCTCCTTCTTTTCCGCGTGTTTGTTCTGTGAAACGTACACTGTAGATTCGCAGATTTATTCGAAGCAACGCTCAATAGGAAATGTTGAAAATTTTTGTCCACGGTGAACCCTCATACACACTAAACCTCCTCTGATGTTTTAATTACGGACATCATAATATTAAAACTTTGGAAACTTGAGCACTACTTAATGGAGATCAATCATTAACTTATACAAGCCATTAATTTTATGCATATTTTTTATATATATGTGTACAACGTTATCGGCAACAAAGAAGTAGTTTTTGTTAAAATTCCTTCCCGGGATATTTGGCCGTAGTCCAATGTTTTCTACAAAACCAGACGTTTCGGCAATGCCTTCGACTTCCATCATCAGTGAAAATCGAGTGCGATAACGTGAGGTGGTATATGTTAGTGACCACAGTACTGTGGTTAAGGCTGAAGCAGTAAATAAAAAGAAGTAGTTTCTATGGTAATATTTCATTTCTAAAATGATTTTAAAAATAAATCTTAGAACATGGAAGTCATGTATGGTTCTCCATACCGATATTTTAATTGGTAAATTATTTTTGTTGTAAAAAATATTGAGATTTTTCGAACTATTTGTTTTCTACGTTCTCAATTAATTTATCAATTTCAATCTATGAAAGTTGATGGTTACTATTTAGATGTGCGTGGATAAATTGAACTTGTAAATATTTGATTTATAAAGGCATTGCGATGCTTAAGTAACCTATCGAGTAGCTTTTCTTTGTTTGGCCTACGTAAAATTTACTGCCTCCCAAACTTAAACTTCCTATTTGCATGTAGGATATCATCAAACAAATAGCGGCAGATAATGCATGCAAAGTAGAAAATATTAACAAAACAAAGCATGTACTCATTAAAAAACACCTAGTAAAAATACTGTTACGACTGTCTAGTGATCGTCGTATGGTACAGTGGAAAACCAAATACAAGACACCAATAAAGTCACTAAAAACCAGCTTTAATTACCACAATTACCAGTTTGTAATCAGCAAGTTATTCAACAAGATTATATTTGTACAATAATTCAAGTTAATCCGTCCACACAAATATCAATGTCAACTATAAAGCATTCCGCACTATAATCACTTTTCACTAATACACCACTTGAGACGCACTGTGTAAATCGCCGAAAATAACTGCACTAAGGGGCAGATGTCGATTTTTAAATAGATAAAACAGTTGCTCCACCATCATACGCGTTAACACTACTACAAAATAGTAAATCGTAATTGATTGCGGCCTTGAACACAGTGCGCGCCGACCGGTGAAGTCTAGAACAGCCTCGGTTTGTTGGCGAATGTTAAGTGTCACGTACGCACACAAACAGTGTAGCTGGGCTCTGCTGGGATAGTCGAGAAACATGCAGAACGTTATGTAATGGCGTAACAGTACGGTACACATAAAAATCAAACTTTCAAGGATATAACAAAATATACGACCTTTGAAGAGGGGGAGATCGAATGTGTGTGTGTGCGCGTGCGCGCGCCCGTGTGTGTAGAAGTATCTATACGTATTTGTTGTATTCCAGGATCTAAATAAAATGTATAATACACAACGTTGGAAATAATAAATGAAACTGCTTGTGACCTTTTGCAAAAAGGATATTAATGACACGTCAAGCCCAGACAGTGCGTTGCTGCAAATTAATATCTCACAGTATTCTACAGTAAAACATCGCGTATTTGTGTGTATGTGACTGTGACGCAGCCAATTTATTTCAATGTTGCCTGACTCTGTTGCGTCGCCTATGGTCGTTCGTACATTACTTTTCTGACGTCAGCAAATACATTAAAAACGTGTATGTTTTGTGTACTTTCCAAAGACGCTCGCCAAAAAAATAGCAAGAAATGTATCCTGGGTTGACAGGAACATTTGAGTGGTAGAACAATAAGTCGGCAGTGAAAATAGTGATTGTTAATCATCATCAAAATCATCTTCAAGGATTAAACCAAGGATGGTTTCTTCCGGTCTCAAACAGGCAAAGATTAGAGGTGGTCACTCCAGCGCTAGCTCGGACGTCCCACACCTCTCCGTCCCCTCGGCTTATAGATCCATAGTTGTTTAGGGATGCGGCAGTCATCCATTAGGCAAAAATGGTTCCACAAATTCAGCCAATACTGGGAAATCCTGTCGAGTATACTCATAACAGTCAGTTCTTGCCGTATATGTGTGATTCTTTTATGATCATGGAGAGTATACCCTGCTACGTGCCAGAGAAATCACATTTCAGCCGTTTGGATGGGACTAATCTGGCCTTTAGTTAATGTCCAATTCTCAGACCCATAAAGAGTTGTGGGAAGAGCCTTCACCTTGTAGAATTTTAGGTGTGTTCCTTTACTTGCTGACCTAAGGGTTCGCCTGGTGGGCCCGCACATAATGTTGAACTTATGCAACTTATTCACTAAGTCGTTGCTTGCATTATAAGACACACTGTAGCCCAGGTATTCAAAATTGATGACTTGTTCCAGAACAGTACCATCTATAATTATTTTCCCCCGTACGGGATCAGTTCCACGAAAAGCCATCACTTAGGTCTTAAGTATGGATATTTGTAATCCAGAGTTTTTGCAGATTCGATTTAACAAATGTACACCCATCTGCAATCTGTTAGTGAATAATATTTGTTAAAAGGTATATACGAAGTTAATTAAATTTGTTCTTTAGAACTTCAAAAGAGCCTTTGAATATGGGGCACACTGAAGTGGCGAAATGAGCAGGCTTCTATGCCTTCGTGAGTCTAAACACATGAAGAAGGTTTGGCTAGGTAAGACGAATACCTCGAGACTGGCGGAACACTCCTGTGACAACAACATGGAATACAGCGGGATGCCGTGTCCAAAGTAGGTAAACAGTCTAAGATTGAACAATGTAAATTCAAGGAGGCGCTTTATATCATGGATAATGAGAACTATTTGAGCCAAGCAAGCTAAGACATTCCTCAAATTTTGTTTAATATTTTCATGAATGCGATGAAAGACCGTGACGATAGAGATAGGTGCTAGTAAATCGGAAATTTCCTTAGCGGTTCGAAATTTTCGTGTGGCTTTTATATTTTTGTTTATTAAGGAGTGATGAAGTAAGGGAGGAGGCGTGGTAGGCATGGTAGAAGTAAGAAAGAAGAAAGCTCCCCAGCCATTGTTGGGTCTTTCAACCGCCACTCACAGGTAAGAATGAATTACTTTATTTTCAATTATTTGAAGTTTAGTTTTCTATATTTATATGTTGTTAATTAATTTTAAAGACTCATACTGTTATAAAATGACTTTTAATCTTAGTTATGATTTTTTATTATTCCGGTTGTACAATGTTTACACATTTTCCGGAACCACAGCTTACAGAAGTGATTGAATTCTCGTCTTCCACTGCTGCTTGTTCATCCAAAGATTTTCTTCAATTTCTCGTTCCTCAATACAGTCTGAATTTCTTCTATCCAGGTGATAGGTGGTCTTTCTCTTTTCGTTCTTCCTGGTGGGGTCCATTCCATAACTCTTCTTGGCAATCTTTCCTGTGCAATTCTTTTCGTGTGACCATACCATGTAATTTCGTATACCATGTAATAACATAATTCTTTTTGTTTCGATAAAATCAACAATTAAAATTTTCACTTTCATTATGTCCTTAATAACTTCATTACAATTTTCTCACGTCTGGATACGCTTGCCAAACGTCTCCAAAAGTCCATCACTGCTGCCATTAATTTTGTTTTTGTGTATTTATTGACAGTCTAAACTTCTGAGCCTTAAGTCATGATACTTCTAACAATGATTTTAAATATTTTGGTTTTAGTTTCTACTGTAATTTGCTTATCCCACAGGATTCCATTTAATGTGGATATAGCCATCTTTCCCAATTAATTCTGGACTGTATTTCTTTGTCTTGCTTCCAACTAGCCGTAATTTCTACCCCTGAAAGGTTTATTTTGTTTTAAATTATTTTGTAATTTTAAAAGCTGACTGTGAATACAGTTTTGTGCAGTATATTTTAAATTCTGTCTTCAAGCCTGTGTGGACATACGGCTTACAGCTTTGAGGAACTGCATCTAAATCCAATATTGCCATAATGGAAAGGTTTCAGACCAAGATGATGCGTGCCATAACCAACGCACCGTGGTTCATCAGCAACAAAGACATCTGTAGAGACCTGGACACTGGACATGCCCTCAGTCAGTGAAACCACTGCGATGTCCAGCGAAATATATGTGAACCAGCTTGAACAGTACACGAATCCTTTAGCCATAAATCTACTAGACAAAAGCCTACAGATAAGACGTTTAAAGTTAACATTTTCTCAGGACTTACCTAAACTCTAACACTATAAATATATTGTACATAATATGTTACTTATATAGTCATAGAGATAACTAGTCAGTGTACTAGTTCTTATCATGTCATGTATCCTGTCAACAATTATGCTTATTGTTATGTATTAACAGAATGCATAAATAAACTTAAAAAAGGTCATTTGGATTTGAACACAGCTTTAAAGACAAGTTACGTACTGTCTAAAGATAGAAGAAATGTTCTGTCTATACGCCAGTTAATTGCTTTAACGTTTTCTTTAATTCTCTGACTGTCGTCTTTTCTGTTCTGTATGCTGTTCCGAGATTGGATTGAAGAGTCCAGGTGAAGGCCAAGGTATCCCTAAAAAATAATTGGATTTAATTTGTAGGTGAAAGAATTGTACAGTGTTCCGTGTGAAATCTTTCTCTTGAGCATGCTTCGACCAACATAGGGCTGCAAGTGAAAAGCCAAAAGACAAAATACATGCCGATGAAGAAGAATGTGCGAGAAGAAAGAATCCCAAAAATTAAAGTTAATGGGAGTGAACTTAAGAATACAAACACATAATATTGTTACGACGGTCTACTTGATCGTCGTAGGTACAGTGGAAAACAAAATAAAAGACACCAATTAAGTAACTAATTACCAGCTTTAATTTTCACAGTTAAACAGTTCGTAATTAACAACACAGTCTCTTACAACAAATCAAATAAAAATTGTTCACACGCAATAAAATGTCCTAATATTAAAACACAATTGTATTACAATATACCGCCCGATTATAAAACACAGCACTTCACTAATATCCACTTGAACGCGCATAGTAATATCGTCCGATAATCACTTGTAATCGCCCGACAATAACTCGGACCGCATTGTAAATATATCGAGACGATTCCTGAAACTGAACGTCGTTGAGTGCTGGTATTTATATCTCCCCAAATTACTAGATTATTCCGTAATGCACGATAGCGCGAGTATAGTTACGTCGTAATTAATTGCGGCCTTGACACAGTCCGTGCGCCCGCGCGAAGTCTGGCACAGTCTACCAAATGCGTCGACAAGCACGTACGCCACACACGTTACATTCCGGATCCCTCTGGAACATTCGATAAGCACGTAGATTTTTCTGTGATGTCGTAACAATATGTTACTTTTAAATACTCATACCGAGGACTAGTCAATGGTCTAGTTCTCTTCATGCATGTATTTGTTAATAATTATCCTTATTTTATGTATCAACAGATTGCATAAATAAACGTAAAAAAATATTCAATTGTACAAATATATCTCTGGCACTCCTATTTCGACATTTTTTCCTTTTCACTTGTTTGCTGATAAATTGATAGGATATAATATTAAATTAATCTATTATATGTAAATAATAATTTCATTTGTTTCACGCAAACACCGCAAATATCCTTCATTCTAAGTTTCCGACATTTAGTGAAAATAATTAAACGTGACGGACTGCGGTGAGTAATTGAAATCTGTGTGTGTGTGCGCGCGCGCGCGCGCGCGCGCGCGCGTGTGTGTGTGTGTGTGTGTCAGTAATTCGCGTTAATACTTTAATTATAAAACCGATGATCTGGCATGATTTTACCGGGACCGGATCGGATGAAGCTGGCTGTTGTTTTTAATTAAAATTTAATGGAGTGCTGTGGCTGTGCCGCGAGAGCAGTGAAGCATACGGACGGAGCAGACGTCACGTATAGTCTGCAGGCAGACACTTTTTACACCACCGCACTTGTCTGTCTGCACAAAACAAGTACTTTACTACTAATCTTAATCACTTTTGTTACACAGACACACGGTACAATTCAGTTACATGAATTAAATTACATACTTTTGTTACACATTCAATTACACATATGGAATAACAAAGAAAGAAAATAATTAAGTGTTTTAAGAAATATGTTATACATTTAGCCACCAACAATATTCGATCAAGTTAATAATAATAATATTGAAGAAACACCAATGTTACAGGAAAGTGGGGTGTACAAATTAAAATGTAAATAATGTGATAAATTGTACGTGGGCGAAACCGGACTTAAGTTTGAGATTAGATTGAGAGAACACGCAAGGGGAGCAGGAGATAGGGCTACTAATTCACTATACGCTAGGCATTTCAATGAAACAGGGCATAAACTCACCAACACATGTAGAACGACACCAAGAAGCTTGCAGAACGACACCATCGAACCCACGAGAACGTTCCGTATTACGTAACAGTATATTGTCAATTCACCTGACGTACGTTTCATTGAATATAACGTGTCATTGATAAGTGTTATCAGAAGGTTGTAAACAAATCAATAAATATACATTAGAACTACTTGAAGAAAAAATTATATTTTATAATGTTTTATATTATATTATATTGTGTACAATATCAAATATCATTGTAAACTAAAATCTTCATTAATATGAAATAGCATCAATAAAAACAAAGTTCCAAATCAAAAATTATTAAAAGTTTACCTAACAAAATTAGCCTTCATCGTTAAAATAGAGAAACAATGCTGTACTTCTACTAGTAATTTTATACAAACCACTATGTTGTATTTGGATGTACTGTTTAACCACAATTATTTAATCGGGCTACAAATCCCCATTGGGTGAGGAAAGCTGCAAGTGAGGAGGCGCCAAAGTTACGGCGACAAATTAAATCCAAAGCCCAAGTTAAATTGCCCTAACTGTGTGATGCACACACAAGTTTTACGCATAGCATTAATCTAAAACTTATCCATTTCATTAGCGTGGACGTGTGATGTGTATGCAAATTGTGACAAGCCTCGGAAGTGCTGCCGTGATGTCGCCAAACTTGAACGCGCCATTTAACCCAATTCGCTCTCTGTGTTGCCTGCCTACACTGGAATTTATTGACGGCACAAAACGAAACCGAGTTTGACATGTGAAAAGATAATTATATTAACAATTAGTTTTCTATTGTAGTGTATTTATTGTTCATAGCCTAAAGGTACCATACATACAATTTTTCAATGTATTTTTATTACTCACATTCTTAAAAACGATCGATTTCGGTCATAGACCATCGTCAGGTTATATACAGCACACTTGCGGTCACAATATCGTAAAACTGCCACTATTTGCAAAAACGAATTTGTAAATATTGATTAATGAACGTGATACGTACGTCGTTGTCCAAAGTTCCCCGAGAACTGATTTTGTTACAGTGTTTATGTCTATTATGTGTATTGAACACACCAAACATTCTCAACACTCAAATCCGAACTCAACAGTAGCCAAACACATAAAACAACATCTTGTAAATATGGTCCAATACAGCAACATTTAACCGTATTGAAAAGATGCAGTGATGAAATAAGATCTAATATATATGAACAATACCGAATATACAAACATGTAAAAGAAGAGGGCCACGAAAATCTATTGAACATCATGACGTACTTCAAAAATCGTATCACATTTGAAATATTGCTGCTAAATGAAAATCAGTATACAGTAATCAGCTGATATAATATATAGAACGGAATGTAAACATAAACACTCTCTAACAAAATCAGTTCTCGGGAAACTTTGGACAACGACGTAAGTATCACGTTCATTAATCAATATTTACGAATTCGTTTTTGCAAATAGTGGCAGTTTTACGATATTGTGACCGCAAGTGTGCTGTATATAACCTGACGATGGTCTATGACCGAAATCGATCGTTTTTAAGAATGTGAGTAATAAAAATTGTATTGAACAATTGTATGTATGGTAAATTTAGGCTATGAACAATAAATACACTACAACAGAAAATTGAGATTATAGGTACCATTAGTAAACAATAAGTGTGTATATTATAAATACATCACATTATCATTAATTAACAACTAGACTCCGGTTTACAAATATCCACACTTAAGACCAAGCTGGAGCTTTTCGTGGAACTAATCCCACGCGGAAAAAATTGTTATAGATGGTACTGTCCTAGACAAGTTAGCAATTTTGAATACTTGAGCTACAGTGCGTCTTATAATGCAAGCAACGACTTGGTGAATAAGTTGCATACGCTCAACCTTATGTGCGGGACCATTAGGCGAACTCTCAAGTCAGCAAGTAAAGAGGCGCGCTACAAGGTGATGGCGCTTCCCACACTTCTTTATGGGTCTGAGAAGGGAACTTTAACGAAATGTCAGGACAGTCGTATCCAAGCGGCTGAAATAAGATTTCTCAGGCACGTGGGGAATCATAGAGGGAACACAGATATACGGCAGGGACTGAACATTATGAGTGTACTCGACAGGATTGCTCAGTATCTGCTGAATTGTTGGAAATATCTTTGCCGAATGGATGACTGCTGCATTCCGAAACAACTATGGTACTATAAGGCGAAGGGACGGAGGGGTGTGGGACGTCCGAGCTAGTGCTGGAGTTACTAGCTCTAGACTTTGCCTGTGTAAGGCAGGAACAAACCATCCTAGGTTTAATTCTTGAAGAAGATGATAATGAATTAGATATGTAGTTGTTCACTCTATAGGTCAGCAAAGTCTTTTGGCTCAAATGTAACATGCTGTAAGACAAAAACGATGGCTTTCTGTAGGAAAGACAATTTACGATCGATAGAGATCGCGCGTAATATCTTCAATTCTTTTGTACTAAAGACAATAAAATAATTAAAATTCGCACTAGTCTAATGACCAGTTACTTTTGGCTTAAGATTTTGAAGATATAGAGTACATGACTAGAAAAATTGATACAGGAATATCAGAAACAGGGACTAAAGGTAAATGTGTATAAAACAAAATACATGACAATAGGTGACCATCAAGACTTGATATTGGAATAAGATATGAGGAAGACTTCATATACAGAGGAATACAAGTATTTAGGGGTAACAATTACGGCCAGTGGAAACAAGAAAAAACAATACAATTCAGAATTAATTTGGGAAAGGTGGCTATATCTACTACATTCAATGGGATACTGTAGGATGAGCAAATTACAGCAAAAACTAAAATCATTGTTAGAAGTATCATGACTTATGGCTCAGAAGTTTCTATTACACAAGAACAAAATTAATGACATCAGAGATGAACTTTTGAAGACGTTAGGCAAGAGTATCCAGACGTGAGAAAATTAGAAATGAACCCATTAAGGACAGAATGAATGTGAAACATTCAATTGTTGATTTTATCCAAAGAAAATAATTACAATGTTATGGAGACACAAAAAGAATGGCACAGGAAAGATTTCCAAAAAGATTTATGGAATTGACCCCACCAGGAAGAAGGAAAAGAGGAAGACAACCTATCACCTGGATAGAAGAAATTCAGACTGTATTGAGGGAACGAGAAACTGAAGAAAAGCAGTGGAAGATGAGAATTCAATCACTTCTATAATCTTTGGTTCCGGAAAATGTGTAATCATTGTACAGCTGGAATAATAATAATATAATTGTATTACTCTTAGCGGTTTTTGCAGCCTACTTTCAATTTTATTATAAAAGGGTTGGCCCGTTGCGTCTTTATCGCAGTGTTTTGTTGATCCCTTGGTGGTATGCGAGTGTTCGTGTTCATTTTTCTTGTGTGTGTGTGTGTGTGTGTGTTTCCATAGTTAGTTTTCATTCTGATTAGGTTATCTATTATTACATATTATGTGAAATTATATTACTATTATTATTATTATTATTATTATGACTCTCTTTAACTGGTTATTAATTTCTTTACACGTATTTGTATATAATTAGTCTGAAGACGGCTTTTGGTGGTTTGGATAGCCGAAACTTCACATTTATATTGTTCTATGATGACAAATGTCTGTCAGTAAAATTCATATTCAAATATGTACAAATCCGTTACAGCCAACATTTAAAGAACCTTTAACAAGTGTCACAGTTTAACATTTTACATTCGGATGCGCCCCTTGTGAAACTTGCAGATAATGATAGAAAAGAATCTTGCAAAAGCGCTTCGTAATAAAATCATCGTCACCATCACCACTCCAAGGACTAGACCTTAGACCTGTTCCGGAACACATCTCCTCCTCGGTCTACCGACATCTCTCTCCCCAGCAGAGTGATAACCCAAGGCAGCCACAGGTAGACGGATATCAGGCATGCGATTCAAGTGTTGACACCATCTCCTTCTGTGGTCTTCAATCTTCGGGTGCAACAATACAATGTTTAAATTGCGTCTAATATCCTCGTTCCTTCTCCGATCTAAGACAGAACAACCTCGCGTCCCTCTTAGAAATTTTATTTCTGCTGCCTGAATCCTCTGCACGTCCCTTTTACCAAGATTCCATGTCTCACTAGCATACAGGAAAGTGGGGACAGCCAAAGTTTTATAAAATTTCATTTGGGTATCCTTCCGTGTTTTATTTTTCAGGTACCTATGAATCCTTCCACAGATGCGTCTAACTTTTGTTAGTTTACTATCCCAATCAATATCAGTTCCATATGAGATATTACAACTCAGGTAATTAAAATGACTAACCTGATCCAAAAACTGATTATTCACGACTATCTTAGGTCTTATCGGATACCTGCCCTGAAGTGCGATTGTTTTAGATTTTGTAGAAGAGATTTGTAGCCCACAGTCTTGTAAGATGCGTAAATATCGCCCGCTGTAACTGGTCTATTTTTTCTGTATCATTATCTTTTATTGTTACAAACAATAACTCTATTATTCAGGTTAACAGCAAAATTCCAAACATTTGGCTTTGTTTTATTTGTAAAACACTTTACTTGTTTGGTGGCCTTAGCGATTTTTGCCGGCTCCTTTCACTTTTACTATAAAAGGTTTGGGCCCGTTGCGTCTTAGTCGCACTATTTTGTTGGTATACAAGTGTTCGTCTTCATTCTGCTTGTGTGTGTTGTGTGTTCTGTATGCTTTCATAGTAAGTTTTTTACGGATTAGATTATCTGTTAATTATATACTATGTGAAGTTTTTTTACGTATGAGCCACTGTGGACTACGTTTGGTTTAACTGGTCCCTGCCTTCTTATCATAACTCTTCCTCCTCTCCCATATCTTCAATCATGATCAATGTCGCTCCCTCCTATCGTCAGTCCAGATAACACCTGTCCTCCTCTTCTTGGGTTTTTCCTGAAAACCTTGGGCATTTTTTAATTTCTTTTTGAGTGGCAAGCATTTTTCAATATCTTCTTGAGTAATCTGGGAGTTTTTCTATGTTCTTTTCTGTTTCTGTGAACCACGTCTTTGGTATTTTTACTTTTTCAGATAGTTAAACGTTTTCCTGTTAGTCGGTCAGGATTCATTTTTTGAACATGTCCGTGGAAAGTAATTATTCTTTTTTTAATTACGTCTGAGATTTTTATAACACGTGTGTTCAGCTCATTATTTCGTCGTCAGCTGTACTGTTCTCCATCTTTCATTGATCCTGCCTAAATCTTTTATTTCATTTCGGCTGCCTGAATCCTTTGTCTCACTAGCATACAGGAATGTGGCGACAGCTACAGTTGTATACAGTTTCATTCGAGTATCCTTCCGTGTTTATTTTTTATGTAGTAATAAAGTCTAACGAAAAATAAAACAAAATTTCTGTTACGACACTATCTTTATAAAGCTAGTCTCATTAATTCACGAATAAAATGAAAGAAAATATTAAACGTTTGAAATATTTGCTGAGTAAATTACAATACGTAAATAAAAATAATACAATTAGAATAAACAGGTTGTAAATGTTGACGGGAGCTGTAATTGCCATTTTGTTTACGTAAAATGTATATATTTTTGTCACACACAGGCGAGAATTAGCATGAAGCGGAAACAAAGGGTCAAGTCTACACGGGTGCCGAGATATTTACGTACACACACACACACACACACACACACACACACTGGTTATCGGTAACACATGTTCCCAGTAATTAAATTTACGGGAGCCAACAATAGAAGAAATTCTAATTTTTAATCTGATTAGGTGGAAATATTTATTTTTTTCACGTAAATAACTTGTGTATTTATTTAAATACTATTTTTATACTTTTTATTTAAATACGCACAAAACACACACACACACACACACACACACAGAATAAAAGCGATTTCAAGAGTTGATAGAGTATTATTTATTTTTTTACATTTACAAAGGTCAGTTGAAAAGTTCGCGGAGCGACAACTATGGCTCAGACGTATATTTCGCGTGAACACCTTTTAACTTCCAGATATATCTGTCAATTTATTTACTTTTACCAGCTGTTTTAAATTTTTTCCTGTCACTCGTGTTTTCAAAATGCACAAAATCAAAGATCGTGTTGTGATGAATTCTCTGTTAAAAACGTTTTAGCGCCAATTAAAAATCAAAACAAAATAGTAAATGTGTGAGAAGATGCTGCCCCTTCAGAAACAACTGTAAGTGGGTGGCACACTCCAGTTGAAATGTGGTCGTACAAGCACTGAAGACTATCCCAGCAGTGGACGTCGAAAAAGTGCAACAAAAAATGATATTATTGAAAAAATTTCATAGGCTGTTGGAAGAAAGCAGATTGAGGAGTGGGTGACGTTACTGAAATCATATGCGTCTCATATGAGCGTGTGCGTCATACTTTATCTCAAGAACTTGGTGTGAAAAAGCGTTGTGCAAGATGACTACCGCATCCGGAGTTGCATTTTTTGGCGTCCAGTGCGACCACGTTTAAACTCAAGTGCCTATTTACAAACCGTTGGTTTTGAAGTCGCAGCACCTCCTGACACATTTACAGTTTTGTTTTGAATTTCAGTTGGCGCTAAAGATTTTTAAATAAGAATCACACCACGATGTTTGATATTTTCCATTTTCCAAAACACACATGGCACGTCAATTTCAAACAGCTTCTAAACAATGAGTAAATTGATAGATACATTTGGAAATTAACAGAAATTTACATAAAATACAAATATTGCAGAACACAAAAATTTTTAGATTTTATCGCTAGTTGTCGCACCGCAAAGTTTTCAACTGGACCCTCGTATTAGTATATAATAAGTCTAAAGATGACTTTCGGTTGTTGAGTGCCCGAAACGTCATATATATATTGCAACGGTACAACTATTAACGTACTGTGCATTGCCAAAATAAATTAAATAAATAATAAAAATAAATAAATATGAATTAATAAACATGATTCAGATTGCATAAGCTGTATCGTAGTTAAAAATAGGGAGCGCAGAATTGATCCATTGGACACGCATTCCCGACGCACCTGTCGCTAGCGTTGTGTACACGCGTATTTTGTTTGTGGGTGTGAAGCCTGTCCGTTCCTGAAATGTAACTAACCTTTTTCAAGTAGAATAGTTTTATGTTTTATTTTAATTATAAGAAAAATATGTACGGTATGGTAAAACCAAAGACACCAAAGTGTATAGAAATTAAAGGTGAACAAAGGGTTAAAAGACCGTGCCGAAATAACGAAAACTGCAATTACTATACGTAAAAAGTGAATTTACGTAATTAAACATAAACATAAAGAAGTAACATAATTACTTTTTGTAATTACAATAAAGAAGTGTAATTTACGTATAGTAAACATATAAGAATTAGTGATCGATTGAGCATTTAGTGATGTGAAACAAACTTCGTAATTCGCGAAGATAAGCAAAAATAGTGAATTGAACCAGAGTGGGGGAACTGACGCTTCGACAAAATCTGACAAGCTAAAATTGTTCAGACATGAGTTTTTGCACGACCTGACTATAAATACCAGGTCGCGCTAATAAAGTTTCTTCTTCTCGATTCAACCGTTGCCACAGGAAGCTATGTCAGTCGACGACGCTATTTTAAATTTATCGTAAGAGGCACAGGACAAACTGAAGTCCAACCAGAGCAGCAGAGCACATACGAGGAGGTCTACGGACACACCCGCAGCATATGATGTGAGGCGTGACGACTCGTAAACCGTACATGGAGTAGAATCCGACCAGAGGACCAAGAGGACACGGAGGACACAGACTGAGGACCAAAGTAGGACGTACGGATGATTAACCACGTCAAACGAGGTAATGAAAAACCAATGTAATTACAGACATTTGAAAGACACTAATTAAAGTTAGAATGCAAGACATTCAACCTGTATTAAAATAGCTAATTGTACATAAATGTAAAATCAGAGTAAAATTTAGAATAATATCTATTGTATAAAATTTAGTACTTGAGAGTAACGTAAATGATAAGAGAAATATTTGATTTTTGAGTTAACGTAATGAATAATGTCTGTGTTGATAAAGGAGAATGTATATGCAGTAAAAAGTTTTAAAACTAATTAATATTAAAGAAATTGGAATACAAGTAACTTCATTATTAAAGTAAATTAATCAGAAATTGCAAAAATGTGATCACACAATGAGTAAGCCGAGAGCAAAATAAATATTTAATTAATTAAAATTAGATAATAAGATTTATGTATAACCTGTGTATGTAAATTGTTAGCTATAAGTTGTATACAAAGGAGTCATACAAACGATATAATAATGAGTAGCATTTCTATATGCGAAATGAAAAATTTTGTTTAATAAAAAAATAAATAATGGAAGAATTTCAAACTTAAATACCGCATCATCTTCTTAGTACGATTACACCCATGAATGCAATATATTATATAATTTGTTATGTTATATAAATTGGCCGTGAACTTGGGGCTACACAAATTAAATTATATATCAATGTTTGTGTTGTTATAATATATATATATATATATATATATATATACATTTCTGTGATGGCAAAGCCGGTCAGTTAAATTAAAATTCAAGTGTGTAGTGACAGTGTAACAGTTTGTCAAGGATGGTGGCATTGATAGGAAAACATCTCACGAAAACGTTTTGTAGATAATTTAACAAAAAATAAAGTAAAGTTTGTTTATTTTACGGACATTGTCTCAAAAATAAAGTATTTAATTGTTGTATTTGTAAACAATTGTTTACTCATCGTCTTGCGATTTCTTTAAAACTTCCAATAACAACGAGTTTCTAGGATAAATCCTGATCATCAGGTTATTAAAACAACAATCCTTCTAGAGAAGTCGTCAAAAAATCAAAAATTATTACCAAAAATTAGAAAGCACTTCACAAAGTACTTATACACGTGACTTGGAGACTATAATATACTTAATCGAAAACAATATTCATGGAAAAATATTTCAACCGTTCAAAATAAATACAGGTGTTTGGGACAGGTCATGAAATTTAATTTGAGTCAGTGTATCTATCGATAGTACGTCCTTCAACACGTGCTGCGCTCTGCCGACTGCTATTCATACCTTTTCCTCTCTTCCGACGTTCCTTTGCCGCTATTCCGGCCCCTGTCTCGTTGCTTTGTTATAAAGCCCCAACTTTTACGCTTTTCGTTCGTTAATCGCTTTAACGGTAAACAGTGTGTCGTGCGTTAATTAGTTCACAACAGCTCGCGAGTGCAAAGTGCAACGTGTCTCAGTTACAACTACAAGAAGGAGATTCCTGTGTCCACGTCGCCACGATTATGAAGGACATAAACTCGTCTACCCGCTAGCTAGCAGGTATCTTTCCATCAGGAGCACGTGTAAGTCTCGTCATCTTACCTTAATATTATTATAAACAGTTACGGGTGCCAATTCCCTTAAATTTCATTTGGCTGGTCCTCCGGACTCTTGTCACAAATGGAGACAAACTAACTAACTCCACCCCTTTAACTATACAAAACAACAGGTGTAAGACAGAGTGAAACGGATTATCCCCAATTCTTTTCAACTGTGTCCTGGAGAAAGTAGTGAGAATTTGGAATAAAAAATTAAAGGAATGTAAATCACCAATCATGTTGGAAAGAAGGGACAAACATATTAAAATAACCTGTTAGGCATTCGCAGATGACTTTACTATACTTTCTGAACATCTGACATCTGCAGTAACACAAGTTAATTTTTTAGACGGCGTAGCCAGTAGAACAGGTATAAGAATGTCTGCAGAATAAAAAAATGTCTCACGAACATAAAAAATGGGACAAAATTTCTGCTAACAGATATTGATCGAATAAAGAGGGTTAGAAAATTCAAGTATCTAGGTGAATTAATTCAAGAGAGTGGTTTAGAAAATCTGCTATAGAAGAAAGGATTCAGAAAGTGGAAAGAGCATATGGTATAACTAGATATTTACAATAAAAAGTGCATATCTAAAAATGTGAAAATAAGGCATTACAATACAGTAGTGAGGCCAGAATGCCTATATGCAAATAAATGTCTAGCATTGAATTAAAATTTAGACAAATTAGGAATAATTGGAAATATGAATTATTAGGAAAATATTAGGCTCACGAAAAACTGCAGAAGGTTAGAAATTGAGAAGTAATCATGAAATGTATCAAAGTACAGAAAATGTAACGAAAAAGTGAGAAAAAGAAGTCTATTACTTTTTGACATTTATAGGACGACAATAGGTTAACACAAGAGATCTTCAAATATTTGTGGGGAAAGAAGTTAACATCAAGTTGGATTAAAGAAATCAAAAAATATTTAGAAAAAAATAATATGAACGCATAAGAACTAAATGAAATAGACGTTTTTTTGGGGCACAAGTGTTAAAAATTGAAGGAGTCCAGGGTAGGAGAGAGAAAAACGCAGGTTTAAAGTGGACTGAAGACAGGAAGAAGAGACAGTGAAAACATGAAATAATATTGGAAAAAAAGAAAAGAACAACGAATAAAGAATTGAAATTGGCATGTGGTCCTCAGATGGCCGATGCAAATAGAATGCAAACAAAACAAAATTTGTGTCACGTCACGTTTTAACAACACGAGTATAATTACTTCACGTAAATAAAGTACAACAAAATGTTTCACTTAGTTCCTGTAAATTGTAATACAAAAATAAAAATAACACAACTGAAATAAGTTGGTAGCAAAGTGGACAGCGGTAATCTGCATACTGCCTCACGTAATGTGTAAATATTTTTGTCGCACAAAGCTGAGAATTAGTAGAAACAAAGGGTCAAATCTACCGGTGCCGTGATATGTACGTATTTATGTTTATACATTGCTTATCAGACACATGTTCCTAGTAATTAAGTTTACGAGAGCCAACAATAGAAGGAAATGCTGATTTTTAATTTGATTAGTTATAAATATTTATTTTTGCACATAAAAAACAATGTGTTTTTATTTAAATATTATTACACCCACTCCCTCTCTCTCTCTCTCTCTCTCTCACACACACACACACACACACACACACACACACACACACACACACACACACACACACACACACACACACACACACACACAATACAAGCGACTCCCTTAAGAGTTGGCTGAGGAATTCAGTTCTCCATAACTTTTGGCGTTTCACTTTTTCTCCTTCTCTCCAGGATCCAATTTCATTCTCATGGACGCCATGCTTTTTGACCGTTTTGCTTCTGTACTACAGCCAAATGAATTCCATGTAATATCTTATAGCGTGGTGAAATACAGGCTTTGGAAATGGTGTTCTTAAGAGGAGTTATAAGCTGTCCTATACTAGACCGTATAAAAGAACACTTAGAAAGAGTGTCAGATTCCAAACTGCCCAAAAAAGCCTGGAAATACAAACCTGTATGACAACACTGGGTGTGTGTTGGTAGACCCAGGAAGAGACGGGTGGATGACGTCTTTGAAGGCCGTGCAGGCAGCACCTTCCCTATGCCGTGTTGTGAAGGACATGTTGATGATGATCTTATAGCGTCGTACGTACACAGTCTTGGCTTGCTTTCATGCACTAACTTTTCATTAGTAAATTTATTCAGTTTTGTCTTGTTCTTTATGTTTCTTCTTACCACAAAATCGGGCATTTCTGGCTGTTCCGGCTACACCATTTTATCCTCGGGTTAGATCGGCTTCGGCTTCATCCATCCAACTCTAATTCACTTTCCCTCGGGTTATAGCTCACACACTGCCTTCATATTTTATCAAGAATTTTTTTTCGTAATATAGTCTCTCGACCTTTTTTATAATATAACAATGGTATTTTTCCGTTATTCCTTTGTAAGTAACTCGCTGAGTTTCCTGCAGGTCTCCATGTAATATCTTCAAATAAATTCACTGCAAGTAGGTTTATTTTCACCTGACGTACGTATCACAGACATTATTCTGTACCTTCAGAAGTTTGTTTGGATTGTAATTGAATATTTCGCTAACAATATCATTCAGTTACATTCAATTACATTTCAAACAAATATCTGAAGATACAGAATAATTTCTGCGAAACGTGCATCAGATGAAAATAAACTTACTTGCAGCGTATTTATTTAAAGATATCAAATTTTATGTCTGTTATTACCTAATTTTACCTAATTATTATTTTATATTATTACTATTTTATCATTAAAATTTATTGTTTTATTATTACTTTTTAAACCTTTCAGTCTTGAAAAACTTTGACTGTCGATGACATTTCTGTCATAAAACTTCAGTTTTTTTTCAGCCTGCCCATATTTCCTCTATCAAATCCCTTCCCAAAATCGTATTCACTTTTATACATCCGATATTATTATTTTTTGCCAAATGTCCCTACCAAGTTGGCGACTTCTAGCTTATAAACAGAATTAACACTGTTGCACACCGCTATAGAAAAATTATTCCGATTAGCTCTTTCAAGCTTCATAGCTCATCATCAGATCGCTGTGTGCTACAGTGTTACGTCTGTTTGTAATTATAACCACTAACTCAACTTTATTAATTAAATCTGTAGTCGTCTTCAGCGTAAAACAAGCACTAAAACATCACAAATAGAAACTAAATATAAAAAGTAGCCTGCCTGACAACCGAAAGTAGCCTGTCTGACAACCGAAAGTAGCCTGTCTGACAACCGAAAGAAGCCTGTCTAACAACCGAAAGTAGCCTGTCTGACAACCGAAAGTAGCCTGTCTGACAACCGGAAGAGAGTCAAAATATACTAATGAATATACAAAAGATTGGGAAGTCTGATGAGGTGTAAAGCTTGAAAACGCTAATCGGAATAATTTTTCTATGTGGTGTGCAACAGTGTTAATTCTCAGTTTTGTTAGTTTTATTAGCAGCCATCTTAACATCAACTTTGTCACTACTTATTGCCACACTACTAAATACTTCGTTTTATTGATATATTTAAACTTTCACGTATGAACTTACTATTCGTTGTCACTTCCCCAAACGTTTCGAGGTGATGTTTCTCTTCCTCAGTGGGAGTAAATACTGAATGTCGATTACAGAATAACCGTTATGGACTATAGGTGTGTGTGGTGGGGGTTGATGGTGGGAAGGGATTGGCGCTGAGGTTCAAATTGTGTGTTTGGATCAGTGTATCGAATAGTGTATGTGATTTATAATGTAATTGTTCATTTAATATGTTGTTTGGTTGTAGTGTGTGATATCTGTATATTTCAAATTGTTCAGCTGTGTTTAGTTTTCTACTTTTAGGTAAGTAGTGTAATATTTCCATGTTGTGTTCTATGTTTGTGTAACTGTGGTTTTCGTTATGTAACTAAATGTTCTGAAAATCTGGAAGAAAAAGATCTTCCCGTCTGGCCGATGTAGAATTGGTGACAATCATTACAATTTGATTTATATACCCCTGTTTTGCTGTATGTGTCAGTGTCTTTGTTAGTATTATTTATGTGTTTTCTAATGGTGTTGTTGGTTCTGTAGGCTACTTTATAATTGTGTTTCCTAAATGTGTTTGCAATTTTGTGTGTATTGGAATTGTAGTATGTAAGTGTTATGTATTTGCTGGGTTGTGTGCTGTTGTTCTGATGTGTTTATTACGTTTTGTGTTTAGGATTCGTTTGTGTAGTTTATTTATTAATTCGGGGTTGTATCCATTTTTGACTGCTATATATTTGATTGTGTTTAATTCATCTTGGTAGTCATGTGTGTGTAGGGGTACTGAAGTGAGCCTATGGAGCATGTAGTTGAAAGCTGCATGTTTGTGTTGAGTTGGGTGGTTGGATGAGTTATGTATGACCATGTCTGATGTGGTGGGTTTCCTGTATATTTTGTATGTTTGTGTGTTGTTTGTTTTGGTGATTGTAAGGTATAAGAAGTTTATGCTATTATGTAGTTCTATTTCAAGTGTGAATTTAATTTATGGTGTATAGTGTTAATGTATTTGTGGAAATTTTCTATTTGCCTTTTGTTGCCGTTGTAGAGGAGTAAAATGTCATCAACATACCTGTGCCCAATATATTATTTTATCGGTGTATTTGTTGTTGTTCAGTATGTTTTCCTGTCCTATGGTGTGTACAACATACATTATAAATCACATACACTATTCGATACACTGATCCAAAAACACAATTTGAACCTCAGCGCCAATCCCTTCCCACCATCAACCCCACCACACACACCTATAGTCCATATCGGTTATTCTGTAATCGACATTCAGTATTTACTCCCACTGAGGAAGAGGAAAATCACCTCGAAACGTTTGGGGAAGTGACAACGAATAGTAAGTTCATACGTGAAAGTTTATATATATTAATAAATTTAATAAAGTGAACGAAGAGGATAAATCAACAAGATAATTATAAATACTTCGTTCTCGACGAGGCCGTCTCCACCATCTTCAGGTCTTAAACGTCAACTTGTTTCCTCTACAAAATATATATGTACCTAGAGCCCCCCCTAATTGTTTGAATTCGGTCGGAATCAACCAACCCCATATTGCGTGTTTCAACCATATTGCGTGAATCCCTTATTAGTCCCTTATAGTATATATATTGGTTTGCAGAGGTAAAAATTGTCGTTTAAAACCTGAAGATGATGGAGACACCGAAAGGCCTCAACAAAAACGAAGTATTTAGCAGTGTGGCAATAAGTAGTGACAAAGTTGGGGTGTTAAATCTGTTTGTGATTATAACCACAAACACAACTTTATTAATTAAATATTCTAGTTTATACACTATAACACCGTTTGCTCTTTTAAAATTATTTTACTTGTTTGTTTCTTTCTCACATGTTTTTAGTCACACTTCTCACGCGTCACACAAATAACATTGTATGCAATACCCGTTTCAAGTAGTTTTATATATGTGTGTGAGTGTAATTATTCATCGTATTTTAAAATAATTATACTTTTATATTGCGTCTGAGTTAAAGTTACCTATTTACATAACACACCTTATCTGAAATGTAAAAGAGTTTCAATTTATATCGCAAGGACGACTATAAAAATAGTCGGCGGCGACTATCAAGTTGAAGCAAGCAACTATAAAACTGTCACAGTAATATAAAATAATTTATGTGATAGTATTTTAAACTGGTCGCGAGGTATCAAACAATAAAATGGCGTCAATAAAACGGTAAACAATTCTATTTTCACGTTTAGAAGCTGCTGCTACTACTTGCACGCAAATGTTATCTCTTAATCGATAAGTTTTATAAATACTGTACTGTGTATAGCAATAAAATTACTGTATCTACTTTAGCTGCACACAGTTATGGTATGGTAAATAGCTGGAGAACCGTTGTAATAAACATGACGTGGCAGGTTTCTTATTGTGTTTCTATTCTTCTGATGACTTGTTCACTATTAAGGTTAGAATAAATTTTTACTTTAGAAATATCGACGTTTCAGCTTCACGTAGCTTTTGGCTAGTACAATGTGAAACATCTTTACTACGAAAACATAAAAGTAAATATGATAAATATGAAAACTAATGATAAATGAAAACTAGGAACGTAAACAAATATTAATGTCTTAAAATTCATGTTTTCAGTGCCCAAGCCACAACTGAACTAATTATTCATCATCATCATCACCATTCCAAGGACTAGGTCTTAGACCTGTTCCGAAACCCATCTTCTCCTCGGTCTACCGACATGTCTCTTCCCAGTAGGGTGATAACCCAAGGCAGCCACAGGTAATGATAGAAAGAATCTCGCAAAAGCGTTTCGTAATAAAATCATCATCACCATCAATACTCAAAGAACTAGACTTTAGACATGTTCCGGAACCCATCTACTCCTCGGTCTTCCGAGATCTCTTTTCCCAGTAGGGTAGACCCAAGGCAGCGACAGGTAGACGGATATGAGATGCGATTCAAGATTTCACGCGATCTCCTTCTGTGGCTTTTAATGTCATCGTGCAATGATGCATTGTTTAAATCGCTTCTAATATCCTTGTTACTTCTCTGATTCAAGAGAGAACAACCTCGCGTCCGTATTAGAAATTTCATTTTGGCTGCCTGAACCCTCTGCACGTCCATTTTACCAAGAGTTCATGTCTCACTAGCATACAGGAATGTGGAGACAGCCACAGTTTTATAAAATTTCATTCGGGAAGCCTTCCGTGTTTTATTTTTTGTTAATACAATAAGTTAACGAAATATATTTGCAGAAGTAGGCTGTTAATTGTTTGCAATTATATATGTTAACACAATTTCTGCAAGAAACAATTTAAGACTTACCTAGAAAGGCAAGATTTTTTACTGTGTATATAATAAAATATTTTTTTACATTTTTTGTTTCTATTTATTCCAATCACTCAAAGTCCAATTTTGAAGTAGCCATTCTAATATTACATAAATTGTTATCTACGTTTACATTCTACATTGGCTATACAGCTTCACCGCCTCATTATATAAGTAAAATTATATTATTGCTCATTACGTCGAAAGTGAGGGGAGAAAAGTGTAACAATTAATCTAAATTCTCTACGCGTTTGTCACTGCGGCCATAAATTTATGTACACGCCACGAGGCAGTGAGGGGAAAAAATAAAATATATTTCCCGAGGGAAATCTCTGCAAACTTTCCTAGTGAAGTGTCGCAAAGTCTGTTGAAATATTCATTATTTAAATACACGCAATATTATAACGGAGGTGTGTGTGCGTGTGTATTAGCTTAGGGTGTACGGGCTTTTTCGTGGGATCAGTTCTACGAGAAAGCCCACAGTTAATGGAAAATAAAAAGGAAGTAAAAATGATAAAATTTTTAATAATAGGCTATTAAAAATTCTGAATATTGAGACTTGAGAATCCGGATATTCAAAGATACTAATAATACACACATATATGAGTAAATTATTATAAAAATATAATTTTAAATTTACAATAGGTAAATGTTAAAATCTACGCAACAGACAGAGGAGATCGTAGTCAGCAGCAAGCGCCTAATATATCTTTGATTCAGATGGTTAATAAAACAAAGAATTCACATCACGGCTATAAATCTACTGTCTAGAGAGGGGAGGGGAGCTAAATGCTTCTGCACAAATTCTGAAGGAATTTCTCATCTCCTTTCAATTGCGTCGGGCGTTAATATATTCACGACGACTGTTCTCCCGTTGCGTCTCCCGCTTCTGCTGCAATACACTACTTACATTTTGTTTTTGTTCCTCTGCACATACAGTACATGCGTACATAAAGCTTTATACGTTTACAGTGTTGGAAAAGTGGCATATGAGTAATAATCTCATACACGAGAAGATTAGAATAATGTATAATTGAACGAAAGAAAGCGATGAGTCAAGAAGATTAGAAAAAGCATAAAAAAAATGATATATCAGAACATAGTCCAAAGCATTATGATGAATTCAACGGAAGTGTGGGTTATTAACAAAAAGAATGAAAGAAAGATTCTTGCAACGGAGATGGAATATTGGAGGAGGTGCTGTAGAATAACGAGAGCAGACCGAATAACAAACGAGGAGATCAGAAGAAGAATGGAAACGGAAAGAGGTGTAATTGACTACATCGAAGAAAAAAGATTGGTGTGGTACGGTCATGTCCGGAGAGCGCAAAATAGGTGGATCAAGAAAGTGACGGAATTGAGTCCATTAGGAAGGATAGAAAAGGGAAGACTGAGAAGATCTTGGAGGGACGAAGTGGATGAATCTATGCAACGTATAGGACTTGAGGAAGGACGATGGGAACATCGGGAGAATTGGAAAGCCTGGTTGAACGAAGGGAGACGGCTCTAGCTGTAGCAACGCTATTATGTATATTGTAGCACAACGAAGTTTTTACCTTATTCTACAAATTAAGATCATATAGGAAAAGAAGGGAAGAAGTCATCTGGAAGGAGTAATATCAACTTAAATAAAAGTAGCAAAGAAAAGTAATTACAATCATCAATAAAAGGACTTAACAGAACTGAACAAATCGATTCAAAGGATTTACATATAGTCAGTTTATAGCCAAAAAGTGTTAAAAAACAAATAGTATGAATATCATATCAATAAAATAATTAGTAGACCCAGTAAGATACGGAGTAGTAAGGAGTAACAGCCCAGAATAAATAAATTAAAATGACAATCCTCAAAATATGGAGTAGTAAGGATCAACAGAACATAACAAATGAATCAAAATGGAATAATATCAAAAAACCCAAAAAACCTATTGCAAAGACAGAAACCTCTATAGCAGCAAACAAATAATTAAAAAGAAATTAAACTATATCAGCTATACCAAATTAAATGAAACAACTAGCCCAAAAAAGAGAATCTAATACAAATAATGAGAAATAATGTAAAATTAATTATAATTAAAATAAATGTGATTAAGGGGAACACCCCAAACCAGTGTTAAAAAAGGATAACAAAAGACAATCGTTAATATAAAGTTTTAATGTGTTTATTTATATAATTATTATGTGTTAGTATTTTTAGAGTATACTATACAAAATATGTTGATAGTAGGGAATACTAGATGTTAGTATGTAAGAGTTTATTGTATCTGAATCTCGTTAATTAATGTTGTATTTTTGTAAAGTAAGGAAAGGCAAAATAATAATTCAAACGACCCATAAATAGTACATCAAAAAATATAAAACTAATAAGATGAATTCATAATAACATTGCTAGGAAAATTGAAAATTGATGACCAAGACAAATTCAACTCTGACCATATAAATCAAATCAGAGAATATAAATTTATAGAACCTAGATTAAATTGATATAAATTATCATTTTCAGAATACAAATACTTTATCCTAATGATAACAACGACCTATAATAGTGATTAAAGGAATCAACATGTAAAATTGACTTAAATGGTGATTGTACAAGAGAATGCCCAACAGCAGTAAGCAAGCACCAGTAAAATGCAAATAACTTGTTAAATATTTAAAATAATAGCCGGGCATAAAAGGTAAATTACAAGGGTCTAATTAGTAATCAAGTGTGAGTAAAATTGTAACATAAAAAATATTGGAAACCATTTAATAGGTATTTATGTGAATCAAAATAAGACCTATAGATAAATTTCAAAGAATGTAATTCTGAAGCTTAATTCAAACCAAAACAGGTCAAATTTAGTATTAACTTGTGTAAAATAAAAGCAGGAATATTGTTCTATAATTAGAATTACACAAAAGTAGTAAACAAATAATTTATAGCCAATTAAATATAAAATATGACATTTTTTTCAATAAGATTGAATTATTTGACAGGAACAGCTCATCCATGAACAATGAGAAATGATACCAAAATCTTATAGAATTTTCTATATGAAGGAACAAATATCAGTTAGTTGATTGTTAAAAGCCAAACAGGACAGCCGTGTCAATTATATTTCAAAGAAATTGGATGAAATTTTTTCAAATAACACCAACGGAGATATATTGTGAAAATATAAATGAATGAGGAATAGACAGTAGAGTTCCGAATACAATTAAAATAATCGTGGGAAATACACAGTTAAACTAAACACCACTAAATAGAGCTGTCACTACGTATAGACTCGATTGGAAACGAATTGAAACTCAGATAACCAGAAACGAGTGAAAGGAACCACTTGACACAACACAACTGTTACCGAACAAAATCCAGTGGAGGAACACAACTACACACTACAACTTGTGAAGATTCCAATAGCGGCATCACTGAAGAGGAATTAAACAACTAATACATTTATTCGGAAGGAAATCTTGGAGCTGAATTTGCATAGCAGATCAACTCATCAAGGCGGCCATTTTGTGATTCCATTCGAAGAGGCTGATGGGAGCGTGACGAGTGACGTCAGAGAAAACATCTGTAACGTAATATTAAAATTTTATATACATTATACTTTATTATTTTGTCTGTTTAATGAATAAGTTTTTAATAATATGTAAGTATTGAATTCTCTTGCCTTTCCTCATTATTTCTACAGTTAAAAGAACCCTTATACTATATTAATTTAATTGAATATTAATTTATATGTAATAATCGAACTGGAACTTAATCTCGAATCAGACTCGAGCCAGTCGCGGCAATTCAAACCATTACTTTGAACCTAATAAACTTAATTATTGTTTAAACGTTGTCTTATTGATTATTTGAGTCATAAATTAAATTACGTTAATTATTAAATGTTAACGTGAACTTCTGAAGGAAAGGAACGAGCAGAAGAAGAAGTACAGATACTGAATCGGCCGCTACATGCAATCGGTTTGGCCACGATAATCCATTTAACGTGAAGAAAGAAATAATTCTTCATCAGAGCCAACACAGTTATTAAGCAGTATTTTTTACTAAATATATTATATTGGTTCTCCTATTTATTCTTCTATGATCTTAATTTGTTCTGGAGTTTCATCAACTTATTACATCGAAAAATATATACACTATATGGATTCTTATTTACTTTTTAATTAACAGTTCTGTAACATTATTGTTTCGATAAGTATTTCATTTATATATTTGTTTCGAATAGTCTTGTTCAGCCTTCATAATTGTGATAAAAAATTTCTTTGTAAAATTATTTCAATTCAATTTCTTTAACTATGTTGTACTTATTATTTTTTAAGCCTTTGATATCTTATTTCATTCCTTCTCTTTATTAATTGATACAAAACAAAGTACTTCTAAAATGTATTCTGTAAACTGTTTTTATTTATTTTAGTACTGAGATAATTTATTTATTTTCTTTTCTTATTTCATTTAAAATAATTTCCTTGATATATACTATAAGACGTCCTTATTTATTCTTAGAAATTAGATGGTTTATCTTATTTGATCCAACATATTTTCCCTGATATTAACTGCAAGATGGTCTTACTCGTTTTAGAATTTTCTTATTATTTATTTAATTCAAAATATTTTCTCCTAGATAAGCTGTAAGATGATCTTACTCGTTTTAGAATTTTTATGTTTCTCTTTCATCAAAATATTTTTTTATTGATAATTGATTATACGTAACTTTTATCTTTGGTGAATTAATCTCCTTCAACTCGAACGTGTTATTTTTATTATCCTTAGTAATTACGTATGGTCCCGTATACAACAGTAATAGTTTTTTAGTAATCCCTTCCATAGTACTGGGTAGTTCCCGGTTTTTAAGCAACACTTTTTCTCCAATTTTGATTCATAGTACCTTTTTAATTGCTTTCTTATACTTGTTAATTCCCCTTTCCTGGTCCTCGGCTACTTTATTACAAAATCTTATCTGATCAAATTTATATTCCTTGTGGGTCGGAAATTCAATAATCTCTTGTATCGCTCGGCGGGGGGGGGGGTTGGTTTCTCATGCATTGCCGTATAGCTGGATGGTGTGCTAGATTGAGGAATTCTTCGGTGGCTAATAGGTATTCTTGCCATTTTTTCTGTTGATGGTGGCAGTATGTTCAAAGTATCCTACCTACCTCTCTCAACACTCTCTCTGCTGGATTACTGTTTGGGTGGTAAACAGATGTTTTATTGGTCTTTATACCTAGCGCCAATAAAGTATCTCTCCATCTTTTACCTTTAAATTGGGTTCCGTGGTCTGTAATTATTGATATAGGTTATCCTACCTCAGGAAGATATTGATTTGTAATTACTCCCAAAACCTTTAAAGTGGTTGCTCGGTTCATGGGGTATAATTTTATGAATTTAGTATAATGGTCCAACATTTTATGATATATTTATACCGATGGCGTCCGCCACTACGGGGAAATGGCCCGCGTATATCCAAGAAAATCTTTTCCAATTTCTTCTGTGAGGTTATAGGTATCATTACATCCTCCTTCTTATCGTTATTGGTTTTTACTAGCTGGCAAATAAAACAATTCTTGTTATACCTCCTTACCTTCCGATTGATGTCCTTTATGTAACAATTTTCCTCCAACGCCTTTACTACCTCCTTGGCTCCCATATGGCCGTATCGGATATGGTAGTCCATGATGATTTCCTTTCCAATATTAGTAGGGATTATTATCTTCCATATTTCCTCATCAAGAGATGGCTTTATAAGCAACACATTATTATGCATACAGTAAAATTTTGTTATGGTGTCATCTTGAACGGCTAGACGTCTTTGAATACTGCTTAGCTTTGGGTCAGACTGCTGGTGTGTGCTGATGTTCCGTACTATTTTTTCCAAATCGGACCTATCTCTGATAATATTGTAAATTTTCAGTATACTTTCCATCTCACCCTCAAAGGTTTGGTTTTCTAAATCCACTCGTGACAATACGTCGGCTACCACATTCTTGCTTCCTGGAATATATACCCACTGTAGGTTATATTCTTACAAGGCCAGTATCCACCTGGTCAGCCTACCGTAACTTAACTTACACTTTCTCAAGAACGATATCGATTTATGGTCGGTGCGGACGGTCACTGGAAATCCTAAGATATAAGTACGGAATTTTCCGCAAGCAAACACGACACTGAGCAATTCCTTTTCTGTGACGTTGTAGTTTTTCTCACGTTGATTCAGTCTTCTGCTAGCGAAACTAATGACGAGATGATGCCCATTTTCGTCCTCTTGGTATAAAGTTGTTCCCAGACTAACATTACTGGCGTCGCAGTTCAAGAAAAAGGGCTTGTTAAAATTTGGGTGATGGAGTACTACTACTTCTAAAAACTTATCTTTGGTTGATTGTAAAGTCTCGTCTTGCTCTTTACACCATCTCCATTTATTTTTAGCAGATAACTGGTATTGGAATTTGGCAGTTAGCTCTGAATAATTACTTTGAAATTTTCGGTAATAATTACACAAACCCAAAAAGGATTGTAATTGTTTCCGATTTTTAGGTTGAGGGAATTTCTGTATAGCGTATACTTTTTATGAGGATGGGGATATTCCTTGGTTATTCATATTGAATCCTAAAAACTGAACCTCCATGGCTATAAGCTTGAATTTTTCTAATTTTAACGTAATATTATTATCGGCGAGTTTCTTTAATACATGCTCCACTCGGTTGCAATGTTCTTCCCAGTTGGCTGAGGTTATTAACAAATCATCAACGTATACCGTTGTAAACTGGAGTGCTTCTGGGCCGAGTATTTGGTCCATGCAGGCCACAAAGATGGCTACTGAATTTACTAAACCGAAGGGCAACCTCTTAAATTGGTAATTGCGCCCTTCGAAGATAAATGCCATGTATTGACGACTTTGTGGGTGCAACTCCACTTGCCAATATCCGCACACGGTGTCCCATGTTGTAATAAATTTAGTACCATGAAATTTCTTTAGGATTTCTTCGATTTCTCCGGGCGAAGTTCGATCATTTACAATCATTTTGTTAATTCCTCGTGCGTCTAGACAGAGTCGGACCTTACAGTTTTTCTTATGAATAGCCACAATCGGACTGGTGAATGGTGACTGACTGCTTTCTATTATATCACGGCTTATTATATTATTAATTTCAGTTCGGACAGCCTCCTTCAGTGATTGCGCTATCGGTTAGGATTTACGGTTGAACTCTACTGGTTCTCTAAATCGGATCTTACATTGATAATTCTTGACTTTTCCTGGCCCATCAGAAAATAGGGCACGATATTTCTCGTACTGTATATTCCTATCAGATGATTTACTTGGTTTTTAGTTAGTTTTTCCGTCGTGTTTTCGCACTGGAAATCTCGTATCTCCTGTATTTTCTGCGTCCAGAGTTTATCTTCAGTCTCCCGGTATACTAAGTTACTGTATGCTGATTTATCCGCTACATAATATAATTCAATCTGTCGGTTGTGACCCGGTTGGGAATTTATTATTTCGTTACTTATTAAATCGGCTATCCATGTTGAATCTCCTGAAAACAATGACACCTTCTTTCTACACAGATCAATAACAGCAGAGTTTCTCCTTAACAGGTCGCACTCTATCAAGATATTAAATGGTAACTCGGATGCAATGAGAAACACCGTGTCGAAACTTACCCCCTTACTTGTAACGTTCAATGATATTTGTTTACGTATCGTTTTATTTTGCCCACCAGTAGCGCCTATAAGTACAACATTATTGATGGGTAATACCGGTAATGTATCGTAATATTAAAATTTTATATACATTATACTTTATTATTTTGTCTGTTTAATGAATAAGTTTTTGATAATTTGTAAGTATTGAATTCTCTTGCCTTTCCTGACTATTTCTACAGTTAAAAGAACCCTTATACTATATTAATTTAATTGAATATTAAATTATATGTAATAATCGAACTGGAACTTAATCTCGAATCAGACTCGAGCCAGCCGCGGCAATTCAAATCATTACTTTGAACCTAATAAACTTAATTATTGTTTAAACGTTGTCTTATTGATTATTTGAGTCATAAATTAAATTACGTTATTTATTAAATGTTAACGTGAACTTCTGAAGGAAAGGAACGAGCAGAAGAAGAAGTACAGATACTGAATCGGCCGCTACATGCAATCGGTTTGGTCACGATAATCCATTTAACGTGAAGAAAGAAATAATTCTTCATCAGAGCCAACACAGTTATTAATCAGTATTTTTTATTAATTTAACATAAAACAATTGAAACCAATTAAACAATTAAATAAATTAATGACATAAAAATAACAAGTAAGAAAAAAAAATGTTTCATTAACAGATTATTATTTATAATTAACTACGTTTTATTACAATCTATATATTATAACGATTCATATTAGCGTCCTAATTGAGCGTTATATGAATATGTCTGACGGAGGGATTATAGCAGCGTAAGCAAGAGAGAGAGCGTACAATCGTAGCCATCTCACTCTAACCTCGTCACAGCGACATCCGATACCGGTACGAACATGAAATTTTACTCAATACAAATTATCAGTTCAACCTGTGAACACTTAAAAACTAATAAATATACGGTAATTCTGAAAACAGCATTGTATTCAGCAAGTAAAGCTTTATAAGTAGCCGCAATCTCAGTTAAAATTATTAACAATTGACGAAGTTATACGGAAGACGTACGCCAAAAGGAGTAACGAGAGAATTATGCTACGTAGGAATTAGGTGTTTTCACACACACACACACACACACACACAGATAAAGGCCTATGCAGCAATATTCTGTGGTCAGATCTTTGAAAACACGTTTGCAAATACCTGTAATCAATCGATTTGCAAACACAGGAAGTACGATTTTAACTAGAAATTCTCTGCAGTTTCAAACCTGTCACGGGGTGTTTCGTCGACCTGTCCGAGATTGTCAAAACTGGAAAAACGCATGATTTATTTGAACAACCAATCAGCATCCAGTATTTAAAACTGACGCCAACTCAAATCGAGGGGTAGCATCACTCTTCGTTCGGATCTTCAATGCGCTAGACGTGTATAAAATTACGTACAGAAATTTTTCAATCACGCAAAAGCGTAATTAAGTATCAAATTCGAGAAGTAGTTCGCAGTGAAGATGAACTAATACCGTTCAACAATACTCGCTGCGTAAAACAACGTTAATTAATTCAATTATTAATTAATTAATCATCAGCCGTGAAGGACATGTGCGACAGAAGGCTACAACATCTGTAATTGCCAGGGCATCTTCTACAGCATTGATCAACATCAATTCTTCGGTGCAAAACCATCAAAAGGAGGACCCCTACGGATTCCTATCTTCGGTCAACGCATCAAACAGTAAGAAATAGATTCATTGATCAATGAAATAAGCACTAAATAAATAATAAAAGCAATAAACAATTTTTAAAAGACACTAAGCATTTCACACTTTGTATTTTATTTATAAGATTAGCTCTAACATAGTATAGGAGTGTTGAATGGAAAGTGAGGTGTAGTATTGGACGTGCAAATTATTGCAGACCTGTTCTTTAGCACTGGTTTGGGAGATAGCAATCTCTTAATCAAACCAGATAAGAGCTATAGGTCATTTGAATGTCTTAATCGTTACTTTTCACACTCACTCAGTAAATATAAGTGTTAGGGTAGAAATAAGTCATACCATTAGCATTTACAAGTTAAAAATAATTGATAAAACGTTAATTAAAATAATCAAGCAAATATTAAAGTGTTATTTGTAACGATTCCCCTTGAAAACCACAATCACTGAACGAATCCTGAGAAAGAGTGTCTCCATGCGCTGAGCTAAGCTGAAACCGTGTCATTTGTATCTGGGATTTGTTCTGGCGCCCAGGTTAAGGAATATCACGGGTAAGTAACATTTTATCTAAAATCACAAATATTAGATAATTGTGCTAGATAAAAGAGAGCGTCGTATAGATTTGTCGCCGCAACTAAGGGGCACGAATAAATCACCAAATTTATATATTAAAATAAGTTATATATAGATTTGGCGCGGCCAAATAAGAAACTCGATTAAACTCGAAATTTAGCACATAAGAAAGTTATATAATTTGGCGTTGCTTTTACCCAAGTGATTAATTAAATAGTAATATTAATAAATTTGAAAAGATGTGGAATTCAAGGTTACAAATAACAGTAAAATAATTGTTAAATGAATTTGTTGAAAATAAAATTTAAAAAATGGCTAAATCATCAGCAGTTGATGTGGCAGCAATTGAAAAAAATGTTTAAGCAGTTGACCACTAAAATGGAAGAAACTAAAACTGAAATAAAAGAAACAAAGGGTCAATTATCTAGTGAAATAAAAGCTACTAATAATAAACTTGAAAGTAAAATTGAAAGTACAAATAGTCAATTAAATGGTAAAATATAATCTAAAAATAATGAATTATAAAAAAAAATTGAAGAAAATAATAAAAGTTTAGAAGAAAGTAATCAAAAATTGATAACTGATGTTAATAATAAAATTGAGCAAACTAATAAATATTTGTCTAGCGAAATGAAACAAATAAATGAAAATTTATCTAGCCAAATAGAACTAAGTAGTAAAGAGGCTACATTTAAAATAGATGAAGAAATATCTAATCTAGCTAGTAAATTAGATAGTACTAATAATAAAATAGATGAGAGTAATAGTAGGTTTGATAAGCATACCGAAGAGGTTAAAACTACGCTAGAGGAATTTAGAAACCAAGTAAACACTAATTTTCGCCGTCAAGACGAAAAACTAAATAAGTTTAGAAACGAATTTCATGAAAGGTTAGAACAAAAAGTAACCCTCATTAACCAACAATTCAGCGAAGTAACAGCCGAATTAAAAACACAAACACTTCTAAATAAAGAAGAAATCCAGAATGATAGGGAAGAGTGTACACAACTGGGTGAGAATATTAAAGAAGTTAAGAAACAGGTAGAGAGTAAGGCTAACAGTGACGAAGTACATCACAAGGTGGAACAGCAGTTGAAGGTAATGCGGGAAGATCTGACTAAAGCAATGAAGTCACAGCAAACCAAAATAGTGAGGTGTGGCGGCTATAAGGAAGAACCGGAAAACCTTGCATTTTCAGGAAACCCACATGAGAATCCTGTGGAATTCCTGAAGCTGTTTGAAGCTTATGTAGCTCGTGTAAATCCACTGATGGACGACGAGGACAAGAAGGACATGTTAGGTAGATTTCTCAAGAATTGGGCAGGTACGTGGTGGAAAGTCATCTCGGACAGAGTCCAAACCTACTCAGACTTCAGAGAAAAATTCCTTGCTCAGTACTGGAACGTTCAGATACAAAGAAGGGTACGCGATTATCTGGAATTTGGTAAGTATAACCCGTCAATAAATATGACAACCACCAATTATGTGCTTAATGCAATGGCGCAAGTCAAGCATCTAACACCACCAATAGAAGAGAGAGACCTAGTATATAAGCTAGCGCGTCATTTCTCAGAACGCACTAGAGTAGCAACCACTACTAGAGGAGTGGATACTCTAGAAAAGTTCATAATGGTTGTAGATGAGTGTCAAGATTTAGAGAGGGACCTACAGCGTGTAAGTAATCAGCTGAGTAACTACTCTAGAGGCGATCATCAAGAACCAACTTTCTACTCAACTAAGAGGAGAGACAATGAACCCCCGAAAGAAAAAAGGTTTACCCCATATCCGGGTAATAAACCACAAAATAGGCCGGAATTGGAGGAGAAGGGTAGAAGTAGGAGTGTAGAGAACAAACCAAATAAAGGGTATAAAGTATGTAAAACAACTATAACCTCTACCGAGCAGCAACCGTCGACTAGTAAAATGAATACGGGAAACGGGAAACCACTGCAGGTAGAAAGGAAACAAAACTAAACCTACCAGTACCTGCAGTGAAACAACCAAAGAAAACAGGTAAAAAGAACGTAACTAATAATATAAAACAAGTGAGCGATAGGGCGTTCTTGTTAAAAGAAGAGCAAGAAGTGGGTAGAAACCATTATCCTGAATGTCCGGAAATAATTTGTAAGATCAGTAAACACTGGCAGTGAAGTTACCTGTGTTAGCTCAAAGTTTGTAGAAAATAGTCAGTTGCAAAATTGTCCCACACTACCCGTAAAACATTGTAATGTACAGGGAGCCACTGGAGCTAAAATGCAAAAGACAACTGAACAAATATATTTACCTGGCAATTTAAATGGTAACCAAACCCAAATTGTAGCTCTTATAGTCCCGAAACTCATTCATGATTGTATTATTGGGGTAGATACGTTACTTGAATGGAAAGCAAAAATAAATTTTAAAAGAAATACCATTACGATGGAAATTAATACAAATAAAATAAATGTAAGTGTTAAAGAGTTTAAGCATTGGAAGTCGGTAAGTGTAATAAAGAACTGTAAGCAGCTAAAGTCATTTCTAGGTTTAGCTAACTACTATCAGAAGTTTACAAGTAAATACGCGGAAAGTACTGTTCCATTGTTAAAGTTGTTAAACAAAGGGATTAAATGGAAGTGGACAAAGGACCACGATGAAGCGCTGCAACAAGTGAAAGTCTTTTTATAAATACTGTTGTATTAAATCATCCAAGGATGGGAGAAAGATTTTACTTGCAAACAGACGCCAGCAATATTGCTATTGGAGCACACTTCTATCAGATTGATGAGAAGGGCCAAAAAGCGGTATTAGGATTTGTAAGTTGCACACTTAAAGGGGCAGAATTAACCTATTTTACGACAGAAAAAGAGCTATTAGCGATAGTGCATAGCCTGTCAAAGTTTAGAAGTTATATTCTGGGTGCTAAACTTACTATAATCACCGACAATAAGGCGTTAGTATTTTTATTAAAGTGTAAATTGCTAGGTGCTCGTCTGACTCGTTGGATCTTGGCTATACAAGAGTATCAATTTGAAATACAGTATTGTAAAGCGAAAGACAACTTGGTAGCAGATGTACTCAGTAGAAATGCACCGTCAGAAAATAACATGGAAACAGATAACATTAAATGTAGTAGCAATGATATTGGTATTTACGCGATAAAGCATATAACATAACCTGAAGTAGTTAGACGACTTAAAGAAATAGGGACTCATGAACAACAAGACCCTAGGATTAGTGTAGCTTGGAGGACTGCAGTTACCAACACCAAACCAGGATTTTCTAAATATGGAGGTAAGCTATATAAGCTATGTTCCCATAGGAGGAAATATAAACAAAATATTGACCCATAAAGAAACAATTGTTTGAGCCAATAAGGTATGTGAGCCAAACATGGTCAAATAAAATAAATATATAATTGTTTTGAATCAAGGTCAATGATAATAATAATAAATTTTATTTAAATAAATGTTAGTATTGTTATTTAAATTATTGACATTAATTAAGCCAAAATGATGATTAAAATATTAATGGTCATATAAATTTCCAATATACCATGTTAGGTTAAGTAACATTGTAATCTTTAGTTATAAGATAGATGTAAGGAAAATGGTATTAGTGCAAGTTTTGTGCGGGAAAAAGTGCGAAAAAATATGTGCAAAATTTTCATCAGTGTAAAACTGTACATTAGAAAAAAAAATTAATGATTTATGAAATAATCAATTTTTTTATATCGAGTGGGAGTATATATAACGAGTCATATTAGCGTCCTAATTGAGCGTTATATGAAAGTGTCTGACGGAGGGAGTATAGCAGCGTAAGCAAGATAGAGAGCGTACAATCGCAGCCATCTCACTCTAACCTAGTCACAGCGACATCCGATACCGGTACGAACATGAAATTTTACTCAATACAAATTATCAGTTCAACCAGTGATAACTTAAAAACTAATAAATATACGGTAATTCTGAAAACAGCATTGTATTCAGCAAGTGAAGCTTCATAAGTAGCCGCAATCTCAGTTAAAATAATTAACAATTGACGAAGTTATACGGAAGATGTACGCCAAAAGGAACAACGAGAGATTATGCTACGTAGGAATTAGGTGTTTTCACACACACACAGATAAAGACCTAAGCAACAATATTCTGTGGTCAGATCTTTGAAAACACGTTTGCAAATACCTGTAATCAATCGATTTGCAAGCACAGGAAGTACGATTTTAACTGGAAATTCTCTGCAGTTTCAAACCTGTCACGGGGTGTTTCGTCGACCTGTTCGAGATTGTCAAAACTGGAAAAACGCATGATTTATTTGAACAACCAATCAGCATCCACTATTTAAAACTGACGCCAACTAAAAACGAGGGGTAGCATCACTCTTCGTTCGGATCTTCAATGCGCTAGACGTGTATAAAATTACGTACAGAAATTTTTCAATCACGCAAAAGCGTAATTAAGTATCAAATTCGAGAAGTAGTCCGCAGTGAAGATGAACTAATACCGTTCAACAACACTCGCTGCGTAAAACAACGTTAATTAATTAAATTATTAATTAATTAATCATCAGCCGTGAAGGACATGTGCGACAGAAGGCTACAACATCTGTAATTGCCAGGGCATCTTCTACAGCATTGATCAACATCAATTCTTCGGTGCAAAACCATCAAAAGGAGGACCCCTATGGATTCCTATCTTCGGTCAACGCATCAAACAGTAAGAAATAGATTCATTGATTAATGAAATAAGCACTAAATAAATAATAAAAGCAATAAACAATTTTTAAAAGACACTAAGCATTTCACACTTTGTATTTTATTTATAAGATTAGCTCTAACATAGTATAGGAGTGTTGAATGGAAAGTGAGGTGTAGTATTGGACGTGCAAATTATTGCAGACCTGTTCTTTAGCACTGGTTTGGGAGATAGCAATCTCTTAATCAAACCAGATAAGAGCTATAGGTCGTTTGAATGTCCTAATCGTTACTTTTCACACTCACTCAGTAAATATAAGTGTTAGGGTAGAAATAAGTCATACCATTAGCATTTACAATTTAAAAATAATTGATAAAACGTTAATTAAAATAAGCAAGCAAATATTAAAGTGTTATTTGTAACGATTCCCCTTGGAAACCACAATCACTGAACGAATCCTGAGAAAGAACGAATCCATGCGCTGAGCTAAGCTGAAACCGTGTCATTTTTATCTGGGATTTGTTCTGGCGCCCAGGTAAAGTAATATCACGGGTAAGTAACATTTTATCTAACATCACAAATATTAGATAATTGTGTTAGATAAAAGGGAGCGTCGTAATATAGATATATATATTATTGTGTACCTTCTACGTACCTTTCTGTTTATCCTCTCTGATTATTTATTTAATATGCCAATTTCTTATATATCTTAGTTTAGTAGATATAGTGATATAGTTAATTATGACTACCTTATCTCTCTATTTAATCTAAAGGTGTTGGTTTGAATGAAACTTATGTATGTAGGGTGTTATTCGAAAATTCCGCTCAAGCCTATTCTGCTTTGAAGAGAATGGGAGACATTTTGTATGGAATTCTCCTCACTTTAATACCTGAGAAGTCCGCAACTAGCGCTGTAGTTCCCAGACAAGGGAATTTTGGAGGTTAACCCACCGCGTACGGTGATTATTGGTTATACTCTCTATCTGTTTTAATTCTTATTCACACTCCATTAAATCATACATAAATTAGAAGATATTGAAATTATGCAATGATTCTTTATTAGTTCTAATATTTAATATCCAATAAGATTGTTCTTACTTGAGATACGAAAAGGCTATAAGTCTGAATTAATCGATTATCGATCGGTACAAGGTGTTATATTAAATTCAGTTATGGTTTTTCATAATTATTTTAAATACAGGGCGTGAAGGTTCTTTCGACTGTTGGGAAGATCAGAAAATACACAAATAGGAATACAAGGTATTACAATGTAAAGTTTTATTTTATTAAATTTTATTTAAGTAATTGAAGTTTTACCGTTCACTGGACATCGCAACTCGAGGAGGCTGTTCACATCTAACCTCTTTAGTGGTAGTTCAGTAGCAAATGCAGATGAGATGATTTTCTTCCGCCTTGTCTCCAAAGTTGTAATAAAAGTGGAATCCTTGGTCCTTGGGTATTGCAGAATTATGGCTCCTTCTGTTCACCAATGTCCAAGTCTGTGTTAACGTGCTTCGACGAACTCCGAATCCAAATACGTTTTTCTATTGGAAGGTGTAAATTGCAAGTTCCAATTTAATTTGGTGGTTATTGTAGTTTCATTTGTTTTAGAGGATTAAATCTTTATGCAGGTAGTTATTTATCTGTTTTATTACTTCATTAATTTAATATTCTGTTCACGATCCGAATTAGGCAATCCCAGTTCTTCCTTTAGTTTTCGTTACTTATTATCGTTTTATACCATCCAATTATACAATTTGGTTAATGGTTATTTGACCCAAACTATTGTAAATTGTCGTTCATTTATTATAACTTTTGATGTATTTAGTATTCCAAATTAATTCAGTTTTTATTGAGCATCTCTCTTAGTTAAACTCTTCTTGTTCATGTCCAAAAATTCAATAATCAAATCAACAAATTATATCCATCTTGTCGTCCATAGCAACAACCTTTTTTATTCTTATTCAATATTGTGTTATATTGTAATCATTTCAAATAATATTCTTCCACTCATCAAAATAATTCCTTACTAAACTTCAATTATATCAGAATATAATCTTATTTATAGCTTGTTTACTAATGCCTATATATTTTGCCGGTTTTTCACTCTTAGCCTGTTTCTTTTAATAAATATTATTTTTCCGTTACCAAACATTATCTATCGGTATCATTGCACTATGGCATTATCATAATTTGTTTAGTTTGAGTTTGTTTACTATTTATTATTAATTATTATTAATTTCTACTAACTCATTGAATTATATTTAGTTTTTGTTACTAAATTCTTTACCTAACCTTTCTGATCTGATTTATTATATAGTGTTATTGGCTGTTAGGCCTATTATTATTCCTTGATCTACTTTTGAATTTAACTTGTTAACAACTATAGCCTTTTTATCCAAGTTTACAAATATAATCAACTTTTAACTACGTACATGTACACAAATAATTATCTTTATGATATCTAACAATAACTTTATCTTGACCTATAGATTACACATAAAAAAAATGAAATTAATTAATACTCAATAACTGAGTTCAACCACAGTTCTACAACAGTAAACGAATAATACATATTACTTCATTATTTGATATTCTATCAACAAGAAAACTTTCATATTATAACACAAACTATAACATCATAGTTATGATAACAACATAACATCATACAATTCATAATAAGTATTTTTGAGTAACTTAGAACGTACATTATTTACTCATTCTTATCTATTTTCACAACATCAATTACTTTGAAATAGTCAATATTAGTTTTTCTTTCTTACAATTTTCATCAATTTTTTTATTTACCTCTCACTGAACCTTGAGATTTATCACTATTATCTTTATTACATGCTTATTTTTTATTATTATTATTACCTTGCATTCTTATTACTTTTATACAATGATGAATTTATTTTCTGACCTTTTTATTAGTGTGGAACATTAAAATATTTACTTCCCTATTCTATTTTTAATATTTTTCTTTATGTAACGTCGGGGACCTCATTTCTGTTACGTTACATATACTTCCCCTCCTAAAGAAATTTAATTTACCTGAATTTAATTTAGGTCAAGTAAACGTATATCTTTTCCATGCCTTACTTTCATATTAATTTCAATGGTCAACGATGGAATTCTCAATGTGACTTGTTGGACTTGTATTTACAAGTTCCTCTTTAATGACAGTTCATTAATCATATTAACTTTCTTGGTTTTTTTTTCTTCTTTAAACAGTATTTGTCAATGGTTGGTCACAATACTCAATAAAACTTTAGGTTGACTTCTCTTCTATTGCTAGTTATTGCTATCAATGCGTTTCTCCATTATTCTTCTGTCAGCTATCTTCCTTCTGTTTTCTTCCGTCATGCTTTTTGGAATTTGATGTCATTCTTCGCAACGATTCTAATATCCCTTAAATATTCAATTTCCCTAACATTCCCTAACATGTGAGCTCGTACAGTTCAGAGAGGCACTGTTTGGCTTCATACTCTGCTGCCCACACTACACTTCAATATAGTACTGCTGGAGTTCATCTACAGTCAGCTATAAAAATATAATAATATCATAATAATCTTCTTATTTAATTAATAATAAACATCTTGGAGATTCTTTACGTTGTCGCGTTTTATATTTAATTATTCATATATTCCATACTTTGTGATTCCATTTTATTTTCCTTAAATATTTTCTGATAACATTTCTGACAGTCATGATTTGTAACTATTCTTGATCTTCTTTTTTGTTGTGACAGTAATTCTAAGTATTATTTCTTCATTTGTTATTCTATTTCCAAGAATTTCTAAATTATAATTGCCTTAATTATCATCATTACTTAAGTTCATTGTAATTATAGTCATTAAATTATCCGTTGTTCTTCTTATTTTACCATTTCGTCTGGTCACATTACCACTAATTATGTTGATAAACATTTTTTTTTCTTGTTTCTTCTGAAATTATACTGGTCATAAACAATCATTTATTTTCTTCTTCGATTCGCTTGGCATTTTGGCATGTATTTTAGATCATATTGTTTTTTTTTTTTTTTTTTTTTTTTTTTTTTAAATATATGTCCTTCTTGATATAAAATTTTTTTTTCATCTTGGTGTTTTATTCTTAAATATTGAGAATACTTCTTTGTAAACATATTGTAATATTTTCTTACTTCCTTTTTTAATCTTGGGGCTTTATTAAATCTTCTTAATAATTTCTTTATAACCATATAGTAAGACGTTCTTACTTCTTTTTTGAATGTTGTGGTTTTTATTAAATAATATTGTTCAAAATATTTAGTAAGTTGTCCTTACATACTTTTTGGATTTTGTGGGTTTTTATTAAATAATATTTTCGTCCGTCTTGTCAGTACTTTATGATGGGTGATGGTGTTTCTTCATGATATTTTTTTATAGATTCCTGATTATAGGTTCCCTTAATCTTTTTCGTGATAGGGTTCATTATTTCATAAGTATTATTCTTATTATTTTTTGTTATTGCATAGGGTCCTGTATATAATAATAATAATTTTTTCGTTATTCCTTCTAGAGTACTGGGTAACTCTCTATTTCTTATTAATATTTTTTCGCCAACCTGGTAATTTATTGGTTTTGGATTATTCTTTTCATACTTCTTTTTCTGTCGTTCTGACTTCTCCATTACTCGGTTATAAAATTTAATGTTTTCTAATTGATATTCTGGGTTTACTGGAAAATTGATGATATCCTGGATTTCCCTAGGTGGAAGCTTTTCAAACATAACAGTATAGGGGGTATTTTCAATGGATTGATGGTAAGATATATTGAGAAATTCTTCGGTAAGTAACAAGTATTCGTGCCACCTCCTCTGTTGGTCATGACAGTAAGTTCGGAGTATCCTGCCAACCTCCCTCAATACTCGCTCCGCAGGATTGCTGCTGGGGTGGTAGACTGAAGTCTTATATGTTCTAATATCATGTTTTAGAAGACTATTCCTCCATTTGCTTCCCTTGAACTGCGTACCATGATCTGTGATAATGGATGAACGTTTACCAATCTCTAGTATGTAATGTCCAAGGACTATCTCCAGAATTTTCTTGGTAGTGGCTCTGCTGATAGCATAAAGTTTAGTATATTTAGTAAAATGGTCGAAAATAATAACGATAAATTTATATCTATGCTTCCCTCCACTGCGTGGGAACGGTCCACATATATCCAGGAATACTTTCTCCAGTTTATGTTTGGATGTAATAGGAATCATTACTCCCTCCTTTTTCTCATTGTTACATTTAACCATTTGGCAGATGTGACAGGTTTGGATTGATTTTTGTACCTTTCTGTTTATATTTTTTATGTACACTTGTTCTTCCAGGGCTTTGACGATTTTTATGGCTCCCATGTGTCCATATCTTATATGGTAATCTAAGATTAATTTGTTTTCCACAGCTGTTGGAATTACTAATTTCCACCTTTTCTTGATTAGGGGTAACTTTAATAAATAGTCTATCATCATGTATACAGTAATATTTTGTAATAATTTCATCAGCATTTTGCACCTTCTGGCGTATGTTTATTAATTTGGGATCCAGTTTTTGATGTTGATTAATTTCGTTTGTTATTGTTTCTAAATCCTTCCTACTCTTAATAATATTGTACAATTTAGCAATTTGTTCCTTTTCTCCATCGAACGATTGGTCTTGTATGTTTATTCGGGACAAGATATCGGCTGCTATGTTTTTCCTTCCAGGTATATATTCCCAATTAATGTGATATTCTTGCAGTGCAAGAACCCATCTAGTTAATCGACCATGACTGAGCTTACATCGTTTTAGGAATGAGATTGATTTGTGATCACTCCTTACGGTCACTGGGTATCCAAGTATATAGGTTCTGAACTTATTGCATGCGATATACTACACTTAGCAGCTCCTTTTCGGTGACGTTATAGTTGCGTTCGCAGTTGTTTAGCACTCTGCTGGCGAAACTAATTACCATGTGATGTCTTTCTTCATCTTCTTGATATAAAGTGGCTCCTAAGCTTACATTGCTTGCATCACAATTTAGATAAAAGTGTTTATTAAAGTCAGGGTGGTGCAACATAACAGTCTCTAGAAATTTTTCTTTGATTAATTGTAGAACTTTATCTTGTTCTGGTCCCCATGCCCATTTGTCCTTGGATGATAGTTGTTTTTGGAATTTAGCAGTTATTTCTGAATAATTATCTTGGAATCTGCGGTAATAGTTACAAATTCCAAGGAAGGATTGTAACTGTTTTCTATTTTTTGGAGTAGGGAACTGTTGAATTGCTTCTGCTTTCTCTGTTGAAGGCGTTATACCCATCTCTGTCAAATTAAAACCTAAGAACTTTACTTGGTTAGCAATAAATTTAGATTTGTTCAATTTAAGTGTTATATTATTTTCCGACAGCTTTCTCAGTACTTGTTCTACCCTCTCGCAATGTTCATCCCAATGAGAAGAAGTTATAAGTAAATCATCTACGTAGACTGTAGTGAATTGTAGAGTTTCTTGTCCAAATATCTGGTCCATACATTTCACGAATATAGCAACAGAATTAATTAATGTGAAAGGTAACCTTTTAAATTGATAGTTCCTTCCGTCAAAAAGGAACGCCATATATTTTCTACTATTTGGGTGCAACTCAACCTGCCAGTATCCGCATACCGTATCCCAGGTACTAATGTATTTGGTGCCCTGGAATTTTTTCAAGATTTCTTCCATCTCGCCAGGGGAAGTCCTATCGTTTATAATCATTTTATTTATTTCCCTAGCGTCCAGGCAAATTCTCACCTTTCCGTTCTTTTTTGGATTTGCCACTATGGGACTGGTATAGGGTGATTGACTATATTCTATTATGTCATCTTTGATCATACGATTTATTTCTTCCCGAACTTCGTCTTTTATTGAATATGCAATCTGGTAGGATTTTCTACGAAAGTCCACCGGTTCTTTAAAATTTATTTCACACTGGTAGCCTTTAACTTTACCTGGAGCGTTGGAGAATATGTGTTTGTATCTATTGTATAATTTAATTAAATTTTCGGCCTGTACCTTACTTATTTGTTGACACGTTTTCTCTTTGGAACTCTCGTATCTCTTCTAACTTACTCTGCCATAGTTTTGGATCGTCGTCCTCATATTGGATTGCTTCTTGCAGTTTATTGTTCTTAAAAAAATAACTTTTTATGACCTGACATTTGTCGTTAACTGGAACGGTTCTATTAGCGTCTACCAATTCTGCTGTCCATAATCCTTCTTCGGATGTTAATGATACTATTCCTTTATTTAAGTCAATTACTGCTGAATGTTGTCGCAATATGTCGCATCCAATCAATACGTTGAACGGTAATCCCGTTGCGACTAAGAACCCTATTGGTATGGTTACATCATTATTGGTGAGGTCGAGCGATACTTGCTTTTTAACAGTGTTATTTTGCCGTCCAGTGGCTCCAATTATTATTACATTATTCACAGGTAAGGTGGGTATTTGCAACTGGCCTTCTCGCTGGATTTTTTCCAGTTCGGTACTATCTATTAACGAGATGTAGGATCCCGTATCTATCATAATTGTCGATTGTATTCCATTTAATTTAGCTATTACATATATAATTTCATTATTATTATTACTGTGTACATGATTATTATCCTCTTCCAATAAATCTTCCCTAATATTTTTCAAATAATGGTTGGTGATTATAGTTATGGTATTGTCATTTTTATGTCTAGTTGTAAGTCGTTGTTCCCCAAGATTTCGGTTCAGTGAAGGGTATTCTTCATTTCTCACTGCCTCTATTAGTTTAAATGAGGGCTTCCCTCGTCTTCTCTATTTTCCAGTGAGTTCTGAGGTTGATTTTGTAATGGCTCGTGTCTGTCCTCTGTATTATGTTCCGTTGTCCTATAATTTCTTTCATTTTGGTAATTGTCCTCACGCCAAGATTGATTATAATAATTGTTATACTGGTGTGTCCTCGGGTAATACCGTCTCTGATTATTTTGAGGTCTGGAATATATATAATTTACATGGTGTCTATAGTTATTGGGTCGGTTGTCCCCATCTCCTCTATTATTACGACTGTCGCGGTAATTATAATGATTATTGCCCCGATAATTATAATTCCTCTGATTATTATTCGGGTGGCTATTCTGTATTCTATTCGTGTTAATATTCTGAGTTGGTTGATTGTGATCATTACTATTGGAATTTGTTTGTTGGTCGTTGCCATTATACCTATGGTATTTAGAATTTAGTACTCTGTTCCGTTGATAATGAGTTTCGTGTTCATAATTTTCCAGGAATTTTGCCATGGCTGGAATTGTTTTAATTTGGCTACACATACGTGCGTTCTTTATTCCTTCCTCATAATGGTAGGAGAGCTGTATTACTAAACATTCCTCTGGAATTCTGGGCTCTAAATTACGTGCCATGCACACTTTTCCAATGAAGTATGATGTAGGAGACTGTCCTACGTTTGCTTCGTATCGACCGTTGCTCAAATTATACCTGACCATATTCTGGGTCGACTCCGACCAATATTTGTCTCTAAATTGCTTTTTGAATTCTGTCATGTCCTGTATATCCGGACGCACCGCAGTCCACCAATTGTCGTACGTCTCCTTAAACGTATCATCAATCATACCCCGTATTATACTCCAACGGTTCTCTCTATTTCGTGTGATCAACTCTTCCAACCTTTTCAAAAATTCCATTGGGTTACGTTTATAATTTCGAAAATTAATTGACTCCCGGTTATCGTGGCTGGTTATATGATTATGCTGGCATGTTTTATCCAGCCATGAATCCACTTCTTCTTGGATCTGTAATTCGCGCCTATTGATTTCATCGATTTTATTTTTATTTGTATTAATTTGGCTTTCCACATTGTTTAACTTACCATATACTCTTTCCAGTCGCTCACCCATGTCAGCCTGTACTTGTGTAATCCCTTCCTTATTCTCCTCCCGTATTTGATGTACCTCTTGTTTAATTTTCTCATACTTTTCTACAGTCTCCTGTTGGATTCCTTCGACCATTGTTTTATTTTCATTTTGTATGTAATTAATTTTGTTTTGTAATTCCTCACGAACCTGTATTACTGTTTCGTTAGTTTTTTCTAACTTCTCATTTGTTTCGGCTATTTCTAGTTTCCTTTCCTCATTATTTTGTTCCACCTTTTGGTTAATTGCCACATGGATATTCTCAATGATTTCGTTAATCTGCCTTAAATTTTCTTCATTTATTTGTAGGATCTCTTCCTTCATTTGTCTTAAACCCTCATCATTCCTGTCAAATCTTTCGTTAATTTGGATTAAGCTTTCATTATTCCTATCGAACTTCTCGTTCATCATTTTTGATGTTTCCTCCTGTCTCCTACAATTCTCTTTGTTTTCCTCATTTACTTTCCTAAAATTCTCCTTGTTTTCCTCATTTGTTTTGTCGAATTTTCCTCCTGTCTCTTTGAGTTTTCCAATAGTAGTTTCAACATCTCCTGCATACTCATGTCTTCTTTTTGGTTGGACTTATCTGGTTGATCCCCTTGGGCCTCCTTTTCAACTGTTTCCTTTTCCGTGTCCATACTTACTTCAGTTTCTTCTTTATCGCCTGTTTGTTGTTCCATTTCACTATCTGTGACTACTTCTATTTCCTCTTCCGTTTCTCGTTCCTTCATCATCTTTTTAGACACTCCTCTGGTATGCATTTTTCGTCTCCAACATTCGCCTGCACTAGTTAAGTAATATTTATATAATTATGGTTTTACAAAACTTAAGCCCTACACTAGTTGAGCGCCAATTTATTATGTACCTTCTACGTACCTTTCTGTTTATCCTCTCTGATTATTTATTTAATATGCCAATTTCTTATATATCTTAGTTTAGTAGATATAGTGATATAGTTAATTATGACTACCTTATCTCTCTATTTAATCTAAAGGTGTTGGTTTGAATGAAACTTATGTATGTAGGGTGTTATTCGAAAATTCCGCTCAAGCCTATTCTGCTTTGAAGAGAATGGGAGACATTTTGTATGGAATTCTCCTCACTTTAATACCTGAGAAGTCCGCAACTAGCGCTGTAGTTCCCAGACAAGGGAATTTTGGAGGTTAACCCACCGCGTACGGTGATTATTGGTTATACTCTCTATCTGTTTTAATTCTTATTCACACTCCATTAAATCATACATAAATTAGAAGATATTGAAATTATGCAATGATTCTTTATTAGTTCTAATATTTAATATCCAATAAGATTGTTCTTACTTGAGATACGAAAAGGCTATAAGTCTGAATTAATCGATTATCGATCGGTACAAGGTGTTATATTAAATTCAGTTATGGTTTTTTTATAATTATTTTAAATACAGGGCGTGAAGGTTCTTTCGACTGTTGGGAAGATCAGAAAATACACAAATAGGAATACAAGGTATTACAATGTAAAGTTTTATTTTATTAAATTTTATTTAAGTAATTGAAGTTTTACCGTTCACTGGACATCGCAACTCGAGGAGGCTGTTCACATCTAACCTCTTTAGTGGTAGTTCAGTAGCAAATGCAGATGAGATGATTTTCTTCCGTCTTGTCTCCAAAGTTGTAATAAAAGTGGAATCCTTGGTCCTTGGGTATTGCAGAATTATGGCTCCTTCTGTTCACCAATGTCCAAGTCTGTGTTAACGTGCTTCGACGAACTCCGAATCCAAATACGTTTTTCTATTGGAAGGTGTAAATTGCAAGTTCCAATTTAATTTGGTGGTTATTGTAGTTTCATTTGTTTTAGAGGATTAAATCTTTATGCAGGTAGTTATTTATCTGTTTTATTACTTCATTAATTTAATATTCTGTTCACGATCCGAATTAGGCAATCCCAGTTCTTCCTTTAGTTTTCGTTACTTATTATCGTTTTATACCATCCAATTATACAATTTGGTTAATGGTTATTTGACCCAAACTATTGTAATTTGTCATTCATTTATTATAACGTTTGATGTATTTAGTATTCCAAAATAATTCAGTTTTTATTGAGCATCTCTCTTAGTTAAACTCTTCTTGTTCATGTCCAAAAATTCAATAATCAAATCAACAAATTATATCCATCTTGTCGTCCATAGCAACAACCTTTTTTATTCTTATTCAATATTGTGTTATATTGTGATAATTTCATATAATATTCTTCCACTCATCAAAATAATTCCTTACTAAACTTCCATTATATCAGAATATAATCTTATTTATAGCTTGTTTACTAATTCCTATATATTTTGCCGGTTTTTCACTCTTAGCCTGTTTCTTTTAATAAATATTATTTTTCCGTTACCAAACATTATCTATCGGTATCATCATAAAATAAATCTTATATACTATATTCACAAAAACCTATATTAAATATTTGCTTGTTGCTCTGAAATTTCTCGATCGCTCAGTCTGACAGTGTGTTTTATTTACAGTCTTGTTTTCTTTGGTTTATATATTTTTTTTCTTTGTTACATTACTCTCTGCATTGCATACTTCTTAATGCTTTATAAAATTTTAAATTGACTAATAGAATTGTTAGTCTTATTCTATACTTCCAACTACGTTACTTTATACATTGCGTGTAATATTACTCACTGATTACTTTACACGCTTTAAATGAAAATTTAAATTTATTATATTAATCGTCAATCATCCAAGCAATGATTTAAATTAACTTTAAATTAATTGTTCATCATCAAAGCAAATTCTTACTAAATTTAAATTATATTCTATTATCTGTATCTACATTTTACACAAATTTTCTTTATTTAAAAAATTTTAAAATGTCTTTTCAATGTCTTTATTCTTTCATTTATTAATTATAAATTGGTTATTTGTCACCTAAATTCTGCAGATTGTATCCCTGTCCTTCGGTGATCGGTAGGTCCTCTTATAATGGATTTCCCTGCACGTTCTCCGGTTCCACTTGTCGTCCTTCAGTTACTCGTTCCTTCTGGTCCTCTGTGGTTGCTGTAAAATGATATGTAGCTCTGAATCAGCTGCTGTTGTCCTAGCAGACGTCTCGATTGCTCTGCATATCGTTCTTCTGCTTGATGTGACCTCGCCAGTTGTCTAGAGTGCTGAACGTTTGTGGTTGTAGACTGGAGGTGTATGTTCGATAATTGTATTTAAAATAATCAAACTAAGAGTTACTGTTTGAAATTCGGATGAACGTATTGTCCATCCGACTTTACAGTTTATATATATATATTACAACAATACAAATTACCAATTGAATGTAATCTCATTTGTGGAGTGCACAACTCATACAACATTACTGATAACGTGAATGTATAATTGGAGTTTGGGTCTAATCATAATAAGAGTAGTCATTTTTAAATTGTAACATGTTTTCATTAATTTATTCAAAAGAAATCATAAGTGTTTTTAAAATAGCATTTACTTCGCCATAAAATATTCATTACCATTTGTGTAAATGTTTCTTTGTTGCAGTACATTCGTCATAAAATAAATCTTATATACTATATTCAGAAAAACCTATATTAAACATTTGCTTGTTGCTCTGAAATTTCTCGATCGCTCAGTCTGACTGTGTGTTTTATTTGCAGTCTTGTTTTCTTTGGTTTATATATTTTTTTTCTTTGTTACATTACTCTCTGCATTGCATACTTCTTAATGCTTTATAAAATTTTAAATTGACTAATAGAATTGTTAGTCTTATTCTATACTTCCAACTACGTTACTTTATACATTGCGTGTAATATTATTCATTGATTACTTTACACGCTTTAAATGAAAATTTAAATTTATTACATTAATCGTCAATCATCCAATCAATGATTTAAATTAACTTTAAATTAATTGTTCATCATCAAAGCAAATTCTTACTAAATTTAAATTATATTCTATTATCTCTATCTACATTTTACACAAATTTCCTTTATTTTAAAAATTTTAAAATGTCTTTTCAATGTCTTTATTCTTTCATTTATTAATTATAAATTGGTTATTTGTCACCTAAATTCTGCAGATTGTATCCCTGTCCTCCGGTGATCGGTAGGTCCTCTTATAATGGATTTCCCTGCACGTTCTCCGGTTCCACTTGTCGTCCTTCAGTTACTCGTTCCTTCTGGTCCTCTGTGGTTGCTGATATGTCGCTCTGAATCAGCTGCTGTTGTCCTAGCAGACGTCTCGATTGCTCTGCATATCGTTCTTCTGCTTGATGTGACCTCGCCAGTTGTCTAGAGTGCTGAACGTTTGTGGTTGTAGACTGGAGGTGTATGTTCGATAATTGTATTTAAAATAATCAAACTAAGAGTTACTGTTTGAAATTCGGATGAACGTATTGTCCATCCGACTTTACAGTTTATTAAAAAAAAAAATCGCGTCGGTAACGGACATAGCGTCCCGCTGCTTCTGAAGACTGATTCGGCTCAGGATTCTGCATATCAGAAACTGTCCGTGGCGTCAGTTCCCCCACTATCGTCCAAATTCACATATTCGCACATTTCTGCCAATTGCAATGTCTAATGCGGATTTCAAAGTGATCTAACATTGTCTGATTAAATTACACATATTATGCATAATTACCATAGTGATCGCATAATTAGTGTAATTACTATGCTCTTAAAATCGCACAGAATTCGCACTGAAGGTCATAATCACACAGTTTTTGCACTGCACATGTGCATGATTTTTATGCATATTTAGAAGTCTTTGCAATCTTTCTAAAATCTACGGTTTGCTTATCATTAAATAAAACTATAATTTAGAGATACTATTTGGGGTGAGATTTCAAACTTTCAGGCTTGAACAGGCTCCACGCACACACACTATTTACTACTGTACACTCTCTCAGCATTAATCGCGTGATCATGTTCATGCCTGCGTCTAATTCAGCTTTCAACTTCACACCTGCTTGTCTATTACATATTACTAAAATTAATTTAAATATTTATTTTATTTATTAAATGCACATTACATCATACGCTTGTATTGTCGCAATGTATATATATATATATATATAGTAATTTAAAATTTATGTTTATATTACCTCAAGATGTTATATTTTTCCTATTCGGAACATGTTTCGAGAGCTCCCGTGCTCTCATCTTCAGCCTTCGCGAGCTTGCATCTGAAGATCGCGAAGGGTGAAGATGAGAGCACGGGAGCTCTCGAAACATGTTCCGATTAGGAAAACTATAACATCTTGAGGTAATATAAACATAAATTTTAAATTAATTTATATATATTGCAACGTATTTATGTATGTGAATTTTTATATGTACTTTAATTTGTATAGCGTTCTTTGGGAGCCAAATAAGCAACAATACATATACATAAACACATATACATATACACAAATTTAGCGTGACCGGTCTCACGTTCAAGATTGACAAATTATGTAACAATATAACACTTAAATTGGGTTTCAGGTGTATCTGCAATAAGAACTCTATATAACTTGTAACGATATTTCAAATTTATTTGATATTATTAAAAAATTGTGCACATGGCACTGACTTCGATTTAAAACATTCGTTATTATTTGTTATTATGCCGTAAGGCTTATGCTATATACATCCTTACTGACTAAATATTCTATTCTACTAATTATTGTATTAAAGAAAAATCTCATTTTCATACTACTCAGTCAATTAATGTGTTTCAAAATATCAAAATTACATCTCTTTTTATATATTGTAATGTACTCAAAATATTAATAGTTATTGAATTTATCTTTTGTTTCTCAGTACTGTTTTACCTCAAATACTAATTGTTTTAATTTAAATGCTTTGTATTCATTTTATTTCATATTAATTTGAGCTCTTGTTACGTTAATCGTATTTCTAAAACATCTATGTTTTTAATTCTACTTTACAAGAAACATTGGCTCTTACTTTAAAATAAAATAGAAATGTCTTTAATTGTCTTTGAGTTCATTGTACGATTAAGATATAAATAAATTGTTTATCACCTTATTGTCGTCAATCATACTCGATCATTTTGATACATCTGTAGTCGTCCTCGTCTCGCACTCCAGCATCGGCTGTCTCTCTTCTCCTCTTGTCCAGCGTCGAATCACTCCTTCTTGTCCAGCGTCGTATCACTCTCTGGAACTCTCCTCTTGTCCAGCGTCGTATCACTCTCTCTTGTCCAGCGTCGTATCACTCTCTGGAGCTCTCCTCTTGTCCAGCGTCGTATCACTCTCTGGAACTCTCCTCTTGTCCAGCGTCGTATCACTCTCTTCGTGCTGTTTCTGACGTCAATGGATCTTCTTATGTAATTCTTCTTATGTACTGCTGTTATTATTTAAAATGATTGTATTTATAACTTAGTTACATAGTTTTATGTAACTGAAAAATTTAAATTATTTACAAAAAAGTAAATACGCCGTGCGGACGGGCATAAGCTCCCGCTGCACCGTGGATGATTTAAGAAAGAGAACCACTGTAGCTTGTGTGTCCTATTTATACCCATGTCTTGGTCGACACCTGCAGTGGTACGAAATCGACATGTCAGAAACTGTCTCTGGATTCATTTCCCCCACTCTTTGTCAATTTCGCTATTTCTTATATTTCTGCGAATTGCAGAGTCCTGTAAGTATACTCTTATACTTATCTTATAACTATTTTTACAACACATGTTCACTGTAATTTTGGACATTGCAACTTAACCCTTTCGATTTGTACACAGTTATTTCACTATTACACTCGTACGGTGTGTCACTTTCACGTGGTTTTCGTACACAGTATATAGTACATTTTATTACATTTTATTGTGTTTTTGAATTTTAATTCTTAATTATAGTTTATGAATAATTACGGAAACACAGTAATTGTGCAATTATTCATCTTGGGGTGGCAAACTCGCCTGCATAGACCTGCGTTCACACACACTAGCAAAATACTGGTGTACACACTTTCAGTTACATTTGTGTGTGTGTGCACGTCGATTCAGGTCGAAACACCTGTTCATATTTTTGTCTGAGCCAAGCTTGCAATCCCTGACATGCTTATTTCTAATATATTATTAATTATTTACAGTTTATTAGGTAAATTAAAATTTTTATATTCAATGCTCAGTACATCACTTATTTGTACTGTCGCATTATCCCTCTGCTTGGTAACAAAAAAAATTTAATAACTTTATTTATTATAATTTTTTTATTTATTATTATTACATTTGCAAAAAAAATGTAACAAATAATAAAGAATAATATTCGTCATTTCACCCTTAATTGGAGTGTATACAAATGTCTTACCTCCCCTCTTCACACGCTCACTGCTCGTGACCTTGTAGTAGGGTGGCTTTAACAAACAGCTGATCTGACTGGTTTCATTGACCTCAATGTTTTCATGTGTAAAACTTCCTAAATGACTTTGCGTGGAATTTACCAATTTCTTTTTTCTGTATCTCATCATATACGATGAAAGTGAGTTGTCCTACTCGCTGTCTTAACGTATACGGTCCATTATAAAGTCTGAAGAATTTCTTCGCCGTATTATCACTCCGTTTTCCCACTGGATTTGCTTTGAGTAGTATACTTTCTCCTACGTTAAATTGTTGTAGCTTGTGAGTTAGATTAAATCTCTCTACTCTCTTGTTACCTCTTTCTCTTATCCGTTGCTTTGCGTATACAATTTTCACACTTATTGGTACAGGTACATTTTGGTTATTCGGTTTGTTTATATACTTAGTCCCAAATCTGTTTGGCTTCTTATCTTCTTCTAATTCCATTGGAGTGTATCCTGTTGCTTCACTATAATTTTCGTTAATGGCTTTTTCAAGAAATGGTAAACATTCTGCCCATTTATTGTGTCGATCATGGCAATATATTCGTAAATATTTACCTAATTCTTTGTTAACTCTCTCAGCAAGGTTTCCTTGAGGATGTCTTATGGATGTGAGTACAGGTTGTATTCCATTTTCCCTTAACGTCCTCTCCCATTTTTCACTTTGGAATTGTACACCTTGATCACTGAGTACCTTCTTCATTTTTCCATATAACGGAATATATTTCTGCAGTAGTATCTTTAGAACAACTTTGGTTGTGGGTCGCATAATTGGGTACAGTCGGACTGCCTTGGAAAACACATCGATACATACCAATATGTGCTTCACACCTCGACTTGATCGTGGTAATGGTCCCAGAAAATCCACTGCAATTATCTCTCTCTTGTTCTCCTTTTGGATGCTCTTTCTTTCTACGCATGTGTGTAAATTCGGCCCTTAATTTTATATTATCTTACTCATACATTCTTACCTTCGCTTCTAATCTTCCTTAACTCTTTTCTTAACATGACATTACTTTATCTAATACATTACTTATACAATACATTAACATTCATTACCTTTTATTACATTTCTTTAACATTACCTTTCTGATCGCTACTAATTTCTTGAAATACACTTCCGTAACAGAATGCTCTTTTAGCTTTGTAGTGTGTCGCATGATCGGTTACAGAGGAACTGTCTTGGAAAACAACGATATTTTTCTCGAAGTCCTTAATCCTAAGTAGTCTCTGCCCTTTTTGACTTTTCACTCTCGCTTTCTTCTGTGTCCTTGTATCTTCATTAAGTGTTCGCTTGATCAGCCGTTCTAACAATTATGGCAATTATTTCCATTCCTAACCCTTTCTTCATATTAATAACAACAATAACATCTTTTACCATTACTTTCTTAAATATTTCTCTACAATAGCATTCCTTACCATCAATAATACATTTCTTAATTAACCCTTTCTTATATTATTACACATATTATTTCTTATTATTAATAATTAATAGTTATATTATTTTATTTTAAAAATAATTATTCATTCCATTCGGGAATTGAGTTCTGAGTTCAGTGTGTAGTTCGATCTTACACACCTCATTATAACAATTACATTGTCCGTCGTCTACCGGACGTATATTGTTCCTTTGTAACATAGTCGCCGTGCTTACCATTGTTCTCTCCCTCCTGTAAACAACGTCCGCGTTCCATTGTATTACTGCGATGTTTGTTTTTATCGTAGAAGTCACCTGTTCGTCGCTGCGTTGAATTGTTGCTGCCTTTATCGCGTGATCCACTTGTCTATAGGGTGAATACTTTATCCTCCCTCTATTTCTCTCGTAACGGTCGCATTTCATAATTCTCTCCTTCTCTCCGCGTAGCTGCTTTTGACGAACGCATTTTTTAGTAGTTAGTCTGCGTTTTACATATACCGTGAAACATTCTTTTGTGCATCGTTTATGATAATCTTTATAGTTTTTATATTTATAGTTATAATAATTGTTACTATAATTATCGTGCGTATATCTAACATCATACTTACCACAATTTTGGGTAGTGTTTCGTATAGATAATTTACTACGTTTATTGTTAGGCCTACAGTGATATTTATCTCCGTAAGTGTAGTGTCTTATGTGTTTCACATGTGTCATCCTGTGTGACTTACTAGTGTTTGTGTGTCTCACAATAGGGATATCGCTATTAATAAGGTATGTTTTATTAACCTTTATTTGCTTCTCCTCCTTAATGTTAATTTCTTTTTTATAATTATCGTTAGTAATTACACACGTATTTTCAATTAGTATGAATTCTTCACATACTATCTTTTCACATATTAGCTCCGTTTGTTTATTAATTATTCCACAGACATTTTCTGCGATCGTGTCAATACGTCTGGTGGTGTCACCAATTTTTTCGGTTAACTGCGCATTACTGTCAATTATACTTTGTTTTATTTCAAGATTATCAATTTTTAACTCTTCTAGACTCTCTGTAATTTTTATGGTGTCCTGTCTAAAATTTTCGGACTGTAGCTCTAATTTATTTTCTAAACTTTCTGTTTGTTTTGTATTTATTTCATCTATTTTTCTTATTTGTTTGATATTCTCCTCTTTCAAATCCTCTTTAAATTTTTCGGCTTGTTTTATGACTAATTCGTCCATCATGGCGAGTATTGAATTTTTAAATGCTTCTAAATTCAACCCTCCTGGTTCTGCCATGTTAAATAATTATTAAAATATTTATTTAGTAGTAATTCTTTAACAATTATTATTGATAACCGTTCCCTACTTATTTACTTATTTCTTTATTTTTATGAATAGTTATTATTAATACTCATTACAGTTACACCTGTTACATAGACAAATAATATTATTCGTGGGCACCAGCTGTGTGATTACACAACAATTAACATTACATTCAGTTACTGTTTACTATAAATAATAATTACATATTATACATTTTTCATTTAACACACTCTTATATTTTAGAGCAACCATTTAGCTACATAAAAAATTTTAATAGTTAAATGATGGGGATCGGGCCATACGTTCATGGGCTACAATTTATGTAACAAATTTTTGTACATAAATTTAGGCATGTCGTGCCCCACGTCCAGGGCGCCAAATATATGCAACGTATTTATGTGTGTGAATTTTTATATGTACTTTAATTTGTATAGCCCCACGTTCTTTGGGAGCCAAATAAGCAACAATGCATATACATAAACACATATACATATACACAAATTTAGCGTGACCGGTCTCACGTTCAAGATTGACAAATTATGTAACAATATAACACTTAAATTGGGTTTCAGGTGTATCTGCAATAAGAACTCTATATAACTTGTAACGATATTTCAAATTTATTTGATATTATTAAAAAATTGTGCACATGGCACTGACTTCGATTTAAAACATTCGTTATTATTTGTTATTATGCCGTAAGGCTTATGCTATATACATCCTTACTGACTAAATATTCTATTCTACTAATTATTGTATTAAAGAAAAATCTCATTTTCATACTACTCAGTCAATTAATGTGTTTCAAAATATCAAAATTACATCTCTTTTTATATATTGTAATGTACTCAAAATATTAATAGTTATTGAATTTATCTTTTGTTTTTCAGTACTGTTTTATCTCAAATACTAATTGTTTTAATTTAAATGCTTTGTATTCATTTTATTTCATATTAATTTGAGCTCTTGTTACGTTAATCGTATTTCTAAAACATCTATGTTTTTAATTCTACTTTACAAGAAACATTGGCTCTTACTTTAAAATAAAATAGAAATGTCTTTAATTGTCTTTGAGTTCATTGTACGATTAAGATATAAATAAGTTGTTTATCACCTTATTGTCGTCAATCATACTCGATCATTTTGATACATCTGTAGTCGTCCTCGTCTCGCACTCCAGCATCGGCTGTCTCTCTTCTCCTCTTGTCCAGCGTCGAATCACTCCTTCTTGTCCAGCGTCGTATCACTCTCTGGAACTCTCCTCTTGTCCAGCGTCGTATCACTCTCTCTTGTCCAGCGTCGTATTACTCTCTGGAACTCTCCTCTTGTCCAGCGTCGTATCACTCTCTTCGTGCTGTTTCTGACGTCAATGGATCTTCTTATATAATTCTTCTTATGTACTGCTGTTATTATTTAAAAATGATTGTATTTATAACTTAGTTACATAGTTGTATGTAACTGGAAAATTTAAATTATTTACAAAAAAATAAATACGCCGTGCGGACGGGCATAATCTCCCGCTGTACCGTGGATGATTTAAGAAAGAGAACCACTGTAGCTTGTGTGTCCTATTTATACCCATGTCTTGGTCGACACCTGCAGTGGTACGAAATCGACATGTCAGAAACTGTCTCTGGATTCATTTCCCCCACTCTTTGTCAATTTCGCTATTTCTTATATTTCTGCGAATTGCAGAGTCCTGTAAGTATACTCTTATACTTATCTTATAACTATTTTTACAACACATGTTCACTGTAATTTTGGACATTGCAACTTAACCCTTTCGATTTGTACACAGTTATTTCACTATTACACTCGTACGGTGTGTCACTTTCACGTGGTTTTCGTACACAGTATATAGTACATTTTATTACATTTTATTGTGCTTTTGGATTTTAATTCTTAATTATAGTTTATGAATAATTACGGAAACACAGTAATTGTGCAATTATTCATCTTGGGGTGGCAAACTCGCCTGCATAGACCTGCGTTCACACACACTAGCAAAATACTGGTGTACACACTTTCAGTTACATTTGTGTGTGTGTGCACGTCGATTCAGGTCGAAACACCTGTTCATATTTTTGTCTGAGCCAAGCTTGCAATCCCTGACATGCTTATTTCTAATATATTATTAATTATTTACAGTTTATTAGGTAAATTAAAATTTTTATATTCAATGCTCAGTACATCACTTATTTGTACTGTCGCAATATCAAGAAACGAACTGTAGCAGAAAGTGATTGCATATATATATTGCAACGATACAGCTATATTGTAGTAAGCATTGATTTAAATAAATATAAAATTTGTAAAATTATTGTAAGTTTGGGGTAAATGGACCGGTCTGGGATTGTAAAATTTTTTCATTGTTATACTAGTGGAGAAATTAACTTGTTCCAACAGGCAAAGAACACCTGCTCGATTGTATGTGTGTTACGCGTGTATCTCGTGTGTGTTAGTGATGCATGTACAGACAGGAATCTCAGCTACCGTCCCCAAGTAATTAATAAAATAAATATTTTAATTCACTGTGTGTAAAGTAATTAGTGTATAAACAAAAAAAAAAGGCACCAAAGTATGTGTAAATTTTATAGTTACCCACGGTAAGAAAATGACTTTAGTAGGACACACTACGCGAAGTCAGTGCGAAATAAATGTGCCAAAAATAGGCAAATTACACTAAGACGCTCAAATTAATACAGCGAGTGCTTAATCAAATTAGCTATGATTTGTGCTATCTCGATACGATACAAAATATTGCCATTTGCAAAAAATTGCAAATATATGAAAAGGTTCGGGAGTGGGGGCTAGCATGTGATCTGCAGGTATCGACAGGATAATTTCGGAACCAACTGGTGCGGAATCTCGAGAGGGTATAAATTAAGGGTTCGACTGGAAACCCTTCTCTCCATTTCAAGACACAGTTGCAGGCGGACACGCTGTCCGTCGGCAGAACAGTTTATTTTGTTATAAATCTCATCTATAAACGACTAAAGATATTTTCAGTAATTATGTTTACAATTATGGGAACCGTAGAGTACCGGGACCGTTTAAGTCAGCAAGAGTGTCAACACAGAAGCTACAAGAGCGACACGAGATGCTAGACATTAGGAGATGCTTTTGAAACGCCTAACAGCCGTACGAGATCCACCTCGCAGCAGATAGTAATTCTCTGGGACGGACCACACACTACTGGAAAACGACGCTGGACTCTGGACATAAGTAACGGAAACCCAACTCTGGACAACGCTGGATTCCGTCAATAAGTCGTAAGGACATCAAAACTCGAGGTAAGATGCATAATGCATTTATAAATGATTTTTTTTTAAAGAGCTCATAAGGACTATGTAGAGAGACAATGAGTAAAAACAAAAAAAGTTTATAATTAGAAATAACGTATTAGATTCTTAGGTAAATGTTTTAGTCGTAAGAATGAACGATCGCATATAGAGAACTATAAAAAAAAAAGAGTGCTTAATTTTGAGATAGTATATATTTTTATCAAAGTAAAATAATTGAAATGATTTGATAGTTGCATTTTTGTGGAAAAGAATAATTTAAATTTTTAATATGAAACAAATTCCAGTCTAAGATTAAACAATATAATTTTGAATTTAATTTTTAAAAAACATTGGTATAGACTGAGCAAGCTGAGGTCAGATCTGAGTAAATGAATTCAGTTAAAATTACATTTAAATTTTATTTTGTTTTAGTAAATCACATTAGATAAATGTCTAGATTAAGATTATTAACATGTCTAGATGTAAGAGTGTTTTAAATGTGTTTAACACCGTATAGCTTAAGAGATAGACACTTAATAATTAGGAGTGATATCTTGATCGGAGATTATTAACAATGTTTATTATTTATAATGCTTGTTAAAACAATAAACATGAAATTTTGACTACTCATAAATCTACTACTCTTATTATAGTTACATCTGGTATCGCTATACCACCTGCATACATAAAAGGTATCGTTATATAACACATAAAGTTGTAACGTAATATAATTGTTGCACCCCACGAACGAAGGGGCTCCACAAATTAAATTATATTTGATATATATCGTTGTATAAGAAATGGCGCTCCAAAATCGTGGGGCTCCAAAAACACTAATATATTTATATTTGCAATTGGTATCGTTGTAAAAGAAATGTCGCCCATGAACGTGGAGCACGACACGCCTACTTTTAATAATTAATGTATGCTCTATGATTATCAGTGTTTGATAATTTATATGTTATAACTAATATTATAAACTAATTATTTATGTATGTTAGTTATTTTAAAATTGTTGTGTGTATTGTATTGTAATAACGCAACTGGTGTCCACCCCAACAAACAGGTGTAATTGTAACATGAGTAGATAAAAATAAATAAATAACAATAATTAAACAATAAATAAATAAAAGCTCGCATACGGTTAACCAATAATAAATTATAAATAAATATCTTAATAATAATTCCCTATGGCAGCACCAGGAAGTATTAGTATGGAAGCATTCCAAATCATGATGCGTGCCTGGGTGGACGAATTAAGTACAGACCAAAAAGAGGAAAATGCAAAGCAAATGCAAAAGGGTAGAGAAGAATTTAAAGCTGAATTAGGAAAAACTAATAAACAAATACAAACGAATAGCGAAGAAAATAGGGCCGAATTTAAAGAGTTTAAAGAACAACTGACGACAAAACTCGAAGAAACTAATACGAGAATAGAAATATTAGAAAATAGAGTAGAAAAGTCGCTAAATGAACAAGCTATAAAGATCTAGAATAGGTTTAAAGATCAGAAAACAGAATGGTCGAAAGAATTAAAAGGAAGTATTAAACAATTAGCTGAACACTGGAATAACAAGTTTAGAGTGTCAAAGCAGGAACAGGATGTGAGGATTAGAACAGTTAGTAAACAAATCCGGGAAAACATTAATAAAACGCAGGAAATAGAAGCCCGAACGACGACGTTGGAAACTGCTGTAGTAGAGTCTGCAAAATCCACCAAGGACTACTCAGGTGAAATGAACACACTTAAGGAAGATCTACGTGGAGAAGTAGAACGTCTGAGAACGGAGATCAAGAAACGACTGTCGCAGACAATGATGTTCACTGCACCCATAGAAGAAAGAAGTAAGATAACCTTTGCAGGTAACAAAGCGGAAAATAGCATGGAATGTTTGGCGAATATTGAGAGAGAAAGTGAAAATTTGGAAGTATGATTGACGACGAGGGGAACGTGAGTTTTGTCACCCGTCATTTAAGAGAATCTGCAAGTCAGTGGTACTCCATAGTTCGAGAAAATATAACCACGTATCAGTAATTCAGGGAAGCATTCGAAAATAGGTACTGGAATATCCACACTCAAAGGCAAGTACGTGACCAATTGGAGTATGGTAAATATAATCCGCATGGACGCCAGACTATTGAAAAGTACACTATAGCACAGATTGAACGCGTAAAACATTTAAAACCAAAATTTTCTGAGTATGAGATAGTGCCTAATTTGTCTTACCATTTCCATAGAGATATCCAGTTAGCTGTATATACGCAGGGTGTCAAAACGATCGAACAAATACTTGTCACTCAATCACAAAATATTAACAAGAGTAACACTTCACCACACAATCAATAAACACGCATTAATTATCACGCGTACGACCGTAGTGATAAAGCACGAGAACGTGACGATACGCAAAACCGTGGTAATTATAAGCGAAATTATACGCCGCCAGCGCACAGTGTAAAGTAAAACACAGCTGTGAATAACGCACGCGACGTACAGAAGGAACAACACGTTGAGAGAAACGTGCGTGATACAAATTGGAAGAAAAGGTTTAGTAAACCATACGACCGCTCCGTATCCACAATGCAGAGCAAGAGAGAGAGCGCAGATGAGGAAATAAAAGTGAGACAGCAACAAGGCCCTGTTCAACCATCCTGTTCCCGCGACACAAAACAATGACGTGGAAACAGGACGTGCGGCTACACAATAAACAATATATATCCGTGCGATATGAGAAATTAGTTATTAGACACCGACAGGAAGGTGACACCAAATCAACCAGAAATAAATTGTCCTATAATTAATGTACTAACTAATGGATGTAGAATTAAAACGTAACTCTTCCATTAAGTGTAAAGGTTGAGTACGCTAAACAACGCATCATAGAACAAGGTAACAAGAGGAGAGAAAATTTCAATAGAACGCATAAATTGCAACGAATCGATGTAGGAGAACAAATTCTGTTGAAAGCTAATCCCGTCGGAAAACGCATTGACAACACACCGAAGAAATTCTTCCGGCTACACAACGGACCTTATACGTTGAAACAACGCGTGGGAAGACACACGTTCATCGTATATGATGAGAGGAAGGAAAAGGATATCGGGAAATATCATGCGACGTGATTCAAGAAATTCTACGTATGAATAACGATAAGAGGGAGTGAGAAGAACAATGCCACTGAGCCCGTCCAAGGTCAACGCACCGTTCAGCTGTATAAGAGGAGGTGAAAATATTGCATACCACCACCGGCGAGCGTTATACTGAGTACTCATTATTATGTGTAGTTTAACTGATGTAAACTAAGATAAGCTAGTGTAATATTATTTTTATTTGTCTAGAACAAATAGACAAAAATTTAATAAATAAATATTTATTAAAATTTTTTTTCCAAGCAGAGGAATAATGCATCGATACAGCCATATGCTGTATTAAGCATTGATTTAAATAAATATAAAATTTGTGAAATTATTATAAGTTTGGGGTAAATGTGCAGGTCTGGGATTGTAAAAAGGTTTCAGTGTTTTACTAGGGGAGAAATTAATCTGTTCCAAAAGGCAAAAAACACCTGCTCGATTGTATGTGTGTTACGCGTGTATCTCGTGTGTGTTAGTGATGCATGTACAGACAGGAATCTCAGCTACCCTCCCCAAGTAATTACTAAAATAAATATTTTAATTCACTGTGTGTCAACTGATTAGTGTATAAACAAACAAAAGGCACCAAAGTGTGTGTAAATTTTATAGTTATCCACAGTAAGAAAATGACGTTAGTAGGACACACTACGCGAAGTCAGTGCGAAATAAATGTGCCAAAAATAGGCAAATTACACTAAGACGCTCAAATTAATACAGCGAGTGCTTAATCAAATTAGCTATGATTTGTGCTATCTCGATACGATACAAAATATTGCCATTTGCAAAAAATTGCAAATATATGAAAAGGTTCGAGAGTGGGGGCTAGCATGTGATCTGCAGGTATCGACAGGATAATATCGGAAACAACAGGTGCGGAATCTCGAGAGGGTATAAACTAAGGTTTCGACTGGAAACCCTTCTCTCCATTTCAAGACACAGTTGCAGCCGCACACGCTGTCCGTCGGCAGAACAGTTTATTTTGTTATAAATCTCATCTATGAACGACTAAAGACATTTTCAGTAATTATGTTTACAATTATGGGAACCGTAGAGTACCGGGACCGTTTAAGTCAGCAAGAGTATCAACAGAGAAGCTACAAGAGCGACACGAGATGCTAGACGTTAGGAGATGCTTTTGAAACGCCTAACAGCCGTACGAGATCCACCTTGCAGCAGATAGTAATTCTCTGGGACGGACCACACACTACTGGAAAACGACGCTGGACTCTGGACATAAGTAACGGAAACCCAACTCTGGACAACGCTGGATTCCGTCAATAAGTCGTAAGGACATCAAAACTCGAGGTAAGATGCATACTGCATTTATAAATGATTTTTTTTTAAAGAGCTCATAAGGACTATATAAAAAGACAATGAATAAAAACAAAAAAAGTTTATAATTAGAAATAACGTAATAGAGTCTTAGGTAAATGTTTTAGTCGTAAGAATGAACGATCGCATATAGAGAAATATAGAAAAAAAGAGTGTTTAATTTTGAGATAGTATATTTTTTTATCAAAGTAAAATAATTGAAATGATTTGATAGTTGCATTTTTGTAGAAAAGAACAATTTAAATTTTTAATATGAAACAAATTCCAGTCTAAGATTAAATATAATTTTGAATTTAATTTTTAGAAAACACTGGTATAGACTGAGCAAGCTGAGGTCAGATTTGAGTAAATGAATTCAATTAAAATTACATTTAAATTTTATTTTGTTTCAGTAAATCACATTAGATAAATGTCTAGATTAAGATTATTAACATGTCTAGATGTAAGAGTGTTTTAAATGTGTTTAACACCGTATAGCTTAAGAGATAAACACTTAATAATTAGGAGTGATATCTTGATCGGAGATTATTAACACTGTTTGTTATTTATAATGCTTGTTAAAACAATAAACATGAAATTTTTGACTACTCATAAATCTACTACTCTTATTATAGTTACATCTGGTATCGCTATACAATCTGCATACATAAAAGGTATCGTTATATAACACATAAAGTTGTAACGTAATATAATTGTTGCACCCCACGAACGAAGGGGTTCCACAAAATAAATTATATTTGATATGTATCGTTGTAGTATATAAAGCGATGAGTTCTCATTGCTAACTCGACCGTGTGGCAATTGTCTGTCTGCCAGTCTATTTAGGGTGTAACGTATACGGCGTTCCAAATCGCATAAATCCTGAGGAATAAGAGACCCTTATTAACACACGCACACAAACTCAGCTGTCCCGCACGCCTGGGGTATGAATCACTGGGGCGTCCACTATATATCTGCAGCTTTTATAATATGATTTTTTTAACCAACGACCTTAGCATATTTGTAATCTCTATAAAATTTTATATAAAATGACATCAAACACGACGTGGTTGTGATATATTTTAGATGTACAACTACGTCTAATTTAATATTCATTTTATCTTTAAAAATTAGTATTTTGCAAATGTAGACAGCGTTTGTTACTGTAGAGAAAATACAAATTTTCATATTACTGACGTAATTTTGCACCATCAATGTGAACTGTAAATACATTTTTGTTTATAATAATCAAGATATAACCTACATCCTTATTACTTTATAATAAATTCTTCATCAAGTACTCAAATTCTGCCTTTGTTTTACAAATCCATAAAATACTCATATTTATCGCATTTATGTGTTGTTTGGACTCATGTTTCTCACAATTTTACGGAAATTACAAAATATGTAGTATAATTTGGATTATAAGCTAAATTAAAAATTGTATAGTTTTGAATTTGACCGTATATTTATACCTGAACCGCCCGAGTCGTGCCTGGCCAGGCCGGGCCGATTGTGAGTGGGCGTGCAAGAGTAAGGGTCTTGTAATCCCTTAGGTGCCATCTGGTTTGGAACGCCCTATAGAATCCATCCAAGACCCCCACCACCAACGGATTATAGACGCTATTAAGACAGACATTGAGAAATTAGGACTGAATATTAACGTTAATTATTTTTAAAGTTATAAGTATAATAGATACAGGCGACCAGTTCACCTTTGTCTAGATAATAAACCTATAAAAAGTAAAGTCTACAAATGAGGATATCAAAGAAGAATCAAAATGGCTCAGCCTGTATTTCTCACACTAAAGTCGCTTCTCACTAACAGAAGATTGTATCTTCGTCTCAGCAACAGATCTATTAAATACTTTATGTAATCCGTTTTCCTGTGAAATAAAAAAAACAAGATACTATAGATTTTGTCAATGCTTTCAAGGTGGCTCTACAGAACTCGTCGACCGATTTTCGTAAACTTAAAATGCGTGATCATACTGTTGCTCCATATACTTCATTGGTTTATGTGTTTTATATCATAACGCCAGAGAATTTGGCGACTATATGAAACAGGTAAGAATTTAGAAAAAAATTTACAGGCATGGGCATTAAAAATGCTTCAATAAATCTAAAAAAATATATATATTTATGTTCATTCACCAATCAATGAATTCATTTTTCATTTACCAATGTGCAGATTATAAGTTAAATGTAGTCGCATTCATAAGCGAAGTTTTATATGTGTACTACAGTATTGACAACAAAGAAGTAGTTTCTATGGAAACTCAGCGGTTCCCATTTTCGATCACGCACCAGCGGTCGTTTTCAATTGTGCGACACGTCCTTATAAACATTTTTCAATTTTAAAAATTGCAAAAATCCATGTAGATATGAAATTAAAGATAACTTTAATGAAAATGTAAACACAGTGCAACTTTTTAGAAATTTCACAAATTAGTTCACCAGGGCACCAGTTATTACACTAAAAATTAATAAAACAACAAATCTAAAAAACACTCCGGTTATCACATTAAAACGAGCTTATTCCAAAATCAGAATATAGGCCTAGTTGAAATTATTGTTATCCGTGGGGTTGTTAGGCCGTAGTGTACAGTTGTCGTTATTGACAAACGTTTCGGTCCCACGGTCGAAGGCTATCCTGAGTGTCTAGATTAGCACGGTGTGCGACAATTCACCTAAGAGATGAGGCAGAGACACCCGAGGTGTTTTGCCCAAGAAGGCCTACTTTTACCACCACAAACTAAACTGGAATGTAGCGTTAAGTGCTATCTGATTGGTTTAGGAGTTGACAAACGTTTATAAAAATAAGCCTTCTCAGACAAAACAGTGTCTACTTCACCTCTCGGTAAATTGGCGGACACTGTGCCAATCTAGACACTGATGATATTCATTGATCGTGGAGCTGAAACTTTTGTCAATAACGACAACTGTGCACCACGGCCTAACAACTCCACGGATAATAATAATCTCAACAATGTTGCGGCCGACTGAGAACTTGCATCCGAATGTAGCGTTTACACCACAAGCAAACAATTGAAGTCAAAACATTGTAAGAGCTATTTTGAATGTTCGTCACTTCTTTGTTCATTACTATAATAATTATTAGTATTGTTGGTACTTTCACTGTGAACTTACTTGTGTTTTCTCATACGTCGTTTCGGAGTGGTGTGCTCTTTCTTCAGTAAGTTTGGATACGGAATGCGCAAACTGTCGGTAGTTTTATGTATAACGGTTTTTAGTAAACAGGTTGTGTGTGGGTGGAGGTGGAGGGGATTAGCGCTGGAGTTTGAATCGTTGTGGTGTTGTTTATTACTGTGTAAAATGGTGTGTTTGATTTGAATTGTAATTGGTCATTGAGTATGTTGTTGGGTTGTGTTTGTTGTGTTTTGTATACAAACACGTATTTGACACAGTAATAAACAACACCACAACAATTCAAACTCCAGCGCCAATCCCCTCCACCTCCACCCACACACAACCTGTTAACTAAAAACCGTTATACATAAAACTACCGACAATTTGCGCATTCCGTATCCAAACTCACTGAAGAAGGAGCACACCACTCCGAAACGACGTATGAGAAAATACAACAAGTAAGTTCAAAGTGAAAGTACCAACAATACTAATAATCACTGTAAGAGCGTATGCAGGGATCTTTAGTAAGACGAATACGTCTATTGCGACAGCAAAAGATTTGTTATGCAGGATAAATAACAGTACTATAGTTAACATATTATTTGAAAATATTTTTTATTTGTACATGTCTGCAATAACACGTAAAGAGTGTTATTTAAAAATATTAAGAGTGTCAAACAATCTGCGGCCAACGATTGGTGGTGCGTCTCGGTTAATGCTAAGAATCATGAATACAAAGAAATTCAATCTTAGTTTTAGAAAACTTTTTTTTTTTTTTTAATAAACGAACATTGGTTTGAATTATATTACGACAATGTCAACAGCAGAGAACATAAAATACAAAATTCAATCTCCATCATTGGACTAACAATCCAGAGTTGGAGAAATAACATGTTTTCCGCAAAAAATATTTTGAAGCAAAGGGTTGAACTTATTGGCAATATTATGCGTCACGAGAATTTATATATAAACAATAATAGAAAGTTACGTTGAAGGGAAAAGACGAAGAGGCAGACCTAGACTTCAATATATGAAACAGATTGTTGGTGATGAATTCCTAAAAGGAGACAGTTGGAGACAGTAATTCCTATGAGGAGATGAAACGGAAAGCACAAAGATGACCGGTGTGGAGAACTGCTACAAAGCAATCAGTGCATTGCTAACTAGGAAAACGATTGATTATTATTACTATTACTGATAAGATATCTATACTGATTCTTTTTTGAAACCTTTAATACTAATACCTTACCTACAACATGAATGTTTTTTACTCTTTTGATATAGGTGACATGTATAAAAAAGCGAATCCTGGATTTGAGTTTTGGTTACAATATAAGATTTTAAGAGCGTGTTGTGAACAAAGAACTTCTTTCCAAGAGTATGAGACTCAATTTACAGCAGTGCACACATATAATGAAATTATAAAACTAATAAACTTAAAATAACTATAATTATATTAGGTAGAATATTTTAACGATCTAAGTTCTGGTTAGGGCCTTATTTCAGAAAACAGCTGTAGGCGGTCTCAGTGGTGTTAAATATTCCTCCGGTAAGAATAGATTGAAGATTTGAGCTGACTGAATCTAACTAAAATTTTTTTTAGTATAAATCAAACATTTTTTTTTAACTTGTACAAAGGGTAGCTGACGGATTGTAGACATGTGAATGGCGGACATTTGCCCTAATATGAAAATACTGATGTAACGTTTCGGCCACCAAGCAATCGACAGCCGTCTTCACGTTAATTGAAAGCTAAAACTGGAAAATTAATAAATAAAACTTTATCAACAAGTGATACAGAGTCAACAATGTAATATTAACAAAAGTCCACATAAGCAAAAGACTAAGTACTTAAAACAAATACTTACTACGAAAACACTACTAGATGGGCAGACTTCTTCGACCACTGTTTTTTTTTTTTTTAAATAAAGCGACGTTTTGGCAACGAAACAAATCTGTGTACCCGTCTTCAGGCTAAAACAAACACTAAAACATCACAAATAAAAAATAAACAATACTCTTTCTCACGTACAGCAGAAAGCCAAAACATACCAAAGAATTTACATAACTAATATAACAACGAGATAGTGTATTATTTATTACTTTTCACGTATTAGTTTATAATTAGCCTGAAGACGGCTGCCAGTCTTTTGGGTTGCCGAAACGTCGTATTTATACATTTTTTTGTGATGGCTGAAGTCCGTCATTTAGATTCAAATTCATGATGATGATCATCATCATCATCATTATTATTATTATTATTATTATATATCTGAAAATTGAATAATATCAAAATTTAGGTTAAATATTGAATGTATTATTTGATAATTTCCAGCAACCACTATAATCGTTTCTTGCTGTCCTGTAGTAAGCTACTTTACAGTGTCAGTTTCATCTTTATAAGTGTTGTTTTCAGTATTTACAACTGTTTGAGTTTTGTCTGACTTGATATTCTACAATATTTTTAAGTATAAAATCTTGTACTTCCTGCAACAGTGGTGACGTTATGTTGAGAGGACGCGCAAAACAATCTATAAATTTCAGAATATGGTGACTAAACTAGTGTTAAACAAATATAACTGTTTTCAGGTCCAAGTGTTTAAATTGTTGATTTATAAAACTATGTACGTGGCTTGAGGCCGCTACTTAGACTCTGCCTCTCAAATTCTGTACAACCCTCACACTCACACTTAAGACGTTTCAGACTGTATTGTAATACGTAGTTAATATTGTCTTCTAGAACAATTCTCTTTTCCCTTTAGCAGTGTCTCAGCAACATTATTTCGGCCCAGCGAAGACGCTAACTGTAATGTCGATACAATGCTCTATGTCTCTATATAGCCCTATACAGTACAGTACAAAAACCGTTTAATAAAAGACCGATATTACAAGACTCGGAGTGAATACAAAATCAGGCACGAGGCTAACATTCAGTAAAACGACTGCTTTTCCAAAATCACTTTATGAATACAATGTTATCGTAAATATACATTGTATTTCTTCGTTAGAAACCAAATTTAGGAGAGCTCATATATATATATATATATATATATATATATATATATATATATATAGTGTATCTAGGACCTATAAATGCTATAGTAGAATGTACTGTGACCTTGTAAATGACTGTAACTTGGCACAAATTTTTTGTTATATTAAATTCTTAAAGTAAAAAATAGGGTTACGACACATGTGTGTATTGCGCGGTATATCTTAAACAAAGATTTAAGGCGTAACATATAATAATTTATAAAAATACAATTTAAAAAAAAAAACTTTTCCTTAATGAAACCGTTTTAATACACGTAAATATTAAATAACTGTAAAACTTAAAATAATGAACTGCCCTCTCCTATTAATTACATTTTATATTTATGTATAAGAGCATTTTCCTAATATTAAATGTAATATTTCTTGTGTGTGTGTGTGTGTGTGTGTGTGTGTGTGTGTGTGTGTGTGTGTGTACATGCATTCAAACACGTCTTGCTACAGTCCATTTCTTTAAATTCAATATATATTTAATATTTTGCAACGGAACACGTGCTAAGGAAGTCATCAATAAGGGATATTAGTGCTTAGCACATTCCCTGACGATCATAGACAAGTTGTAAATTCATTTTGTTCCTTTTTTGTAAATTAGTTGTAAGTTTTGAATCTGAATTCCGATCTGACGATGAGCTGAGAAGCTTGGAAGCGCTAATCGGAATAATTTTGCTTTAGTGGCGTGCAACAGTGATAATTCTGTTTGTAATACGTTTTATGAAACTTTGACACAGTGTGCACAGTATTGAAGCCTACGTTTATATTCAGTACTCCAGAACTATAATAATAATATGTTTTTTTTAATGAAATTAATTCATTTTTAACTCATTATCTGCAAGAAGGTAATAAAATTTGTAGATTAAATCTAGACAGGCATTTGCAGAATTGGACACAGTCTTAACTTGAAGTTAGTCTATCATGATAAAAATCTATGACGTATCTATTTCAAATAATCAGAAGTTCTAAAATTATTCGATTCAGTCCGTCCTTTGCGGAGTACGCATCGTTCAATTTGCTTTGAGGTCTCGTCATAGAAGGTCGTAATGACGGTCTATTCTATAAGTGACGTAGAACTTAGGTATACATTATGAGTTTTGGTATACGTTCTAGTCGAAGAACGCAAGTTCAAAAAAATTAATAGATCAATATTAGTGTTTTTCGCGCTAGTGCAAGATTTTCCGCCTAGGGGCAGCAATACGGATCGCGGTGTTACTGATTAACGCGAGAACACTTCAAGAGTCGGGACTGCGTAAGCCCAATACACAACATCTATTTAATTACCGATTACAAAAACCTCTGAGATAATTTAATAAACAATAACAGTTTTGATAACCGCAGCGTGTTTGTGTAACGTAGGAGTGAACTACGCTAAGGTCAACGGGCAGTGAGGAGTCAACAGCTGATCGCCGAACACGCCAAACATCGACAGTAGTTGTGGAATTCGACGTACAAGTAACAATATTGTGTAAAAATAAGAATCAAATAAACCCTTTATTTGAAAGCCAAAATAATTAAATAAATAATTTTATGTTTGAAAACTTAATAAGACAGAAATTATAATTTTGTTAGTTAAAAAATTTCCTACCTCCAGATATAGACTCTGTGTTTATATTATCATTATACTATCTATGCAATAATTATTTTGTTACGCTGCAATTTATAATAACTTTAACTTAAGATGTTTTTTCCTTACTTGGAACATGCTTCGGAAAATTTTCTGTTCCCAACCTCAGCCTTCTTAATTTTGAATCTTGTGGAGTACTTGTGTGTTAGTTTCGTTGTTGTTATGGTTCCTGTTGGTTTTTGGTATTTTAAATTAGTAGTATTGTGGGTGATCATGGCGTATGTATTAGTATTTTGTGTATTTTTGATGTTGAGTGGTTTGAAAATTGTGTTATGTTTTATATTTGTTCAGGTGTTAGTTTGTTTTGTGTTTGTGTATTTGTAAATTTTCCCAAATGTTCATTATGGTGCCTGTCGTCTTATTATTTACGTATGTGAGTGTGACCCATTTTTATTGCTGTTATTAATTATGTGTTGATCGTTTTGATCATTTCTTAAATGTTTAGTTTTTATTATATAATTGATTTTATTTTTTTATGCAATGCAACAGTACAAATGTATAGGGTACTGTGCATTGCATAATTAATTAAGATAATTAATATAATTAAATAAATAATTCATATTGTTAACAATAATAATTCAGCTTTCAATCTGAATTGTAAAGGGAACAACCAAATTTCATGCTTGGACAGGTTATCACGCCACGCAGCTGTGTCTGTGTGTACACGTGTATTTTACGCGCGCGCGCGCGCGCGCGCGTGTGTGTGTGTGTGTGTGTGTGTGTGTGTGTGTGAGACCAGTTGATGCCTGTAAAACGTCACCCCTAAATAAACGCTATTAATTATATGAATTATTTCAATTGTAAAGAGTGTATGCATAATATCACAAAACCGAATACGCCACAGTGTGTATAAAATAAAGACGCACGTGTGTACAAATAATAGTGCGAAAATAATAAAAACCGCGAATATAGTGAAAATAAATATAAATAAAACTTGTATTAATTAAGATAGGAAAAAGCGGTTTATACACAGTGAACACATAAAAATTACCGACAAGATGAATATTGGGTAATTATCAAAAGACTTCGTATGTTGCGAAGACAAGCGAAATAAGTGTGAAAATAATCTTGTTCAGAAAGGGATGCCAACGACAGACTGATACCTGCAGAGGATTGTCGAAACATGATTTTTCGCCCTAGGGTATACATACTCGAGACACACCAACTTATTTCTCTTTTTCGTACAACTAACGTGGCAGCCGGGGGCTCTGCCCAACGACAAAAACTTTTTTCGATCAACCACAGCGGCAGCCGTAGGCTCTTCACGACTACTCATCACTTTCGTGAGAGCACCTGCAGCCAGAGGCTATGACGGAATACGAGGGAGCAGCCAAATACATGGAATAGAGTCCAGCGTACGGGACGAGGCAATTGACTACGGAGAGGATCTGAAGGACGAGGATCAAGGACTCCAGGACTGCACGACTACAGAGGAGCATCCAGGATCGAGGACCTAGGACCAAGGAGGATACGCTGAGTATTACCGCGACAAATAAGGTGCAACAAAACCATGTATTTGTAAAAACAAAAAGACTCAAGTAAAGACAATTAACTATGTAAAAAGAAAGACAATATAATTCAAAAATGGAATTAATAATTTTTGAAAATGTAAATGTTTATTTGTATAGTAGTTAGAGTAATGTTTAAAAGTATGAAACTATAATTTTGAATAAATAATTTAATTAATGATATTTGAATTAATCTGAAAATAAATAGTAATTTTTTTTAGAAAACAAAGCAATGCATATGCAATAATAAAAAGAACATAGATTATTATAACGAGATCAGATAATCTAATAGTTATCAAAGTAATGAGCAAGTCGAGACCAATATTATATAATAACAAATGTTTATTGTAGTATAAGTGTGTATATTATGATCTATGTGTAATACGAGGTATTACTTATATGCTAATAACTAGATGTATACTACAGCTACACACATGGGAATAATAATGAGAGTTTAAATCGCAAAAGAATTGAAAATGTTTAATTAATAAATTTTTAAATGGTTCTAAACAATTTCACGTTGTGTTATTATTTTTACGATTACACCTGTCATAATCTGATAGCGTAAGTAATGTTGCTAATAAACGGCGTTAACTTTGCAAAATAACTGGCTCACAAGTACGTGGAGCTTCACAATTAGTTAACGTTATAGTATAGAGTTTTATTGTATCTATTTTCATTAGCAATTTGGTATATTATATTTCTTTCTTTTTCTGTTTCTTGTTTGCGTAGAGGTATTTTGTACATTCTGTTAAATAGTGAATAGAATGCTGCCATTTAATGTTGTGGTGGATGGCCAGAATGGTTAGGTATAATGATGTTAGTGGAATTTGGTTTTCTGTATGTTGTACATTAAAGTTGGTTATTGTTTCTTGTGATGGTTACGTCTAAATAGTTCATTTCGTTAAGTGTTAATTTTTCTTTTGTGAATTGTATTTTTGGCTGTATGTTATTGATTTGTTTTAATATGTTATCTGAATTTGTGTTTTTGTTATTAGATACATATTACCCATCATCTACATATCTTATCCTTATGCCATTTCGATCAAATGTATTCATAATTTTTTTGTATTTTGTTGTCTATGTGTTGTAAAAATGAAAACACGCAATATATGACTGAAATAAAAAATAGCATCCAACCAATACTAAAACAAAGTTACTTTGAATTCAACAATCAAATTTATCAACAACAGGAATGCCGAGCAATGGGCTCTCCATTGTATAGTATAATAGCAGAAATATTCTTACAACACATACAGACCAAAAATACATCAAAATAAAGAATGGTAATTCTGAAAAAAAAAAACTGCAGGAAACAAGATGGAACAGGATACGCAATGATATTGTAACAGAAATCGAGGAATAACAAATATAATAAAGTGGAAAATTAAAAGAAGAGAATTTGGAGTGGTGAAAGTTGGGAGAGAAAGAAAAACAGAACGAGAAAAAGGAGAAGAAGGAGAAGAAGGAGGAGGAGGAGGAGGAGGAGGAGGAGGAGGAGGAGGAGGAGGAGGAGGAGAAGGAGAAGGAGAAGGAGAAGGAGAAGCAGAAGAAGCAGAAGAAGCAGAAGAAGAAGAAGAAGAAGAAGAAGAAGAAGAAGAAGAAGAAGAAGAAGAAGAAGAAGAAGAAGAAGATTATAATTCTTAGTAAATAAAAAACAAATTTGCGAAATGGAACTAGGTAATTTGTAGCCATTCGATAAACTAGGTGTCTCACTCAATGTATCCAGATTTACTGTTAAACTTAGTTTGTAAGTGGAACAGAACAGGCAAGCAGTGAAACTGTTAGTCCAAATTTGCTCTATGTCACCTGACCTAATTTGTTCAGTCACTGCACAAGGTGTTTCGCACTCAGCTTCAAAGATACATACAAACGGAAGCTGGCTTATCTCCTACCCTCACACGCGCACGTGTCCGCAGACGCGCCTTCAAATGAAAATTCAAACCTCGTGTTACATATAAATGACTTTATAAGTTGTCTTAAGATTTACAAATGCATTTTCAAGCAATATAATATGAAAATATTGTACTCCTGATCAATTGTGGAGTACGACAAGAGTGTCCATTATCACCTTCTTTGGTTTGTTGACGAATAAATCCGTGAAAATTATGATGATTATACTCTTATACATAAAACACCTTACTCTACTTGTAACAAGTCTTATACAATTTGTTTTTGTTTTAGATTTGCATAGCCATTTACCAGTTTATGAAATGTTTTGTTACATTGTAGTTATTGCAGGATTCTTGTTTACAGTACTGAAACACAAAACTACTCTTTATTTATAAGATAAACACAGCTTTTAGTGTTGGGGATTGCAATATTCTTTGATACTTAAGTTTAAGTAGTATTTTTACAGCACCTGTATGCTTTCCGTTCGATGAGAACTCGGCGCATAATGTAAACTTAAGAACAAACGTCAGAGCTTACGTTAAAACGTTAATGTTGTTTGTGTTGTTTCTAAGATTCATTTTGCGTAGTATACTGTTGTTACGACAAAGCTGAGTGGATTCACATAATAGGGTGATTACTTCTGCAATAGTTGGAATCTGAAAAATAGTATTTGCAGGTGACATACTTTGGGAAATTTTTTAAGTCAGTCGTGAGTTAATGAGGCAAAATAGACGTGTATTGTTGTGCGTAGTGATTAGATAACATGAGTAAACCGTAAGTGACGCTTGTCATGTGTTGCGCAACGAAAAGGAAATACGAGGGTTATTCACAAAGTAAGATCCGTTTTTAAATATAGCCGCGGTATCGATACCGTAACGCTGTTGTGCATGCGCGGCCAGTTTGGTAATTCGTTGGGAAGCCAGCAACGCCATTTGTAAACAACTGTGCACTGAGTAAGCTTCGTTGGACGTATTCGTAATGTCCAAATAAGTTCGAGACGCCCGCCGCGTGTAAATGTAGGTATGTGATTCAGTTATTGAATGCGAAAGGTATTAAAACGATTAAATTTCACCATCAGATTTCCGATATTTTTGGAAAAAAGCAGTGAGCGTTACAATGGTACCAAGATGGATACAACATTTTTACTTAGTCCGATCTAGAGTAAGCGTCGTAGGATGCTTACCCGGAACATTGCGATGAATCGTGGCTCTGCACACACACTCCCGCTGCAACGCAACATCTCTCAAAGTTTGGCGCAACAATTTGATCACCCGCCTTACAACCCAGACCTCACACCAAGCGAATATTAGCTTTTCAAACATGTGAAATCCTTCCTTGGTGGCCAATGATGTCAACGGGAAATTTATAAGATGAAGGCATACAGCGCCTGGTGCTATGACAAGTGTTTCAAAAATGACGAAAACTATATAAAAAGTAGTTTAAGGTGTGTGTACTTTAAATAGTAATAAAATTGTTGTGTAAATATTTTCTTAGCTTCCTTTAATACCTCATCGGAATTTACTTTCTGTACAGCTCTCGTACAATATCCTGAAGACATGTGTGGGCACTGTCTAATTCATCTGGAGTTTTCTTGTCAATATAACACAGCAGGTGACTTTGTCCACTTACATAATGGTCGTGTGTCAACAATTCACTCAGTCTAAGGCCGGCCGCACACTGGAGCGACATTTAGTAACACGACAGAACCATTATGACGCATCGTGTTGCAAAGCGTCGCGTAGGTGAAGAGAGGCTTGACTAATTGTCTCACGACAGAACTATTTCTCGTCAGCTGTTTTTGAGCTGTGAAAGTATACGGTCCGTGGGTTCGTGACAGGCATTTAAGTAGAGGACATGGACTAGGTAAGATAATATAAACTCTCCGCCTTCTGTGGTTAAAAGTTTAGAATCCAGCTCATACGCAATTCAAAACGTCGCAATCTGTTCTGTTGGGAGACATAAATTGAAGGAGCTTCGTCTCTGGTCGAGAGGGGCATCGCGACGCTTCTAGACAATGTTGCAGTGTGTGGCTCTTTATATAGATTCTACTGGCAATAGAGTCGTTTGCGACGCTTAGAGCCAAACGGGTTCTGTCGCGAGACAAAATGTCGCTCCAGTGTGTGGCCTGCCTAATTGTGAGTTCAGTAACTTCAAAATATGAGACACTATTAATAAGAAACTGCTGGTATAGAGTATTATAGACTTGAGACTTTGTTTACAACATGTCTCATACAAGAATATGTACAGCATAATACCAGTGTTTATGGAAATATTCAGTGCTGTAATCCATCATCACCATAATTTTCAACAAGGATTAAACCAAAAACGGTTTATCCTGGCATCAAACTAAGAAAATAAATCTGGTAATCCATCCCTGCCAGACTTCTTCGGACGCCACACGCCTCTCCGTCTTTTCGATTTATAATCCCATAGTTGTTTAGGGATGCGGCAGTCATCATTGGGTTAAGATGTTACAACCATTTTAGCCGATCCATGGAGAATGCTAGGATATGGTAGACATATTCATATGTAAAATAAACCTCATGACATGTATAATATGTATAACCACAGGTATAAATTAAGCAGTTGAACTTGTAACTAAAACATTATATTTTTTATGTTGAAATTAGGTTCAGATTTGAAATAACAGTATATTCCCTTCACAACTAAAGAATTAAGATATATAGATTTTTATGTTACAGAAGGCTTGCTCTTAAAAATTTTTAGAAATCGTAAAAACTGCAGTTCCGTGTGGAGTTGCTAGTTTCCTACAGGGCGCCTCCCCAGGTGGCGGATAGGAGAATGCTCACCAGATATGGTTGGTATCGGGGAAATAAAATACCCGGGGCGGACCAAAACTAGCAGCTGCTGCCTTGTAGTTAGTTGGATATTGGTTTATCAAAGGCTAAAGGAAGTAAAACTTGATTAAAAATTGCCTGGTCTTCCAGGTTGGGGGTTAATGCAATGGGCCAATTTCCCATTCATTGGAAAAAATAAAATGTTAAAAAACCAAATAGATTGCAGCCGGATGGATTCAATAAAGGTAAATGAGAATTCAATCACTTCTGTAATATTTGGTTCCGGTATATTTGTAAACATTGTACAGACGGAATATAATAATAATAATAATAATAATAATAATAAAAAATTGCAATAAGAATAAATTTAACAAAGTGGTCTAATTAATCTTATAATTGATGAAACATAGAAAAACAACATTTTCATTTGACTGTTGTTCAGTTTAGCAGCTTGCTTACGCCTCATGTAAAATGTTATCATTTTTTGTTTATGTCAAAGCTTCCCTTTATCAGGAGATAAAGCGTTGCTCTATGCAAGGTTGCACTTAAGGATAACCTTGTTTGGTTTCCTTTGATCCGAACGACTGATCTTCACAGACGTGTTCCATTGAATAAAAAATTCCCCTCGTGTCGTGTGTACAGGTAGGTATTATGCAAAATATACATAATACATAGTACACAGTTGACAACACTGCTACAGTCATCACAACCATGCAAGCTGATTAACATTTCATTTTTTATAGCTCTCCCTCATTCACCCCTCACCTCTCTCACCCCCTCGCTCTCTCTCTCTCTCTCTCTCTCTCGCTCTCTCTCTCTCTCTCTCTCTCTCTCTCTCTCTCTCTCTCTCTCTCTCTCTCTCTCTCTCTCTCTCTCTCTCTCTCTCTCTCTCTCTCTGTCTCTCTCTCTGTCTCTCTCTGTCTGTCTGTCTGTCTGTCTGTCTGTCTTTCTTTCTCTTATATTATATATATTATCAAATCTAATTTCTTCTGAAAGTAGTTGTGATCATCATCATCTTCAAGGATTAAACCAAGGTTGGTTTGTTCCGGTCTCAAACAGACAAAGATTAGAGCTGGTCACTCCAGCGCTTCCTCGGACATCCCAAACCTCTCCGTCCCCTCGGCTTATAGTTCCATATTTGTTTGGAAATATGGCAGTCATCCATTCGGCAAACACGCTCCCACCAATTCAGCCGATATTGGGCGATCCTGTCGAGTATACTCATAACATTCAGGTCCTGCCATATGTTTGTGTTTCTTATAATATGATCATTGAAACTGGCCGGGCTCTTCGTTAAAGTCCAATTCTCAGACCCATAAAGACGTGTGGGAAGAGCTATCACCTTGTAGAATTTTAGGTGTGTTCCTTTTGTTGCTGACTTAAGGGTTCGCCTAATGGTCCCGCACATAAGGTTAAACTTATCCAACTTATTCACTACGTCGTTGTTTGCATTATAAGACACACTGTAGCCCAGGTATTCAAAATTGCTGACTTTTTCCAGGAGAGTACCATCTACAAAAATGTTGGCCCGTATAGGATCAGTTCGACGAGAATCCATCATCTCGGTCTTAGGTGTAGATATTTGTAATCCAGAGTCTTTGTAGATTCGATTTAACAATGTATACCCATCTGCAGCTTGTTGTCTGAGTCCGACAGAATAGCCTGATAGTCCGCAATGTTGTGTAGCAATTCTGGTAACGTATAAAATCAAAGTTAGTGTAAAATGCTACAAAATCTTAATCTATTTTTGATCGACTGTAAAACACATCACACAATTATTTAGTTTATCGATGCGGTTGGTAGGCCTGCACGATTCATTATTTACAATAAAACATATCCGCTGACTATACTGTATGTAATAAGCTTAGCGAGTTTACAGTGCAATGATGGAAATGGGATTTTGTATTTTATGTCCTGTGTGCTATTAACGTTATCGTAATATAATGCAAACCAATGTTCAAACAGCGGTGTCGGTGCTGGCCCATTTGATAGCGTTGTTCTTACCGTTATGAGCGACATTAAAATTTTGTTAACGCCGTATTCATTGTTAGTTAAACGCGTGGCAGCCAATGAAAACGGCACCTTTTAGAGACATTTGTTACTCCATCGGATATTGTCTGAATAAAATAAAACAGAGCAGTGCCCCGTTATTGAATGTACGGCCGGACTTTATTACTCACGAAGAGAACTATTAATATTATGACGGTCAATATGTGACGCACCACACAATATCAGCCCGTCACAGCTAATGGATAAATAGTTAAATTCATCGTTTACGATTATATTGATATCAGTGGGGAAAATGTTCTTACTTCCATGTACCATAAGCAAATGGAAGACTTCCATGTACCATAAGCAAATAGAAGTATGGTGATGGCGAAAAAAAATCGTGTTTGAGATAAGTGTTGATTCTGATTCTACTACCCTCAAAAGATGAAGAAAAGTAATTTTCCGAAAAGTGTCTGTGTGTATGAGTGTAAAATTTTTTTATGTTGAACGATAACTGCCGCAAATTCAAACAGAATCAAATAATGTTTTGCATATGTGTCTGAGTTGTAGAGGGCTCAAGGCCTATTGATTTTGGTGAAGATCGGTTAGGGGAAGGGGTATGTAACGTTTTATGTTTTAACAAGAGTAAAGTACTTAACTTCGATAAATAATCTATCCTGAAAAGTAAATCATAATAATTCACAGTAGATAAAATATCTATAAATATAAAGGTTAGTTGATGGGTAGGGGGTAATTTTCTATAAATGAAAATGATAGTTGAAGGGGGAGGGTATAATTTTGTATATGTGTACTACGTTATCGGCAACAAAGAAGTAATTTGTTGTTAAAATTCTTTCATGGGCTGTTTGGACGTGGTCCAATGTTTTCTGCAAAATCAGACGTTTCGGCACTGCCATCGACTGCCATCATCAGTAAAAATCGAGTGAGTTTATGTGAGGTGGTGTACGCTAGTGACCACAGTACTATGGTTAAGGGTGAAGAAAGAAGTAGTTTCTATGGAAATATTTCATTTTGAAAATGATTTTAAATATAAATCTTAGAACATGGAAGTCATATATGGTTCTATATACGGATATATTTATTAAATATGTGGCGATCCTATACTGAAATTTGTACAGTTGACGTTTCGACCCTAAAGTATGGATTCATCTTCAGGAGACGAAATATAAAAGGACTTACAATAAAAATTATCAAACCAACGATTGCCTGAACGTAACGTTTTCTTTTTAATGGAGAGAGGAAATGTAAGAAGTGTGGGAATCTCCATTTCATGTGGATTACACACTGTAACTTTTCCTCCGTATAACTATAACTCATAAAATAACTATAACATAAAAAATAAAATACCGGAGGACGCCTGAATGAAGTTTTATAAAACTGTGCCTGTCCCCACATTGCAGTATGCTAGTGAAACATGGACTCCTGGTAAAAGTAGCGTGCAGAGGGTTCAGGCAGCCGAAATGAAATTTCTAAGACGGACGCGAGGTTGTTCTCTCTTGGATCGGCAAAGGAACGAGTATATTAGACGCGATTTAATCATTGTATGAAGGGGATGGTGTGAACACTTGAATCGCATGCCTGATATCCGTCTACCTGTGGTTGCCTTGGTTTATCACCCTACTGGGAAAAGAGATGTCTGTGGACCGAGGAGGAGATGGGTTCCTTAGAATGGTGATGATGATGATGATGAACTCTTCCTCCGTGGAACGAGCACTAGCTTGGGACCGACTATCACACTACTTCAGACTAGGCCATTTTGCTGCGTCCAATTGGCCCACATCTACATTGATTTACTCTACAGACGGTTTAAGGCTGCCTTCTTCATCCTGAGGATTCCCTCTCCTCGTAATGCGCCACATGATTCCACTCATACTCCCCTCTTATCATGGCTCTGACGATGTTATATGGAGCTATTCTCCCTACAACCGCAACCAGAGACGCTCTTCTTATGGCCCACCTATCACAGTTGAAGTGGGTAGCTGCCTATTTACTTTTAAAAAGAGCGCAAAAGTTAAGAAAAGGTAAATGGTGTGTTCATCCTATAAATTGAAGACGGAGGTGTTGTTCCAAAAATCTTCCCTTTTATTATTCTTTTTATAATCATTTAGTCCTTTGTCGTAAAGTATAGGTCTTGATTGAACTTAAAAAACGAGATTTAAGCACATTACACAGTTATTTAACATTTATCGAAATATGTATATTATTTAAATGTATATAGCATGTTGTGCAGTATTTATCAAAATATGTATCATATTATATATTTAACAATTAGATAATATATAATTATCTAATATAATATATATAAATATATATATATATCTAAAGATTATATAATATATAATTAGATTTTATTAATAATGTACCGGTAGTTCATAAATTGTTAATTAAATAAGACAGTAGTATATAAAAGAAAAATCTACTCCAATAAATTTACCTCAATTATTAATTTTTCTTCGTTTAAATCCATGATGATTCTTGAACGATCGGAAACCAACTGAGACTTGAGCTATTCGTCCGTCATCGCATCGCATGGCGACGCGCGTTAGTCATCGCAACACACTAGCAGACAAGTCTGTATTCGCAACAGACCGTCGTAGGCCATAATCCTCGAACTGATCCCTGAGTTACCTACAGACGTGACCTCCATAATACCAATAACTTATATTGTTACTAGATTACTTTGTAGGCTTGCACGGCCGGAGTCGATGTTGCTAAATTGAGTTCCCGGGCTGATTGGCCGTGGTCATGTGCTAAAATCCATAGCAAACGTTACCACATCGACGGCCATCTTCAGTGCGAAATTTGAGCTAGCACTAACATAGGGTGTTTACGTTAGAGACCACAGTACTGTGGTGCTGGCCGTCGATGTGGTAACGTTTGCTGTGGATTTTGGCGCTGGTCCACGGCCAAACAGCCCGGGAACTCAATTTAATAATATTGTTATTTTATTATCATAAACATTATAAGATTAAGGAATACAGTTATGCAATATTACAGGTGTAAGCCGACTGTACATAGGGGGACTTTATTCCTAAACTTATTTTGTTTGCCACTGTACCATACGACGCACTGAGGAGATCGACGCAACTATATAAATATAGTAAAATGAATATTTTCTGCTTTTATCCACCAAGTTTAAATGAGTCTTATGCATAACATAAGGCCTACTTGTTGTAGAGAGTTACAACGGACAACTCAGCGAGCCTATTGTATTTTTGACGCGGTCCATAACGTAAGAAGACTTTAAAATTACAATGGACACCGGCCGCGGAAGCCTACGTGGGAATATAATTAAAGTTGTAAGTCGCGATTTCAACTCTATTCAATTAGTCTGTTTCCACCGTTCAACCAGGACGATCCTTCCGAACGTGGTAAAAATCCTATATTCTGTAATAAATGATTTTTTCCCGGTGAAGGGTTTGTGAGGATCGGTTTTAAATTATTTGTGTCGACGTTTCGACAATGTTTATTGTCACTATCAGGGCCTGTGTATGAATACAAAAGAAATGTCAAACTCAACAGAACAATTATATGAGTGAACGTGTTTGTGTATGTAAGTGTGTGAGTCTGTGTGTGTGTGTGTGTGTGTGTGTGTGTGTGTGTGTGTGTGTGTGTGTGTGCGTGTGTGTGCGTGTGTGTGTGTGTGTGTGTGTGTGCGTGTCCTTGTTGTATATGTGAAGGAGTTGAGACAGTTTGTTTTACATCTTCAAATGATTTCTTTAAAGACAACGAGAAAATTATAATATCACAGAACTAAATTTATACACTATTAGAATTTAAATTACTCATAATATAATGGTATTTGCAATTAATTATAAAAGCAGTAACCAAGAATTGAATATTAGAATTCGTACAGAAAAACTTTATACACATACCTGTCCACATATAGCATAGTAAAACATATTATAGCTAAATACAGATTTTAGAGATGTTCAGTTATGTAATTATTAAAAGATATTTTTATCATGTTTCACTCACTACTGGTATTAAAAATCCGGTCATTAATTTAGAGAATTCTAAATTACACAATAACTGTAGAATTTTACGAACTTACATCAGAGAATTTACATAATATTACAAACACTAGTTTATGGTAAACTTATCTATAAAGTGAAAATGGATAATACTTATAATCATATTGTTGTAAATTATTATTTACAGAGAACTAAGTATATACAGAATACTATACAATATTGTCAAATTATGTAAATATGTTAACAATCACACCCTCTCTCTCACCCATTCTCCCTCTAGCTCTCACCATCACACTCTCTCTCTCTCTCTCTCTCTCTCTCTCTCTCTCTCTCTCTCTCTCTCTCTCTCTCTCTCTCTCTCTCTCTCTCTCTCTCTCTTTCTCTGTCCCTTCTTCCTCTCTCACTTTGTTTCTTTCTGCAATGATACTCTAACTCTCTCCCCATCACCGGAAAAATTCCTTGATTGACGTTCACTACGACTTTAAGGATTATTTAATAAAGATACATTACAAAGTTAAATTTAGTTACTTAAATTTTATCAAAGGTATTTGATTGTGTCATAATCATAAAGCAGTTTTCAGAAAATTTTAAACGAACAATTTATTTTGTATATACGTATACACACATAATGCCGTAAATTAAATTTTCATGAAACGTTTATAAAGTAATCGGTTGTTTGAAATTAATTTATCGAACACACAATGATCTGCATTAGGTTCCGACAAATTAAATATTTGACGTTGCGATTCTGTTGTGTGTGTGTGTGTGTGTGTGTGTGTGTGTGTCGTGCAAGCTGTGGAATGCAGGTATTGAAAATACGTATCAAGCCGGCGAAAAGCAATTTCGAAATTCCACTCCACGCTGCGCGGCGCGCGTTTCCAACATTATACAAGCAAAGCATCCAACTCCCCCTTTGTTCAACAACACGACTATATTATTCTATACAATACACAAGTAAGTATACAAACCCATATATCCCGGCTCTGCTTCTGTATTGTATTGTATACATATATATATATATATATATATATACATATTTATAAGCGGAAACATTATTAAAAAAAAGCGCAGAATTGGAAACAGAATACGATAAATAAAGTAAACTTCCCGGACGTTGTTTTCGCAGCAGAATTATGATAAAGCGTAGCGTATTTCATCATCATCATCATCTAAAAACGTCCAGGGTTAAAACAAATATTTGGTTTCTTCCGTCAGCACATTTCTTGATGAAACCACCTATTGTATACCGGCTAATATGTAATTCACCCATCGGGTTGTGTTTTAGCAGAATCATCTGCTGTGTAACAAAAAAAAAAAATAAGACAGTAAAATACAGACCACGGAAGTGGCATTCTTAAGATGAGTTAAAAGGTATTCTAAACTTGACCGTATAACAAATGAGGCCATAAGAGGAGTTACAAGTTTCTAATGTCAATGAAAAGTTACAAGATTAACGACGGTAGAAAGAACACTAAAGAGACCCCGAAACTAAAAAAAACATTTTTTGCACATTTTTTGTTCTTTACATATTATAAAATTACATAAATTCCCGAATGTATTCATATGTAATTCATGGAGTTAGGATAATTATTTCTCATTAAAAAATAAATAAAACAGTTCACTATGTCATGTGTCTGATTTTGCATTTTGCATTCTGTGGAATCTAACATTCGAAATTGTATAACTTTTGAAGTACCCGCCAGAATATTACTGTTTTGGTATCGTTTTGTACGATATTTTATGCTGCGTCTATTGGTAACACTTTCGAGTGATGCAATAGAATCAAACATGTGCTTTATTTACGCTTGTCTAGTAGTGTACTTTCGGTTTGTTTACGTGTGTTTGATAGTGTATTTCTGTGTGTAGTTTGTGTTTTCAGGTGTCTTGTTTCGTGTAGTTAAATAAAAATGCCTAGATTTAGAAATAATGTCTTTAAGAAACGAGTACACTATCTGAAAAAGAACAAAAATAACGAACAAAATATTGAAAATATTTCTAACCTAGAGGTAACTGAGTGTCTCAGACAATATTCCAGACCTTCTAGTTCTTCAAAAAACTTATCTGCATCACAGTTTGACAAGTATGTTACAACTAATGACAATTCTAATGAAATTATAAACATTGATTTACTTTCACAAGTTTTGTTACAATATTCTTTATGTAAAAACTGCAAAATGAGTGGCCTAGGTGTAAGAAGCGGTGACTTCCATATAGGTTTAGTTTTGGTGTTCCTGAAAAATTGTATTTTTCTGCACTTAAGGAACATGTTCTCAAAAACTATTTGACCGATTTTGATAATGTTTTTTTTAGTTTGTACAACTTTATGCCATGCATAAGCTGAATTAATAAAATTGGAAAAATATGTTTTTAAATAATATTAAAATAAAAAAATATTACCAATTTTTGTTTTTTAATACATGTAACACTAACAAATTAATAAAAAAACAACAATGTCACATTTCTAAATGATTGTTAATTCAAATTATGTATAAAAGTATGTAGATATTGGTGTAAAAAAGTCAGATTCATTGGATTCTTCATTCCTGAGAAAATGTTCCTTACGTTAACATGGAGTAAGATAGGGATTCAAAAGAATGCCGCATCCCAGACTGGCCGAACAATCGGTGCCCAGACTCCGAAGATTAGCTAGAACGATTGGATGATTAGGTTGTGTGAAGCTACATTTGTGAAGCTATAATTGATCGAATAAATTGTAGAAGCCAGGGTCCGATGAAGACACTGTAGTCAGCACTTTTGTATACACGGTCGTATAAACACACGTGCCCAAGTGTCGAGTTTTATTTTAAACTTAATTTTATGGTTAATGTTTATATAGTAATAGGAATTATGATACTGATATTAAGTTAGGTAAGTTCCAGACGACTTGTCAGACAATCAATCGTATTTTTTAATCAAAGTACCTCGATATACAAAATTCAAGTATATAAATGGTTGGTGTTATATGCACATAATAGTCTCACACCGTGTGCGTCGAACAAAGCGGTAGCAAACTGGAGAATTAGGCGATTCTGAATTTAACAGAAAAAAGACAATTGAGATGTGCCCCGAATACGAAATATGTTAGACCGGTGAGAAGATTTTTAGAAACAAATATTGCGGGAAACCGCGGTATCTGTGTGTCGGAGAAGAAACAACAGATTTAATCCTAGACAACAACGAATGTATAAAAAACGCAACACCTACAAATACTTCGAAATTAACTTTAATGAACAAGGAACACATGATGTTGAAATAAAATCAAGAAAAACAAAACAAACAAATGGTTAGATCATTGAATGGGTTTCTATGGAGCACAAACATTGGAAAAGAAAGGAAGAAAAAATATATGGTAGTATAATTAAAAACACGGATCCAAAGCATGGAAAATAAAAGAACAGTTAAAAAGGCAGTTAGATGCTACAGAAATGGATGCTTTGAGACGAGCTGCTAGAACTTCAAGGCTAGAGCGAATGCAAAATAAAACTATTAAAGAAGAAATAGGCGTACAAAAGACAAATCATCGACTGCATTGAAGACAAACAACTAATCTGGTATGAACACTTACATAGAATGGGACAAGTCCGACTACCAAAGACAACAATGTAATCGATACCTAGAGATCACAGAAAGAAAGAAAGATCCAAGAAAACGTGGATAGAGGGCATAAGAAGATCAATGAGCGATAGAGGACTAAACGACGAAAACTGCAACAACAGTCATCAATGGAGATTATTCATCGGACAGCGTCGTAAGACGTTTTGACTCCGAATTAATAATAATAATATTGCGGAAAACAAGACAACAAGAAGGCCTAGACAGAGAGACAGACAGGAATAACGTAATGGCTACAATTTTATAAAAGATAGGGATACAAGTCATGAAGAAAACGTCATACAAAATAGGACGAGACGCTGTACTCCATACCAGAAGAAGACTTCCAGACATGTTTCCAAAAGTTGCAGGACCGCTGAAATAAGTGTGTGCGATCTAAAGGGGAGTACTTTGAAGGGGATAAATGAATATATTTTCTGCAGGGGAAAACCTGCAGATAAATAAATTTATTTTTCCTGAGGAAATCTGATACTTTTTGAATACACCACGTACAATTGCGAGAATCGAAGACGTTAGTGAGTTGTAAGAAAATAAGGGGAACTTCATAAAACATCTGAAATGTAATGTAATGTATTGTAATGTAAAACGATTGTATTATAATCTACATTTAATGTAGTGTACCCCCCAGTAATGCACGGTGACAGAGTTGTGATTACAAATAAATGACATTCATAAACAACGTACAAAAGAATAGTACGCTAAGATTCATAAATATTGTTACGACGGTCTACTGATAGTCGTATCGTACGGTGGAAAACAAAATACAAGACACCAATAAAATCATTAAAACCAGCTATAATTATCATAATTAACAGTTTATAATCATCAAGTTATTGAACAAGATTATTCTCGTACAACAATTCAAGTTAATCTGACCACACAAATAATAATGTCACTATTACCCCTTTAATTCTAATATCACTTTCGCACTATAATCACTTTTTACTAATACACCATTTGAAAAGCACTATGTAAATCGCCCGACAATAACTAACCTCTAAACGCCAAGTATGGGCTATTTATAGTATGCAGGGTTCCATAATATGCGTCTTTAACAAACACGTGAAAACCATAGAGAAAAATAGGCCATGGCAGATACACACACCGCTGGGAGAGTTGAGAAGCTTCTAGAACGACACCAACGAACGCACGAGACGTTCCGCATTACGTAATAATTCCTCGCATGTCAAGCGTCACGTGCGCGTTACAGCTGCGGGAATACAGCCAAGAAAAGAGTAGAACAACGTTCTCCAATGTACCAGAACGTTCCGTAATGGCGTAACACTTTTTCCGCATTACGTAACAATTTATTATTTTGTTTTTACAAAATATCTCAGGACGATTAATAATGATGAACTTCTGACTTCAATTTGAAAAAAGAAGATGTTCACAACAAAATATTGTGAAGCGAAGTGTTGAACTTATTGGTCATATTACGCGTCACGATAATTTAATAAAAACAATAATAGAAGTTGTTAAAATTCCTTCCCGGGCTGTTTCCCCTTGGTCCATAGTTTTATGGAAAAACAAACGTTTCGACAGTGCCATCGACTGTCATATACAGTCACGGGACTTCTCCAGTCTTAACCACAGTACTGTGGTCACTAACGTATATCACCTCACGTTACCTAACTCGACTTACACTGAAGATGGCACTGCCAAAACGTCTGTTTTTACAGAAAACAATGGACTACGGATAAACGGCCCGGGAATGAGGGTTAACAACTTTGACTCCGGCTGTACAAACCTACGAAGTACATTACAATAATAGAAGGTTTCATTTAAGGGAAAAGAGGAGAAGGAAGACCGAGTCTCCAACACATGAAACAGATGGTTGGTGATGTAATTTGTAATTCCTATTAGGAGGTGAAACTGAAAGCACAGAGAAGATCGATGTGAAAACTGCTACATAACAATCCGCGGATTGCTAACTAAAGAAGAAAAGAAGAAGAAGATCTTGGGGAACAGTAGTTTTTTTTTGTCATCCAGAACAATTCAAAATTAAATTATTTATGTAGGGAAGGTAAATACTAAACAGATTGTTTCTCCAAAAATTCACCTACTGTTAAGAGAAGTCAGAGTGAATGCGTGCTATATCTGGAAAAACGTATTTTAAAACATTCCAGAGACCATAATATTTTATTGTCCCACATTTATTCAGAATCAATACTGCGAACCAGACACATACATACATATGGTGTAGCGGCAGACTGTGTTGGTGGAAGCAAACACTTGTCTAAACAAGGTATTTTGGTTCTTTTTATTCAGTCAAGCTCGATCTTACCTGCTGTCAGGTATTTAGTTTCATTCATTTTTTTGTTACATCATTATTAGATTCTTATTTTGTTTTATGTTTTGCTTTATTTTATATTACACAAAATATTTTACTATTTCTTTCTTTTTGTATGAGTTACTCTGGACTACGTTTGGTTCAACTGTTTCCCCCTTCTTCTCCTTTCTCTTCCTACTCTCCCACATCTCCTTCCTTCTTGATCGATGTTTCTTCCTCTATTTGTCAGTCCAGATGGCACCTGTCCTCTTCTTAGTTTTTTTCTAAAAGCTTTGTGCATTTAAATAATGTTTTTAAAGTGGCAAACTGACTAGTGGTTCTTCAATGTCTTCTTGAGTAACCTAAAATTCTTCAATGTCTTTTTCTGTTTCTTTGAACTACATTGGATATTTTGAGCTTCCCTGTTAGTCTGTCAGAATTTATTCTTTGAACATGTCCGTAGAAAGAAATTGTTCTGTTTTAAATTACGTCTGTGATTTTACAATTTCTTTTATTATATTTAGATTTTTCTTTTTCACGCCACTTTAGTAACACTATAGTTAGCAATTATTCAAAATTATTAGAAGAACTACTCCTTCTTCTTCTTCTTCCGCGTTTTCTTCTACTCCTTCTTCTTCTCCTCCTGCTCCTCCTCCTCACCCTTCATCTTCTTCTTTTTCACTACATGGCTTGAGCTGTAGCCCGTTCCGACTTCACAGAGTCTCTGACCATTTTTTCGAGGGTCTTCCACGATCTCTCGTTCCCACTGGCCTATATTCAAACGCTTGTTTAGGAATACGTGTTCCACATGGGACTTCCAATTCTGCCTGTATTCCTTTATTATATCCAGAACCGACTGTAACTTCAGTTCTTTCCTTACGTCGTCGCTTCGTAGATGATGTCTCAATAATAAGTACAGCACTAAATATAAAATAATTGTTTAAATTAAGAGATAATTATTTCTTACGAGATATATTCTAACTAACGCATGTGCAACAAAGACATTTTAAGCAAATTGTAATCCTGTGTTAAAATGTTGCTTTCGACCTAATGTACAATAATTTCAGACATGTTTAATAGATAAATGTTATGGAAAATATTGCTGAAAGCTAAAGGCTAGAAACCCTTTCTTTTCATATTAAAGCACATTTAATATCGTAGCGAGAATTCTATCGAACAGACCAGAACATTATCTACTCTTCCCCCCTCATCAGCAAAGTGTGGCAGGTGGTGCCCAGCCAACACAAGCCAGCTCACAAGTAGGTTCCAGTGTATTCAAGAACACTTGAGATACGCAAAAGTGGCGTGAAGTGAGGATGGAAAATTTCTAGGAGGCGTGCGCTACCTATAAAATGTCATAGCAACCGGTTTGTCAGTTCAGTTACGTGAGCAATTTTCCTTAGGACAGATCGAGTGTTTGTCGAAGAGAAGTGTTATTGTGTTAATAATAGTGTCAAATTCTATTATTTGACATTATTATTGCTTGTGGACAAATCTAACTGGAATTATTGTACCAGTTGATTACGAATTATTAATTGTGACAACTAAAACTGGTGATTAGTGACTGCATTGGTGTCTTGTATTTTGTTTGCCACTGCACCGTACGACGATCAGTGACACCGTCGTAACAATATGTAATCCAAATGCCATGATAAAAGTTTCAACTTAGAATTAAATTTAGCACATGTACGCTAATTTTATGGGAGAATTCTTGGAATTAGATTTTCATACACGAGGAAAATTACAGATGATGATCTGAAAAGTATAGAATAATTTTGTTAGTCTATGTTGTCACGGCTGGAGTCTTTATTAAAATAGTTTATAATGTCCGACTATTGGGGGCGTGATCAATTGCTATGTGATGACATTTTCTGAACATTTCGGTCACCCACCGGAGGCTTTCTTCAGTAGTAACAGTTTTGAAAGTTTTCTAGTTTTTCATGATGGTTTGCATTCAATAATAGTTTTTTCTTGATTTATCATGAAAATAAAAAAATAAGTTGCGTAAGTTCAACCTTATGTGCGGGACCATTAGGCAAACCTAAAAGTCAGCAAGTAAAGAAAACTTCCTAAACTTCTAGAAGGTGATGGCTCATCCCACACTTCATTAACGTCTGAGAATTGGAATTTAACGAAAGGCCAGGCCAGTTGCATCCAAACGGCTGGATTCGTTAAAGTCCAATTCTCAGACACATAAAGAAGTGTGGGAAGAGGCATCACCTTGTAAAATTTTAGGCGTGTTCCTTTACTTGCTGACTTAAGGGTTCGCCTAATGGTCCCGCTCATAAGGTTGAACTTATGCTATTAGGCTACTTATAATTACATAATTACATTTGAACCTTAATAAGATAATTTTTTGTGCCATTTTATTAAAATATTTTAATTTTTCTAAGACTTTACGTTTATTTTAAAACAGATAATTATTTAAAAGCAGATATTTTATGATAATTTCAAACCCTTAGGTCAATGTTAAGCATTTTAATTATCACTTTGTTGAACTTTACGTACATCTTGAAAGGAAATTTTATTTATTCCCTCTGCTGTTAATTTTGCTGTTGCACGTAATAGTTTTATACGGTAGGTTGTGATATTATGAAGGTCGTGGATTAAACCGTACATTTTCACAGTGTTTATAGACAAGAGCAATCACAGCAAATGTAAAACTCGTTTGTCAAATGACTTCATAACGGACCGTTAAGCTATCTAACAGTTTAATATTCATTTTTAAAGTATCCAAGTCACTGTATTAAATAAATAATTGCTTATCTAATCCGTCGAGTGACTTACTTGTAATTCCGCTTGACGCGTTTCAGGGCATATGCCCCATCTTCAGAATAATTCCTCTTCACAGAACGTCAGACATTAAGATTAAAATGTAATAAATTAAAATTAAAATCCATGGTTAAAATATTAACTCGTCAAAATATTAAAATATACTAAATGCACAGAGAAGCACGCACTATCACAACATGAGTTCACTTCGCGTTATAGCCGGTGTACACCGCCGCGATGTTAATCGCGCACTGACTGTCTGAGTAAACTGTTATCTGTGCAACGCATCTTGTATCTCAATGGCTGTGTCGTACAAGGGATTTGACTTGAAGTTAAGTTGGTCGTTTAATATGAATCCGCCGTCTTGTGAATTGTTCGTCTTTTTAAATTGTTTAAAGGCCTTGTAAATTTCGAATTCTTCTAATGTGTCCATATATCTGCCTTTTTTGCAAAAGTGCAATGGTTTAAAGTTGGTGTCAAAATCAGTGTAGTTATGATTATTATTTACGAGGTGCCGTGCAAAGTTGGATTTGAGAATGTGGGTGTCGTTTTTTGGTAAATGTTCTTGGAAGCGTTTTTTGAACGCTCTGCCGGTTTGTCCAATATAGAAGCTGTTGCAATCGTTACATTGGATTTTATAGACACCTGTCCTCTGTTTTATTGGTTTTGCAGCTTTATGGTGAAGAATTTTTTTAATGTTGTTATCGGTCCGGAAAGTTAAAGTTATATTCAATTTTCTAAAAATGTTGGTTAATGTATGGGGTAAAGTTCGGCCGTAAATAGAAGTCACGTACGTGCTGTCTCGGTTACTACTCGGTTTTGTTTTCTTGTTATGTAACTTTTTCTGGTGTTTTTTGATCAAAGCATCGATCATAGAGCACGTATATCCATTGGCCTTAGCTATGTATTTAATGGTGTTGACTTCCTCCTGAAAGTCACTGATTTCCAACGGTATGGTGAGTAATCTATGTATGAAACTGTTATAGGCGGCCATTTTTTGCGGAAGAGGGTGATGGGAATCCGCGTGTATAGTGGCGTCGGTGGTCCATCAATTTATATTTGATGGAAAATACTATATACAAAAGAAAGGTTTAGCGATGGGATCCCCACTCTCCGGATTATTGGCGGACATATACCTGAACCACTACGAAAACACACATATGTTCAGCAGCGCAAACAAATGGCATAACAAGATAGTATCATATACACGTTATGTAGATGACACCTTCATCATTTTTAACGGTACCATAAGACAGATCAATAATTTAAAAAACTATTTAAATAATATAAACAAGAACATACAATTTAACCTCGAGGTTGAAATAGAAAATAAACTTAATTTTCTCGATTTAACAATAACAAGGTTTGACAATAGTTTTCAATACCAAATATACAGAAAACCTACCACCACCGACGCCACTATACACGCGGATTCCCATCACCCTCTTCCGCAAAAAATGGCCGCCTATAACAGTTTCATACATAGATTACTCACCATACCGTTGGAAATCAGTGACTTTCAGGAGGAAGTCAACACCATTAAATACATAGCTAAGGCCAATGGATATACGTGCTCTATGATCGATGCTTTGATCAAAAAACACCAGAAAAAGTTACATAACAAGAAAACAAAACCGAGTAGTAACCGAGACAGCACGTACGTGACTTCTATTTACGGCCGAACTTTACCCCATACATTAACCAACATTTTTAGAAAATTGAATATAACTTTAACTTTCCGGACCGATAACAACATTAAGAAAATTCTTCACCATAAAGCTGCAAAACCAATAAAACAGAGGACAGGTGTCTATAAAATCCAATGTGACGATTGCAACAGCTTCTATATTGGACAAACCGGCAGAGGGTTCAAAAAACGCTTCCAAGAACATTTACCAAAAAACGACACCCACATTCTCAAATCCAACTTTGCACGGCACCTCGTAAATAATAATCATAACTACACTGATTTTGACACCAACTTTAAACCATTGCACTTTTGCAAAAAAGGCAGATATATGGACACATTAGAAGAATTCGAAATTTACAAGGCCTTTAAACAATTTAAAAAGACGAACAATTCACAAGACGGCGGATTCATATTAAACGACCAACTTAACTTCAAGTCAAATCCCTTGTACGACACAGCCATTGAGATACAAGATGCGTTGCACAGATAACAGTTTACTCAGACAGTCAGTGCGCGATTAACATCGCGGCGGTGTACACCGGCTATAACGCGAAGTGAACTCATGTTGTGATAGTGCGTGCTTCTCTGTGCATTTAGTATATTTTAATATTTTGACGAGTTAATATTTTAACCATGGATTTTAATTTTAATTTATTACATTTTAATCTTAATGTCTGACGTTCTGTGAAGAGGAATTATTCTGAAGATGGGGCATATGCCCTGAAACGCGTCAAGCGGAATTACAAGTAAGTCACTCGACGGATTAGATAAGCAATTATTTATTATCTAACAGTTGTTATCTTAACGTCACAACGTATTTTTTTAAGTAAAACTATTTAAAAACGAAAACATGCTACCATGATAACTGCTGACGCTACATGTAATTGGTATAAATGACACTTGAGTCCGAGGAAATCTTTAAACATGGTTCCGCGGGACAAATAGAAGCGGAGAAAGTGTCCTTTTAAGTAGGATTTGAGATGCTGTGCTCCCAAGCCAATCAGATATCACTTGATGTTGATTGGTTGATGCTGCTTCCCAGCTTTTTTCTAGTACAAAAGATTATAAAGGTAGGCGTTTTCAGGTAAAAAATGTTCTCTACCTCACACTGGGGTGAATTGGCGGACACCGTGCCTACTGTTACCGATACTGATGATGGCTTTCGATAGCAAGGCCAAAACGATTGCCAGCGTAGGATCTAGTCCACGTCCTAACAGTCCGGCAACTATGTGGGCGCCGGGTGTGAAAGCCTTAAAAATTCTATGTAATACGTAATTTACTAAGGTAGGTTCCGTTACGGTACATAATTTTATAATAGTGTTTGAATGTAGTAAATAAGGAATAATGAACACACGGCATCGTCTTGTACAAACGCCTTTACTTTTAAACACAAACGCTAAAAAAAACTTTTTCTGACTGTTAATTATCAGGACGACTTGTTGAAAACGCTTGCCACATTAAGGAACGGATGGCACATTAAATGTGTATGCTATTGCCAAATTATTTATATGAGAAAGCAATAGACTTGGAAAAAAGTGTGCAGGAACATGGGAATTCCACTCGATGGTGTGATGATACAGTTTATTCATTACAGTTTGCTGATGACCAATTTGCTAACTCAAGATTTTGAAAACATAGAGTACATGACTAGAAAATAAATACAGAAATACCACAAACGCGGACTAAAGGTAAATATGAATAAAAAAACACATGGCAATAGGTGACCTTCATCAAGATTTGATATTAGTGGAAGACATGGGGAAAATTTCATATACAAAGGAATACAAGTGTTTAGGAGTGAAAATTACGGCCAGTGGAAAGCAAGACAAAGAAATACAATCCAGCATTAATTTAGGAAAGATGGCTATATCTACATTAAATGGAATCCTGTGGGATAAGCAAATTACAGCAGAAACTAAAACCAAAATATTTAAAACCACTGTTAGAAGTATCATGACTTACGGCTCAGACGTTTGGACTACTAATAAACACACAAGAACAAAATTAATGAGAGCAGAGATGGACTTTTGGAGACGTTCGGCTAGAGTATACAGACGTAAGAAAATTGGAAATAAAGTCATTAAGGACAGAATGTATGTGAAAAATACAATTGTTGATTTTATCAACAACAAAAATTACAATGGTATGGATACACGAAAAGGATGGCACAGGAAAGAGTGCCAAGGAGAGTTATGGAATAGACCCCACCAGAAAGAAGGAAAAGAGGAAGACCGCCTATCACCTGGATGGAACAAATTCAGACCCATACTAAGGGAACGAGAAATTAAAGAAGATGTTTGGCTGGACAAGCAGCAGTGGAAGATGAGAATGCAATAACTTCTGTAATCTTTGGTTTCGAAAAATGTGTAAACATTGTACAGCCGGAAATAATAATAATTCAGTGTTAACAATACTACAACTGGAACTCCCTTACATGTATCAGCTGCTGAGAATTAAGTATTATAATTCTGTATTGCGTGATTTCTCCGCCTAAAGTTAAACACGAAACCCAAACAACGGTTTTCTGATTTTTATCTACCATTTTTCTTGTGTATTTTGTAAATTTAATTTTATGTTCGCTTTTGTAGGCGCTGTTTCCTCTGATTACTTCATTTTTATTCTCGTAAAAGTTGTTACGACAAAGTTTGTAAAGTTTTAAATCAGATTTAATATCTGCTCATGTATTTGGTTTTGTGTAGATTACATGCTTTTGTGCACGCTATAAATGGAATGTTTAACAGTTAAAACTTAAGTTTTATTAACTCAATATATTATTGCGAAATACATTTTATATAAAGTGTTCGAATGTCTACTTGACAAACGACAACATACAATCACAAAGTAATGGGGACCGCAATATTACCTATTGACTACAGCCGACCTCCAGTTAATTTACAGGTCAGAAACTTTGAGTTTTTACCAAAGACTTTAACGTCCGTTAACCTTTTTTCCGAGCTTCCTAAAACAGATTATCGCGCGTTAAATTCCGAACATTAACTTTTGATCAGACACCTACAAAGTGGGCGTCTATTTGTTTTATCCAGTAATGTAAATAAGTATAAAAATGTAAATAATTTATTTATAAACCTTAACCCGTTTGTATTAGGAAAGATGATTTAAATAATCAATCAGGTCGTTGTTTAAGACCTGAAGATGTCAGTAATGACGAAAAGCTTAGTCGAACAATAAAAAATTATAGCAGTTAGCAAATTCATAAAAGAAATAAATAAATAATAAAATATTACATTATTTTAATGAATTAATAAAAATAATAAACGTTCTCTCTTTTTCCTAGTTTTACTAAATTTAATTTTCGTATTATAACTTAGGTTTGATATTAATTTACATTTATGTCTAAATATATCCAACTACTAATTCGGATATATCTCTTCGTGAATCGATACGTACTTATATTACCATATCACTCAAAACAATACTGAGCGATATTGATCAAAATATTGGTTAATGTTGGCTAAATGTGAGATGGAATGGAATTTGTATATTGTTAATTTTAACTATTCCTTACATAACTAAAATATTAGTTTATATTAAATTATTTATTTAGTGTTGTAACTAATGAAAAAACATAGAGGAAGTTATAGAGTTCACCTACTTTATAGTTATAGTAAAACCACAAATGGAGGGCAAAATAAGAGAGAAATTTTGAGTAGGATCGGACAGGCTGAAGTTGCATTTCAGAATAAATAAAAATTATTGACCGTTAAAAAAATAGTTTTGGAAATAAAAAAGAGGTTCGTGAATAGTTACATATGGAGCATAGCTCTATATGGATGTGAGACGTGGACAATTAGAACGGAGGAAAGGAGAAGACTTGAAGCACTGGAAATGTCGTGTTACAGGAAGTTACTGAAAGTGAGATGCATCGACAAAGTTAGAAATGACGAGATTCTGACTATAATTGGAGAAACAAGACGTTTTTGAGAAAATATTGTGAAGCAAAATTTTCAACTTATTGGCCACATTATGCATCATAAAATTTGATAACGATAATTTGATGAAAACAATAATAGAAGGTTACATTAAAGGGAAAAGAGGAAGTGGAAGACCGGGACTCCAATACATGAAACAGATTGTTGGTGATGTGGGTTGTAAGTCCTATGAGGAAATGAAACGGGAAGCACAGAGAATAAGATCGGTGTGGAGAACTGCTACAAACTAATCTGCGGACTGCTAACTAAAGAAGTAGAAGTATAATTCATATTGATGCTTGGGTGTGATCAAACTAATCACAGTACGGCTCAAGACGCTACGGTAGATCGTGAACTCACTGATCACGAGTTAATCTGGTTTAAAATAAGACATAAAGCATAGGGTCTTAAAAATATATAAAAAGTTGATATACATATGAACTCTTGAACTACTAATAGCGTTAGTCAAAGTTTTGTAAATTGTAGTTTACAACAAAGGAAGATACCCTTGCCTTCTTTTGTATTTAACACTATATTTGTAGATAGTTGTGTGTTGATATTTACTTAGAAGTCGATACAATAATTATATTAAATTAGTGGGTTTATGATAATGATAATATTAGTATTTCACGATCAATTATTTTCTGTATTATTATTGGTAATCAGATTCTATAAGAAACAGTAAATAGTATATCACAAAATAGCTCAAGTCTTAAAATACATTTAGTTCTATATGGCATATGATCCTTAAATGTGTCTCGCTAAATCTATCAATATTTTTATTTTGTACACTGTCAAATTTGAACCTAATCATAGTTAGCAGTATCCAACTGATAAATAATAAATATTTACATTATATAAGTACGTATTACTACAAGAAGTAATACTTTTCTCGTATTGGCCATCTAAGGACCACATGCCAATTTCAATTCTTTACTCTTTGTTCTTTCCTTTTTTTCCAATATTCTTTCATCTTCTCACTGTGTCTCCTCTTCCTGTCTTCAGTCCACTTTGAATCAGGGAACTTTGAATGAAGTAATACTTTATTATTAATAAAATTTACATATAACTTAGCTAGCGGTTCTGAATGGATCAAACTATATAAAAAGTTGTCTCGTACATTGAACTATATAAAATCAAAAATCTAATCCCAAATGTGGAGAAACGTAAATAGATATAAAACGTAACAGTAAACATGTAAGTTTTCCATACAGTAATACAATTTTGTTTAAATATAAAAATTACAATTACAAATTGTTTATAATCATGCTAAAATACAGTATAAACAATACTCATTCACTATTAATTTTTAATTAGCGACTATGTCGTTGTCAATTAATAACGTCAGTGTATTCAATAACGTTTTAATTTGTTAATAATTTAGGCCTAAATCAAACAGTTCTTAAAAATATTAAAATGTATTAAAATTAATGTGTCTGCTTAGATTATTATGTAAAGTATATAATTATATTTTGAAACAAAACAAAAAATTATGTTTGTAACTTTTTACTTAAAGTGTTAACATTTCTTTTTTTGTAAAAATCTAAAAACGCGTGTTTATTGAATTACACCATTAATTCTTATAAATGTACGTTTTACTATATAATAAAGTAAACTTCACACAAATGTTGAAAGTAAACAAAACTAAATAATAAAACAATAACTAAAGACAACTGTAACACTTATATTAAAAATAAATTACATTAAAACTCATATTCACTATGATTCTAGGATTGTGTGATAAGTATAAATCATATAATTTGATAATTACTGTAATCATCACAGGTGTACCCGTTTCCCTGTAAAATTCTAGTAAATATATATTATATATGTCTATATTTAAGCTATAAATGTAAATACCTAAGTACTCAGCGCATATAAATGAAAGTGTTATCGTATATTAACGCTAAATACTGTAGGAGTTTAAAACTCGTCTTGCACATTTAATGAACCGTTGACCTATCCGTTGGACTACTGACGAACTATCGGTTCGCGGAAACAATCAACTTTGTTATAACCGTCACCGGCGACCTCACCGTTGTGTTATATAGAAAGAATAAAACTACGTGTAATGTGATTCTAACACACATATATTACTTATATAAAATTCTGGGTGTTTCTTGTGTTTAAATTACAATTCCTCGCATCAAACAAATTAATACACAGCTACGTGCATAAAGCCGTATGTCTCTTGCTTTCTAAATAAAGAAAATGTTAGAATTACCTAATGAATAAATGTAATAACCGCGATAATCGAAGTCTGAGATTTTTGGTGAAGCATGATTTGCTAGTTCTTGGAAACAAAAAATTGTTTCCAAAAAATTAATAAAATTTGTTTGTTGCATGTGTATTTTCCTGATTATCTTTATTCTATTTGTAATGGATCTTTAACACGCAAGCATATTCGTTGCACAGTTTAGTTTACGAGCATTCAGTTACAGCATTATTTAACTCATCAGACATTTTCTGACAAATTTTCGTCAGTTTACCATTGTCATGGGTTTTATATAATTACTTTTTCTGTAAATTGGTTTTTTAAACATGGTATACAATCCAGTGTTTTAATAAAAACATTTATTTTAAAATTCAATGCCATACATGAATATACTTATATTTGCCCGTCTATTAGTAAATTTCTTTTTCAGTATTAAGAAATATTCTCAAAGATTTATTTCCTGTTTTGTAGACGTTTACTAATTTTACATAATTTAAATTATCAAATAAATTAAAATTATATATTTATTTTTTTTTTTTAATAGATTGAGCAACTTACTAAGTAACTTTGATTTTATTTATTTAGTTTAGATGCAAAATTTTTGTTGTTTATATATCTGTCTTTAAAACTGATTATTTGGTTGACTCATTTACGTATTATACAATTGTAACTTTGAATTTTGTGTGAACAAAAATATTATATTTTTTCATATTTTCTTTGTTTATGCTTAATTTTATTATAAAGTGTGACAATACAAATATGTAATATTATTAAATTAGTAGTTTTGAATTATTTTAAAATTTTGAAACAATTATTTACATAATAATTATTATCATATATATTTATTATATAATGTAATAGCTATATATCCACAATATTTATTATATGGATTTAAATAATATATATAATATTAATATAATATATAATGTTATTATATGGATTAAATAATAATTTTTCTGTAGGTTGTTTCCTTGAAACTGATCTTTATGCATTTCAGAGTTGAAATTTATTAGTACGGGATTTGTGAAGGATTACATTAAATAATTAAATTATAATATTTATCTTTTAATTAATATTACATAACGATTGAATTAATTGAAATAATGAAAGTTTTACAAAATTATGATGGTCCCTGTACTGACGTATGAATGTGAATTATGGAGACAATCAAGAAACAAGAAAGCAAAATACAGTCCTCAGAAATATCGTTCTTAAAAAGAGTTAAAAGGTTTTGTAAACCTGATCGCATAAAGAATGAGACCATAAGAGAAAACTCTTAAGATTTTCATTTGAATAAAAGTTAAAATGATCATAAACAATGATGGAAAGAACACTTAGAAAAAACGTCGGATTCAATACAGTCCAAACAAGTGTGGAAATAAAAACCTATAGGACAGGGGTGTGTGGGTAGACCCAGGAAGAGATGGCTGGCGGATCTTTGAAGCCGGAACGGGCAGCACCTTGCCTATGAAAATGTTTGAATCTGACAAAAAAAAATTTTCCTAAGCTTCAGTGAACAAAAAACTTTCCACAAATTCTTAACGCTCAAAGTAACTTTGTTACACAAATGAATTTAAAAAATATATTTTTTGAACGTTATTTAGAACAAAAGATTTTTTTTATTAACTGATAACGTAACGCAGTTTTACAAAACCCATGGATTCGACGCCCCATCATAGATTATAAACACCACATATCCGAAACTTATCCGAATTCCCTGAAACGTACACGCTGGCATATGAGTGAAATCGATTAATTGTACTCTTATAAAAATTGCAAAATCTGTCTTACCGTCCCTTATATTTAGTTTAAATGACAGCAGAATTATTTTTATTACGGAAATTCTGCATTAATTTTATTGCTATCTATGAAACCATATCTTTTTTATTTATTTATTGTATAAGGTCTCTGCATAGGCCATTAGCGGCCACAAAATTGATAAAAATTAATTTTTAAAGTATACAGAAGTTCTCAAACAGATGTAGTAATATAAATATTAAACTAGGTGTTTAGTAAAGGCAAATATTCCAACAGAATACACAGGAACTGGTACGATTTAAAAACTATATTAAACATTTGTTTAAATACCAAATAAGGCAAATAAATGAAATAAATAAAAATATTTGTTTAAATAATGCAAAATAAAATGCAAAATATTGCCCCACAGAACACAAACATTACAAATACACATCATGCATGTATATATATATATATATATATATATATATAACATAAATATAAATATATTAAATATAACAGGTAATAACATATGCAACGACAAATAGTGTGTCACAATAAATGTAACAAGTTACATAATAAGAAATACATATAATAAATAAAACAGTATATATCAAAATATAGATATGTCATACTTCGATATATCAAAGTATAGAAAATATAACAGAAACAATGAGAAAAAAGGCTGTAATTTTTTGGGGATTTGTATAGAATGGACGACAACAGGTTGACAAAGCCAATCTTTAGATGTCTGTGGGGGAAGAAGTCAACATCAGGTTGGATTAAAGCAGTCCAAAAGGATTCAGAAAAAAGTAATATACACGCAGGAGAAGCAATTGAAAGAGACGTTTTTCGGGCAAAAGTGTTAAAAATGGAAGGAGTCCAGGGTAGGAGAGAGAAACGCTGGTTCAAAGTGGACTGAAGACAGGAAGAAGAGACACAGTGAAAATATGAAAGAATATTGGAGAAAAAGAAAAGAACAAAGAGTAAAAATTGAAATAATTGGCATGTGGTCCTTAGATGGCCGAAACAAGAAAAAAAAACAGTAGTAACAATCTCGATGTAAATATAAGTTAATCTTGATGTTCTGAATTTTCTGCAATACTTGAGTGTTATATATTATGTGGTAAATGATAAGAGACGAATTCCATCACAAAATACTTTTTTATATAAATAATTGATTGTTTATAGATTTAAACGGTTTTTTGCTGTAATATTCGTTTACGTAACCAGCCATTTTTTTAAGGTTACTTTGAAAATTTTAATGATAATATTTTTATACTTTAAAAGATTTACATTTTTAAGTAAGTCACTTTTGTTTTGGTGTTATTTGATATCGATTTTGTTATCGTGTTTATCGATACTTATCTAAGTACACGATATTTGGCGAATTATTACTATCGTATTTATACAGTATATACCGAAATTTCCCCATATACTCTCATATATTTTCGAAATTTTTCTTGTATGCACTTTATTGTTTAAATTTTGACAGGTTTGGATATTAATGTTTGTTATTTATGAGCCGAAATACCAGCAAGACTCACTTAGTCCATATGACAAATCGAATTCAAGACATTCAAAGTTTTAAGTTAATAAAAAGCTTAAAAAATTGTGACAAAATGAATTTAAGAAGAAGTTTCATTGCATATAAACTTAATAGTAACGATTCGTTGATTATATAGTAAATTCAAGTTAAAATAATAAAAATAATTTATTTAAACTTTACAATTTTTTAAAACAAATGTAGCGAACAATAAACATTTTCGTTGCAAATTTCAAATTACCTAAACAAACGTTACAACAATCAAAATACAAATAGATTATTTGTTTTGACGGATATTTAAACGTCTGAAGATACAGACTGTGTCCTATACTAAGCGCGTATAATGCATGAATAGTAACATGTTCATTATGGTGCCATTGTGTGGTATGTGTTTTATTAGTGTCATGTTGGTTATATCTCGGAATTCATATCTAGTGTTTATTGCATGAGTGGCTAAATTAGATTTTTATATTTCTGTTTTTTTTACGCGTTTAGATGTTCAAAATAACTTTTTTTCAGTTGTTTTTTGTTTGTCCTATTTAACATTTATTGCAATTCTGGCATTCAATTTTGTATATACCATTGGTTGTTGTATTATTATTACCATTAGTTTTTGTAAATTATTTTTATTAGTTTTGTATGCTATTTTAATTTCTGCGTTTTTAAATAGTTTTATTAGCTTTGTCATTTTATTATTTATGTACGTGAATGTCGCCCATCTTTTATTGTTATTATTATTTATGTGTTGTTCATTTTGATTATTTCTTAATTGTTAAGTTTTTATTTCATATTTGATTATATTTTCTATATTGTTTATAGCATTTTTATTGTATCTATTTTTATAATCAATTTGGTGAATTATATTTCTTTGTTTGTTTGTTTAGGGGTATTTCGTACATTCTGTTAAATAGGGAAAAACATATTGAGATAAAGTTATTATAAATATTAAATATGTTATATGTATCAAGAAATACACTATAGCAAAAGTGTTTACACACGCACACACACACACGCACACACACACTTATTTTTCTGTGAATTAATGTAAAACCCTGCATTTTCTTCTCTTTCCCTTAGCATCAAAATATTGCAATAAAAAAATCTCTCTCTCTCTCTCTCTCTCTCCCCTCTCTCACTCTCTCCCCTCTCTCACTCTCTCCCTCTCTCTATTTATGCACCTAAGAATTCAAAGAATTTCGACGAAACCGAAACATCGAAGCATGATAATGTTTTTAGGCTTTTGAAACGTATAATGTGGATTAAGTTTGGTCGATTACGTAAATCATTTCCAAACCACAGACGATCACAAACAGAGCATGTAAAACCAAATTTATTCTCACTAAAACGTTTGCTAAACTCAATGTCAGCGGCGATTATTTCTGTCTTGATGCGTTTACATATCAAATTTCTAGACTGTGGGGAATCGAAAGTGTGGAAGCGTGACGTTTTTCGATGACGTTACATTTTTGTGGAATGACCCCTAGCCTAAAAACATTATCATGTTAACAAAACTAGGTCCAAATAAACATATGTAAGTACTTTTTTAAATTTAGAATAAAGGAAACTCCTTTTCAAACGCGTATTTTCCTATTTTAATAATTGTAAAAAAGCTTGTATTAACGTTTGAGTGGTAACGAGTATGTTACATAATATAATCGCTTTTCTAACAGTTCCTTACTTTTAACATGATAATGTTTTTAGGCTCGGGATCATTCCACAAATATGTAACGTCATTAGAAAACGTGACGCTTCCACACTTTTGATTCCCCACAGTCTAGAAATTTGATATGTAAACGTATCAAGACAGAAATAATCGCTGCTGACATTGCGTTTAGCAAACGTTTCAGTGAGAATAAATTTGGTTTTACATGCTCTGTTAGTGATCGTCTGTGGTTTGAAAATGATTTACGTAATCCACCAAACGTAATCCACATTATACGTTACAAAAGCCTAAAAACATTATCATGCTTCGATGCTTCGGTTTCGTCGAAATTCTTTGAATGTTAATTGATGCATGTTTTTAATATTTTTACAGTTTTTCATTTTTTACGAAAACAATTTACTTAATTGCCGTAGAAACGGCACTGAATTTCTAACCAGTGGAACCAGTTTGACCATAAATAAATATTGACAATCAAACAATGCAACAAGTAAAACACTTTAGCTCTTTCAGCAAAATTATAAGATCTTATAAATCAAGGAGTACAGATCCGTAAATTTTTTACAAAGTGTAGACCCATAAACAGAACGCTAAAGAGCGAAGTACGAACAGATATTAAAATTTAATTATGCGGAACGGCCGTTGTTCTAGTGTACACTACTTAGTAAAATAATGGGTTACTATTAATTTCTAAAGCATTTGTGGCGAACCAGTGGCGAGCGTGTTGTAAATAGTGTTTAAAATAAATTTTGAATCAGTTCCTTTTTCAAATTCAATTGACGCGTAGATAAAGAAGACTCTACTACAAAATAATATTTAAAAACAAGCTATTAATATTATTTCTAACAATTTAATGTTAACAGCAGTCTCCGTAAGAATAATTTTACAAAGTGCACAACCAGAAATTAATTCTGTGCTTGTTTGTAAACAATCATTAAAACTAACAAATAAAATTAAGACAAATTGTCGTTCAAATCTAGTAATGAAAATCTGGAAAATAGACCTTCTTCAGCAGTTTAAAAATCAATCAAGACGCTAGATATTTTTTTAATACAAAAAATTTTAAATCTTAAGTAAATTGATTAAACTAAAATTGCTTTCGTTTTTTCTTAATTTTAATAACCTAAAATGATAAAACAATATTTAACAATAATAGTATCTTTATATTATTAATGTACAAGCTATCGTTATCTGCATGTATAAACTTTTGTAAATTTATTCAAAAATGTCTTACTTTATTTTGCTTAAATACAAATACTGAGTAATAAATTGTTCTTATTAAAGAATATATTTTTATTTTATTTTATCTTTACAGAGTGTAAATGGTTTTATTTTTGTATCATTTTTATATGTAAACATACTTTGGCATGAGAAATAAAAATTATCAAAGCGCTGTACTGATATAATAAAATAAAGTAATAAACTTTTCGTTCCAGAATATATTTTTTATTATTTTGTGAATATGACAATGTTTAAATAGTATTATCTATCATTATCAGATATTAATATTAATATTATTAATACTATTGAAACATTAAAATATTTACAAAGTAATAAAAATACATTTTTATACAAAACGTTGTATTAATATTATTAACAAAATAAAAAATACATATTAAAAAACTGACCAAATTTTGAATTAAAAATATTAAAAATAATAATTTAATATAATTATATATTAAAATAAAATAATATAATAACAAAATAAAAATATAATAATAAAATTATAAAATTCAAAATCTGAAGTAAAATGTTTAAACTAAAAATGTTTTCTCTTTTTCCTTAATTTTAATAACCTAAAGTAATAAAACAATATACTAATGTAGCTATCGTTATCTGCACTGATAAATTTTGTAAATTTATTCAACAATTTTTTTACTTTATTCTTGTTAAATAAAAATACTAAATAATAAATCATTCTTTGTAAATGAATATATTCTTATTTTATTTTATCTTAACAGATATATCTTATACATATCTCGCGTATTAGTTAAAACAAATATTAGAAATTATCAATCAGAGGTAATAATTGTATGTCTTTTCGGCAATTAAATGTGATAAAAACTGTTTTTCTTTTATTGTTACGTGTAGTACAAGCCTTGAGAAAGTCCTAGTTTGTAGTAAATTTTTGTCCCAACATTTACAAACCTTAAAAAGCAAACGTGATTTTTTTTGTATGTTTACGTAAACCACCCGCCTCAGGAACGTTTGGTGCAAAAACAATTATAAAAGAATTTGAAATTTCCGAAGAAACCTGAAGAACACAAAATCGTAAGGCCCCATTCAAATTTTTAAAGTCTGTATATAGCGACTGCTTCACTGATCCACTTAAATAATGTAGAAACTCTTGCAACTTTAATTTTCCTTAAAACAACTGGCCCTTAATTACGGTGCGGAAAAGTATGGACAAAAAAATTTTATGACAAAATGTACAATTTTGCAAAAAGTACTCAAGAAAATTAAGAAAGTAAATCGAGTCAAGCCATAAAGTGAGACAAAGTAAATAAATAAAAATTTACCAAGCTTACTTTAACTATCATTTTTTACATAAACCGTATTCGATTTATTTCAGCTAACGTTTTACTTCCAGTACACAAACTGAACTATCTTAATTGGCCTAACTACCGTAACGAGTTTATCTGACTTTTCTGATTTCTTTTTTGTACCATTTTGATGAAAACTATCAAGACTCTGATAAGACTATCTGGCATTTGTACAGCTAAAATTGCATTTACCATCCCTAATATTTCATATAATTTTTTCTAACTCCCGTTTTCTGAAAGGTATTCTTACTAAACCATTCAATTGTAGCAATGGAATTAATGTTTGCAATATCAAAGAACACCGACCTTGTCTAATTCGATATATTCTAAAATTCCTTTAATTATTATTATCGTATACTTCAATATTCGATACCGCATACTTCTCGGCGTATTAAATAACACGTTCGTTTAAGTAATGTTTTCGTGATCTCGCCTGTTTAGGGGCATCTTTAAGAAACGAAACACTGTCAAATGCTTGCACGTTGCGTGGTTGTCGGGCACTAGGTTCCGACGACATCCAGTTATTACCGAAATACATAGAGACGTTATATGCGTGTTGGTGTCTAAAACGTTTTATTTACAAATTATAATAAACGTTTACCTAATGAACGATATACTTCCAGTATTGAATGTTATAATGTATACTTCTAGTATACAAACTGAACCATCTTAATAACTACCATAACGAGTTTATCTGACCTTTCTATTTCTTTTTTGTATCCACACTTGGATGAAAATTATCAAGACTATCTGACAAGACTATCTGTCATTTGTACAGTTGAAATTGCATTTACAATGACTAATATAATTTAATTTTTTCGTCTGACTCCCGTTTTCTGGAAGGTAATCCTACTAAACAATTCGAATATAAACTCTAATTAATGTGTATTAATATTTGCAGTAGCAGAGTACACTGAACTTGAATAATTCAGTATACTTTAAAATTCATATAATTATTATTGAATATTTCAGAATTCGATACCTCATTTTTTTGCAACGTATCAAATAATTATAACACTTCCGACTCGAAACATAAATGTTTTTTATAGATATAAATATAAAATTTTTACCTTATAGCCTGAACCAGTTTTCGCTTATTATAAGCTTCGTCAGATACAATAAAAAACTTTGTGTTCCGAGTCGGTAGTGCTATACTTATAATTCGTTAATCAACGGACACGTCATTGACAAAAAGTCCAAGTATTAAATGAAACGATTTCGTCTGTTTACGCCCATCAGTGGACTGCCGCTGACTGTTTGCAAGTGCCGGCACTAGATTCTCACATCCAGTTATTACCGAAAAACACAGACGTTTTATGCGTGTTGAGATCCAAAGTATTATTGACAATTGTGATATATCCAAACGTTTCGCTACTGAATAGTGTCGCATTGTGAATTATAAACAGAGCCGTAATAAGGAACAGCCATATCATATATAAAGCGCGAAACGCTTGGTGTTAATAATAACGACATCAACGAAATCTAGTGTTATTAATAAAGTCGTGAGTGTTATTAATAAAGTCGTGTTAGTGATTACAGTTACATACAGAAATAACACTGTTACACACCACTATAGAAATATTTTTCCGATAAGCGATTTCAAGCTTCACAGTTCATCATCATCAGATATATTTCCGCTCTGACGATGAGCTGTAAAGCTTGAAACGGCTAATCAAGAAAAATTTCGATTCCCGCCGGGGCCATCTGATTTAGATACGACCGTTCCTCCTCTCAAGGCGATGGAAAATCAGCGAGAAGTATCCTGGATAGTATAAACCCTCCCCAACTATGCCGTTCGGATCTGGCGTTAAACTGTAGGTCCCACATACCTGTAAGAGACTCCGTAACACACGCACCACGGGTATATGCGGGGAGGGTACAAACCAGTCGAAAGACTGAAGGTCCCAATAATTATGTTTATTTTATAATAAAACATCTGTGCTATTTTCCCAGTAAATACAATATATTGTTAGTGTTGTTTAAAAATTAAAAAAGATGAATTATTTCTTTACAAATTTCAAATGCTAAATAAAAGGAATTTAAATAAATATTTAATTAATTTATTTATTTCTTCTATAATATTACCTGTTGTGTGTATATTTATGGTGTAGGCTTACTACGAAATATGAGTAAGCAAACATCCGTTTGAGATATTTGCAAAGTTCAATATTATTCAGTTGAATTAAAAATTGTTAAATCATTCCTCATAAAGCAACAACGACTTGGAACAACTTACCATGCAATTAATCATTGTTAAATAATGTAAATGGAAATACACGGCTCTTGTGAAGAATACATTATGCCAAATTTTTTTATTATAAAATAAATAAATGTATTATCTCTCTTAACTTTTATCCGAACTGGATACAAAAATGTACCAACAGGTGTTTAATGAAAAGCCCAATGTTTTATGTAATGCAAATGTTTTTTGTATATGTATTGATTTTTGTAAAATTTATAATTGAAAAGTTCAATCAGCCACAATTTTTATAAAAAGATACCATTTAACATAATTTTTGCTTATACAAAATATTCATATTTCCTTACATTTTTCTTGTTTCTAAATTTATACAAATAATAATGATTTATATTTTTTTGATATTTGAAAATACTTGTTATCGTTATTTATTTCAATAGAATCGCTTCATGCCACAGTCAATTTCTTTATACATAATTTTTTTAATATTTGTTACTCTTTTACAATCAAGATTATTGTTTCCTTACTAGGAACATCTTCGTGATTTAAAATTTTTGAAATCCTCAGCCATCTCAATTTTTGATTTTATTGAATATTTGTGTTCAGGTTGGATGTTGCTATGGATTTCTGTTGCCTTTTGGTAATATACATTGGTATTATTGCGTGTGAGTTGGGATATATCTATATTTGTTTTTTAAGCGTTTCCCTTGTTAAGAACTTCTGAAAAATGTGTTGTGTTTTCTGTTGATTTGTATTTCTTCAGGTATTAGTTTGTCTTGTGTTTTGTGTTTATATGTTTCTAAATTTTCCCATATATTCAATATTGTGCCTTTGTGGTATATGTTTTATCAGTGTCATGTTTCTTATGTCTGGGAATTCATGTCTTGTATTTATTGCTTGTGTGGCCAAATTGGATTTATATATTTCTGTTTTTTTGTAATCGTTTCAGTGCTCAAAATATTTTTTTCTTTATTCTTATTTTGTTTGGCCTATTATTGCCGTCTTGACATTCAATTTTGCATATTCCATTGGTAATTCTATTATCTTTCTTGTGTGGGTTATTTAGTTTTGTATGTTATATTTTTTTGTTTTGTATGCTATTTTAATGTCTGTTTTTAAATAGTTTTGTAATTTAATCGTACTGTTTTTTATTTTCAGTATTTCAACAGTACATTATAAACCTGTTGAAACGCTAAACAATACAAACAATAAAAAGGATTTACTTGTATCAAAACAATATAAAATTTGTTTAAATTATTTAAATTGTACAAAATAGTACTATCTACACCAAATTTTAAATCCACACTGCAGCCGTTCAGCAATAATTACCTTTATTATAAAAATGTTATATTTAATTAATAAAGTTGCGTTAGTGGTTTTAATGACAAATAGAATAACGCTGTGCCACACAGTTATAAAAGCTACACAGCTCATCATGAGATTGGAAATATCCGACATCAAATATTTCCGATCTGATGATTAGCTGTGAAGCTTCAAACACTAATCGGGAAAATGTTTCTATAGTGGTGTACAACAGTGCTAAAACTTATACAAACATACAGTCGATAATCAAAGAATTTTACAGCATAGGTTTATTGGAAATGTTTCCTTCAGTTTGATGAGTAGAATCTTTTCCCGAAGATTGAGACTACCTGTTGGGAACATTCTGTATGATTTTAGTCATATTACGAATGAGTATTCTTGTGTACACTGTCAGCTTATTGTTCAAATGTCTAAAATTATCTTCCTTGAAGGGATCTACATGATTCCAAAGTGCTCATCCTCATTTATGCTAGTCAAACAATGACCACTCCATTAGTTACACTAGTTCAATAGTAACTGGTTACGGATAGTCCAATAATATACGCCAAGATGAAGACACTGAATAAAGAATTAATTGATATTAATTAAAAATTAATATTATATTATTTTAATTACTGAATTAATAATATAGTTCAAAAATACAGATACTGACCCTGTATAGACAGGCTATACATTTGACTGTATAGTCAAATTACTTAACCTGTTACAAGTAATTATTTGGAATCATTATATTAGAAGGACTAACATTAAACGATTAACATTAGTCGATTAACGTTAATCTAACATTAGTTGACTATATTTGTATTAACAGGAACTTTATCCCAACACGCTCTACAATTTTCGCGAAAACGCTAGGAATAAGAACGTAAGAATATTTTTGTAATCCTCTGTTTCAAGTTTCAAGTGATCTGTTATGAAACAGAAAGCGAAACTTACACGAACGAAGGTTAAAGTAGGTGCAGCTTTGAACTCCCGCTGAGGTTAGACAAGTTTGATAACTATGGAACTGAAGAAAATTTAAATTTAAAGAAGGAAACTGCAGCTCTGCCGGAAATTCCATACTGTTCATATCCAACGGTCTAATCTATGGTTTACATTCGCTAAAACGAATCTTTACGACAAACGGGAACAAAAATTAGGAAAATTTGGACACGAATCGGAAATTTAAAATAACGACAACAACAACAACAACAATCGGACACATTTTGTATGTATTAGCATTTAATTCGTAAAGTAACGCTTCAGTTGTTAAAAAAAAATAAAACGGTTTCCAAAATTGCTGGCTTCAATAGCGTTTATGTTAAAAAATACGTTTAATATATTTTTATATATTTATTTATTTATAAGGTTGCTGCAACAGCATGGGTCACACCACAAAAATTATAAACACGAATTTGTAAATCATACAGAAGTTCTCATACGGTAACATATATTAAACTAGAAGGTCCTTAGTGAAGACAAACATTGTAACAAAATACATAGGAACTGGTACGATTTAAAAACTACATTAGATATTTGTTTAAATACCAACAATAATGCAAAATAAAATTATACATATTTACCCACACAACATAAAAATTATAAATACACAGCATTCAGACATATAATTATTAATTAATAACATATTAAGGGAATATGTAATAACAAATATAACACGTAATAACATATGCAACGACAAACGACATATAACAATAAATGTAACAACAAGTTTTTATCCGATAGAACGAATACTTACGACAATCGGGTTCAAAACTAGGACGATTCGGACACGAATCGCCAAATCCGAAGTAACACGAATCGCCATATCCGAAATAACAACAACGATCGGACACATTTTGTATGTCATTAGCATTTCATTCGTAACGTGATTGGTTCGTTGTTATGAAAACCATAAACGTTTGCCAGACTTAAAGGAAATGATTCAATTTATTAAACTGATGGAAAAATGTTCCTGTTTTATTTGTATGCCTGTATGCGTTTCTCTCTTCTTTTTTTTTTGAAAAAAAAAACATTTATCTACCGCTGATGTTGAATAAGTTCTGTCTTACGGCTGTAAGGTATAGACGTTAAGCACGGAAATTATACGACAATTGAATTCCGTATAAATTGATTATCTTCGTAGAAATGCCAAAGTCTCAAGAAGGGAGAGAATAACCAGCGAAGAGATAAGAAAAAGGATGCATGCAGCAGACACAATTATTAACAGAATGGAACAAGGAGGTCTAAAGTGATTCGGTCACTACTCCAAATAGACGAACAGAGATGGACGAGGAAAATATTTTATTGGAGGCAATCAGGGAGAGGAAAAAGGCGCAGACCTAGTCTGTCCTGGTATGGCAATATGAGGAAGGCCATTGTAACTTCATAACTTGGCAGAAGAAGTTGCACAGGACGGAAATAGATGGCGGTTAGGTGTGGGTATGCTGCAATAGACGATGAAAATCCTCTTTGAGAGAGATTATCTACCACTGAACGAAATGTGATGTGGAGTTGCAAATTAACTAATATAGACAGATCCAGTTGAGCCTTATGTTTTATTTATGAAAATATTCACTACACTATGTGAAACCAAAACCAATATATCAGAATAATTTTTTTTTATCTGATCTCAGTGTTCATCCTATTTCTTAGTCTTATGTGTACTTTATCGCACTTTTCCGCTGTTACAAGTCAAATACAGTTGTTAGCAAAATTATAGGTACAGACTATGGAAATTATAACTACATTTCTAGAACAATTAAGTTCATGGATTGATGTGTGGTCGAGATTGTTATTACTATTATATTTATTATATATGTATATATACATTTATTATTATATATTGTTTGTCGTTGCATATATTATTAAGGGTTATATTTATTATATTTATATTTATGTTATACGTTTGCATGATATGTATTTATAATATTTGTGTTGTGTGAGGCCATATTTCTCATTTCATTTTGCATTATTTAAACAAATATTTTTATTTATCTCATTATTTAAATTATTTGGTATTTAACAAATATATAATATAGTTTTTAAATTGTACCAGTTCCTGTGTATTTTGTTGTAATGTTTGTCTTCACTAAGCACCTTCTAGTTTAATATATTGTTACTGCATCTGTATGAGAATTTCTGTGTAATTTAAAAATCCATTTTTATAAATTTTGTGGCCGCTAATGCGCGATGCTGTTGGAGCGACCTGATAAATAAATAAATAAATAAAAATACAACGTGTGCTTAACCGAAAACAATGGCTTCACAATTGGTTTCTTTTTTTGTATATGAGAGTCTATAATTTTCTTTTGCGTCTCTGTTAAGAATATCTTTTTAATTTTTCTTGGCTTTAAACAAATAGTAATAATTCATTGCACTTGGACTTGTTTAAATTAAATTTAAAAAACATTATCTTACAAATTACTTTTAAAAAAGAATATACCTTTCTATCAACGTTGACACTCTGACTTGGGATATTAAGTAGCGTACTGTATAGATTCAGCGAATTTAATAAAATCTCGCTGTATAACGTCCCGGAAACGCAACTTCTGAAGCAGTTTACTACACATTTAATGTCTACAATGAGTATTTCTACGCTTTGGTTAGATATACAATTTTTCGAACTTTAAATATTGTTGGATTTTTTTGTCCATGACGTCTGCGTTGATTAACTAATTATAAATATAATACTACTGACTCGGAACACAATTTTTAATTGGTAAAAATGGAAAATTTTTAACAATAAAAAATTAGTGTTGCGAGTTATAAGTATTATATTTATAATTATGTAAATATTCACTAAATAATTTTGAGTATCAATAGTTATTCCTTTTTTCGTATTAATATATTACATTTGTTACTAATAAAAATCACAAAAGTTCACGAGTAAAAAAGCAATTGTAAGTTTTAATTTTTATTATTTTTTCAGCTAAGTGTTCATATTTTTCCTTATAATTTTGTTTATTTAATTAAAATATATTTTCGTATAAAAATAGTACTATTTAACTAATTACAGTAGCATATTATATATTTACAATCGTTTATTGTTAATAAATACTAAATGTATTTTACATTAACAATTGTTCACATTATTCTTGTGTATATACTTTTTTATTATTTTAATAATAAATAAAAATTTCATTACAAGAATATATTTGTTGTATTTTTTGAACATTTTACACTGTTTTGAAAGTTTAAGCTACCATCATCGTATTTTTACAAATTAATAAAATGACTTTTATTATTTTTTATTTGTGATTATGTTAGCTTAAACTACCAAAACAGTGTAAAATATAAAAAAAAAATGTCTTGTATCATCATCATCATAGGTTCATCTGCTGTATAGGAGGTTTTCTTTATGAAGTCCTCCACTGTTCTCTGTCTTCTGCCATCCTTTTCGTGGTAATGTAGTTCTCTACCTTGATGCTGTCCATCAACTGTCGTCTCTTTCTTCCTCTCTTTCTTTTTCCGCTAACCATGCCTTCTAGACTGTCTTTAATAATAGAATTTCTTCTTAAACAGTGTCCTATCCAGTTCTTCTTTCTTTTCCTTATTGTTTTAATATTTCTCTTTTCTCTCCCACTCTTCTTAATACTTCCTCATTCCGTACTCTGTCTTCCCATTTAACTCCTTCCATTCTTCTCCACATCCACATTTCAAAAGCTTCAATCCTTTTTTCATCCTCCTTCCTTAAAGTCCACGTCTCCACTCCATACAATGCCACACTCCATATATAACACTTTGCTAACCTTTTCTTGTATGAATAGTTTTATTTATTAATAATGATAAACGTATTTTGTAAAATAAACGCTCTTGCAACTAGTCATTCTGAAGAGGTTTAACTTTTTCTCAACCAAACAATTATGTTGTGAATAAAGTGCTAATGACATTCAAATTAATATACTTCAACAACAGACCAATTAATTTTGTATTCGTCAGAAAAGTTAAGAAAAGCTAATACGTTTAAATATTTAAAATTCTTTCAGTGGAGCTAACAAGTTTATAAAGTGACACCAATAATTTTAAACACAAGGAAACAATGTAATAAACTTATTGTTGTATTGGACTGTTAGTGGTCTCAAATATTTCTACTAGTAATTTTGTACAAACCACTATGTTATCTTTGGTATTGACGAGCGCTTTCGGCAGTCAAGCCATCTTCAGTTCATTTTCCAAAGTTAAATGTAAATGACCAACAGGTCATGGTTGGTAAATGACCTTAAGATGGCTTGACTGACGGAAGCGCTCGTCAGTACCAAAGATAACATAGTGGTTTGTACAAAATTACTAGTAGAAATGTAATAAACACAAAAGCAATCGATAACCACTAACTATGTGTAATAGATGCCTAACGTACAATGCTGAAAGTAAATTCCTACTGTAGCTAACATATTTCTTTAATTCAGCATTTTTGAGGATTTATAAAATCCGGACTTGGGGAATAGTCCCCCATCTCGCTCGACGTTTTCCTCAGACTTGACTGAAGAGAAAAACATAATCTGATGAGAAATCCAATCAGAGGGCAACTCATTCCCAATTAACTGTCTATCAATAGTGTTATAATGGTAGCGCTTCACGCATCTTTAACACGGCATCACCGCATTTCAATCCCCAGGAAAATTAGGCTTTTTAGAGTCGTGATTGTTTTCAATCTAAAAATTGGCCAGAAAAGGTACTTGAATAAACAACTCATAAACTTGTTTTAAAAGTCGTCTTTGAATACTGATTACTAAATTGTAATTTAATTTTGAAACTTTCAAACGATCCTACATGTTATGAATTCGTATTTTCTTAAATGTCAATTATGTGATTATTTGTGAGCAGCAACGTGGCTAATTTCTTTAAATTTACATACACGAGATAAACCGCAAGACAAATATTTTCTAAAGGAGAACTATTTTATTTCATTATTATATGTGTTAAAACCACCCTTGCAATAATACAATTATTGCGATGAAATAATATTTATGATTAAAACAAAAATAATGTTAATAATAATAATAATAATCCTTAAATTCGTAGTGACCGTCAATCAATGATTTTTTCCGGTGAATCGTTTGGGAGGATCGGTCAAAAAAAATGTAACACAAATTTTAAATTATTTGTTTTGGCGTTTCGACAATGTTTATTGTCATCATCAAGACCTGTGTATGAATACAAAATTATTCATACTTACTTAATTCATATTTCTCTCAAATAATTGTTCTCTTGTGTTCGACATTTCATTTGTATTCATACACAGTTCCTGATGATGACCTTAAACACTGCCAAAACGTGCACACAAATAATTTAAAATTTGTGTTATATTTTTTGACCGATCCTCACAAACCCTTCACCGGAAAAAGAAATAATAATAATAATAATACAATCATGTAGTTAATAAATTATTACTTCTTTACAAATTTTAAATTTTCAAGTAATTCTTGATGTTTGTTGAAATATTTGTTATCTTGTACATTATATTATCAAGTATTAATTACTTCTGCAAGTGGATTTTTTTATTTTTATATCACTATAATTGTTCGTGACGCAAGATTCACGGATTCAAATGGGTCACATAAATTTTTATATAAACATTTGTTCAAACACTTCTTGCTACAGTCTTTTCCTTGAAATGTAGATTATTCAATATTTACTAAGTTTTGTTCAATATCCAGTGTTTTCGTTACTCGGAATATGTTTTGAAATAGTTTTCACATCCTCAGTCATCTTAGTTTTTAGTCTTGTTGTGGAATATTTGTGTCCAGGTTGATTGCTGCTAAGGCTTCCTGTTGGTTTTGGTAATGTGCATTGCAGTTTTAAACTGGTTGGTGGTTTACATTGGAAGGCATTACCAACTTGACCAATAATAAAACACTTATTACACACAAAGGCACAATAATGAATGTACGGGAAAACTTATAAATATATATAAGCATAAAATACAAAAAAACTAATACTTGAACAAATACAAATCAACACAAAACAGGATACAATTTTCAAAACGCTTGGAAAAACTTTGGAAACAATTAATAACAATAATATATACCACACCCACACACAAACACACAATAACACCATTGTAAATACCAAAAGCCATCAGGAAGCCATATCAACAACCAACCTGGGTACAAGTATTATTCGACAAGACTAAAAACTAACGTGGCTGAGGATGGACAAAGTATTTGATACCCGAAACATGTTCCAAGTAAGAGAAGCTATATATATCTTCTATTTAAAATAGTAACAAATATTGAATAATTTATTATGCCTTTGTAAGAACTAGTTGAGTTTCCTGCAGGTCTTCCATGTAATATCTTCAAATAAATACACTACAAATAGGTTTCCTACTAAACGCACGTTTCACAGAAATTAATCTATACCTTCAGGTTGTTTGAATTGCAATTGAATGTTTTGCTAACAATATAGTTAACGGATAATCGATTTTGCTTCGATTCTATTTTCGATTGTTAGAATGTTTATACAGCCAGCTATTTATTATATATATATATATATATATATTTATTTATTTATTCTATTATTACAATAAATGTGTGATTTTAAATAAATCGTCTTGTTTTGTTTTCATTTGAATTTGTTCTTTAATTAGTAGATTATTAATGTTGTGTTTGTAATTATTACAAATAAACCTATTTCCAGTGTACCTATTTGAAGATATTAAATAATTTATTTATCAAGATTACATGATTCGATTTCAAAAATTATCTAATGTTATTAAATTACTAATTTCGATTATTTGTTAATTAATTTACAGTCCTCTGAAGACACTGATTCTATCAGTGAAACGAACGTCAGGTTAATTATATAATAATCTCAACGACTTACATAAGTAATTATATTTAAAAATATATAATATTCTTCTATTTTGTTGTCCGTGACGTGTACGTTGATTCACTAATTATAAGTATAACACTACTGACACGGAACACTTTTACATTTTACATTTTTACAAATAAAAAACTTAGTGTCCGAGTCAGTAGTATTATACTTATAAATAATATATAATATTATAATATAGATTGTACAATAGAAAAGTACATTAGGATCCAAACACACACACGTGCGCGCGCACACACAGACAAACTGTTTCTACTAGAAAGTTTTTCTGAACTCATTGCTTTCATGGCGAGTTTCGGTTACGGGACCATTATCAGGTCGCCATGCATTACTGAGAAGAATCCCTCAACCCAGTTTTATGCGAACAACTATTGTCACAGGAAACAAGTACCCAAACGAATGTGTTTGTGTTTTTGCAACAGAACGTATAATTTACCTGCAAATATATAAGTATTTTTCACGAGCTTTGTCTCCCAAATTACTGCTAGTCCGTATAGTTATAATCTACGGCTCCATGAAATAACTGGCTCCTCGTAAACACGGTATATGTCTTTCTGTATATTTTCTGTAATTATTTTGACAAAATAGGCTACTTAAGAATTCAATGCGACGTCTGAGGTCTACGTCTTCGCATGTTTTGTACGCCAGCAAAGTATTTTTACTGGTAGCAAAAATATACACTGTCCGTGTTCGTGTGAGTTTTGTTCGTGTATTCAGTCTTTGTGTGTGTGTTGGTTTTGCATGTTCCACAAGTGGTACATTTTATTTATTTATTTCTTATGTATATAGTTCAGTATGTTTTGATTCTCTGTCGGTTGTGAGGCAGAGTATAATTTTTTTTTCATTTTTGAAGTTTTAGTGTTTGTTTTGGCCTGAAGACGACTAAAGATTTGTTGCATAGCCCAAACGTCGCTTTTTATAAAAAAGAAGAAGACCGTCATTCCAGTAGGCTTAATGTCGATATAACCCATCACTGACGTCTGTAAAGGAAGCAGAAGGCTTATTCGGCTTTATCCACAGGAGCCTCTTCAGACATTACGTTGTCTAGCCGATTACATTGGATCGGAACACAGAACACGCATCACTTGTTACGGTACTGCACCAGTAAACCTATTTATGAAGTAGTATTTTAGAAATACTATATGGTCAACTTTCTACACATTGAAGTATTGAATAATTAATTGTAGAATCATGACAAGTACAGAGTTACCTTTCATTAAGGAAGGATTACTATAAATTATTACTGTATAGTCGAACATTATATATCATTATAATACAGTAGTAGAAAGTAGTACTTTATTATTTGAGAGTCAACTTTAGACATTTTACATTTAAAACTTGGCGCGTAATTTTGTTTTTGTTATTTTATGAAAAATATTCGTAGCGATACTGAGACTTATGTAATCGTATTGTAATTTTTTCATTTTGTTTTGGTGATGTGTTTTGTCAATAACAAACTTAACTTAAATACTAATATGTGTTATGTAATATTAAAGTTCTGTTTAAAAATTTTGAATTTTGTGTTAACTTTTTGGCAAATAAATAACAATGTTTCTGTGCTAAGCACATCATATTGACCATAATATAATATATTATAATATAATAAATTATTATCGACAATTTATTATGTGCTCTATTAGGAGAGGGATCTTCTTGGTGGTCAAAAATTCGAAAAAGTTATATTTGTGTGTGTGTGTGTAAGTGCATTTACTCAATAAAACGTTTATCAGTAATAAAAACAAATATTACAATTTAGACAAGCTAGAACTATTGGAAAGACTATTAGGAAATATATTAGGCCCATGAAAAATTTCAGAGTTTGGAAATTAAGAAAGTAATAATGAAATATATCAAAGTATTGAAAATATAACAGAAACCGTGAAAAAAAGAAGACCAGTATTTTTTGGACATTTATATATAATGGACGATAATATGTTAACAAAACAGACCTTTAAATATTTGTGAGAAAAGAAGTCAACATCAATTTGGTTTAAAGAAGTCAAAAATAATTTGGAATAAAGTAATATAAACGCTGAAGAAGCCATTGAAAGAAACCTTTTTTGTGCAGAAGTGTTAAAAATGGGAGGAGTCCAGGGTAGGAGAAAGAAAAACTCAGGTTCAAAGTGGACTTAAGACATGAAGAAGAGACATAGTGAAAAGATGAAAGAGTATTGGAGAAAAAAAGAACAAGGAATAAAGAATTGAAATTGGCATGTGGTCCTCAGATGGGCGATACAAAAAAAAAAAAAAAAAACTATGATGTCCTGGCTATTGGTCCGTGGTCGATTGCTGTGGTCTCTCATTTCCTAGGCGTCCGGCTACCCACTAAAGTACTTCTTTAGTAGAAAAATTTATAAAATGTCACCAAAGGGATAGGAGACAGAACGTACCCATTTTACCTCGGTCAGGGGTACTTTTGGCCTTCTTTCAGTTTGTAGAACATTCTGTAAATTTTTACTACTGAAGAAGGCCCCCGGTGGGTCCCCGAAACGTCTTGAAAATGGCAGATCAAAGCAATCGGCTACTTCACAATACGCCGGACATGATATATTCTTTTATTAACGATTCCGGCCGTAATAGCTTACGAAATACGCCTATCAATAACTTCATAGCTTTGTTTTCCACATAACGCTTTAGACACACACCATGACACATCGCGACACTGAGCGATCTGATTCGACTTATTATCAGTCCAATATCTAATAGTATGTGCTTCCTTCTGTTTTGTCAATGACTGTCTTTCTATCTACCTTCCAATATACCGTCGTCTGTCTGCCTGTCTCTCTGTCTGTTTGTCTGTCCGCCCGTACGTCCGTCTAGTCCGTATGTCTCTGGTCTCTGTCTGTCTGTCCGTCTCTCTCTCTCTCTTTCTCTCTCTCTCTCTCTCTCTCTCTCTCTCTCTCTCTCTCTCTCTCTCTCTCTCTCTCTCTCTCTCTCTCTCTCTCTCTGTCTCTCTGTCTCTCTCTCTCTCTCTCTCTCTCTCTCTCTGGTTTCGTATATTACCAGTATTCGAACATGGAAGGAAAAGGTTCGCTATAAAAAAACAAATGTCGACAACAAGCCTTGAAAGCACATCGCGACGACCAAAGTGTGCTCTTAAGTCTTTAAGTAGCCTTACAGTGTTATATTTGCGTTATTAAGGACACTGAAAACCCCTGTAAGGTGATTATACTTTCTTTAAACCCTCTATGCGATGGGTAATTTTTTCTTACATGTAAACCGTCTGTTCGGACTGTGTCCACAGTATTATAATTTTGTCCCTGGAATCTGGGATCGTTCTCAGAAGCTGTGAGTGACGGTTGGAAGACCCTGTTGGAAGACCTAAGAATGCTAACAGGGTCTTTCCAACAGGGTTTTCCAACCGCCACTCACAGCTTCCCAGATTCGCCAGGTATCGAAACGTCAAGCAACAAAATTATTACGGTGGAAGCAGTCCAAATAGACGGATTACCTGATTATGTTTTATGTGAAACAGAACACAAGCAGACTCACGTTTTAGTTAGTACAACACTTCAGCGTCCGGAAGACACAATACAATAATCACGCTTTTGATGTCAAAATGATTTTATTTTATTATTCACACCTCCCCTCCTGCCCGGGTGCAATGTTCCTACAGCATTTATTTCAACCGAACATTGAGCGAATCGAATTATAATATTTCCTATAATAATAAAAATATTTCTTTTAGCGATAGTATTGTAAAATATAAATTAAATTACATAAATTTCTCACATACACACACGCACCGCACATATAGAAACACACACACAGAGTCTTCCTAAGTGACTTTCTATAGGCAAAAACGATTGTGTCTGTCTGTCTATCCGTCTCAACCGGTCAATCGTCATCTCCACCATCCTTTTAAGAACTAAACCAGTAACCAAAACGGAGAGAACATACCGACCTCGTGTGTGTGTGCAAAATGTATATAATTTCGATTAGCTTTAGGGGGAAACTCAAGTATTTCCCTTATCGTTGTGTTTACGAACGTTGACTATATTGTATCGTTATTTACACTAAACAATAACTCCCCATTATCCCGAATTTAAAAATTACTGAGATAGTTTAGGTTCTGTGTGTAGCCTACTGTTGTTAATTGTGTTAACGATCAGTTATTTAAAATTACAATTTGTACTTCAATTTGTACCTTAGGTTTAGTGTGTAGCCTAATATTGTCACTTGTGTTAACGATCAGTTATTTTAACCTAAAATTTATCATTTCCTATATAAGTAACTTGAAGTTTCTTGCAGCAATTATATAATGTTGTTATGTTATTGAATTGTTTCTTCTGCAAGTAGTGTCAAATTCATATATTCTTTTTAACAACTGACGTACGTTTCACTGAAAAATGTCAGTATTATCAGAGGTTTGTAAGTAAATTAATAACAATCGAAATAATTCTGTTAATATAAAAATTAACGAATAATCGAATTTGTATCGATTTTAATGTAAAATAATTGATAATTGATTTAGATCGATTAGTTAATGATGTAATGTTTATTTTCTTCAACAGCTGATTTCTCGGTTATATTTGAAATATTTAGTTTTATATTTTATTCGTTTTTATTTTTTAGTAAATTTTTAATTTTAAATAGATCGTCTTGTTTTGTTTTTATTTGGTTTTGTTCTTTAATTAATAATCTATTGTTATTGTGTTTGTAAATATTACGATTTTCACAAATATTCATTTTTTGAACTTTTTGTATGTTTTTAATTAATTTTATATTTTCAATGTTCGGAAATTGGTGATTATTATTTAGACAATATGTGGCTAAATTGGATTTATAAATATTTTGTTTTAAATATGCACTGCTGTGTTGAAGGAATCTATCTAGTAGTTTTTTCTTTGTATGGCCCACGTAAAATTTATTGTGAATATTGAATTTAGTTTTAGGTTCTAATTTATTACAAATTATATTATCTGTATTATAAGATATTTCTAAATTAGTATCTTTAAATATTTTATTTAGTTTCTGAGTTATATTTCCGTGGTATATACATTCAGGGTTTGAATGTAAACCCTGAGATAAAGCGAAAAAACCTGGTTGTCAGTAGGTTTTAAAGTCTGGTTTTGTCTTCTTCGTTACGAATCTTACAACATTTATTTATTTGGTAGCCATTATCTCTCTCTCTCTCTCTCTCTCTCTCTCTCTCTCTCTCTCTCTCTCTCTCTCTCACACACACACACACACACACACACACACACACACACACACACACACACACACCACTCGATGGCGAAGGGAGAAATTCCCAAATACCCGGCAATCCTGGTCTGTAACCGCACAAGGGAATCTCTTGAAGACGGGATGATCGATGCGGGACGCCCCCATGCCTATCCGCTATCGAGCTTATAATCGAATAAACTTATAATTTGATAAAAAAACTCCGAATGCATTGATAAAAAGTCTGAAGAATATAGGTCCTGAGATAAAGCGTAAACACGGTTGTCAGTACTTTTGTAGTCTTTGTTTTGTCTTCTTTACGAATCTTATAACATTTAAGTATTCGGTAGCCATTATTATACAACACACACACACACACACACACACACACACACACACACACACACACACACACACACACACACACACACATACACACACACACACACACAAATTGTTAAGGTTAAAACGTTAAAACTCACGTCTTTCCATTATCGTTTTGTTTACGAACGCTAACTACATTGTATAGTTATGTAGACGCAACATAAAACGATGTTTAACAAAACATATCGTTTAACAAAACATGTTTCAATTGGAGTTACGATCATTTATCTCACAGGTGCTGGTATGGTTTCTTTCGTATTTTACATTAAAGAAAAGACATTTGCCACCATAAATCAGTTTACCGTAATGGTATTAAATGTTAACAAAAACACAATAATGTGCAGACAAGGAAGTTCACCTTAATGACATTAAATGTTAACAAAAACACAATAATGTGCAGGACAAGGCATTACTTACTGCAAAGGAAAACGTTGTCTACAAGCATGTTCTGTCTACGATTCGTTTACGCTGTATTGTCAGGAAGGTGATTCAGTGGCCAGCAGTGATAATATTGTTGCAGAGATTATTCTGCCTGCTCACCAACTTTCCAATGTCATGTGTCTGTTGTATCGAATTCAGTAGTAGATTGTTTTATTATCTCATTAAAAAAACAAAGAAACAACAAACAATTTGAGAAAACCAAAATTACACCAAACTGTAAAAAAAAAGAAAAAAATTCTCTCTCTCCTGTGTCAGTCGATTTTAAGACACACACTTTTAATCACAGTAACAACACAGATTAGAAACACATATGAACAGATATATAACACGTATTTTTTGTTTTGTTTTAATACATAATATAAGCGAGCAAACTGTGCGTGTGCGTGTGACAGTAATATGTTTTTTTTTATTATATGCAGCATTTCGTTGGCACACATCCGGGGTGTTGGCATAGATCGATAATCGCGGCGACGGCGGGGCGTTGTTTAATCATTGTTATTTAATTTATATATATATTTATAGTATCGAGTTTACAAATGATGATGTTATCAACAACAACATCGACCCCGAATCGAACAGAGTAAACGAGCGGCTCTCTATGCGGCAACGTACTAAACACTGAATCCGGGCTTGGTCCGGCAGCTTGCACAGGGATCACCACGGACGGCGTCGGTGCGCATGCGCCCCCCCTTGTCTTGTAGTGTGTAGCCCGACCTAGTGGCTGATACACGCCCAAGATAATGCTCTCTCTCTCACTCTCTCTCTCTCTCTCTCTCTCCGTGTTATGTTTTTCTAATGCTAATCATACACACTATTGTATAATTGTTACCGTAGATTTGATACCCTGAGCCCAGTTTATAAACGACTCTGTGTCAGCCGTTCGTTGTTAAAACAATAAATTTTCAACGAAATTCGCCGCTACATTGGTTTGATGATAACGGAGTTGTTTGTTATCGTCGGGGAGGGGACACGTTAATTACAGCAACAACAACAAGATACTTTTGTCAGCCAGCAGCGTGACGTTCTCGATTCAAATTCAATACGCGCTCGAGATTTATGTATATGCTAAGTACTTCCTGCTATCTGTGCAGCAATATCAGCAGCAGCGCGCATTAATCTGACGAGCCGGCGATTTATTGCGCTCCCCTCCCCCCGCATTGAACATAATATCATTATTAGTATAAATTACTGTCTATCGCTGTCTATTACGTACAAAGAATAACAGACGAAAGGACAGTGAAAAAAGTGTTCATTGGAAGACCAGGAGGAAGAAGAACAAGAGGGATGCCAAGAAGAAGATGGGTGGACGCTGTAGCTGAAAACTTGAGAAGACTGGGGGTCAGAAGGTGGCGAAGAGTCGCACAGGATACAGAGGAGTGGAGGCACGTTGTTCTGGAAACCTGGGCTCTTCATGAGAGCTATAGCCCCATGAAGTAGTATCAGTAGTAATAGTAGTATTTGTAGTAGTATTTGTAGTAGTAGTAGTAGTAGTAGTAGTAGTAGTAGTAGTAGTAGTAGTAGTAGTAGTAGTAGTAGTAGTAGTAGTAGTAGTCACCATCAGCCGTCGCTCTACAACCCTTGGCGGGTCTTGGTCTGCTCCAAGAGTCGATTCCATTCCTCTCTATTGCGTGCCCTGGCTCTCCAGTTTCTTATGTTCTGCTATCTTTGAGTTCCTCCTCTATCTGGTTTTTGAATCTACTTCGGGGTCTTCCCCTTTTTCTACTACCCATTGGTTTCTGGTAGGAAATATGTTTCCTAGACTAAAACTTTACTATCTTTATAGTGGCTGAAAAACGAGTGATAACACCCTGAAATCAGGCCTTTTATAGTAAACAGTAAAAACACAATAAAGATCACGTTATTGGATAATTGTTAAAAGATACTGACTGAAGAGATTTTACTGTATTTCGTATTTCAAACGTATACCCTAATGCTGTGTAATAAACCTGTTTTTATATATTTAGAAAAGAGTTACTACTATATTAGTGTACGCAGAGGTTACTACTTGTATACAAAGTATTATATTAGCCTAAAAATTAAAAGATTAACAAAATTTGTTAACTTTTTAACCCTGCGTGTAAGTACGCACCTGGGCTCAAAAGTGGACATCTAAATATGTGGGAAGGGGAAAGGACGCGAAACAATCAGCATTTTTTTTATATGTAGTAAAATTCTTATGTATTGGCGTTTAAGAAAGAATTCAGAATTTTTATTAGACAATACCGTTTATAAAATCATCAATTCTACAATGATTTCTGCAATACTGTACACCCTACGCGACCCCATCATCTACTGCATGATGTGTTGTGTTTGAGAGGCAATTGAAGGCCATCGTTTTATTTGAGTTTATATATAGATTCATTAAAATACATTTTTTAAATCCACAGCAAGGAATATAAGCATCTACGTGGTAAATATTCGTAACTATAATTTTTATTAAAAGTGATATAATGACAAATTATAATTTCTTGCTCTGTATATTTTCATGTGGCAAAAGATAGTATCTCCAACATGAATAGTTAACATGGCCGGATAGTATGGAACTCTAAGATGTAAATCCAATTTTGCAAATTGTAAACAGTTGTAAAAGTAGCAAGTGCCAGAAGTAATTGTAAAATAAAATATAAATTAATTTTATCCTTCACACAATTGGTTAATACTGTAATAAAATTCATGTATAATTGCAATAAATGTTACGTAGGCCAGACAAAGAAAAAACTGTCCGAGAGATATATTCAACATCGCAATGCATATCTTAAACTCAATATTTACAAATATAATTTAGCCACACACAATTTAAACAACAAACATAAATTTCCCAACACCCAAAATATCAAATTAATTAACAACGTACAAACAGGTAACAAAATGAGTATCTGGAAAAACCTTAATATTTACATACACAATAATAATAATCAACTAATTAAAGAACAAATACAAAAAAACAAAACTAGACGATTTGTTTAAAATCATACATTTATTAGCATAATAAAGTACACATTAAATATATAATAAATAGCTACTGCATATACATTAAAATAAAAATTGTAATAAATTTAAAATAAATTTAAAATGAATCAAAGTAAATTCGATTATTCGTTAGCTGTATTCTAAGCGAAACATTCAATTACAATTCAAATAAACCTCTGAAGATATAGAATAATTTCTGTGAAACGTGCGTCAGGTAAAAATAAACCTATTTACAGTGTATTTATTTGAAGGTATTATCACAATAAAGTATTTGGGTTTTCAATAACCTAATAAAACTAACAAATTTCTCTTATAACTGTCTTTACTTTTCGGTTACTCTGAACTAGTTCAAGTGGAATTACGATTATTTATCTCTCAGGTGCTGACATGGCTACTTTCGTATTTGACATTAAAAAACACGATATTGTTATGACGGTCTACTCGATCGTCGTAGGTATAGTGGAAACAAAATAAGTACAAGACACCAAGTAAGTCACTAATCACACCTTTAATTTTTACAGTTAAACAGTTCGTAATTAACAACACAGTCTCTACAACAAATCAAATGAAAATTGTTCACACACAATACAATGTCCACTAAAATTAAATACAATTGTATTACAATTATACCGTCCGATTATAAAACACCAGTCTTAACTAATAACCACTTGAACACGCACAGTAATATCGCTACTATAACTCTCGAACCGCACGGTCAATAAAACGCACTAATACTGAACTAAACGTCGTTGAGTACTGGTATTTATACCGCCCCAAATTACTAGATTATTCGATAGCGCCAGTATAGTTACAACGTAATTATTTGCGGCCTTAACACAGTCCGTGCGCCCGAGCGAAGTCTGACACAGTCTAGAAAATGCGTCAACAAGCACATACGCCACACACGTTACATTCCGGGTCACTCTGGAACATTCGATAAACACGTAGATTTTTCTGTGATATCGTAACAGTATTTTTAATTCATTATATCATGCTGGAAGATCTTGTACTGTATTCCTAGATTGTTCTGTGATGTCGTAACACATTCCCCTCCTTATGCCTGTTCGTCCCGAACTGGCAAACCGTCTCAGAACTACTAGTACTTAGCCAGGCGATCTAGGTGGACGACCTTGAACTTTCGCTGCCCTTCCTGCTGAATCCGATAAACAACATCGGTGATTCTTTTTTCACAGTGTAGGGTCCTTCCCAGTTAGACTGAAGCTTAGGTGAGCGACCACGATGGCGCTTTGTGTTGAACAACCAGACCTGACCTTCTTCTTGGAAACCCACACTATTGCTGCGAACATCATACCGAGTTTTCATTTTATCACTGGCAATCTTCAGCCGTCCTCTTACCAAGCGATTCATTTCTCCCAGTTGGTTTTCTAATTGCGAGGAATAGTTCTGTGGCTCTTGGGACTGAGTCTCAGGTGATCCGAACATTAATTCCCCAGGAAGACGAATCTCCCTCCCAAACACCAATTTTGCTGGAGTCATGCCGGTTGTGTCGTGTAGGCCCTACTGATGATCTATACGCCATGAGGAATAGTGGTATACGTTGGTCCCAGTCTGTTTGGTTCTCGTCAACAACCTTCGAAACATGCTGCTCAAGTGTCCTATTGAAGCTCTCAACCATCCAGTCCGACTGAGGATGCAGAGGCCTTGTCCTGGTCTTCCGAATTCCGAGTAGACGGCATAATTCTTTAAACACTACTGATTCGAAATTTCTCCCTTGATCCGTATGGATTTCCACAGGGGCTCAATAACGGCAACAGAAGTTGTGAACTAACTGCTTTGCCACAGTGGTAACTTCCTGATTTGGAATTACGTAGGCTTCCACCCACTTAGTAAAGTAGTCACCTACAACCATGCTGTACCGGTTTCCATTGTCAGTAACTGAGTATGATCCAGCAATGTTTATGGCAATTCTCTCGAAAGGCAGTCCAACGTTATATTGTCTCATTTTTCACCTGCTTCTGGTTTGTGGGCCTTTGCTTGCAGCACATATTTCACATGTACGAACCCATTCCTCTACGTCGTGGCGAAGATGAAACCAATAGAATCACTTCCGTATTTTGTCAAGGGTTTTGTTAACGCCAAGATGGCCTCCAGATGTTCCATCATGCATCTCCTTCAAAACAGACTGCACTTTACTTCGGGGAACTATCAACTGAATGACCACGTCTGGTAGGCCGAAGGTAACTCAAGCTAAGGTAAAAGCAAGTTCAGGTGACCAAAGTTTCTTTTTTCTGAGCTTGGTTTACTATCCCTTTGTCGAAGTGTCTTTCCACTAAAGAAGATGACCGAAACTTTTAGTCAAGAAAATGTCATCACAATAAAAAATAATTGACCACGACCCAATAGCCCGGAAATTATACGTTGTTTAAATAAGTGTCATCACTCTATATGACCATTAATGGTGATTCTGTTTCAAAGTGATGGTTCACCTCAACCGTTGTCTCCATGCTGAGCCTTTATACATCGCCTCCTTCAATTCACCAACAAATCATGTCTTCCTGTTGTTATTACTCTTCCTCTTGGCCTTTCTCTTTCTCTATCTCCCCTCTCTTCTCTTTAATATTTTCTTCTATTATTAATTTCGGTTAACAGTCCTTTCTCGAAAGGTGACATACCAAAAATGCTTTACTGTTATTAACAGTCCCAACCATATTATATTGTTATTTACTCTGCTTTCTATTTCTATTTACTTATCAGTCTTAAGTTTGGTAACTTGCGCTTTTAGTTTTGGCAATATTATAAATAATTTACTATATATTCGAGACACAGAGTTACAAAAAAGGAATAAAAAGAAATGTAAAAAATACAAGGGCGTCAGTATTATACCGTTAAAGCAAGGCTGTATTGTGCAATGCGTTTCTTTTATATACTTTTATATTATTTTGTATGAAACACTTTTTTGTACAGTATAATATTAAAGAATATATATTTTTCTACGTCCTAATAAATGTTTTCAACTGTTTTTTATCACAAATAATGATGCGCCTTATACACGAATTACATTTTTCTGCAAAATATTACGATAAAATTGGGGTTCGCATTATATACGAGGGCGCATTGTACACGCGAAAATACGGTAATTGTCTAATGTAATGTACGTATCTTTCTTATGTATGAGATGTATAGTGTTTTAAGGAATGTTGTAAGGACAAATGTTATAAGGCATCTTATTATATAAGGAAATCAAAAGTAGATCACTGTTTAAAACACAACCATAGAAAACTCCTTATAAACATGTAGAGTAAGGGAACAAAAAAACGTATTTACATTGAACAAAGTTTTGATTCATTTTTAAACTGATAGGGCTATAGTAAATAAGTAAGTAATAAGAGCTCTTTATTTTTCCTTCTGTTCTTTATTTTAGTTTATTATTCATTTAATAATCTCTGTCTGAAACAATAGGTAAAACAAAAATCGTAAGTGCACATAAAAAGCAAATTTGAAGACGTCCAAGTGCGGTCCACGCAGGAAATTGATTTTAATATCTTCACAACTCTTCTCAACAATAAGTAATAGAAAGGAGATTGCAAAGGACAGACCAATACACGTAGTAAACACAATAATTATCATTATTGTTGTAAATTACTGTATATCTCTGTCTGCGTTAGGTACTGTGCAAAATATGAAATAGTACAAAGTTGGGGGTAATTAAAAAAACCGCATCATCATCATCTTCTTAACTATTTCAGGCTTTAGCGGCCTGTTCCTATTCCACAGTCCACCTTTTCTTAGGCCTGCCAACTTTCCTTCTGCCTCTAGGGTTGTAATCTTTCGCTTTCTTCGGAATTCTACTTTCTTCCATTCTATCTATGTGTTGAATCCATTGTCTTCTGTATTATTTAATCCTTTCATCAACTGCAAATATATCTAAATCATTTTATATGTCCTCATTTCTTATACGATCTCGTCTATTACAACTTTTAATTAATCTTAGAAATTTGATTTCTGCTGTTTGTACCTTCCGTTCATCTTTTTCTCCTTATGACCCAAGTTATAGAACCATACAGTAGTGTAGGTATTGCCATTGTTTTATGATTTTTTTTAACCGCATTAAACTGATAATTAACAAGGAACACGTACAGATGGCTCCTCGAAGAGAGGGGGGAGGCGTTGGCCCCGGGCACCAAAATTGCAAAGGGGGGAACGTGAAACAATCATCGGACTCAAAACTTTTGAAAATCGAATACAATTCTTATGTAGTCGTCTGTATTATTAAAACCAGACTTTAGACCATAACATTCATAAATTGGATCAATTCTAGAATTAATTCTGCAAATTTGTACACACAGACCGCACATAGACTACTGCACAAAGCGTTATGTAATAGAGAAAGTGACCACGCATAGAGACTTTAAATTTTATCTAATTTACAAAAATACTTTTACAACAATTTATAGCCATCTATGAATCAAGAATAGCCAACAATTTATAGCCTCAATTAAATATACTAGACCTGGTCACTCCAACGCTTCTTCAGACTTCCCACACTTCTCAGTCCTGTCGGCTTAGCAGCAGTTCTTTGGAGATGAGGCAGTCATTCATTCGGTTAAGGTGTTCCAACGGTTAAACGTGTTCGTATGTTGAATTCCTCCATCAATACCAAAGCTTAAAACATTTAGTTCTTTTTGACGAATATGCGGAATGCCTCGAACTTCTTGGAGAGTTAGATGGAAAGGCAAGAACTCAAATTCGGATAATGACAAAATCTAGAAGAACGGAACTTGTGGCTTGGGAGAGGAAGCATTATAACTATAAAAATCGTAAATACGTACGCAGACGCACGCAGACACACACCCACACACCCACACATTACGTTTGAATTTCAGTATTTATTGTAAAAAACGTATCTTGCAAACAGAGATGCAAACAAAGCTACGTAACGTTTTTTGCAGTCTAAGTTGGTAGCACTACAACGCAAAATATGTAAACTGAATTGGTACACTGAAACAAAAATTCTAAGATGTTTTACTATATTTTTGTAAAGAAAAAAACATTTCATTTTTAACTGAAATATTATTTTACCCTTTTAGGAAGCTTTTGAGCTGGTGAACAAAGGGGCTATTTCTGTTAGCTTTACCTGTGCAATGGGACAAGGGTTGTTTACATTCAGTTGGTGGTTGCTCAGACCACATGGAATTGACTCCAATCTATCAACACGCGCCAGTCAGGAGACAAGTGCTCACTTGTGTGCTCTGTCTCTTAATGGAATTAAAGTGTCCGTCTGCATTACCAGTGCCAATTTATTTTCAATAGAATACTGAAAACTAACTCTACACGTAAAAAGTTATACAATATTTGTGTAGCTAACTATGTTATAAAATATTTCATATATCGCCTACCCCAATTAACAAAGAAATGTAACAAGTGTATGTCATTAGACTCTGTATCGTTCCGATTTTAGTATATGCCCCCGAATCGGGTACGTGTGTCACTAGGCTAACCAAAATAATGGTCGTGGTCATAATTTTCGTTTTGTTTTGCTCTAATAGTTTCAATGGTAAAACCTAGAATTTTTTTTAGCAAACCGCCGTACGAAATTGTTTTATTTTTTATATTTCGTGTATATTATAATATTCCGCAGCTTCTTCAGATTTTGTCTATTCCACGTGTAATACGATGGTTGTTTTGGGTGTTTTAAAGTTACATGAATTTTAAATAACAGACAGGATCTGTTATTATTAAATGCCATCATCAACATTATCTTCACAACACGGCATAGGCTGAATGTTCCGCCATTAAAAATCCTCCAGCCATCTCTTCCTGGGGCTACCCACACACTTTGTACACTTTGGCTACCCATCTCTGCCATATAGCTTTGTATTTCCAAACATGTTCGGCCAGTCTGGAAACTGACATTCTTTGTAAGCGTTCTTTCCAACGTTGTTTGTAATCTTGTAATTTTTCATCCACGTTAAAATCTTGTAAATCTTCTCTTAAGGCCTCGTCACTTATACGGTCAAGTTTAGAACGCCTTTTAATTACTCTTAAGATCGCCATTTACGAGACATGTATGTTACTGTCTTATTTCTTGGTTGTTGTCCATAATTCACACATATAGGATAATACAGGGACTGCTATAACTTTGGAAACCTTTAATTTTGTATACCGACGTGCCTTGTTTCTAAAAATACAATTGATTTTCCATAGATTGGACTTGCCTAACTTAACACCATTATCATCAATATAATTACTATTATAGCCAATATCATTTCCCAGATAATTAAAATGGCTCACCAATTTATATTATTTTAAATGTATTAATCTTTATTTTTTAATTAGAACGGGAATCATATCAGCAGAAATAATTATAAAATAAATATTTAGCGCTTGAAGATATAGCGAGGATTGGTCAACACGTAGAGACTCGACTTTTACAGTATTTGTGTCGACATTTCGACAATATTTATTGCCATCATCAGGACCTGCATATGCACAATAGAGAAATAGTCAAATATATTAACATATCAATTATTTGATTAAATGCCTTTGGTGTGTATTTGGGGTAGGGTGACACAAAGTATTTGCAACAACTAAATAAATACTATTCTTACATATTAGCTGATTCTTACGTATTACTTTGCTTGTGTAAAACCAACGCAATGTCTCAGCCACACAGGCACACACATAAACACACACAAACTCACACTCATTCACTGACTTAATTGATCTGTTAAATTAGTCTTCAAAAGTAATGATATCGGTAGTTAGTTATTTGGGTTTTAAGTAATATTTGTGACTTTTAAAACAGTTAGATCGGTATTTTTAACTTTTATTTTCCAAACCACTACAACTACAACCAGGTATAACCACTACAACTACATACTATTGTCACCAGCTTCATCCTTGATCTTCTTTTAATTTTATTTTCAACTGAATATAACTTTATTCAATACAACTTTGTTTAATTTAGTGCGAGTTTTAATTCAGTTTGCGTAGTTAAATTTAATATTTAAAAGTTCTGTGTTAGTCGAAACGTTTAATTTTTTTCGTTTAGGAGAATAATCGTTTTAGTTCCCAAAATTATATTTCGTTTAAGAAGTTTTCTCGTAAATAACAAACACAAATAGTTTGAGAAAAGAATGGCACAACATTCAGTAAGTAAAACACTCATTATTGGTTATGAAAGCAGGCCTACAAAAGCGGCAGTGGCAATAATGACTAGTCACGAACACAATTAGTTTCTCGGCGGACGAATATGTGAGAATTTATTTTACGATTTTAGTTTAAAATTATTAGAACCCCCACCCCAAAGTGCAACAACTCCAAATGAAGCAGCACTCATTCTCTTCACAGTTTTTTGTTCCAACTTCTTGAGTGAAAATGTTGTACCATGTGTCGTGCTTGTTTAGGACTTGATAATAGTGAAGATGAAAAAATTACAAATGCAATCATTAAGGACAGAATGAGTGTGAAAAATTCAAAATTTTAATTTTATCTAAACAAAAATATTACAATGGTATGGACACAAGAAAAGAATGGCACAGGAAAGATTGGTAAGGAGAGTTATGGAATGGACCCCACCAGGAAGTAGGAAAAGAGTATTCAAATTATATTGAGGGAACGAGAAATTGAAGATCTTTGGATGAACAAACAGCATTGGAAGACGACAATTCAATCACTTCTGTAATCTTTGGTTCCGGAAAATGTGTAAACATTGTACAGTCGGAATAATAATAATAATGGTGGAGACACTGAAACGCCTCGTCCGGAAAATGACAGGTTGCAAGTAAGCACGACAGAGTTTCAATTACAGAGACTGCTAATTAAAATAACAGGATGAATAACATATTATACACACGCTAATTTCCAATGTCCGTTATCTGAAAAATATCATCCACTGTTAGCAACCTGACTTCCGACACGTGTATGGAATTTGTTTAATGCAGTTGTGCCTTCTTAGAGGTGTCAATTGCATGGGACCGTCTTCTGTGCTAATACAACCATGTTTGGACTTGAGCACTCACTTATATATCTTTAATTTTAAGTCGCCATTTGCCTTTAAATTTCCATTGGCCCAAAACGCCAATCTTATTAACAAAGAGTTCAATTGCAGCACGATGATTTTTCAAATTTTATAATTTTTCAAAACCACGCGGGGAAGAAAGTGTGGGGACGAAAGCTGCGATTAATTATCTGGGGATACTGCTTGATACAAAGCTCACGTTTTACGCATAAATAAAACGGGCGGTTGATAAGGTTGGAACTGTGACTAGGGTGATGAGTAGAATTATGGTTGATCAAAGAGAAGATTACTGATATTAGTTACGCACTCAGTACTACTTTATGGTACGGAGATCTGGGCTGATGCACTCAAACTCCAGAAGTACAGAAGAAGCATGTCAGCAGTGCAGCAAATTGGCGCGCTCAGAGTGGCTTGCTCCTACCGCACGGTTTGGGAGTCCGCGGTTCTTGTCGTTGTGGGAATAATTCCAATCGATCTAGCACAGAAGCGGAATCAGGTTTAGAAGAGAAAGGCCAAATTATGTGAAGTACAAGGTCACAGGGAAGTCAGGCTCCATACTATAGCTCAATCGAAGAAAGAGTATGGGTCAGTCTCTTTAACCAGTTAGCTAAGTAGACTGACGACAATCATGGTGAGATTAATTATTTCATAACGTAATTTTTAACTGGTCAACGGCCTGTTCGGGACTTACCTATACATACTGTGCCGTACTTTGTTCGGCCCGGGAAAGGCGAAGCTCGGTTGCAGAGACAGGTGACTTTCTTTTAAAACGGGCGCGTTCTCGACGTCATACAATGCCACTGCATCGCGTCGTCGCCGGGTATATGTAGACGGTTTGTAGTGGCGGTGACGAATATTCAGTTGGCCGGCTCAGCTGTGCTGTGCGCGAGCCTGCTTTTGCCAAGCTTTCTTGGGTAGACATTACCAACGAATCTTTCTCATTTCTGTTTCTACCCTCATCAAAGAAGTTTGGTCTCAACTGACGGCACCAATCTGTTCGGACTTCGTTATTCCACACTATGAGAAGGTAAAGTAAAGTCAGCTCCAGGTATGTAGTAGTTTAATGTGGCCCTAAAATATTTTAACCCTAAAATATATTTTTTTTGGTGTTTCAGCTTTTCCTTATAAACGATAACTTGTGTGTGCATGAGTGTTAGCCCTGGATTCGGGTATTAAATTAAAATAAAGATTAACCTATTAAATTAACTTATAATGGACATGAATGTAGCGTATTAAACTGATTAAAATAATGTAAAATGGTAACAGATATCTTACATTCAGCTGCTTTTAGTGTTGTTAATAAGTATAGCATGGATAGAAAGAGTTTCATGTCATAAATGGAATACTCAAACAAAATCAGTTTGTTAAATGTAATAAGGCACATCTTGTGGTACGATCAATGGTTAATAAGAATAAGTGGTGATGCGTTTCTGGTTGCTGTTAAGCATTAAAGTGTGTGTTCTCAATTTTATAATGGTGGTGTGTGTGTGCGAGCTGTGGTGAGATTATGTTCTTTATGACACCCTATACAACATATTGCCTGTCGCAGGTGCTGGAACAATGGCGAGATGGGTGTCTGGTTTAGACGAACAACTGTCTACCCCTCTGGCAGAGATACTACTTGAGCCATGAGATGCCGTCAGTTGGGACACACAGACACACTCGTAGAGGAATTCTGCCCCCAGGAATTATCTGTGCTACCTATACGCTACAGCTTAACCAGTGCCACTTAGTTACACCGGACTATCCAGGTGGGATCCTTCTGTATTACTGTACACTCTCTCATCTACCACTATACTGTAAATCGGCAGACGCTCTCAGAAGCAGACTCATGATACCCGCGTTTAATTTGCTCACATCTGCAAACACACACACGTTAAGTTTTGTGCCTGCATGTGTGGACCTTGCATATAACTAAGTCTTATGTAATCTGTTATAACTTCTTATACTATGTAAGGAAATTGCACACACACACATGTATCTGCATGAACTGCTCTAAGTTTTCCGTCTTTTTAAAGCGTTTTATTTACCTGTGAGTTAGTTTTGTCCTCGCTGCTCATGTCCCGCGCGCCGTGCGGGCATAATTCAAGACTGGGGCTGTCTGATTTCTTCACGTATTTTGGCTTATCACTCAATGATTTCAATATTACATATTAACACAAAATTATTGTAAGGATTATCTTGGACAAATTGTGGCAGGGTATAGATAATTTAAATTTAAGCTTTAAATATCACATATTAAGAGAATTACAATGTTGTTTTGAGATAGTGTTGCACCCACTCTTTTACAGCCACTGAATTAAATAGCCACTCAAAATATTATACTGTGGAGAATAATGACATGTATGTAATGAAGTATTTCAATTATATTCATGACTTTATTCATTGTTAAATTATGCCTTGCAATATCATGTATATGCTTGCACGCTGAATAAAGTTCACACTTCTTTTGTTAACAGTTTTTCATTTGCAAGTCCTGTCATTCACCAGTGGACATGTCTGTGATTGTAGCTTGGGCCTTTGCACTCTTTATGCTTCCACTAGGTTCATTACCTAATTTTAAATATTATGTCTCTCCCCTTTACAAAAAAAAATAAAATAAAATAAAATAAATAAAAAAAAAGTTACAAAAAAACTTATAAAATAAAGGGGGGTTTCAATACAGGATGGAGAAAGTAGACAGACCAGATTACATTTTCTGCAAATAAGAACTAGACGATGTGCACCACACGTGTTTTACCTGTGACAGATGAAAGAGGAGAGCCAAATCATGGATAATGTAGTGAGACAATTCTCGCCCGAAAATATCATCGGACTAATGCTGCAGAATGAATACTACTGGGATCAGGCAGCAGCAGCCTACATAGAGAAAGTACTATGGTAAAAGAAGGAGGCTGAAATTGCTATTGCTAGGACCGCTAATGGAATAGCAGAAAACAGTTAACGTGGACCCGCTGAAGGATTAAAACAGGTGAACGTTACAGGACGAAGAACAAATGGAACATGGAATCACCTTGATGTATTGCAAAAGCTGTGTCCCTAGGTGTAAGGTTTGTGGTTATGGTGGCTGTGAGTCCTACACACCGTAGAAAGGTGCGGACCTTTCTGCTGCGAACATTATTTTTCCACAGAGTCACTGGTAAGAAATATTTATGTATATATTGTAACTTGACGATTCTTCACCTCTCCGACATAAGAATAAAAGAGTTTAAAAGACTCTGAAGTACAAAACAATAAAGTACTATGAGCCTAATTTATAGAATCTTAATTTATACATATTATTAGTAATTAAATAGAACAATTTTATGTATAAAAACGATGTTAGACACTGTTATATTATTTTATTTAAATGTTTATGATAATGTGTTTTATTTGAGTGTGTTATAAGTAATTATAAGTGTTTTTGGTGGATAATATATAATGTAAATAAGAATGTATTTGCTGTGGCAAAGAAAAATTTACATTTACCTAGGAATGTAGAAAGAATTATTACAGCATACTAAAAATGTTTTAAACTATAAAATGTAGAAGAATAGGTAGTGTGGTTCATTAGGCTTAATTAGTAAATGTGAAATTGTAATAGAAGTAAGAACATTTCTGATATGAATGAATTCTGGCTTAAGGAACTCTAGACATTATAAGGCCTATATTGTAATCAAGAGATTTTGTAGAAACTAATGATTGTATTAGTAACAATTAGTGTATAAATGTATTATATTAACTTAAATTTAGTTGTACAACGACAGTAATAAGTTAGGTATCAAAAAAGGATTACTGTAAACCTGATTTATTCAAGTAGGCCAAATTTGAAAAAATGTAACTCTGGAATTACTGATTAGAACCTGTTCATGTAACATATCAAAATAATCAGTAAGAAAAGATCTGTTTAATGGTAATAATATCTTTAAGCTAGGATTTAGTACAAGAAAATTATATCAATTATAAATAATTTTGTAAATTTTAATCTTAAAAGGTGATGTCATCATTAACAATGTTATGAACTTACACCAATAAAACCTTTACACTTTTGTACCTTGGCAACCCAAAACTTAAACGAAAAATAATTAGTTCTTTGTTAGATTTCATACAGTACACTTGAAAACAAATTTGTAATCCTCTGAAGAAAGAAATTGAAATTGGAATTGAACTGAAGATCAGGTTAGGTGGAGGAAGACCTAACGACGAATTATTGAAGAAAGAAAATTATATTAAATGACATTAAAAGAGAAGAACATATTAAAGTGATTAAATAAGTGTTTAACAAAATATAAAAAAAGGAAAGTATAGTGAATAGGTACTAAATTTAGGAAACGTTTTAATAACATTTACCTACAATTCACTATTACACCTTCTACACACTTAAACACTATTAAATAGACTATCACTGAATTAAGACACTTACATTTTAAAATTATTTAATTTATGAACTCTTATTTTTTGTGTTTGAGAATTTTTAGAGGAAAATAATTTTATAAAGCCTAGATAACCTCTAAACTGACACTGTTAATATTATTAACTATTTGTAACTCTATTTAATTTACGATTGTTTTATATTATAATTAATTTATATTTGTGAGCTTTTGTACTTCATACAAGGTTAATTGTTAATTCTTTGTAGTCTAAAAGGATCCACACGATTATAAAATAAAGAATTTTATTATCAAACAGCCTGAGATTCAAGAAGGAGTACCAACAGCTGAGCGAAAATATTATTAGCCAGGACAAATGTACTTAGAATAAAAGATATTTAATTTTATTTAAAGAAAAAAATGTAAGAACTTTAAAGGAAATAAAGAGTATTGATTACTATAATTTATATGAATAATTATTGTTTTAATAATTAACTATTTCGTTGTATATCAGATGTGAGTTTTTCTTTAACCAGAGAAGAAAAGTTGGCAGGCCCTATTTTTTGGCATTAAGACTGATTTGAATAACATAACAAGGTAAGTTAATATAAAGAAAAAATAAAAATAAGGAAGAATTTAATAACAGAAAGGAAGAAAGATATACTTTAACTTTTAATTGTTTATTTTAAAACAATTTGGCGCTCAACAACTCAGAAAATAACTAAATAATATTTATTTGAAAATTATTCATATCTGAAAGTAAATAAAACAACATATAATAAGGAATATTTTGAGAAATTATATTTGAGTGTAATAAATTGACGTTCAATAACGTGGGGCGTTAAAGAAAATAAATAACCATAATAAAACTACAATAGATTGGCACCAGTAACTTGGAGTTTAATATTGAAGAAATAAAACGTCAGGTTATAGATTGACGCTACCAAAGTGGGGCATAGATAGATAAACACATTATTAATTTGTAAATACGTTGGTTACAATATATATATATATATATATATATATATATATATATATATATTGCAACGATACAGCCATATGCTGTATTAGGCATTAATTTCAATAAATGTAAAATTTGTAGAATTATTATTAGTTAAGGGTAAATGGACAGGTCTGAGATTGTAAAAATATTTCATTGTTAGATTAGGGGGAGAAATTAGCCTGATCCGACAAGCAGAGAACACCTGCTCAATTGTATGTGTGTTACGCGTGTATCTTGTGTGTGTTAGTGGTGCATGTACAGACAGGAATCTCAGCAATCCGCCCCAAGTAATTAATAAAATAAATATTTTAATTCACTGTGCGAAAACTAATTAGTGTAGAAACAAACCAAAGACACCAAAGTGTGTGTAAATTTTATAGTTATCCCCAGTGAAAAGATGACGTTAATAGGACACGCTACGCGAAGTCAGTGCGAAATAAACGTGCCAAAAAATACGCAAATTACCCTAAGACGCTCAAATTAATACAGTGAGTGCTTAATGGAATTAGCTATGATTTGTGCTATCTCGATTCCGTGTAAAACATTGCTATTTGCTAATAATTGCAAATAGATAAAAATGTTCGGGAGTGGGGGCTATCAGGTGATCTGCCGGTATCGACAGGACGATTTTGGAGCCAACTGGCGCGGAATCTCGAGAGGGTATAAATTAAGGGTTCGACAGAAAACCCTCCTCTTCATTTCAAGACACAGTTGAAGTCGGACATGCTGTCCGTCGGCAGAACAGTTTTATTTTTATTACAAGTCTCATTAACGAAAGAACAAAACGTTCGTTAATTATGTGACAATATTCCGGAAAACGTAAAGTACCGGGACCTTTTAAGTCTACAAAGAGTATCTACGGAGAAGCTACCAGAGCGACGAGGGATGCTGGACTCCACACTGCTGGAGAACGATGCTGGACTCTAGACATATCCAGGACCACGCCAGGACAGGAGAAATGGAAAACCAACTCTGGACAACGCTGAACCCCTTCAATAAGTCGTAAGATCATCAGAACTCGAGGTGACATGCATAATGCATTTATAAATGATTTTAAAAAAGACCTCATAAAGACTATATCAAAAGACAATAAATTAAAACAAAGAAAAATTTATAATTAATAATGATATTTTAGAAATGTAGATAAATGTTTAGTCGTAAGAATGAGCGATCGCATATAAAGAAATAATAAAAAAAAGGAATTTAAAGTTGAAAGAGTAGATTTTGTTTATCAGAATAAATAGTTAAACTGATATGATATTTGTATTATAGAAAAGAATAATTTAAATGTGAATATAAAACAAACGCCAGTCTAAAAGTAATTAATAAATTTAAATTTAATTTTAAACATTGGTATAGACTGAGCGAGCTGAGGTCAGATCTGAATTAAAAGAATTAAATTCAATTTACTTTTTAATTTTATATTTTATTAGTAAATCAAATTATTAACATGTCTAGATTAAGATTATTAACATGTCTACATGTAAAAGGGTTTTTTAAATATGTGTAACACTGCATAGTATAAGAGATAAACATTTAATACTGAGCAATATCGTGACCGAAGAATATTAATGATGTTTATTATTTATAAGATTGAGTAAACAATAAATATGAAATTTTAAATACTCATAAATATAATACTCTTATTATAATTACACCTGAACCCCAAATACACATACACGTTATTTTTATTGTTATAATTTTGTCGCCCGTCAACGTGTGGCACGACAGGCTCACAATTTATGTATACGTTACGTTGCATAAATGGCGCTCCAAGATCGTGGGGCTCCTAAAACGCAAATAAATTTATATTTGCAAAAAATACGTACCGTCACAATATATATTGTAACGTCACAGAACGTTCCATAAAGGAAATTATTTGCATAGCAATTTATCATAAGACGAAAGTGAGGTGAACAGTATCGAACCCAAGTAATCCGAAAAATTTTGTAATATTGTCTAATAATTAATATCATTAACATGAAAAAAACGACAAGACTATGACTAGGACTCAAACCCCATATATATTATTTAAGTGATTTGAATACATTATTAGAAAGGATGTAAGTTAAAAATAAAAAAATATATAAATGTTATGACAAAAAAATTATATTTAGGAGCTGAGTCCAATCACTCAGATGTTATGTGAAAATTAATTATTATAGAATTAAGACAAAAACTATATGTAAATGTCAAGTAGACAAAGACGAACAAATTATATTAATAAAGAAAGCTGTAAAGTGTTTAAAAACCAATTAAAATAGCCAAAAACCGTATTAACTGAAAATATGTAATAGACCTATAATATTGTAATATTTATGAATTTAATGTTGACAAAATGCAACCAAATTGTATTATAAAGTTGAAATACAACATAATGTGACTATACTAATATATTTGACTAACTTAAACATTTTAATAGTCGAGTTAGGAAACTATTTACCTATACCATACCTGGCTGAGGCCAAGGAACAATCACAAAAAACAGTCATATTTGACAAAATAATTGCAGAATATTAGCAAAAATAAAGGGAAAAGGTACAGTCCTATAGTGTACTATATAAACAAACATACTCAGTTGAAAACAAGCTTAATTCTTAAAGAATTTTAAATATGAGAGTGAAATTTATCACACCAAGAAAATGAATCACTTATGCAAACCAATATGATGCTAAGTAATCTTACAGTAAAAATAATATGTATCAGGATAAACCAGGTATCACCGAAGATAGACAATATAATAAACTCTCAGTGAATACTCGAAAAATCCCATATATTATAAGGAAAAAACAAATTATTGTAAAGAACCAGTGAAAATAACGTAGGCCATATGCAAGGGCCATACAAAACCGAACTTATTTATATATTATATGTGTTAATTTTTGTTTATTTTGTTATAAAAAGATGATTATATTATGCATTAATGTTGTAGAAGGAACCAAACAACTTCACAACAATTTTATAGTTAGAAAATTGGAATTTTATGAAAACATTCCAAGGTAAGAGTTGTATTTTATGTTATTTTATTAGAGTTAATTTGTTCAAAACCAATCGTAATTAGTATCATTAGATTCAGTTGAAAGCAGAGAATCCAAAAATAGTAATGGCATGCAGATTGTAAGTAGTTATGTAAAATTGTTTGACAAATACCAGAATAATTTTAGTAATATCCTTAGTGTGAAGAATAAGAAATTTTTGTTCTAAAGCTTCTACGGAAGTCAAATTTGTTCCATGATGTTCCATTTGATTATTCACGAACGTTCTAGAAGGAATTTTTACACAAATACACCGGAAGTTCATGTCAAAAAGTTAAAATAATGAGACTTACAGAGTATAAAAGGAAGACGAAATTCGACCGAGAAACACTTTATGCTTTGAATCCAGAAGAGACACATCACCCACGAAACTGATCATCACATCCGAGGCGAAACCGAAGAACGAGGAGTCGACACGAAAACACAGAAAGGCTTTTCCCGTACATGACAAAAGACTGACTTAACCTCTACAATGAGTATACGCCAACGTGTTGTTGAAATAGAGCAGCAACACGACATATTTTAATAGAACGCACGCAGCCAGAATATCAGCGGCCCTGGAAAGGACCAAAATTTTAATAGAGAATCAATTCTGCTGGAATTCACTAAGACAAACTGACTTTGACAAAAATCCCTATAACGTTACGTACACAAGCCTATTTTTCAACTGTGAGAGGAGAGCCAGCGCTGTGGCGGCCGAATCGTGAAACCACGCGGACAGCTGATTATCGCCGGCAGTATTCAAAGCGTAAATTCACTGCTAAACTTATTTCCTATCGTGCGGAGTTTTAACAAACCGTATTTTGACTTTCAAATAATTATCAGTGCACAAGGAACGTCAACACGAAGAGGCGAGATTGAAAACATCCCCAAGAGAAGTGTCCAGTGCAAGAAATAATTACCCACCGGAACGTGAGTTGTTCAAAAGTTAAAGTCATTATTACCTGGTATCATTTGTCACACAGTTGTACTACACATGTCACACACCTTCAAATCACTTAATTTTTGTAAAGCATCTTATTGATTTGTCTTGGTAATTCAAAGGAGTCACGTCCTGAGTATAAAGATTGTTCACTCACTCACTAACACTAAACTCATGCTTTTCAACTGAGTAAATAAAATATTTGTTAGCCGATACTTGATTGGAGAAAAAACTTGTCAATAATAATTTTTTGTAACTCTGCAATTTTATTTAATACGAGTGTTAGTCCTTCAGAAGATTTTTAAGGTTCATTAAAACATACGTTATTTGCAAATTCAAACTGTCTTGTTCACATTTTTTTCATAGAATTAAACTAACTGCTAAGAAAATCAAAATTTTATTTTAATAATAATTTCTTGGAACAAAAAATCCAAGTGGCGCCCACATACACATAGTAGCTTAAGTTGTTTTGCAGGACGACATCATCGCAGAGGAACCAGTCATCAGTAAGTACTGAAAGTGCGCGGAGTGTAACACCCGACATATATAACAACACGAACAACACATACACTAACTATATCTGTAGGTTATAAATTGGCAGCCCAACTAGTGAGGCTTGAAAGGAAAGGAACAAGCCCGGCAACTACCAACAAATCAAGATGCCGCAACCAAAAGGAAAGAAGGTGAAGAAAAATGTAGAACCCGAATTAAGTTTGGAAGACGGGGAGGCAGTCCAAGTCGAGGAAATAGAATTAGAACCGCCCACACTAGAAATCGAAAGACCAATACAAACGGGAGATGAACTAGAGGAACAAGCGGGAGAAGGCCCCCATACAAATGGGAGACCGAACAGAGAAACCCGAACCAGAAAAAATAACAGGGAGCATCGACATGAATGTAATAATGGTGATGCTCCAAAGAATGGAAGAAACAATGAACAAAAATACAGAGGATAATAATAAAAATAGACAGGAAGATAAGGAGGAGAATAATAAAAATAGACAGGAAGACAAGGCGGAAATAAAAGGAAGTGTAGAATTCCTGAGAAAAGATAGACAGGAAGATAAGGAGGAGAATAATAAAAACAGACGGGAAGATAGGGACGAATTAGACAGAAAAATAGAATCTTTAAGGGAGTATATAACCGATAAGATCAATGACAATGGGAAAAAGCTGAAGCTATTCCAGGAGGAAAATAAAAAAAGTATAGAGTCCCTGAAAAAAGAAATTAGCACAAATTACGAAACAGTAAACAAAAAGATCGATGATAGTAAAATCGACAGTGACAGGAAGATCGAGACAATGGAGAAACAGTTAGAAAGGTTGCAGGAAGGCAATAATACCCGTTTTGAAAATATAGAGGAGCGAACCGTAGAGACCAAACAAGATGTTAGAACTCTCGAAAACAAGGTAAGGCAAAACCAAGACGAAATCATGCAGGAGGTGGGGGAAATCCGGAAAGACGTTAGCGAGAGAATACAGAGAACGTATGACATAGCTAACAGGTTGGACGAACAAATAAAAACTAATAGAAATAACATACAGGAAATAGATCAGAGGGAGAAAAACCTGCAGGAAAAATTAGAAGCGCTGAGGGACACACCGATATTGAATACCCATACGTGTCATAGCGAGAACAGGGAGGTAATCAACTTCCAAAACTATCGCTAAAACCCGATGGAATTCTTAGAGAGGATGGAAGAGTTCATTGAAAGATACAGAGAAACAAGGTGGAATAGAATAAGGGAAATGTTAGACGAAACGTTCCGAAACACGAGGGATAACTGGTGGATAGCGGTAAGACCCGAAATAACAAACTTAGTCGAATTCAAACGCCAATTCAAAGAAAAGTATTGGTCAGAAACAGCGCAAAACAAAGTAAGAATGGACATATTCTACGGGAAATATGACGCATCCAATGGACAATCCCCAACATCTTATTTCCTGGGAAAGATATGTTTGGCACGAAAGTTAATACCGCCAATCCCGGAAGAATGTTTGGTGAGACAGTTAGCTGGACATTATAGCTACGGTATTAAAGATGCCCAATTGCACCAACAACTTAGTAAAATAACTGATCTAGCTAAGTTATTAGAAAACTGTGAGTCTGCTGGAAGGTTCCAAGACTACCAACCCCCCAGTCGTAAAGTAGACTATAATAACAGTAACAACGAACCAAACCGGAATGGAGGTGGAAATGGTAATAATTTTAACCCGAATAGCCAGAACAATAGCACCCCACCAAATAGCCGAAATAATAACAATCAAGGTCCAAATAACCGTAACTATCCGGGACCAAACCGAAATAATTACCCCGAAAATAATTACAATAGGAACTGTAATCAAGGAAATAGTTATCGCGGCAATAACTATAGAGGGAATAATTATAGTCAGCGAAATAATTATCGAAACGGAGGTAACCAAGGAGGAGGTGATAGGAGGAATCAGGAGTATAGACCACAGGTAAACTATACAATGGCCAATAATCAACGACCATACCAACCCAATTTACCGACTTACGTGTATTACCCACAACAGACGCAAGGTAACCAGAGTAATACAACGAATAGCCGACATATTAGTGGTAACCCCGAGGTTAGGCAGGAACCACAAACAAGTCAGCAACCCAATGTTCCGGGAGACCGGGCAAATGAGACAGGTGCTCATTTAAACTAGACGCGGCAGTGAAAAAGGAAAACAGCCCTTCACTGAACCAATATTATGGGGTAACTGAATACAAAAATAGACAGGACAAAGACAGGACAATGACACTGAGAACAAATAATTATCTTAGAGATATTAGGGAGGAATTGTTAGAAGAGAGGGATAATATAGTTAAAAATCATAATAAAGGGAATAATGGTATAGTACAAATCAAGGCAAATATCAATGGTATAGATGCAACATTACTCATTGATACAGGATCAAACGTATCGCTCATAGACAGTGTGGAGTTAGAGAGAATTAAACAGAACAGTAATTTACCCATACCCACTCTGCCTATAAATAACATTATACTAGTCAGAGCGACGGGAAGGCAGAATAAATCGATAAAGAAACAGGTGTCATTAGAGATGACTAGTAATGGTGTAACGTTACCAATAGGATTATTAGTGGCCAATAATTTACCCATGAGTATCCTAATAGGCTGCGATATACTTAGGCCATATAATGCGATAATAGATTTAGATAGTAAGGTTATAACGTTAAAGACAAATGAGGGAATTTGGACCAATAATTTAATTGATACCCAAGGAGATAGTACAAACAACGCACCTTATCAAGCTATAGTGAATCATTATTATTGTCCCGATCGACCACTAAACATGCCCTTATATGAGGAGGATAACCCAGAGTTGTGGTTAGAAAAATTGGAAGAAATAAGGGAATTCCAAAGGACGAAAGCAAGGGGTCAGATTAGCGAAGCACAGGCGGAACAATTGATTACGGTATATAATAATTATAGACATATATTCTCAAACGCTCCAGGTAAAGTCAGAAATTATCAATGCACTATAAAATTTTAAACCCCTGTAAAATTTAACAGAAAATCATATCCGATCGCTTACTCACTAAAGAACGAAGTTAGGGAGGAATTGAACAGGATGATAGAGGACGACATAATTGAATATAGTCATTCGCCCTTTACTAGCCCAATCATAGCCGTGCCGAAAAAGAATGGACAGGTGCGTATATGTCTCGATGCTAGGGAGATTAACAAGATGATTGTTAACGACCGCACATCCCCTGGGGAGATAGAAGAAATACTGAAAAAGTTTCACGGGACAAGGTATATAAGTTCATGGGATTCAGTATGCGGCTACTGGCAGGTAGAACTGCAACCAGATAGTAGGAAATATATGGAATTCATATTTGAAGGCAGAAACTATCAGTTTAAACGATTCCCCTTTGGTTTGATAAATTCAGTGGCGGTATTTGTAAAGATAATGGACAGAATATTGGGGCAGGAAGTGCTGAAATTTACGACAGTATATGTCGACGATTTACTGGTAACTTCAGCGAATTGGGATGACCATTGTAATAGAGTTGAACAGGTGTTAGAGAAGCTATCAGAGAATAATATCACCCTCAAATTAGACAAGTCCCAATTTATTGCAAATGAGGTGAACTTTTTAGGTTTTAATCTAACCGAGCAAGGGATTACTCCATCCAAAGAGAAAGTAGAGGCAATACAGAAGTTCCCCATCCCAAAAAACAGGAAACAGCTTCAATCATTTTTAGGAATCTGTAACTATTACAGGAAGTTTCGGTCCAATTATTCAGAACTAACTGCCAGGTTCCAAAAGCAGTTATCAACTAAAGACAAATGGACTTGGGGACCAGAGCAAGATGGAGTGCTCAATCTAATAAAGGAACAATTTTTTAGAAGCAGTTATGTTACATCACCCCGACTTTACGAAGCCATTTTATCTAAATTGCGATGCCAGTAACGTAAGTTTAGGTGCAGCCTTATATCAGGAAGATCAGGGTGGAAACCATTTAGTGATTAGCTTCGCCAGCCGCGTGCTGAACAGTTGCGAACGAAACTACAATACCACTGAAAAAGAATTATTGAGTGTAGTTTCCGCATGCGGTAAATTTCGAACGTATATATTAGGATACCCCATCACGCTTAGGAGTGACCACAAATCAATATCATTTTTAAAACATTGTAAGCTAAACCACGGAAGGCTGACGAGATGGGTTTTGGCCCTACAGGAATATAATATCACATGGGAATATATACCAGGCAAACAAAACATAGCAGCCGACGTCCTATCCCGCATCAATTTACAAAACCAAACCTTTGACGGCGAAAAGGAACAAATAGCGAAGGTATACCATATTATTAAGAGCAGGGAAGATTTAAAAAATATTTTAAACGATGTAAAGGCACAACAAGAGGCCGACCCAAAATTAGGAAATATTAGGAAAAGGGTACTGGAAGGCGATGAAGTTATAAATAAATATTACTGTATACACGACGATACTTTGTTTATAAGGAATACCCCACACCAGGAGAATTGGAAGTTAGTAATTCCACCAGGGATGGAGAGGCCACTAATCATCGATTATCACGATAGGTACGGACACATGGGGGCCCTCAAGGTAAGGAAGGCATTGGAAGAGCAAACATACATCAAAGGGATGAATAAAAAAGTGCAACAGGCGATACAGTCATGCGATATTTATCAGAAGGTAAAATGTAATAACGAGAGAAAGGAAGGGGTCATGATACCCATAACATCCACCGAAAAATTGGGAAAGGTATTTCTCACTATCTGTGGACCATTTCCACGCAGCGGTGGAAGACACAGATATAAATTCATCGTAATTATCTTTGACCATTTCAGCAAATATACTAAGCTTTATCCGGTAACTAGGGCTACAACAAAGAAAATTATAGAAATCATAATAGAACGGTATATGACGGAGGTAGGCAGACCGTATTCCATAATCACAGACCACGGTACCCAGTTTAAGGGAAAATTATGGAAAGAGAACCTTATAGAACACGGGATAAAGACGTATAAGACATCCGTGTATCACCCGAATAGTAACCCAGCCGAGAGAGTGTTGAGGGAAGTAGGACGGTTGTTGAGAACCTACTGCCATGACGAACAGAAGAGATGGCACGAATACTTAGCGTCAACCGAGGATTTTCTCAATTTATCATATCACAATACCATAGAGGAGTCACCGTACACAGTTATGTTCGAAAGACCACCACCACGGGAGATAAAAGAGATTATTAGTTTTCCCAGCGAACCTGAATACCAATTTGAAGGAACCAAATTTTATAACAGAGTACTAGAAAAAACAGAACAGCAACGGAAGAAATATATTCAATCCCAACCAAAGGCAATTAAGTATAAGGTAGGAGAAAAGGTGTTGGTCCAAAATAGAGAATTGCCCAGTACTATACAAGGCATAACGAAAAAATTGTTACTTTTATATACAGGACCTTTTACAATTACGAAAGACAATGAAAACAATACATACGAGGTAACAGACACTGTTAGTAACAAAGTAAAGGGTACATATAATCAAGCGTCATTGAGGAGGTACCATGGATAAAAACACAAGTCAAATCAAGCGTCATTGAGAAAGTACCATGAACAAAAACAAGTCAACGTATATTTACCAACTTACCCGTACTTATAGAAGGAGAGATTATTAATATAAATAAAAAATTACGAGAAGGACATCTTCCACCAAAGGCAAAAATATATATATAAGATATAAATTTATTTCCAATAGCCATGTCAACGTATATTTACCAACTTACCTGTACTTATAGAAGGAGAGAAAGGAATAGAGATTATTAATATAAATAAAAAATTACGAGGAGGACACCTTCCACCAAAGGCAAACATATATATATATATAAAATATAAATTTATTTCCAATAGCCAAGTCAACGTATATTTACCAACTTACCCGTACTTAGAGGAGGAGAAAAAGGAAAGAAGGAAAGGACATAATTAATTAAATAAATTATTGAACAATCAAATAACAATTGATATTACTAAGGAGGAGAAATACTGTCATATAATTGATACTAAAAGGAAATGATAAATGAAAAAAAGGGGGAAACAGTGTGTTACATAAGGAGGTAATGATGAATTTATAAATATAGCTATTATCATTGAATGATTTTAAAAGATAATTTTAATCAGAAGAGTTTAAGAAAGGGAATTTATGTGTAGGAGCCTATGATGTTTGAATATTATATTTTTTATTATTATTATTTGTTGCGAAAGTGCAATTATTATTTTCTGGACAGAGATGTGTTGCCTCTGATTTCAGTAATTATAGTTAGGGAAGGGCGGAGAATGTATGCCATAGCGAGCCACTCTGACTTCCAACCCGCTATAAAAGTTAGGGTATTGTTAGGGAGTTATATCAAAGATTAAATAATTAACATCAAGGTAAAAGGAAAGGAAAAGGAGATACGACGAGGAACGAAACATGAATAATGAGATGGATTAATATATTAAAGGAGTAGTACAGGAAAATAATTATAAGATAAAAGAATGAAATATAAAGAAGCTAATAAGAAGGTTAATATAGAAATGATAATTTCATCAAAACTGAAGAAATGTTTTTCCCAAATTATCAATTTTAACGGAGAGGCATATGTAACGTCACAGAACGTTCCATAAAGGAAATTATTTGCATAGAAATTTATCATAAGAGGAAAGTGAGGTGAACAGTATCGAACCCAAGTAATCCGAAAAATTTTGTAATATTGTCTAATAATTAATATCATTAACATGAAAAAAACGACAAGACTATGACTAAGACTCAAACCCCATATATATTATTTAAGTGATTTGAATACATTATTAGAAAGGATGTAAGTTAAAAATAAAAAAATATATAAATATTATGACAAAAAATCTATGTTTAGGAGCTGAGTCCAATCACTCAGATTTTATGTGAAAATTAATTATTATAGAATTAAGACAAAAACTATATGTAAATGTCAAGTAGACAAGGACGAACAAATTATATTAATAAAAAAAGCTGTAAAGTGATTAAAAATCAATTAAAATAGCCAAAAACTGTATTAACTGAAAACATGTAATAGACCTATAATATTGTAATATTTATGAATTTAATGTTGACAAAATGCAACCAAATTGTATTATAAAGTTGAAATACAATATAATGTGACTATACTAATATATTTGACTAACTTAAACATTTTAATAGTCGAGTTAGGAAACTATTTACCTATACCATACCTGGCTGAGGCCAAGGAACAATCACAAAAAACAGTCATATTTGACAAAATAATTGCAGAATATTAGCAAAAATAAAGGGAAAAGGTACAATCCTATAGTGTACTATATAAACAAACATACTCAGTTGAAAACAAGCTTAATTCTTAAAGAATTTGAAATATGAGAGTGAAATTTGTCACACCAATAAAATGAATCACTTATGCAAACCAATATGATGCTAAGTAATCCTACAGTAAAAATAATATGTATCAGGATAAACCAGGTATCACCGAAGATAGACAATATAATAAACTCTCAGTGAATACTCGAAAAATCCCATATATTATAAGGAAAAAAAACAAATTATTGTAAAGAACCAGTGACAATAACATAGGCCATATGCAAGGGCCATACAAAACCGAACTTATTTATATATTATATGTGTTAATTTTTGTTTATTTTGTTATAAAAAGATGATTATATTATGCATTAATGTTGTAGAAGGAACCAAACAACTTCACAACAATATTATAGTTAGAAAATTGGAATTTTATGAAAACATTCCAAGGTAAGAGTTGTATTTTATGTTATTTCATTAGAGTTAATTTGTTCAAAACCAATCGTAATTAGTATCATTAGATTCAGTTGAAAGCAGAGAATCCAAAAATAGTAATGGCATGCAGATTGTAAGTAGTTATGTAAAATTGTTTGACAAATACCAGAATAATTTTAGTAATATCCTTAGTGTGAAGAATAAGAAATTTTTGTTCTAAAGCTTCTACGGAAGTCAAATTTGTTCCATGATGTTCCATTTGATTATTCACGAACGTTCTAGAAGGAATTTTTACACAAATACACCGGAAGTTCATGTCAAAAAGTTAAAACAATGAGCCTTACAGAGTATAAAAGGAAGACGAAATTCGACCGAAAAACATTTTATGCTTTGAATCCAGAAGAGACACATCACCCACGAAACTGATCATCACATCCGAGGTGAAACCGAAGAACGAGGAGTCGACACGAAAACACAGAAAGGCTTTTCCCGTACATGACAAAAGACTGACTTAACCTCTACAAGGAGTATACGCCAACGTGTTGTTGAAATAGAGCAGCAACACGACCTATTTAATAGAACGCACGCAGCCAGAATATCAGCAGCCCTGGAAAGGACCAAAATTTTAATAGAGAATCAATTCTGCTGAAATTCGCTCAGACAAACTGACTTTGACAAAAATCCCTATAACGTTACGTACACAAGCCTATTTTTCAACTGTGAGAGGAGAGCCAGCGCTGTGGCGGCCGAATCGTGAAACCACGCGGACAGCTGATTATCGCCGGCAGTATTCAAAGCGTAAATTCACTGCTAAACTTATTTCCTATCGTGCGGAGTTTTAAAAAACCGTATTTTGACTTTCAAATAATTATCAGTGCACAAGGAACGTCAACACGAAGAGGCGAGATTGAAAACGTCCCCAAGAGAAGTGTCCAGTGCAAGAAATAATTACCCACCGGAACGTGAGTTGTTCAAAAGTTAAAGTCATTTTTACCTGGTATCATTTGTCACACAGTTGTACTACACATGTCACACACCTTCAAATCACTTAATTTTTGTAAAGCATCTTATTGATTGTCTTGGTAGTTCAAAGGGTCACGTCCTGAGTATAAAGATTTTTCATACACTAAACTCATGCTTTTCAACTGAATAACTAAAATATTTGTTAGCCGATACTTGATTGGAGAAAAAGCTTGTCAATAATAATTTTTTGTAACTCTGCAATTTTATTTAATACGAGTGTTAGTCCTTCAGACGATTTTTAAGGTTCATTAAAACATACGTTATTTGCAAATTCAAACTGTCTTGTTCACATTTTTTTCATAGAATTAAACTAACTGCTAAGAAAATCAAAATTTTATTTTAATAATAATTTCTTGGAACAAAAAATCCAAGTGGCGCCCACATACACATAGTAGCTTAAGTTGTTTTGCAGGACGACATCATCGCAGAGGAACCAGTCATCATTAAGTATTGAAATTGCACGGAGTGTAACACCCGACATATATAACAACACGAACAACACATACACTAACTATATCTGTAGGTTATTATATATATATATATATATATATATATATATATATGTACATATATATGTACGCAATCTTATTCTTCTGATAGTTCCTATCCGTTTCGGATGTTGGATATCATTCAGACTATTTTATCTTTCTGTATCTCTTTTCATTTCTCATGAAATATCCCAGATACTGGAGCTTTCTTATCTTTACTGTGTTAATAACTTCCCTTTCTTTCTTCATCTAGCTGAGAACTTCACCATTAGTTGTATGTGCTGTCCAAGAAATACTCAGTATCCTACGGTAGAGCCACATTTCGAAAGATTCCGATTTTTTAGTTGTTGCTTCAGTCAAAATTCCAAGATTCTACACCGTAAAAGAGGACCGAGAATACGTAGCAGCGTAATATCTTTCTGTTTATTGTTAAATCGTGACTTTTAAGTAAACGGCTCATTCTAGTTAGTTTACACTGTTCTTGCGTTTTCAATTCTGCTCTTTATTTCTTGAGAGTGGTCCCATAGTTCGTTGATTATAGTACCAAGATATGTAAATTTGCTTACACGTTCAACTAGCTTTTGGTTTATATTATGGGTGCAGTTTGTGAACTTGTTTTCGTTTTATTAACATTGATATCTAGGCCATATCTACGGTTGCTTTCTGTCACTCTACGCATTAGTTGTTGCAGCCCCTCTAAGCTATCTGCGAATATGACGGTATCATCCGCATAACGAATGTTATTTATTCTTTCACCGTTCAGAGAGATTCCCACATTGCATTCATCTAAAGCTTCTTTAAAAATACATTTCGAGTAGATGTTGAATAAAAGCGGAGATAGTATACATCCTTGTCTCACTCCACGCAGAATCTGTATCTCTTCAGTTTTCTCTGTATCTCGTCTAACCACTGCAGATTGGTTCCAATACAGTGTAGCAACCCGGGAGTGATTTTGAGTCACATCACAACCCTCTGTTTGCAACATACAAAGTTCGAAAGAAAAAAAAAACAATAAAGAAGAATATTATACATCACGATGTATACAATAAGAAAACTAAATATGGGGAAAATATTAAGGAAAAAGTGCCTCAAGGGTTGCGCAAATAAAAATGTCACAGAACGGTAGCTGTAGATTATAAACAAAAAATAAAAAAACATTTATATCAGCAAACATGTTAATTCGCAAACTGTCCCTGATCGTTTTGTCTGGCTAATGGAACTTTACGCAAGACAATGGCACGCGCGCGTGCACAGCAACGAAAACATAACAAAACAGTCGAGCAGCTGATGCAAGTACAAAACAAGGCTTATGTAAACTGGAAACAGTAAGCAGCGAACAAACAATTAACAACAATAACAATAACAACAGCAAGGAAGGAGAGCGGCGGCGGTGATAAAATTCAGTTGGCAGAAGTGCGACAATAGACTTGGCATGGCAGCGGGCCAACAAAAAGTTATGAACACCAACAATGCAGTGGGTCAGACTCGTCCATTAAGTTGAGGATTTTTGTGTGTTGAATGCTGAATTAATTGCGCTAATAATTTCGCTGAATTAATTGCTTTCTCTCTACACAAAGTCTCTGAAATGTAAACGACGACCTGCCTGCGTACCTGCCAGCCATACTAACAACTTAAAATTAATTATCTTTTACAGATGCAAAACTGTTTTATTAATTTCTTTATTCCATGCTTAATACATCTACGTTATTCAGTTACGCACTTAATTTTCTTTTTAAATATGTGAATCACATATTTGTGAACGGAAATTATGCCAACTTTATACAGAACGTAAATATTTTCGTCCTCTTAGGAACCGATTGAAACAAAACGCTCGTATCACTTGTCGGCTCCTAGTTTATTTACCGGAGTCACAAATAATTTTTCTCAAATAAAAACTTAACAAAGAATATATTGTTACGCCATTATATAAGAGTCTACGTGTTTGTCGGCTGTCCCAGCGGAGCTCGGATGTAATGTGTGTGGTGCGTACTCATTGCTGCTACTTTGAGATGAAGGACAAATACGTGACACTTGTCACGCGTCCGTCAACGAGGCTATTCCAGACCATATCGGTCAGTTGTATTCATTCCAAACCAGGTCTTTAAGTCTCTAATTCATGAGATTCTCCGTCGCCCAACTCCTATCTTTCCATGTACTTTTCGCTGTAGTATGGACTGAACTAAGTAAAATCTCTCTTCATTTCTCATGAGATGTTCCAGATACTGAAACTTTCTTATCTTCACTGTGTTAATAACTTCCCTATCTTTCTTCATATTTCTAAGAATTTCAACATTATTCATATGTGCTGTCCATAAAATCCTCAGTATTCTACAGTAAACCCACATTTTGAAAGGTTCCATTTTTTAATTGTGGCTTCAGTCAAAATCCAAGATTTTACACCGTAGGAGAAGACAGAGAATACGTAGCAGTGTAAAAGACTCATCTTATTGTTTATTGTTAAAAAAACCTGTTATGCAAGTATATCGTAAATATTGATTACAACGAGTGTAGTACACGGAACATGACTGCAGTGAGCAGTACAATTAAGGTAGAGTAGAGGAAGCAAGGAGACAGATACGAGTCAGGAGGCAGGAGGCAGTTTTTACAAAACAATGCAGTCTCTGCCCTTTAGCCAACACAGACGTACGTACGGGCCTTTAGACTGCACACAAATCACCCCGAGAAAGGGGAAAATTACTTTCTACAATTGGTTTGGTGAAAGATGAAAATATTTTTTTGTCTACCTGACTATTCCTGGTCTAAGGTAAACGTAAATTCCTTGAATACTTGTAATAAGTGATAATTTTGTTACATCCTTTTGTATATATTATCATTAGAAATTATAAGATTTCGGAAATTAGCCATCATAAGTAAAAATTATAAACACGACGTTTCGACCTCTATAGAATTAGCGGTCGTCTTCAGGCGAACAATATATTAATACAAAGATAAATCTATCAATAACAAATGGATTGCTTGCAAAGGAGAGATTACTTTAATGAGATTTATAAATAGAATAATAATTAGAAAACAGTGACAGTTTACCGTGTGTGCATTAAACTGAATTTATTTAAATAAGTGTAAATGGAAATTCTGCTGCAGTTACGAATGTAGGTACTTTGGTTTGCCAGTGATAACGCTCGCTAACGAGGACGGAGCCACAATAACGTTTTTCCCTCGATTTTAATAAACCTTACATTAATCACTTCAATGGCAAAATATATTGTGATTGTTTTCATAGTGTTTATCGCACTACAAACATTTTAATGAAATGTATATGTCGACGAGTGGATACTTATATATTATTTTTGCATATTGTTTGTTTTCTATTCGGTTTTAATGTCCGTTTTAGTTGAATGTGATTTTCTTTGCCTTAAAAAAGCAGTAGCAATCCTCACCAGTTTATGTCTTTAATGTGCGACATAGGAAGACAATTTTGGCAAAAAGCGTTGCTGACAGCAAGAAGAATTCCATTGAAACAAATAATAGATTTCTTCTTCTTCTCTTCAAGGATTAGGTTATATAAACCTGTTTCGGCACCCATCTCAGCCTCGGGTACCCAAGTATCTTCTACTAGTGGCTTCATAGTTCAATGCCGCTTTCGGCAATCGATCCTGTGTCATCCTTTGCAGATGATTCCACCAAGGTTTGTGTAAATTGAAACAATTTCATTTATGTTATTTACTTCAAGTTTTGTTATGATATCTTCATTCCTTATTCTATCTTGCAATTTATAATTTAAAGTATTTCGAAGGAACTGCATTTCAGCACTCTCAATCTTGCCGCATTCCTTTTTTTGTCGTGACCATGTCAATTTTTTTAGTCGCATATGTCAATGTGAGTATTGCAATTGTCGTATAAAATTTACTCCTTCTACTGTGTCTTGTTTTATTTGTAAGATTTCTACGAATCGTACCACAAATATTCCTAAAGTTATAAATCTTTCCTTTTATATCATATTCACATTCTTAGCTTACTGCACAGCCGAGATATTTAAAACGGCTCACTTGTTCTAAAGTGTTGTTGTTTATAACTGTCTTAGTCCTCACCGGATAGTTACCTTTAAAGGCCATAGTTTTGGTCATTCTTACAAATATTGTCAGTGAGTATTCTCTTGCAAACATCTTGGGATTTTCTAAAGGTTTTATTTTTAGTATCGTTTTATATAACAGATAAGCGTGGACTATTAAAAACGGAGAAGGAATGCACATAAAGCTTCGAAACGTTGTTGTGACGAAGAAAATAATTAAGTGAAATGGACTGACACAGTGAGAAGTAATTATGTATTGACAAAATTAGGAGAGATAATAAAACTGATGAAGTAATAAAAAAGCGAAACCATGTTGCTTGGAATGACGTAATAACTACAGAGGAATATGTTTGGTTGATAGTGGTTACAAAATATTGTAACAGTAAATAAATAATAAATTAAATTCAAATGCTGCGTATATGCCTCACGTTTGAAGCACTACTTACATAATATTAAATAAATTCAATAAAATTAAAGTGGTCTGTTGCGTTTTGTCATTCTGTGTTATCCCACGTCGTTGGGTCAATTATGTAATAATCAAATAAATTAAATGCTGTATTGAGTTATTCTCGAGTTGTGAGCGCCAAATATGTAATTCAAAATAAAAAATAAAGAGTTGATAAATGTTTAAATTCAATGTTGTTATAGACAGTGTATTTAAATTCTTCCTATAACCCCTCTTGTTGTAAGCACTAATTTTCGTTACGTTCTAACTTATTTACGTTTTATAATTTACCTTTAATTACTTTATTTTATTTTTCAATATAAAAATAATTCATCAAGTATTTGTTTGTAGAATGTATGATTACTTTAGTGATTGATTGAAATAAATAATAATTTAAAATCTGATTATTATCGGGGCTCACTTGATACCCTTGACCACTATCAAACTTCGCTTCCAATTCTGTCTGCAGAAGCACTCGTATTTTAATATTTTATTAATAATTCCAAATAATTACAACAACTCTGAACTCGTTTACTTCAATATTCTTTTATTATAGAATAAATAAATACTCTTTGGAAGTTATTAGTTAATTACCCGAAATGTACAATTACTCGCTCATAGGTTGGCAGTATCGAAAGAATTCTCAGGGACTAGGTTAATTTTTGTTTATTAATTCAACTTAAATATGTTACTGGGTTCTTCTGACTACAATAATTTACTTGAAAAACGCCCTTAGTGAAGTACAAAACATCACAAATCTTCGATCTATTACATAAATTAAATAATTACTTATAATTTATTAACAAACAGTTTTCGGCAGTGTGAAATAATAGTGTTCAGTGTCTTTCTAGGTTAATAACGAATTCACTTCTTAATTCTGAGTGCACAAAAATAAATATCTTACAATTAGTAATTACAAAAGTGTTAGTGTTCAGTGATTCAGTGATTGTTCAAATAATAAAAATAGTGTATAATCAGTGTTACACTTAGGTTATATAAATATAATGAGTTGGATTGATCTCACCAATTATTATACACTTTTTAAACTCTGGTAGGTTGTTTTCACAATTAAATATTGGTAAATCACTCTTCACTATTCACGGATTAAGTGGTTCACTGAATTTCATAACTCACAATTACAATAATATCTTGATCACCTAACCTGTCTGGTGTTCGATACTCGTTAATAATTTCCTGTACACAAGTAATACAGGGAGTGTGTTCTTTACTCTTCGAGGTGTAACAATCAACTAACTGGCGTAGGTTAATTTTTCTGACTTCTTGGACCAAAACTTCCAAAATTCCGATTGGTCGAAGCCCTAGGCATTGTCATTTGATGGCGTCGGTTTTTTCTAGTTCCAATATACCATCAAATAATTATTTTGAAAATCTCACCTTATACTAAATCTAATTTTAATGAGATGGTCATTAATGAATTCCTCTTTTCCCACTGATTATTTAGACACCTCACAAGATGGATTTCTGTTCAGTACCTTTGAAGTCACAATTTTTTTTTATGTAAATTTATGTTTTGTTTATAAAAGTGCCTTATATGTATTCTTAATTTTTAACACAGTTCCTATTCACCTTAAATGTGATAATGACAGTTAAACACAAATTTTAACACAATTATCTTATTCATACTTTAACTTCCTTAATTCCTTAATATACATTGTTTATTTAGAAAATACAACCATTTTATGGTTTACATTATACTCCCTTACTACAGTTCTTTTGAAACTTACTCTAATTGCAAACACCAGTTTTATACAATAACATTTTTAGGCCATTTCTTAATTTATGTAATAATATACACTTTAACACAAATTATAAATCATAACATTTAAATAAACAGCTTTCTTTCTTTAGAATAATAATCATCATGATCTGTTTACTTGTAACAGTTTGTTCATGATGTTTACTAATAATAATAGAAATTATAAATCATAACATTTAAATAAACAGCTTTCTTACTTTAACATGTAATCATCATGATCTGTTTCCTTGTAACAGTTTATTCATGATGTTTACTAATATTGACACAAATTATAAATCATAACATTTAAACAAACAGCTTTCTTACTTTAACATAATAATCATCGTGATTTGTTTCCTTGCAACAGTTTGTTCATGATGTTTACTAATAATAATCCAAATTATAAATCCTAACATTGAAATAAACAGTTTTCTTTTTTAGCATAATAATTATCATGATCTGTTGACTTGTGACAGTTTGTTCATGATGTTTACTAATAATAACACAAATTATATACCATAATTTAACCAACTATATTGGTAATTCTTTAAACATATTAAATGTCATCCTGACAAGTTCTATAATAGGATAATTAGTTCAGGATTCCTTATTAATAATCACTGAATTTTATGTCACAGATGTTAGCTACAAACTTTGGTATAGTTTTCATTACACTTCACAATATAACATTAATCATTTATGCCTAATATGACATGAGTGTCACCTGTGTTTAAGGCATTATGACCTACAGCATTTAACAGAAATAGGTATTACAATGCTGTGACATTCCCTATATACTTTACTTGACTATGGTATATCATTTTTATAAACTAAAACAAACATATTTACAACATATAACTTTAAACATAAACTTAGTACTTAACTATTGTTTTGTACTTCAATTTATTTTAATATCAGCTACAATGAAAACCTTGGGGCGCACTCCAGTAATTGTTTCTCTAATAGTATATTAAGAGGTATGCGCCCCACGTTTTTCATATGATATGATATGAGTAACGATCGTATTTTCTGAAATGCGCGCCACGTTTTTCATTGTAGCTGATATTTGGTCTCAGGTGTTTTAAGTATTCCCAAAATATAATTATTTTGATATTTTTAGTCCATTAGAAAAAGTTTTTTTTAATTTTTTTTAACTATATATTATTTTATATATTTTGTTATTGTGTAGTAGAAAATATAATCGAAAGCAATAAGATCTCGCTAGCATTTACAAAAAACGGATTTAACAATTTAAAATTTTGTTAATTTCGTATATTGGTAAGATAAATTGTTCCTGCTTCAGCAAGCATGGGACGCTGGTATAACGAGGATAGAGATTCACTGGTGAATCTTCGAGAGCAAATAGAAAAGATGCCATTGTATACGTCTTTTTTCATCCGTTAGTGTGAATATAAAAATGTATTATATTATATATGTAGTAATTGCTTGACTGAGATAAACTATTACTTAGAAAGGTTTAATGTCAGCAAGTTTGATCCAACGGGTTTAAGCCAGATTTACTGTAGGCCTATGCCTTTTCTTATATGCATTAAAATGTACAAGATCCTTTTAAACTAAATGTCGGTTATAATTAAAATACAAATGTATTAACTAACAGTTATGTGTTAAGATAATCTGAATCCAACTAACTTGTACTGTATGTGCATTCATTAACAGAAGAAATCTATTATTATTGTATTTATATAAACAAATATAATAAATACAAGGAATTTAAGTGTTACTATAAAAAGTGTAGTAATTCTAAACGTGTGCAGAAATATACGCCACATAAGAAATGCCAAAATCCATGTTTTGTTTACAGACCTTTCCTTTCAATACGGATTGTACTTTAACATCATACAGAATACTTGGCGACTGGCAAGTGTAGATGTGCAGTCGTCAACTCCACACTTCTTCCAAACACAGTTTGCGCAATCAACCCGCCCGCCACCTCTGACCAAAATAACTCTTCGTTGTCATATTTCTTGTAATTTTTAGTTGAGGAAACAAATACTTTGTCGAATTTATTTAATAAAGAAAATTAACAATTCAACTTGTTTCCCTGGTAACAAATAAGATTTAATTTTTTTCAAACCGATATTTTAATCTTTTTAAACCATCCAGGTAAGTAGGACGTTTCTTCTACTCGATAAATAAATAATGCACTTTATACATTATTTTAGGTATTTCTTTACTCATAATATGTAGTATATTTTATCTTCAATAGGTAGTGATTTTATTTATGTAATATTGGGTTATTTGTTTTTTAAAGGCTATTATTTCACATTTTCAAGGTTTTTTTATTGTTTCAATTTAATACTAATTTAAAATTTTCTGTTATTACACAGAGTGTTATTAGAATTTTAATAACTTCTCTTACAAACTAAAATTAATCATTCTGTTTTAACGTCAAGGTGAAAGAAATTAATTTTTAAAATATAATCAATATATTAATCTTTTAACTTGAAAGGGGTTGTATATTAACTAAATCACAATGCAAGTTATTAACGTCTTATATCAAACAGTGTTCCTTACCATATTTAGTGTTCGTTGGTAAATTACGCTTAGTGCTGGCTGTTGGTAAAACGAAACATAGTTTACTCGTGTAAATAAACGTTTTTCAAAGTAATTATAATTGCATTAAGATTATAAATTATTTATGTCGACTGAAGTCTATTACAGTATATGGTACATAATCTTTGGGATTCGATAAACACAACTGGTCTCCTAATTGGTAGGCTTTATTAATGCGTACTAATGCATAGGGTAACTCGTTTTCATATACTTCTGAACTGCTGACAACATAAGTATTACAGTTACTTCTCTTTTCTGTAGAAATAATTTGTTGTCTTGCCTATATAGTCATTAACATTAATCCTAAATGATTTCAATAACAACTTAGATTTACGGTTGAACTCAAGTTTTATTTTTCTTAGATTGCACTCAGTCCAGCCGCTGAGGATGCTTCAACCTTTCAGGGGCAAAATTTTGCTACTAGAAAAATAAAGTACTCGTAGTAAACCGTTAAGCTGATTTGTTATTAATAGTAAACACCACGAAAGCTTTCGATCGAGACTAATTCTGTTTGATTCAAAATTATTGGTGATTTTGTAGCTGTCGAAACTGTCTGCTGTTTTAGTGAACGCACAGGCTATGTTAACGAAGACTACTTTAGTATTAGCCACACTTTTGCTTTGTTTTAATAGCGTATTTTTGTTCTGTTTCCTATACAGCTATTGATCCAGTACGATGGGTTTTATTAAGAAGGTTTGCCAGTGTAAGTGATTGTAATTTCTACTACATATTTACGTCAATTAAGTTGCTAAGCGTGCAGTGCCTTAAATTATAATTAGTATATATAAATAATTATGGCTTGAATTTGTCTGTACTATTTTAATTTATGCACGTAAATTTATTGATAAAACATACACAGATCTCTCATAAATCTATTTGCACACACACACACACACACACACACACACACACACACACACACACACACACACACACACACACACACACACACACACACACAGACATCCGTAACCGTACATTTATAATTCAATATATATTGTTGTATATTTTCTCGATCCTAGAGTTTAACAAAACTTATGTTTACAATAATACAACATACATGTTTAACAATAACGATATACTGTATAGGCCTACTTGTTTTACAAGCTTTGATTCTTACAAGAACTCCAAACATCTGTGGAAATATCTATAAAAGTCAGGGATTAGGAAACGAAAGGATATCCTCCTGGAGTATTACAAAACAATAGCTATTACCACATCATATATGCAACTAAAATGTTAACCTTTTTGCGAAAACGAACGAAGACAAAACATTCAATTTGTTGAAATGAAAGACGTGTGCTACTGTACGTGTTTCCTAGATTGGAAAAAAGTGAAAACACTTATATTTCTTAATTAGAAAAGAATTAAAGTTGTATCTTTGCAGAAGAAGTTTAAACATAATACGAAAAGGTGATACGGACCCTTGGATCGCATAACAGATAGGAGACTATGAGTAATCATCTTGAGACGGAAACAGAAATGTTAGAGAGCAAGCAGGCTGTTGGCTGTGGAACAGGTTAACTGAGGTTTGAACATTGGAGTTGAAACGATGATGATAAAGACGACGATGTTAATGTTGATAGTGACTATGAAGATTAAATATTAAAATGTTTCTAAGCATTATATTTTTACCTTCAGACAAACAAGTGAACTCATGGAATGTGTTTGCGTGACTGCGTGCGTGTGTGTTTGTGTGTATGTTTTGTACCTCAAAGTCTGATTAATTAATTAAATGTGTTTATGTGTTTATTAAATGTGTTTTCATATTTTTATTGTTTTTAGACATACTTTGCTGCACTTGCCTAAAAGGCAAGCAGAAAAAGAAGAAGGAAAAGGGTAGGTGTCTTTAACACATTACCGTATATATTTTAATTTATGTTACAAGTTATAACAAAATTGAAGTTAGTTGACATAAAAATTTACCTAATGTACCTTGTACATAGCAATAGGGATTTGGTATTCACATTTAGGAATAAAAGGAAAATTTTCTGTATACTTCAAGGAATGTTTTCTTATTCTTTACATGTTGTTTCCCATGACAGGACCTTGTATGTTTTTTTTTTGGAGTAAGACAAGAACTGAAGTAATCAGTGCTTATACTCTTGACTGAAACATATTACCTGCCCATGCCAAGGGTGTGTATGGGAATTCACACTTCTGCTACGCAAGTAGCTGCTACTTTTAGGGGATCTGTGAACCATGAATTTTTTCTCCTGTCTTCATACAGATTGCTTATTGTTATCATATCTACCTGTTTTCCTATCTTAATGTGCAAATGAACTGGTTGGCTAGTTTACTACTGCTCATGTTTACCTGTACAACTTTAACCATTTCAAGTGCCCTCTGAAACACAGAATGCTCCCCTGTGCTTATGCTTTACGTCCATAAATAGAATACAACGTGAGGCAGCATGGTATACTTTTGTTCTGTGCCTACTTAAAGTAAGCCCCTTTCTTGTCTTTTCCTTTGCATATTTCCTCGAAATCTCCAAAGTTAAGATACCTAAAGTAAAGTCGTACTTTCATTTTCTTTCGACCTCCACACTTTGTACACACTATTTATATTCTCGCTGTGTATAGAACACTGTGCGCCTTGTTTTTGCTGAGGACAACTATTGCAGTCTTCTGTCTTGCGTTTCTGTGGGTAACAAAGACTTCGCTAGTTTCTTTCCCTTTTATTTTTTTATAGCTTCACGAAATTCCTCTGCATGTGCAGTGTTCTTCACTATGTTCAAGAAAACGTTACCTTTTTTAATTATTTAATGAATCAGAAGGCCACATTTGAATTTCTGTCCTGATGTTCTGTCGCAGTTCCTGTACTATGTTTCCATCATCTTGCTTAGTTTCATAATCATGATCTCAGACATAGGTTGTATATTCACGTTAACCTATTCCGTCTGTAGTCCAGATAGAGGTCCTTCTATTCCTGATGGCAAAGCTTTCCCTTCGATTCCCTTTTTCTTTTAATTTGTCCAGTCATCAGAGTATTTTCTTGTATTCTCTAGAATTCTCCTACAACTCTAGGTTTGGTTTTTGTTGGTTTTGTAGTGCACGGGGTATACTACTCGTGTGTACTCCAGGTTGTATCTCAATTCGTTTTAGGCTACTTAGATTTTTCCAACTCTTCCTACTATAGTGTATTTAATTATTATAAAGTAGTTACACTTAAAAACGGTTTCTCTAATTTGCATTAATGTAGGGTTATATAAAGGCAATTATTTTAATCCGTTTTAATATAGAATTTTATTTTATGTGGAAAGATATAGCAGGTTGTTTTAACCTAAATTTGGAACCGTAAACAGTTGTTTGTAGTTCTAAATGTTAAGTGATTACCATCTCACCATATAATTCTTTAAATTAAAAGACTACTCTGTTTTACAATAACGACTTGTGCGTATATATAATGCCTTTGTTAATTTTAGCAGATACCGTGGATAGGACTCGATATCCCGTCGAAGCCGCCTTGGTACCACTAGTGTACAGACCAGTACATCTGAACACCGAGGTATGTAGATTAATGAATATTTCACGGTTTCTAATCTAGTGTTTCTAAATACACCGTTCCCCTTACTCTATAACTGATTGAATTTTCTATATTTTCTGTCTTCTTTATCGATTAGTTTTATTTCTGACACAGTAAGATCTCAGTATACATTTTCGTTTAATTTGTATGTCTTAACTATCTAGAAACGAATTTATTAAGCTACTGTGCTATGTGAAAACTCAGTATCAGTACGAACACTGGAGGATACAATTTATAGAATATCTTTTGTTAAAATTGATAAAATCACATTTTCTAAAGTCGCAAGAACAGAACAATTTACGTTAAAATTTAATATATTCCAGTTGTTTGCAACCTACAGTCATTCAGTAACTGCTTCTGCATAAAATTTTGGGTTGTTTTTTGATTTGATTAGGCGTAAATTATATTAAGTATACAATTCTTAGTAAGGTACATACATCAGCTTATAAAAGTTTTGTTTGTGAAGGTTCTGTACAACGTTGTGTACAATTCCAGTTTGTTTTGAAACAGAAGTGTAATTCAACCCTGTACGCTGTTATTATAAAGGCTAGAGTTATTGGGTAAGCCCACTAAACTCGGCAGCATCACCTTTTATATATATTATTAACACTAATTTAGTTTACAGTATTTTAACTGCTATTGTTTTAATATTAGTACAATATTATGTTGTAATACTGAGACATCTCATTAATGCATCTCCATTAGCAAATTTACCGAGTTTTAAGAAAAGGAAACAGTCCTATTGTTTATATGAAATAATGTAATATAATTAAATATTATGACATTATATATTCAAACACTTTTTCTATTATATAATATATTATAACGTAACAATGTAATATATAATGTAATATAATATTATATAATACAATATAGCTTAAATTATATTTCTCAGTTGTTACCTATGTTAAAATTTTAGTTTATTATGATCAGTTCTTCTTTAGTAACATAATTTTACACTAGTTGTTATTTTATAAAAGGATTAATTTCATATTTCATTCTGATTTCAGTTGTGAAAAGGTGAAATTTTAATTACTGTAAAACTTTATGCCCGTTAAAACATTTGTGATTGTACATAAAACTTTACGTTAAATTAAAATATTAATTACTGAATGTTACTGCGGTTTAACTTTAATATAACTTAAAATGGAACGTGAAATTACATTATTTGGCAGTAGCATACGTTAGATATGTGCGTGGGTGTGTGTGTGTGTTTCGTATAAACAATAACACATTTATTTATGTGTGTATGTGTCCTGTAGTTTTCGTGTTTTGGTAATTAACTGTCTCTGCAGAATTAAGTTGCATGTATGTAGTAATAATAATTATTTAACAGTATTATTACGATTGTTATTATTACCTTATTGTTTCAGATAAGAACTGAAATACGGTTCGACAGCACCGAAACTTTGGTAAGTTGTGTTTTTGAGTGTTAATAGAAACATGTTTTAGCCTATTTTAGACAAGAACCTACAGTAGTTCCTAAAATAATAACTCTTTTAACTCCAACAATCTCTTTAAAAGTTCTTAAAATATATTAATAATATAACATAAGAAATAAGGAGTAAAAGATGTTAGTAATAGAAGTAAGGAGTTGAGCTTAATGTTGACTCTTGTACTGGTTATTGGTGGCCAACAAGACAGCTCTGCAGGACTGTTTAAAAAGCTAGCCATTATTTTTAACAACCAATTGAATGGAACCAATTCAATGAACTTTTACAAAGAAGCAAATATTTGCTATAAAGGACTAGAACTGAACTACTTGTTAATTTTGGTTCTTTCTTATATTACGGTATCAAAACTTAGAAAGTCAGAATATTTTTATAGCGAACGTGGGACTTTCACTAAAAACCACACAAATGATTTAGCCCTGTTATTTAAAATGTCCCAGACAGCTTAAATTTTGATTATGTTGGAGACGACCATGATCTTTGATATGTAATGGACCTTGATGATTTGTCAACAGGCCTTTGTTCAACTTTTATCTCTCCTCAATAAGAATTACTAAAGCCTTCAGTTGTTACGATACTGCTTGAAAATGCAAAACAAAACTGACAAATTAGAAGCAATTTGCCTTTGACAATATAATCGTTACTCTTCAGAAATCTATACCAACTTTTAACAATAGTTAAATTTTGATCTCAATAGTACCGACTATTTTATTTGTTAATCTGATAGGCAAAATATCAAATTGAAAATCGTAATCTAATTAAAATATTACGTAGAGATCTTCATGTTTTATCATCACATAATTTACTTTAACTGTTTATTACCATAAATATTGAAATCTCACTGGAAGACTTTTATTAATTAAACAGGAGAGCGGCGTATTTTGCTTTGTGTATGTGTGTGTGTGTGTGTGTGTGACGGGGTTAGTGTCTAAGATAATAAATTGATACTCAGTAGTTAACAGTAGACGCTCATTCCTAATTGATAAATAAATATTTGAATGTGGTTTAGTGATGTATTATGGAAACAGAAAAATACTGGCACTTTCATTATATACAAACGTAATTCGTAAGTTATTAGAAATGAATTAAATTATGTAACGTTTTGTGTATGATCTAAAAATACTGTTAAAATCATAAATAAAATATTGAAAGTTATTATTTTATAACTTTGCTCACTCATGTGTAAAAGACAATCCTATATTTTTAGATTATTTTTGCCGTTATTTACTACTGTTTCATATTACAAACAATGTTCCTCTCAACGCAAAGCAAATAATTATTAAAAAAATAAAAGGATTGGTCCACATTAACACACCACATAGGGCCACTTGTATGCATACTTGTGCTAGCTAACGCTATCGTGTTGTTATTCATATTTATGTACAAAAGATCTGTTCCAGCCATTACATTGGCTTGTCCTTAGAACAGCAACCGGATAAGCAGTAGTCTACAGATTGCTAGTTGAACCTATATCTCCAGTTAAATAAAATTATAACAAATATCAATACAATTTGTTTACTCAAATTTAATAACGCTACACTGTAATCCCTTATTTGAACATTCCTCTTCAAGATAGACTGCAAATAATATGTATTTGTTTTTGCGTGCTTGAAGGGAATTCTATGTATGCAAAATTAGTCATTGTGTATAGCCTACATTCATAGAATTTTGGTTCAGCTCCTGAAGTTCCAATTTCTACAAAGGGAGACTGTTCCTGTATATGTTTCTACATATTTTGTATACAGAATTCTGAAGTGATATACTTCGCATTTTACTACTAAATTAAATGTAGTAATAGTAAAATAAATAGACCCTCTGTTTATTTTTCAGTTCTGTACGGATGTTTGGAAGGTGGAGTATTGCATCCACCAAGGAGAACTGCAGATCGTCAGACGGCATGAGAAAACCTACATGACTGCCGTCTACACGGCAGATGTAAGTTGACAACGTAATACAGAATTCATTAAAAAACTTAATAAGATACAAAATTGTTTACTAGAGTGTTGTTACTTAAATGCTAGGTGTTAGATTTTACTTTTGTTTAGAACCAATTTCACTGTTTCTTACTTAACTGAATCTGGTGACATTAAGATGGATCTTAGGCATAGGATGACACTTATTTAATTTGTAGCATTTGAAGTACACACATAATAAAAGAGATTTCTTTATATTATAATACATTTTGTAAATATTTTGTGACTAGAATTTCCAAAAACGCTTTAAAAAACCTTATTTTCTTCAGGTTACTGTATTTTAATCTAATAATATATAATTTATTTAAACATTATTATTAACATAACCGTAAGTGTTTTTGATGAAACGGACGTTACACACTATACCTATTTCATTGGTTTGGCCATCAAATTCATAAGTAATGATCTGAGAAATTTCAAATTTTGTACAAACATTAGACTAAATGTATATTACAAATTACTCTCATTCAGAAAGTTAGATTCTTATTGAAAAAGTAATCGCCTGTTTAGCTACTGTAACGTGTAGAATTTAGAGGTAAATTTAAAAGTAGGCTCGCAGATGAACGGATACATGCAGCGGGTGAGCACGCGCATAAAATTTGTGTCATGGTTTAAAATAATAGTTTTGATTACGTACTACTTGGTCTAGTAATTACTTCCATATCCCTTAAGGAATGTGGTGATGGCAAAAAAAATCGTGTTCGAGATTATTGCAGATTCTGATTGTACTACACTCAAAACATGAAAAAAAGTCGTTTTCCGAAAAGTGTCTTTGTGTGTGTCTGTCTGTGTGTCTGTCTGTCTGTCTGTGTGTCTGTGTGTAGATTTTTTTTATGGCAAACGATAACTGCCGCAAATTCAAACAGAATCAAATAATGTTTTGCATACACCCCTGATTTGTAGAGTACTCACGATCTATTGTTTTTGGTGAAGATCGGTTGAGGGAAAGGGGTAGTTTACCAGCAACGGTTTTTTTTATCAAGGGAAATTGTTTTTTTTGGCAAACGATAACAGCCGCAAATTCAAACAGAATCAAATAATGTTTTGCATACACCCCTGAATTGTAGATTTCTCAAGATCTATTGTTTTTGGTGAAGATCGGTTAAGGGAAAAAGGTAGTTTACCTGTAACGTTTTATGTTTTAACAAGGGTATTTCCTATGGCAAACGATAACAGCCGCAAATTCAAACAGAATCAAAAGATTATTTGCATACAGCCCTAAATTGTTGACTTCTCAAGACCTATTGTTTTTGGTGAAGATCGGTTAAGGGAAAGGGGTAGTTTACCTACAACGTTTTTTTAACAAGGATATTTTATATGGCAAACGATAACAGCCGCAAATTCAAACAGAATCAAATAATTTTCTGCATACAGCTCTGATTTGTACAGTACTCAAGACCTGTTGTTTTTGGTAAAGATCGGTTGAGGGGAAGGGGTAGTTTACCTGCAACGTTTTTTATCAAGCGTATTTTCTATGGCAAACGATAACTGCCGCAAATTCAAACACAATCAAATAAGTTTTTGCATACTTCCCTGAATTGTAGAGGTCTCAAGGACTTTCGATTTTGGTGAAGATCGGTTAAGGGGAAGGGGTAGGTTACCTGCAACCTTTTACGTTTTAACAAGAGTAAAGTACTTGAAAATTTTATTTAAACTTTTTGAAACAATGGTAATTGTTAAAAATAAAATAATTTTGTTGCCAGGCAATAAAATTATAATTTTTTCATTTTAATGTAAATTATGTTTGAGTTAATATCTTTATATATACAGTGGAACTTGGTTATTACGGCCTCGGCTGTTACGTCAACTCGGGTGTAGCGTTATTTTGTCATAAGTCCGGTCAAACTGATATCTTTAACATTATAAAAATTCCCGGTTTTAACGTCACTAAATATTGTACTACTCTGTTATAGCGTCAAATATTTCTCAGATATTTTACTCTAAATTTCATATAAACGTATATATGTGCGCGTGCGCGCTAGCCCATGGCTACAGACATACATTGTATGCAAGCAATAAGCACTGTAACAGGACTGCCGGCGCCAGCCATTTTACGTGCTCCAACGGATGGCTAGATCGATTTAAGGCCCGACACTCGATTTCCTTTGCAAAAATTTGTGGTGAGGCAAAATGCGTAGATCTGAACGTTACAGGCGATTGGGTGCGTAACACTTGGCCAGAAATTAGACGATCATATAAAGATGAAGACATCTTTAATGGACATGAAGCTGGAATTTTTTATAAATTAACTCCAGATAAGACTTTCAAATTTAAAAATGAAAAGTGCGTTGGTGGGAAGCTCTCTAAACAAAGAGTTACAGTTTTTGTTTGTGCGAACATGACGGGAACCGAAAAAAGGAAACTTTTAGTTATCGGGAAAAGTTTGCATCCTAGATGTTTTAAAAACATCAAAAAACTTCCTGTAAGTTACACTGCCAACATAAAAGCGTGGACGACTTCTAGTATTTTTGAAGATGACTTCTGTACGTGTGTATGTCACTGAACTCCTCCATGTATAAAAATATCGGTATGGAGAACCATACATGACTTCCATGTTCTAAGATTTATATTTAAAATCATATTCGAAATGAAATATTTCCATAGAAACTACGTCTTTCTACTTATTGCTTCAGCATTAACCAGAGTACTGTGGTCACTAACGTATACCACCTAACGTTTTCGCACTTGATTTTCACCGATGATGGCAGTCGATGGCACTGCCGAAAACTCTGGTTTTGCAGAAAACATTGGACTACGGCTAAAGAACCCGGGAAGCAATTTTAACAAAAAACTACTTCTTTGTTGCCGATAACGTAGTACACATATAAAAAATTCAACTACACTTTCAACTATAATTTTTAATAATAGAAAATTACCCGCACCCCGTTCACCTAACTTCTTCATTTATTGATATTTCATCTACGTTTCTATAGTGGATTACTATGAGCTTCTTATCAGGATAATTTATTTATAAAAATTAAGTACTTTGCTCTTGTTAAATTATAAAATGTTTCAGGTAAACTACCCCTTTTTCTCAACAGATCTTCTCCAAAATCAACAGACCTTCCGTCCTCTACAATGCAGGGAAGCATGCAAAAAAATATTTGATTCTGTTTAAATGTGCGGCAGTTATCGTTCGTCATGGAAACATTTCTCTTGTTACAACATAAAATGTTGCAGGTAAACTACCCCTTTCCCTTAACCGATCTTCACCAAAATCGATAGACCTTGAGCTCTCTGCAACTCAGGAAAGGGTGCAAAAAATTATTTGATTCTCATTGAATTTTCGGCAGTTATCGTTCGTCATAAAAAAATTACCCTTTTTAAAACATAAAACGTTGCTGATAAACTACCCCTTCCCTTAACTGATCTTCAACAAAATCAACAGACCTTGATTTCCCTTTAGTTAAAAAAGGTATGTAAAAACCTAGTTGATTCTGTTTGAATTTACGGCAGTTATCGTTCGTCATTAAAAAATTACCCTTCTTAAAACATAAAATGTTGCTGGTAAACTACCCCTTTCCCTTAACCGATGTTCACCAACACCAATAGGTATTGAGAACTCTACAATACAGGGCTGTATGCAAAACATCATTTGATTCTGTTTGAATTTGCGGCTGTTATCGTTTACTATAGAAAAAAATTACCCTTGATAAAAAACCGTTGCAGGTAAACTACCCCTTTCCCTTAACCGATCTTCACCAAAAACGACAGGTCCTGGGTACTCTACAATTTAGGCCAGTATGCAAACAATTATTTGATTCTGTTTGAATTTGCGGCTGTTATCGTTTGCCATAGAAAACACCCTTGATAAAACATAAAACGTTGCTCGTAAACTAACCTATTCCATTAACCAATCTTCACCAAAAACAATAGGTCTTGAGAACTCTACAATTCAGGGCTGTATGCAAAACATTAGTTGATTCTCTTTGAATTTACGGCAGTTATCGTTCGTCATAGAAAAAATACCCTAGTTAAAACATAACACGTTGCCGGTAAACTACCCCTTTCCCTTAACCGATCTTCACCAACACCAATAAGTATTGAGAACTCTACAATACAGGGCTGTATGCAAAACATCATTTGAATCTGTTTAAATTTGCGGCTGTTATCGTTTACCATAGAAAAAAATACGCTTAATAAAAAAACGTTGCTGGTAAACTACCCCTTCCCCTTAACCGATCTTCACCGAAAACAATAGGTCATGAGTACTCTACAAATCAGGGCTGTATGCAAAACATTATTTGATTCTGTTTGAATTTGCGGCTGTTATCGTTTGCCATAGAAAATACCCTTGTTAAAAAAACGTTGCAGGTAAACTACCCCTCTCCCTCAACCGATCTTCACCAAGAACAACAGGTCTTGAGAACTCTACAATTTAGGGCAGTATGCAAATAATCTTTTGATTCTGTTTGAATTTGCGGCTGTTATCGTTTGCCATAGGAAATACCCTTGTTAAAACATAAAACGTTACAGGTCAACTACCCCTTTCCCTTAACCGATCTTCACCAAAAACAATAGGTCTTGAGTACTCTACAGATCAGGGCTGTATGCAAAACATTATTTGATTCTGTTTGAATTTGCGGCTGTTATCGTTTGCCATAAAAAATACCCTTGTTAAAAAAAGTTGCTGGTAAACTACCCCTTTCCTTCAACCGATCATCACCAAAAACAATAGGTCTTGAGAACTCTACAATTTAGGGTTGTATGCAAATAATCTTTTGATTCTGTTTGAATTTGCGGCTGTTATCGTTTGCCATAGAAAATACCCTTGTTAAAACATAAAACGTTACAGGTAAACTACCCCTTTCCCTTAACCGATCTTCACCAAAAACAACAGGTCTTGAGTACTCTACAAATCAGGGCTGTATGCAAAACATTATTTGATTCTGTTTGAATTTGCGGCTGTTATCGTTTGCCATTAAAAATACCCTTGTTAAAAAAACGTTGCAGGTAAACTACCCCTTTCCCTCAACCGATCTTCACCAAAAACAATAGGTCTTGAGAACTCTACAATTTAGGGCTGTATGCAAATAATCTTTTGATTCTGTTTGAATTTGCGGCTGTTATCGTTTGCCATAGGAAATACCCTTGTTAAAACATAAAACGTTACAGGTAAACTACCCCTTTCCCTTAACCGATCTTCACCAAAAACAATAGGTCTTGAGTACTCTACAAATCAGGGCTGTATGCAAAACATTATTTGATTCTGTTTGAATTTGCGGCTGTTATCGTTTGCCATAGGAAATACACTTGTTAAAAAAACGTCGCTGGTAAACTACCCCTTTCCCTCAACCGAACTTCACCAAAAACAATAGACCTTGAGAACTTTACAATTTAGGGCTGTATGCAAATAATCTTTTGATTCTGTTTGAATTTGCGGCTGTTATCGTTTGCCATAGGAAATACCCTTGTTAAAACATAAAACGTTACAGGTAAACTACCCCTTTCCGTTAACCGATCTTAACCAAAATCAACAGATCTTGAGAACTCTACAATTCAGGGCTTTATGCGAAACATTATTTGATTCTGTTTGAATTTGCGGCTGTTATCGTTTGCCAAACAAACAAAATTACCCTTGCTAAAAAAAAACCGTTGTTGGTAAACTACCCCTTTCCCTCAACCGATCTTCACCAAAAACAATAGGTCGCGAGTACTCTGCAAATCAGCGCTGCATGCAAAAAATTATTTGATTCTGTTTGAATTTGCGGCAGTTATCGTTTGCCATAAAAAAATCTACAGACACACACACAGACAGACACACAGACAGACACACACACACAGACACTTTTCGGGAAACGACTTTTTTTCATGTTTTGAGTGTAGTAGAATCAGAATCTGCAATAATCTCGAACACGATTTTTTTTGCCATCACCATACTTCCATTCCTTAAGGAATATGGAAGTAAAAATTACCCTTGATAAAAAACCGTTGCAGGTAAACTACGCCTTTCTCTTAACCGATCTTCACCAAAAACAATAGGTCTTGAGAACTCTACAATTCAGGGACGTATGCAAAAAATTATTTGATTCTGTTTGAATTTGCGGCTGTTATCGTTTGCCATAGAAAATACGCTTGATAAAAAAAGTTGCCGGTAAACTACCCCTTCCCCTTAACCGATCTTCACCAAAAACAATAGGTCTTGAGTACTCTACAAATCAGGGCTGTATGCAAAAAATTATTTGATTCTGTTTGAACTTGCGGCTGTTATCGTTTGCCATAGAAAATACCCTTGTTAAAAAAATGTTGTTGGTAAACTACCCCTTTCCCTTAACCGATCTTCACCAAAAACAATAGGTCTTGAGAACTCTACAATTTAGGGCTGTATGCAAATAATCTTATGATTCTGTTTGAATTTGCGGCTGTTATCGTTTGCCATAGGAAATACCCTTGTTAAAACATAAAACGTTACTGGTAAACTACCCCTTTCCCTTAACCGATCTTCACCAAAAACAATACGTTTTGAGAACTCTGTAATTCAGGGCTGTATGTGAAACATTATTTGATTCTGTTTGAATTTTCGGCTGTTATCGTTTGCCAAAAAAAAAAATTTCCCTTGATAAAAAAAAACCGTTGCTGGTAAACTACCCCTTTTCCTCAACCGATCTTCACCAAAAACAATAGGCCGCGAGTACTCTACAAATCAGGGCTGTATGCAAAAAATTATTTGATTCTGTTTGAATTTGCGGCAGTTATCGTTTGCCATAGGAAAAAAATCTACAGACAGACACACACACAGACACACACACAGACAGACACACACACAGACAGACACACACACAGACACTTTTCGAAAAATGACTTTTTTTCATGTTTTGAGTGTAGTACAATCATATTCTGCAATAATCTCGAACACGATTTTTTTTGCCATCACCATACTTCCATTTCCTTAAGGAACATGGAAGTAATAATATATCGTTCGTGGCAGGTAAGCATATCTCAGTTATGTAATGTTTACGTTTCCATTTTATTATTATGCCTACAGCAATAAAAAGGCAGGTAAGACACACACACACACACACACACACACAATTCACGTTATTTCTGGCCTCACTCATGTTTATTTTCTTACATTTGCACGCTTTTTAAATGGAAAGTGCCGAAACCCACACCAACATAACGCGTGCAAGCCGAAAAAATGGAATCAATTTGCTTCCTGTGGATCGCTGGGCAATGTAACTGCACGTGTTTACAGAGGAACGATTCATAGACAGACTTTCCGTCTTTAGGGAATGAACCCTCTGCAAGATGCTGAGGGTCCATGAGTGACTTCCGAGCGCTCCTTCTTTTTCGCGTGTTTGTTCTGTGAAACATACACTGTAGATTCGCAGCTTTACTCTAAGCAACGCTCAATAGGAAATGTTGAAAATTTTTCTCCACAGTGTACCCTCATTCACACTAAACCTGCTCTGATGTTTTAATTACGGACATCATAATATTAAAACTTTGGAAACTTGAGCACTACTTAATGGAGATCAATCATTATCTTATACAAGCCATTAATTTTATGCATATATTTTATATATATGTGTACAACGTTATCGGCAACAAAGAAGTAGTTTTTGTTAAAATTCCTTCCCGGGATATTTGGCCGTAGTCCAATGTTTTCTACAAAACCAGACGTTTCGGCAATGCCGTCGACTTCCATCATCAGTGAAAATCGAGTGCGATAACGTGAGGTGGTATACGTTAGTGACCACAGTACTGTGGTTAAGGCTGAAGCAGTAAGTAGAAAGAAGTAGTTTCAAAAATTCGCTGTGGCAAATATTTGAAGAACAGGAATACCCTCAACAACTTATAAAACCTATAGAATGCGTATATAACGGAACAAGAATAGTTGTTACAAAATTTGTAGGATATCCCAACAAATATTTCAACCAGGGTGTTAGACAAGGGTGGAGTATATTAGCTACTCTTTTTAACATTTTATTTGACGAACTGCGTGGAAATGGATACATCTAATAAACCCTGGTATCAAGTTATCACGAGACAAATATTTGAATGAGCTATTGCTTGCTGACGACTTGCTTGTACTTCAAAGTACAGAATCTGACTTCCAAAAATCTGTTTTTAATCTACGTCATATTTTTAAACAATACAGTATGAAATCGCCACTCAAAAACCATAGGTAATAGTATTTTTAGTCAAAGCACCAATAAGAACAAAAATAATGGTTAATGATCAAATCCTGGAACAGATGAGCCTTTTCAATTATTTGCAAATGCTATCGGCTATGATGGGAATTATGATATTGATGTTAAGTTTATGTCCAGGTACCAAATTAAAAGATCTACAAAGTTATGGGAGACCATGTACTGTCCTATAGGTGTGGATTATAGACAACAACTAAGAAACCAGACAGTAAAGTACAGGCCTTGGAAATGGCGTTCTTAAGAGGGGAGTTAAAAGGTCTTCTAAACTCGACGGTATAAATAGTGAGACCATTAGAGAAACATTACAAGGTGCTAGCTTGAATGAGATATTACTAGATTACAAACAACTATTGAAAAACACTTGAAAAGAATGCGAGATTCCAACAAGTGTAGAAATACAAACCTATAGGACACGGGCGTGTGGGTAGACGCATGATGAGATAACTGGATGATTTTTGAAGGGGGAACAGGCAGCACCTGGCTTATGCCGTGTTCTGAAGATGACATTACTTGGGACATAATTTTGGAGAAAGTGTCTGCAGGTAGAAATCATAGTGGCAAACGTGTATGGAAAGAGAGGACGGGGATGAAGAAAAGTTGGAATGTTAGATTGCGATATCAAAAAACAAAAGGTGCTATAGTCATATAAGAACAGATGAATAGGACCGAGAATAATACAGAGATCAGGGCATCAAAGGCAAGAGGAAGACAACTATGAATAAAAATTACAGGAAGTCAAGGCCCGTAAATGGGCACACCTTCCATATGACTCGTTCCACAGCCGGTCGAAGTCCAGACTGACCAAACAAGTCTGTAAATACAAACCTATAGGACACAGGTGTGTGGATAGACACAGGAAGACATGACTGGAGGATCTTTGAATGCGGCACAGGCAGCACCTTGCCTATGTCTGTAATGTTAGTCATTGACTGTAATGTTAGTCAATGCGGACAATATTCTCCAAGAAATTCTAAGTAGTGCGCAGTACTGGAACTCCGTTTCTGGGTGGTACAACGGTCCTGCAAACCGGAGTACCAAAAAATTACTAAAAAATATGGAACACAAAAAAAATATAAAACATAAGCCGGGGTCAGCTCCATGAAAAACCATCACCTTGGTTTTCAATGTGGAGATGTCTAATCCAAAATCCTAGAAAATTGAGCCGTCTGGTAGCCGATTTCTGAGTTCGATAGGATTTCCTGATAATCAGCAAATAACAACGTGTCAAGTGCGGAGTTGACACAATCATAAAAGGTTCTGAAACGCTTATCTGCCATTCATTGTGCAAGACGTTGTCTATATACAAATTATAAAGGAAAGTGACAATTGGCACCCTTGTCGTACCCCAGAATTGATCAGGCCTACACTAGGTGTCATACTGAGTCTTCCTGTCTCAGTTAGAATATAAAGTGTCTTTTGCATACAAAGACTTTGTATGGCTCTAATGAGGTGTTGCAGGATCCCTTTCTATCCCATTATTGCCCACTGTCTGCCCCCATTCACTCTATCAAATGCTTTCCAAAAGCGATAATATAATATATAACAAACAAATACAATGCAAAGAGCTATGTTTCAATTACAAGAAGTTGCAAGAGAGTACTCACTGACAATTTGAGTTCAAAATATTAAAGCCATGGTGGCCTTTAAAGGTAAATATCCAGTGATGACCAAGATAGTTATAAACAACAGCTCTTTAGAACAAGAGAGCCGTTTCAAATATCTCAGCTGTGCAGTAAGCTATGAATCTGAATATGATATAGGAGAGAAATAAATAAATTTACGAATATTTTGGTACGATTTATAGAAATCTTAGAAAGACACAAGACACACAAAGCATTAAAAATTATAAGAATTAAACTTTATAAGACAATTGGAATACCCAAATTAATTTATACGAGTGAGGAAATGACAAAAAAGGAAAGCGGCAAGATTCAGAGTGCTGAAGCATAGTTTCTTCGAAATACTTTAAATTATAAATTGCAAGATAAAATATGGTATTAGGATATCAGATCAGAACTCGAAGTAAAGGATATTAATTAAATAACTTTGATTTACAGAAGACAATGGTGGGATCATCTGCAAAGGATGATAGAGGATCGATTGCCGAAAGCGGCACTGAAATATAAAGCCATTGGTAAACATACAAATACAGCAACATACTGTAAACGTGAAGAGTTACTAACAAAGAAAAATTATACTTCAATATATACTGTGTGATACAAACAAAAAACGTTTTAATAAAGTAATAGAGGATGCACCACAAGATATTCATAAAATGATTACTGTACTCAATTTTCTGTACGGTTGTTGCTACTGTAACTAAACACTTGCCTTTTGTATCAAAGTGACTTAAGAATTGTAAAGCAGACAGGGTGCCTAATGTATCGTTAAGTTAGTACAAAGTGCGATGTAATCTAGGAAGAAAAGCGAAGTAACTGACTACAATGTTACTAAAATTGTTCACGTTTATTAGACGATAATGCTAAAAAAAGTCAAGGTTATACATTGACCTTTAAAAATTACAAAAGTTAGTTGGTCACACATATAGTCCTACACAGATACGGTTCAACTTGTGGAGCTTCTTCACCACGTCATTGTTTATAATGTAAGACCCTTTGTAACGTGTACAAGTAACTTTCTAGCAGTTATTTACTGTGCGTGACATTCAACCCAGCGCGTGCAAAAATAAAGTATGCGAAAAACAGTATATTTTACTTTTAATAAGTATATACGGTATATTTCTGGCTTAATTAAAACTTTTACACAGTAAATAAACACTTTTTTTCTTAAATATGTCTCAATATAATTTATGTTTTTTTTCCACTCAGCGCCAATGCAGTGCCATTCTGATAGGCTGTACTACGTTTTTTAGACATAAAATTAATTTCCATATTTTGAATATTATTTTAATTTTCTAACTACGACAAAGTACTGCACTGTATGACTTCGTTAAATTATTTTTCTAGCCATTTTATATGTTAAAATATTTTTATTACAAGTCTGCAGATAGAAACAGAAATATATGAAAATCTAAATAATATATTGCCACAATACATTATTTAGATATATATGTGCATATTTGCCCAGGGCGGTATGTTTTATATTGTAATTACCGTAATATGGAACAGTTTTATACAGTTTTGTGCAAGAAAATGCAGGCTAAGGCCTGTCGAAAAACGTACACCTGCCGCCCCGTAAGATACAGCATGTGTGTGTTTGTGTGTGTGAGCCAGTTCCGACAAACATTGAACGAAAAGATGGGGTGATGCGTTACAGCCGTAATCAGGTTTTAACAGTATTGTAATAAAATAATTAATACGTTTTAAACCTGTTAACGAAGACTTACGCCAATTATAAAGACACCATTATACGTATTAAGGGACTTTTAACGAGTATGGTAATGTAAAATTTATTTCCAGAGGTGCAATATTAATGATGCTAAATAATTAATATTAATTACTAGTGTAATTGATGAGTAATTAATATGTGTGGTTATGTGAGTGACCAGAGAAAAATAACGCAAACAATGATATCGATCAGGTGACGAACATGTTCATGAGTTCGCGATAATTAACCAAAAAGTGAGTAATAAAAAGAACGCTTTGGCAATCTCCAGCTGGTCGAAAACAGGCCTGTTCCTGTTAAATCGCCACCAGTATAAATACCACTGGCAATTTTGGGCGATCACACACTCAGACTCAAGAAATCTACAGACGACGTTACGCTGCCCGATTGCAGATCAACATGGACACACACACACACCTCCACACTCACACCAAAACGTAAGGAGGAATTCTGGAGCATCAACAACAACAACACCTAGAGACAACGACCACAGCAGCAGAATCATCATCATCATCATCAGCATACTCTCAGGAATCTGGACACACACACACACACGCACACGCACAAGCACACGCACACGCACACACACGCAATGGTAACGGGAGATTTACGCAGGTGATATATAAAAATTATATTTTATTGTGAAGAGAACTCTCGAAAAAAGAACATAAATATGTCCAAATAATAATTAGAGTTGGAAGTAAAATAGTAGTTAGATACGAGAGTGTAATTTAACCACAACTTGTAGAAAAGAGGTATTAATCTTTTGTTGTATTTTTTTGGGTGTGTCAGTATAAATCAATAATAGATTAGAAGTAAATGTAATATCAAATTTATTTGTTTATAGCAACAATAAATTCATTCTTAAATCTTAATATTATTTTGTTGGTAAATGAGTTGTTATCAGTAATTAAAATTTTAGTTAATTTCAGACACACAAATAAAAAGAATTTAAATAACTTGTTTAACATGTTTGGTTAGTTAATAAGATTATTTGGGTGTTTATGTTTGTTGTATGTTATGAATAGCACAGCAGGTTACAGATTTGTAAAGCTTATAAAGGTGAATATTTATTTGTATAATGTTTGAAATTTTAATAGTTAAATATTTTTCTATCAAGTAATAAATCTAAGAATGATTATTTTGAAACGTGTTTAAATGATTATTTCATGTCAACATCTCACTCCTGTTTAAAAATTATTTAATTATTGTGCAACCACATATACTTGACGCGACGAGAAACAAAATCCTATGACCTGGCCGGTGTAGTACATATTATAGTTGCGCTGAGAATATGATAATATATTTGTATAATTGTTGTAACGTTGCATAATAAATTGCGTGCCCAAAGTGGGGCCCCGATAGTCAAAGAAGCCATAATAAATTGGCGTGCTGCGATAATTAACGAACCATAATAAGTTGGTTCAGCATTAATAAGTGTATTGTTATTAATGTTATTATATTGTAATTTTAATATTTTTGTGTATTTCACAACTGGCACTCAACAAAACTAAAAGAGGAGAGAAATTGTTGGTATGAGATGATTTATAATAATAACAAGTATAAATAAATAATATCATATAAAAAACCAATAGATTCGAGGTTTACCAATAATAATTATTTTAAAATATAAATAATAAAAATAATTCAACATGGCAGAATCAAAAGGATTTGATATGGAAGCATTTCAAAAGATGATGCTTGTTAAACTTTGTACCTTTTAATAATTGCATATGTAAACAGCTGGTTCGTGCAGTGACGTCATCCCCCCCCCGCTAAACTGCTACCAGCGTGTCTCAATACGCTGCTCGCAGTTCTAGTTAGTTAACTGCTAATCGCTGACCGGACAACAGCCTTCATCGCCGCGGCTATGTAACTCTTTCAAATCGGAATTACTTCAATTTATTCTTATATTTTTCAGTACTTATTTAATTCCTACTTTTGCAATGTATGCCAAGCGACACTGCACGGGTCATGCAATCATTTTTACAAAAATTTAAATAAACAATTATTTTTAAAATAATTTTCATATAACTATTTTTAAAAAAATAAGTACATATTATAATAAGAAATTAGATTAAGTTATACCACTCGCTGGCTGCCGCATTATATCAGAATTTGATAAAATACTCAAATTACATTAATTGTTCACCTGTTCTGCATTTATTTTTCGATTTCGGATCACCAGCTTGCAGTTCAATCATGACTGATGTGAAAGCTTTGATTAAAAAACGTGGCACACTTAAAGCCTCTATATCCTGTATAAACACCTTCGCGGACAATTTCGATCATGAAATAAATGATCACCATGCTTTAAAAATAAAACTTCGTCACTTGATGGAGTTTTCCGCGAGGTATGATGAAATTCAAACCCAAATTGAGGCTGATGAATCTGATTTTACATCGGTAAGTGACAGGGTTCACGCAGAGGATGATCTCTGCACTATTGAGTGTAAGCTGCAAAATTTATTAGAACGTGTAGAAGAGGTGAGAAAAAAAAACATTAAATCAAGCTGAAGTTACTCCAATTAAAGCATCCCCTATTTAGTTAGAGCCAATTAAATTGCCTTGCTTCTCAGGCAACATTATTGATTGGCAGCACTATTACAACATGTTCTTGGAGTTAGTACACGTCAGAACGGACCTGACGGACATCCAGAAATTGCACTACTTACATTCTTCACTAAGGGACGAGGATTTATATGTAATAAAGTCTCTCCCAATCACCAATGATAATTATGCGGTAGCCATTGAGCTATTGAAGGCCAGGTATGCTAGTAAATTAATTGTCTCAGCGTATCATGTAGGGAATGTCTTGGGCATGAAGTCCATTCAGCAAGAGTCCATGGTTGGCATTTCAAAATTTATTGACGAAATCACCGCAAATAGAAACGCTTTGAATTCATTTAGTTTACCTGTAAATACTTTTGAAATTATTTTTGTACAATATTTAACTCAGAAACTCGATAACCAGACATGCCGACTATGGAAGGAAAGTCTATCCGACGAGCGATTCCCTAATTTCAACAATTTCATTAAATTTCATTAATAGTAGAAGGCAATTAATGCAAAACGTTGTGGCATCAACCCGTTCAGCAAACATAACACAAATTAGCGATAAGATTCCCTATCGCAAGACTATTAAACCCGTTGAGCTCATTAGGTCAACATTTCATACTAATATCAACAATAACATTTGTCAGCTGTGTCGCGGTAAACATAGACTGTCTGAATGCCCACAATTCGTGGCTACATCTCCCTTTGAGCGAAAGAACATTTTACTTAAATACAAACTTTGTTTAAATTGCATGCGGCCAGGCCATGAGCCCTCACACTGTCCTTCCCAATTTTCTTGTAGGACATGTTCCAAACGACATCATACAATGATTCACATATCAGGCAGTAATACTTCAAGCAGGGGCAACAATCAATTTTCCCTCAAATTACAAACGAATAAATCTATTCTGTTATCCACCGCTGTCTGCATGACAACGGACCAAACCGGTAGGAAACATCCAGTAAGAATTCTATTAGATTCAGGATCTCAAGCAAACTTCTGTACCATGAGTTTCGCACGCCGCATGGGTCTAAAATTAACCAAGTCTCAACTACCCATCACTGGTATAAACAATTCCCTATGTTAAGCTGACTTTAGTACAAGGGTAAGGCTGAATTCTCGTTACAAGGATTTCAATCTGTACGTCCATTGCGCTGTTTTTCCCAGTATTACGAATAATCTCCCCGCAGTATCGTTTAATATTTCATCCCTAAATATACCAAAAAACATATTCTTAGCTCACCCGCAACTAAACTTTTCTTCACAAATGGACATATTACTTGGTTCCCAGTACTATTTACAATTGATTGAACCTATTAAATTCATCCGTAGCCACACTTTCCCATAATACAGGAGACAAAATTGGGATTCATCCTCGCTGGTAACCTGTCCTTTAATGTCGACATGACAAACTCTGTTTCATCATTTATAGCGTGCGAAGTTAACAATGCAATTTCATCGCAATTAAAAGACTTCTGGCAATTGGAGGACGTTGCAGTCCGTACTCCCTCAGTTGAGGACTCAGAATGCGAAAGTCATTTTATCGCTAACACTTTCCACAATAATAGTGGTAGATTTGTTGTATCCCTACCTCGCAGGGGATACAACTCTCATTTGGGCGATTCTCTTTCCGGAGCTATTCGCAGATTTCAATCACTGGAACTTAAGTACAAGCAGAACCCTGCTCTTCATAAAGACTATAGTAAATTCATGCAGGAATATTTAACTGTGGGTCACATGTCTTTGCTTGGTTCTTACGATTTGTCAGTCAATAAGTCAGACACCTTCTACTTACCGCACCATTCGGTTTTTAAAGGCTCTAGTATAACCACCAAATTGCGAGTTGTTTTCGACGGCTCTGCCAAAACAACAAATAATTTGTCCTTAAACGACACATTAATGGTTGGTCCCACGGTCCAGCAGGATCTTTTTTCAATTATGTCTCGGTTTAGAACGCACCGATACGTCCTCATTTCGGACATTGAAAAAATGTACCGTCAAATTTTAGTTACTCCCAGGGATTCTAATTTGCAACGAATTGTTTAGCGCGACGCCCCTTATAGGGAACTTCAACACTACCCCTTGAGGACAGTCACATATGGGACTGCAAGCGCTTTATTTCTGGCCACAAGATGTTTGGCACAAATAGCCCAGGAAAAGAAAACTCAACACCCTATAACCTGTTCTGCTATCGCAAACGATTTCTATGTGGACGATCTCATGACCGGCTCAGATAACCCACACATTTTATCAGAAATGAAGTCCGACATTACAGATTTATTAAGTCAATACGGGTTTACTTAGCACAAGTGGTTTTCCAATGATCAAACCATTATAACTTCACACGCCAACTCTTCCCTTGACTTTAACAAGAATCAATCTATACGTACTTTGGGTATTCAATGGGACATTAACGATGATAGTTTCATATAGTTTTCAAAGAAATTTCGAAGTGGAGGTATTTAACAAGAGAAAGGTATTATCCGTTATCGCCGGAATTTACGACCCATTAGGACTTATTGGCCCGGTTACATTTTGGTGAAAACATTTCATGCAGATACTGTGGTTAACGGGAACAAGTTGGGACGACCCCCTGTCAGACTCATTATCTAATCAATGGGTAGAACTTTATGCTCAGTTGATATCAGACACTTATTTTAACATTCGAAGATCTGTAAAGAATTTAAATAATTCCCAAATCACTTCATTTCAACTCCATGGGTTTGCCGACGCTTCAGTAAAGGGTTACGCGTGCTGCATTTATGTGCGAACGGAGTATTCAAACCACAGCATTTCATCAAACTTATTATGCTCTAAATCTAGAGTCTCTCCCTTAAAGCAGGTAACATTACCCCGACTTGAACTTTGCGCCTGTCTCTTATTGGCTCAGTTGGTTTCCAAGGTTGTAAACGCTGTGAGTTATAAATTTGACGAATTGTATTTTTACTCCGACTCAATGATCGCCTTACACTGGATTCACCAGCAGTCTTCCAGATGGAAAGTACTTGTTTCCAACCGCGTTGCGGAGGTACAGCGACTCACTGCAAAGGGTACCTGGTGGCATCATGTCTCCTCACATGACAACCCTGCTGATATCCTATTTTTACGCTTTTTACACTGTCACCCACAATGGTGGTATGGTCCATCCTGGTTGTCCAATGAGTCATCATCATGGCCCACCAGTGCTTTCGATGCCCATTCACCCTGCACTCATCCCGATCTTGATCAAGAAAAACGTAAACAAGTCCAAACTACACTGGTTGCCACTTCATCTACGTCTAATTACTTTGAAAACTAATCTTCGCTTTCAAAACTCTTTCGTGTATTTTCTTACTGCCTTCGATTCATTCGGAACTCTAGACTTCCCATAGCTGACAGAAACACTTCTTTTTTACTTCCCATGAGCTACATGGCACACTTTTGATTTTTATTCGTCAGTCCCAGCGATCGCACTTTAATATCGAAATCAAGGAACTTGAGGCATAACGCTCTATCCCTAATAATAGCAAAATTCTTTCATTTAGCCCCTTTATGGACAATACGGGGATATTACGCGTGCCAGTATAAATACCACTGGCAATTTTGGGCGATCACACACTCAGACTCAAGATCTCTACAGAAGACGTTACGCTGCCCGATTGCAGATCAACATGGACACACACACACACACACACACACACACACACACACACCTCCACACTCACACCAAAACGTAAGGAGGAATTTTGGAGCATCAACAACAACAACACTTAGAGACAACGACCACAGCAACAGAAACATCATCATCATCATCATCAGCATACTCTCAGGAATCTGGACACACACACACACACGCAACTGTAATGGGAGATTTACGCAGGTGATACATAAAAATTAGCCTATATTTTATTGTGAAGAGAACTCTCGAAAAAAGAACTTAAATATGACCAAATAATAATTATAGTTTTAAAGTAAAATAGTAGTTAGATAAGAGAGTGTAATTTAACAACAACTTGTAGAAAAGAACTATTAATCTTTTGTTATATTTTTTGGGTGTGTCAGTATAAATCAATAATTATTGGAAGTAAATGTAATATCAAATTTATTTGTTTATAGCAACAATAAATTCATTCTTGAATCTTAATATTATTTTGTTGGTGAATGAGTTGTTATCAGTAATTAAAATTTGAGTTAATTTCAGACACACAAATAAAAAGAGTTTAAATAACTTTTTTAACATGTTTGGTTAGTCAATAAGATTATTTGGGTGTTTGTTTATTTTTGTTGTATGTTATGAATAGCATAGCAGGTTACAGATTTGTAAAGCTTATAAAGGTGAATATTTATTTGTATAATGTTTGAAATTTTAATAGTTAAATATTTTTCTATCAAGTAATAAATCTTAGCATTTTTATTTTTAAACGAGTTTAATTGATTATTTCATGCAACAACATCTCACTCCTGTTTAAAAATTATTTAATTATTGTGCGACCACATACAGACTACTTGACGCAACGAGAAACAAAATCCTACGACCTGGCAGGTGTAGTACATATTATAGTTGCGTTGAGAATATGAAAATATATTTGTATAATTGTTGTAACGTTGCAATATATATACAGACATGTACATGTCCGCACGTATAAATTGTCAAAAAAATAAATTTTGCTAAATGCATGTGGACTTAAAATTCTTTATTCTGCAGACACTCTCATCACGCTGACAGTTCTGAACAAACACGAATACACATTTTTGTTGCAACTATTTTTTTTTTTACTATACTGAGCCACACTAAACGTGACAACCAATGAACATCCTCCTTGCTATTAGTGACGAACGAGCCTTACTCCAAGTTCCGATTGGTTGATAATGAAAATAAAAGTAGTACGAAATATTTTTATTATATGGAAACGTTTCCACATAAACACCGACCACATAGAGACACCCAGCATGTACGAGAGTAGTTTCGAAAGTTTTCCATTGTCTCGTTAGGCCGGCCGCAGCGACATTTTGTTTCGCGATAGAAACATTGCGACGAATCATGTTCCAAATAGTCGCTTTGGTGAAGAGAGACTTTAGATTTCACGACAAAACGCTTTCTCTTCAGCTGTTTTTGACCTGCGAATGTTTGTGGTTCGTGAGTTCGTGACAGGCATTAAAATAGAAAGCATAGAATAGGTACGGTAACCGACTCTGCAAAATACTTGGGCATCTACGTGTACAAAAAACTGACTTGGCGCAACCACATTTGGATGAAGAGAAAACAACTGGACAACAAGTTTCGCAAGCATTATTGGCTCCTGGGCAGAAAATCATTACTGTCAATGCGAAACTAACTGTTGGTGTACAACACTGTCTTCAAGTCTGCTTCTAATTCCAAATCGCCATAATGGAAAGGTTTCAGACCAAGGTGTTGCGTGCCATAACCAACGCACCGCGGTTTATAAGCAACAAGGACATCTATGGATACCTGGACCTGCCCGCAGTCAGTGAAATCATTGTGATGTTCAGCGGAAGATATGTGAAACGGCTTGAAGAGCACATGAATCCTTTAGCTATAAATCTACTAGACAATAGCCTACAGACAAGATGTCTAAAGTTAACATTTCCTCTGGATTTACCTAGACGCTAACACTATATATATTTTGTACATAATATGTTACTTTTAAATACTTATGCAGAGAACTAGTCAAAGGACTAGTACTCTTCATGCCATGTATTCTGTAAACAATTATGCTTATTGTTATGTAATAACAGATTGCATAAATAAACGTAAAAAAATGGACTAGATAAATGTAATGCAAACTTCCCGCCTTGGGAGGTTAAACTCCAGCATATACACTGTTCACAGTGTATACACGTCGCAAGCAGTTTTATTGCGAGACATGAATTGAAGGAGCTTTGCCTTTGGTCGCGAGTGGCCACGCGATGTCTCTACACGATGTCGTAGTCAGTGTGTGGCGTCTTATAGATTCTGATGGCAATATAGTCATCTGCGACACGAAGCACTAAAACGGTTTTGTCGGACACCTTAGAAAACGCCTGGTGTAAGCTACCTAGACCATAATGACACTGATGGGATCTTCAATGCTTCCAAAGCGATGGTGACCTTCACGTCGGTGACATGACTCCGTCGTATGGTCTTTTGAGGGAACACAAGCAAACCAAGCCCTGTTGTGAGATCTTTGGCTTGCCGGGCTGTAAGGCCGTGGTCCAAGGTTGTTTGGTGCAAATGTTTCGGCCGTGCCTTCGACGTCTGTCTTCAGTGCAGAAGGTTTCAGTACGAGACTTCAGTAATACGACTCCAACGTAGTGTCTCAGAAGAATGTTGGCTTTGCTGTGTTGCCCCTATGACCATTGGGTGACTGATCGTATTGGCAAGTTGCTGAGCCGGCGCGGCGTGAGACCGATCTTCAAGCAAACCAAGATTCTTCAAGTCCTGCAAAATTCTCTCTTTTCCTCGTGCAAACATCTTTCATTATTTGATGTAATAAAGATACCAATGTACGTGAAAGAATCAACTGGAAGTTACCTACTATCAACATCCTCATTATCATCATCATCATCTTTTCCTCAACTGTTTTAGGCCTTAGGGGCCTGTTCCTATTTCACAGTCCTCCTTTTCTTAGGTCTACCAACTTTCCATCTGCCTATAGGGTTGTAACCTTCCGCCATCTTCGGTATTCTACTTTCTTCCATTCTATCTATGCGTTGAATCCATTTTCTTCTGTGTCCTTTAAGCTTTCATTAACTGCAAAATATCTAAATCACTTCTTATTTCCTCATTTTTTTAAATTATCTCGTCTATGACACGTTTTAACTGATCTCAGAAATGTAATTTCTGCCGTTTTTATCTTCTGTTCATCTTTTTTCTGGACCCAAGTTGACCCAAGATTCAGAACCATACAGTAGTGTAGGTATTGCCATTGTTTCATAAAATTTTATTTTGCTTGCTTTTCTACATTTATTTCCCAACACTCTCCAAATCTTTCCACACACCCTTGACAAATTCGTGACTTTATTTTCTATATACGTGCCTACCACAGTCCATAAATAGCACAACCTTCTGTTTTCTACGTCTGAAACATTTCACGAAATTAGCAAGTAATTGTTCACGCAATGCCGTCAGCTGATCAGAAGCGTATAACGTCAGCTGTTTGGTATATTTAAGACATACTGTAGTAAACCAGTTTACAGGCTATTGTGATGACAGTATATTCTGTGTAGCAACGGTAGATTACAGTCTTCTGTCGTTATCTGACAAAGCGGAAATACAAGACATAATTAAATACCAGAAGTGTGTGCCCAAACACACACACGCTCGCGCGCATCGCACGGCATACAACATAAATGATAGATAATGTTATAATGATGATGTTGTAGCAAATGACTGACAGAGAGAAATGCATTTCAAACGAGATTTATATACGTACGAGGGAAAAATAATTGCAAACCGATGTAATGTAGTGTGGAGTGGTGTGGGTATCACCGGGCGTGCATTAAACAGAATTTATTAAAATGTGTAAATGAAATTCTGCTGCATTCACAATTATACTTCCATTTGCGAATGATAAGCGCTGTAACGAGTAACAAGGACGGCGCAACACCGCTTTTGCCTAGACTTTCTATCAACTGGCATTAATAATTTCAGCAATATGCATTCTGATATTTTCCACAATGTCCACGCCGTAAAGACTAAGTAAAAAGTTTAAACGTTTGTATAATGACATAATTTATATTATGTTCTTATTCGCCAATTTCCCTGCTAGCTTTTTGAATTTGTGCCGTCCCAGGAGTGTGTAAAATTGAATTATACATTATGAAGACCGTTGGGTGGGTCAGTGATTCAGAAGTGCGACAACACCGTTATCAATGGAAACAGCGGATACTTGTACAAGACTTGTATAATTTGTAATTAATCAAAAAAAAAGTGGAGCCCAGTCAGATGATGGAAAATTTCCAAGAGCTGCTGTTGCAGACTGAGGAACGACGAATACAGGAGGCACAAGAAGCAGAGGAACAACAGAAAGCATTAAAGCTGGAAACACAAGAACGGCAAAGAGCACTAATTTTGGACGACAAGCAGATAAAACGGAAGCTCTTTTTGAAGCTACGCAGAAACAGATGCAAGAATATACTACCGAAAAATTGTGTCTCCTACGTGTTGACATGAGTGAATTACAAGGTGAGCTCAATAACCAGAGCACTAGAATATCTAAAGTAAAAGAATCCATGTCAAATAAATTAGCTGACGTAGAAAAATCTGTCTCGAGTGTGGAAAAAGCTATGTCAACAAAAATAGAGGACTCAATTGCAAATATGAAAGAGCAGATTAAGAGTAAAGTTGAGCAGTTCATGAAGATACAACAAAACCAAATTTTTGAACAGACTGTACCGATGATAAAGACAGAAAAATACATGGAAAATAAGCTCTTGTTCACGCCCTCGAGTTTGAAGCTGCCAAGTTAGCGTCCCGCTACATTAATAGTTTATGCCATCACACTGTAGTCAGAAGATCCCAGTATCATATTGCCGTAACAGTGGATGCAGAAAAACAATATTTTCACGCAAAACATTCACAACGATTTGAACTATGGAAAAAAACAGAGGACCGGACTTTTATAACTGTGGGGAACGTGGTAATCTACAGGTAGGTTGTTGGGAGAAGAAAATACCGAGAGAAGAGTTTGACCGCACTAATTGAAGAAGTAAAGTACCAGAACAGCAAACAGTTTCCACGCAACAGAAGACCAATGGAAACGTGATCGTTAATGGATTTGCGGAAGGTAAACCACTATCATTTACAGTTGACACGGGCGAAACAGTGTCCATTATGCGCCCCGACCTAGTAGCAACCGCCAGCCTCACATTAGCTATTGTAAAATACAGACTGTGACTGGAAGCCCCGCCAAAGTGCTAGGAAAGGTAGACGTACGTGTACGCCTGGGTCTTCTTGAGTTTAGCCACCAAATGCTTGTTGCAGACATTGTCGATGATATGATTCTTGGCACGGACATTATGAATGCTTACGGATTCGTTGTGGCCTTAAGAGAGAACGTCATGAAGGTTGGCCAAGAAAAGATAAAGCTATCCATGGGTAAAATTACAGGGTCTACCAACCATGCAATCAAGGGAGTGGCACTGGCCGGAGAAGAAGTCAACTGGTCTGGTCAAGAGGAACTTTTTGTTTTTTAGGCGGAAATGGAAGAAGAACTGGCAGAGGAACTAGCCGGACGGATACTATAGGCCGAGGGGACGAAGAGGTGTGGGGCGTCCGGGGAAGCGCTGGAGTGACCAGCTGTAATCTTTTATTATTAGAGCCCGGAACAAACCATTCTTGATTTAATCTTTGAACATGATGATGATGATGATCATTTAAATGGATTGGGGGATTGGAAGACTCTTTAAGAGTATATAATCCTGTGAGACCGTTTACACCTCTTTGGCATGAAGTCGTCTAGAACGTTTTAGTCGAATGGAACAGGAACCGGGAGTACACAGCCATCTCCATTGTGCGAGTTCAGAGAAGCTTCTGGCACTGAATGACCACCAAATTAAAGTTATTGGATCGTCATGTAGAGACCAATAAAGCTCTTAGTCGCACTTGCCTGGAAGAATTCATACACTCCTGAGAGTTATTCTTAAACTTGTCGTTCCATAACCCACATACCGTAAACGGGCTGCCGTAGCCTATAGTCACACGCACAACCACACATAATCTCCACTTATTTTTCTACTTCACATCCGAAGCTTTAAGTTCCCCACTCTTATTTCCAGGGGGGTTGGAAGAGTTTTGAACAGTTATGAAGTAAAAAGAAACTAATTTTGAAGTTCTTAGAAAGATGAAGAAATATAGGGAAGTTATTAACACAGTAAAGATAAGAAAGCTTCATTATCTGGGACATCTCATGAGAAACGAATAGAGATTTTATTTATTGCAGTCCATACTACAGGGAAAAGTACTCGGAAAGGGAGAAGTTGGGCGACCGAGAATATCATGGATGAGAAATTTAAGGACCTGGTTTGGCATGAATACAACTGCCTCATTCCGTGCAGCAGTATAGAAAGTTAAAATAATCTGTATGATATTGTTACGACATCACAGAAAAATCTACGTGTTTATCGAACGTTCCAGAGGGATCCAGAATGTAATGCGGTGGTGTACGTGATTCTCGACGCATCCGCGAGATTTTTCTGGAAGCCTCCAGCCGCACGGACTGTGTCAAGGCCGCAATTAATTACGTCGTACACACTGGCGCTAAGAGGCAGTTTGGAATCTTCTGGTCCTTGCGCGGATGTATAAATACAAGGCGGCACCGGCCTTAGTTTTCAGTATAGTTGCGATATATTTGTAGTGCGATTCGAGTTATTATCGGGGCGATATTACTGTGTGAATTCAAGTGGTTATTAGTGAAGTGTTGCGTTCTATAAACGACAAGACAGGTCGTTTTCCTTTAGACTTACAAGTTGGTTCACGGTTTGAGTTCTTCGTAACCATTACCACTTACAGAACTAAAATAATAAATAGATCATTCTAGTGCTTCTCGCGTACAGTAGAAGATGTCCGCTAGGGGCAAAATATCTGCCGAGATATTTTGATAGTAACGCGAGAACACTTCAAGAAACCGGAGTTTGTGTAAACTCAATACACAATCTATTTTACCCAGTTAAAATCCCTGTGATTAAGTGAATTTAAATTATAAACAATAACAGTTCATATCGCAGTGTGCGTGTGCGCAAAGACGTGAATTGTCAGCGTAGTAGTCATCGGTCGACATGCAGAGTCGTAGCGGTCCAGTCAAGCAGCGGGGAGCGCATGGTGGTTACGCAAACTGTCGGAATTCAACGAACAAGTGACATATATGTAAATCCAGCAAATAGACTCAATTATTGAAAGACAAATTTTTAATAAACAATTTTATATTATAAAGCAATAAGACAATAGTAAATTTTAATGTTTAATATAACAAATTTTCCTACCTCCAGATATAGACTCTGTTGTTTTAATTTCAATATAACCTATCTATGCAGTTTTAATTTGTTTCGTTGCAATATATATATAAACATATACACTCACATACATGGTAGGAGCGCTGCCCTGCAATTGTTGACAGAATAAAGTAATACAAAAAGTGGGCCACAAACTAGTGTGCACAGTGGACACGTTATTTAATATTTACGCTGTTTACGCCGGAAAAAGTAACTACGATTCGTGTTGTACAACTGAATACAAAGAGGAAATATACACGGACATTACATAAGCGTCACGAACCTGTTACTACTTAGTTTCCGTTATAGAAGAACATACGAATGCTATTAAAAATTAAATTCCCATTGATTGGAAAATAAAAAAAGAAAGAAGGAAATATATTTATTGAATATGGTTTATCGAAATATATTTTACAAAGTCATCATAATCATCATCAGGTAATACACTACAAAGTACAATATTGATGTTACTATTAATATTGAACATAATTTGTGTTTACGTTACAACTAGACGGTTGGCATTCTTTTTCTGATAGTTCCTATCCGTTTCGAATGTTGGATATCACACAGACTATTTTAACTTTCTGCACTGCTGCACGGAGTAAGTCAGTTGTATTCATGCCAAACCAGGTCCTTAAATTTCTCAGCCGTGATATTCTCGGTCGCCAAACTCCTCTCTTTTCAAGTACTTTTCCTTTAGTATGGGCTACAATGAGTAACATGTCTGTTCGTTTTGTCATGAGATGTCCGAGATACTGGAGCTTTCTTATCTTCACTGTATTAATAACTTCCCTTTCTTTCTTCATCTTTCTAAGAACTTCAACATTAGTTGTGTGCTGTGCATAATATGTTCAGTATTCTACAGTAAAACCACATTTTGAAAGATTCCATTTTTTAATTGTGGCTTCAGTCAAAATCCAAGATTCTACACCGTAGAAGAGTGCCGAAAATATGTAGCAGCGTAAAAGTCTCATCTTTGTGTTTATTGTTAAATCGTGACTTTTGAATAAACTGCTCATTCTAGTGTACACTGCTCTTACCTTTTCAATTCTGCTCTGCATTTCTTGAGAGTGTTTATTGACTATAGTACCAAGATATGTAAATTTGCTTACACGTTCAACTGGCCTTTGGTTTATATTAAGGATGCAGTATGTGATCTTGTTATATACAACCATTAACTTCGTTTTATTAACATAGACATCTAGAAATGTATGGCATTACAAATTGTCATCTCACACAGAAGTAACTGTAGAAAGTAATTTTCCCCCGTCTCGGATGAATTGCGTGCAGTCAGTGCGTACGGTGTCTCTGGTACGTTACAGGGAGAGCAGACAGCATTGTTCTGCGAGAAAATCCTCTCTGTACGCTAACTTACTCGACCTTAATCTCACGGCAGACTATTCCGTGTAATTCGCTTGTTGTCATTTGATTTCAACACACACACACACACACACACACACACACACACACACACACACACACACACACACACACACACACACACACACACACACACACACAAACTGTACGAGCTTTATAATTTTCTATTGGAAATTTATTGTATGCAATCAATAGAGTATAAAATAACCTTCCAGGTCCATTTTTTCTGGTTTTCAACCAGGATTCTGTAGCACACTACACATGCTGGTCAAACACATCAACACCAACCACACCCCTAATGTACCTTTTGACGGATCGAACATCTGAAAATTGACTGAGCTTTTGACCAGCATTTCACGCTTACTTCAGGTGAAGAACCAAAACAAATAGATGCTAATATCACCATGTCTTTTTACTATACTTCCACTGTACTAAATGTAAGCCTTCTGTAGAAGAAACATACTCAATTGAATTTCCCCTTTTCCTTTTTGAGCTATCAGAATCAATCACTTATCTCTAAATCTTTGTCCAAGGTCTCTAAGATCTGGGCTTCAGTAAGGTCTTGGCTGTTATCTGAAAAACATAAAATAAATAATTTCTAATACAAAACGATGTGAACTCTATTTTAAGTGTTACTTTAGTATAAAATATCGGTATGGAGAACCATACATGACTTCCATTTTCTAAGATTTATATTTAAAATCATTTTCAGCCAAACAGCCAGGGAAGGAATTTTAACAAAAAAATACTTCTTTGTTGCCAATAACGTAGTACACATAAAAAAAAATTATCCCCTCCCCCTTCAACTATAATTTTGATTTATAGAAAATTACCCCCAGCCCGTTCAACTAGCCTCTTCATTTATAGATATTTCATCTACGTTTCTACAGTGGATTATTAAGATCTTATCAGGATACTTTATCAAAATTAAGTACTTTACTCATGTTACAACAAAAAATGTTTCAGGTAAACTGCCCTTTCCCCGTAACCGATCTTCACCAAAATCAACAGACATTGAGTTCTCTATAGCTCAGGCACATATGTAAAAAGTTATTTGATTCTGTTTGAATTTACGGCAGTTATGGTTCGTCATATAAAAAATTACCCATGTTAAAACATAAAACATGAGATTTATAAAACATATCTAAGATTTATATTTAAAATCATTTTTGAAATAAAATATTTTCATAGAACCTACTAACGCTGGGGAAATCTGAGGAGCCAATCAGAGTTGGGCCTACCTGTCACTCTGCTGAATTTGGTGGAAAGCCCTGTCACTGTCGTCAAGTCCCCACCTCAATGAAGAACCCATTGTTTTAAAAAATATATTTAAATTTTGAAAACTGAAAATTCTTTTCTTGTAAATATTTATATTTTATAATCAAAATGACTTTATTTTTGTTACCTGGCAACAAAATTATTTTATTTTCAACAATTACCATTGTTTCAAAAAGTTTAAATAAATTTTCAAGTACTTTACTCTTGTTAAAACGTAAAAGGTTGCAGGTAAACTACCCCTTCCCCTTAACCGATCTTCACCAAAATCGAAAGTCCTTGAGACCTCTACAATTCAGGGATGTATGCAAAAAATTATTTGATTCTGTTTGAATTTGCGGCAGTTATCGTTTGCCATAGAAAAAAAAACGTTGCAGGTAAACTACCCCTTCCCCTCAACCGATCTTCACCAAAAACGACAGATCTTGAGTTCTCTACAAATCAGGGCTGTATGCAGAAAATTATTTGATTCTGTTTGAACTTGCGGCTGTTATCGTTTGCCATAGAAAATACCCTTGTTAAAAAAACGTTGTTGGTAAACTATCCCTTTCCCTTAACCGATCTTCACCAAAAACAACAGGTCTTGAGAACTCTACAATTTAGGGTTGTATGCAAATAATCTTTTGATTCTGTTTGAATTTGCGGCTGTTATCGTTTGCCATAGGAAATACCCTTGTTAAAACATAAAACGTTACAGGTAAACTACCCCTTTCCCTTAACCGATCTTCACCAAAAACAACAGATCTTGAGAACTCTACAATTCAGGCCTGTATGCGAAACATTATTTGATTCTGTTTGAATTTGCGGCTGTTATCGTTTGCCAAAAAAAAAATTTCCCTTGATAAAAAAAAACCGTTGCAGGTAAACTACCCCTTTCCCTCAACCGATCTTCACCAAAAACAACAGGTCGCGAGTACTCTACAAATCAGGGCTGTATGCAAAAAATTATTTGATTCTGTTTGAATTTGCGGCAGTTATCGTTTGCCATAGAAAAAAAATCTACAGACAGACACACAGACAGACAGACACACAGACACACACACAGACACTTTTCGGAAAACGACTTTTTTTCATGTTTTGAGTGTAGTAGAATCAGAATCTGCAATAATCTCGAACACGATTTTTTTTGCCATCACCATACTTCCATTCCTTAAGGAATATGGAAGTAATAATGTAGAACTTTGCTACGTAAAATTATAAATAATTATAATTATAATGTTAGTTAAAAGTTAAAGTTACTAACTATAAATAATTATAATAAATTTATAACTTATTATTTTTAAATTGTAAATAATAATTTTCAAAATGATTAAGTTAGAGAATAATACCATTGATAATCTAGTAAACCTAATGTTTAAACATATCACTAATTTATTGGTTATAATTGGGTAAGATTATCTCAAAACGATAGTGATAGTTATGATATCCATCAAGAAAAGCTAACTAAAAATACAAAAATATATTAAAATTATTTTTAATATACATATATTAAATATATTTTAAATAAAATTAGATCCAAGCAATTATGGTTTCATTCATAAGTTACAAAATATCGTAAGTTCCTTACCTTAGCACACACGATTAAACAGACCAGCAAGTAAGATTTTCCCCTGCAGAAAACGATTGTTTTAGAAACAGTAACTGCCACAGTAATAGCTCCTGGGTTGTAAAGCAGTAAATATTTCCTGTGTGCATTTAAGCGAAACCTTGTCTGATCATCACGATCGTGAGGGTCGGGGCTTGAAGGTTATGCTGACCAATGTTATACTGGAGTACAGAACATTAGAACGGTAGCATTTAGGGCATTCTCCCACACTCGGACTCCCCTCAAGTTAATACTTTTTCATTAGACGTTTCGGTGCCTGTAATGTGGGATCGTCGTAAGAAGATAAAACCAATTTACAGTAAAAAATTAAAACAAAATATTAAAAATGCGAATAAGAATAAACTACAAAATAATGTAAAATAATATAAACATTAAGCCCTCTTCCATCACTGCCTTTTTTGTATAAAGAGACGTTTCGACTACGCAACAAATCTGTAGCCGTCTTCAGCTACAACAAACATTAACATCACAAATAAAAACGCAAAATAAAAAGTAATCTGTTTCACAACCGACAGAGAATTAAAACATCCTGAAGTATATACATAACAAACCAAATAAATTAAAAATTAATTACATTATTGAAATCTTTCGAAATGTCCCTTTGACGTAGAATACTGAGCATTTCATGGACAGCACATATAACTAATGTTGGAGTTTTTAGAAAGATAGAGAAAGAAAGGGAAGTTATTAACACAGTGAAGATAAGAAAGCTTCAGTATCTGGGACATCTCATGAGAAATGAACAGAGATTTTGCTTATTACAGTCCATACTACAGCGAAAAGTACTTGGAAAGAGAGGAGTTGGGCCATAGAGAATATCATGGCTGAGAAATTTAAGGATCTGGTTTGGCATGAATACAACTGACTCATTCCATGCAGCAGTACAGAAAGTTAAAATAGTCTATATTATATCCAACATCCGAAACGGATAGGAACTACCAGAAGAAGAAGAAGAAGAAGAAGAAGAAGAAGAAGAAGAAGAAGAAGAAGAAGAAGAAGAAAAAGAGCATATACATAACAAGCAAAAAATTAATTAATTACACAAATTAATTAATTAAACAAATACACACTGAACACACACACAGACACACAGACAAACTCACACAACTCACAAGAAAATCCACTCTTCAAGGTCAACTGCATCTGTTCTTTTTTGTGAGAGTACCCGGACTGTAAATAAGAGCGATGGTTTGGGGTCGCGTCGTCATTCATTCGCCAGAGGAGCAGAACAGAGATGGCTGAAGATGACTTCCGCAGCTGCAGCGAAACGTTTGGATGTACAAAAAAGGGCCACGGCCCAGCAACCTGGAAAATAATTTTACTCTTGGGTTTGTTGTCCATGACGTGTCCGTTGATTAACTAATTATAAATATAATGCAACACAAAGTTTTTATTGCTAAAACTATTAAATTTTTACTTTATAACCTGAACCAGTTTTGTTTATTATAAGGTTTGTTAGAGGCTGCCGTTAGGAGTAAAAACGACATCCTGAACGAAAAGAAACAATTCAAATCACACATACTATTCAAATATATCACACAGCACACACACAACGATAGATCTTTCAAACGACGGTGCCGTCATCACGAACAAGACGGACAACGCTCCTAGTGGCTGCATCTGACAAAGCTTATAATAAGCGAAAACTGGTTTAGCCTATAAGGTAAAAATTGTATAATTTTACTAATAAAAACTTTGTGTTCAGAGTCAGTACTATTATACTTCTAATTAATAATTTTACTGAAGATAACCACGTGTGACAATTTAATAGGGTTAAATAGCACAAAATAAAAAAGAGGTTAAAATAATATAATCCTAAATGAAACTACATAATTTCTCTCTTTATGAAATAAATAGAAAACTAAATAATGTTAAACAAATAAATATATAACCACCTCCTGTTTCATCAGCGAGTAATAGATTATAGAGAGACGTAATAAACCAGCAATTTAAAATAAGAGTAAAAATAATAATTAATAAATTAAGAACTATTTATCGCGCCGGTAAATAACAACACGCGCGGACAAGCACTTCGCTAAGCCAGCGATGCGCCCCAAAAATTAGTTGTAAATCAGACTCCGCAGCAAGAACAGTACAGTTGAAAATGTAGGCAGTAACTACAAAATTATAGAGAATGAAAGAATATGTCGTTCACTCTCTTAGTTTCTTTAAGCTAATGGTTAGTAAAGATGACAGCAATAATTATGAGTAATTTCAATATGTTTAACATCTTTGATACGTTTTAAGTGTATGTTTATGACATCTCTGCAGTTGATTTATTATCACGTCAACGTGGTAGAGATCACAGTATATGTAACAGTTTAACTATAAGGAAAAAGTGCGGTAAACCGAAGTAAGTGAGTTCAAGTGAAAGTTTCTCACCACCGCCAGCACCAGAATCTGATCAACCTTGCAAAAAGAGAGAGACAACAACACCTCCCATTATTAAACCTTCTTCAGACCTCCACGATATACCAGAAGCCGCATAGCTACCGTTTACTACAGACAACCCCGATTCGCTGAGGATGCTACATAGAGGTGACACAGAAGTCAGACTTCTGTAGTTCAGAAATTACTTAATAAAAATATGAAAGACAATTGACACAAAAATAAAATTAATATAATAATACAAAAGACTGGCCGAATTAAATTACCATTGTAACTTTGTAATAAACAATATGATGTATTTAGCTTTAATGACTATAACATGCTAATATTAATAAGTCCATTCTTCAAATGGTAGCAAAAGTAAATTGTTTAACTGTAATATAAAGAAAGGATATATCTCGGATCCGAAGGTATGCATTACAAAAGTTTTATAAATAATTAACCAAGTTGATTAATGAATACATTATGCAGTTATTATCTTTTTATAGTTATCCAATCAGTTGAACGAAACAGAGTAAACGAAAAGTATGTTAAGTATATATATTTATGTTTTAACTATACAAATCACAAGCCTAATTAATTTTTAATAACAAGACAGTAACTCATTTTCTTTTATGCTAATTACCAGGTATGTAAATAAAGAGATGTCATGGACGTAATGTGCGTGAATTAATTTAGCAACACGAATCTAATATTCCTTAATTCACAGGTTCCAATTAAGTGTTTTGTTACGTTGTATTTTAATTTAATACATAACATTTTGCGAATATGGTTTGTGGTTTGTGAATAGTATGACCAACGCCAATTAACCGGGCTCCCGAGGTTATAATGGCGATAGTATACAGAAGTTATAAAAGATAGTATACAGCCGTTATACATGGACTTAAAAGATTTAGCGTTAAGAAGTAATGTTCATATTTACATTTCGCAAAACTGTTTTCTCCAAGTAAATATACGTATTTTTTGTATATCTTCACATAAGTATATAAGGCAAAATAATATTAAATAAGAATCTTTTGTGTATTTTTATTTTAGCTTTCTCTTCCAGTGAAAACACACGCATTTCTTTCTGATCAATACGACACAAAACAACGTTGTTTGTCTTCAACTTAAGTCGGTATTGTCGTGACTGCCATTAGTTGACTGCGACTGTTGTCTGTGGGCTGTTTGTTCAGTTTATGTAATCATCCAGTCCTGAATCACACATTTCTTCATTTTCTGTTCACGGCAATTTTTCACTATTACACAGCCTTCTGCCTAAATGTCATCAATTCACAAAACAAATGTTACAGTCGCTTAGATATAAAACTAAATACTGAATACGAAAACAAAAAGTAATTGTAATATTGTTACGACTGCCTCACTGGTACAGAGGATATAAAATACAGACACGAAAAACATCACTAATTACCAGCTTTAGTCAATCACAAATAACGATTTGTAATCAGCAAGATACTCTCGTACAATAATTCAAGTTAAATTTGTCCACACGCAATAATAATATCAAGTAATAGAGGCAGGAACACGCACCTGCTCGGCTAGTCGAGAAACGTGTAGAAGGATGCTCTCGCCTTTTTGAGACGGTTCCATCGTTACAATGGTATTTTTTGTTTTACACGATCAGGCCAGCCATGAACCATGCGAATATCATTTCCTTTTCTTCTCCTGCCCTCATTCGCACACTATGCGCGAGTTCCTGTTAACTGTCCAACCCTGTGTCTTCTTCTCACCGCAGAGAACCTCAAGATTTTGAATTTTGTTTGTGTGTGTATTTTTATCCACACAGTCTTTCAAAGAGATACCCAATTTCATCATTTCCTGCTTGAGTTGTTTGATGTAGTCTTTAAGAGGTTTGGGATAAATCCCAACGAAAATACGACCCCGATTGTGAGCAACAATTAAAAGATTCCGGTTATTATTAATCATCAATAATATATTTGTTTAAATTCATTATTGAATTTATTTTAATGTTTGTGTGTATGTGGTTCGGCTTTCTTTAAAAGTCTTACAGAACATATACTATACGTTTATGAAATCTAAAAGTTCACAATAAAATATTATATTCAACTAAGGAGTAAAATTCCTTAGTACATTCTCATACTTAAATGCACAGAATTTTATAATGTCAGAAATAATAATATAATAAAATATATAATTTAAATTTAAGTTTACGATAATAATGATACGACGGTCTAACCGATCGTCGTATGGTACAATGGAAGAACAAAATACAGGGACCAATGAAGTCACTAAAAAACCAGCTAATTACCACAAATAACAGTTTATAATCAACTTGTACAATAATCCGAGAAAAATTTTTCCACACGCAATAACAGTATTAACCAATAGAGTACCGCACAACTATAACACAATAACACTTCGCCACAGTACTTAAACGCACTTATACCCACTGAGTAATCGCCGACGTAAACTGAACTGTCCGTCGCTGGATTCTTATATTTATACCCCGCTGAGACGCTAGAGTAATTGGTCGCTTTCGTGATGAAGTGATAAACAATAGCCTCTTACGGGCGCTCTCGAATCCACTAGAAACAGTGTCGTGTCTGGTCTTGAACACAGTGTGCGCGGACCGGTGACGTCTGGAACAGCCTCGATTGTTGACACGTGATAAGTGATACGTAATTGTCTTTCATTTCAAAGTGGCAGCAATATGTACGCACACAAACATTACAGCTGGGATAGCCGAGATACTTGTAGAATGTTCCGTTTTAGGTAACAATAAGTTTTTATATATCAAATGAAATGATGGAATATAATGAAATATTTACCCACTATATTATTTGAGTGTGTAAGTACGAAATTATCCCACGAGTCACTACACTCGTGTTATAATCAGAGTATTGTTACAACCAAATCCTCCTCCCACAAATTAACAATTAATTCTGTGATTACACACAATTAAGTAATCATGAATACTTTTATTTTTCTAAGTAAATTTCACATAGCCTTTACACTAGACCAGATTGCACAAAAACAATATACCTTCGCCTATTACATGCTATATAAAATCAATTAAATTTATTGACTCACACACGTGTCTCCAATTTAGTGGAAATAATAATTTTTAATCTATTAAAAGGTAGTTTTTGATGAGGTTTGACCCTTGTATATAGAAAGATTCACATATTTTACGAAATTCAAATTACTTTTCACGAAATTTCAACTAAACTTCCTAACAACTAAACATGAATTCTTTTTGTCTGTTAAAGAAATTAAAATATGCGTTGTATTCGTGATTTAATACAACTAAATAGTCAAAATTCGTTATAACATTCAAGTTTTTTCACAGCCGGAGTTATATTAAGTAAAATTATTTTCCGTGCCGTGGTCCTTTTTTGTAGAGCCAAACGTTTCGACTGCAGCAGCGACAGTCATCCTCAGTGGTCTCTGTTCTGCTCCTCTGGTGACGACGCTACCCCAAAACGTCGCACATATATGTGGCATCCAGATGCGGGCTGCTATCTGATTGGTCGAGAGCTTGGCCAATCCCGTTGCTCGCCCGTGTCAACAGCGGAATTAGACGTTATATCCGTGGTAGCGATCCGAGAACCTCTGGGTGCCGGAATCCAGGCCTTATTCAGCCTCAAGGTAGATGTTCTATCAAGCAAATAAGGGATATTGCTGACGATAAATGGTTTCTTATATACATATATATATATATATGCGACGTTAGAGGACAATCTACGTGTTTCTCGAGCGATCCAGTGGAATACGGCTAAATGTTGTGGCGTACGTGATTTCAACATGCGCTCGCGAGACATTTCTGGAAGCCGCCAGCAGCGCGGACTGTGTCAAGGCCGCAATTATTTACGTCGTAATGTAGAGCTAACGCGCAGTATGGAATAATCTAGTATTTCGGGGGGTATAAATACCAGTACTCAACGATGTTCAGTTTCAGTTATAATTGCGATATATTACAGTGCGGTTCGAGTTTATTACCGGGCGATTACAAGTGATTACTCTGTGAGTTCAAGTGGTTATTGTGGCGAAGTGTTGTGTTTTATAATCGGGCGGTATAATTGTAATACAATTGTGTTTTATATTAGTTGAAATTTTAATGCGTGTGAACAATTTTTATTTGATTTGTTGTAAGAGGCTGTGTTGTTAATTACGAACTGTTTAACTGTGGTAATTAAAGCTGGTGATTAGTGATCTAATTGGTGTTTTGTAAGTTGTTTTCCAATGTACCATACGGCGATCAAGTAGACCGTCCGATCAAGAAGGTCGTCCTAACAATGTGTGTGTGTGTGTGTGTGTGTGTGTGTGTGTGTGTGTGTGTGTGTGTGTGTGTGTGTGTGTGTGTGTGTGAAACTGATTTCAAAGCCTATTCAAATTAAAAATACCGGTATGGAGAACCATACATGACTTCCATGTTCTAAGATTTATATTTAAAATCATTTACGAAATGAAATGTTTCTATAGAAACAACTTCTTTCCACTTATTGCTTCAGCCTTAACCACAGTATGGTGGTCACTAACGTTGTAACGTTTCCTAACACGTGGGTTACAAAATAATAATATTAAAATTTGAAATAAAAAAAATTTATTTCAAATAAAAAATTTTGTTTTCTGAAAAATATTTGTTTTCGTGTTTTTTGTTGTATGTATTTAATAAATAATTTTCGTAACTGTATTGCGTAAAAATTTTAATTATTTTATGGTTGTTTATGTTGTTGTGTCACTTTCTCTGAATAACTCCTGCGTTAATATAGTTAACTCCGGTACTAGACGATAGACGGTTCTTCTTCTTCTTCTTCTTCTTCAATATGCTCCTTATTCCTTTGTAAATACCACCTTTCGGATAGTCCGTGATCTTGAATTAACGTGATAATTTTTAATTATATTTAAATTAAATTTCAACCAATTTGCAGAATTATATGATTTATTAACAATTATTAGAAAGATCGATGGTTAATCGATTATTGACAACAGTATCGACTCGTTACTCAGGGCCGGTCGATAAAAAATTTACATGAATAGTGTGTATATAAAATATTTTGTTCTTTTAACGGTTATTTTATAAATAGCCAGAGAAGGGTAGGGCCACGAAAGTATAACACTTACAATTAAAAGTCTTAAAACTAACAATTACAAGGTTATTAATCAATATTGAAAGTTTATATGTTATAATATTCGAACCAGTGAAGACTCGATGTTCATTTGTTCCAATTCGCATAGGATGCTGGGAAGACAAAGTGGCCGCCTGACGACTGCGTAGGTTAACGTCAGTCACCTCGACAAATATTTCTTGCAATAAATGATGCCTTTTCACCGATTCCTCGCCTCCGCAGTTGTGGATATTCGTTCTGGAGTTAATTGAGTGTTCCTGGTGCAGTGTTTCTTAGTTCACTTTGTTTAAATGTGTGTGATAATGTCTACTTCACTTCGGTTAAATAGGTCGTACTTAACACTTTTTGTTTCGTCCGTAATAATTATTTGTGATGGTGTTAATTTAATAATTTAGGCGTATTTGGTTCTGGGTTATTGTAGTTTAATTGTTTTATTGTTTGTGCTCACTGCTTCTAAAGTTAAAAGTCAAAATTAGAAAAGTTACAAATTTTCACTGAACTCGATTTATATCTCGCACTCCATTTATGCTTCTTATGTAGGTTAAACGGAGCAAAACCTCGTTCAAGTGTTCGCTTCAACGAATAATAATTAACTGTTCTCATTTCCTTCGTCTCCTGAAATTCTTAGCCAATTTAATATACATCATACATTGATCATACATTGTTTCAAATTGCCTTGGCTTCCGATACATCTTTATTAAATACATTATATCACTGAAAATATTTTCGTTATTATTTAATTTTATGAAATACTAAATACATAATCGGTTTCTTTAATCTATTTTGCTTATTTTGATACTAATTAATATAGTTTTACAAAGTTTTTATTTAAAAAAGTTATATTTCTTTCATTTTGGGAAAGTAGGCTTAAATTTTTGTTTCCTGTTCTTGACCAAATATTAGCCATTTTATCTGATATAATTATTATTATACTGACTCTTAGATTGATATAATTGTTTATCTTTCCTTAATTTCTTGCAATTTTGTCCATTAATTATTGTTTTTAAATATAATTCTTTTATCTATGACTCCTCCTTTGAAATTTTAGTTAATACATTTGCATTTCTATTCATAATTTTACCTACCTTCTGACAATATCTTTTTAAAGTATAAATTATATTATATTACTATGTGATGGGTTTATCTTGCATACATTTCATCAGTATAGTTGGTTTATAGGACTAGATTTGTCAATTATAATGTAGTTTAGATTTACTATTTAGCCTAGATTTTATCTGTTGTTACCTACAAAGTTTTTAATACTACAGTTAGTTTATACCCTTTTCTGACCATCTATTCTAATATTATATTCATTAATAATTACTTCTTTTACTACAATAACATTTAGTATTGACCTTGAACAATTAAAACATAACAATTATTTGACATTAAATATGGTATTTAAATTCATACCCTTTTTTGTACTGATTACTTACAGTAACTCCTAAAAACATTTTATTATATGAGAATGATATCCACATTCAGACACTGCATTCCTAATTCAAACTATTAAACATAATAACATTTTATAAATATAAGAGTTAATCTCTATTTCCAAACCTTATGCATAGAGTTCATGTATGGTAATTGGAACCTAACATCTCTGTTCCATTAATTTTTAACACTTACTTAAAACTATTTGGGTACAGTCTTATCTGTTTTTCCTTAACTTTAGGGATGTATCCCTGGTCACTTTATGGATTAACACCCAGCTCTCTATTTATATTATTCACTCCATTGAATGTTATTACATAAATAGTGGCATTTTATTAGAAAGAGTAGTCATTGCTCTTTTACCATACTATTTTATTAAATAGCACTCATGATACTATATTAAAACTCTTAAAGTTATTTAAAGGTACAGTATTTAAAGTACTTTCTCAAAGTTTATTTATTATAATATAATAACTTGCACTTGCCCCCTGTTATTTCTTGATACTATCACTATTCATAGTTTTATAATATCAAATTGTTTAATCATGGGGGAACTGTTAAGATTTGTCTTTACTAATTATACAATAACTTTCTTGGGTGCACTTCTACTTAGCACTTTAAACACTTTTGTTTTTATTTATTTTACGTGCGTTTCTGGTTTTTTGGGGTGTTATACTTTCAATAGTGACATTTACTTTCTTTTGGGGTTTTTGTTTTCTCCCTATTGGGTTTCTTTTGGGTATTGGTCGTATTCTACTTCCTCTATTACATGTTATCTTCAAACTTGTCCCTGTTCATTAGGTATATTGGTTTGTTCTGGATATCTTCCTTCTTCATTCTTGGTTTCTTCAGTACCATTTTGTTATTATTATTTTTCTTTGTTCTGGGTCTCTTCCTTTTTCGTTCTTGGTTTCTTCATTATTATTTATTCTTGTTTATTATGGTTCGTTTATTTGGTCTGGGTATCTTCCTTACCTACTCCTATCCTACCTGGGTATTATTCTTATTTTAATTTTAGTTTTTTGGGGTTTTATTTTGTTGTACATTTATTTTTGTTGCAGAGTTTTTTCTTTATATTTACTTTTTCTTGTTATGGTGGTAATTTATTGTGATTTTTATTTGGTTCTCATTTGGATTTTTCTGGATATTCCATATAATTGATTTTTACTAATGATCATATGGTAATCTATTTAAGTGGATTATCTGTCATGCTACAACGTATACCACCACACGTTGTCTCACTCGATTTTCACTGATGATGGCAGTCGACTTCACTGCCGAAACGTATGATTTTGCAGAAAACTTTGGTTTACGGCCAAACAGGACGGCAAGGAATTTTAACAACAAACTACTTCTTTGTTCCCGATAACGTAGTACATATATAAAAAATTAACTCCTCCCCCTTCAACTATAATTTTCATTTATATAAAATTACCCCCACCCCGTTCAACTAGCCTCTTCATTTATAGATGTCTCATTTACGTTTCTGCAGTGGATTATTAAGATATTCTTATCAGGATACTTTATTTATCAGAATTAAGTTCTTTACTCTTGTTACAACGAAAAATGTTTCTGGTAAACTACCCTTTCCCCCTAACCTACCTTCACCAAAATCAATAGGCCTTGAGTCCTCTACAACTCAGGCACATATGTAAAAAATTATTTGATTCTGTTTGAATTTACGGCAGTTATCGTTCGTCATGAAATAATTTCTCTTGTTACAACATAAAATGTTGCTGGTAAACTACCCCTTTCCCTTAACCGATCTTCACCAAAATCAACAGGCCTTGAATTCTCTACAACGTAGGGAAGTATGCAAAACATTATTTGATTATGTTTGAATTTACGGCAGTTATCGTTCGTCATAGAAAAAATTACCCTTGTTATCACATAAAACGTTGCCAGTAAACTACCGCTTTCCCTTAACCGATCTTCAACAAAATCAAGAGGCCTTGAGTTGTCTACAACTGAGGAAGGTATGCACAAAATGATTTTATTCTGTTTGAATGTGCGGCAGTTATCGTTCGTCATATAAACAGTTACTCTTGTTAAATCATTAACAGTGGCAGGTAAACCACCCCTTTCCCTTAACCGATCTTCACCCAAATAAATAGGCCTTGAGTTTCCTTCAACTCAGGAACATATGTAAAAAATTATTTGATTCTGTTTTCAATTTACAGCAGTTATCGTTCTTCATGGAAAACGTTCTCTTGTTACAACATAAAATGTTGCCGGTAAACTGCCCCTTTCCCTTAACCGATCTTCACCAAAATCAACAGACCTTCAGTATTTTAAAATTGATGAACGTCTGCAAAAAATATTTGATTTTGTTTGAATTTACGGCTGTTATCTTTTGCCATAGAAAAAAATATCCTTGATAAAAAAAACGTTGCCGGTAAACTACCCCTTTCCCTTAATCGATCTTCACCAAAAACAATAGGTCTTGAGTACTCTACAAATCAGGGCTGATTGCAAAAAATAATTTGATTCTGTTTGAATTTGCGGCTGTTATCGTTTGCCAAAAAAAAATTACTCTTGATTAAAAAAAAAGTTGCTGGTAAACTACCCCTTTCCCTTAACCGATCTTCACCAAAAACAATAGGTCTTGAGTACTCTACAAATCAGGACTGTATGCAAAAAATTATTTGATTCTGTTTGAATTTACGGCTGTTATCGTCTGCCATAGAACAAAAGCTACAGATAGACATACAGACAGATACACAGACACACACACAGACACATTTCGAAAAATGACTTTTTTCATGTTTTGAGGGTAGTAGAATTAGAATCAGCAATATTCTCGGACACGATTTTTTTTGCCATCACCATACTTCCATTTCCTTAAGGAACAAGGAAGTAAAAAAATAATAATATTGTACTTCTTAAACTAAACAACAAACTCGTTATTTTCTGTACCATTTTAATGTTAAGAAATTTGATGTCATCAAAACATGATTGATACGTTCATCATAACAACTTTATACGTCTACATAAGAGTAAATTTATCCTAATTTCTTACGGTATTAATTATATGTCTAAATATAAACTTATTCTACGAATTACTAAATATCATTGATCTGTCACTTATTTCAATGTAGCCGTACAAATAAAATTTTAAAACAACATAATATAAATAATTAAACTTTTACCGAAACATAATTTTGTATTAAGGGTTTATTTTTATCTTTTAATTTAATTTTATATTACCTTAATAAATGTTGCATAGTGTAGAATAATTAATCAATGTCTCCTAATAACAATAATTTAAAAAAAATTAGATTTTAGATTTGCATACTGGTCTGTCAATAAATCGAAATAATATTTTCTCAATAATAATTTTCATTTTCCTTTAACGGAAGAAATTTGGGGCCGTCATATATTTAGAAATACTTTTGTCAGTATTAATATTTTTCGTAGAACTAAACTATCTTTGATCAGTATTAAATATTTATTAGTTTTGGGAGAACTTTTTTAGTTCTAAGTTTCTGTAAACGCTATCAATACCCTAAACGACATTTCCGGAGACAAATAGCTTAAAATATTGTTACGACGGTCTCACTGATCGTCGTATGGTACAGTGGAAAAACAAAATACAAGACACCAATGAAGTCACTACAAACCAGCTTTAATTATTACGATTAAACAGTTTGAAATAAACAAGTTATTCAACAATATTATACTTGTACAATAAGTCAAGTTAATCTGTTTAAACAAATAATAATGTCAACTATAAATAATTCCGCACTATAATCATTTTTCACTTATACACCACTGGAGAGCACGCTGTGTAAATCGCCCGACATAAAACTGAACACTAAGCGGCAGGTATGGGGATTTATAGTCTGCACGGTTCCATAATATGCGTCCTTAAGAAGGAATCGAAAATTTTAAAGGATACTTCATCACGGCCTTGGTAGAGACATGCACCGTTGGGCTAGCTGAGAAGCTTGTAGAACAACACTATCGAATGTACAAGCATGTTCCGTATTACGCAACACTCTCTTGAATGTAAGTGTCACGTACGCACACAAACATTACAGCTGGGCTCTGCTGGAATAGCCGAGGAACAGGAAGAACGTTCTGTAACGGCGTGACAATGTATGAAGCCGTGTTAAAAATGTTTTCAATTATATAAGATACATTTAATAATTTACCGTTTACTACGACTAAGCTCATAATTTCGCCACAAGCACATTATTTAGTATATTACTGAAATCGTAAGAAATTGAAAGTTATCGAAAACAACTCTGACGCGTTTGTACTAACAACACCTATTTAAAACCATACAAATTAAATGTAAACAGGATGATTTTATGTCCTCATTCGTATCATAAAAACTTGTAAAATTTAGTACGTACGATTCACGTCATGAAAGTTTTACAATGCATTTTGTTGAATCATTAATGGACTGACGGTTTGAGGGGCACAAACTGTTACGTTGCACTGTCTGGCCTCGTTAACGCTATCACTAGCAAACGGAATAAGCTACATTACTGAATGCAGCGAAACTTCATTTACGAGTTTTAATAAATTTTGATTATTGCGAGCATTCCGTGCGTGTTTCCAAATATTTTTGCACACACACACATATTTAAACACTTTTTGCTACAGTCTATTCCTTGATGCATATGTAAGTTATTTAATTTTTATAAATTCTTTATCTCAAAATCTGTTATTCCTTTATTTGGTACATGTTTCGGGAAACTTATTGTTCTCATCCTCAGCCTTCCCGATTTTATATCTTGTGGAGTATTCGTGTTTTGGCTGGTTGTTGTTATGGGGTCCTATTGGTTTTTGGTATTTTACACTGGTGTTATTGTGTGTGATTGAGGTGTATATATTAGTTTTTTGAGTATTTTCTATGTTGAGTGCTTTTAAAATTGTGTCATGTTTTGTATTGATTTGTATAAACTAATACCCGTACAACGTGGAAAGGTTTAATAACGTGTCTTGCCTAACTTAATTCCTTAAGGCACGCTTAATAGTGCCATTAAACCTCTTAAAACGTTCTTTCTTATTCCGTACATCAACCTCTACAATATATTTTTACGCAATACGGAACGTTCTGGTACTATGGAGTACGTTGTTCTACGCATTTCTCACTTAGCCCAGTACGTTTTTGTTTCCGGCGCTGAAGTATCCTCTAGAATTTTCAAGTACTTGTTAAGGACGCGTGTTATGGATCCCTGCAGACTATAAATAGCCAACACCTGCTGATTAGATGTCAGTTTATGTTGGGCGATTTGTCAAGTGATATCAAGTAGTTGTGTGTTATAATCAGTGCGGAATTCTTTAGAGTTGATATTATTGCGTGTGGACAAATTTAACAGTAATTATTGTACGAATTGACTACAAACTGTTAATTGTGATAATTAAAGCTGGTTTTTTCTGACTTCATTGGTGCCTGTATTTTGTTTTCCACAAAACCATACGACGAGCAGTGAGACCGTCGTTACAATATGGTGTATTGCGATCCTAAGAAATTAAACGATGAAACTTGTTCAGTAGTTCTGCGTTCAAACACTATTTTTGTCCCTTTTAGAGGATGGTCTACAAAGGCATTAGTTTAAAGTTTACAAAAGACAAAATAAAATTATATTTCTTAATACGCCGTTTCCTGAAATATCTCTCTTTGTAGTGGCGCGTCTTGTCGCCTTGAACTGTGCTTGGTGTGCGGCGAGCATGCTGTAGTTGTCTAGACCTTAATTGTGAAACCTTCTCTCGTTTCGACGATAAGTGTTCTATCTATGAGATGGTGCTTTTGGTAATAGCCGGGGGACTGAATATGAGTGAGAGTGATTTCTATTCTTCTGAAAATTGATTTTCGGGCGAGCAGCAACTTCAAACTGTCGAAGCTGAGTCAGGCATTCACTGTCTGGATGTTCCACTGTCGTGAGCAAACGTCAGCTACACCCAACACCACTGAACATTTGCTTTTATTTTTAATAATTTTTGTTGATTTCTTTGTATGCCATTTTTCTAAACAAATGACTTTCCTGAGCTGCAGAACTCACTGATTATCTGAAGAGAATACGTTTTTTATTAGAAAACTTTTTCAATTAGCAGAAAAATTACAAAGCGAGATTATATATTCTTTTTCACGAACAGAAATAGCATCGTTGCACACTACTATAATTAAAAATTCCCGATTAGCGCTTTCGAGGATTATCATCTATTCGGCATCAAATGTTATCTGATTGGCTTGTTTATAGTGTATCTGATAATATTTTTTCCAGCTTAAATCGTGCTGGTATGAATGTCTATACAAGTGGGCCTTCTTAGACAAAATACACAGCCTGTACGTCAACGCTGCGGTGAATTGGCGGACACCGTGCCAATTGTTACCGACACTGATGGTGGCCTCCGATGGTGAGGCCGAAAAGTCTGTCAGCATAAATTCCAGACTACGGTCTAACGGCTCGGTTAATAATGTTTCAAACTATGTGAACGCCTGCCGTGAAAGCCTCAAGAACTTTAATGGATCTTCGTGTTTTACGTAATTACACAACTCCGAGCTCTTTTCTGCTTATTATCATATTACCTTTCGTATACACTAATCAGTCTGTATACATGTAATGACAGCATATGGAACTATACAATATAAGAATGCGGCAGACTGTAACAATAATTTTTTAACAAACGAAACAACGAAGTAATGTTAAGAAAACAAGATTAAGTAACTGGACGAAAAATACGTGATTTGTCAAACGTTAAATAAATACAAAGTTGTTCAGTAATGTGTAAGCAGGTCACCCTTGGGACATTAATACTCGTGATATTATACTAAAAGGAGTTTCTACGCCTGCAGACATTATGAATATGCAAGCGAGAAAGTTATGCTCAGACGAAGCATGCAGAATATTTCACCCCGAGTTATGCAACAATCGTCAGCACGACGTGCGCATAATATTTACAAGATTACTTTTGTCGTCGTTGCCTTTTACAGTTTTTATAATTTTAAAGTTTCACGATATTACAAATTGTGCCGTTCTAATATAGAGCGGCAGATCTTCAGTAATTAAAAGTCAAGAAAACGTTATAGGCAGTACAGAATTTAATGCGGTAATTAGTGCTGCACCCTACCCGAGAAGATATGCCCGACCGATTTCTAGTTAGACTGCGTTGATCGGTGTCGGCACCTGCCGACAACTGGCGGTATGAAAACACCAGGTGCTGCTTTCTGGCGAGAAGTACCTTACGAAAACGGGGACGTAGCTGGTACTGCTGATTAGCGGCGTCTCACAATATACTTCGTGGCTGACGGTCGCCATTTTTTCTCCGGTAGAGAAATGAAGATTTTAACAACTACGAGCCTTCAGACTATGTATAGTTAAATCTATAAACGACTGCGGTAAGTCTCGATTACTTTCATATTAATTAACTACAATATTTCACTGGAGAAAACTGTTTTTTTAGTAAGCCTAAGTAAGTTCATTCTGTTCACCTGTTGCATCGTGCACTTGTGCAATACGCAATTTGTTGGTAAAGTTTTTAAAACTTTATAAAACATTCCATTCAAGTGTCAGAATTTCGGCACTATAAAGTAAAGTATATTGAATACAAAATATCTAAGTTTAAAATTTATCTAACATCGATGTAATGGGATTCGTATTACATCGATGTAGGTTATTTTAACAATGCGTAGTTGCTTTGGATGACATACAAGTTTTCCTACAATTAACAGTAAAACCTTATTAATATACTCAGGCACGTTTTGAAAGTAAATAATGTCCAATTCATATTATTTTCTGTAATAAAAAACTATGTATTTGAAACAAACTCTTAGCCACGTGGTATCTACATACTCACGCTAAGTATTAAGTTTATGAGATGGTAAAAAGCCAAAATTAATTGCCAAATTACAAACAAGCTAACTCACATTAGGTGAAGTTAATACTATCAAGAATTACTGTTAAAAGATTTTCAAATAAGGCATGTTGGCCATATAAATTTTATCAAGTTTAATTAAGTAGCTCAATAGCGGTGTTGACTTTATATATGTATTTTGGAGGGTGTGCAAACTTTAGTGGGGCATTGTGTTATGTACTCTGACTAAAAATATAATGGTGTAATCAGGGTTCACCGATATAGACGAGAAAAAAGACCTACTACATGGCTGAACGATGAACATCTTAAGCTCTACTCGCTACCGGAGGGAATTGGACCACCACACCAACACCTAAAAATGTCGGCCACAAGATTGTTACCTCAATAAAACCCTTCATGGATGAAATCAGGTGATACAAAACCAATTATTAATTACACATAGAGTCAACACTCAATCATACCCAGTGACCAGTTATATATATCTATCAACTACAACATTTCAAGTTTTAAACTTTCATTTGGATCCCCAATTGATGGGACAGTTTAGTGTGTGGACTGGGTGCTAAATTAATTGTAAATTTCAGTGTATTTCTGGTAAAATTGTCACCTCAGAGACTGGCATGATTACAAATGCCACATTCAACATAGATTTCCACTTATTTCATTATACGGGTTTCTTTACAGATTTTAAGTCATTCTGGCTATTAGTAATTTATCGTGTTCAATTCAGTAGTATATATGTATTTTCTTAATTTAAAAATCAGTTTAATTCATTTTGTATAAAAATTACTGGGGTAGGTAGGTGCATTTTCAACAAGTTTCAACCAGAAGGAATGCGTGTCGAAACACCTTTCAACTTGTTTGTCGAGACAAGTTGAAAGATGAATCATCAAGCTATTAACATGTCCGTCTCTGTGCCAAGTGTATTTTTTTCATAGGGTTATAATATTATGCAATATTTCTATTTTTATTAATTGGCCATGTTTCAGTATATATAAATTCTTTATATTATTTATGATAACTGGGGGGCGTTCATTATTTAAAATTTTTGTAATTTCTGACTGTTATAAAGCCCAGAAGGGCAGTATGGTGTAACTGCATTAGGCACTTAGCCACTTAGCCACTTAGGCACTTAGTTTTGAATTTTATTATGTCCTGGGGACTACTGTATGCTTAAGCATTGTCTTATACACCTGATGTGTAATCGACCAACACCATGAGGGTGATATAAAAATAAATTTGTAATCCTAACAGGGATAATTATAAAGAAAAAGTAAGAATTTATATACACCATGAGGGTAATATAAAAAAGGGCGTGGCAAGACACCTTTATGTATATTTTATTGTATACTATTGTATAATGTATTTGTATCGTGGAACATGTTATGTATGTATATTTGTGTGTACATTTTGGGGGTAATAGGTGTTATGCATTTAGTGTATTTTTGGTGGGGACTTTAGATATAGGGTTTTATTTGTTCGATGTCTTTTTATAAAAGAAAGTTAATACATGGAGTCATGTAGGTATATCCTTTTCATTTTTTTTATAACAGGTATTCTATCTCAAATTAATCATTGCTGATCATTTCTTTAAGAGAATAATTTATTTTATTTAACCTTATAACAAGTATATGAATTGTCACCTTTTAAAATTTATTTAATTTGTTTGAGTAATTATTATTGTAATTATTATTAGCAAGGAATCTATACCATTTATCTTCATTAAGTTATATGAAGCATTCTAAAAGGAACATATAAAATAAATTTTATATTTTATTAATATTTTCATGGAAACTTTATTTCAAGGTTAGTTATGGTTTTAAATTTCATTTCATTGGTTGAGTGACATAGCAAATTATTTTCTTGGTTTCAATAAATATTTTCAGGTGGCCTTGTTGAGAAAGTATACTTATTTAATTAACTATCTAAGGGGAATTATAGATTACTGTTGGGTTTATTTATATTTTTTATTAATTGTTTACTGAGATAGAATAATAAAAAGGATTTGTTCATTGTTTAATTCTTGAGTTTTCATTGCAAGTCCCGTCTCACTGGATCCAGCGCATTTTTGGCTTCTCTAGGCTTTAGCCTAGTTATAATTAACTTGTGGCCCCTCTTTACAGAAAAAAAAAAAAATTCTCAAAAATTTTTCTCAAAAAAAATAATCTTTTTTTTTTACTGCTTAAGTTAAAGTGGGGTTACATTTGGTAGCAGAGCGTGGTTACGATTACGGTCAACCCGTGGGTCCTGTGGGTGTGACGGGGCTTGCAAACTTAGTAAACATTTTGGAACTCCCACAATGTTAAGTTCTAATAGAACTTAGAAAAATTTTTCAAGAAGCCCTATATCTAAAGTTGAAAATATTTTTGTTAGCTTTAAGGTTTTGAGATAAATGTATATGTACTTGCCCGCCTTGAATAGTGAATAGTGCCACGTGGTGAGAAATTTTAGAAGGGGAAATCCCTGGGGAAACGGGACTTATCGCAGTTCGGTGCTTGGTTGGTTGGAGTATTACCTTGCCCATATTTGGGGAGGTGTTGTTTTTGTAATTATGCGGTATGGCCCGATCGGCAGTCGGTTTCTTCCGATAAATGGTAGCCGAAGTAACATAAGAAATTGTTAAAATAAATTTTCGTTGGTCGGTGTTTTTTTTTGTGTTTTGTGTGTTGTGTGTGTGTCGCGTTCCTTTTGTCTGGTGTAATAGAGTGAGAGCAGTTCAGGAAGTGGGCTAGTTTCTCGCATCGGTAGGTGGACCCGCAGTCTACTTAATGGAAGATATAATTCTTGAGTTTTTCAGATTCCGGTATTAGTTAGGATTTGTTTTTAAAGTTGTGTGTTTGAGTGTGCCGACCGCGAAGTGAGGATGAGTACACTTAATCCTGAGTTGTTTTTGCGGGAGGAACTTGAGTTCGAGCTCCGGGCCCGGGGCAAAGAACCTCGTGGCAATGTACCAATTTTACGGCGGCAGCTCCGAGAAGCGCTGGCCGCGGGTGATGCGCTCTCTAGGGTCACTATTAGTGACCCCGAGAGTGAGTGGGAGTGTTGTACGGAGAAGTGGGATGAGCTGCGGGTGTTAGCTCACTCCGTCGAAAGTTTGGAGGAGGGACCGGGATGCTCTCTCGGTGTCCGGCGGATCCGGCAACGTATGCAGCACGTAATTCTTCGGCTGCAAAATTTACAAGCCCAAGGCGGTGAACTTGTGCCGCCATATAGTATATCCGAGAGGATTCAAGAGATTACCTCGACCCTCCAGGGGTCACAACCTGTAAGAGCATCCACTCCGGTTCCGGTTGCTGAGGAGTCCGTGGTCTCAGCCGTGAATACTTCTTCGTACAGAGACGTAGATCCTGTGCAAACTGGTTTGGGGGCGGCGACGTACAATAAACTGCCCAACCCACTTGCCCACATTATACAACAACTTCCAGTCGTGGATGGACTGGAGGCGGACAAACTCATACCTTTTTTTAAAACCGTCTTCGATTTGAAGGACTACCCGGGCATGTTGGAGAGAACGGTGCTCGAGCTCATCTTCCCCTATTGTCGCGGTACCATGGCTGACAGGGTGGCGGAGGTGATGCGACGCAAAGAAGGTGTGGACGAGTTCCACCGGGTGGTGCTGAGGGCGTTCATCCCTAGTAGACTGATGGAGCAATTGCGCCATCGTCACTTTTATAGAGTCCAGGCGCGGGGCGAAACCTTGGCCCAGTACGTGCAGCGAATACGCGTAGTAGCTCGTATACTGGGAATGGGCATGTCGGAGGAAGAGGTGGTCCAACACATTCTCGACGGCGTCTCTGCCGACGACCGTCTGTGACTAGTTTTTGCCCAGCGGCCGCAGTGGTTTGCTGACCTGGACCGGCTCTGCGTTATGATGGAGGCCATGCAGATGACCGACCATGCGAGAGGAGATAGTAGAGGAGCAGAACCAAGACCACAGAGATCGGAAGGGTCCAGAGAGCCTATCTTCCCCCGACAGGCCCAGCCAGCTCGAAATCGCGAGCAAACGAAAGCCGTGATTTGCTATAATTGTAACCGCCCGGGACACGTGGCGAGAAATTGCACGCGAGGGCGCGCGCGACCAGCACCACCTTTGTCTAGACCAGCACCAAAAAACTAGGTAGACAGGGGAAGATATTTCGGAGGATGTCTTCCCCCCGCTCTAAGTCTGTTCAACTTCCGACGACCTCCAGGCAGTTGTTAAAATCCAAATCTTCTAACATCAAGGTCCAGTCCGCTACCTCGCAACAACTTTCTGTATGCCCCTTTCTGTCGCTCGAGGTAAAGGGGGGTCAGCTCAGAGCCTTAGTTGACTCCGGTTCAGCCCGATCCATCATCTCATCTCGGGTATATGCGGACCTTGAAAAGCAGGGCTTGATTAAGGAGTCGGACTTGTCATCTGCAATACGCTGGACTGCATCCCGGGAAATCTTGCCTATCTCCCGGGTTACTACCTTTAAAATCAAAATAGATGGGTTTTCTTGGGTGTGGCCTTTTCTGGTTTCTCCTGCTCTGGGAGTGGATTGCATCATTGGTGCCGATTTCATCGCAAAAAGTGGTCTCGTGCTGGACATCCAAGCGCACCAATGTTTTTTTAAATTCAATCGGGAAGTTTTAATTCCGTTCCTTGGGTACCAGGGCGCCAAGCCGGGTATCCAAGAAGTAGCTTGTCCCGATTCTGCACGAGATCATCTCACTCCATCCCAGTAGACGGCCTTAGATCATTTGTGTGAGGAATTTCCCGAGGTGTTGACTCCTACCTTGGGACTCACACACCTGCTGGAATACAAAATTCGACTTACTGATTCGAAAATAGTAAGGTCACACCCTTACAAGTTTGCTCCTCCAAAGATGACCATTCTGCGAGAGAAGGTTTAAGAATTGTTGCAACAAGGGGTAATTGAACCTTCTCATTCCAGCTATGCCAGTCCAGCATTTTTAGTGCCAAAGCCTGGGGGCAAACAAAGAATGGTGATTGATTACCGGAAGTTGAACGCCAATATAGAGGTGGATTCTGTTCCCCTCCCAGATTTACATTCGGCCTTTGATTGGTTCAGTGGGGCCAGATTTTATACTATTATCGATCTGAACGCGGCCTATCATCAGATACCTCTTGCCAAAGAAAGTAGACCATATACGGCTTTTTGTGTACCCTGGAATTTGTACCAGTACACAAGGGTTCCCATGGGTTTGGCTGTGGGAGCCCAGACACTTACTCGCCTTCTCGATACGGTTTTTCACGATGTGAAATTCCGTTTCGTATTTAATTATCTTGACGATCTTTTAGTATACAGCGAGACTTTCGAAGATCATCTGGGGCATTTAAGAGAGGTGATGGGTCGCTTAAGAGAGGCTGGCCGCACTGTCAATGCCGAAAAGGTTCGTTTCGCCCAAGAGAGTATTTCTTTCTTGGGCCATTTAGTTTCACACAGGGGCGTGACGGTAGACCCAGAGAGGACACAGGGCATCCGTGACTTTCCTCCCCCTAGGGATGCGAAGGGCATAGCGAGATTCGTCGGTATGATAAATTTTTACCGGCGTTTCATACCGAACATCGCTGAAATTGCCGCTCCCTTGAATGAACTGAGGAAGAAGGGGGCAAAGTTTACATGGGGGGAAAATCAACAGAAGGCTTTCGCTACATTAAAGGAAGCCATCATTTCCCCACCGGTGTTGCGGATGCCCAACTTTTCGAAGCCGTTCATACTGTGCTGAGTCAAAAGATTCAGCGCGAGTTCAGTAATTTTTTCGGCAGTTTTGACGTTATTTGCAGTACGAAATTTAAAGTAATAATGAGTGCTGCTCTCTACCCGCGGATAGGAGAGGCTACCGTTTTCGATTTTTCACTGTTTGATCGGTGTTTCCATCTGCTGAGTTTTTGCAGCAGTTTTAAACAGTGCTGCGTCCTGGTGAGAGTTTCCTTACAAACAAACAACGAACGAAAATTTCTGTTAAGGTCTTGTCTCAACATGGTTGTCTAACAAAATACTTCAGGGTTGACGGACGCTTTTTCTCTTCGGTGGAGAGGAATGAATTCCAACTACAACTTCTTATAACTATGTCTAGATAAATTTCTCTTCACGACTGCGGTGAGTTTTGATTTCATTATATTAATTATATACTAAATTTTTAAAGGAGAAAACGTTTTTTTAGTAAGCTTGAGTAAGCGTGCCCACTTGTTGAATCATGCATGGTGAGAGACGTAATTGTTCGTAAAGTTTTTATAAACCAATAAAGCTTGATTATTGGAGTGTCAGAATCTCGGCTTTAATACCTAAAGTACAATAACCACAATATAATTAATATTGAACTTTCATTAAAACTGATGTAACGAGATTGTGCTGTTCACTTAACCTATTACACAATGCGTCGTCATTAAGTGGTATAAGGTTTTGCTACAATATCTGTAAAACTTTATACAAATATAATTGGGAACTTACTCAGGCACGTTTTAAACGTAAATCATGTCTCATTCAAAGTAATAGTATTCTCAGATTCTATGGAGTAAAAAACTATGTGTTTTAAATAAATTCTGTACCACGTGGTAACCTCAATTTCACTCAAAGTAATAAGTTCATAAGATGTTACAGAGCCAAGATAAATTATTGTATTGCAAAAGCAACTCACATTCAGTGAGGTTCAAGTTATAAAGCGTTATAAAGAATCATTGTTAGAGAACTTTTTTAAGTAAGGCATGTTGGCCAAAATAATGTTACCAAGTTTTATTATGTACAACATAACTAGGTGTTGTTTTCATTTATGTATTTTGGAGGATGTCCAAACAGTGGGGGGATTTGTGTGTGGTCTCTCACTAAAAATGTAATGTGTGAACAGGGTTCGCCGAATAGAGACAAGTCCTGCTACATGACTGAAAGAATGACATCCTAAAAGCTCCACACTCGACACCGAAGAGAATAAGACCACAACAACATGCCAATCATGAGATCGCCACGCTACCAATAAGAGATCATCCTTCTGGGCGCTTAAGCAGGTGAAAAATACCCATTTATAATTCACACGTAGAATCAACATGGCACCAGTTATACATAATCATCAGTTTTACCGTTCAAGTATACATTCATTTGGATCCCCAATTGATGGGACAGTTTAGTGTGAACACTAAGAATTAATTGTAAAATTTCAATACATGTATAGTAAATTGTCAGTTCAGAGACTGACATGTCTACAACACAGCATCCAACTTAGATTTCCACTCATTTCTTTATAGAGCTTCCCTACAGATTTAAAGTCAGTTTTGTTGTTAGTAATTTTCTCAAGTTTAATGTACTAGGCATAAAAACATATATTTTCTCTTATTTTTAAAATCTGGTTATGTCATTTGTATAAAAGATTACTGGGGAGGTAGGTGTTTTTTTTTAATTAGTTTCAACCAAGCTGTGCATGTCGAAACACTTTTCAACTTGTTTGTCGAAACAAGGTTGTTGAGACAAATTTGTTGAGACTGGTTATAAGTTGAAGAAACATGTCCGTCTCTGACACACAAATGTATTTTTTTATATAAGGTGCTAATATGGTGCAATTTTTCTCTTTTCATTAATTGGCCCTATTTTAGTCTATATAAATTCTTGATATTAATCATGGTAACTGGGGGGCATTAATTATTTTAAACAATTTTATTTCTCACCTTAATTAAGTATTTTAGCACTTAGCCACTTAGGCACTTCTTTTGAATTTTTATTAGGTCCTGGGGACATTTGTATGCAATACTTTATGATACACATGACGTGCAATTAACCCACACCATGGGGGTACATTTATAGAAATAAATCTTTAATCCTAATTGGGATTCCTATAAAGAAGAAATTTAGAATTTATATACACCAGAAGGGTAATATAAAAAAAGGGCGTGGCAAGAGACCTTTATGTATTTGTATACTATTGTATATGTAATTTGTCTTGTGGAACATGTTATGTCTGTATATTTCTGTGTACATTTTGGGGGATATATATATATATATATATATATAAATATTATGCATTACTGTACTTTTGGTGGGATATAGGGATTTATTATTAGAATTTATATACACCAGTAGACGAGTATTCTATCTCAATAATCGTGGCTGATCATTTCTTTATGAAAATTAATTATTTTATTTAACAAGTATAGGAAGTGTCACCTTTAAAGTTCATTTAATTGGTAGAGTAATTATTTTAATTATTAATAGTAACTGTGAATGAAATCATTTACCTTCATCAATTTATATACTGCATTTTAAAAGAAACATATGATATAAATTTTATATTTTAATAAATAGTTTAATGGGAGTTTTATTTTGAGGTTAATGATTATTTTAAATTTTCAATTCATTGATGGTGACATAGCAATTATTTTCGTGGATTCAGTTAATATTTTTCAGGTGGCCTTGTTGAGAGGGTATACTTCTTTAGTTAACCATTTAAAAGGGGAACTATAAATCACTGTTGTTTTTTTGTTATTAATATTATGAGATAGAATAATAAAATGGGATTGTTAATTATTTAATTCTTGAGTTTTTATTGCAAGTCCCGTCTTACTGGATCCAGCGCAATTTTTAGCTTCTCTAGGCCTTAGCCTAGTTTTAATTAACTTGTAGCCCCTCTTTACAAAAAGAAATATTCTTTTTGTTTTAACTACTCAAAATGAAGTAGGGGTTTCATTTGGTAGCAGAGCGTGGTTACGATGAGGGTCCTGTGGGTGTGACGGGGCTTGCAAACTTAGGAAATATTTTGGAATCTTCACAATGTTAAGTTCAAATTGAACTTAGAAAAATTTTAAAGGCGCTATATCCCAAGGTTGAAAATATTTTGTTAGTTTTAAGGTTTGAAACATATGTATATGTACTTGCCCGCCTTGCATAGTGAATAGTGCCACGTGGTAGGAAATTTTAGAAGGGGAAATCCCTGGGCAAGACTTATCGCAGTCGGTGCTTGGTTAGTTTGAGTTTACCTTACCAATGTTTGGGGAGGTGTTGCGGTTTTTTTGTGATTAGGCGGTATGGCCCGATCGGCAGTCGGTTTCTGCCGATAAATGGTAGCCGGAGGTAACCTAAGAAATGGTTAAAATAAATTTTCGTTGGTCGGTATTTTGTTTTTCGTGTTGTGTGTGTGTCGCGTTCCTTTTGTCGGGTGTAATCGAGTGTGAGCTGTTCAGGTAGTGGGCTAGATCTCGCATCGTTAGGTGGACCCGCAGTCTACTCTTTGGAAGAACAGTACGTGAGTTTTTCTTATTCCAATCTTATTATTGTCAATATGTTTGTAGGTGTTAGGTATTTGTAGGGTGTTGTGTTTTGTTGATAGTGTTTTGCGAATATTGTAATTCTGGCGGCGCTATGCTTTCAGAAATTGTCGTCCCCCGACCACCGGGAGGAACAGAAATTGCCCCACCCTCTCACCCCAGTTCTCCAGAAATTTTCGGTGGTAGATGGATTTAAGGAGGACCAGCTGCTGGTTTTCTTGGACCTTGTCCTGCAGCTGGCAGCCTATCCGGGTATATCCGATGGGGAGGTCTTGTGCCTTATATACCCGTATTGCCAGGGTACGTTGCAACAGAAGGTCACCAACACTTGGCGTCAGGGCGGCACGGTCGACACTTTTCATGCGGAAGTGTTGGATTACTTCATGTATCCTCCACGACGTTCCCAGCTTAGGCTGGATTGGTTCTATCGTTATCTGGCCGACGGAGAGCCGTTGGGGGACTACGTGCAGGACATACGAAAAGCTGCCCGGGTATTAAGATTAGGGTTGACCGACACCGAAGTCCTAGATATAATTATAGGAGGACTGAATTCCCAAGACAGTTCCCGTTTGGGAAGGTTTGGGAATCGTCCAAATAATTTCGCGGAGATGGCCCGGTGTTGTGTTGCTTCAAATACGGTCCGACCAAAGGTCGCAGTAATTGTTCCGGTAAATCCATTTCTGCCCAAGGTGGATCCAGAGCCGATAACATCATCATCGCCTACGCCGGAAGATGAGAAGTCACTTGATGGTGGAGCTTTACCATCGTCAGTAGAAGTTAATTTAGACATTGCACATGGACCTGGACAGCTGGATTCCAGGTTGAGTACTGTTGAGGAAGTTGTAGTTGCTGAGAGTGGTGAAGAAGAGGAATCGAAGGAGGAGGCAGAAGAGTGGTCTGCACATGCTACGCAGGGGAGTATAAGTGTAAGTGTTAGGGAGGCTGCAAGTGTTTCTGAGGTCGCGGATGGACTAGGGGATGTCCAGTCTGCAAGTGTGGTAGAAGTAGATGAGGTAGAAGTTGGGGAGAAACTGGGTGGCAGCGTTGTAGAGTTTGGGGGTGAGAATGATGTAGTGTGTGAAGATGTGCAGACGCTTTCTGTAAGTATTGTTGAGGATTCCGAGGAATGGAAAGAAGTTTCAGCTGGATCAGGTGAGCAACTAGAAGATGAAGATGTGCAGTGTCGTGATGATGATTTGGATTATGTAGAGGAAGAAAAGGAAGAGGTGGAAGAAATAGAACCAGAAGCAATTGTAGAAGAGAAGAAGATAGAAGCAGAGGAGTTAGAGGTTGAGGATAATCCAAATCGGGGTAAACGTAGAAAGGTAAGTTACCTTGATTATAATTTAGATGAAATAAATCAGTATTGCTCTACACAGGATAGTTTCTCAGAGAGTAATGTCCACAAGGAACGGGTTCCTAAAGTTCGTCATAAAAGGGTGAGACAAAGCGGTTAACGGGTAGCGGGTAGATGTTCCCCACAATCCCAGTGGTGTCCATCTACTTCAGGGTTGCGCCCCTGCCTCCGCGAGCCTTGGTTTTCTCCACCTATCCTTATTTTCGGAGGGAACCATGTCCTTTACCTTAGTCCTAGCTGTGGAACTTTCAATGATCCTTGCCCTTATCATCTTCCCAATTTTCCTACCCCTCCCCTCAGAAAACAAAGTAAAAACCGAAAAACAAATAAAAATTAGAAAAAAAAGGAAAAAAAAAAATATCCGAGAGGAGTTAGAGAGAAGTTATTTGGAAGAGTGGTGACTGCGTGGGTAGTGAGTTAAGTGTCGTTTTCATTTTTCTTTGTTGTAGGTTGTCGTTGATTTTTGTAGAGTCCTGGCCATGCCGCATTCCCTAGTTGATTTCCGTTGTAGTTATTTTTGATTAAGTGTAGGTTGTTCGACGTGGTAGTATTGAAGTAGTATACCCCCTCGTTAGTTCTGCAGTATTGAAGACCAAGTGAAGGGATTGATGTTCGCGTGCCCTCGATGCGGTTTTCTCAGTCCGGCTAATAGGGGCCGTCCGCCCTAGTATAGGGATGTTTTTTTTTAACAACCAGCTAGATATGTCAAGGATATGTGATGCCTTGTTTTAGCATATGGCTGGTCAGTCCATATGTGGACAATAAAGTTATGGGCGCTCACATACCAAGGTATTAGTTACCTTGTTTTGGTCTTCGGACGCGTGTGTGAGTGGCAGCAGGAGGAGTAGGTGGTGGTCACCAGAGATTGTGACGTATTGGGGCGGTCCTGTGGGGTTGGTCGGGCGGAGAGGGTCGCATGAGGATGGTTGCATTGGCGTTGAGTTTTCCAATCCAGTAAGAAAAGGGGGGGGTTTGTTGTTGTCCTGAGTAGGTATCAAGTTGGGTCTCAGTTGGTGGGCGAGCCTCAGGAGGTCAGAAGACCATGGTAGGAATCTTTCTTTGGTCTTTAGTTCTCTCTCTCTTGTGCTGTATGCGGACTCTGATCAGGTCAGCATGCAGCACCCGCACACTTACATAATACATATCTTCTTTCGTCTCTTTCATTTTCCCTTTTTGATTTCTGTTCTCCTGAGAGCAAGCTCAGCTGAGCCAACCCAACCACGACGTCCACCGGTATCTTTTGGGGAGAGGTACACTGCAGGGTACCCTCCTGGCCTTTAACGTTGGGGCAACTATGTTGCCCTTTTGGGGTGAGGGTGTGCTGAGTCAAAAGATTCAGCGCGAGTTCAGTAATTTTTTCGGCAGTTTTGACGTTATTGGCAGTACGAAATTTAAAGTAATAATGAGTGCTGCTCTCTACCCGCGGATAGGAGAGGCTACCGTTTTCGATTTTTCACTGTTTGATCGGTGTTTCCATCTGCTGAGTTTTTGCAGCAGTTTTAAACAGTGCTGCGTCCTGGTGAGAGTTTCCTTACAAACAAACAACGAACGAAAATTTCTGTTAAGGTCTTGTCTCAACATGGTTGTCTATCAAAATACTTCAGGGTTGACGGACGCTTTTTCTCTTCGGTGGAGAGGAATGAATTCCAACTACAACTTCTTATAACTATGTCTAGATAAATTTCTCTTCACGACTGCGGTGAGTTTTGATTTCATTATATTAATTATATACTAAATTTTTAAAGGAGAAAACGTTTTTTTAGTAAGCTTGAGTAAGCGTGCCCACTTGTTGAATCATGCATGGTGAGAGACGTAATTGTTCGTAAAGTTTTTATAAACCAATAAAGCTTGATTATTGGAGTGTCAGAATCTCGGCTTTAATACCTAAAGTACAATAACCACAATATAATTAATATTGAACTTTCATTAAAACTGATGTAACGAGATTGTGTTGTTCACTTAACCTATTACACAATGCGTCGTCATTAAGTGGTATAAGGTTTTGCTACAATATCTGTAAATCTTTATACAAATATAATTGGGAACTTACTCAGGCACGTTTTAAACGTAAATCATGTCTCATTCAAAGTAATAGTATTCTCAGATTCTATGGAGTAAAAAACTATGTGTTTTAAATAAATTCTGTACCACGTGGTAACCTCAATTTCACTCAAAGTAATAAGTTCATAAGATGTTACAGAGCCAAGATAAATTATTGTATTGCAAAAGCAACTCACATTCAGTGAGGTTCAAGTTATAAAGCGTTATAAAGAATCATTGTTAGAGAACTTTTTTAAGTAAGGCATGTTGGCCAAAATAATGTTACCAAGTTTTATTATGTACAACATAACTAGGTGTTGTTTTATTTATGTATTTTGGAGGGTGTCCAAACAGTGGGGGCATTTGTGTGTGGTCTCTCACTAAAAATGTAATGTGTGAACAGGGTTCGCCGAATAGAGACAAGTCCTGCTACATGACTGAAAGAATGACATCCTAAAAGCTCCACACTCGACACCGAAGAGAATAAGACCACAACAACATGCCAATCATGAGATCGCCACGCTACCAATAAGAGATCATCCTTCTGGGCGCTTAAGCAGGTGAAAAATACCCATTTATAATTCACACGTAGAATCAACATGGCACCAGTTATACATAATCATCAGTTTTACCGTTCAAGTATAAATTCATTTGGATCCCCAATTGATGGGACAGTTTAGTGTGAACACTAAGAATTAATTGTAAAATTTCAATACATGTATAGTAAATTGTCAGTTCAGAGACTGACATGTCTACAACACAGCATCCAACTTAGATTTCCACTCATTTCTTTATAGAGCTTCCCTACAGATTTAAAGTCAGTTTTGTTATTAGTAATTTTCTCAAGTTTAATGTACTAGGCATAAAAACATATATTTTCTCTTATTTTTAAAATCTGGTTATGTCATTTGTATAAAAGATTACTGGGGAGGTAGGTGTTTTTTTTTAATTAGTTTCAACCAAGCTGTGCATGTCGAAACACTTTTCAACTTGTTTGTCGAAACAAGGTTGTTGAGACAAATTTGTTGAGACTGGTTATAAGTTGAAGAAACATGTCCGTCTCTGACACACAAATGTATTTTTTTATATAAGGTGCTAATATGGTGCAATTTTTCTCTTTTCATTAATTGGCCCTATTTTAGTCTATATAAATTCTTGATATTAATCATGGTAACTGGGGGGCATTAATTATTTTAAACAATTTTATTTCTCACCTTAATTAAGTATTTTAGCACTTAGCCACTTAGGCACTTCTTTTGAATTTTTATTAGGTCCTGGGGACATTTGTATGCAATACTTTATGATACACATGACGTGCAATTAACCCACACCATGGGGGTACATTTATAGAAATAAATCTTTAATCCTAATTGGGATTCCTATAAAGAAGAAGTTTAGAATTTATATACACCAGAAGGGTAATATAAAAAAAGGGCGTGGCAAGAGACCTTTATGTATTTGTATACTATTGTATATGTAATTTGTCTTGTGGAACATGTTATGTCTGTATATTTCTGTGTACATTTTGGGGGATATATATATATATATATAAATATTATGCATTACTGTACTTTTGGTGGGATATAGGGATTTATTATTAGAATTTATATACACCAGTAGACGAGTATTCTATCTCAATAATCGTGGCTGATCATTTCTTTATGAAAATTAATTATTTTATTTAACAAGTATAGGAAGTGTCACCTTTAAAGTTCATTTAATTGGTAGAGTAATTATTTTAATTATTAATAGTAACTGTGAATGAAATCATTTACCTTCATCAATTTATATACTGCATTTTAAAAGAAACATATGATATAAATTTTATATTTTAATAAATAGTTTAATGGGAGTTTTATTTTGAGGTTAATGATTATTTTAAATTTTCAATTCATTGATGGTGACATAGCAATTATTTTCGTGGATTCAGTTAATATTTTTCAGGTGGCCTTGTTGAGAGGGTATACTTCTTTAGTTAACCATTTAAAAGGGGAACTATAAATCACTGTTGTTTTTTTGTTATTAATATTATGAGATAGAATAATAAAATGGGATTGTTAATTATTTAATTCTTGAGTTTTTATTGCAAGTCCCGTCTTACTGGATCCAGCGCAATTTTTAGCTTCTCTAGGCCTTAGCCTAGTTTTAATTAACTTGTAGCCCCTCTTTACAAAAAGAAATATTCTTTTTGTTTTAACTACTCAAAATGAAGTAGGGGTTTCATTTGGTAGCAGAGCGTGGTTACGATGAGGGTCCTGTGGGTGTGACGGGGCTTGCAAACTTAGGAAATATTTTGGAATCTTCACAATGTTAAGTTCAAATTGAACTTAGAAAAATTTTAAAGGCGCTATATCCCAAGGTTGAAAATATTTTGTTAGTTTTAAGGTTTGAAACATATGTATATGTACTTGCCCGCCTTGCATAGTGAATAGTGCCACGTGGTAGGAAATTTTAGAAGGGGAAATCCCTGGGCAAGACTTATCGCAGTCGGTGCTTGGTTAGTTTGAGTTTACCTTACCCATGTTTGGGGAGGTGTTGCGGTTTTTTTGTGATTAGGCGGTATGGCCCGATCGGCAGTCGGTTTCTGCCGATAAATGGTAGCCGGAGGTAACCTAAGAAATGGTTAAAATAAATTTTCGTTGGTCGGTATTTTGTTTTTCGTGTTGTGTGTGTTGTGTGTGTGTCGCGTTCCTTTTGTCGGGTGTAATCGAGTGTGAGCTGTTCAGGTAGTGGGCTAGTTCTCGCATCGTTAGGTGGACCCGCAGTCTACTCTTTGGAAGAACAGTACGTGAGTTTTTCTTATTCCAATCTTATTATTGTCAATATGTTTGTAGGTGTTAGGTATTTGTAGGGTGTTGTGTTTTGTTGATAGTGTTTTGCGAATAGTGTAATTCTGGCGGCGCTATGCTTTCAGAAATTGTCGTCCCCCGACCACCGGGAGGAACAGAAATTGCCCCACCCTCTCACCCCAGTTCTCCAGAAATTTTCGGTGGTAGATGGATTTAAGGAGGACCAGCTGCTGGTTTTCTTGGACCTTGTCCTGCAGCTGGCAGCCTATCCGGGTATATCCGATGGGGAGGTCTTGTGCCTTATATACCCGTATTGCCAGGGTACGTTGCAACAGAAGGTCACCAACACTTGGCGTCAGGGCGGCACGGTCGACACTTTTCATGCGGAAGTGTTGGATTACTTCATGTATCCTCCACGACGTTCCCAGCTTAGGCTGGATTGGTTCTATCGTTATCTGGCCGACGGAGAGCCGTTGGGGGACTACGTGCAGGACATACGAAAAGCTGCCCGGGTATTAAGATTAGGGTTGACCGACACCGAAGTCCTAGATATAATTATAGGAGGACTGAATTCCCAAGACAGTTCCCGTTTGGGAAGGTTTGGGAATCGTCCAAATAATTTCGCGGAGATGGCCCGGTGTTGTGTTGCTTCAAATACGGTCCGACCAAAGGTCGCAGTAATTGTTCCGGTAAATCCATTTCTGCCCAAGGTGGATCCAGAGCCGATAACATCATCATCGCCTACGCCGGAAGATGAGAAGTCACTTGATGGTGGAGCTTTACCATCGTCAGTAGAAGTTAACTTAGACATTGCACATGGACCTGGACAGCTGGATTCCAGGTTGAGTACTGTTGAGGAAGTTGTAGTTGCTGAGAGTGGTGAAGAAGAGGAATCGAAGGAGGAGGCAGAAGAGTGGTCTGCACATGCTACGCAGGGGAGTATAAGTGTATGTGTTAGGGAGGCTGCAAGTGTTTCTGAGGTCGCGGATGGACTAGGGGATGTCCAGTCTGCAAGTGTGGTAGAAGTAGATGAGGTAGAAGTTGGGGAGAAACTGGGTGGCAGCGTTGTAGAGTTTGGGGGTGAGAATGATGTAGTGTGTGAAGATGTGCAGACGCTTTCTGTAAGTATTGTTGAGGATTCCGAGGAATGGAAAGAAGTTTCAGCTGGATCAGGTGAGCAACTAGAAGATGAAGATGTGCAGTGTCGTGATGATGATTTGGATTATGTAGAGGAAGAAAAGGAAGAGGTGGAAGAAATAGAACCAGAAGCAATTGTAGAAGAGAAGAAGATAGAAGCAGAGGAGTTAGAGGTTGAGGATAATCCAAATCGGGGTAAACGTAGAAAGGTAAGTTACCTTGATTATAATTTAGATGAAATAAATCAGTATTGCTCTACACAGGATAGTTTCTCAGAGAGTAATGTCCACAAGGAACGGGTTCCTAAAGTTCGTCATAAAAGGGTGAGACAAAGCGGTTAACGGGTAGCGGGTAGATGTTCCCCACAATCCCAGTGGTGTCCATCTACTTCAGGGTTGCGCCCCTGCCTCCGCGAGCCTTGGTTTTCTCCACCTATCCTTATTTTCGGAGGGAACCATGTCCTTTACCTTAGTCCTAGCTGTGGAACTTTCAATGATCCTTGCCCTTATCATCTTCCCAATTTTCCTACCCCTCCCCTCAGAAAACAAAGTAAAAACCGAAAAACAAATAAAAATTAGAAAAAAAAGGAAAAAAAAAAATTTCCGAGAGGAGTTAGAGAGAAGTTAGTTGGAAGAGTGGTGACTGCGTGGGTAGTGAGTTAAGTGTCGTTTTCATTTTTCTTTGTTGTAGGTTGTCGTTGATTTTTGTAGAGTCCTGGCCATGCCGCATTCCCTAGTTGATTTCCGTTGTAGTTATTTTTGATTAAGTGTAGGTTGTTCGACGTGGTAGTATTGAAGTAGTATACCCCCTCGTTAGTTCTGCAGTATTGAAGACCAAGTGAAGGGATTGATGTTCGCGTGCCCTCGATGCGGTTTTCTCAGTCCGGCTAATAGGGGCCGTCCGCCCTAGTATAGGGATGTTTTTTTTTAACAACCAGTTAGATATGTCAAGGATATGTGATGCCTTGTTTTAGCATATGGCTGGTCAGTCCATATGTGGACAATAAAGTTATGGGCGCTCACATACCAAGGTATTAGTTACCTTGTTTTGGTCTTCGGACGCGTGTGTGAGTGGCAGCAGGAGGAGTAGGTGGTGGTCACCAGAGAGTGTGACGTATTGGGGCGGTCCTGTGGGGTTGGTCGGGCGGAGAGGGTCGCATGAGGATGGTTGCATTGGCGTTGAGTTTTCCAATCCAGTAAGAAAAGGGGGGGGTTTGTTGTTGTCCTGAGTAGGTATCAAGTTGGGTCTCAGTTGGTGGGCGAGCCTCAGGAGGTCAGAAGACCATGGTAGGAATCTTTCTTTGGTCTTTAGTTCTCTCTCTCTTGTGCTGTATGCGGACTCTGATCAGGTCAGCATGCAGCACCCGCACACTTACATAATACATATCTTCTTTCGTCTCTTTCATTTTCCCTTTTTGATTTCTGTTCTCCTGAGAGCAAGCTCAGCTGAGCCAACCCAACCACGACGTCCACCGGTATCTTTTGGGGAGAGGTACACTGCAGGGTACCCTCCTGGCCTTTAACGTTGGGGCAACTATGTTGCCCTTTTGGGGTGAGGGTGTGCTGAGTCAAAAGATTCAGCGCGAGTTCAGTAATTTTTTCGGCAGTTTTGACGTTATTGGCAGTACGAAATTTAAAGTAATAATGAGTGCTGCTCTCTACCCGCGGATAGGAGAGGCTACCGTTTTCGATTTTTCACTGTTTGATCGGTGTTTCCATCTGCTGAGTTTTTGCAGCAGTTTTAAACAGTGCTGCGTCCTGGTGAGAGTTTCCTTACAAACAAACAACGAACGAAAATTTCTGTTAAGGTCTTGTCTCAACATGGTTGTCTAACAAAATACTTCAGGGTTGACGGACGCTTTTTCTCTTCGGTGGAGAGGAATGAATTCCAACTACAACTTCTTATAACTATGTCTAGATAAATTTCTCTTCACGACTGCGGTGAGTTTTGATTTCATTATATTAATTATATACTAAATTTTTAAAGGAGAAAACGTTTTTTTAGTAAGCTTGAGTAAGCGTGCCCACTTGTTGAATCATGCATGGTGAGAGACGTAATTGTTCGTAAAGTTTTTATAAACCAATAAAGCTTGATTATTGGAGTGTCAGAATCTCGGCTTTAATACCTAAAGTACAATAACCACAATATAATTAATATTGAACTTTCATTAAAACTGATGTAACGAGATTGTGTTGTTCACTTAACCTATTACACAATGCGTCGTCATTAAGTGGTATAAGGTTTTGCTACAATATCTGTAAATCTTTATACAAATATAATTGGGAACTTACTCAGGCACGTTTTAAACGTAAATCATGTCTCATTCAAAGTAATAGTATTCTCAGATTCTATGGAGTAAAAAACTATGTGTTTTAAATAAATTCTGTACCACGTGGTAACCTCAATTTCACTCAAAGTAATAAGTTCATAAGATGTTACAGAGCCAAGATAAATTATTGTATTGCAAAAGCAACTCACATTCAGTGAGGTTCAAGTTATAAAGCGTTATAAAGAATCATTGTTAGAGAACTTTTTTAAGTAAGGCATGTTGGCCAAAATAATGTTACCAAGTTTTATTATGTACAACATAACTAGGTGTTGTTTTATTTATGTATTTTGGAGGGTGTCCAAACAGTGGGGGCATTTGTGTGTGGTCTCTCACTAAAAATGTAATGTGTGAACAGGGTTCGCCGAATAGAGACAAGTCCTGCTACATGACTGAAAGAATGACATCCTAAAAGCTCCACACTCGACACCGAAGAGAATAAGACCACAACAACATGCCAATCATGAGATCGCCACGCTACCAATAAGAGATCATCCTTCTGGGCGCTTAAGCAGGTGAAAAATACCCATTTATAATTCACACGTAGAATCAACATGGCACCAGTTATACATAATCATCAGTTTTACCGTTCAAGTATACATTCATTTGGATCCCCAATTGATGGGACAGTTTAGTGTGAACACTAAGAATTAATTGTAAAATTTCAATACATGTATAGTAAATTGTCAGTTCAGAGACTGACATGTCTACAACACAGCATCCAACTTAGATTTCCACTCATTTCTTTATAGAGCTTCCCTACAGATTTAAAGTCAGTTTTGTTATTAGTAATTTTCTCAAGTTTAATGTACTAGGCATAAAAACATATATTTTCTCTTATTTTTAAAATCTGGTTATGTCATTTGTATAAAAGATTACTGGGGAGGTAGGTGTTTTTTTTTAATTAGTTTCAACCAAGCTGTGCATGTCGAAACACTTTTCAACTTGTTTGTCGAAACAAGGTTGTTGAGACAAATTTGTTGAGACTGGTTATAAGTTGAAGAAACATGTCCGTTTCTGACACACAAATGTATTTTTTTATATAAGGTGCTAATATGGTGCAATTTTTCTCTTTTCATTAATTGGCCCTATTTTAGTCTATATAAATTCTTGATATTAATCATGGTAACTGGGGGGCATTAATTATTTTAAACAATTTTATTTCTCACCTTAATTAAGTATTTTAGCACTTAGCCACTTAGGCACTTCTTTTGAATTTTTATTAGGTCCTGGGGACATTTGTATGCAATACTTTATGATACACATGACGTGCAATTAACCCACACCATGGGGGTACATTTATAGAAATAAATCTTTAATCCTAATTGGGATTCCTATAAAGAAGAAATTTAGAATTTATATACACCAGAAGGGTAATATAAAAAAAGGGCGTGGCAAGAGACCTTTATGTATTTGTATACTATTGTATATGTAATTTGTCTTGTGGAACATGTTATGTCTGTATATTTCTGTGTACATTTTGGGGGATATATATATATATATATAAATATTATGCATTACTGTACTTTTGGTGGGATATAGGGATTTATTATTAGAATTTATATACACCAGTAGACGAGTATTCTATCTCAATAATCGTGGCTGATCATTTCTTTATGAAAATTAATTATTTTATTTAACAAGTATAGGAAGTGTCACCTTTAAAGTTCATTTAATTGGTAGAGTAATTATTTTAATTATTAATAGTAACTGTGAATGAAATCATTTTATATACCTTCATCAATTTATATACTGCATTTTAAAAGAAACATATGATATAAATTTTATATTTTAATAAATAGTTTAATGGGAGTTTTATTTTGAGGTTAATGATTATTTTAAATTTTCAATTCATTGATGGTGACATAGCAATTATTTTCGTGGATTCAGTTAATATTTTTCAGGTGGCCTTGTTGAGAGGGTATACTTCTTTAGTTAACCATTTAAAAGGGGAACTATAAATCACTGTTGTTTTTTTGTTATTAATATTATGAGATAGAATAATAAAATGGGATTGTTAATTATTTAATTCTTGAGTTTTTATTGCAAGTCCCGTCTTACTGGATCCAGCGCAATTTTTAGCTTCTCTAGGCCTTAGCCTAGTTTTAATTAACTTGTAGCCCCTCTTTACAAAAAGAAATATTCTTTTTGTTTTAACTACTCAAAATGAAGTAGGGGTTTCATTTGGTAGCAGAGCGTGGTTACGATGAGGGTCCTGTGGGTGTGACGGGGCTTGCAAACTTAGGAAATATTTTGGAATCTTCACAATGTTAAGTTCAAATTGAACTTAGAAAAATTTTAAAGGCGCTATATCCCAAGGTTGAAAATATTTTGTTAGTTTTAAGGTTTGAAACATATGTATATGTACTTGCCCGCCTTGCATAGTGAATAGTGCCACGTGGTAGGAAATTTTAGAAGGGGAAATCCCTGGGCAAGACTTATCGCAGTCGGTGCTTGGTTAGTTTGAGTTTACCTTACCCATGTTTGGGGAGGTGTTGCGGTTTTTTTGTGATTAGGCGGTATGGCCCGATCGGCAGTCGGTTTCTGCCGATAAATGGTAGCCGGAGGTAACCTAAGAAATGGTTAAAATAAATTTTCGTTGGTCGGTATTTTGTTTTTCGTGTTGTGTGTGTGTCGCGTTCCTTTTGTCGGGTGTAATCGAGTGTGAGCTGTTCAGGTAGTGGGCTAGTTCTCGCATCGTTAGGTGGACCCGCAGTCTACTCTTTGGAAGAACAGTACGTGAGTTTTTCTTATTCCAATCTTATTATTGTCAATATGTTTGTAGGTGTTAGGTATTTGTAGGGTGTTGTGTTTTGTTGATAGTGTTTTGCGAATAGTGTAATTCTGGCGGCGCTATGCTTTCAGAAATTGTCGTCCCCCGACCACCGGGAGGAACAGAAATTGCCCCACCCTCTCACCCCAGTTCTCCAGAAATTTTCGGTGGTAGATGGATTTAAGGAGGACCAGCTGCTGGTTTTCTTGGACCTTGTCCTGCAGCTGGCAGCCTATCCGGGTATATCCGATGGGGAGGTCTTGTGCCTTATATACCCGTATTGCCAGGGTACGTTGCAACAGAAGGTCACCAACACTTGGCGTCAGGGCGGCACGGTCGACACTTTTCATGCGGAAGTGTTGGATTACTTCATGTATCCTCCACGACGTTCCCAGCTTAGGCTGGATTGGTTCTATCGTTATCTGGCCGACGGAGAGCCGTTGGGGGACTACGTGCAGGACATACGAAAAGCTGCCCGGGTATTAAGATTAGGGTTGACCGACACCGAAGTCCTAGATATAATTATAGGAGGACTGAATTCCCAAGACAGTTCCCGTTTGGGAAGGTTTGGGAATCGTCCAAATAATTTCGCGGAGATGGCCCGGTGTTGTGTTGCTTCAAATACGGTCCGACCAAAGGTCGCAGTAATTGTTCCGGTAAATCCATTTCTGCCCAAGGTGGATCCAGAGCCGATAACATCATCATCGCCTACGCCGGAAGATGAGAAGTCACTTGATGGTGGAGCTTTACCATCGTCAGTAGAAGTTAATTTAGACATTGCACATGGACCTGGACAGCTGGATTCCAGGTTGAGTACTGTTGAGGAAGTTGTAGTTGCTGAGAGTGGTGAAGAAGAGGAATCGAAGGAGGAGGCAGAAGAGTGGTCTGCACATGCTACGCAGGGGAGTATAAGTGTAAGTGTTAGGGAGGCTGCAAGTGTTTCTGAGGTCACGGATGGACTAGGGGATGTCCAGTCTGCAAATGTGGTAGAAGTAGATGAGGTAGAAGTTGGGGAGAAACTGGGTGGCAGCGTTGTAGAGTTTGGGGGTGAGAATGATGTAGTGTGTGAAGATGTGCAGACGCTTTCTGTAAGTATTGTTGAGGATTCCGAGGAATGGAAAGAAGTTTCAGCTGGATCAGGTGAGAAAATAGAAGATGAAGATGTGCAGTGTCGTGATGATGATTTGGATTATGTAGAGGAAGAAAAGGAAGAGGTGGAAGAAATAGAACCAGAAGCAATTGTAGAAGAGAAGAAGATAGAAGCAGAGGAGTTAGAGGTTGAGGATAATCCAAATCGGGGTAAACGTAGAAAGGTAAGTTACCTTGATTATAATTTAGATGAAATAAATCAGTATTGCTCTACACAGGATAGTTTCTCAGAGAGTAATGTCCACAAGGAACGGGTTCCTAAAGTTCGTCATAAAAGGGTGAGACAAAGCGGTTAACGGGTAGCGGGTAGATGTTCCCCACAATCCCAGTGGTGTCCATCTACTTCAGGGTTGCGCCCCTGCCTCCGCGAGCCTTGGTTTTCTCCACCTATCCTTATTTTCGGAGGGAACCATGTCCTTTACCTTAGTCCTAGCTGTGGAACTTTCAATGATCCTTGCCCTTATCATCTTCCCAATTTTCCTACCCCTCCCCTCAGAAAACAAAGTAAAAACCGAAAAACAAATAAAAATTAGAAAAAAAAAGGAAAAAAAAAATATCCGAGAGGAGTTAGAGAGAAGTTAGTTGGAAGAGTGGTGACTGCGTGGGTAGTGAGTTAAGTGTCGTTTTCATTTTTCTTTGTTGTAGGTTGTCGTTGATTTTTGTAGAGTCCTGGCCATGCCGCATTCCCTAGTTGATTTCCGTTGTAGTTATTTTTGATTAAGTGTAGGTTGTTCGACGTGGTAGTATTGAAGTAGTATACCCCCTCGTTAGTTCTGCAGTATTGAAGACCAAGTGAAGGGATTGATGTTCGCGTGCCCTCGATGCGGTTTTCTGAGTCCGGCTAATAGGGGCCGTCCGCCCTAGTATAGGGATGTTTTTTTTTAACAACCAGTTAGATATGTCAAGGATATGTGATGCCTTGTTTTAGCATATGGCTGGTCAGTCCATATGTGGACAATAAAGTTATGGGGGCTCACATACCAAGGTATTAGTTACCTTGTTTTGGTCTTCGGACGCGTGTGTGAGTGGCAGCAGGAGGAGTAGGTGGTGGTCACCAGAGATTGTGACGTATTGGGGCGGTCCTGTGGGGTTGGTCGGGCGGAGAGGGTCGCATGAGGATGGTTGCATTGGCGTTGAGTTTTCCAATCCAGTAAGAAAAGGGGGGGGTTTGTTGTTGTCCTGAGTAGGTATCAAGTTGGGTCTCAGTTGGTGGGCGAGCCTCAGGAGGTCAGAAGACCATGGTAGGAATCTTTCTTTGGTCTTTAGTTCTCTCTCTCTTGTGCTGTATGCGGACTCTGATCAGGTCAGCATGCAGCACCCGCACACTTACATAATACATATCTTCTTTCGTCTCTTTCATTTTCCCTTTTTGATTTCTGTTCTCCTGAGAGCAAGCTCAGCTGAGCCAACCCAACCACGACGTCCACCGGTATCTTTTGGGGAGAGGTACACTGCAGGGTACCCTCCTGGCCTTTAACGTTGGGGCAACTATGTTGCCCTTTTGGGGTGAGGGTGTGCTGAGTCAAAAGATTCAGCGCGAGTTCAGTAATTTTTTCGGCAGTTTTGACGTTATTGGCAGTACGAAATTTAAAGTAATAATGAGTGCTGCTCTCTACCCGCGGATAGGAGAGGCTACCGTTTTCGATTTTTCACTGTTTGATCGGTGTTTCCATCTGCTGAGTTTTTGCAGCAGTTTTAAACAGTGCTGCGTCCTGGTGAGAGTTTCCTTACAAACAAACAACGAACGAAAATTTCTGTTAAGGTCTTGTCTCAACATGGTTGTCTATCAAAATACTTCAGGGTTGACGGACGCTTTTTCTCTTCGGTGGAGAGGAATGAATTCCAACTACAACTTCTTATAACTATGTCTAGATAAATTTCTCTTCACGACTGCGGTGAGTTTTGATTTCATTATATTAATTATATACTAAATTTTTAAAGGAGAAAACGTTTTTTTAGTAAGCTTGAGTAAGCGTGCCCACTTGTTGAATCATCCATGGTGAGAGACGTAATTGTTCGTAAAGTTTTTATAAACCAATAAAGCTTGATTATTGGAGTGTCAGAATCTCGGCTTTAATACCTAAAGTACAATAACCACAATATAATTAATATTGAACTTTCATTAAAACTGATGTAACGAGATTGTGTTGTTCACTTAACCTATTACACAATGCGTCGTCATTAAGTGGTATAAGGTTTTGCTACAATATCTGTAAATCTTTATACAAATATAATTGGGAACTTACTCAGGCACGTTTTAAACGTAAATCATGTCTCATTCAAAGTAATAGTATTCTCAGATTCTATGGAGTAAAAAACTATGTGTTTTAAATAAATTCTGTACCACGTGGTAACCTCAATTTCACTCAAAGTAATAAGTTCATAAGATGTTACAGAGCCAAGATAAATTATTGTATTGCAAAAGCAACTCACATTCAGTGAGGTTCAAGTTATAAAGCGTTATAAAGAATCATTGTTAGAGAACTTTTTTAAGTAAGGCATGTTGGCCAAAATAATGTTACCAAGTTTTATTATGTACAACATAACTAGGTGTTGTTTTATTTATGTATTTTGGAGGGTGTCCAAACAGTGGGGGCATTTGTGTGTGGTCTCTCACTAAAAATGTAATGTGTGAACAGGGTTCGCCGAATAGAGACAAGTCCTGCTACATGACTGAAAGAATGACATCCTAAAAGCTCCACACTCGACACCGAAGAGAATAAGACCACAACAACATGCCAATCATGAGATCGCCACGCTACCAATAAGAGATCATCCTTCTGGGCGCTTAAGCAGGTGAAAAATACCCATTTATAATTCACACGTAGAATCAACATGGCACCAGTTATACATAATCATCAGTTTTACCGTTCAAGTATACATTCATTTGGATCCCCAATTGATGGGACAGTTTAGTGTGAACACTAAGAATTAATTGTAAAATTTCAATACATGTATAGTAAATTGTCAGTTCAGAGACTGACATGTCTACAACACAGCATCCAACTTAGATTTCCACTCATTTCTTTATAGAGCTTCCCTACAGATTTAAAGTCAGTTTTGTTATTAGTAATTTTCTCAAGTTTAATGTACTAGGCATAAAAACATATATTTTCTCTTATTTTTAAAATCTGGTTATGTCATTTGTATAAAAGATTACTGGGGAGGTAGGTGTTTTTTTTTAATTAGTTTCAACCAAGCTGTGCATGTCGAAACACTTTTCAACTTGTTTGTCGAAACAAGGTTGTTGAGACAAATTTGTTGAGACTGGTTATAAGTTGAAGAAACATGTCCGTCTCTGACACACAAATGTATTTTTTTATATAAGGTGCTAATATGGTGCAATTTTTCTCTTTTCATTAATTGGCCCTATTTTAGTCTATATAAATTCTTGATATTAATCATGGTAACTGGGGGGCATTAATTATTTTAAACAATTTTATTTCTCACCTTAATTAAGTATTTTAGCACTTAGCCACTTAGGCACTTCTTTTGAATTTTTATTAGGTCCTGGGGACATTTGTATGCAATACTTTATGATACACATGACGTGCAATTAACCCACACCATGGGGGTACATTTATAGAAATAAATCTTTAATCCTAATTGGGATTCCTATAAAGAAGAAGTTTAGAATTTATATACACCAGAAGGGTAATATAAAAAAAGGGCGTGGCAAGAGACCTTTATGTATTTGTATACTATTGTATATGTAATTTGTCTTGTGGAACATGTTATGTCTGTATATTTCTGTGTACATTTTGGGGGATATATATATATATATATAAATATTATGCATTACTGTACTTTTGGTGGGATATAGGGATTTATTATTAGAATGTATATACACCAGTAGACGAGTATTCTATCTCAATAATCGTGGCTGATAATTTCTTTATGAAAATTAATTATTTTATTTAACAAGCATAGGAAGTGTCACCTTTAAAGTTCATTTAATTGGTAGAGTAATTATTTTAATTATTAATAGTAACTGTGAATGAAATCATTTACCTTCATCAATTTATATACTGCATTTTAAAAGAAACATATGATATAAATTTTATATTTTAATAAATAGTTTAATGGGAGTTTTATTTTGAGGTTAATGATTATTTTAAATTTTCAATTCATTGATGGTGACATAGCAATTATTTTCGTGGATTCAGTTAATATTTTTCAGGTGGCCTTGTTGAGAGGGTATACTTCTTTAGTTAACCATTTAAAAGGGGAATTATAAATCACTGTTGTTTTTTTGTTATTAATATTATGAGATGGAATAATAAAATGGGATTGTTAATTATTTAATTCTTGAGTTTTTATTGCAAGTCCCGTCTTACTGGATCCAGCGCAATTTTTAGCTTCTCTAGGCCTTAGCCTAGTTTTAATTAACTTGTAGCCCCTCTTTACAAAAAGAAATATTCTTTTTGTTTTAACTACTCAAAATGAAGTAGGGGTTTCATTTGGTAGCAGAGCGTGGTTACGATGAGGGTCCTGTGGGTGTGACGGGGCTTGCAAACTTAGGAAATATTTTGGAATCTTCACAATGTTAAGTTCAAATTGAACTTAGAAAAATTTTAAAGGCGCTATATCCCAAGGTTGAAAATATTTTGTTAGTTTTAAGGTTTGAAACATATGTATATGTACTTGCCCGCCTTGCATAGTGAATAGTGCCACGTGGTAGGAAATTTTAGAAGGGGAAATCCCTGGGCAAGACTTATCGCAGTCGGTGCTTGGTTAGTTTGAGTTTACCTTACCCATGTTTGGGGAGGTGTTGCGGTTTTTTTGTGATTAGGCGGTATGGCCCGATCGGCAGTCGGTTTCTGCCGATAAATGGTAGCCGGAGGTAACCTAAGAAATGGTTAAAATAAATTTTCGTTGGTCGGTATTTTGTTTTTCGTGTTGTGTGTGTGTCGCGTTCCTTTTGTCGGGTGTAATCGAGTGTGAGCTGTTCAGGTAGTGGGCTAGTTCTCGCATCGTTAGGTGGACCCGCAGTCTACTCTTTGGAAGAACAGTACGTGAGTTTTTCTTATTCCAATCTTATTATTGTCAATATGTTTGTAGGTGTTAGGTATTTGTAGGGTGTTGTGTTTTGTTGATAGTGTTTTGCGAATAGTGTAATTCTGGCGGCGCTATGCTTTCAGAAATTGTCGTCCCCCGACCACCGGGAGGAACAGAAATTGCCCCACCCTCTCACCCCAGTTCTCCAGAAATTTTCGGTGGTAGATGGATTTAAGGAGGACCAGCTGCTGGTTTTCTTGGACCTTGTCCTGCAGCTGGCAGCCTATCCGGGTATATCCGATGGGGAGGTCTTGTGCCTTATATACCCGTATTGCCAGGGTACGTTGCAACAGAAGGTCACCAACACTTGGCGTCAGGGCGGCACGGTCGACACTTTTCATGCGGAAGTGTTGGATTACTTCATGTATCCTCCACGACGTTCCCAGCTTAGGCTGGATTGGTTCTATCGTTATCTGGCCGACGGAGAGCCGTTGGGGGACTACGTGCAGGACATACGAAAAGCTGCCCGGGTATTAAGATTAGGGTTGACCGACACCGAAGTCCTAGATATAATTATAGGAGGACTGAATTCCCAAGACAGTTCCCGTTTGGGAAGGTTTGGGAATCGTCCAAATAATTTCGCGGAGATGGCCCGGTGTTGTGTTGCTTCAAATACGGTCCGACCAAAGGTCGCAGTAATTGTTCCGGTAAATCCATTTCTGCCCAAGGTGGATCCAGAGCCGATAACATCATCATCGCCTACGCCGGAAGATGAGAAGTCACTTGATGGTGGAGCTTTACCATCGTCAGTAGAAGTTAATTTAGACATTGCACATGGACCTGGACAGCTGGATTCCAGGTTGAGTACTGTTGAGGAAGTTGTAGTTGCTGAGAGTGGTGAAGAAGAGGAATCGAAGGAGGAGGCAGAAGAGTGGTCTGCACATGCTACGCAGGGGAGTATAAGTGTAAGTGTTAGGGAGGCTGCAAGTGTTTCTGAGGTCGCGGATGGACTAGGGGATGTCCAGTCTGCAAGTGTGGTAGAAGTAGATGAGGTAGAAGTTGGGGAGAAACTGGGTGGCAGCGTTGTAGAGTTTGGGGGTGAGAATGATGTAGTGTGTGAAGATGTGCAGACGCTTTCTGTAAGTATTGTTGAGGATTCCGAGGAATGGAAAGAAGTTTCAGCTGGATCAGGTGAGCAACTAGAAGATGAAGATGTGCAGTGTCGTGATGATGATTTGGATTATGTAGAGGAAGAAAAGGAAGAGGTGGAAGAAATAGAACCAGAAGCAATTGTAGAAGAGAAGAAGATAGAAGCAGAGGAGTTAGAGGTTGAGGATAATCCAAATCGGGGTAAACGTAGAAAGGTAAGGTACCTTGATTATAATTTAGATGAAATAAATCAGTATTGCTCTACACAGGATAGTTTCTCAGAGAGTAATGTCCACAAGGAACGGGTTCCTAAAGTTCGTCATAAAAGGGTGAGACAAAGCGGTTAACGGGTAGCGGGTAGATGTTCCCCACAATCCCAGTGGTGTCCATCTACTTCAGGGTTGCGCCCCTGCCTCCGCGAGCCTTGGTTTTCTCCACCTATCCTTATTTTCGGAGGGAACCATGTCCTTTACCTTAGTCCTAGCTGTGGAACTTTCAATGATCCTTGCCCTTATCATCTTCCCAATTTTCCTACCCCTCCCCTCAGAAAACAAAGTAAAAACCGAAAAACAAATAAAAATTAGAAAAAAAAAGGAAAAAAAAAATATCCGAGAGGAGTTAGAGAGAAGTTAGTTGGAAGAGTGGTGACTGCGTGGGTAGTGAGTTAAGTGTCGTTTTCATTTTTCTTTGTTGTAGGTTGTCGTTGATTTTTGTAGAGTCCTGGCCATGCCGCATTCCCTAGTTGATTTCCGTTGTAGTTATTTTTGATTAAGTGTAGGTTGTTCGACGTGGTATTATTGAAGTAGTATACCCCCTCGTTAGTTCTGCAGTATTGAAGACCAAGTGAAGGGATTGATGTTCGCGTGCCCTCGATGCGGTTTTCTCAGTCCGGCTAATAGGGGCCGTCCGCCCTAGTATAGGGATGTTTTTTTTTAACAACCAGTTAGATATGTCAAGGATATGTGATGCCTTGTTTTAGCATATGGCTGGTCAGTCCATATGTGGACAATAAAGTTATGGGCGCTCACATACCAAGGTATTAGTTACCTTGTTTTGGTCTTCGGACGCGTGTGTGAGTGGCAGCAGGAGGAGTAGGTGGTGGTCACCAGAGAGTGTAACGTATTGGGGCGGTCCTGTGGGGTTGGTCGGGCGGAGAGGGTCGCATGAGGATGGTTGCATTGGCGTTGAGTTTTCCAATCCAGTAAGAAAAGGGGGGGGTTTGTTGTTGTCCTGAGTAGGTATCAAGTTGGGTCTCAGTTGGTGGGCGAGCCTCAGGAGGTCAGAAGACCATGGTAGGAATCTTTCTTTGGTCTTTAGTTCTCTCTCTCTTGTGCTGTATGCGGACTCTGATCAGGTCAGCATGCAGCACCCGCACACTTACATAATACATATCTTCTTTCGTCTCTTTCATTTTCCCTTTTTGATTTCTGTTCTCCTGAGAGCAAGCTCAGCTGAGCCAACCCAACCACGACGTCCACCGGTATCTTTTGGGGAGAGGTACACTGCAGGGTACCCTCCTGGCCTTTAACGTTGGGGCAACTATGTTGCCCTTTTGGGGTGAGGGTGTGCTGAGTCAAAAGATTCAGCGCGAGTTCAGTAATTTTTTCGGCAGTTTTGACGTTATTGGCAGTACGAAATTTAAAGTAATAATGAGTGCTGCTCTCTACCCGCGGATAGGAGAGGCTACCGTTTTCGATTTTTCACTGTTTGATCGGTGTTTCCATCTGCTGAGTTTTTGCAGCAGTTTTAAACAGTGCTGCGTCCTGGTGAGAGTTTCCTTACAAACAAACAACGAACGAAAATTTCTGTTAAGGTCTTGTCTCAACATGGTTGTCTATCAAAATACTTCAGGGTTGACGGACGCTTTTTCTCTTCGGTGGAGAGGAATGAATTCCAACTACAACTTCTTATAACTATGTCTAGATAAATTTCTCTTCACGACTGCGGTGAGTTTTGATTTCATTATATTAATTATATACTAAATTTTTAAAGGAGAAAACGTTTTTTTAGTAAGCTTGAGTAAGCGTGCCCACTTGTTGAATCATGCATGGTGAGAGACGTAATTGTTCGTAAAGTTTTTATAAACCAATAAAGCTTGATTATTGGAGTGTCAGAATCTCGGCTTTAATACCTAAAGTACAATAACCACAATATAATTAATATTGAACTTTCATTAAAACTGATGTAACGAGATTGTGTTGTTCACTTAACCTATTACACAATGCGTCGTCATTAAGTGGTATAAGGTTTTGCTACAATATCTGTAAATCTTTATACAAATATAATTGGGAACTTACTCAGGCACGTTTTAAACGTAAATCATGTCTCATTCAAAGTAATAGTATTCTCAGATTCTATGGAGTAAAAACTATGTGTTTTAAATAAATTCTGTACCACGTGGTAACCTCAATTTCACTCAAAGTAATAAGTTCATAAGATGTTACAGAGCCAAGATAAATTATTGTATTGCAAAAGCAACTCACATTCAGTGAGGTTCAAGTTATAAAGCGTTATAAAGAATCATTGTTAGAGAACTTTTTTAAGTAAGGCATGTTGGCCAAAATAATGTTACCAAGTTTTATTATGTACAACATAACTAGGTGTTGTTTTATTTATGTATTTTGGAGGGTGTCCAAACAGTGGGGGCATTTGTGTGTGGTCTCTCACTAAAAATGTAATGTGTGAACAGGGTTCGCCGAATAGAGACAAGTCCTGCTACATGACTGAAAGAATGACATCCTAAAAGCTAAACACTCGACACCGAAGAGAATAAGACCACAACAACATGCCAATCATGAGATCGCCACGCTACCAATAAGAGATCATCCTTCTGGGCGCTTAAGCAGGTGAAAAATACCCATTTATAATTCACACGTAGAATCAACATGGCACCAGTTATACATAATCATCAGTTTTACCGTTCAAGTATACATTCATTTGGATCCCCAATTGATGGGACAGTTTAGTGTGAACACTAAGAATTAATTGTAAAATTTCAATACATGTATAGTAAATTGTCAGTTCAGAGACTGACATGTCTACAACACAGCATCCAACTTAGATTTCCACTCATTTCTTTATAGAGCTTCCCTACAGATTTAAAGTCAGTTTTGTTATTAGTAATTTTCTCAAGTTTAATGTACTAGGCATAAAAACATATATTTTCTCTTATTTTTAAAATCTGGTTATGTCATTTGTATAAAAGATTACTGGGGAGGTAGGTGTTTTTTTTTAATTAGTTTCAACCAAGCTGTGCATGTCGAAACACTTTTCAACTTGTTTGTCGAAACAAGGTTGTTGAGACAAATTTGTTGAGACTGGTTATAAGTTGAAGAAACATGTCCGTCTCTGACACACAAATGTATTTTTTTATATAAGGTGCTAATATGGTGCAATTTTTCTCTTTTCATTAATTGGCCCTATTTTAGTCTATATAAATTCTTGATATTAATCATGGTAACTGGGGGGCATTAATTATTTTAAACAATTTTATTTCTCACCTTAATTAAGTATTTTAGCACTTAGCCACTTAGGCACTTCTTTTGAATTTTTATTAGGTCCTGGGGACATTTGTATGCAATACTTTATGATACACATGACGTGCAATTAACCCACACCATGGGGGTACATTTATAGAAATAAATCTTTAATCCTAATTGGGATTCCTATAAAGAAGAAGTTTAGAATTTATATACACCAGAAGGGTAATATAAAAAAAGGGCGTGGCAAGAGACCTTTATGTATTTGTATACTATTGTATATGTAATTTGTCTTGTGGAACATGTTATGTCTGTATATTTCTGTGTACATTTTGGGGGATATATATATATATATATATATAAATATTATGCATTACTGTACTTTTGGTGGGATATAGGGATTTATTATTAGAATTTATATACACCAGTAGACGAGTATTCTATCTCAATAATCGTGGCTGATCATTTCTTTATGAAAATTAATTATTTTATTTAACAAGTATAGGAAGTGTCACCTTTAAAGTTCATTTAATTGGTAGAGTAATTATTTTAATTATTAATAGTAACTGTGAATGAAATCATTTACCTTCATCAATTTATATACTGCATTTTAAAAGAAACATATGATATAAATTTTATATTTTAATAAATAGTTTAATGGGAGTTTTATTTTGAGGTTAATGATTATTTTAAATTTTCAATTCATTGATGGTGACATAGCAATTATTTTCGTGGATTCAGTTAATATTTTTCAGGTGGCCTTGTTGAGAGGGTATACTTCTTTAGTTAACCATTTAAAAGGGGAACTATAAATCACTGTTGTTTTTTTGTTATTAATATTATGAGATGGAATAATAAAATGGGATTGTTAATTATTTAATTCTTGAGTTTTTATTGCAAGTCCCGTCTTACTGGATCCAGCGCAATTTTTAGCTTCTCTAGGCCTTAGCCTAGTTTTAATTAACTTGTAGCCCCTCTTTACAAAAAGAAATATTCTTTTTGTTTTAACTACTCAAAATGAAGTAGGGGTTTCATTTGGTAGCAGAGCGTGGTTACGATGAGGGTCCTGTGGGTGTGACGGGGCTTGCAAACTTAGGAAATATTTTGGAATCTTCACAATGTTAAGTTCAAATTGAACTTAGAAAAATTTTAAAGGCGCTATATCCCAAGGTTGAAAATATTTTGTTAGTTTTAAGGTTTGAAACATATGTATATGTACTTGCCCGCCTTGCATAGTGAATAGTGCTACGTGGTAGGAAATTTTAGAAGGGGAAATCCCTGGGCAAGACTTATCGCAGTCGGTGCTTGGTTAGTTTGAGTTTACCTTACCCATGTTTGGGGAGGTGTTGCGGTTTTTTTGTGATTAGGCGGTATGGCCCGATCGGCAGTCGGTTTCTGCCGATAAATGGTAGCCGGAGGTAACCTAAGAAATGGTTAAAATAAATTTTCGTTGGTCGGTATTTTGTTTTTCGTGTTGTGTGTGTTGTGTGTGTGTCGCGTTCCTTTTGTCGGGTGTAATCGAGTGTGAGCTGTTCAGGTAGTGGGCTAGTTCTCGCATCGTTAGGTGGACCCGCAGTCTACTCTTTGGAAGAACAGTACGTGAGTTTTTCTTATTCCAATCTTATTATTGTCAATATGTTTGTAGGTGTTAGGTATTTGTAGGGTGTTGTGTTTTGTTGATAGTGTTTTGCGAATAGTGTAATTCTGGCGGCGCTATGCTTTCAGAAATTGTCGTCCCCCGACCACCGGGAGGAACAGAAATTGCCCCACCCTCTCACCCCAGTTCTCCAGAAATTTTCGGTGGTAGATGGATTTAAGGAGGACCAGTTGCTGGTTTTCTTGGACCTTGTCCTGCAGCTGGCAGCCTATCCGGGTATATCCGATGGGGAGGTCTTGTGCCTTATATACCCGTATTGCCAGGGTACGTTGCAACAGAAGGTCACCAACACTTGGCGTCAGGGCGGCACGGTCGACACTTTTCATGCGGAAGTGTTGGATTACTTCATGTATCCTCCACGACGTTCCCAGCTTAGGCTGGATTGGTTCTATCGTTATCTGGCCGACGGAGAGCCGTTGGGGGACTACGTGCAGGACATACGAAAAGCTGCCCGGGTATTAAGATTAGGGTTGACCGACACCGAAGTCCTAGATATAATTATAGGAGGACTGAATTCCCAAGACAGTTCCCGTTTGGGAAGGTTTGGGAATCGTCCAAATAATTTCGCGGAGATGGCCCGGTGTTGTGTTGCTTCAAATACGGTCCGACCAAAGGTCGCAGTAATTGTTCCGGTAAATCCATTTCTGCCCAAGGTGGATCCAGAGCCGATAACATCATCATCGCCTACGCCGGAAGATGAGAAGTCACTGGATGGTGGAGCTTTACCATCGTCAGTAGAAGTTAATTTAGACATTGCACATGGACCTGGACAGCTGGATTCCAGGTTGAGTACTGTTGAGGAAGTTGTAGTTGCTGAGAGTGGTGAAGAAGAGGAATCGAAGGAGGAGGCAGAAGAGTGGTCTGCACATGCTACGCAGGGGAGTATAAGTGTAAGTGTTAGGGAGGCTGCAAGTGTTTCTGAGGTCGCGGATGGACTAGGGGATGTCCAGTCTGCAAGTGTGGTAGAAGTAGATGAGGTAGAAGTTGGGGAGAAACTGGGTGGCAGCGTTGTAGAGTTTGGGGGTGAGAATGATGTAGTGTGTGAAGATGTACAGACGCTTTCTGTAAGTATTGTTGAGGATTCCGAGGAATGGAAAGAAGTTTCAGCTGGATCAGGTGAGCAACTAGAAGATGAAGATGTGCAGTGTCGTGATGATGATTTGGATTATGTAGAGGAAGAAAAGGAAGAGGTGGAAGAAATAGAACCAGAAGCAATTGTAGAAGAGAAGAAGATAGAAGCAGAGGAGTTAGAGGTTGAGGATAATCCAAATCGGGGTAAACGTAGAAAGGTAAGTTACCTTGATTATAATTTAGATGAAATAAATCAGTATTGCTCTACACAGGATAGTTTCTCAGAGAGTAATGTCCACAAGGAACGGGTTCCTAAAATTCGTCATAAAAGGGTGAGACAAAGCGGTTAACGGGTAGCGGGTAGATGTTCCCCACAATCCCAGTGGTGTCCATCTACTTCAGGGTTGCGCCCCTGCCTCCGCGAGCCTTGGTTTTCTCCACCTATCCTTATTTTCGGAGGGAACCATGTCCTTTACCTTAGTCCTAGCTGTGGAACTTTCAATGATCCTTGCCCTTATCATCTTCCCAATTTTCCTACCCCTCCCCTCAGAAAACAAAGTAAAAACCGAAAAACAAATAAAAATTAGAAAAAAAAAAGGAAAAAAAAATATCCGAGAGGAGTTAGAGAGAAGTTAGTTGGAAGAGTGGTGACTGCGTGGGTAGTGAGTTAAGTGTCGTTTTCATTTTTCTTTGTTGTAGGTTGTCGTTGATTTTTGTAGAGTCCTGGCCATGCCGCATTCCCTAGTTGATTTCCGTTGTAGTTATTTTTGATTAAGTGTAGGTTGTTCGACGTGGTAGTATTGAAGTAGTATACCCCCTCGTTAGTTCTGCAGTATTGAAGACCAAGTGAAGGGATTGATGTTCGCGTGCCCTCGATGCGGTTTTCTCAGTCCGGCTAATAGGGGCCGTCCGCCCTAGTATAGGGATGTTTTTTTTTAACAACCAGTTAGATATGTCAAGGATATGTGATGCCTTGTTTTAGCATATGGCTGGTCAGTCCATATGTGGACAATAAAGTTATGGGCGCTCACATACCAAGGTATTAGTTACCTTGTTTTGGTCTTCGGACGCGTGTGTGAGTGGCAGCAGGAGGAGTAGGTGGTGGTCACCAGAGAGTGTAACGTATTGGGGCGGTCCTGTGGGGTTGGTCGGGCGGAGAGGGTCGCATGAGGATGGTTGCATTGGCGTTGAGTTTTCCAATCCAGTAAGAAAAGGGGGGGGTTTGTTGTTGTCCTGAGTAGGTATCAAGTTGGGTCTCAGTTGGTGGGCGAGCCTCAGGAGGTCAGAAGACCATGGTAGGAATCTTTCTTTGGTCTTTAGTTCTCTCTCTCTTGTGCTGTATGCGGACTCTGATCAGGTCAGCATGCAGCACCCGCACACTTACATAATACATATCTTCTTTCGTCTCTTTCATTTTCCCTTTTTGATTTCTGTTCTCCTGAGAGCAAGCTCAGCTGAGCCAACCCAACCACGACGTCCACCGGTATCTTTTGGGGAGAGGTACACTGCAGGGTACCCTCCTGGCCTTTAACGTTGGGGCAACTATGTTGCCCTTTTGGGGTGAGGGTGTGCTGAGTCAAAAGATTCAGCGCGAGTTCAGTAATTTTTTCGGCAGTTTTGACGTTATTGGCAGTACGAAATTTAAAGTAATAATGAGTGCTGCTCTCTACCCGCGGATAGGAGAGGCTACCGTTTTCGATTTTTCACTGTTTGTCGGTGTTTCCATCTGCTGAGTTTTTGCAGCAGTTTTAAACAGTGCTGCGTCCTGGTGAGAGTTTCCTTACAAACAAACAACGAACGAAAATTTCTGTTAAGGTCTTGTCTCAACATGGTTGTCTATCAAAATACTTCAGGGTTGACGGACGCTTTTTCTCTTCGGTGGAGAGGAATGAATTCCAACTACAACTTCTTATAACTATGTCTAGATAAATTTCTCTTCACGACTGCGGTGAGTTTTGATTTCATTATATTAATTATATACTAAATTTTTAAAGGAGAAAACGTTTTTTTAGTAAGCTTGAGTAAGCGTGCCCACTTGTTGAATCATGCATGGTGAGAGACGTAATTGTTCGTAAAGTTTTTATAAACCAATAAAGCTTGATTATTGGAGTGTCAGAATCTCGGCTTTAATACCTAAAGTACAATAACCACAATATAATTAATATTGAACTTTCATTAAAACTGATGTAACGAGATTGTGTTGTTCACTTAACCTATTACACAATGCGTCGTCATTAAGTGGTATAAGGTTTTGCTACAATATCTGTAAAACTGTATACAAATATAATTGGGAACTTACTCAGGCACGTTTTAAACGTAAATCATGTCTCATTCAAAGTAATAGTATTCTCAGATTCTATGGAGTAAAAAACTATGTGTTTTAAATAAATTCTGTACCACGTGGTAACCTCAATTTCACTCAAAGTAATAAGTTCATAAGATGTTACAGAGCCAAGATAAATTATTGTATTGCAAAAGCAACTCACGTTCAGTGAGGTTCAAGTTATAAAGCGTTATAAAGAATCATTGTTAGAGAACTTTTTTAAGTAAGGCATGTTGGCCAAAATAATGTTACCAAGTTTTATTATGTACAACATAACTAGGTGTTGTTTTTATTTATGTATTTTGGAGGGTGTCCAAACAGTGGGGGCATTTGTGTGTGGTCTCTCACTAAAAATGTAATGTGTGAACAGGGTTCGCCGAATAGAGACAAGTCCTGCTACATGACTGAAAGAATTACATCCTAAAAGCTCCACACTCGACACCGAAGAGAATAAGACCACAACAACATGCCAATCATGAGATCGCCACGCTACCAATAAGAGATCATCCTTCTGGGCGCTTAAGCAGGTGAAAAATACCCATTTATAATTCACACGTAGAATCAACATGGCACCAGTTATACATAATCATCAGTTTTACCGTTCAAGTATACATTCATTTGGATCCCCAATTGATGGGACAGTTTAGTGTGAACACTAAGAATTAATTGTAAAATTTCAATACATGTATAGTAAATTGTCAGTTCAGAGACTGACATGTCTACAACACAGCATCCAACTTAGATTTCCACTCATTTCTTTATAGAGCTTCCCTACAGATTTAAAGTCAGTTTTGTTGTTAGTAATTTTCTCAAGTTTAATGTACTAGGCATAAAAACATATATTTTCTCTTATTTTTAAAATCTGGTTATGTCATTTGTATAAAAGATTACTGGGGAGGTAGGTGTTTTTTTTTAATTAGTTTCAACCAAGCTGTGCATGTCGAAACACTTTTCAACTTGTTTGTCGAAACAAGGTTGTTGAGACAAATTTGTTGAGACTGGTTATAAGTTGAAGAAACATGTCCGTCTCTGACACACAAATGTATTTTTTTATATAAGGTGCTAATATGGTGCAATTTTTCTCTTTTCATTAATTGGCCCTATTTTAGTCTATATAAATTCTTGATATTAATCATGGTAACTGGGGGGCATTAATTATTTTAAACAATTTTATTTCTCACCTTAATTAAGTATTTTAGCACTTAGCCACTTAGGCACTTCTTTTGAATTTTTATTAGGTCCTGGGGACATTTGTATGCAATACTTTATGATACACATGACGTGCAATTAACCCACACCATGGGGGTACATTTATAGAAATAAATCTTTAATCCTAATTGGGATTCCTATAAAGAAGAAGTTTAGAATTTATATACACCAGAAGGGTAATATAAAAAAAGGGCGTGGCAAGAGACCTTTATGTATTTGTATACTATTGTATATGTAATTTGTCTTGTGGAACATGTTATGTCTGTATATTTCTGTGTACATTTTGGGGGATATATATATATATATAAATATTATGCATTACTGTACTTTTGGTGGGATATAGGGATTTATTATTAGAATGTATATACACCAGTAGACGAGTATTCTATCTCAATAATCGTGGCTGATAATTTCTTTATGAAAATTAATTATTTTATTTAACAAGTATAGGAAGTGTCACCTTTAAAGTTCATTTAATTGGTAGAGTAATTATTTTAATTATTAATAGTAACTGTGAATGAAATCATTTACCTTCATCAATTTATATACTGCATTTTAAAAGAAACATATGATATAAATTTTATATTTTAATAAATAGTTTAATGGGAGTTTTATTTTGAGGTTAATGATTATTTTAAATTTTCAATTCATTGATGGTGACATAGCAATTATTTTCGTGGATTCAGTTAATATTTTTCAGGTGGCCTTGTTGAGAGGGTATACTTCTTTAGTTAACCATTTAAAAGGGGAATTATAAATCACTGTTGTTTTTTTGTTATTAATATTATGAGATGGAATAATAAAATGGGATTGTTAATTATTTAATTCTTGAGTTTTTATTGCAAGTCCCGTCTTACTGGATCCAGCGCAATTTTTAGCTTCTCTAGGCCTTAGCCTAGTTTTAATTAACTTGTAGCCCCTCTTTACAAAAAGAAATATTCTTTTTGTTTTAACTACTCAAAATGAAGTAGGGGTTTCAGTACTACAGACGGACGCGAGTTCGGTTGCGCTCGGAGCGGTTCTTTCCCAAGTTATAGACGACGCTAGGCAGCCTGTGGCTTTTATCTCCCGGACGTTGACCCAGCAAGAACGTAAATCATCCGTTTATGAGCTAGAGTGTTTAGCTGTTGTGTACGCTCTAGACAAGTTCAGGCGTTTCCTGGAACATGCTGAGTTCCTGCTCGAGACCGACAATCAGGCTCTCTCATGGCTTCTGGCTCATCCCCGGCAACTGGGTAAAATTGGTAGATGGGTGGTGAAAATTTCATCATTTAAGTTCACTGTGCAACACATCAGGGGATCTCAGAATGTGGTTGCAGATGCCTTGTCCCGCATGTTTTCCCAACCCAGTGATGCCCAAGCTGAGCAACCCTGTTCCGTTCTTCTAGATTTTCTATTAGCCTTCACTGATGTGTTACCCCATCAGTAAAATTTTTGTAATTTCTCACTGTACAATTTTTGTAATTTCTCACTGTTATAAAGCCCAGAAGGGCAGTATGGTGTAACTGCATTAGGCACTTAGCCACTTAGCCACTTAGGCACTTAGTTTTGAATTTTATTATGTCCTGGGGACTACTGTATGCTTAAGCATTGTCTTATACACCTGATGTGTAATCGACCAACACCATGAGGGTGATATAAAAATAAATTTGTAATCCTAACAGGGATAATTATAAAGAAAAATTAAGAATTTATATACACCATGAGGGTAATATAAAAAGGGGCGTGGCAAGACACCTTTATGTATATTTTATTGTATACTATTGTATAATGTATTTGTATCGTGGAACATGTTATGTATGTATATTTGTGTGTACATTTTGGAGGTTATAGGTGTTATGCATTTAGTGTATTTTTGGTGGGGACTTTAGATATAGGGTTTTATTTGTTCGATGTCTTTTTATAATAGAAAGTTAATACATAAAGTCATGTAGGTATATCCTTTTCATTTTTTTTATAACAGGTATTCTATCTCAAATTAATCATTGCTGATCATTTCTTTAAGAGAATAATTTATTTTATTTAACCTTATAACAAGTATATGAATTGTCACCTTTTAAAATTTATTTAATTTGTTTGAGTAATTATTATTGTAATTATTATTAGCAAGGAATTTATACCGTTTATCTTCATTAAGTTATATGAAGCATTCTAAAAGGAACATATAAAATAAATTTTATATTTTATTAATATTTTCATGGAAACTTTATTTCAAGGTTAGTTATGGTTTTAAATTTCATTTCATTGGTTGAGTGACATAGCAAATTATTTTCTTGGTTTCAATAAATATTTTCAGGTGGCCTTGTTGAGAAAGTATACTTTATTTAATTAACTATCTAAGGGGAATTATAGATTACTGTTGGGTTTATTTATTTTTTTTATTATTTGTTTACTGAGATAGAATAATAAAAAGGATTTGTTCATTGTTTAATTCTTGGGTTTTCATTGCAAGTCCCGTCTCACTGGATCCAGCGCATTTTTGGCTTCTCTAGGCTTTAGCCTAGTTATAATTAACTTGTGGCCCCTCTTTACAAAAAAAAAAAAAAAAAAAATTCTCAAAAATTTTTCTAAAAAAAAATAATCTTTTTTTTTACTGCTTAAGTTAAAGTGGGGTTACAAAATGGGTATCAACAAGGATCATGACCGTAAACAGTGTGGGATATTATAAACATCAGAAAATTTTATACTGAAAATCTGAGTTTAAACAGTTTGGTGAGGTTATCTGCTTAACCAGTAGAGGGTCCGGCGCGTCAAAGAAAAGCAAACCAAGTGACGGAGAACCGCTTACAAGAGGAGGGACCGAGTGTGGCCCACCAAACTTTCATACGGATCACAGAACACACACTCGAACTCCCAGAAATACCAGTTTTAGGAAAAATTTACCGTACCTGAATCAATAATAGGCACCACAAGAACCTTATTAAACTGTAAACTGGTGAACACAAGGGGGGGCCGAACCCGTGGTAACATTTTTGAGTACGTCGCTCGTCAACACGACGACCCACGAAGCTTAGAATGGTCGCGGGCCCGACACTGAGGATGATCCACATGATCTCACTCGAAGGTCTACGGCTTTTCCTCTACCTTCTGGCGGCGGCTGGCTGCGGATACCGCAACCAGCGGCTGGCGGCGCGTTGTACTGGCCATGCAACCCTCACACTAAACACAAAAGCCGCGCGGTATGCCTTGGTCCTTTACGGACTGTTGGGCAGAGTTTTGTTTTCTGCCGACGCGGCTTTTCCCCACAAGGCAGGTTACCGTATCCTCCCCCTCTTTCTCGGTCCAACTTAGGACTCCGCCGACTCAACGGACACCAGTCCGCTGATGAAGAGAGAGTAAGCGACCCGAGTCCGATGCTATTAGGGTTTAACTTAGTGTTTAATGGACATTCGGACTGGATCTGCCTGACCAGTATGCCACACAGTCACCCATTTGTTAGGATCGGATTTACACCGGTTGAACTGATCCTGTGACGCGGGTGGTAAATATAAAAAAATGGCCGTTCGCATCGATACTAACTGGCGCTATCATCTGACAGTTTATCATCTGACGTCGTTTTTACTTAGGCCTACATAGTGTAAGTTTTACAAATGTACCGTATTTCAGTGTTGTTTGATTTATAATTCAAAATGAATTTGAATATTTTTGTTTATTCCAGGTACGTTTACCAAAAATTAATTTGGTAAACACGTGGATTAGGAAAATTAATTCAAATCTTTCTCTTAAAACCAGAAAGCTATAATTGCCCAAAACATTACATAAATACCAACGTTTTACTTCTAAGCGGAAACGCTTCAGTGATGATCTGGGATCAACTAAAGTAAAACAATGATAATCATATGCTAATTTCCTATTATGTGACTTCTATGTACACTAAGTATAAAACAATTTAGCATTAAATGTTCAAATAATATCAATGTTAGTATTACATATTTGCTAATTATGTTTTTAATTTATGAATTTAAATTGTATTCTTTTTTGCACAAAATAATTTATATAATATGAAATTATGACAAGCTGCTTAGAGACTAGATAGGCACTTGGTAAAACATAATACACCCTAATAAAATTTAATAAATTAACTCCTAAATATATAAATTATACATCCAATATAGCTTCAAACTTAGGTAATATTTACTTGAGTTTGCTAACTGTACAAAGAGACAACTATGGAATCGTACAAATTTATCGTAGAAATTGTATGCACTTTTTATTAATCCTCATACATGTGCCAAACATTTTTCTAGAACTTTTCATACTCAGCAATTATTACATACGTTTCTTGTAATATATTTTTAACGATTTATACAATATGGATCTAGAAAGAAGTAACAGTCTATTCTTACACTCGTTTTGCTGGAATCGTCATTGATCAGATTCTGATGCCAGAGATTGACGTACTAAACATCTAAATTATCTTTACAATGATGAAAAATTCATCAATTGGTTCTCGAGACTAGCGCCCGGAAAACAGGTAGGTTGCAACAATCGAGTATATAATGGTACCCAGCATATAACACTATGCAGAGATAACGACGAGGTAAGAATGATGTAAACAATGAGGAAAGCACAATGTTGTACGCATATCCTTACCTGATGAGTCATAATCACCGTAATCATGTACGCGAACATGTACTTTGTGGTGCGTTCTCCCATAAAACTCCGTCATTAAGCTGGTTTTCCATAAACAGTTTGTTCCGTTTCTCCAAATGCCTCACCTTGATTAACGCCTCGCCTTTTCCAGTCCAATCAGCTTCAATGGGTTTGGTACGCCTTGAAAATGACACATAATTGTAGAATATGAGTTTGTATCATAATATTAAAGCTTCACGGCCAGAATGAACTTCGTTATAAATTATTTTCCTGGCTGTTGGGGAGTGCGGTCTTCTTGTCATGAAACCAGACCTTACGACGGTTACAGCGGCAGTCACTTTCAGTGGGTCTTCTTCTCATGAAACCAGACCTTACGACTGTTTGCAGCGGCAGTCATCTTGAGTGGGTCTTCTTCTCATAAAACCAGACCTTACGACGGTTACAGCGGCAGTCATCTTGAGTGGGTCTTCTTCTCATAAAACCAGACCTTACGACGGTTACAGCGGCAGTCATCTTCAGTGTGGTCTTCTTCTCATGAAACCAGACCTTACGACTGTTTACAGCGGCAGTCATCTTCAGTGGGTCTTCTTCTCATAAAACCAGACGTTACGACGGTTGACGGTTACAGCGGCAGTCATCTTCAGTGGGTCTTCTTCTCATGAAACCAGACCTTACGACTGTTTGCAGCGGCAGTCATCTTCAGTGGGCCTTCTTCTCATAAAACCAGACCTTACGACGGTTGACGGTTACAGCGGCAGTCATCTTCAGTGGGTCTTCTTCTCATGAAACCAGAACTTACGACTGTTGCAGCGGCAGTCATCTTCAGTGGGTCTTCTTCTCATAAAACCAGAACTTACGACTGTTTGCAGCGGCAGTCATCTTCAGTGGGTCTTCTTCTCATAAAACCAGACATTACGACTGTTTGCAGCGGCAGTCATCTTCAGTGGGTCTTCTTCTCATGAAACCAGACCTTACGACTGTTTGCAGCGGCAGTCATCTTCAGTGGGTCTTCTTCTCATAAAACCAGACCTTACAACGGTTACAGCGGCAGTCATCTTCAGTGGATCTTCTTTTCATAAAACCAGAACTTACGACTGTTGCAGCGGCAGTCATCTTCAGTGGGTCTTCTTCTCATAAAACCAGAACTTACGACTGTTTGCAGCGGCAGTCACCTTCAGTGGGTCTTCTTCTCATAAAAGCAGACCTTACGACGGTTACAGCGGCAGTCATCTTCAGTGTGGTCTTCTTCTCATGAAACCAGACGTTACGACTGTTTACAGCGGCAGTCATCTTCAGTGGGCCTTCTTCTCATAAAACCAGAACTTACGACTGTTTGCAGCGGCAGTTATCTTCCGTGGGTCCTCTTCTCATGAAACCAGACCTTACGACTGTTTGCAGCGGCAGTCATCGTCAGTTGGTCTCCTTTTTGCCGTCCGGGGTCAGTCTCAGAATTTTGTTGCGTTGTTTGAGACTTGTCATATTTGAGATGTCTCTGGCTGTTTTGGGGACTGGCCCCCTTTAGTCGGTTCGGATATAGATACTGGAGACCCACGCCAGTGCTGTCCAGTAGCTGAGAAAGTGCAGGCACCTGGTATAGAGAGTGTAGGTGGGGTTTTTGTGTGTGTTTAGTGTAGGACAGCCAGAATTGGGTATGGTATAAAGTATAGGGGGTTATGCAAACAAGAGAGACGGTAGAGCAGAACGGTCAACAAGACGCACTTAAGGTGACTGCCGCAGCTGCAATCAAATGGTATAGTTTGTTGGGTGCAGAAGCACGGCTCAACAGCTCGGAAAATAATTTTACCGAAGTATGCATTTATATAATACGAGCTATTCTAGAGTGCTGATATTTATACATTATCCAACAGAGAGCCGCGCCAATGTACAATTAGTGGACGCGTTCGATATTAATGTGGGCAGCAGCGGTATTAATTATAATTTTTCCCGCGAATAAAGCTACATAAACCTAATAACAAAATAATTATTATTTAATTACAAATATGCGGAAAATAACGCCTGATCACCTCTATAAATCGCACCAAATGGAAATACAGGACAGCATTAACGTAATGCCACCACAATTAAATTATAATATCGGAATGTGTATTAAATGCGGTCTGTATGTTATTATGTAGTATGCGAATTAACGCGCCCAACAACTAATGAAATGAACGACAGTTGATTGAAATGGGAGCGGTCAATGATAATGTTGATGTTAATGCTGGGGGTGTTAACTGTTTGGTCACGTTGATACAATTAATATTGACTAGTGGATAAATGGATAATTGTATGGTGGAGCCTGTTCCGAGTGACTACCGGAATAAGTAGTCTCCCACTTGCTAGTCAACAGCTTCGGATGGATAAACTCTCAAACGTTAGGGTTGAGAAATCGGCCGCGAAGGCGGATGAACTAGTTACTAGTCAACAACATTGGGCTGCAGAAGGCAACGAGGAACCACTACATTAAACATCGTTTAGACATCTCTACCAATATCATCATGGGTATGTTGAAGGCAAAATCATCCGGAGCTTCAAGTTCCCTAATCGGATCTCCGTTGGGGTGGGGGAGGACAGCTCAGTTGAACAGTTATGAAGTAAAAAGAAAATTAAATATAAACACAGAACTTGAAAATATGTACTTGGAATGTGAAAGATAATAGCTACACTGTTTTGGAACCAATCTGCAGTGGTTAGAGTAGATAAAGAGAAAACTGAAAAGATACAGATTCTGCATGGAGTAAGACAAGGATGTACACTGTCTCCGCTTCAACATCTACTCAGAAGGTATTTTTAGAGAAGCTTTAGATGAATGTGATGTGGGAATCTCTCTGAACGGTGAAAGAATAAACAACATACGTTTTGCGGATGATACCGTCATATTTGCAGATAGCTTAGACTAGAGTATATTTGCAGATAACTAATGAATAGAGTAACAGAAAGCAGCCGTAGATATGGTCTAGACATCAGTGTTAATAAAACGAATCTAATGATTGTATCTAAGAACAAGTTTACAAACTGGACCATTAATAGATCAAAGCCCAGTTGAACGTGTAAGTAAATTTACATATCTTGGTACTATACTCAATGAATAATGGGACCACTCTAAAGAAATAAAGAGCAGAATTGAAAAGTCAGTATTGAGTACACTAGAATGAGCAGTGTATTCAATAGTCACGATTTAACAATAAACACAAAGATGAAACTTTTACGCTGCTACGTAGTCTCGGCGCTCTTCTACGGTACAGAATCGTAGACTTTGACTGAAGCCACAACTAAAAAATTGGAAACTTTCAAAATTTAGCTTTACTGTAGAATACTGAGAATATCATTGACAGGACATATAACTAATGTTGAAGTTCTTAGAAAGATGAAAAAATCAAAAGAATTTATTAACACAGTGAACATAAGAAAGCTTCCGTATCTGGAACATCTCATGAGAAATTAACAGAGGTTTTACTTATTGCAGTCCATACTACAGGGAAAAGTACTTGGAAAGAGAGGAGTTGGACGACTGAAAATATCATGGCTGAGAAAATTAAGGAGCTGGTTTGGCAGGAATAGAACTTACTTATTCCGTGCATCAGTACAGAAAGCTAAAATAGTCTGTATGATATCCAACATCCGAAACGAACAGTAACTATCAGAAGAGAATAATGGATAAAAAGGTTGATAAAAAGGGTTTGCGTATAAAGAATCTATAACAGGAGGTCCCGGCGGCGAACGTGGAGGCTGATCTACATGAAGTAATCAACAGAAGAATGGGACAATTCCTCTGTGCTATGTTTTAATCCTTCTTTGAATTGTCTCAACATTTCTATCAACATTGAATATTCAATGGCACCTTCCCTAGCTGGTTATCTCCCCTTTTCCCCTGATTCCTCTGAGCGTGGTTACCAAGAATATGCTGGGAGGTAGCATGCGACAGATGGCTCCTCCTTGCATTAAACTTGATAGAGTAAGAGGAAGAGGAAGAAGCAGAAAAAAAAGAAGAACAACAACAACACCAACAACAACAACAACAAGATGATTATAATTATGATGGTGATGATGATGATGATGATGGAGAAGAAGGCCCGGGAGGAGGAGGAGCGAGAGGTGGAAGACAAACAGCAGCAGGACAAGAAGGAGGAAAAGGTGTAGAATGAGGAGGAGGTGGATAATAATGAGGAGGTGGAGACAAAAATGTATAAACATAAGAAGAAGAAGAAGCAGAAGAAGGAGAAGAAGAAAATATTTTATTCATCATAGAATTTTTGTTTTGTTTAATTTCATTACGGTACTTTGAAGGAGTAATATTTGAACTAAAAATAATTTAAAAATACAGTATTAACTTTTTTATTATTAATTAAGTATTATCACAATTATATTACTCCTAATAAAAGTTCAATTTAAAACTGATGCTTACAAAAAACATGGAAATTTTTCGCTGATTTAGAATACCGTTTACAGGAGTTATAAGCGGCATACGAAGGAACAGTGTCTATCTACAGAAAACTTGAAGCTTGATGTAGATCACGAAGTAAGCAGTAGGAGAGTTCTTAAGTGGCGACAAATCGTCCCCCCTACATCAAAGTCGCTAGAAAAATAAGTAGTACTTAGTAGAAGAAGAAGAAGAATTAATTTTTATATTAATAATAATAGTAATCATAATAATAATAATAAAATATTAATACTAATAATAATAATATGAAGATGAAGAAGAAGGCGAATATTGTAATCACGCCGAATTTTTGTTAATTCACTTTTATTACAGTTCATCAAATTGGTTATATATACACTACCAATAGAGAATCTACTTGCTTAAAGTTGATTGCTGAAAGAGGCTAGGTTACAGTAAGGGGCTGGAATACGACAGGAATAAGAAAAGGCGGTCGGGCATTGCGAATGGTCCAAAGATTTTGTGTAGTCTATTGAAACGACAGAAGGTGTCCATAACAATACTTAGCCGGATACAGTGTGCTAAATACCTTCACTACAGTGTTAAATAAACAGACTGGTTACATTGAATGAAAAATATTGACAGAACAATGGCATTAGGAATAGAAGCATTATGTACGTATGAAGTACAGAAATAAATTCAGTTCTCGGAACAACAGTGACACTAGACTTCCTGCATTGCATGGCATTGGACCAACACAAAATTTTTGTAATTAACGTTGTGGCCGATCGCCAAATCTTCCGGGAATTGGGTTTTTTACTGTAACACCACGAAAGTGTTTTCATTTGCTTGTAGAAAAATCTGCGCGCGCGCCCTCCACCCCCCCCCCCACACACACACACACAGACAAACATAACCACACATATTGCCAAACACATTCACACACAAGACAAACAAGTTCTTGTGTACACAATGATTATACTACGTAGAACACTATGTTGGACTTAAATATAGACGCGGCTTCTTCAGAATTTAGGATATCTTAGAGAAACGGGAAATGTTTGGAAATACATTCTGATTTACAAATAACCTGCGCTGGCTGGAGAACTCGCAAATTATTCAGAATAAAAACATTTGTTTTCAGGTAATTTCAGTTTTAGACAATTGATTTTTGTAGATACTTTTTTTTATTTTCTTATTTATAAGGTCGCTGTAACATCATCGGTTATTAGCGACCAAAAAATCTATAAAAATGAATTTGTAAATCTTACAGAAATTCTCATACAGATGCAGTAACATATATTAAATGAGAAGGGGCTTAGTGAAAACAAACATTGAGACAAAATACACAGAATCTGGTACGATTTAAAAACTAAATTAGATATTTGTTTAAACATCAAATAATGCAGATAAATGAGATAAATTAAAATATTTAACAAATAAAAATGTTTGTTAAAATAATGCAAAATAAAATGGCAAAAATTGACCCAGTTGTGGATATTCACTACTTAAATTATTGAAAATACTGAGTTTTTAATTAGAATTAAATTCCTCATAACGCTGTCCACTATATAAATTTTTATAATTTTTTAAAACTTCCAGTTTAATTTTGGGCCGTAATTTTCCCACGTTTAAAAGAATAGTTTGAGCTACATTCGGACTCAGGTTAAAACGTGTTTAGTCTGATACTTAGGCGGAAGTGTATAACTTTTTCAAAATTGTAATCCCTTCGTTGGAGTATAGTCTATTAAAATTTTTTGAAATTCTCAAGTTAAAATATTAAGTTTAAGATAAATTTCTTAAATTTTCACTATACTAAGATGTTTGTTAAGATTCTATTTCATTTAGTACCGCACATCCATTTTTGAGATTTTATAAAAATTAATAAAATTTTCATAAAACCCTTTGAACATAATGACACTAGCAGTAACGTACGTCAGGACAAATAAAAAAGTAATATCAACGGCTTGCCGAAGTAATTATAATTTGATAATATTTTTACAATGGTCTCATTGATCGTCGTATGGTACAGTGGAAAACAAAATACAAGACACCAATGCAATTACTAATAACCGGTTTTAATTATCACACTTAATAATTTGTAATCAACAAGATAGTCTCTTACAACAATTCAAGTAAAAATTGTGTACGCGCAATAATAATGTCAGCTATAAATAATTCCGCACAACAACAGCTCCCTACAAACACTCGACCCGCGTTAAAGAAGTCGCTCTGGCAAGCCGGCTTCTGTGGCTTTTTATATGTAGCGCACGCCTTATAGAAAACTTCCATTCTCAATGTTTACGCCACTTAATGCGTATTCAAGTGTTGGATAGAGTACTCTGTAATATACTTTACCGCGGCCTTGACTGAGGCAACACCAGCCACACTAGTCGAGGGAAGGGTCGAGGACGCTCTCTGCTATTCAAGGAGGTTCCATTCGTTTCAGTATATAATATTATTCAAGAAAACTTCGAGGAACTCGTCGAGTTACTTACAAAGCAATGATGATTTAATAAACTATAATTTACTCCAATTATGAAGTAATTTTAATGAATTAAAAATTCATAATAAAATGTATTATTAATTGTTAATTTACCTAACGTTTTTAACAGTGCTTGTATGTAACAGAAATTTGGCACTTAATTTTTACCTGTGTTATTTATCGCGCTAACACGAGGCATGTGAATAAATAATAATTTACCGGACAATTAAACTTTTTGGTTGTACGATCTGTGGGCGTGTGATTGTGTGACGACGATTATTCATCGTTGTGGGTCCAGTGGGTGTACCTACGCTTGTACGTTTGAATCTGACAAGTACTAATAACGAACAATGAAAAATAAAACCCCAATGAAAATTATGTAAATGTCCGTTGAATAACGTGTACTGTATGTGTACAATAAATTAATGTGTCAAGCGAGCGTCTTAGCCGCCCCTCTGACACTGATAAATGACGCGCGCTCCGCTGTTTTTCTTTATTGTAATTTAAACAAAACAGAATATTCATAACTTGTTGCTGTACAATACAGCGGTACACTCCTCCACTCTAATCCGTCACAATATTCTTTCAAGTTTAACCTTGTTTATAAGATAAACTGTGTTTAAATGTGACTATGTAAAGCTTTAGTTGTTTTGAACGTAGTTCGGAGACTTGGAGAGTGGAGTGGAGACTAAAACAAGAATTGTGTGTGCTACAAAAGACTATCATGAAAGAGATGAAACTATTCCTTTTGAGACAAGGTACGTCGAGATACAAAATTCATGTTCTAAAAAGCTATGGCGTTTTGAATACCAGGGCTACAGTATGTCTTATAATGCAACCAACGACGTGGTGAATAAGTTGCATAAGTTCAACCTTATGTGCGGAACCATCAGGCGAACCCTTAAGTCATCAAGTAAAGGAACACGCCTAAATTCTACAAGGTCATGAACCTTTCCACACTTCTTTATGGGTTTGAGGATTGGACTTTAACGGAAGGCATCCAAGCGGCTGAAATGAGATTTCTCAGGCACGTGGCAGGGTATATTCTTCATGATCATAGAAGAAACACAGATATATGGCAGGAACTGAATATTATGAGTATACTCGACAGGATCGCCTAGTATTGGCTGAATTGGTGGGAACATCTTTTCTGAATGGATGACTGCCACATCCACAAACAACTATGGAACTATAAGCAGAGGGGACGGAGAGGTGTGGGATGTCCGAGGAAGCGGACAGTGGAGTGACCAGCTGTAATATTTGCCTATTTAAGACAGGAATAAACCATTCCTGGTTTAAACCTTGAAGATGATGATGATGATGATGATGAAAAAGCTATGGCGGTTCGTGTGTGGTCTTATGAACGTGAATTATAGTCGACAACGTATAAACAAGAAAGTAATCTGAAATCGTTGGAAATGACTTTCTTAAATAAAGCTAAAAAATCTCACCTTGGTCATGTACAAAAATTAAAGTCATAAAAGAAGAATTGAAGTTTTTAGCTTAAGTGAAAGACTAAAAGAATATAAACAACGGTGGGAAGAACACTTAGAAAGAATGTCAGATTCAAGGCTGGCCAAACAAGTCTGGAAATACAAACGTGTAGAACACATGTGCGTGGGTAGACCGAGGAAGAGACGGTTGGAGAATCACTGAAGTCGAAAAAGGCAGCACCTTGCCTGTGCCGAATTGCGAAGATGACGATGAGACATTTGGTTTAGTTTTACGGATCCCTTATTGGTCCTAACTGTGAGGCAGCTGCTGGAGCTCTGCCGTAATCTCTCAACTTTTCAACAATATTGTTTTAACTGTTGAAAAAATTGTCAGGATTAATGATATGTTAGGAGAATTAAACCAAATGTCTATATACTAGATTTATTTTATGACTAATAGTAAAAATATGAAAATACACATATACACACACACAAATGCGCGCAACAACAACTCAAAATAAGAGAAACAATTTTTTTTAAGTTAAATAGCCTTGTGCTTTGATAAACAATAAGTATGATGTCTGGTAAAAATCAGTTAGAGGCTCTTTTAAACAACATTATGATTATCCCAACGAGCGTTGGCGCTAAGTTGCGTGAAAAGAGTGTCAACTGTAGGCAGGCATGCTGGATACCTACCTATCTACAGTACAGTGGTGAATGAAATATTTATGAGACTGTACAAACAAAGAGCATTCGACGTCGGCCGGAAAATCCTGTTACTCCTCTGCATTCCCTGGGGCGTCATTCGACAACGACCGGTCAAGAACACAGAAATATACTTCAGGGACCAAAGAAATCCCTTTGGTTTAGAAACACAAGGCGATTTGGCGATTTGAACGTATTCAGTTCTTTACTATGGCTTACAAGCTACAATTTTGTATAAATAAAGTTGTCAAAAACAAATAATTTAAGGACGAATTCATTGTGTATACTATTGAAATAATTTTATAATGTTAGATTTAATTATTATCTACAAAAGAGCAATATAATATTATAATATTTTTACGATGGTCTACTTGGTCGTCGTAGGTACAGTGAAAAACAAAATACAAGACACCAATTAAATCAGTAATCACCAGCTTTAATTTTCACAGTTAGACAGTTCGTAATTAACAGCACTGTCTCTTATAACAAATCAAATAAAAATTGTTCACACGCAATAAAATGTCAACTATTAAAACACAATTGTATTACAATTATACCGCCCGATTATGAAACACAACACTTCACTAATAAACACTTGAACGCACACAGTAATATCGCCCGATAATAACTCGATCTGCACTGTAATAGGCCTATATCGCGACTATAACTGAACTATTAAGGCCGCTGATGCCTTGTATTTATACAACGGTCACAGACCAGAATATTCCAAAATCCGCATTAGCGCCAGTGTGTACGACGTAATTAATTGCGGCCTTGACACAGGCTGCGCAACTAGCGGCTTCCAGAAAAGTCTCGCCAATGCGTCCAGAGTCACGTACGCCACACGCATTACATTCCGGATCCCTCTGGAATGTTCGATAAACAAGTAGATTGTTCTGTGATGTCGTAACAATATTATATATTAATAATAATAATAAAATTATAGGAATAATAATTGTCGACGTCCGCACTTGGTAAAATATAGTAATTTTATAACAAGGACAATCGGTAAAATAAAGGAAGAAGACAAGCAGATGTTTCACTGAACACTGTTCAGCAGGTAATCTCTTTTCCAATTCAAAATTTAAACTTAAAGTGTTAACAGAAATAAAGGAAAACATACATTTTTATAAAATATTAAAATTCTAGAAACTACGGAAACCGGAGAATATAAGAAAATTTATAGTAATGAATAGAATGACGGTTATTATACTGTTACGAAGGTCTAACTGATCGTCGTATGGTACAGTGGAAAACAAAATACAATACATCAATTAAGTCACTAATCACCAGCTTTAATTATCACAATTAAACAGTTTGTAATCAACAAGAAAGTCTCTTACAACAAACCAAATAAAAATTGTTCACACGCAATAATAATGTCAACTAGTATAAAACACAATTTTATGACAATTGTCCCGCACAAATACATAACACTTCGCCACAATACTTCGAACCCCACATGAATATACCGCCACTAAAACTGAAACTGAGCGTCGCTGAGTACTTGTATTTATACCCCGCCGAAATTCCATATACTTCCATACTACGCATCAAGAACGCTACTAGGAAACACCAGAACTTAATTGTTTGCGACCTTGACACAGTGCGCGAGACCGTTGAATCTGGAACAATCTGGCTAACGCATGTTGAGATCACGTACGCACACAACATTAGAGACGGTTTCACTGGAATAGACGAGAATGTTCTGTAATGGTGTAACACTTTTTCTGCGTTACGTAACAATACTGTCCCGTTTACTAACATGAGTAGTTCTTGTTTTTGGGGTACATCCGTGTATGAAATTTTCAAAATGCCGATTTTGCGTTCGGTAATCCTGGAATATTTTCAAGCGTTCTGTACATGATTTGGCCATGGAGGGCGCGTTATATAACTAACTTACCTTGGAATTATTTTCGCGGGAGAGTTCGACGGTTGAGGTAAGTGTGTTAAGATATTTTGTTGTCTATTATTATAAGAACTGTCAGTTAAGAATTTTCAAGTAGTCGGTAATTTAGGGTACTACTTTTTTCATTGACCAAGGAGTGTCTTTTCGTACTATTTCAGTTCCCACTCTGGACTGTCTATTTTCCGTATATTGTTTTTTTGTGACAAATGCTTTTTGTATTTTTGAAATAAAATGTGCGTTCGGTTTTTACAGTCTCTGATCATCAATATATTCCTTTTTTAACACTAATCATTTCACTCCCCCTTAATATAGGTTTTCACACTTTTTCTTTAAACTAATACACATGTTTCTAATCTTATTTATTCCACTGTATTGTATTTTCTATCAGCTCAATTACTATCTAATAATACTCTTTTATTATTATTGGTTTTTGTTTATTTATTTTATTTGTTTAATATTTTTTATTTATATTGTCCCTGGTGGTCACCAGGTTTTTAGTTCAGTCTCTTTCGTTGGGTTTATTTTAGTTTCACTACACATTTATGTTACTCTGTAGTTACTGTGGTCTTCAACTCACTCTTGTATAGTTGCTAGTTTATTTCATATTCTTGTTGCTTATTCATTATATCTTCATTTTACTCTATCGGGTTTTACCGTTGGTTTGTTTGTCCTCTCACTTACCATATCTATTGGGTTCATTGAGTTTATCACGTTACTATGTTTCTGTTTCTTTTCTAACTTTCTTCATAATTACTATTTTTTCATTCTTTATCATTTATTTTTTCTTCATTCACTGTTTTGGTTTGGTTTGTGGATTGCATGTTATGCTTGATACACACTTATTTATATATCTTTTTATTTATTAGGTATATTAGTACTAGTCCATTGATAGTTTTCTTATCTTATCATAGTTCTTTCATGTATGGTGAGTATATGTATCACTACATATTGCCCCATCACTAAAATTCATTATTTCAGAAAATGTCGTTTAGATGTTGATGAAATAATCAATCACTTTATTTACTTAATAACTTATTTACTTTAGCTTCTCCCTTTGATCTCTTATATTTTTATCGTAACCTTTGTTTACTATATCATCTTCTTTCCTCGTTTTTTCATCCCTTTAATATTTAATTTTCCTAATCACGTGGGTTGGTACAGTTCGGTTGGGCACTTTTGGCTCCATTTCACCGCTGTCCATCCTTCACCTTTTGAGTCCAGAGAAACGTACCGTCTGCTCAGGTCAATGGTTGCTGGAATCCTTCTACAGGCAAAGACGACTATAAAATTATTCTGGGATTATTCACGTTACTATCGTTTCGATCATATAATACTTTTCCCTTTTATTTATTTCCTTTGCTCATACTCTTTAGCTTTCCGTTATATAATGTTAGTGATGGGTACTGTTCGTATTTCCTTCTCGATATTTGTATATACATATATATTTTTTATCTAATAATTTCATTCTATTATGCACTAGTTATTACTGGTTCAGTGATTCTCCTATCAATCGTTTAATAATATCTCTTCATGGACGACTGGTTGTAAGTCCCCTTTCTATTCTGTGTATTTCGACCTATAATCTCGTAGGTATTATTACCGTTGTCCTCGATTACGATATAGGGTCCTGTGTACAGTAGTATATACAGTAGTATAGCTTTTTTTGCTATACCCTCCATTGTGCTGGGCAACTCTCTGTTCTTTAGCAATATTTTGTCTCCAATTTGGTATCGTACTGGCTTTGGTTGTAACTTTTCGTATTTTCTTTTTATCTTCTCGGTCCGTTCTAATATTTTATCATAAAATTTTATGCTGTCAAATTTCTATTCATCTCTACTACGGAATTGGATCAGTTCTGTAATCTCTCTGGGTGGTGGTCTCTGGAACATTGCTGTGTATGGGGTCGTCTCAATAAACTGGTGGTGTGACAAGTTTATAAAATCCTCCGCGGCTGGTAAATATTCTGTCCACCTTCTTTGTTGATTGAAGCAATATGTTCTGAGAATTCTCCCTACTTATCTCAAAACGCGTTCTGCAGGGTTGCTGCTCGGATGGTACACTAACGTTTCATATGTCTTCACTCCATTATCCATCAGGGTGTCCTTCCACTTTCCCTTTGAATTGCGTCCCATAATCTGTAATGATGGACTTAGGCGTTTCAACTTCACAGATATATTGTTGTAAGATTATATTCAGGATTTTCTGCGTTGTTGCTCGGTTTATCAGGTAGATTTTTGTGAATCTGGTATAGTGATCGAAGATGATGACAAAGTATTTGTACTGGTCTCCCCCTCCATTAAGCGGGAATGTGTCGCAGATATCGATGAAAAACTTTTTCTAGCCTATTTGACGACGTAATGGGCATCATTGTACCCTCTTTTCTATCGTTACTGACTTTTACGAGCTGACAAATGTGACAATGTTTGATGTGATTCCGTACTTTCCTGTTGATATCTTTGATATATACGTGTTTCTGGAGTGCCTTTATTACTTTCAACGCCCCCATGTGGCCATATCTGACGTGGTAATCCATAATTATATCCTTCTCTATGGTTCGTGGTATCACGATTTTCCATGTGTCATATCTATATTGTCTTTTGATGAATAATATTTGTTGGTATATGCAATAGAATGGTGTTATGCGGTCGTCTTGTTCAACCAGTCTCGGATATATTTTATTTAATTTGGGGTCCTGTTTTTGTTGTTGCCCAAGTTCATTTGTAATGCTAGCTAGAACGGATCTACTCCTAATGATGTGGTATAATTTAATTATGGTCTCTTTCTCTCCTTCGAATGTTTCAACTTTGATGTTAATACGGGATAAGGTATCTGCTGCGACATTCTTCTTACCGGGAATGTATTCCCAATCGAGATTATACTCTTGTAGCGTTAGACTCCATCTGGTTAATCTTCCGTGGTTCAGTTTGCAATTCTTAAGGAACGATATGGACTTGTGGTCAGTTCTAACAATAATTCTGCATCCCAAGGTATGTGTCCTGAATTTGTTACAGGCGAACACGACACTTAGAAGTTCTTTTTCCGTTACATTATAATTTCTTTCACTGCTATTCAGGACTCGGCTGGCGAAGCAAATCACACGGTGATTTCATTCGTCATCCTCCTGGTATAGAACGGATCCTAAGCTGACGTCACTGGCGTCGCAGTTTATGTAGAATATTTCATTGAAATTGGGGAGCTGTGACATTACTGACTCTAAGAACTTGGTTTTGATTAGTTCAAGTGTGATATCTTGTTCTTCTCCCCACGTCCACTTGTCCTTCAATGATAACTAATGAGCGAATTTCGACATTAATTGTGAATAGTTTTTCTGAAATTTACAGTAGTAATTGCATATGCCGAGGAAGGATTGGAGTTGTTTTTTGTTCCTTGGTGTCGGAAATTTCTGGATGGATTCAATTTTTTCTTGGGATTTTTTCCGATAGGTTAAATCGTAAGAATTGTACCTCGTCTGCTATGAATTTTGACTTTTCTAGTTTAAGTGTAATATAGTTGTCAGACAGCTTTTTCCACACATGTTCTACTCGTTGACAATGGTCATTCCAATTGATTGATGTTATCAGGATATCGTCCACGTAGACGTAGACGCTAAACTGAAGCGCCTCTTGTCCGAGGATCTGGTCCATGATTTTGACAAACACGGCCACGAAATTAACCAGCCCGAATGGCAAACTTTTAAACTGGTAATTCCGGCTCTAGAAAATAAACGCCATGTACTTGCGGCTGTTTGGATGTAGTTCGACTTGCCAATAAACACAGACTGTGTCCCATGTGCTAATAAACCTGGTCCCGTGGAACTTCTTCAGTATCTCTTCGATCTCTCCTGGGGATGTTCGGTCATTCACTATTACTTTGTTGACCTCTCGCGCGTCTAGGCAGATTCTCACCTTTCCATTTTTCTTTGGGACGGCTAGGATGGGACTGGCGTAAGGGGAGTAACTGGGTTCAATAATGTCCTCGTCTATTAATCTGTTAATTTCCGTCCTCACGGCTTCCTTCAGTAAGTATGCGATCCGGTAAGACTTCTTGTTGAAATTCACGGGCTCTCTAAACTCAATTTTGCATTGGTAGTCTCTTACTTTACCTGGTGTATCCGAAAATACGTGTCGATATCGATTGTAGACGTCGATAAGCTGTTCAATTTGTGTTGTAGTTAATTTAGCGCTCGTTTTCTCCCTCTGGAAAGCACGGATTTCGTTGATCTTCTCATGCCATAATTTTTCACTGCCCATCTCGTAAAAGATCTCGTTATTTTGTGTCTGCTCTCTTCGATCTAGAGTTTCCTAAATGTGATATATGGTTCGGTTTGGAAGTGTACTGTCGCTACCAATTAAATCAGCTGTCCATTCTACGCAATTCGTCTTCAGAAAGAGTTTGGACCTATTCATGGCGGTTACCGCTGAGTATTGTTCTAACATATCGCAACCAATTAGCATTTGGAATGGTAAACCACTGGCTACTAAGAGCGTCATTGGGATTGTTTCACTGTTGCTTGTTAACTCTAATCTCACTTGTCTCCGGACGGTTTTGTTCTGGCGCCCCGTCGCTCCTACGAGTATAATGTTACTTATTGGTAACGTGAGTATGGGTGTTCTACCTTCCTCCTGTATTTTGTTCAGCTCGGTCCCGTTGATCAATGATACGTTGGCCCCAGTGTCTATCATTATTCTTGTTCGTACACCGTTGATTCCCGCTGTTATGTATACAATTTCATTGTTATTTTTAGTAGAGTTTTTGCCTTCTTCTTCTAACAATTCCTCTCTCAAATTTTTTAAGTAATCATTTTGTATTATAGTTATAAATTTGTCCTTGCTTATAGCGTGATTTTCTGTGATATTAAACCCAATAGAATGGTTCAGTGATGGTACTGTTGGTGTTTTCACTGCCGCGTGGAGTTTAAAGACGGCTCGGACTCTTCATACTGTCTGCCGTTTTGATTTACATGTGGGTCTTCATTTCCTGCCGGTCTGGATTCAGGCTGGTGATGGTCCTCCTCGTAGTTATTTCGTCTGTAGCCCTCATGGCTCCGACTTCTACCTCCGTTAGCCCTGGTATCTCTTCCGTTACCATTGTCGTCCTGGTTCCATCACGGTTGAAACTCCGACGTTCTTGGTAGTAAGATCTCCCTCTATCATTATCATCGGCTCGCACGTAGTTAACCCTCCTGTAGTTCTGGTTTTGGTTGTTCTGGTTGCTGTTATTATTATAATTCCGGTTGTTGTTATTTTGTTGGTGGTAGTTAGGGTTGTATGGTCGGTTATACTGGTTGTTCGGAATACTTGGCCTATTGTTGTGGTTATTTCTGTTATTCCCTGGACCTTGTTATTCGGTCGGTTGTTGTAATTTGGCCGGTAATTTCCGTTGTTATACTGGTTGTTGCTGTTCTGGGTATTCCGGTTCTCATATCGGTCGTTCCTTTGCCGACTCCTATTGTAGTAACCCTCGCGTTCGTAGACTTCTAATAATGCTGACATGGATTGTACTGTCTTAACTAGTCCGCCTAGTCGTGCTCTGGACACTCCTTCCTCGTAGTGATAGGCTAGCTTGGTGGCGAGGCTTTCCTCCGGGATTTTTGGCTCGAGGTTTCTTGCCAAGCACACCTTAGCAAGAAAGTATGCGGTGAGCGTCGTCCCTCTGTTGTCGTCGTATTTCCCGTGGCAGATGTTATCTCTCACCCGTGGCAGATGTCATCTCTCACGATATTCTGTGTGGCCTCCGACCAGTATTTCCCCTTAAATGCCGCCTTAAATTCTTCATAACTTTGGAGATCGTGCCTTGTAGCCGTCCACCAGTTATCGCTGATTTCTTTGAAATGTTCATCCAAGTAACTCCGGATCACTGGCCATCTGTTTTCCCGATTCCTCATCAACTGTTTCTGGACCCGTTCCCGGAATTCCATCGGGTTCCTTCGATATAATTTAAAGTTGATAGCTTCCCGGTTGTCCATGGGTTGAAAATGCGAAATCGTAGTTGGGTGGTTATTGATCGATCGTTGAATGTCCTCAATCTCCTCCTGGTTGAGTTGTCCCTGTCCACGTACTTCACTTACAGCTGTGTCAATGTCGCGACATTTATTTCCGAAGTCCGTTTTTATTGACTCCATTTGGGCACGACTACTCTCTTCGATCTGGCCTACCTTGGTATCTAAATCTATCCTGACCTGTGCAATAGTTTCCTTGGTTCGTTCTAACTCTTCATTTGTTTCGGCAATTTCTTGCTTTCTTTCTTCATTACACTTATCTATTTTTTGACCAATTGCCCTATTGACATTCTCAATTCTTTCATTGATCCGTTTTAAATTCTCTTCATTTATTTGTCTGAACTCTTCCTTCATTTGGTTATTATTTTCATTTATAGTTTGTCTTAAAGTATTACTAGTACTTTCTTTAATGCTGTCTAGTTTTTTCATTTATCAGTTTATTCTCCTCCTTAATTTGTCTTAAACTCTCATTAGTGTTCTCGTTTTTTTCCTAAAATTTTCATTAGTTTCTTCTTTATTCTTGTCAAAACTTTCCTTCATTTGTTTTATTAAATTTTCATTCATTTTTCTATTATTTTCGTTAATATTGTCTATCTTCTCATTTGTTTGCTTATTATCTTCTTTAATGCTGTAAAATTTTTCATTCATTTGTTTATTGTTTTCATCAGTATTTCTATTAATAGTGTCTACTTTGTTTTCTAATTGTTCAGTTGTTTGCCTATTATCTTCTTTCTTTTGTTTTAGACTCTCATCACTCCGGTCAAACTTTTCGTTCATTTGTTTCATTAAGTTTTCACTAAGAACCTCGTTTTGTCTCCTTGAATTTTCATTTATTTCTTCCTTCATACCGCCAATTTTTTCATTCATTTGTTTAAAACTCCCCTTATTTCTGTCGAATTTTTCATTCGTTTTTTCCTCCATACTTTAATTTTGTTCCAGTATTTGTTTCATGATTTCTTTTAAATCTTCTTTAAAATTCTCTGGCTTCCTCCTTATCACCCGTATCCACTTCTTCGACCGATGTTGACTCTTTCTCTTCCATATTGGTTTACTTTCCGGCCTCCGCCGCGCGTATCTTTGACGTGGTTTTCTCTGCATTTTCCGTTTCTTCTAACAGCTGCCAGCTAAAATCAGGTCACATGTAATACAATTATAATTTCCTACTACAATAATTTTTCCCTAATTTCAGCCCTAAACGTTGGACGCAAATCTGTTAAGTAATGTTTCTGTGAGCGTTGTGAATCTTTTCTTCTTTGAAATCTATTAATTTGAAATAAATTTATTATTTATTGAATTATTTTTATTATTTTGATTTTATTTATTTAGATATTTTAATTAAAAAGAAAGATCAGGCAATGACAGGTCGTCTTCGAGTTACGGTTATTAGAGTGGTGTTCGCGCCCGTACTGTTTTGAAAATGTTGCCAAAATAATTGATCTTTACAGTAGAATAGATTGTGTTGTTTTCCACAATCGATTACTGATTCGACTCAGTCTTGTAGGTTATCTGGTTTTAATTCCTCAATGTTCTTCACTCTCATTGTATTTCTTTTATTCCTTGTCACCTGAAAATCCTTTATCTGAATTCACTCTCAAAAAATTAAAATGCTTTTCCGGTTAACAAATTATTTTATTTGACAATGTTAAAACCTGGGTCAGTTTATCGGTTCGTGAGTCGAACGGGATATTGGCCGTATCGACTCGCTCAACAAACTCGACTCGAAAAAATGCTTAAAATAAATTATAATGTTATTTCTTTATCAGGTAGTGGATTCTTTGAGCTGTTAGGAAAGATCAGAAAATGCTTCAGGATAAAATACAATACATTACAATTAGCTAATCAACATTCTTAATAACTAATAAAATTAAAGTAATGTTAAGTTAAAAGGTATTGCTGTTCTCGGTTCTATTCCAAATGTTAATCGAAATGGTGGAATTTGTCATTCAAAATGGCCGTCGGCCTGTATCTAAGTGGCCCAAAATCTGCTTCGACTAATTTCTTTAAATTAAATAGTGTTTTTATAATTTTATGTCCACAATGTTGTTGTATAAAGTTTTGTTGAAGTTCACAAGTGTCTGGTTTACCAGTGTTTTTGGTGAATCTCGTGTTGTGTATGGTATGGTTAGTTCGCTATGAGGTTATAAAAATCTCACCACCTCGACGTTAGGCTTTTATACTTGGAATGTGTTCGTTTGAGTAGATCATCATTTTTTCATTCAATTTTCGGTTTCTTCTATTAGTATTGTTTTCTAGTTTAATTTTTTAGTGGTTTCCTTATTTTCTTATTACGTTTCTTTTCATCTCTTTATATTTTACTTTTGTTTATTCATAAAAAATGTGACTCTCTGCTAAATGAAGTTGATCTGTTCGGTTTGAGATTTAACAATAGAGTAAACGAATATTTCCGTTTAGTTAACGGCTATGACCAAGCTTTTGTGAGCTCTGATTGGTCCTTATTTCCCGACCCCTGGTCACGTGACGTTAATTATTCGAAATCTTTGAAATTTATATCTGTCACCTCAAATTACTCCCAGTTTATTTTTTGATTAAGTTAAATTTGATTTATACGGTGTTATTGTTTAGTAAAATTGAAATATTTTGATACCTTATGTGGCCTATTTCGGCCCAGTATCACTTATTTTAGCACATTTATAAATTTAAGTTTTTAGGCTTTTACATATTTTTTCTTAACATTTCTTATTGCCTTCTTTACTATTTTAATATGTTCTAATAAGGTTGTCCTTACTACTAATAATAATAATAATTGTTGATACCTCTTCACTACATATAACATTACAGTTTTAAATACCTATTAATGATATCTTTACAATAAAAATAATATTGACAACATGTCAGTTCAATGGCTTGTCTTATGTGCTATTATTACTTTCCCTATCCATCTGGTTATTACAATTATGGGTTTTTACATATAATTTGATCAGTACCTTTCCTGTTTCATTAAGGTCAGGCTTCTACTTAATAGTATTTGGTCTGGTTACGACTATATCATATATTTTAGTTCTGTTCTAAAGTTAGTTCATTTCTTTTGGTCTATAGGCTTAGTATTTTGCCATTCTTTCACAATTATTTTTTACATAATATACTATTTTACCCTGTACATGACATTAACACCTTTTAACAGTTTTCAACTAGGTCTACTGTTTTTGAACAATTAATTAACATTCTAAAAAAATCATTACAACAAATCAAAATTGTGGGTTCACCATGTATATCAAACTTTTAACAATTATTTATTCCATCTACTGGTTCTTCATATGAATTAGTTTATATGCAAGACCACTAACTCGCTTTCTCACTCACCACTGGTTAATTACATGATCGCTGATCATCAATATTTTCCTTTTTTAACACTATTCATTTCACTCCCCCTTAATATAGGTTTTCACACTTTTTCTTTAAACTAATACACATATTTCTAATCTTATTTATTCCACTGTATTGTATTTTCTATCAGCTCAATTACTATCTGATCCTAGCTCTTTTATTATTATTGGTTTTTGTTTATTTATTTTATTTGTTTAATATTTTTTGTTTATATTGTCCCTGGTGGTCACCAGGTTTTTAGTTCAGTCTCTTTCGTTGGGTTTATTTTAGTTGCACTACACATTTATGTTACTCTGTAGTTACTGTGGTCTTCAACTTACTCTTGTATAGTTGCTAGTCCATTTCATAGTCTTGTTGCTTATTCATTATATCTTCATTTTACTCTATCTGGTTTTACCGTTGGTTTGTTTGTCCTCTCACTTACCATACCTATTTGGTTCATTGGGTTTATCACGTTACTATGTTTTTGTTTCTTTTCTAACTTTCTTCATAATTACTATTTTTTCATTCTTTATCATTTATTTTTTCTTCATTCACTGTTTTGGTTTGGTTTGTGGATTGCATGTTATGCTTGATACACACTTATTTATATATTTTTTATTTATTAGGTATACTAGTATTAGTTCATTGATAGTTTCCTTATCTTATCATAGTTCTTTCATGTGTGGTGAGTATATGTATCGTTACAGTGTGCGTGTGTGTGTAGGGGGGAGGAGTTTCCGTACGTAGAAAACTAAGTTTATCGTCTCTCCTCCTCATGAGAAGTTCTAAGTATGGGGTGTTGTCTGTCTCCATTTACGTTTTAGCCTGTATTATTGAACGGATGCTTTGTATGCCAAAATCTCTCTTTTCGTATCCTCCTTATTGTGGCCAGATTACGAAGCATTCGTTGATGTATATCAACAAAGTTTGGATTGGATATATGCCGTGCTGATTGGATTAATGACAAGAACGAATACACTAAATTGGGGACAGCCTGGAAATTGCTAACTGACATTTGTCAGAATAACAAAAAAAAACCAAATACCATGAGAGTTACTTACTACTACAAATGTGTTTTTTAAAAGGAACAAGTAAGCTATGTTTTGCAAGTTCTTTGAAGTAATTAATTGTAATTCTTTAATTTGTGTAAATAAACTGAATTTTTGAAACTAAAATTACAATGATCCTAGCGATTGGTGATATTAATTTGCGTGAAGAGGTGTCAGTTCTACGCAGGGAGGGTGGATACCTACAGTGGTATCTTCAGTAGAGTGGTGAATGAAATATTTATGAGACTGTTTCAAACAAAGAGCATTCGACGCTAACCAGAGAATCCTGTTACTCCTCTGCATTCCCTAGGGAGTTATTCGACAACGACCGGTCAAGAATATAGAAATATACTTCAGGGACCGTAGTAATCCCATTGGTTTGGAAACACAAGCCGATCTGAGAATCGAACCGAACGTAATCAAAGTATTTTACCATTTTTAAAGAAAATTAAAGTTTTAATTAATGGCACGAAACCTGTATCGGTATGTAAATTTTTGAGAACCTATGTAAAAAACTATTTGTTAGGACCTAGAGTAAAATATATTTATAATTATAAAACTCTTATTCAAAATAAAAAAGTATTAATTTATAATAACTTGCAAAATTCGGACGTGAGATCTTGACATAAAATTTCTACAAACGGGAAGTTATTGGAAATGAAACAGCCAACATGACAGTATTCTAGCATACTTTAGAGTTTAGTGCTTTTTATACACCTTGTGGTGTTCGAAACAAGTGATAAAGACATAATCAGCAAAATGAAGCAAACAAAATATTAAAATAGCACCTGCATTATTTTGGTGCTTTGGAGTGTGAAAATAATCAACACAACCAAAATGGCCATATTGTTACGTAATACCGCACGTTTTACAATTACAAGTATCTCGACTATGGCAGCAGAGCCCAGCTGTAATGTGTGTGCGCATACATATTGCTGCTACTTTGAGATGAAAGACAATTATCATGACACTTATCATGCTTCAACAAACGAGACTATTCCACCCCGTACTGGTCCGCGCACAGTGTTCAAAGACACTGTTTCTAGTGGATTCGAGAGCGGCTGTTTGTTTAACACGTCATCCAAAATTACCGGTTGTTCTGGGAACTCAGCGGGGTATAAATATAGGTATTTAGCTACGGTCAGTTCAAATTATGTCGGGTGATTACTCAGTGCGTTCAAGTGGTTGTTAGTGAAAAGTGATTATTGTGCGGGACTCTATTAGTTGACATTATTATTGTGGGTGGACAAATTTATCTGAATTACTGCACGGGTATAATCTTGTTGAATAACTTGTTGATTACAAACTGTTAATTGTGATTAATTAAAACTGGTAACTTGTCACTTAATTGGTGTCTTTATTTTGTTTTCCACTGTACCATACGACGATCAGTGAGACCGTCGTAATTGTTAATTTATAATAACTTGCAAAATTGGACGTTGAGATCTTGATATAAAATTTCTACAAACGGAACAGTTGGTTATGGGAACTGAAACAGCCAACATGACAGTAACTAGCATATTTTAAAAATCAGTGCTTTTTATACAGCTTGTGGTGTTGGAAACAAGTGACAAAGACATAATAGGAAAAATAAAGCAAACAAAATATTAAAAGGACAGCTGAATTTGGCCTGGCGCTTTGGAGTAAGAAAATAATCTACAGAACCAAAATGGTCATATACGCTGCAATATTATAACGTTTATTGACCAATGGCACTGAGAGTTGGGAGATTTTACGATGAAATTGCAGAAGTGTGAATCGAGTGAAAATGCACTTATGGAATAGGGAACGCGAGGTGTTTAGGATCCTTTGTGTTACGGACAAAAATATTAAGAGGTAACTTCGTGTTGGCAGAAAATGTATACAGCACGAAAAGGCTAAAAGGCCGTGGTCCGATGTTAACTGTTGCAAAAGTTTTAGCCGATAATTTGACGACCATCTTCAGAGCGAAAAGACGAAAAAAAACACCAACAAAGATCTCACAGCCAGTGACCACAGTACTGACTCTACCCTGTTGCTAGCCTTAGCCACAGTAGGTCTACTACGTTTGTCACTGACTGTGAGATCAATGTCAGTGTTTTTTTAGTCTTTTCGCACTGAAGCTTTCTCGGTCAGTTGTGACGAAACGACATTTTTAACTGTTCTTACCCGGTCAACTCAGCTTCGTACTTTCACTTGGTCGCAACTGATCGGATCTGTGCCAGCTAGTAGAAACGTTGCTGTTCCGAAGTTCCATGAGGTTCAATTCTGTAATTTTTAACTTGTGCGAGTAAACTCTTTCTTTCAATATGTTTTTTAAGCCTGTTAGGTTAGGTTGGGTTACGTTACGTTAGGTTAGGTTGGGTTAGGTTAAGCTAAAATAATAATGGTAATTATAGTTACCATTAATTATAATTAAGTAGAATGAAAAGAATTATAATAGTAATTTCTGTATTGTTATTATTATTATAACATGAAAATATTAGTAACGATTGGCACTACCTGACGACAACATAAAGTTCACTCCCCGATAGCAATCTACTCTTTATTTCTTCACACGCCTTTGATAGAAGTAGCTTATATGTCGACTATTTTTTTATCACAATTGGCCGCAACGCAATTGGCCGCGGCGCAATTGGCAGGGTTTAAATTTCTACCTTGGTCGCAACCGACAGGGTTTTATACGATTGGGTCACAACTGACCGTCGTTCCACTGAAGGTGGTCGTCGAAGAAAAGGCTGAAAAACGTTTGCAACATTTAACATAGGACCACGGCCTTGTAGCCCGGTGAACCAGAACATTAACCTTGACACCGGCCGTGAAAGCCTTAGGCAACAATCCTTCAACCTTGTTCTTGGCCATCCCAAAGTACATGCAACGCAATGCGGCACTCGCTTGGCTATGTTAGTTGATGGTTGTCGTTGTAGCTGGACTACTGTCAATTTCTGCCCATATCTTTTTATTTTACTGCAAAGATTATTCATGTTCAATTCAGTGCTGACATCTAAATTACCAAAACCTCCAACAGCGCTGAGTATGTTGAAAACAAATAAACTTTTCTATAATCTTGATTCCTTCCTGTAAAAAACAGAATTGGAAATACTCAAAACCCGCTTCACAACGCACTTCCTTACAATCCATAGCCACCTCCATCAACAGAACTACCCGCAATACCCGCAGATCTTCCTTCTTTATAAACCGTCTCCTAACGTTAGCCGATGGACCCCCTCCCAGAGATCCTCGCCGTCAGCGTCAGATAAATAGAAACATATAAAAGCATCAAATTCCACACTACAAATATATTCAATCTGCCATCCTTCCTGATCACACAATAAGTTAAGTTTCCCTACTTTCTTACCAAGTCTTTAACACTCTTTTTTGTGTCCACCGCATACCTTGACGCCTCTCTATCGCCTCCTTCCAGCTTTGGCAACCTGCGTTACTCGTCCTTGTCTTGACCGCCCTCAAAAATAAATAATCAATAATAAATGGCGCCTCCATCAGCCTTTCCCTCACTTATATGGCTACAAACTATATCGACACACAAATACACGCACACGCACTACTCTACCTTCCACCTTCTTCGCTTCCGGCCTCCACTGACGTGCGTCTCCCCCATCCTACCATCCGGCTGAAAGGGACTTGTCCCAGATCAGTCCAAGGCTTGTCCTCGGACAAGTCTAAAAAAAAAACAAATAAACTCATCTTCCGGTCGATAAGATTGTACACACCGACAGGCTGCATAAGTATAATTTACGCGTCTGTATACGCTGGTAGTCGTTCTTAGATAAAGTCCACGTTTGACACGCATGGAAACAAGCCGTTACTGCCAAGACTTTGCAAACATTAAGCAGCGTATATTTGCGAGTTATATTTTTTGTTGTGCTTATAATTGTGACACACTTATGTTCCAATACGGATATTCTTTTTTAGGTCAAAAAAATATCAGACAGCCTATAAAATTAAAAAATGTCTTGATCTATTATTTTATTTAATTAAGAAAGTTGTGTTAGTTGTTAGAATCACAAAAAAAATAATCACTGTTGCACACCACTATAGAAAAACTTTCCGATTAGCGCTTTCAAGCTGCACAGCTCGTCATCAGATCGGAAATGACAATGTGCAACAGTGTTTATTCTGTTTATTATTTTATTATCACACATTTTCCCTGTTATCATTTTCACACATCTTGCCTGAAAAATCAAGTAACTTGGTTTTCTCGGTTTAAGTCGTCATACTGTACTGTCTGGTAAAGTTTCTCCCATTACTAAACGCTACCTGTAATTTATTTTCTACACCTGATATCAAAACTTGGTCGCCCACCCTCATTGAAACGAGTAGATAATCTTAAATTATCATAACCTAATTTATATTACTGTGTTTCTGCGGTGAACAAAAATGTCGTAGTCCAGATATACAAGGTAATTCAAAATAAATGAACAGTTTTCATAACGCAATATTTTGGTAAAAAAAATAATTAAAAGTTCCAAATAAATCACAAGTATTCTACTCATAATCAAGTTTTATTTGCTGTCATACAAGTGTTCATTGTGGGCACCACTTACAGCTCGGAAAAAGTCAACGCGATACGAGAGTTCTTTCCTGACGCGTTGCAACCTATCACGATACACTGAGTTGATCTCTGTTGTTATTGAATGTTTGAGGTTATCGAGGTCGGTGTTTGTGGGTAGCAGTGAAAGAAAAAATTTATCTTTTATATATCCCAACAAGAAAAAAATCACATACGGTGAGATCTGGAGATCTCGCAGGCCAAGCACAAAGAACAAGGTCATAGGCCCGTTTCCGACTAATTTAGAAAAATTTCGTAAACTCGAAAACGCTTAACGCTTTTTGCTTTTGACTCACCATTTCGACTGTAAAATAATAAACAAACGTTGCCTAGGGAATGACGCGACTACAGCGCTCATGCGGCAGCCAATCGAAACTCAGAAACATGGTTGAGAACTTGGAAATTACGTCATCAAGTCGGTTCATTCTTTTTGAACACTTGTTAGAAAAGAAATAATACTTGATTATGTATAGAATACTTGTGATTTCGTTAGGATGTTCTATTATTTTTTTTAAATAAAATATTGCGTTAAGAAATCGGTTCATTATTTTTTTAATAACCCCGAAAATTAAACAAGACTGGTAACAGAGATCACGCTTGCTGTAATACATGATTAGTCGATATTTCTCTTTCACTTAAGCTATTGTTAACTTTGATTAAATAAACATTTGTGCGGAAATAAATAAATGAAAAAAGGTGCTTAATTAATTACTTTTCTAGTAGAATTAGATGTAAGTATTTTGTATCCTGCTATATTCTCTCTGTTTCTCAGTTTTTATTCAACAGTACATGGTCGTATAATATTGTTACGAAGGTCTACTGATCGTCGTATGGTACAGTAGATCACAAAATACAAGAACCCAATTAAGTCACAAATACCTGTTTTAATTATCACAATTAACAGTTTGTAATCAACACGTTAGTCAACAAGATTATACTCCTACAATAATTCAAATTAATTTCTCCACACCAATAATAATCTTAACTAATAGAGTCGCGCACAATAATCACTTTTCACTAATAACCATTTGAACGCACAGAGTAATCGCCCGAAGTAAACTCGAACCTCACTTGAATAAATCGTTACTTAAACTAAAGCTAAGCGTCGCTGAATGGTTGTATTTATACCCCCCTGAGATTCCAGAATAACCCATACTACGCGTCAACGCTACTAAAATCACTAGAGCGTAATTTCTTGCCGTCTTGAACACAGTGCGCTCGGACCGGTGAAGTATGGCTCAGTCTCGGCTACGGACGCGTGACAAGTGTCACGTAATTGTCTTTCATCTCAAAGTAGCAGCAACATGTAGGCTGTAACGCAACAGAAATGCTAGCATTCATGTTACATAAAAGACGGTTCACAGAATAATAAACAAATTGATATTTAAACCCATAATAGAACAGAGATCCAATAATTAAAATGCTAATCATAGACAAAATTAAATAAGGATGCAAGGTAGTGTTGACTAGAATAAACGAACCTGTAAGATAAATAATAGCTAATGATATATGTTTAATGAAAACCAAAACAAAAAAATGAAACAATGACTTAATTTATGGTAATAACAAATAAGAATTTTGTGTTAAGAAGTATTATTTTATGACAAAAATGTTATGATAAAGTTTATGTGATGTTATATCAAATATGTGTTGAGTTAATGAAAAATAATGAAACAAGTTGTATTATTCAATGACTGTTGTAGAATGAAGTGTGAGGCAGTTAATCAATGTTCATAAATTCGAATTTTGTTGTATGTGATCAAGAGATCAAGATAAAATTGTTACTAGATATATAAAAATAATTGTTTATATAAGTGCTAATAATTAAGATTTGATTGTATGTATGAATTTATATAAAAGGGACTATAGATACCTAACAGACATAACCACAGGTAGATCAGTTTACAATAAAAGGCCTAACAGGCAAAACTACTATATAAACACTCATAACATAAAGATTAGGTGCATCAATTAATAATAATTAATAAATACGCTATGAAGAGCTAGAAAAAAAAACATTAAATTAATAATAATATTTAATAAAATTTATACAAATTATAATAATACCATAATGCCATAATATCGATTGGTAAAATATAATATCGAAGGTGGATTAAATATAATAAAAAAGAAAAAAACGGACTTATATAAAAAAACCAGTAGAATATGTGTATAAAATAATAAACCAACTATCGGTAAAGTTACATTCCGATAGGACAGCAAATTGATAAAGAATAGATAAAAAATATATGAAAGAAACACTATATATTCAAAACATGTGGAAGGCAGAAATTATTATATGTTGCTAGGGACGACAAATAAGAAAAAGAAGTTGTTGATTTTAGAGAAGACAAGAACTGCTTGGAATGAACAAAAAGTGATGAGATTAAAAACCCAAGAATTATCTATTTAATTGTAATATTCGAAATTACCAGATACGATTAAAAAAATACAAAATTCTAATTACAATATTTACGCCTACTACCAATACAGATAAACAAAATAACACTACAATATGAAATGATAATAGAGAGTAAATAATTGAAGTCTACAAGAAAGAACTTGAACTGTCCCATATCCGAAGGGAATGGATGAGATATTAATCAAATAGAAAGAATTAACAATAAAACAATTAATAATATTTACTACACCAGAAATTATAACCTTGCAAATACATGGAACAACACTAATTGCTTCAACTGAAGGAAGAACTTATTTGGATCCTGGCGGTGCAGAAGAAACATCAATCGGGCTGTAAATCAATCTGGCAGCTGTATTCCGAAGTGGACAGGACAAGAATTACTCTTATTAAACCGAAGAAAGAAAAACCGTACTGCATAATCATCCAAACATTAAATTTAGCGATCAACCGCCTACACGATTTGCTTCGTTCGAGTCTGGTAAATTATATTATATTAATCATACAAAATACACAACACATAAATTTTGTAAATCTTGCATTCTTATCTATGTATTTTTAGTCTTCCCCACAGTTACAAGAACCTTCACACCCTGAAATAAATTAAATACAAATCAAAACATAATATATAACCAAATATAAATAAAGGATTAAAATAATCAACAATCGATACCTGAAGTCTATAGTCCAAGCATATGTTACTTAGAACATATCTTATTTAATGTGAATTAAGTAAACAAATAAAGAACCTTTATATATTTGTCAAATCTTGTTATTTGGAGTATGGTTTAGTGAACTGGGAACAAAAAGTAACTGAATAAGTATAGAATAAATGGTTAATATAAACATCGAAATAACCTATAAGTTTCGTTGAGCCGATACTGCAGCGCTTATAGCGGAATTATCTGACACCAAAGAGGGAGCGTAAAATTACGAAATTAGACAGATCTCTCTTCAAGGTATAATAGGGTTGGATGAAATTGTAGAATAACGATTAAGTTGTTTAAGTTCTAGGCACACTAACACTGATAATTATTAAAGAGTTAAGTTAATATTAATTAATTACATCCATATATTCCACAACTCCAAATATCTCCGAGATTCATATAATTAAAGTAATACAAAACAAATTGACAAATACAACAGTGGGGTTTTAAGGAGAGGAAACCCGTGTAAGTACAAATTGGCTTCCATCGCGGGGCTTGAACCGTAGCGGCCACACCACGGTTGAAGTACAAATTGGCGCTCAACTTGTGTAGGGCTTAAGTTAAGTAACTGTAACCATATTAATATTACTTAACCAGAGCAGGCAACTGTGGGAGAGTAAACATGCATTCCAGAGGTAGATCAAGGATTAGGGCAGGAGAAACGGAGAACGAAATAGATGAACAAGAACAGGAAATAGAACTAATAACAGACAGTGAAATGGAACAACAGACAGACGAAATAACGGAAACTGAAATAATGGCAGACAAGGAAAGGGAAGTAATCGAAGAAGTTGCCCAAGGGGACCAAATAGATAAAGCAGGAGCCAGAGAAGGACTAAATTGGGAAAAATTAATGGAGTTAATGAGTAGTATTAAGGAAGATAACAGACTCACTAATGAGAATTTTAGGAAACAGGAGGAAAACTCCAGGAAAACAAATGAGGAAATTAAAGAAACCTCAAAACAAATGAACGAAAGATTAAACCAAATTTACGAAAAGTTAGATAGGAATAATGAGGGTTTAAAACAAATGAAGGAAGGAATCCTACAAATGAACAAAGAAAACTTAAGGCGAATGGATGAAAGAATTGAAAAAATGAACGAAGAAGGTTTAAAGCAGATTGAGGATAAGAAGGAGCAGTTCAATAATGAAATAATGGAAACTTTCGAAGGGAAGTTTGAAAACGATAACACGCTTAGCCCAGAAGTGGATAAATGCGAGGGGGAGACAAATAAAGAAATGGAGCAGTGTTTAAAGAATATGTCTAAAACACTAGACAGCACTTCCGAAAGTATTATAATAAATCTGACCATAGAAGAGAATATCCAGAAAATAAGGAAAATATGGAGAAAGAAAATAGTTTATACAAAGGAAGAAATGGAGATGAGGAAGGGTGGATTAATTAGTGCTGTTAACATCCCAATTAATGAGCGAAGGAAGTTATGTAAAGGCATGAATTATAGATGAAACGTTATGAAAATAACCAAAATAACCCACCATGGAACAATCACAAAAACTTTAAATAAATTTAAATATTATTTGAAAATATCAACGGTTAGAGAATATTTGACCAAGTCAATTATATCGTTAATACGGAAGATACCCGTAAAACATTTGGTAAATAGTCCAGATAGCCAAGGGAATGGAAGAGATACGATACCTGATAATTCAAAGGGAGCTAAATATAACTGAATACCCTGAATTAAATGAAGACTTTGCAACAGCCGAGTTACAGTACTGGCTTTGTATCATGCACAAGAGATATGTAAAAAGTGTAGAAATTGGTATGAATACTGCAGTCATCCGGACAACGGGTGCAGTTGAATTAATGGACCATGGTTAGAAAGGAAGCAGTCAACCAGAAAAATGGGACTGATGTTATGAAAACTGACCAGGCAACCAATTGACAAGATACGGAAATATTATATAATGAATACATTCTAAAAATAATAAGAACAACTTATTACCAGTCTTGAAGAAAATTACTTGGAATTTAAAAAGAATTTGAGTTGAATACTACCACTAAATTCTAAAAATAATAAGAACAACTTATTAAAGATTACAGAAGAAAGCGACAACTATTATTAAATGTTTATAAAGAAATAGTGTGAATAACAAACCCCAAGATTACCGAAGAAAGCGATAATTATTATTAATGTTTATAAAGAAATAGTGTGAATAACAAACCCCAAGATTACAGAAAAAGGCGAGAATTATTATTAAATATTTATAAAGAAATATTGTGAATAATGAAGAATGGAACCCCAAGATAAAAGTTATTACCTCAAATCTACATATGCAAAATAAAGAAAGAAAAAAAAATCATATGACCTAAAATATATACTACATTGGCACATGATGGAACAATTTCAGTAAACGATTGAATGTAACCAATATAATGTTAAAGAAGACAAGAAAGAAAGAGTATTTATGAATATAATTCATTGAAAAATAAACAGCCAAAATAGTGAAATACGATAAGAAGAAGAATAGTTGGGGCTAAGGAATACAATTATTAGTCAAAAATACAATTATAATGATCATCACACAACAACTATTTAGAAAATATTGTGATCAGAGAAAAAAAACAAACGAAGAAGATACTTAACATTACAATCTCAACAAAAATGAAAACAAAAATGACTACAAATGATAACTGTCAAAGTCAATATCAACGAATGTTTAAGGAATTAAAATTGAATTACGAAATATGAAGAATAGTAATGAAGAAATATAAATGCAACAAAGAAAAAATCTTTTCCCAAATATTTATTATTAAATGATTAAAGAGATTATTAGGAGATTATTATTTTATTTTATAGCTGACTGTAGATGAATTCCAGCAGTACTATATTAAAATGTGGTGTGGGCAGCAGAGTATGAAGCCAAACAGTGCCTCTCTGAACTGTACCAACGCATGTGTTAGGGATTGTTAGGGAAATTAAATATTTAAGGAATATTAGAATAGTTGCAAGAATAAATTCAGTTTCCAAAGGAATGTGACGAAGAAAACAGAAAGAAGTGAGTTGACAGAAGAATAATTGAAAAATACAGTAATTATAGTAATTATAAATAGAAGAGATGTACAACTAATGTATCAGTGAATAGTGTAGCCAACTACCAACAAATAATGTTTACAGAAATAAAAATGATCAAGAATGTTAATTAAAATGATGAAAGGTTATTAAATAAAAAAAAGTATTAATACTAGTCTAATGAAATTACATTGAGAATCTCATCGTCAACCATTAACAATGAAATGAAGAAAGGCATGTGAAAAAGACAAGTTTATTTGACCTAAACTTCATTCAGGTAAACTAAACTTTTTTAGGAGGGGAAGCATATGTAACGCAACAGAAATGCTAGCATTCATGTTACATAAAAGACGGTTCACAGAATAATAAACAAATTGATATTTAAACCCATAATAGAACAGAGATCCAATAATTACAATTCTAATCATAGACAAAATTAAATAAGGATGCAAGGTAGTGTTGACTAGAATAAACGAATCTGTAAGATAAATAATAGCTAATGATATATGTTTAATGAAAAGCAAAACAAAAAATGAAACAATGACTTAATTTATGGTAATAACAAATAAGAATTTTGTGTTAAGAAGTATTATTTTATGACAAAAATGTTATGATAAAGTGTATGTGATGTTATATCAAATATGTGTTGAGTTAATGAAAAATAATGAAACAAGTTGTATTATTCAATGACTGTTGTAGAATGAAGTGTGAGGCAGTTAATCAATGTTCATAAATTCGAATTTTGTTGTATGTGATCAAGAGATCAAGATAAAATTGTTATTAGATATAGAAAAATAATTGTTTATATAAGTGCTAATAATTAAGATTTGATTGTATGTATGAATTTATATAAAAGGGACTATAGATGCCTAACAGACATAACCACAGGTAGATCAGTTTACAATAAAAGGCCTAACAGGCAAAACTACTATATAAACACTCATAACATAAAGATTAGGTGCATCAATTAATAATAATTAATAAATACGCTATGAAGAGCTAGAAAAAAAAACATTAAATTAATAATAATATTTAATAAAATTTATACAAATTATAATAATACCATAATGCCATAATATCGATTGGTAAAATATAATATCGAAGGTGGATTAAATATAATAAAAAAGAAAAAAACGGACTTATATCAAAAAACCAGTAGAATATGTGTATAAAATAATAAACCAACTATCGGTAAAGTTACATTCCGATAGGACAGCAAATTGATAAAGAATAGATACAAAATATACGAAAGAAACACTATATATTCAAAACATGTGGAAGGCAGAAATTATTATATGTTGCTAGGGACGACAAATAAGAAAAAGAAGTTGTTGATTTTAGAGAAGACAAGAACTGCTTGGAATGAACAAAAAGTGATGAGATTAAAAACCCAAGAATTATCTATTTAATTGTAATATTCGAAATTACCAGATACGATTAAAAAAATACAAAATTCTAATTACAATATTTACGCCTACTACCAATACAGATAAACAAAATAACACTACAATATGAAATGATAATAGAGAGTAAATAATTGAAGTCTACAAGAAAGAACTTGAACTGTCCCATATCCGAAGGGAATGGATGAGATATTAATCAAATAGAAAGAATTAACAATAAAACAATTAATAATATTTACTACACCAGAAATTATAACCTTGCAAATACATGGAACAACACTAATTGCTTCAACTGAAGGAAGAACTTATTTGGATCCTGGCGGTGCAGAAGAAACATCAATCGGGCTGTAAATCAATCTGGCAGCTGTATTCCGAAGTGGACAGGACAAGAATTACTCTTATTAAACCGAAGAAAGAAAAACCGTACTGCATAATCATCCAAACATTAAATTTAGCGATCAACCGCCTACACGATTTGCTTCGTTCGAGTCTGGTAAATTATATTATATTAATCATACTAAATACACAACACATAAATTTTGTAAATCTTGCATTCTTATCTATGTATTTTTAGTCTTCCCCACAGTTACAAGAACCTTCACACCCTGAAATAAATTAAATACAAATCAAAACATAATATATAACCAAACATAAATAAAGGATTAAAATAATCAACAATCGATACCTGAAGTCTATAGTCCAAGCATATGTTAATTAGAACATATCTTATTTAATGTGAATTAAGTAAACAAATAAAGAACCTTTATATATTTGTCAAATCTTGTTATTTGGAGTATGGTTTAGTGAACTGGGAACAAAAAGTAACTGAATAAGTATAGAATAAATGGTTAATATAAACATCGAAATAACCTATAAGTTGCGTTGAGCCGATACTGCAGCGCTTATAGCGGAATTATCTGACACCAAAGAGGGAGCGTAAAATTACGAAATTAGACAGATCTCTCTTCAAGGTATAATAGGGTTGGATGAAATTGTAGAATAACGATTAAGTTGTTTAAGTTCTAGGCACACTAACACTGATAATTATTAAAGAGTTAAGTTAATATTAATTAATTACATCCATATATTCCACAACTCCAAATATCTCCGAGATTTATATAATTAAAGTAATACAAAACAAATTGACAAATACAACAGTGGGGTTTTAAGGAGAGGAAACCCGTGTAAGTACAAATTGGCTTCCATCGCGGGGCTCGAACGAGACACACGTACACGTGTAAGTACAAGGCACACAACATTATAGCCGGGCTCCACTGGAATAGCCGAGAAACACGTAGAATGTTGTGTAATAGCGTAACAATTTAAACTGGTAATTTTATGACCAGCCCAGACCCCATCGGCATAACTCAAGGCGTTCGGCACTAAAGGTTGCAATCTTTCTCCTGTTTTATTTTATATATATATATATATATATATATATATATATATATAGATGATGCCACAGTGAAATGGAAATTGGACGCCCCAAAGAATTACACTTTGGAAAGCATTTTATTTTAATATTTTAATGTATGCAGACGATCTTGTGATCATCCAAGAGAATAAAAATGGCTTCCAAAGTTAGTTGATTTATCTTACTGGCATTTTGAAAGACTAAAATCAAACCATTTCGTTATCCAAAACAAAAATTAAGGCTTTTACTGCGGCAAATCTTATTAAAAACAAAGATTGTCATACAGAACTCGCCAATAGAACAGGTACCAGATTTCAATTATCTAGCACCTGGTATGTAGCATCACATAACAAGGTGATAAGGAGGTTGAAAGAAAAACTGGAGGATGAAACCAAAACTGTATGGTAGTGAGACTTGGATTAGAAAGCGGTCAAGGCCAAGGATATCTAGAATACAAGGAGCGAAAATGAGGTTATTTAGAGCTGTAAACGGTTGCACCAGGAGAGATCTTACCAGAAATTATCATATTAGAATGGAGCTTGGCATAGTCGAAAGCTTAAATGAGAAAAGCTCCCTGTACAAAACGGAGTGGCGGTTACACGTAGAGAGAATGGATTCAACTAGATGTTCAAGAAGATCCCTTGATTATCATCCAAGGGGAAGATAACTGTGGGAAGACGCCGAAAACGATGGTTGGATTAATTCCATTGATACCGGTAGAGGCTACTAGCATAAGCCGTAAAGGATGACGACAACGACGACCAAAATAAATAAATTTAAAAAAATATGTCTTTTTATTCCACTTTTGTAGTGGAATTACATATGAGTATTTTGTGTCGTGTTATATTCCGTCTGTTTGTCAGCCTGTTTATTCAACAGTACCCATGCATAGTCGTATAATATCAAACTGGTAATTTTATGCAGGTCGGCGTCAAATTTTATTGTTTTACACTTATTTGCATTTAATTACATATGAATTCCAATTATGTTTGTGATATATGACTTGCATGGATAGTGCTTCACAAAACTGTTCAGTTTAATTTGTGAGGTCAGTGAATTTAAAATTAATGTCTATTTTTAAAATGTTGGAAGTTGTATCAAATTTCCTGTAGAATAAAATTAAATCTGCCTACGAAAGCTCACTGCACACCTAAATTTGATTCGTTGCAATTATATTTTGTTTGATTTTGACCCATACAGTAGATCAAAAAGAAGATTTGGGTTCGAGGGAGTTAAACACACACAAAATACTTACGTAGTTACCTAAATTTATTCATAATTGCTTATGTTTTTGTTATTATAAACAGTAATAATAAACAATAATAATTTTTTATAACAAAATTTAGACGTATCTCTGGAATGATTCACAGGTACCTGAAAATAAAACACGTAAGGATACTCGAATTAAATTTTATAAAACAGTGGCTGTCCCCACATTCTTGTATGCTAGTGAGACATGGGATCTTGGTAAAAAGGACGTGCAGAGGATTCAGGCAGCCGAAATGAAATTTCTAACAGGGACGCAAGGTTTTTCTCTCTTGGATCGGAGAAGGAACGTGGATATGAGACGCGATTTAAACATTGTATCATTGCAACAGAAGATTCAAGATCACAGAAGGAGATGTTGTGAACACTTGAATCGCACGCCTGATAACCGTCTACCTGTGGCTGCCTTGGGTTATCACCCTACTGGGAAGAGAGATCTCGGTAGACCGTGGAGAAGATGGGTTCCCGAACTGGTCTAAGGCCTAGTCCTCGGAGTGGTGATGATGATAATGATAACCTTTTTTAACACATCTATTTATTTATTTATTTGCATTTACACTGTTTAAGAGTTTTTCATTACTCTCATAAAAAAAAGAGAATGAAAACTGTCAAGGAATGGTTACATCATCTGGACATAATGGAGGGTGGACGACTACCTAAGGTTGCGTTTCGATATAGACCCTTTGGTAGAAGAGATGTAGGAGGACCAAGAGCGAGATGGAGATATACTCTGTGAAGACGGAACAGGCAGAGTGCCTACTCCGTAAGGTGCAGAAGAAGAAGATTCTTGTTAAAAAATATAAAATATTGTTTATTAGTAATGTTAACCTGCATTTATACAACTATAAATTTCATTTATAGTTACAACTGGCGCCGGTTATTCGGACAAGAACGTTTTTGATTTTATCATTTTAATGGAAAAATTTACCCAGCGCTCAGGGTAGTGACAGGGTGTATGTAATGTACAAGAATAGAAGAATAGAAACACAAACATCCATATTTCAGAAGGCAGTAGTGAATAGGTCACAATGGATCAATGGATTTGACAGGACAGCCGCTCTCAAGCTCCCCCTCATTCCCAAACAACTATCGAAATATAAGCCCAGAGGGCGGAGAGGTGTGGGACGTCCTACGAAGCGCTGGAGTGACCAGCTCTAATCTTTGCCTGTTTGAGGCCGCAACTAAATCATCCTTGGTTCAATCCTTAAAGATGATGAATTGAGACAATAAAACGAGAAACGAAAGATTTAACCTTACGTACTACCCAATTTATTTTCGTTTAAACAAGGTAAAAACGTTCTTTTAAAAAGCCGCATCCATTATCATTAAAGAAAAGTTATCACGAGGCAAACGCTGAACAGGTGCGCTTAATGCGCGTTATGCTATCCAAAAATAACCATATGTTGGGTGAAAGTGAGAAAAAGAGTAAGGGTGAATAAAATTAACTGAATCTGATCTTACAACAACCTGTAGAGTTGCCTTGACGTCGGTCATAATTACTTTGCATCTGACCTCATTTTTTGCAAACAAAAGTTACTTTAATTATTCTTTTATATAACGAAGTTTCATATTATAACAGACCCATATCTTAACAGTTTCCATTTTAATAATATGTTTCAGAAGTATTATTAGTAATAATAATAATAATAATAATAATAATAATAATAATGTGTGAAGTCTGAAAAGATACACCAAAGAACTCAATGAGGTAATGGTGGAACTGGGTATCATCTTTTGGAACGACTGTGTGGATAGAAACACATACAGAAACAAAATACAAAATCTTGAGATTCTCTGCGGTGAGGAGACGACGAGAAAGGAGTGGACAGTGGAAAGGAAGGCGGCGCATAGTGTGCAAATGAGATCCTTTAGGCAGGAGAAGGAAAGGAAATGATATTTGCGTGGTCCACAGCTGGCCTGTTTGTGTAAAAAAAAAATGATGAGAATATAATACCTTACTATTTAACTGAAGAAATAATTATATTGTTACAGACATGGCGTGGATTGTGATTTAAACAGAGTAAGCTAAACCACTAAAACCACTGAATGGAAAATAGATCGAGTAAACTTATAGTGAAGAGCTTCCCAAAAGGAATTCACACTTAAGTTAAGAAAATAATCAAATAATCATTATTTATCATCATAATCTTCTTCTTCTTCTTCTTCTTCTTCTTCTTCTTCTTCTTCTTCTTCTTCTTCTTCTTCTTCTTCTTCTTCTTCTTCTTCTTCTTCACAACACGTTATAAGAAGATGATGCGTGTTCAGCCTTCAGAGATCATGCAGCCATTTCTACCTGGGTCTACCCTCACACCTTTATCCTATAGGTTTATATTTCTATACTTTGAGCTATTGAATTCCCGTAGCCCGTAACGGATTCTTCATCATGGGTGTGTATTTCCATACTTGTTTGGACAGTCTTCAACCTGACATTCTTTCTAAGTATTCTTTCCACCGACATTTATAATCTTATAATCATTCATTTCAGTTAAAAACGTAAAATACTTTTCTTATGTCTGTACTGTTTATACGGTCAAGTTTAGAATAAATTTTACCTCTTCTTACGAACATTATTTGTAAGGCTTGTATTTTGCGGTCTTCTTTCTTGGTTGTTGTTCATAATTCACACCCATAGGACAACACAGGGACTGCCATAACTTTGTAGAATTTTAATTTCTTATCTCAACGTACCCTGTATGTATATTGCATGTATGTATGATTAAAGCAAGGAAATGTCGTTTCATCAGGTTTTCTTATAAGAGTTGTTAAAATCCAAGTGATTATGAAATCTGGAGTTGAAGGTGAATCTGGTATCAAACAAAAACTATAACTTTCCCTGACGCAGTGATAAAAGCGAGGCGCCATCTTCAATAAATTTAAGAAAATCTCTGTCTTGAAATCTACCCGTAGCTAATAGTGACTAGTTTTTTCAAACAATAAACTTTCCTTTCAGATCGCTGAAGCAGTCACGAACTGAAAATATTTCTCTTGACTCCAGTTTATGTTAATATTATTTTGATAATTCTGCGGCTTTCAATTATTACCGTTTTAAACAGACAGGTCAATAAACAGACACTTGCATGCCTATAAGCGTACAATATACACTACATTAAGATAATGTAACTAATGCGTAAGAATATAATTTTTAACATGATAATGTTTTTAGGCTGGGGGCCATTCCACAAATACGCGTATGTAACGTCATCGAAAAATGTAACGCTTCCACACTTTCCATTTCCCACAGTCTAGAAATCTTTGGTCTCTGCGGTTTAAACATGATAATGTTTGTTATATAGTAAATATATTTGTTATATAGTAAATATTTTTGTTATATAGTAGATATTAAAAACATTTTCATGCTTCGATGTTTCGGTTTCGTCGAAATTTTGGTTTCAATGGATTTTATAAGAACAATAAATACGTAAAATTTCAAGTTCATATCATACTCAAAATACACACTCTACCTGAATCCAGAGTCACTTACTACACTAAATATTAAAACTAAAAGTGTGTAATAATATTAATAATAATAACATCTTTACTTGTAATACCCAATTGCATAATACTAATAGTACGTATATTATGTCTAATGCTTGCACGGCCAGCCTCATAATTGTTGAAATTAAAATCCGGGCTAAAATCCGGTCCGTGGCCTACTATACTTTCAATCTTAAAAATGGTGTTCACAAACACTTCGGCTTCATCTCTGGAGGCCATCTTCAGTAAAGGACGGTTTCTAATACAACCGACACGGTGTTCGTCATACAACCACACTACTGATATTCTTTACCACAGTATTTTTTGACACAGTGTAACATAACATTACAAGTTATTAATTAATTACATATTATATACAATCGTAAATAATAGAAATGAATTATGAATAGTAATAGTATGTAAGAAATTGTCATGTATGTAAAAAGGAAAACGTGTAGAATAAGAATGAATAGGGCGGGGCCCAATGCGCCGACTGTCTGTCGCCCGCCAAAATAAAAATATAATGTACGTCTGTACCTTGCATGTTATAAAAACATAAAATGCTTTGTGTGATCAAAACAGCAAAAAACGCGTAAGTCCCGTTAGAAAGGCGAGCCAGCAACCTCCAAAAGACAATAGGCTACACCCCGACATAAAATATGAAAGTTAGAAATTAGCGTAGTTTTAACAAGTTAAACGGCCACGCGGTGGAGAAACGTGCCAGCAGCCAAGTAACCAATAAAAGAAAGCGTCGGTAGAGACCATGAAGGAATAGCGAGGTATGACTGAGTATATTCAAACATACCGGGGAAAATTTCAAAATAGAACCAATGGGAATGTAATCAGATATGACGGAAGAGAGGGTATCTCCAAACAAACTATAAAAAGAGAAGAATGTTAAAAAATCGAGGCTAGTCTGATAGAATGGGAGTCTAAGAGAGTCAAAAGGAATCTATGTCACTCAGTAGAATAACTTAACCAATGTTATTATAACGGCAACGTTACGCCAAACTTGTAAATAATGTATAGATTGTTATGATAAAGAGTAGTAAGGGAATAAGTAGTATCGTGAAATGAAGAATATATAGATCAGTGCGCGGAAGTACGAGACAAGAAAGTATTATTTGTTATGTGCGCATATGTACGAAGCAAGAAGTATATTTATACATATGTGCGCGACGAGAGTTATAAACGCGAACGTGTGATACAAATAAGCAAAGCAAAGTAATAAATCAAATGTGTCTATTAGTGTAGTGAACTGTAGTGAGTAATGTGGAGACACCAGTCATCTCAGAGGAATCCTGTAAAACAAGTAACAGAATACCATAACAATTCATAAATCAATTAATTTCAAAACATAGTAATTTATGTCTACCGAACTTAAACTCATCTCATTATAAAAGATCCCACATTTCGTCCAGATCCTAAGCAAAGTAATCTATGTGTTATGACATGTCAGGAAGGATACTAAGTAGATACGTAGATATAGTTAAGTCTGTATAACGAAACGTAATAAATAAAATAAGATATAGTAACAATTGGAATCAAGTAAGAGACTTACAAATGTTAGCTGATGAAATATTATGACGTTCATTAAACATGATATCGATTAAATATTTATGTTTTATGAGTAAGTGTAATATGGCAAACTAGTAATTCAAGTTATCTTATGAGTAATTGTAATCCTGAAGATTAGTATTTCAATTAAATTTTGTTTTAGTAAGTAAGTGTAAGTTTGATGCTCAATAAGTCAATTGCTATCATATAAAGAAGGTGTAATGTGGAGAATCAGAACTTTAGTTTCTCTCTCTCCTATGGCGCTACAGCCCAAGTCGGGCCCTGGCCTCCACCAATCTCCGCCTCCAATCCACTCTATCCACTGCAACCCTCCTCCAGTTTCTTATCCCCATGTCTCTCGCGTCCTCTGCAACGCCATCTTCCCACCTCTTCCTCGGTCTACCTCTAGGTCTCGTTCCCTCCCATGTACCCAGCAAACCCTCTTAGGGTTCCTGCCACCCTCCATTCTCATAACATGTCCGGCCCAACGCAATCTTTGAATTCTTATAAATTTTGAGACTGGTATCTCTTTATATATTTGATACAGTTCGTTGTTGTATCTCAGTCTCCATGAGCCATTTTCTTGTATTGGGCCTATAATGCGTCTGAGGATTTTCCTTTCAAAGGTGTCTACTATGTCGACTGTTTTCTGTGTGATTGCCCATGCCTCACACCCGTAGCATAGCACCGGTCTGATGACAGTCCTATATATTTTCATTTTTGTTTCCATGTGCACATCCCCAGACCTAAATGATGGCAGCAATGCGAAGTACGCCTTGTTAGCCATGGTGGTCCGTCTTTGGATCTCCGGCTCCTCTGATCCAGTCTTTGCTAGATTCACTCCGAGATACGTGAAATTGTCCACCACCTCAATTGTGTCCTCCTCTATCTCGATATTGTTATGAACCTGGTCCCTTCTTGTTTGGATAAGCATTTTTGTTTTATCCATATTTATGGCTAGCCCAACTTCCTTGGCTTTGTTTTTAAGCTCTATAAATATTTCTTTAGCTGCCGTGATCCGTCTTGACATGATGTTAATGTCATCCGCATATTCGGCTATCTGTACAGTTTTATTTGTTAACAGATTGGAGCTATTTATTGATAAGCCTCTAATTACATATTCCAATGCAATATTAAATAGTGTTGGGGCCAACCCATCTCCCTGCTTTAGTCCCCGTGTAATATTTATGGGTTCAGTTAGTTGGCTATCCACCTTTACTTGTGCTTCAGTCTGCTGCATAGTAACTTGGGTTAATCTTACCAGCTTACCTGGTATTCCAAATTCATGCATTATGGTGTAGAGTTTGTCTCTATTAATAGAGTCATACACTTGCCTGAAGTCCACAAAGATCTGGTACACATCAATATCACGTTCCCATCCGCATCTTAGTATCTGTTTTACCGAGAAGAGTTGGTCGATTGTAGACCTTCCAGGTCGGAATCCAGCTTGGTATTCCCGTATTATATTTTCTGTGAGGGGTTTCAGCCTTTGGTTCAAGATGTACGCAAAAACCTTGTAGGAGGTGCACAGCAACGAAATGCCTCTGTAATTTCTACATTGAAGTTTGTTGCCTTTTTTATAAATGGGGCATATAATGCACTTATTCCATTCCATGGGGATTCGTTCCGTTTGCCATATGTCCACGATTAAGGAGAGCAGTGCGACCGCCACATCAGCACCTCCAGCTTTAAGCAGTTCTGCAGGAATCAAGTCTGTACCTGGTGCCTTGTTGTTCCTGAGGGCCCTAATAGCTTCTTCTATTTCCTGAATCGATGGTGGGTCAGATTCCATCCCCCCAATGTTTGCATTCCGCGGAGTGTGAGCAACAATTTCTCCTCCCTGTAGCATACCACCAAGGAGGCCATCGAAGTACTCTCGCCAGATAGTTTTAATTTTCTCTGGATCACTGACAATTCTATTCTCTCTGTCTCTACATAGTGTTGTAGATGGTGTATAACCTTCCCTGAGATGCTTAAGATATTTATAAGCATTCCTTATTCTTCCATCTGCAAAGTCCTGCTCCATTTTGAGAAGCAGCCCGTTTTCAAAAGTTCTTTTCTTTTTTCTACATACTTTATTTGCCAGTCTTCTATTCTCTTCATATTCTTGCTTCCTTTCTCTAGTCCTACACTGAGAATACTTCCTGTGAGCCTCATTCCTCCGTGCAACACTCTCCCTGCATTCCTCATCAAACCAGTCCTCCCGCCTCCGTCTCTCCTCTATTCCTAGTACCTCTCTGGCGGTTTCCAGGAGTGCGCACTTAAGGCTCTGCCATTTCTCTTCCACCGTTCCTGCGACTGACTCGTTCAATCTATTCCTCACTTTCCCAGCATATTCCTGTACCCTTTCTGGGTCCTTTAAACTCACTGTGTTAACCTTTTCCTGTCTTCTGAGTCTGTCTTTCCTATATACAGCCACCCTGCATCTAAACTTCATCTGCACCATATAGTGATCAGAACCAACCGACGCTCCTCTCCGGGTTTTGACATCAAAGATACTTGTAGCTGCTCTTTTATCTATGATCACATGATCTATCTGGTTGACTGTTTTCACATCTGGGGCTACCCACGTTCCCTTATGGATATCCCGGTGTGGGAACTGAGTTGAGCTGATAACCATATTCCTGCTTGTAGCGAAGTCGATAAGCAGTTCCCCATTTCTGTTGGATTCATTGTGTAAACTGTGCCCACGTATGGTGCCAAGGTATGCATCTTCTTTCCCAATTTTCGCATTCATGTCCCCATGATTAGTTTAATGTCATTCTTAGGGGCGGTGTCATATATTTTTTCCAGCAATTGGTAAAATTCTGCTTTTATGTCCTCATCCTTCTCATCAGTCGGGCAGTGTACGTTTATGATTGACAGATTGAAGAATTTAGTAGCCAATCTTATTCTACATATTCTCTCGTTGACTGGATGGAATTCTTCTATGAGGTGTTTTAAGTTTCTGTCAACTACAAATGCCACTCCCAGTTCTCTTTTCCCCTTCTCTCTTCCGCTGTATAATACCGTATGAGTTTTAGTATCTCTTACTCCATTTAGTTTACATGTCTGTAATATGAATGATTCAATATAGAATATTATTAGAATCTGAACGAGAAAGAGTTATTATTTGATAAACCCTGAGGTACTCTGCTCTGGCGCCCAACAATAATTATTGATTTGACATGATAACGAGCAAATATACTTAGTTATCAGACACAATAACATTCGTAGAATTAAGAATCTTTATATTTAGCGCGGAACGTGAAGCTAAAAGTCTTTATACTTGGAACCCTGAACCAGGGGCATCCCAAGAAAAATTTATAACAGTAATCTGGACTTTTTAATGGACCGCATTTTAATATCAACAATTACTACGTATATTATTTTGGACTTAGGCTACCGTTATAATTATGTTAACATAACGTTTCGAAAACTAATAGTCAATCACGCTTGTAAAGTTTGTTGGTTTTCAATAGTAACATTACTATCTTCATTTTTACACACTTGGTTTAAACATTTTTAAAGAGTTGCTGGGCTGTGGAAAATTTGATGCAGATGTTTGTAACATTGAGGTCGGCACTTACTGAGCAAGGCTTTGTGTCAGTGGAACCACTGAAGTTGCCTCGCGCACACTGTGTTCAACGCCGCAAGAAATTGCGCTCTGGTGTTATCTAGTAGCCTTGAGGCGTAGTATGGATTATTATGGAATCTCAGCGAGGTATAAATACGAGCATTCAGCGACGCTTACTTTCAATTTAAGTGGCGAGTTATTCAAGTGAGGTTCGAATTTACTTCGGGCGATTACTTTATGCGTTAAAGTGGTTATTAGTGAAAAGTGATTATTGTGCGCGACTATTTTAGTTGACATTATTATTGGTGTGGACAAATTAACTTGAATTATTGTACGAGTATAATCTTGTTGGATAACTTGTTGACTACAAACTGTTAATTGTGATAATTGAAGCTCGTTTTTAGTGACTTCATTGGTGTCTTTATTTTGTTTCCCACCATACCATACGACGATCAGTAGACCGTCGTAACAGTATGTTACGATGTAACAATTTAACCACATCAGAGTCTAACAATACTCTATGTTAACACGAAACAATATAACAGAGCAACAATACGTACGTTTAAGTTAACAATGTGAGCATTTTACGGTGTAACAGTTTAAAAATACAGCAATATAGGCGTGGAACAAAGTAGAAATATGGTTGTGATTATGTGAACAACAGTGAACAATTACACAGGAAGTTTACATTTTTATACAATAAATGGTGTTTATTCGCGTCAAACATATTCTGAGTAAAAATATTTCCAGTACACATATTTTTTCCATGGACGTGTTTTTCGCTTGTATAGCTATTGTTTGCTTGTGGTAGTTTTCTTTCCGATGTCTGTTGACGTCCACATTCATTGTGATACGTATTTGTGTATGAATATTTATGACCAAAAAAAAATCGAACTCTTATCTGAACGTACAGGTGCGATGTTTTTCACATAACCAATATACGTTCGACTCAGTGTTTGCGTACTTCATTAATGTTCGCTTCGTATCATTGTCGTTTCAACAATTAAGAGAACGGCAACAATTATAGCCTACCGCTATTAATCCACATAATAATATATGATTCTCTGTTGCTGGTGATGTCTGTGTGATTTATATTCTTTGTACTAATGTTACTCTTACTGCAGTACTATTAATGTCTGTTCTGTAAGTAGAAACAGATCAGCTTACGTAGGCTCTTAGTTCTAACAGAGTAATTACAGTTTTAATGTACATTTTACACAATGCAGTATGAAGGCTAAATTGAAAGTTGTACATAGTTTTCTTCCAAATCATTTTGTTTCTTCTATAAACTACGATTGTTTCTTATTATAATTGTCGATTAATTACATTTTTCGTTGGTCAGTCACATCACTGTTGGTATTATTAAATTTACCTATTTCCATTCAATTGCCATCCCACTCAGTAACTTTTGTTCTTCAATTTTTGTAATTTCTATGAATATTTATTCTTAATTTGGGCTTCGACTATATTGCGGTTCATTCTTGCATTATTATTCCCAAATTACAGTTTATTTTAACAATTATTGGTATAGGTAATTTAGTGTTTTCCAATGTACTTATTACTTCATTACATTCCAGATCGACAATGGTATCATAGTTCCTCAAGTTATCATCATCACCACTCCAAAGACTAGGCCTTAGACCTGTTCCGGAACCCATCTCTTCTTCGGTTTACCGATATCTCTCTTTCCAGTAGGGTGGTAATCCAAAGCAGCTACAGGTAAACGGATATCAGGCATGCGATTTAAGTGTTCAGACCATGTCCTTATGTGGTCTTCAATCTTCTGGTGCAATGATACAATGTTTAAATCGCGTCTAATATCCTCGTCCAGTTCCCGATCCAAGAGATAACACCCTTGCGTCCTTCTTATAAATTTCATTTCGGCTGCCTGAATCCTCTGCACGTCCCTTTCACCAAGAGTTCATGTCTCAATAGCATACAGGAATGTGGGGACAGCTATGGCTTTATAAAATTTCCTTCCGTGTTTTATTTTTCAGGTACCTATGAATCGTTCCACAGATGCATCTAAATTTTGTTAGCTTACTTCCTCAAGTTATCACACCCGATTAATAAGTAGACTTCAATATTATTGTATATTACAAAGTTTAATATCACATTTTAAGAGTTGAAATTATTTCTGATATTAAGTTGTTTTCTTGCTGCCTTATTAGTCATTCGTGTAGGGTCAACAATGGTTATTGGATTATGTTTTTGAAGTATTCTTACAGTATGTACCTCATCAAAAATGTCTTGCTTTTGCTTCTGTATGAACAATAAACTTGTGGATCATTCCTTTATATTCTCCTTTAATAGTTACACATTTTCTGTAACAGGTTTCAGGTGGGTATACATTTGTTAAATAGAATCTGCAAACACTCTGGTTTACAAATATCCACACGTAAGACCAAGGTGATGTCATTTTGTCGAACTGATCCTGTACGGGCTAAAATTGTTGTAGATAGTACTGTCCGCAATTTTGAATACCTGGGCTGCAATGTGTCTTGTATTACAAGCACCATTATGGTCTTATAGTGAATAAGTTGCATAAGTTCAACCTTATGTGCGGGACCATTAGGCGAACCCTTAAGTTAGCAACTAAAGGTACACGCCTAAAATTCTACAAAGTGATGGCCCTTCCCACACTTATTTATGGGTCTGAGAATTTGCGTTCAACGAAAGGCCACACCAGACGTATCCAAGCGGCTGAAATGAGATTTCTCGGGCATGTGGCAGGGTATACTCTCCATGATCATAGAAGAAACACAGATATACGGCAGGAACTGAATACTATGAGTATACTCGACAGGATCGCCCAGTATCGGCTGAATTGGTAGGAACATCTTTGCCGAATGGATGACTGCCGCATCCGCAAACAACTATGGAACTATAAGCCGACGGGTCGGAGGGGTGTGGGACGGCCGAGGAAGCGCTGGAGTGACCAGCTCTAATCTTTGCCTGTTTGAGACCGGAACAAACCACCCTTGGTTTAATCCTTGAAGATGATGATGATGATGGCTTCGTGTTTTTCTCATACGTATTCTTTGTACCTAAAGACAATTTATGTTTTCGTTTGCAGTGTTAGTTACCTTTAGACTACACAAAGTTTAGATCCCAAAAATTTATTACGTCCAAAACTTTATGTGAAAAAATTACGTAAATGGACAGCAAATCGACTATTATGGAATATAAAAAATACGAAATGAAGTGTAATGAAGATTATTTAACGTCAGTGTAAAGCAAACGACACTGTAACAAAATATTAATTTTTGTTTCTTGTATAAATTGATGTAAATACAGACGCTCATCTCTCCTTGTCCCCCTCATTTTTCTTGATAAATTATCAGCAATTACTATAAACTTATTAGCGTGTTTTAAATCGCCATTAAAGTAAGTCATGATGGGGTAAAAGGCGGTCGTTATCTTCCGCCTATATACTGAATCTCTAAAGTAAAGTTTACGTTAATCCTGTACTTTAATGTTGCCGTTGCTTACGAGTTTATTACCACCTACCAACAGAACAAGTGCAATTAGTGCTTAACTCCGTATTAATTATAGCACTTGAATCATGTTTTATGACACATTATATTACAGTAAGACTGAATAATTAAAATACTGTTATGACGGTCTCACTGATCGTATGGTACAGTGGAAAACAAAATACAAGACACCAATGAAGTCCCTAATTACCAGCTTTAATTAATCACAAACAACAGTTTATAATGAACGTGTACAATAATCCGACTTAAACTTTTTCACATACGAAATTAACAAAAAAGTTTTTCATCTGTAAAAGATAAGTAATTTTATGTTGTTAGTATGACTGGGTACGCAGGCAGGTCGTCGTTTACATTTCAGAGACTTTGTGTAGAGAGAGCAATTAATTCAGCGAAACCGCATTCAACACAACAAATCCTCATCTTAATGGACGAGCCTGACCCACTGCATTGTTGGTCCTCAAATAATTTTTGTTGGCCCGCTGCCATGCCAAGTTTATTGTCGCACTTCTGCCGACTGAATTCTATTCACCGCCGCCGCTCTCCTTCCTTGTTGTTGTTATTGTTGTTAATTGTTTGCTCTCTGCTTACTGTGTCCAGTTTACATAAGCCTTGTTTTTGTGTTGTGGTACTTGCATCAGCTACTCGGCTCTTTTTTAATGTTTTCGTTGCTGTGTACGCCCGCGCGCTATTGTCTTGTTTAAAGTTCCATTAGCCAGGCAAAACGGTCAGGGACAATTCAAAATAACATGTTTGCTGAGATAAATGATTTTTTCTTTTTTCTTTATAATCTACAGCTACCGTTCAGTAACATTTTTTATTTGGGCAGCTCTTTGTATTTGCGCAAATTGTCAAGTTGTACTAATAACATTTAACAATATGATTAACAAATGAAATTACTAAAACTGTATAACAAGCAGAACCTTCTAACACAATAATCACATCATCCACAATATGTCTGCATAGGACATGCTACGACACATTTTAACCATTACACACACACACATATATATATATATATATATATATATATACAGTCGAACCTCTACATAACGAAATTGAGAATCCCTGAAAAAATTCGTTAAATAGAGGTTTTCGTTATATAGAGGTATAAACCATTTAAAACAAGAATTCCCCGTATAATTTTTTTATGAATGTTGTTTCACGTTCTATAATGAATTAATATTGCGTACCGTTATTTTTCTTAATACCGCATACTTAAAAAAGTAAATGTATTTTTATGTCATGCTTTACATATTAATCTAATACATAATAAGTACGTACTGAATAAAGAGTTTGTGTATTTCATGTAAATACTTACCTTGTACATGGTTGTAGGCTATACGTAAAATCATGTTGAACTGAGTTTTAGGTTAACACTGTATTTTTATTTCTAGCACATAATTTTTTCACAACAATAATACAAAAAATGAATACACTAACTTTATTTAAAATGTTAAAAAGCACTAATCCTAATGCATTCTTTAGTCTTTGATGGATGTTGATCGGTAATGTTGACAGTAGGCTATATAATTTTTGATACAGTTTTAATTCGTTACTTGAAAAAGTGGGTAATTTTCAGTTGTTTTCTGTGTTTGAATAAGATACTACGTTCAAAAAAAGTTTCACATCTATTTAAATACTCAAACATTCTGTCAGGTACTTCGTCCTTGAGATGTAGTGCAAGCCTAATTGCTTTAAATGACTGTAAAGTCTCGTCGTCGGTAGGTTTTCTCTTGTCTTGCTGGTCTTCAAAATTTTCGTCGTCATAATCATCATCATCATCATCATCATCATCTTCTACCGGTTCAGAGGACTTGCTAACACTATGGAGTATGTCGTCATCGTCCGGAAAATCAGAAACAGTAACCTGTTCATCAGCAGTGATGAAATCTTCCAGTGTAACTTCGTTACTGACATTTCCAGTTGTTTGTAGAAAATTCCAGTGACTTCTTAACTGTACTAGTGTCATATCATCTTCTTCATTCCAACGTCGTGGCGGTACTGAAACCAGCTTTACAAAAACAATGGAATATTGTTTCATCGCTAACATCATTGGTCCATACTTTTGATAATTCAGAAATGCACTCCCGGAGATCAACAATATTAACAGGGACAGTCTGGTTGTTCTCTACAATGGTAACAATTTTTTTTCAGGATTCTTTTTCGGTAGTGCAATTTAAGAGTTTTAATTACCCCCTGATCCATTGGTTGTATAATTGACGTTAAGTTTGGTGGGAAAAATACGACTTCTACGTTATTTAATACAGAATTAATGTCTCCAGGATGAGCCGTACAATTATCAATAAAAAGCACAATTTTTCTTTTTTCTGTGGTAATTTGTTTGTCCAGCTTTTTTACCCAGCCTGTAAAAATGTCAGTAGTCATCCACGCCTTTTTGTTAAATGTGTAGTCTACCTCTAGAGATTTAACTCCTCGAAAACAACGCGGAGTTTTACTTTTGCCAGTTACCAACATTTTAAGTCTTTCAGTCCCTAGCATGTTTGCAGCCACTAACACCGTAATTCTTAGTTTACTTTGTTTACCACCAAAGCACGGATCATTTTTAAAAGTTAGCGTTTTGTTGGGTAAACATTTAAAAAATAGACCCGTCTCGTCCGCGTTGAAAATGTCTTTTCGCGGATATTCTTTTAAAATCGGTTTTAACACAGTCTGCTTCCAAGTTTCACAGTTACTTACGCTGGCACTTGCACTTTCTCCACAAATTACTTTATGAATTACACCATGCCTTTTTCTAAACTTCTCTAACCACCCATTGCTGGCCTGGAAATCCTTGGGTCCCAATGCAGCACCAAATTCCAGGGCTTTTTCTTTAATTAATGTCCCGGATAATGGAAGCTTTTTTTCGCGCATCACCGTCATCCATTTTAAAATAGCTTCGTCGATATCATCATACATGCTACTTTTTCCTCACTAGACTTTCTTTACATTGGTCTGCTTCCTGTAGTATCACGTATCACGTCCCGATTTTTTAAAATTGTCGACAGTGAACTTGGTGGGATTCCAAATTTTTGCGCGATATCTTTATTTTTAACACCTTTGTCAACTTCGTGTATAATGCTAATTTTTTCCGAAACACTAAGGCACTTCCGTTTTGACATTGCATACGGCACACTACAGAAACAGTACACGACTAACACGACTAACCTGTATAACACGACTAACGCAATCCAAAGACAGAGACAAACTGAGTTAATCCCAGGAAAAGTTATTGCTGAACTGTATGTATGCACTGAACAATAGAGGATGTCTGGGCCAAGTGAATTCTAAGAATTCTGTTTGTTATGTCTATTTCTGTGTTCTGTGTTAGTTAATGGATTTTGGAGAATTCTGCTACTCTTATGTATAGGTTTACAATAACTCCCTTTCCGACCAGGCCAAGCCCGTCGCCAACAGGTAACGGCAGAACATGTGTTTAAATCTTTTCTTAGGATTTTATTGTTATGGGTGATACAGTACAAATGTAAGTCAATTTAGGGAATTTACGCTTTACAATTTCAATAAAAATAACCTGTCATTTTCGGCTGTGGTCAAGAATACTTTGTGTTTGTATAAAAGTACAATTTAGGTACAGAAATCAAAAGAGTAACTACCTTTAAACTCACAGAGATGTCTTGCACTAAATTTAATGGCATTATTTTTACAAAACATTGAGTAAAAATTACTGTATGCTGATATGCAGTATGTGTCACCATTTCGTTATATAGAGGTATGAATACGTTAAATAGAGGTAAATTAATACATAGTTTTATTACAACGTCACGGTGCAGTAAAAAAATTCGTAAAATTGAGGTTTTCGTAATATCGTGGTTCGTTATAAAGAGGGTTGACTGTGTATATATATAGGAATGTTAATTATCGACCGTATTATTATACTGTTAATGATTTCGAGGTTCGGTCATTAATCATGAAAACTCAGTTTTGCGACGTTTCGAGATTTATTCTTCTCATAATCATGCCTACAAAATTAAAATATAGTCTTACTACAATTATATTATTTGTAAGTGTGTATAGGTGTGTGTAAAGTCATACATTACAGTAAATAGTTATAGTAATGTATGACTTCACACACACCTATACACACTTACAAATAATATAATTGTAGTAAGACTATATTTTAATGTTGTAGGCATGATTATGAGAAGAATAAATCTCGAAACGTCGCAAAACTGAGTTTTCATGATTAATGACCGAACCTCGAAATCATTAACAGTATATATATATATATATATATATATATATATATATATGAGTTTACTATTTTGTCTTTCATTTGTTGCGTTACAACCGGTGGAGTGCTGTGTGTGTGGTTAATAAAAAGAATCCTCCCACCTGTGCTTAGACGACACATATGCTAGAAGTTTCCTGCTATGTAACTCTGGATGACAATGACTGTGATGAAGGAACGGGTAAGCTTCTCCGGGTTGCCTACTTCTTTTGAGCAGCTTTTCCGCTGGGTGTTGGTGGGCTGTAGGTAGGTCTGACGGTGTTGGGGAGCTTGTTGTTCTGCTCTGCAGATGAGGATCGATGGAATGTCCCCATCCTCGCAACCTCTTACCTCCCGACTATACGGGGACCCTGAAGCAACTTAGAGAATTACGAACTCATTTTAAAGATGTATAACAAATGCAAGCCGTCAAACCAACCGCCCCGTCGGAGTGCGAAAATTAAATGAAAAGCGTTTTCCGCCTGGCGAGCAAGAGTGCTGACGAATCGTAGCCGTCCTGATTACGCCGCCGCGCACTGTAGCGGTATATCGGTCAAGGCCATTCTTACTGGCCAACAGCACACATCCCGCGCGCTGAGGAAGCGCGAAATCCGCTGCCAATCGAATGGCGAGAGCACGGCGGCGCGAAATATAGCAGGGGAATTCAAATTTAAAATTTTCCACGGCACAACACTATAAAAAAAAATACATGAAACCAATGTAATCACTAATCACTAGTATTAATTAACACAATTAATAATTTGTAATCAACAAGTTATTCAACAAGATTATACTCGCTCAACAATTTAAATAAAATTTGCCCACATGCAATAATAATGTCTCTAGCTGGTCCTGCACAATTATCACTTTTCTTTACTAAACACTTAAAACACAATGAGTAATCGCCCGAAGTAGACTGACTGTCCGTCGCTGGATACTTATATTTATACCCCGCTGAAATGCCAGAATATTCTGCCACTTTATGGATGACGTGTCTAGCAAACTGCATATTACAGGCGCTCTAGAACCCTCTAGACACCGTGCAAACTGTCTGGCCTTGAACACAGTGCGTCGGCCGGTACGGTCTGAAATAGCCTCGTTTGTTGACGCACGATAAGTGTCACGTAATTGTCTTCCATCTCAAAGTAGCAGCAATACCTATGTACCCTCACACACATTATAGCTGGGATCTGCTGGGATAGCCGAGGTACTTGTAAAACGTTCCGTGTTACGTAACAATACGTTAATCTAAAGGATACTTATCAATGTGGTTAATTTACATAGTCGTTGTGGCCGCCGAGTTGCATGCATAACTAAAATGTTAAGATTACCTTGTGTATCCAGGTTTCCTTCCATGCAACTTATTTTTTTATATTCTATACACAACGCGTGTCAAGACTTATAGTCGCATCATCAGGTGTTAAAATATGTTCACTCACATGGAGTACGTCAGTTAACTAAAGTCACACATATGTAATGCATACACACACGCACACATATAATGCATGCGTGTAAAAGTGTGTCAGTGTAAGCGTTTAATGATGTAACAATGTGAGCGTATAACCTACTGATAATGGACCACTATAAGTAATTAACAGTATACATTTACTGTCTGGCTGCGATTCGATGATTGAGCATTGGGAGAAGGATGGCCGTGTACTACTGTAGGCTAAGTGGGGGTAAACCAAACGGCTAGTACACATATTTCACCGTAAATCGCTTACAAGCGGCCGCTTGTTGGGGGAGAGCAGCCTCGATCATCCAGTCGTGTCCAGACAGTAGGTTTAAAATCAGTTTACGTACTTTGTCCAGCTTTCTCTAGGTTTGTTGAAAACACTTTCCAATCTTCCAATTTGTCATACACAATGATGCCCACTTCACACGCCGTGTCTACAGTTTCCTCAGTTCAAATGTATCCTCTAAAGCTCGCGTAACTGGTAAACTTTTCCACAAGTAATAAGCCGTTTTTAGAATCAAAAGAAGTGTTAATTTATCTCATTTAAATTTTACAATATCAAAAAAACATTTTACACATTCACCATAAAAATATTTTGAGTAACATTTTTCTGTTTAAAAGCAAATATGTTGTTACAACGGTCTCACTGATCGTCGTATGATACAGTGGAAAACAAAATACAAGATACCAAAGAAGTCACGAATAGCCAGCTTTAATTATCACAAATTTGTAATAAACAAGTTATTCAAGAAGATTATACTCGTACAGTAATTCGAAATAAATTTCTCCACACGCAATAATGATGTCAACTAATAGAGTATCGCACAATAATCACTTTTCACTGATAACCACTTAACACACTGAGTAGTCACCCGACGTAAACTGACATCCAAGCGGCAGGTGTTGGCTATTTATAGTCGGCAGGGATCCATAACATGCGTCCTTAATAAGCACACGAAAATTGTAGAGGATACTTCAGCGCGGTCTCGGCAGAAACACGTACGTGCTGGGCTAAGCGAGAAAAGAGTAGAACAACGTTCTTCATAGTACCAGAACATTCCATATTTCGTAACACTGCTCCCTCCTTAAGCCTTGCCCCCGCCCATCATTGATGACCACTTGAAACGCTTTGACTAAACACCCGAAATAAACTGTAACTAAGCGGAAGGTGAGGACGAGTTATAGTCTGCAGGATTCCATAATATGCGTAGCCTTCGCAGAACACACACCGGCAGGGCTACTCGATAAGCTTGTAGAACGACACCATCAAACGCACGTTCCGCATTACGTAGCACTATTAATGAATTATTAATTACAATATAGACTTTCATTTAAGAATTTATAATACGAATATAAAATTTAATAACGTAATAAAATGGATTATTTTAATTACTAAACAAGCAGGTAGAGTTAAAGCGGACATTTGTTCTGTGAAATGTCGGCCGGTAGACGTGTAATGTCATTTGTTTGCACATGTGATGTGTAGGAGAAGCAGAGCTGTCATGGCAACGATTCCATTACGATAACTGAGAAATGCACTTAGAGGCGGCTGTGACAGAACCAGACCGAGTAGCAGTTTATCCCAGCCGCAATTAAAACACATTTATCTGAAGCGGTCTTGCGAGATTATTTTGGCATTAATACAGGAAGATGTAGAAATACATTTCCTTGCAGATTGTCAGTAGACTGTTGCGTGCTGCAAGCCTGTATACAAACGCAATGCATTCAGAGTCACGTTTATACTTTTGCCTTGAGCTGCCTACCCATTAAAGGTAAGATGCCTGTGGATCTGTTGTTGTTCTTTTAAAAATCTTCCAAAGTTTCCTTACACTTCTGTCCATGATCCTATAGGACGACACGCTTATGGAAAGTAGTAAAGCGTGTGCTTTTACGATTTGTAAGCAGCCTTAAAACAATTTCATCTGCATTCACTCTTAAATGTTATCTCAACTCCAGCCACAACGACTGCCTATGCTATTTAACAACAGTACGTTTGAATATACTGTAACGAAAACACAATCGAACAACCTAGAATGTCGTTCACCCGTCCCTTTCCCAGTCAAGTAGATGTAGCCTAAGTCTTTGAACCATCCATTTTGTAAGGAATATCCTATCAAACAACCTAGAATGTCGTTCACCCGTCCCTCTCCCAGTCAAGTAGATGTAGCCTAAGTCTTTGAACCATCCATTTTGTAAGGAGTATCCTATCAAACAACCTAGAATGTCGTTCACCCGTCCATCTCCCAGTCAAGCACATGTAGCCTCAGTCTTTGAACCATCCATTTTGTAAGGAGTATCCTATCAAACAACCTAGAATGTCGTTCACCCGTCCCTCTACCAGTCAAGCAGGTGAGGCTTCAGTCTTTGAACCATCCATTTTGTAAGGAGTATCCTATCGAACAGCCTAGAATGTCGTTCAACCGTCCCTCTCCCAGTCAAGCAGGTGTAGCCTCAGTCTTCGAAACATCCATTTTGTAAGGAGTATCCTATCAAACAACCTAGAATGTCGTTCAGCCGTCCTTCTCCCAGTCAAGCAGATGTAGCCTCAGTCTTTGAACCATACATTTTGTAAGGAGTATCCTATCAAACAACCTAAAATGTCGTTCGCCCGTCCCTCTCCCAGTCAAGCAGATGTAGCCACAGTCTTTGAACCATCTATTTTGTAAGGAGTATCCTATCAAACAACCTAGAATGTCGTTCACCCGTCCCTCTCCGAGTCAAGCAGATTTAGCCCCTGTCTTTGAACCATCCATTTTGTAAGGAATATCCTATCAAACAACCTAGAATGTCGTTCACCCGTCCTTCTCCCAGTCAAGCAGATGTAGCCTCAGTGTTTGAACCATCCATTTTGTAACGAGTATCCTATCGAAACACCTAGAATGTCGTTCACCCGTCCCTCTACCAGTCAAGCAGATGTAGCCTCAGTCTTTGAAACATCCAATTTGTAAGGAGTATCCTATCGAACATCCTAGAATGTCGTTCACCCGTCCCTCTCCCAGTCAAGCAGATGTAGCCTCAGTCTTTGAACCATCCATTATGTAAGGAGTGTCCTATCAAACAACCTAGAATGTCGTTCATCCTTCCCTATCCCAGTCAAGCACATATACCCTGAGTCTTTGAACCATCCATTTTGTAAGGAGTATCCTATCTAACAACCTAGAATGTCGTTCACCCGTCCCTCTCCCAGTCAAGCAGGTGTAGCCTCAGTGTTTGAACCATCCATTTTGAAAGGAGTATCCTATCGAACAGCCTAGAATGTCGTTCACCCGTTCCTCTCCCAGTCAAGCAGGTGTAGCTTCAGTCTTTGAACCATCCATTTTGTAAGGAGTATCATATCGAACAGCCCAGAATGTCGTTCACCCGTCCCTCTCCCAGTCAAGCAGATGTAGCCTCAGTCATTGAACCATCCATTTTGTAAGGAGTATTCTGTCGAACAACCTAGAATGTCGTTTACCCGTCCCTCTCCCAGTCGAGCAGATGTAGACTCAGTCTTTGAACCATCCATTTTCTAAGGAGTATCCTATCTAACAACCTAGAATGTCGTTCACCCGCCCCTCTCCCAGTCAAGCAGGTGTAGCCTCAGTCTTTGAACCATCCATTTTGTAAGGAGTATCCTATCGAACAGCCTAGAACGTCGTTCACCCGTCCCTCTCCCAGTCAAGCATGTGTAGCCTCAGTATTTGAACCATCCATTTTGTAAGGCGTATCCTATCGAACAGACTAGAGTGTCGTTCACCCTTCCCTCTCAAAGTCAAGCAGGTGTATCCTCAGTCATTGAACCATCCATTTTGTAAGGAGTATCCTATCAAACAGCCTAGAATGTCGTTCACCCGTCCCTCTCCAAGTCAAACAGGTGTAGCCTCAGTGTTTGAACCATCCATTTTGTAAGGAGTATCCTGTCGAACAGCCTAGAATGTCGTTCACCCGTTCCTCTCCCAGTCAAGCAAGGTGTAGCTTCAGTCTTTGTACCATCCATTTTGTAAGGAGTATCATATCGAACAGCCCAGAATGTCGTTCACCCGTCCCTCTCCGAGTCAAGCAGATGTAGCCTCAGTCATTGAACCATCCATTTTGTATGGAGTATCCTGTCGAACAACCTAGAATATCGTTCACCCGTCCCTCTCCCAGTCAAGCATGAGTAGCCTCAGTCTTTGAACCATCCATTTTGTAAGGAGTATCCTATCGAACAGCCTAGAATGTCGTTCACCCGTCCCTCTCCGAGTCTAACAGGTGTAGCCTCAGTCTTTGAACCATCCATTTTGTAAGGAGTATCTTATCGAAGAGCCTAGAATGTCGTTCACCCGTCCCTCTCCAGTCAAGCAGATGTAGCCTCAGTCTTTGAACCATCCATTTTGTAATGAGTATCCGATCGAATAGCTTAGTACAGGTTTAGTATATATATATATATATATATATATTGTAATATTATTTATATATCTTATTTATACTGTGTGTATTATTGTGTTAAAGTTCCACTTTGGAAATGACAAAATTTGTCTTCGTTAAGCCCCCACGGTTGGGCTAGCCAATTTTGTAATAAAACTGCAAAATATTACACTGTGTTTTAATGTTGTTACAAAATTTGAAATAAAAAAATAATTTTATAATAAAAAAAAATTTTTTGTTGTTATTGAAAAAATATTTGTTGTGTAATTTGTATTCCTAATATTTAAAAAATAATCGTTTTTATTGTTTGGGTTTAAAAATTGAATGGTATTGTGTTTATTAGTGTAGTAGTGTCACTTTCTGTAAATTCTTTATGACAATCTGGTTAACTCCAGTCCTAGTCGAAAGACGGCTCTCTTCTTCTTCTTCTTTGAGGCGTTCGTTATTTCGTATGTACCGCCTTTCGGTTAGTCTGAGTTCTCCATTAATTTCTTCGTTAAGTATTTCAAATAGAAATTAAATCCAAATTGTATAAACAGAAAGTTTATTATCAAATTATTTAAGTTACATAATAATCGATATTACATAGCAGTATCGACTCACTCAGGGCCGGTCGATAAAAAAGTTTACATTGATTATATAGAAAAATATATTTCTTTGAACGATTATTTAAGACTAGCCAGAGAAAGGTATGCACAGGAAAGTATAACACATACAATGATAAATGCCTTAATACTAACAAATACAATGTTATAATTGATAAATAAAGTTTATATAATAGTTATTTCAAACCAAATGCAGTCTAGAAATTCGCTGCCTTGTCTATCAAACAACCAAGAATGTCGTTCACCCGTCCCTCACCCAGTCAAGCAGATGTAGCCTCAGTCCTGGAACCATCCATTTAGTAAGGAATATCCTATCGAACGACCTAGAATGTCGTTCACCCGTCCTTCTCCCAGTCAAGCAGATGTAGCCTCAGTCTTTGAACCATCCATTTTGTAAGGAGTATCCTATCGAACAGCCTAGAATGTCGTTCACCCGTCCCTCTCCCAGTCTAGCAGGTGTAGCCTCAGTCTTTGAACCATCCATTTTGTAGGTAGTATCCTATCGAACAACCTAGAATGTCGTTCACCCGTCCCTCTCCCAGTCAAGCAGGTGTAGCCTCAGTCTTTGAACCATCCATTTTGTAAGGAGTATCCTATCGAACAGCCTAGAATGTCGTTCACCCATCCCTCTCCCAGTCAAGCAGATGTAGCCTCAGTCTTTGAACCATCCGTTTTGTAAGGAGTATCCTATCAAACAACCTAGAATGTCGTTCACCCGTCCTTCTCCCAGTCAAGCAGGTGTAGCCTCAGTCTTTGACCCATACATTTTTTAAGGAGTATCCTATCAAACAACCTAAAATGTCGTTCGCCCGTCCCTCTCCCAGTCAAGCAGATGTAGCCACAGTCTTTGAACCATATATTTTGTAAGGAGTATCCTATCAAACAACCTAGAATGTCGTTCACCCGTCCCTCTCCGAGTCAAGCAGATTTAGCCCCTGTCTTTGAACCATCCATTTTGTAAGGAATATCCTATCAAACAACCTAGAATGTCGTTCACCCGTCCTTCTCCCAGTCAAGCAGATGTAGCCTCAGTGTTTGAACCATCCATTTTGTAACGAGTATCCTATCGAAACACCTAGAATGTCGTTCACCCGTCCCTCACCCAGTCAAACAGATGTAGCCTCAGTCTTTGAATCATCCATTTTGTAAGGAGTATCCTATCGAACCACCTACAATGTCGTTCACCCGTCCCCTCTACCAGTCAAGCAGATGTAGCCTCAGTCTTTGAAACATCCAATTTGTAAGGAGTATCCTATCGAACATCCTAGAATGTCGTTCACCCGTCCCTCTCCCAGTCAAGCAGATGTAGCCTCAGTCTTTGAACCATCCATTATGTAAGGAGTGTCCTATCATACAACCTAGAATGTCGTTCATCCTTCCCTATCCCAGTCAAGCACATATACCCTGAGTCTTTGAACGATCCATTTTGTAAGGAGTATCCTATCTAACAACCTAGAATATCGTTCACCCGTCCCTCTCCCAGTCAAGCAGGTGTAGCCTCAGTGTTTGAACCATCCATTTTGTAAGGAGCATCATATCGAACAGCCCAGAATGTCGTTCACCCGTCCCTCTCCCAGTCAAGCAGATGTAGCCTCAGTCATTGAACCATCCATTTTGTAAGGAGTATTCTATCGAACAACCTAGAATGTCGTTTACCCGTCCCTCTCCCAGTCGAGCAGATGTAGACTCAGTCTTTGAACCATCCATTTTCTAAGGAGTATCCTATCTAACAACCTAGAATGTCGTTCACCCGCCCCTCTCCCAGTCAAGCAGGTGTAGCCTCAGTCTTTGAACCATCCATTTTGTAAGGAGTATCCTATCGAACAGCCTAGAACGTCGTTCACCCGTCCCTCTCCCAGTCAAGCATGTGTAGCCTCAGTATTTGAACCATCCATTTTGTAAGGCGTATCCTATCGAACAGACTAGAGTGTCGTTCACCCTTCCCTCTCAAAGTCAAGCAGGTGTATCCTCAGTCATTGAACCATCCATTTTGTAAGGAGTATCCTATCAAACAGCCTAGAATGTCGTTCACCCGTCCCTCTCCCAGTCAAACAGGTGTAGCCTCAGTGTTTGAACCATCCATTTTGTAAGGAGTATCCTGTCGAACAGCCTAGAATGTCGTTCACCCGTTCCTCTCCCAGTCAAGCAGGTGTAGCTTCAGTTTTTGTACCATCCATTTTGTAAGGAGTATCATATCGAACAGCCCAGAATGTCGTTCACCCGTCCCTCTCCGAGTCAAGCAGATGTAGCCTCAGTCATTGAACCATCCATTTTGTATGGAGTATCCTGTCGAACAACCTAGAATGTCGTTCACCCGTCCCTCTCCCAGTCAAGCATGAGTAGCCTCAGTCTTTGAACCATCCATTTTGTAAGGAGTATCCTATCGAACAGCCTAGAATGTCGTTCACCCGTCCCTCTCCGTGTCTAACAGGTGTAGCCTCAGTCTTTGAACCATCCATTTTGTAAGGAGTATCTTATCGAAGAGCCTAGAATGTCGTTCACCCGTCCCTCTCCCAGTCAAGCAGATGTAGCCTCAGTCTTTGAACTATCCATTTTGTAATGAGTATCCTATCGAATAGCTTAGTACAGGTTTAGTATATATATAAATATATATATATATATTGTAATATTATTTATATATCTTATTTATACTGTGTGTATTATTGTGTTAAAGTTCCACTTTGGAAATGACAAAATTTGTCTTCGTTAAGCCCCCACCGTTGGTCTAGCCAATTTTGTAATAAAACTGCAAAATATTACACTGTGTTTTAATGTTGTTACAAAATTTGAAATAAAAAAAATAATTTTATAATAAAAAAAAAATTTTTTGTTGTTATTGAAAAAATATTTGTTGTGTAATTTTTATTCCTAATATTTAAAAAATAATCGTTTTTATTGTTTGGGTTTAAAAATTGAATGGTATTGTGTTTATTAGTGTAGTAGTGTCACTTTCTGTAAATTCTTTATGACAATCTGGTTAACTCCAGTCCTAGTCGAAAGACGGCTCTCTTCTTCTTCTTCTTTGAGGCGTTCGTTATTTCGTATGTACCGCCTTTCGGTTAGTCTGAGTTCTCCATTAATTTCTTCGTTAAGTATTTCAAATAGAAATTAAATCCAAATTGTATAAACAGAAAGTTTATTATCAAATTATTTAAGTTACATAATAATCGATATTACATAGCAGTATCGACTCACTCAGGGCCGGTCGATAAAAAAGTTTACATTGATTATATAGAAAAATATATTTCTTTGAACGATTATTTAAGAATAGCCAGAGAAAGGTATGGACAGGAAAGTATAACACTTACAATGATAAATGCCTTAATACTAACAAATACAATGTTATAATTGATAAATAAAGTTTATATAATAGTTATTTCAAACCAAATGCAGTCTAGAAATTCGCTGCCTTGTCTATCAAACAACCAAGAATGTCGTTCACCCGTCCCTCACCCAGTCAAGCAGATGTAGCCTCAGTCCTGGAACCATCCATTTTGTAAGGAATATCCTATCGAACGACCTAGAATGTCGTTCACCCGTCCTTCTCCCAGTCAAGCAGATGTAGCCTCAGTCTTTGAACCATCCATTTTGTAAGGAGTATCCTATCGAACAGCCTAGAATGTCGTTCACCCGTCCCTCTCCCAGTCAAGCAGGTGTAGCCTCAGTCTTTGAACCATCCATTTTGTAAGGAGTATCCTATCGAACAGCCTAGAATGTCGTTCACCCGTCCCTCTCCCAGTCAAGCAGATGTAGCCTCAGTCTTTAAACCATCCATTTTTTAAGGAGCATCCTATCGAACAGCCTAGAATGTCGTTCACCCGTCCCTCTCCCAGTCAAGCAGATGTAGCCTCAGTCTTTGAACCATCAATTTTGTAAGGAGTATCCTATCGAACAGCCTAGTACACGTTTAGTATATATATATATATATATATATATATTGTAATATTATTTATATATATATATATTGTAATATTATTTATATATCTTATTTATACTGTGTGTATTATTGTGTTAAATTTCCACTTTGGAAACGACAATTTTGTCTTCGTTAAGCCCCCACTGTTGGGCTAGCCAATTTTGTAATAAAACTGCAAAATATTACACTGTGTTTTAATGTTGTTACAAAATTTGAAATAAAAAAAATAATTTTATTTCAAAAAAAAATTTTTTGTTGTTATTGAAAAAATATTTGTTGTGTAATTTTTATTCCTAATATTTAAAAAATAATCGTTTTTATTGTTTGGGTTTAAAAATTGAATGGTATTATGTTTATTAGTGTAGTAGTGTCACTTTCTGTAAATTCACTTTATGACAATCTAGTTAACTCCAGTCCTAGTCGAAAGACGGCTCCCTTCTTCTTCTTCTTCTTTGAGGCGTTCGTTATTTCGTATGTACCGCCTTTCGGTTAGTCTGAGTTCTCGATTAATTTCTTCGTTAAGTATTTCAAATAGAAATTAAATCCAAATTGCATAAACAGAAAGTTTATTATCAAATTATGTAAGTTATCGATAATAATCGATATTACATAGCAGTATCGACTCACTCAGGGCCGGTCGATAAAAAAGTTTACATTGATTATATAGAAAAATATAGTTCTTTGAACGATTATTTAAGAAAGCCAGAGAAGGGTATGGACAGGAAAGTATAACACTTACAATGATAAATGTCTTAATACTAACAAATACAATGTTATAATTGATAAATAAGTTTATATAATAATTATTTCAAACCAAATGCAGTCTAGAAATTCGCTGCCTTGTTTTGGTAAGAACGGCGACGAACCAAAATGGCCGACCTGATCATGCGCAGTGGAACGTCTAACCTAGACGAAATATTTGTTTCAAATAAAGATGTACTTTTCTCCGGTTAAATGATCTCAGCAATGGTGTATAATGTTTCTGGAGTTAATTGAATGTCACTGGTGTATTGTTTAATAGTTCACTTGGTGTAAATTGTTGTGATTATGTCTATTTCACTTTGTCTATACGTGTCGAGTTTAACCTGGTTTGTTCGTCTGTAAATTTTATTGTATTGGTGTTATTTTAATGAATTAGGCGTGCGTGGTTCTGTTTATTGGTGATGCATTATTCATAGTTTAATTTCACCGGTTCACAATTTAAAAAAAATCAATTTAGAAATTATAAAAATTTTTCACCGAACTCGGTTCAATTATAAGACGCCATTCATAGGTTATATAAAGCAACGATCTCGTTTAAGTACACTCTTCAACGGATAATAATGAACTGTTCTCATTTCCTTCGTCTCCTGAAAATCTTAGCCAATTTAATATATATTATACATTGTTTCAAATTATCTTAGTTTCCGATATATTTTATTTGAATACATTATACTCGGAAAATATTTTCGTTATTAATTAACTGTATGAAATACTAAATACATATTCGGTTCCTTTATTCCATTTTGCTCATTTTGATACTAATTAATATAGTTCTACAAAGTTTTCATTTAAAAAATTTATATTTCTTACATTTTGGAAAGCATGTTCAACTATGTGTTTCCTGTCTCTGAGCAGATAATAGCCATTTTCTCTGATATAATTATTATTCTATTGAATCTGAAATTGATATAATTGTCTATTTTTACTTAATTTCTTGCAATTTAGTTTATTAATTATTGTTTTTAAATACAATTCATTTATCTATGACTGCTCCTCTGATAATGTTAGTTAGTCCATTCCATTTTTATTTATAATTTTACTTATCTGCTGATCATATCTTTATAAAGTATTAGTTACATGGTATTACTAGATGGTGGGTTTATCTTACATAAATATTATCAGTCTAGTTGGTTTATAGGACTAGATTTGTCAATTATTCTCTAGTCTAAATTTACTATCTGGCCTAGATTTGATCTGTTGCTATTTGCAAAGTTTTTACTAATATAGTTAGTTTGTACCATTCTCTGAGTTTCTATTCTTACATAATGTATTAACAATTTGTTCCTTGACTATTATAACATTGAATATTGATTTTACAATTAAAATATAACACTTATTTACTATTAAATCTGGTACTTTGAATCATACCTTTTTTTGGTGTACTGATTACACACAGTAACATAATACAAACATTTTATAATATAGGAATGGTATCTACATTTAGACATTGTATTCCCAATTTTAAATTAATAATAAAATAACATTTTACAACTACAATACTGTTCAATACTAAATCTTATTTATATAGTTAATGTTTGGAACTAGGAACATAACATATCGGTTCCATTAAATGTTCAACCTCTTCTTAAAACTATTTATTTACAGTCTGATCTGTACTTCCCAATTTTAGGGATGTATTCCCCGTCACTTTATGCTAAACATAAGCTATCTGTTTATATTATTCATTCTATCGAATGTTCTAATAAAATCAGTGGCATTTCATTAGCAAGAGTATTCCTTGCTCCTTCACCATATTATTTGAGTAACTATTCTCATGATACTGTTCAAAAACACTTAAAGTTATTTACTTGCACGGTAATTCATGTACCTTTTCAAAGTTTATTGATTATAATTTAATAACTTGCACCTGTCCCTGGTTATTTATTGATATTATCACTAGTCCTTTTATAGTTTTACAATATGAAATATTTAACCATGGGGGGACTGTTAAGATTTGTCTATATAAACTATACAATAACTTTTTTGGGTGCACTGTTACTTAATACTCTAAACACTTTTGGTTTTTATCAGTTTTACATTAGTATATGGTTTTTTGGGATGTTATACTTTCTTTTGGGACATTCATTTATTTTTGGGGTTTTTTGGTTTTCTCCCTAGGGGTTTCTATTTGGTATTGGTCGTTTCACTTCCTTTATTCTAGTTGATCTTCACTGGTTTCTTATTCTTCAGTATATTGGTTCATTCTATATTTCTTCTTTCTTCGTTCTTGGTTCTTCAGTACCATTTCGCTTTATATTCTTTTGTTTACTCTGGTCTGTTTTCTTTGTCTGGGTATCTTCATTGCCTGCTTCTATCCTACCTGGGTAATATTGTTATTCAAATTTTAGTTTTCTGGATATTTAATTTGTAGTATAATTATATTATTGGCAGATTTTTTTCTTTATGTTTACCTTTCTTGTTATTATAATAATTTATAATGCTTTTTAATTGATTTTCATTTGGATCTTTTTGGATATTCCATATACTTGAGTTTTATTAATGATCATTTAGTAATTGATTTATGTGGATTATCTGTCATGCTACAATATATATATATATATATATATATATATTACTATAATACTTATAACTAATTTACCTCAAGATATACTTTTTTCCTTTAGGAACATGTTTCGGGAGATCCTGTTCTCCCATCTTCAGCCTTCGCCATCTTGTTTCTGGTGAAGTATTTGTGTGTTGGCTTCTGGATGTTATTAAGGTAGTTTGTTGGCCTTTGGTCCTTCAAAGTTGCATTATTGTGTGTGGTTGTGGTATCTGTTTTTGTATTTCGTGTATTTTCGATGTTGAGTGCTTTGAATATTTTGTCATGTTTTGTATTGATTTGTATTTGTTCTGGTATTAATTTGTTTTGTGTTTTATGTTTGTAAATCTGTAAATTTTCCCAAATGTTCATTATGGTGCCTTTGTGTGGTATATGTTTTATTAGTGTTACATTGGTTATGTCTGGGAATTCATGTCCTGTGTTTATTGCATGTGTGGCTAAATTGGATTTATATATATTTGGTTTTTTGTATGCATTTATGTGTTCAAAATAACGTTTTTTCAGCTGTTTTTTTGTTTGTCCTCTATAACATTTATTGCAATCTTGGCATTCAATTTTGTATATACCGTTGGTTGTTGTATTATCTTTGTTGTGTGAGCTATTTAGATTTTGTAATTTATTTTTATTAGTTTTGTATGCTATTTTTATATCTGTGTTTTTAAATAGTTTTGTTAGTTTTGTCATTTTATTATTTATATATGTGAATGTGGCCCATTTTTTGTTGTTATTATTATTTATGTGTTGTTCAGTTTGATTAATTCTTAATTGTTCAGTTTTTATTTTGTATTTGATTTTATTTTCTATTTTGATCATAGTATTTTTATTGTATCCATTTGCATAACCAATTTGGTATATTATATTTCTTTCTTTGTCAGTTTCTTGTTTGTTTAGGGGTATTTTGTACATTCTGTTAAATAACGAATAAACTGCTGCCATTTTATGTTGTGGTGGGTGGTCAGAATGGTTAGGTATAATGATGTTAGTGGAAGTTGGTTTTCAATATATTGCATATTGTATGTGTTTGTTGTATCTTGTGATGGTTATGTCTAAATAGTTGATTTTGTTATGTTTTTCTTTTTCTTCTGTGAATTGTATTTTGGGATGTATGTTATTGATTTGTTTCAGTATGTTCTCTGCATTTGTGTTTTTGTTATTTGATACATATAGTCCATCATCTACATATCTTATCCATATGCCATCTGGGTCATGTGTTTTTATGATATTTTGTATTTTGGTGTCTATGTGTTGTAGGAATATTTCTTCTATTATGCTTGATAATGGTGATCCCATTGCTAAACCTTCTTTCTGTTGATAAATTTTGCTATTAAATTCAAAGTAATTTTGTTTTAGTATTAGTTGGAGAGTATTTTTTATTTCGGTTATATATTGTTTGTTTTCATTTTGTTCTATAAGTTTGTTTAATATTATGTCAATTGTTTCTGCTACTAGGATATTAGTGTACATGTTTGTTATGTCATATGATGTGAAAAATGTATTTTCGTTTATATTTATTATTTTTAGTTTGTCTATTAATTCGTATGTATTTTTTATGTTATGATGGTTATTTGTTAGATGGTTATTTTTTAGTTTTTGTGCTATTATTCTTGCTATTTTGTATGTAGGAGCTTTTTTGAAATTGATTAATGGACGTATTGGGTTGTTTAATTTGTGTATTTTTATTAGGCTGTTCATTTTAGGTGGTTCTGGGTTATTGTTTACATAAATGTCTATGTTTTTATTGTTGAAAATGTTTTTTCAAAAGGAAAAAAAAATATATCTTGAGGTAAAATAGTTATAAGTATTATAGTAATATATATATATATATATATTACAAAAATACATGTTTGCATAGTCACCCAGGGTAATTTATTTTTACATATTAAAATTAAATGTAACAGTTGTACATAGTTTTAAATGAAGCGCACGTGTTTTTAAACACGTGTAACTTGCTTTTAAACATCTGTTATTGGTTAACGACGGGTGACGAACTGCGTGTGTGTGATACAGTGTTTTCTGACATACGAGTGTGTATGCTGCATCAACTGATCGAGGGAGGAGAACAATGGTTTCTTTGTGTACCAGTATATTTAGCTTGGGGTAATGTACTCTAGTCCAGCAGACAGAAAATACAGTTAATGTTTATTTGATAAACATTCGCATGCTGATATTACGTACAGCAAAGTGACTGAATTCGGTTTAAGACGTGCAAAATGACGCATATTTAGATACAATTTTAAGGTAAAGGCTATAAGCGAACTAGAAACGAATTAATTAATTACTCGGTTAATTAATATGTGAGGAACAATTAATTAATATCTAAATAAAGCCAAAGATATCACAAATCACATGATGTCATTAGGCCCCCACATAAACATTAATGATAAGTGTGAACATACGAAGAATGCGATGTGTGAAAAACTAATGCGCAGTGCAAGCCTGAAAAATATCTGACAAGTTTTTGACTGTTTTGTAAGCAATCTTCAACCTGTTGGTTTGCCTCTCGTATAAAACCCCGTTTGATTCTGAACGAGGAAACAGACTCCGGTAATCGTGCACGGGGACACTATGTCCGAGTGCTAATCGACAAAAAACCGACGACAATCATTCTAAGACGGGGGACGCTCTGTTCAAAGTACGACTTTTATAAGTATTTTTTCATAAGTATTTCATAAGTTCAAGTATTTTTTATAAGCAAAAACGGTAAAGAAGTATAATTATAGTATAAATAAGAAAAGAAATAAATACGTTTACATAGCGTAATTACAAAAATTTAATTAATTAATATAATTTAAGGATGTAATTTTAACTTCTGTTTCCAAGCAATTTTTCTAGTTAGTTAAAATGGGTCCACAATTTATTAATGTTTATTCAAATAAAGTAAATATTATTTTTGATTAAATTAGTACAAATATACTTTTCATCTTTGTAATCAATATTTCATTGATATCAGATTTTCAACCTTGAAAATAATTACTTGAATTTTGTATTCTAATGTCAGACACCCAAGTATTTAAAACAATTTTACAAATTTGTTTAGGCAATTTTTCATGTCTGTGGTTATTTTATTTGTTTGCATATTATGTATGTGTAAATTATAATATGCATTCTCAAACTTCTACAGCTTCTCGTTAAAGGCAACTTTTAATACAGATTTCGTTTAAAATTTTTAATAAGTTGTTGTTTCTATAAATCAGTGTCTTATTAACATTTTATTCTACGCCAAAAAACCTTTCTCCTCTCTTCTCACATAAAATGTATTGTACATCAAAAGGGACTTAACGTAACAAATACAGAAATTCCACGACCTAGCTGGTAAGTTACTTGATAGTTACGTTGAGTACTTCAGATACACAAAATATATAAAACTTGTAATGTTGCAATACATATCCGCGCGCGCGTGAGCACTCACAGACACACACACACATTTGAATCCATGACGATTGAGGTTAATGTTTCTGATAATTATTTTACGGAGGGTATGATGCAAAATATTCACATAGAAACGTTTTTGTTACAGTAGTATTAAAATTAAGATGAAGAAATTATTTATATATAGTGTATGTTCTAATGTAGATATTTGTAATACAATCCAGTATAAAGTAGCATTTAGCTGTCGGGTGTGGTGTTCATATCTGCAGCGTTATTGAGGTCTGTCCCGTAGCGTGAAGGGAGGGGAATTGCTTGTGAGTTACTTTATGTAAGGGAATAATTTATGTCGACACTTGTGGTTCGGTAAACACTGTCGTCGTCCTCCTATGTAAACCAAGACGACGCGAACAACAATAACAATGTACTACTACGCGTTGTTGCATAAAGATCACAACCCCCACCCACCTACATTGTTGTCAACCCATATTTACTTGTTTTTCTTTTATATTACATAGTCACATTGTTGTATGCTGTTTGCAATCTGACCGCGCCTTTTACAGTTTATAATAGTTTAAGCTATTGTTTATTGTTTTTCGGTAAAACACGGGTTTGTTTGTTTTCCTAAAAACAAATATTTCTTCAGTAGCGTATCTAGAATTTGGTCTGGGGGGGGGGGCTCTGGGGACTATTTTAAATAAAATGCTTTTCAGTATAAAATCAATGTAAAAAAAAACCGATAGGCGTAGTCAAGGTCCGCGCCGTAGATTTTCCATGAAAACGTCGGGATAAAATCATAACAAGTGTTTCGTATTAATATGTAATTTAATTATCGATCTCTTTAATGCAATGGTTATACAGAGTAGTATGGTTCCAGAATAGATAAATCACAAGTTTATTGCATGTAGCAAGGGTCTGTGGTAGCTAAAGTAACACACGTACACCTCACACTGTATCGAATTCAAGTGTCTAGTGAAAGTCATATCGATGTTGGTGTTGCCGAGTATTGTAGGGGCAGGAATCATCACGGGCATCATACCAAATTGCGCGAGCATGAAGTCATTCAGCACTGTCTTATCGCTGTCGGCATTAATATTAAAGTCTCCTGTGAGAATGAGGGGTACATGCGTCAAGTCTTCCAATGTCGGTATAATATTATGAATACTGACCGAGTATCGAGCCAGCGACGAAAGGGTTACCATCTGTATATCTTGTATTCGCGTGCCAGGGTGAACGTAGATCGATGCAAGCAGGAATTTCAGTTCTCCGCCCAGGGTCACGTTGATCATGCAGATATCGCCGACATGTGGCTCTATCAGTCGAACGCCCAATGCGAGTGCTGACCTGGCACATCTATGCACGATTGGACTGTCGGTCACAGATTCGGCATTTCTATAGATAGCAACGCCACCAGCAGATCGTTTGCCACCACCGCGCTGATTGACCGATGTGCTGTCGCCAACCAGGAATTCGAAGCCTAAAATCGGCACAGCGTTGCATTTATCATCCATCCAGGTCTTCGAGAGCGTGAGATAGTCCGAATGGCGCATTATTTGGCGTAGCTATATCTGTCGAATGAGCGACTAAGCTCTGACAGTTGTGAGCGGCCACTATTATACGTACACGTGCGTCACTCACCTCACAATTGTTGCTCGGCGACGCACAGAGAAATTTGTACAGCTGTAAAGTTATTGTTGGCAGACGATGTCGATCTAAACGAGTATATTCTTGTCGAATTTCGCGAGATATTTGACTGCCGTCCTCCTTTAAGCCATGATAAAACCGATGATCGCCACGCTTGTTCAGTAAGTATAACCCCTCTATTAAGGTAACACGACTCAGCGCTACGTACACTAGTTGAGTTTCTTGCTTTGAATCGTACTCTACCACTACTTGATCAAATGTCGCGCCTTGAGATTTATGAATAGTGAGAGCACAGGCTGGAGAAACTGGAAACTGCGTTCGCTTACACTTCGGTTTGCCGCGCCCAATAGATATGTTTGCGGTGCGTTTTTCAATGGGAGTCCAGCAGAGCTGTAGCACATCGAGCCTTGATTGCACGTACGGTTTCGCTTTCAGACGCGCCAGTCGTCCTACATTTTTGTTATCGAATTCGAACCAGAGCCGACCTATTCCTTGCTGTGCAGCACTGTCGTCTCTCTGCACGCTGATGCCCTCACTTAAGTCCTGTTCTATGTACCGAAGTATTCCGATGGCGCCGTTTACTAGTCCATCTTCAACGTTTAGATTGATTGTAATCATGTAAGGATGACCAACCCCTAATCGCAGCACATACGGCATACCTCCGCTCGCCGTCTTGTTCATCTTGTGCATAGCGATGCGTGCGTTGGACAATTCCGTGGTATTGCGGTAGCCGTTGTACACATCCACAGCCGTACTCTCGATATCCGTCTGTATAGCCTGACTGTTGAACGCGTCCACAGATGAATTTCTGTGGAACAGCCTTACGACGCCCGTTAAGTTGGCATCGTACCACTCAGCCGTTCGGAATCGATCCTCAATAACGGCCCTTTCTTCAGCAGTTAGACGCACGCCATCGCCGATTTTTGTGAGTATTCCGGAAAACACTATGTCTGCCTGCCGCATAACTTGATCAAGGCCGAAGAACTCAAGCGACTGCCACAAACAGGGTCCGCCTATCGTCTTACGGCTGGACTTGAAGATGACGATGTGTTTAACTGGACTTGAATTTAACTTTTACTTCAATCAAAGTATTTTTTAATACATTCCTTCATGTAAAGGAATTGACTCAAAGAAGAATGTCTACGTTAATTATAAGTTAAACTGTCACTCTACCATGTTTAACACATTACATGTAAAGGTATGTAAATTACGAACTGAAAGTATAACGTTTTTGTACTAATATCTTCAAATAATTACACTGCAAATAGGTTTATTTTCAGCTGACGTCCGTTTCACAGAAATTATTCTGTATCTTCAGCGGTTTGTTTGAATTGTAAATGAATGTTTCGCTTACAATACATCTAACAGATAATCGAATTAACTTCGAATCTATTATCGATTGTTTTAATGTTTATGTAGTAGATATTTATTATATATTTTAATGTTTATTTTATTATTCTAATTAATGTATGATTTTAAATAAAACGACTTGTTTTGTTTTTAATTATATTGTTCTTTAATTAGTAGATTATTATTATTATTATTATAATTATTATTATTAGTAGTAGTAGTAGTAGTATTGTGTTTGTAAATACCTTAAAAACCTTAATTAAATATATATGAACAGCTACTAAATAAACATTGAAACAATCGACAAGAGAATCAAAGGTAAATTTATTATCCGTTAGCTGTATTGTAAACGAAACATTTATTTACAATTCAACAAACTTCTGAAGATACAGAATAATGTCTGTGATACGTACGTCAAGTGAAAATAAACCTACTTGCAGTGTAATTATTTGGAGATATTACATGCAGGAAACTCAACGAGTTACTTACAAAGGAATAATTTACGTTTTTTATAGAAATAAATTGTAGATGAAACTTGAGGTGAAACGTAGTTGGCCAGAGGTGAGAGAATCCTGTTACTTTGTATTCTCTGTGGAGTGATTCGACGTTGCGGTCAAGAAAATAGAAACACACGTACTTTAGGAACACAGCAAAGCCTTTTGCTTTCAATACACAATCCGGAGTGAATGTGCAAAGAGACGGAGTTCCTTTTACACGTAGTGCGATTTCAATAGTTGATAATGGTGCGCAAAGTTGCTGAATAAAATGTATATTAATTTCAGTTTACAACAATCAAAATTTGTTTCACGATATTAATTGATAACTCGTTGCTCACTCGGTGAAACATATTAATACAAAGGTTGGTTTTGAAAAATATATAAACACTTGGTAGGTTTCACAGATTTTAGTTAACTCTGACAGCTGTTTGAGCTTCTCAAGGTATTGTCCAAGAGATCAATGAACAACTGAACAAAGAATGTCAGGGTGGTGAACAAAAAGGTAAAAAAAATAAATTTGTTAGAAATTTTATAAATCTGAATTCTGTGTATCTCCTTTATTAAAATCTGTTATTTAGTTCAGTTAATTTTTATATTTTGGAATCAGATTATATTTAATTTTTACAGACACTTTACCTTCTCTTAGCTCCTATAACCCCCCACTATAAATAAACTAGTTATTAAGTTTTATATATTTATTTATTTTTTTGTTTGTTATGTAAACACTTCAGTATGTTTTGACTCTCGGTCCCCTGTAACAGAGTATTGTTTTCCTTTTTTTTTTACAAGAGAAGGCCAGCCGTGGACCACGCGAACATCATTTCCTTTCATTCTCCTTCCAGAAGGGCCTCATTCGCATACCATGCGCCGCCTTCCTTTCCACTGTCCACCCCTTTCTCGTCTTTATCTCACCGCAGAGAACCTTAAGATACTGAATTTTGTTTCTGTATGTATTTCTATCCGCACAGTCGTTCAAAGAGATACCCGGTTTCATCATTTCCTCTTGGAGTTGTTTCTTGTGTGTGTTCAGACTGGAAAGTTGCCAACTATAGTTTAAAATTTGTTTATTAAATCCATCCGAACCATATGTTTAAGGAATCTCAGTCTTTTTCGTCGGAAAGTCGTTTCCAGATCTTCCAGATCCCTGTACAGCTCTTCTTTGTGTCTATGCGTATACCGTCTTCAGTTTTCTTGGGACCATAAATTTTCCAAAGAATTCTTCGTTCAATTTTAAGAAGAGGTTCCAAATTTTGAAAGCATATTTTTCTACTTCATACATGATCACCGGCCTGATCACAGTGTTATAATGGCGGACTTTCGCACTTCTGGGAAGGTATTTCTTTCCGTACAGTTCCCGTGTTAGAGTAAAGGCCTTTTCTAATTTGGGTATTGTTTTGTTTTATTTGAGTATTATTAATTTGAGTATAACAGTATTGTTTAATTTTTTAATTTTTGTTTGGTGTTTGTTAAAAAACAGTGATGGAATAAGTCCGATCCTCTAGTGGGCTTAATGTTAGTTCAAGTTACTTGTTTATGAACACGTAATTTAATCGTGTTTTGACGTTTCATCTGTGATTCGTAATCAGTCGCGTCTCTTTTTCAGAGTTACGTTGAAGTGCTTTTGGAACAGAACTGGACTCACAGACAAGACCAGTGTTTTATTGGGTGCAGCAGGTCGCATGCAATTTTTACATTAAAATTTTATTTAAATATAGGCTACCATGTTGTTAAATCTTTGTTGTCAAACGGACACTATTGACATGTACCGTTAAAGGTACGCACTAAAGTAAGTTGAGTGTGTAAGTTACGTTTTTTTAAATTTATGTGCTATGAAATACTGTCATTTTTATTTTTACGTTTCTCGTCAAATACTGACGGCTTATACGTGGGTCATTTGAAAAGTTTCCCGAATAGAAATAAAAAACAAGTTAATCGTTACAAAAATAACTTGACTTTTTTATATAATCTCCCCAACTTCAATACACTTCGTCCAAGGATTCGCTAATAAGTCGATCCCTGTCCTAAAGTATGATTCTGGAAGATCCGTAAAATATCCCTCTATAGCTGCTATTACCCTTCATTTGATGAAAAACGCTTTCCAGCCAACAGTTTTTTTAAGGTTTGGAATAGATAGAAATCGGAGTGTGCTAGATCTGGTGAATACGTTGGATGTTCTAATAATTCATACTTAAAATCTCGCAGTATACTCATCACCAAAACACTTTTGTCCGAAGGGGCATTGCCCTGATGAAAAATTATATTTTTCTTAGCTTAACCGGGTCTTTTCTCACAAATATTTTTGTTTAGTTGTTCCAAAAGGTTCGAATAATATTCTCCGGTTATTGACTGGCCTTTCTTGAGATAAGCTATTGGCAAAATGCCTTTTGCATCCCCGTAAAACGATGCCTGACTTTTCCTGCTGGTGGGACTACCTTTCCTTTCTTTGGAGCACTTTCGCCAGTTAGAGTCCATTGTTCTGATTGTTGTTTCGTTTCTGGAGTGTAGTAGTGACCCACGTCTCATCCACGGTAACAAATCTACGAACAAAATCACCGTTATTCTTTGTAAAACGCTCTAAACATTTCTCCGAAATTTCCATTCTTATTGCCTTTTGGTCACTTAACAAATGCGGCACCCACCTAGCACAAAGTTTTTTCATACCCAATTCTTTAGTTAAAATGTGGTATACACGCTCCTGTGCGATTCCTACGGTCTCGGCAATGTCACCCACTCTCAATCGCCGCTTTTTCAAAACGGTGTATGCAATTTCTTTAATGATATCCGACGTTGTTGCACTTTTTGGACGTCCACGGAGGGGGGGTCATCTTCACATCTTCAATGGTCGTACGACCACGTTTAAACTCAAGTGCCCACTTACAAACCATTGTTTTTGAAGGAGCGGCATTTCCTAAAACATTTGCCATTTCGTTGTAAAATTCCATTTACGAAGAATTCAATCACAGCACGATGTTTAATTTTGTTCATTTTTCAAAACACACGTGGCATGTAAATTTCAAACAGCTGATAAGCAATGAATGGATTGACGTATAAATTAGAAAATTTACAGTTGTTTACATGAAATATGAATCTTATAACACACTAAAAATATTAGTTCTTCTGCTACTCTATAGATGTCCCTCCGCGAACTTTTCAAATGACCATCGTAGAGTAGCCCGCCGGAATGTGGCTTCGACGGTCTTTCAAATCGGATACCACTGATATAGAGCGTATGGCTACAATATATTCAAGTCGGATACCACTGATATAGAGCGTATGGCTACAGTATATTTACGACAATACGGAACGCACTCGAAAAGGCGAGAGTGTCGTTCTTTACCGCCACTTGACTAGCCCAGCATGCCGCGTCTGTGTCAAGGCCGTCCACTGATGTGGCACAAAAGAACCTTCCAGACTGTTCGGGAGCACACTTGTAAATACTCAAAAAATAATGTGGCACGCAGCTAAAAGAATGGCAATTTTTCTGGAACATCTGCACTTCCTATATAAGCAAAAGCGGCTAGCTTTGGCAGTTAGTTTCGTTGAGCGAGAGTGTAGAGCGCAGATCAAGTGGGTGTTATGGAAAGTGATTATTGTGTTATAATTAGTGACGTACTCTTAATAGTTGACATTATTATTGCATGTGGACAAATTTGACTTGATATACTGTATGAGAGTATCATGTTGATTACAAATTGTTATTTGTGATAATTAGTGATTTCATTGGTGTCAGTATTTTCTTTCTGCTGTACCATACGACAATCTGTGAGACCTTCGTAACAATATTGTTACGACATTACAGAACATGCTACGTATTTCTCGGCTGTCCCAGCGGAACCCGGCTATAATGTGTGTGTGGGTACATATTGCTGCCACTTTGAGATGAAGGACAATTACTTGACACTTGTCCCATGCCCGTATCTGAGACTGATCCAGATTCCACCAGTCCGCGCACACTGTGTTCAAGGGGGCAAGAAATTACGCTCTAGTGTTTTCTAGTAGCGTTGACGCGTAATATGGATTATTCTAGAACTTCAGTATAAAAATAGGCGCTTAGTTCAGTTTTGGATGTGATATTACATATGAAGAAGACAAAGGTATTCTTAATAAAACAAACAACTTCCAAAGAATATGTGCGACATTACGGAGAACACTAGAAGGAAAGACCACAAAAGAAACACAGATAAAATTCTATAAGGTGATGGCAGTCCCCATGCTATTATACGGGTCCGAATCATGGGCACTAAGAAAGAAAGATTATAGACAGATGGAAATTTCTGAAATGAAATATCTTAGATCTGTGAAAGGTTGTATAAGATTAGATCACATAAATAACGAAGATATAACACAGGAATTAAACGTACAACCAGTAACGGAATTAGCGAAAAACTATAAAAAAAGATGGAAAGAGCGCATGTCTCCAGAAAGAATTCCAAGAAAAATCCTGAATTATAAGCCAACCGGAAGAAGAAATGTTGACAGACCGAGACGGAGATGGTGAAGCCGGAAGAGACAACCTACCTAATCCTGGACAGATAGATGATGATGATGATGATGATGAGTTCAGTTTTAGTAGCGATTTCTTCCAGTGCGGTTCGAATTATTGTGGCGAAGTGTTATGTGTTTTATAATTGTGCGGAATTATAATGTGACCCATACACCTTCGTGCAAATTCATGGCACGCGGTGAACCCACACACTGGAAAAGTAGTCAGTCTCGTGGCGTGCCAGGTACGATCCCAATGTGTACAGTTTGAGGTGTATTTGTGAATATGGATTCTTGTTAATAATGTGTAACTGAATTTATAGCTGAATTGCGCGGTAGAAGATGACACTGGAGCAAAAACACGCTTTGTCACTCATAGTTATTAGTGCAATATGTGATGATAATATGAAGAAAAACGGAAGAAAAGACTCATGTAAAGTAAACAATGGCTACAACAAACGAGAAAATTTTCTGACATGAAACTTTTGAATAAGCTAAGAGAAAACAATCCAAATGTTTACCGGAACTACTTACAAATGGATTATAAGACATTTAACTATGTGATAAAGAAAATTCGTCCCCATACAGAAAAATATAATTCTATACTGAGAAGAACAATTACAGCGGAACAGAGATTGGTAGCAACATTAAGATACTTAGACACTGGAAGGACATTAAAGTATATGAAATTTTCTAGCATAATTTCTACTCAGGCTCTTTGAAAAGTAACTCCAGAAAAATGTCAAGGATTTGTGACGATTTGAAAGATGAGTATATAAAAGTATGAAAAAAGGAAATCAAAAAGCTAAATTTTGGAATTTATTATTAATATAGGTTGTAACTTAAATAACTATACAAAGGTTTTGTAAAATATATAAAAACACTTGGTAAGTTTCACAAATTTTTTAATTAATTCTAACAGCTGTTTCGACTAACTAAGCACTTGTCAAAGAGGCGATTGTATGAAAATTACTAAACAACAGGATGTGAGTGGAGTGTAGGTGGTGAACATCTGTTTATGGCGTAACATATTCCGATAACCCGAACATAAAATATGTTTTTCATTGGGCAAGGTATGTTGACGATATATTTTGTATCTGGACGGGAACAGATAGACAGCTCCATATGTTCTTAGATTATATTAATTCCTTTTATAGTAGCGTGCAATTTACACTTGAAACAGAAAATATGAAAATCTTAAATTTTTGGATCTTACCATTACTAGGTCACAAAATAATCTTAGTTTTCAGATATATAGGAAACCTACTTTTACAGATACCGTTATACATAAACAATCACTAACATCATGGCACATAAAATTAAGCAGTTTTCATGCAATGGTTAATCGTCTCCTTATAGTTCCTTTATCCAAAGAAAATTTTAATAAAGAGGTAGATATCATAAAAGCCATAGCAAAAAATAACGGTTATGATGAAAGAATAATTGACTCTTTAATTTAAAAAAAAAAACAGAAGAAAATTACTTTAAAAAGTATTTTATTCCATAGAGCCAGATCAGGGTAACAAAAGATTTCACTTAACAAATTACATTCCGTGTATAACAGATAAGATTAATAATAGGTTAAAAAACCATGGTCTTAACATGGTATCAGTATACAAACGTAATCTTTTTTCACTACTAGTCAATAATAAAGAAAAATCTAACACACTGGAGAAAAATGGAGTTTATGAAATACACTGTGCAGAATGCGATGCTATTTATATCGGTCAATGTGGCCGTGCTCTGAAACATCGCATTTCTGAACATAAGAAGGCGATTTTAACCAATACATCTAATACAGGTTTTGCAGATCATTGCTTAAAACACAATCACTTCATAGACACAAAAAACATAACACTACTCCACAACATACAAAAAGGTAAAAAAATGGATTTGTTAGAAATTTTAGAAATTAAAAAAGCAATAAAAAATAACAAAAATTTAACCAACGAACAGACTGAATTTTGTGTTTCCCCTTTATTAAAATCTGTTCTTCAGTTTGTTTATTTTATATTATTTTGAATGTTCATCATTATTTTAAATTTTGAATTCAGTTTATATTTAGTTTAGTTAATTTTATATTTTGCATTCATGATTGTATTTAGTTTTTAAAGACACCTGACCTTCCCTTGTCTCTTGCACACCCCCCTCGCCATCTCAACACAGATGTTTCAGATACGCCATAAACAGATGTTCACCACCTACACTCCACTCACATCCTGTTGTTTAGTAATTTTCATGCATTCGCCTCTTTGACAATGGCTTAGTTAAAAAAAAAAAAAGATTCTTGAAACTTACCAAGTGTTTTTATATATATTACAAAACCTTTGTATTAATATGTTTCACCAAGTGCCCAACGAGTCATCAATTAATATCGTTAAATAACTTAATAACTAAATAACTTAATAACTTAAATAACTTATAATAATGAGTATATTCTCTAATACTCTTATCAATGTTAATCTACAATGTACAATGTCACTTATCTTTTAATATCACCAGTTGTATTTATTGAAGTAACTTTTTGTTATATATTTACAGAGGCCAAACATCACTGTTATTATTGTAATTGTTGTTGTTTGAAGAAGACGGGTGTTGCAAATAGTAAATCATATATTGACTCTCAGTTTGTGGTTTGAAATGTTGTTAGAATGGTGTCGTTCTGTCACTACTTCTAGCACCTCCACCAGAAGCCATTACGTCTTTCGTCAAATGTAGGAGGATTGTATACGGATGAGTTTTCTTGCAGTCTTTGCATCATGCCTGCAAACAAATCCTCATTGATTAAATTTTCTGCATAAATACACTGGATAGGATCCATTGTCCGCAGTTTTGCTGCAACATTTGCTCCAAATTTGTCATATTCGTCTCCTTTTTTATCTAACAATGATATCGCTTTTTCCAGATACACATTTTGCAAAGATTCCTTTTCATCATTGGGAATCTTTTTACGTCCTTATTCAATAGCGCTTGTTGATGGAGAAGAGTTAATAACTTCACCTTAAATTCATCAACTTACTGTAACCTACTACATTACAATAATAAATAGTGTATCAGAAGACAAAAAGGTGGCCAGGGGGGGAGGTAGAAGTTTGTAGGAAGTCAGCCGGTCCCTTTCACTGTCTGGCCATCTCGTTGTCTGCTGATGGTACAATATTTTCACTCAACACTAATTATAACAATCTACATCAGATTACACCTACACTCAACTCTCGACTATTTGTTTTGCAGCTTAACCGCTATTTATTCGTTTACAAAACGTACGTACATTATTCTTCATATTGATATACACAATGAGATTAATAAGTTCACACTAAGGCCCATTTAAACTGCCACTGAATAACAAAACGCTCATTGTTAATTCAAGGATCCCTGACTCATACTGTACTTTGTCTTGTCAGTAAGCTCAGCATATCCTTTATTGTAATGATCCTCGTCTAGCTGTTATTTTTGTCTCGCTTATGTTGCACACCAGAAATCTCCTCGTAGATAAGAACTAAGATAAGACTGGACACAATCACATCTAGTATTTGCTTGCCTCGTCACTCTTTAGAACCCAATATACGGCAACGAACAAGCTGCAGTTTATTCTGTTTTGCATTTTCCGATCAAGTAAAATTTTGTTTACAGAGTACGGAAAAGAGTACAGTAGAAGGCTGATTTATAAACTTTAATTTCCTTGGCAACAATGTGATAAAAGAAAATTTTCTGTGTTATTATTACATGAAAACTTAGAAATTATAGACAAGCTGGTTAAAGGATACATGGTGAAACTGCTTTCTTTACAATATGACAAAAAGTGAATATTTATGTCCACCGTTGTCCTTCTCAAACATTAGCGTGGATAATCGAGAGTTGTTCGTATTCCAATAAATGCTGTCAGTAAAATGGCACTTCAGCCAGTTATGTTATGGCTTATAAATAAACTGTTAATTATCCTTTTTTATTCTGTGTCGAAATATTCTAGATATTATGAGCAATAGAAAACAGCTACAGATTTTTGCGAAAACGTAAATTCTTTAAGCTGAAACTAAACCGGTTTTTTTAAAAAGTTATTCTAATATTTTCTAAATTTTGTGGCTCTAAACTCTTTAATTTAACATAATAAAAATGTTTTTATTTTTGGATGCCATCTAAAATAGATGATTGGAAAAAAGTAGGAAATGATTTCGTTAATAAATGGGACTTTCCTAATTGCGGTGGTGCCATTGACGGCAAGCATATAGCAATATTGTAAAACCGCCGAATGCTGGTTCCTACTTCTACAATTATAAGGGATATTTAATTAATGATTACATCAATTATTATAATTCACTGACATTACTCTTACATAATGTCTGTGATAAGACATTTACAAATTCAATTTTAAAGTGTTTTTATATTCTTAAAATAATTATTGAAAAAATAATTACAAAAATGTAAGTATAAAAAATTACGAAGACTGTAATGCAATAGGGTCTACACAGATAACAGCTTACGACTAACTGAATATAACCTACAAACGCTTCACTCCTGCACGTAGCGCGTGGCGAGCCCACACGCGTTCGTGCATTGCACGCCGTGCTAAAAAGATCAAGCTCGTCTTGATCGCCTTCGTGACATGCAATGCACGTCGTGCAAAGGACGATGGTGCCCAAACACTGGTACTTTCCCTTCGTGCATTGCTGGCAAGCAAAGCACGAAGGTATATGGACACCTTAATAGTTGATATTTTTATAACAATTTGTATTTGATTTGTTGTATGAGAATATATCTTTGATTACAAACTGTTTAATTGTGATAATTGAAGCTGGTGATTAGTGAGTTAATTGTTGTCTTGTATTTTTCCCACTGTACCATACGACGATCAGTAGACGAACAGTATACACACACACACACACACACACACACACACACACACACACACACACACATATATATATATATTATATATATATATTGTTACGTCGTAACGATATATGTAACAATTAAAACTTAAAAATGCAATAATAGAGGACATACAACCGTAATGTAGAACACAGCGCTTATGTAGAGCTTCCCTTTACGATCGTCACGAGTTGAGAGTGCTGCGTTAAGACCGCATTACAGAGAACTTAAATTGTTACAAGCTATTAACGTTACAATTCGGATCACAGCACAGCACATGCAAAATTAACGACGTCATCGTCGTGTAAACTTCAACGACACCAAGAACTTGTGTATGTATGTGTGTCTTATCGTTCCAACTTTATATAACTCTATGGTGTGTTACTTCCGTACGATAAACCGCAAACATACTGAGCACACATTAAACAAACTATTATTGTGTCTTACTGATGTACACTATGTAAGTGGCACTTCTGTCTCTTATAAATCTTGTAGTTCTTATATTAATTGAGTTACATTTACAAATGTTTATTTTATTAGTATAAACTTATGTAATATACATTTACCAATAGTTTTTAAGTTAGCAATTTTGAATACCTGGGCTACAGTGTGCTTATAATACAAGCAATAACGTTGTGAATAAGTCGCATAAGTTTAACCTTATGTGCGGGAACATTAGGCGAACCCTTAAGTCAGATAATAAAGAAACACGTCTAAAATTCTACAAGGTGTTGCCCCTTCCCACACTTCTTTATGGGCCTGAGAATTTTTGACTTTAACGAAAGACCAGACCAGTCGCATCCAAGCGGCTGAAATGAGCTTACTCAGACACGTGCAGGGTATAATCTCCATGATCATAGAAGAAAAACAGATAGGCCTATACGGCAGGAACTGAATATTCTGAGTATACTCGACAGGATCGCCCAGTATCGGCTGAATTGGTGGGAACATCTTTGCCGAATAGATGAGTGCCGCATCCCCAAACAACTATGGAACTTTAAGCCAAGGGGACGGAGAGGTGTGGGACGTCCAAGGAAGCGCTGGAGTGACCTGCTGTAATCTTTGACTATTTGAGACCGGAACAAACCATTCTTGCTTTAATCCTTAAAAACGATGATGATGACAAAGTCGTAACAGTCGTCAAAAGTCATAACTTCCATAATATAGAGTCTTCTTCTTCTTCATTTCAGGTTTAGACGGCATCACCTGTTCCGGTCTCTATTTTCAAACCATCTTCTAAGTGCTCTTCTTACTTCTCTTTTACCTTTAGCCGCATATTGTAAAACTTGTTGAGGTAGCCTTATCGCTAAATATATATTTAATCCATCTCATCTTAAATTTCTCGATTTTTGCATTTACAGAGAATATACCCAATTCATGTCTTCTCACATTGTTTCTAATTATTTCGTTTAGTGAACACCCCCGCACATATCTTAAGGAATTCATCTCTGCAGCTTGTATATAACTTGTATCTTTTTTAGATAATGCCCATGTTTCGGAACCGTATTTTTATATGGAGTGGAGACCGGCATAACCTTATCAAACTTCATTTGAGTTTTCTTTCTGGTTTTCACCCTAAAATTGTTTGTTAGTACCACAAATTGCCTGAAATCTGTTTACCTTTCTCTCGACGACCTCCTCAAAATGATATGTAATATCACATCCTAGGCACTGAAAGTTGGATATTTGCTCCAGCACTTTATCATTTATAGTAATTTTTTATCTTCTGAGATGTTTGTCATTGGAAGCCGTTACTTTAGTTTTATTAATAGACATATTCAAATTGTATTTGGGAAATGTGATGGTCAATTTACAGTAACAATTAATTTCATTTTTGAACAATAAAGTGTGGGTACATACTTGTATATACATACATACGTAAGAATAATGTATATACAGAACAGTTATTTTAATATTAAATAAATCTTATATATATATATATATATATATATATAACTCAAAGTCTGAAGATTTATTTGTACTGAATACAAATTTACACCGATACACCGATTGCCACCAAATTTTGCACAGGTAACCTTTGACACACGGCAAAAAAACACTGTCTAACTTGGAATTTGATGTTCTGTCCCGTTCGCACGATTTACGCCCTTTTATTTATACCCTTTTTTTGACGCGTATAAAGATGTCAATTGGAGACAAAAACTAATTACCATAGTAACAAGTAAATACACAAAAGCTGTTTAGTGGCACTGCAACTGTACCTTGATCCGTTCCTGCAGTACATTTTCGATGTTTTATATAATATGCGATTTTATCGATATATTACGACGTGGAAAAGAAGAAGTGTACTAACTGTAAATTGTCCTTCTTCTTAATCCAGAGCGAAAATAAATGTTGTTTTCATTTGCGATATTTGGTGACAATGATTTTTGGTTTTTAGTTTTTGTTTACTGCTGAAATAAATAAAGCCATGGTTGAGGAAACATAACTTTTAATGTAATATACAATGTTTTTAAAATAACAATTAAACAGTAACACTTACAATAGACTTAACAGTAACACTTACAATAAAGGACTTAACGTTTTCGAGTTAACAAGTACTTTAAAAATATCCTTAACGCTTTATAAACGGGTACTTTTAAATCTCCAAAGGCTGTTGCATCTACATAATAATTTAGTAGAAGTGTTCAAAGAAAGCTTTGGAGAGAGTTAGACTAATGAGTTTAAATTGTTATACGAGCTGACAGAATGCCATATAGATGTAGACAATAAAAATTATATTAAAATACCTATTAAAAGTCATATTCGCGTGCGAAGCCGCGGGTAACAGCTAGTAAGAGAATAAGTGAATAAAATTTATTCATAAAAGTAAGGTTTAAAATATTACAACGCTGAGGAAATGAATAGTGCCACATCGCTGAGTACCTCTGCGTGATTCTGGGTGCGAGACAGTTCTAGACGTTTACAGATCATTATACGCGAGGGCAGAATTACGTAACACGGTGGTCACGCGAGATGTCGTTGCCCCTTTCAGACCAGACGTTTACTCGAATACTCTACCAGCATCTGGATTGCTCGCTCTCTACACTGCAAGGCGGTGTAGGTATAAATACTGATTTTCGAAGCGGTCCAGTTCACTTACAGCTGGCCATTTACATCAAGTGTGGATCGAAGTATTCTGGCAAAGTGATCATTGTGTTAATTAGGGCTAAACGGTAATAAGTTGACTTGTATAATATTGTGCATTGGACGAATTTAATTTAAAATTTTCTATAAGAGTGCTTTGTTGGTTTTCAACTGCTGTTTTTGTGTAAATCAAAATATTCTCACGCAGGCTTTAGCAGCCTGTACCCATTATGTTTTTGAAATTTTCTTCCGGTATGGTCTGCTTGAAACATGAAGGTTTTTTAAAGTATTATTAAGCGATCGCGCAATACAGTCATTACAAATTATAAGATTTCGGAAATTAGCCATCATAAGTTAAATGAATAAACACGTTGTTTCGAGCTTGGCCGCGCCCTCACCACTTTTGAGTTCCCTATAGAAGAAAAGCCTGCCTCGGTAGTTTCGTTGTTTACGATTGCAACCTCGGGAGGAATCCTTCTTTGATGTAATGGTGAGTACTGTTTTATTATTATTATTATTATTATTATTATTATTATTATTATTATTATTATTATTATTATTATTATTATTATTATTATTTTATCACTCTATTTGTATAATTAAGGTTTGGAGTTTTGACAACCTTTGATTCTGTATAGGTCAAGACGTCGTGTTTATTAATTTTAAATTACGATGTCTAATGTTCGAAATCTTATAATTTGTAATGGGAAATAAATGTAGGTGTTACGCTGTACGCATTATTTCTACAGCCAGTCAGCTCCCGTACAGTCAAGCCAGAAAGTAAAGGGTACCAAGTGTGCTGAGTGTTACTGCTTCTGTGTCGAAGTTATCGGTGTCTTTATTAATTTCTATTGCATCTAGGACTGTTCTAAATAAACACAGTGCAGCGTCCGCCGACCAGACCACTTCTACACTAACTGAGTTCGTTCGCCAGTTCCATCGTCATATAGACCTGAAGATACTCACTATAATATAAGTGAAAATTTGTTGTCCAAGAATTTTTGACGCAGTCCGTAACAAAAGAAAACTTCAAAATATAATTAAAATCTGTAAGATGCAACGGGACATACCGTCTTCAAAGAAGAGAAACAACGTGACTTTGGGCAAAACTGGCAGGTAGTTTGTGTACACACAATATACAAAACTTAATAAAAATTTGTAATTAGTGACTTCATTCTGTTTACACTGTAGCACCCAACAATATAGGTCGTAACAATATAAACACCGAAATCCTTATGTAAGAGGAAAGTATTTCTTTAATCTGGTTTTAGAAGTAGAACCAGCCATTTAGAAATTAAGAATATCTGGAAATATGTGAGATAAAATAACACAGATGTGTGCTTACATACGTGAGATACCTGTTGTGAGCAGGAATAAAATTGGATTAGAGGAGAATTTATTTAAATCAAATAGCTAGACACAAAAGAGGGGTTGAAAATGAATAAGAGCAAACCAAGTATATGCAGGTCCGAAGAAACCCGACATGTAACAGTGCTAACCAGTATAACCTTATCCAGTGGTTCCCAAACTTTTCAGTCTTTTCAGTCTGCGGACCTTCCAAAAAAGTAGAAACTTTTACGGCCCTGTTTGAGTTCTAAAATAAAAGAAACAGTAAATATGACAGCAATTCTTACATTTTAATTGAAATTAATTAAAATCAAAATTCTTTTAACTTGGAAAATTATAATATTAATTGTATCAAGTACAGTTTAATGTGAACAATGAAGCTGCCTTTGAACAATTAATTGTCTGATACATTCAATATTAAGTCTATAAGTTCCGGTCGCGTAGCCAACCTCGGCTCTGTCTTTAAAGCCGCACTTGAAGAAATCCAGCTACTTAGGCGTAAAATCAGCTATATGAAAAACGTTTTGCTTAGATACACTGTTTATAAGCAAGATACAGTGCTTATACGTGGACTAAAACAGCTCGATCAGTTCTGCGTTGATGCGGCACTCTTATATGAACCTTTGTTACTTTCGAACCTATGAAGTTTTTGTTATATGAACCTATGAACTTTTGTTTTTATATGAACCTCTGCGTTGATGGAAACCTTATATGACTTCCATGTTCTAAGATTTCATTTACTTGAATTCGGTTTGATAATTTATTAAAAAAATATCCCCCACCTTGTAAATCGAGTTTTATGTTTGAGTTTGACAAATTGATATAAACTATTTCTATAGAAATTACTTCATTGTTACCAATAACGTAGTACACATATACAAAATTATCCCCTCCTCCTTCAACTATTTATGATTTATATTTAAATTCATTTACTTGAATTCGGTTTCATAATTTATAAAAAAGTATCCCCCACCTTGTAAATCGAGTTTTATTTTTGACAAATTAAAATGGAATATTTCCATAGAAACTACTTCTTTGTTACCGATAACGTAGTACACATATAAAAAATTATCCCCTTCCCCTACAAATATCATTTTCATTTATGAATATTCCATCTACTTTTCTACAGTGGATTATTGTGACCTTTTTGTAGAATATTTTATTTATAAAAATTAAGTATTTTACTCTTGTTAAAATGTAAAACCTTGTCGGTAAACTACCCCTTTCCTTTAACCGATCTTCACCAAATTGAAAAAATCCTTAAGTCAATGCATGCACATATGCAAGAAATTATTTGATTCTCTTTGAATTTGCGGCAGTTATCGTTCGTCATAAAAAAACTTCTACACAGCCAAACAAACACATTTCTGAAAATGACTTTTCTTCATGTTTTGAGGGTAGTACAGCCCGTATCTCGAACACGATCTTGTCGCTATCACCATACTTTTATTTCCTTACAGAACATGGAAGTAAAAATATGAGCAAGTGCATTTAACATTTTGACCGTCCCTCCTGCTTCATATACCTCCTATGCTTCTGTTTAACTAACGTAAAAAATTGATTAGATTACACAAGCGTTGGAAGAATCACACCCACCAGCGTGTTAGTACGAAGGTACAAACACGCGCGCACCTAGTACGATCAATATCACCACTGTATCTGCGGGAATGAACCCACAAGAACCGGTCGGAGGAAACGTTGGTCTTTGTAAATCATGCAGCAGTGAGTGAATGATGTGCCAGGATGTAGTCATATTTCACAGTGACGAATTCGCAGTTGACAGTTTGTTCATTGCTTCCTGGGCATTGTCGCCGACAGCACGCGTGCACCCTTGCAATAAAGATTCTCTCTCAATTGAATGACGTACCCGGGATATGTAGTCATATTTTACAGTGACGAATTCGCTGTTGACAGGTCAGACGTGGGCAGAGGTACACTAGTAGCAAGCATGCGACAATACCAAGACTTCAACTGTGATCTGATGATGTCTTTCGTCTGTATCAGAATGGCGGAAACTTATAGCAAACGGATGAAATATTATGTAGTTTCTGTATTTATTATTATTTCCAGATTGCATAAATAATAAAATAAGATTTTTAAAACGTAGAGTACGTGACTAGAAAAGTCATACAGAAATATCAGAAATGAGGACTAAAGGTACATATGAATAAAACAAAATACATGGCAAGAGGTAACCTTCACCAAGACTAATTAAAGGAAGACATGGGGAAGATTTCATAGACAGAGGAATACAAGTATTTAGGGGTGAAACTTACTGCCAGTGGGAAGCATGATAAAGAAATATAATCCAGAATTAATTTGGAAAAGATGCCTATATCTACATTAAATAGAATACTGTGTGATAAACAAATTAAAGCAGAAACTAAAACTAAACACCTTTGTTTGAAGTAACATGACTTACGGCTCAGAAGTTTGGACTACTAATAAACATGCAAGAACAAAATTAATGACAGCAGAGATGGACTTTTGGAAACGTTTGGCAAGGGTATCCAGACGTGAGAAAATTAGGAATAAAATCATCAAGGACGGAATATATGTGAAAAATTAAATTGTTGATACTATCCAAACAAAAAAATTACAATGGTATGGACACAAAAAACGAATGGCATAGGAAAGATTGCCAAGGAGAGTTATGGAATGGACCCCCTCCCCCCAGGAAGAAAGAAAAAAAGAAAACCAACTATCACCTGGATAAACGAAATTCAGACTGTATTGAGGGAACGAGAAATTGAAGATGACCTTTGGTTGGACAAGCAGCAGTGGAAGATGAAAATTCAATCACTTCTGTAATCTTCGGTTTCGGAGAATGTGTAAACATTGTACAGCCGGGATAATAATAACAAATAATAAAATATTAACTACTCAATTATTCTCTGGTGATACACCTTAAAATTAGTTTAATGAAAAAACAATGCGCTTTGAGACTGTTTGTCATTTCAAAAGGGTTAACAAAATAATATTGTATACTATATTATACTGTGTCGTGGAATCATTAATACAATTGTTTAAAGACACGCGTATAATTGTTTAACCACACTATTCCATTTAGGTTACCTATAAAAGGTTTGTTTCTTCTTTATGCCTCTCACCGTCGGCTTGTAAGGAGCGTCCTACGTGATTCATAGCTGCAGAAGGGAAGAAAGCCTCTTATTGAATAGAACTTGGCATGCTGTGCTCCCAAGCCAATCACATAGCACTTGGAGCTCATGGGTTGATGCTAACTTCCAGCTCAGATCAAACAGCGTTTTGGCCATTCCTCTGGAGACCATATTCAGTGCGCAAACGGTTCGATAATTGACGCGGTCTTCACCAGTTAACCACAGTACTGTGGCAAAAGAAAACATAATAACATAATGACATTCTTTCGCCACAGTAGACCGTGTTTTAACTGGCGAAGACCGTGTCAATTATCGAATCGTTTGCGCAGTGAATATGGTCTCCACAGGAGAGGCCGAAACGTCTGTTCGTACACCAGAAGTGGACCATGGCCTAATAGCCCGGAGGTAAGTCAGTTTGCTTCTAACACAGTTGACACCGGCCGTCAAAACTTAGGTATAGAATAAAATAATTTTTCAAATTTTCACAGAAATCTAGCTAATTTTATTACATAAACACATTTTTGCACGTGATACAATAAAGTAAAGAGTAACAGGTTATTCTATAAATTATTTGATTTTAATTTTTGTTTTAAATCCACTGTAAGTTCATTATTGAATTCAGATGCCAGTAGGTAAAGAATGATAATTTAATCTAGCATACAAAAACACTCACACACTCGCACAAAGCCTGTTGTACGCGAAAATAACACAAATATTACAAATGTTTCTAACATTTATTTCCTTTTCGCTTCAAAGTTATAAATTTCATAAAATGTTCTACATTTTTCATGTGTCACGCCCACAGGCACAGACAGGCGTGTACAGATGAAACAAATGGCAGCAAAGTTTTCATGTGAAAAACGCCCACATATCCAGAATCTGATTCATAATTTCACTGACTGGGTTACAAAGATTTAATAGCAAATAAATTAAAATATTTATGATGTTCTATACATGATACTTACAGAAGGATGGTCTTGACATACCTTATATTTCATATAAAGACTAGTCTTGCTTATATACGTGTATTAAACATGTATGTATGCAGGCGGGCGCGTGTATCATACAGTTTTTGTGTTGTATGTGTATGTACTGTATATGTACTATTTATGTGCTGTATATTTACAGTGTTGTATGAGTGCGACGTACTATATTCAGCTTTTGAAACATTTTCGGGTTGTTGCGCAGTGGTCCATCGTTATTGTGCTTACAGACGTTTCGGCCCCATCGTCGGAGGCCGTCTTCAGTGTTGGAAGAAGTTGGCACGGTGTCCGCCAATTTACCACAGTGATAAGGTAGAGAACTGTGTTTCTGCCTAAGAAGGCCCACTTATATAGATTTTCCTGCAAGCACGATCTGAGGTGAAAAGCAGCGTCAACCAATCAGGTTCAAGTGCTATCTGATTGGTTTGGAAGCACGGCATGCAAAATCCTATTCAGTAGGAGGCTTTCTTCCCTTTCATTCATCGCGACGGAACCATTTGTGAAGATTTCCACACACTCCATACGCAGCCGAGAGTAGCAGGCACCCTCCGTGGACAAGATCGTAGTCTTCTCAAAGAGCAAAAAGCTTAAGAACTTTATGTTATTAATTAGGCGTGCTTAGACACTGTGTAGCGTCTTTCGCGTGTATGGTTCGGAAGGTGGCCTTTAATGAATAGCGCCAAGAAGAAACTATAGGTATTTAAAATTTTAACCAATGAAATGACTAGCGTACTAATTGAGAACTAGTAAGGGGGATAAAATTACCAACGACGAGCTCCTCAAAAGAATAGCAAAGAAAATGAATGTAATTTATATTTGGAAATATTATTAGCCTGGCAGTTAGAAGACTTAGGAGGCTTTCTCCTCTCCCATTAATTGCGATGGAACAACGTTTGAAAATCTCTACGGATTCCATTTGCACCTGTAAACACTCCCCGAGGACAAGATCTTGGTGCCCTCAAAGAGAACGCGATAATCAGCGTTGGAGAGTGCATGCTCAAATACCGCAGACTCCTCCGGCTGCCTCAAGCGACAACAGCGGCTGTGTTCATCAACGCGTGTGCGGACGTTGGGCTTCGTGGTGCCGATGTACACATTTCCCCGAACGAGCAAGGCATACTGTATACGCCTCCCGACGACAGCGGATTTCTTGCGGCCTTTTCTGGTCTCTTGAACTGTTGTATCTTCCTCGTCGGCTTGTAGATGGTCCTCATGGCCCGCCGATTCAGCAACCTGCCAATGCGCTTCGTTACCACCTGAATGTAGGGCAACACCGCGAAGCCAACAGTCTCCTGCGTTACGGACTGCACCGGCCTGACAGCAAGTTTAACTTCCCGACAGACTGTGAAGTGAAAGGCCTATAAACTGTATACTATAACCTGTTCCAAATTTGCTGTTCTTTTCCGTGGTCCCACATGAAAATGTGACAAGAATACGAAACAAGGTTAAGAAAAGTGATATTCTATCTCCAAACTCAAGGGAAAACTATATTTGGGGATTACCAGAGTTGGACTTTGCAGATATTACGTAATTGTGGCGGGGTCGATAAATGGTTACCGTTTTTTTTTTTAATGTTTTGGAAGAACCACTGGAAAAGAAAATATGACGAATTACCGAGTTTCTGTTTTTCCTGTAATGCTGACGCAACTAAAAGTTTGACTATCCTTCGTATTTCAAGCGGTTTGTAAGTTTTATCATATTACTTGGCGAACAACAATGACTATCAAATATCACAATATGATTAGCATAATTTATACCGTTATGTCAAAGTGTGTTCAGTGGAAGCATAAACTCAAACGGCCTCATGTTAATGCCATCGGCCCTTTGGGAAAAATTGACACTGTTTGTAGGCTTACTTCCTCGAGTTGAATACACACGCCGCGCCGCGCGATACGATACACCGAATGAATATCAACGGAATTTACATAAACGTTTGTTAACGCTCAGAGCCCGCCGCATACTGTACATCTGCGGCTCCGCTGTTAATACGCTTCAGTAACATAAGCTACTGTATTGATATAAAATGTTAACAATGACGTAAGCTTGAGTACAATAATTAATGGAATTAACTCTATAATGTTTCCCATCGAATTAAACGATTCTCATGAGTTTAGCTAGAATGAAGCCAGCATGATTTTGTTTAATCCTTTGAAGGAAGGACTGAGGTACATAATGAGAATTCCGCGGCCCAATACCATATCGAATAGAGATCTATGGGAGGCCACAAGTCAGAGTCCCATCCAACTACAGATAAAGGGAAGGAAATGGAGATGGATAGGACACACCCTGGAAAGACCACCAGAAAATATCGCTAACTGGCACTGAATTGGAATCCTCAAGGTAGCTGCAGACGTGGAAGATCAAGGAACATCTGGAAGAGGACTGTGGAAAGGGAGCTGGCTGCTGTCAACAAAACATGGAGGGAGGTAAAGACCCTGTCAAAGGACAGAACACGCTGGAGAAATTTTGTTGACGCCCTATGTTCCACCTAGGAATTTAAGAACTTAATTAACTTACTAACTTAATTTGAAGGAACGTGGTAATGTAAGTATATCTCGTATTTTATTTTTTATAATTGAAACTGGAAAGGCGGTATTGTCTTTATATCACCATGGCTAGACTGTTTGATCATTATATAATCCAGTACATAATTTTATTTGCTTGTGGGAAAGTGGATTTGTAGCTCTGAATGATATATGTAACAGCTGATGTTTGGCTTCTTTGTTCACATGTACAGTTTACGTTGTGTGTAGATTAGTTTCTAACTACTGGAAAGTTACAAAATTACATAGTGTGCATTGCTGTAGTGTTGTTAGTAAGTTTTTATAGTTCAGTTGAATGAATTTTAATTTAGGAGAATTGTGTGACTCAAAATTCAAGTGGTACTGCTGGAATACTGCCCCTCTCCACAAGGACATAATCTACACAGTTCATGTGTAAGTACTTAATTATTTTGTTATGTATAATGGTTATATTACGTATTTATTTTTATAATGGTTGTATAATTTACAATCCAATGATATTGTGTCAGACTTTCACAAATAAAGCACTCAATTTAAATATATTGCTTTAATTTTAGGTGAGCATGGGTGGTGTTAGGTTAGGTTAGGTTATTTTTTAGTTGGTTTTGTACAAACCCAGTATTATGTGGACTCAGGAATTTAAAAATGAAGAAAATCTAAAATATATTTTTATGCACATATGTAACAAAACTCATAAACAAAAAACAATGTTTACCAGAATATATGTATCAGAATATACGTACCAGAATATATTTATATGTTCATCCCATCTTTGGGGATAGAAAGTTGTATTGCTTAGACGGAAGGTGGTGATGAGGTACTCCCCCTCAAAACGGGGTACAACCAGACTTATTATAAACACATTTTTTATTAGAAGATTAAAAAGTTTAAGGAATAACAAGAGATTGCTCATATTTTTAAAAATTGAAAATTAAATCTTCCTTCCATTTCCTGTTTGCTTCCTTTTCATGTATTTTTCTTTTTCTGTGGTATGTTTGTCTGTATCTCCATGTCATTCTCTTTATTTCTCTTTTATTTCCTAAATATTTCTCTCTCTTTCACTTGCCTCTTTGCCTTTTCTCTTTCTTCAAGCTCTCCCTTTCTCTCTCTCTCTCTCTCTCTCTCTCTGTCTCTCTCTCTCTCTCTCTCTCTCTCTCTCTCTCTCTCTCTCTTTATCTCACTCCCTCTCTCTCTCTCTGTCGAGGTAGATGGTGGCAACGAGCGCAGCGTTGCACAGTGTTGGAAAGTGGACATTGAAAACTTGTAGACGATTGGAGATGCTACTCAAGATTATTAGTAAAGAGATGATAAACTAGAAAGCTCCATGAGTTTCGGACCTGGCTCACCATTAAAAAAATGTATATTAGAAATTATTACGTCTTCCCCTCTCAAAACGGGGTAGACACACACTTATTATAAACACATTTTTCTGTTAGAAGATTAAAGGGTTTAAGAATTAACAAAATATCGCTCATGCTTTTAAAAATTAAAAATTTCTCCTTCAAAGGGTTAAGCAGCCCACGGCTTATCTTTCAAACTCCCCAGGGTCAGTACATTGGCTCTGTTACCCGTTTCTTTGGTGGTTTGACGCTGTGAGTCGTTGAAGTACTCTGGAGCAGCAATTACAGCATCGCTGGCTCCCTTCTTGTAAACAGTTGGTCAGTTTGCAATTCATTTCCTCCAGCAGACAGATTCTTCCTTTTATTTCATCAGTGCACTCGTATCAGTACTTTTCCCTCCCACTCAATCATTGCCTTTGTCAGAGATTGGAATGGCTTAGCGGGTGACAAACCCTCTGCTTCTCGTTTCCGCAATGATTCCAATCAACGTCTTTCTTTTACTCATTTTTTTCAAAACAGCATCGTCATGTATCCTTTTCCTCCGCGATATTTTCAAGTTCCTCTTCCACCATCACATCTGAAAAGCCTAAAAGCAGCTGCTTTCCAATTTTTACAGTATTTTTTTTTTATTTTGTTATCCATGACGTGTCCGCTGATTAACTAAATATAAGTATATCACTACCGACTCGGAACACAAAGTTTTTTATTGGTAAAAACGTAAAATGTTTACCTTATAGCCTGAACCATTTTTCGGTTATTATAAGCTTTGTAAGAGGCTGCCACTGGGAGCGCTGTCCGTCTTGTTCTTGGTCCGTACAACTGACACACTAATACACAAGTCCTCCAATCACATTATCAATCTGGTGTTTAAAAACTAAATTGCTTAGATTGCAACAAATTCTATATAGGCCAGACAGGACGTTGCTTCAAACAAAGGTACAGTGAACACACAAAGGCACTACTCTCCACTACCGAATCCACCTTTGCAAACCACCTCATTGAAGCAAACCACACATACACAAACATAAAAAGTAACATGGATATTCTACACGTACACACAAAAGGCCAAAAAATAGACACTGTGGAACAACTGGAAATACACAAACACACAAAAACACATAAAAACGACATCCTAAACAAACAGACACAATTCAAATCACACGTATTATTCGAACATATCACACCCCACCCACACACAACATCGATCCTTCAAACGTCGACGCCGTCGCCAAGATCAAGACGGACAGCGCTGCCAGTGGCAGCCTCTGACAAAGCTGATAAGCAAAAACTGATTCAGGTTATAAAGTAAGACTTTTACGTTTTTACCAATACAAACTTTGTGTTCCGAGTCGGTAGTGATATATTTATATTTTTTTTTTTTTTTGTCTTAAGCTTACACGGCTAGTGTCAATATACTCAAAATGACCAAAAACCTGGCTGTTAGGCTGTAGTCATTTGCCATCTAACAGAGCCATCGTGGGCAACGTTTTGTATCCCACTTTCGGGAATCTCCTACAGGATGAAAAAATCGACAGGGCGTTGTGAAACAGTTACGACAGATCTTGGCCGAACGATACCCGACCGACAACTTTTTTCTATTAAGAGCAACAGACGGCCGGTAACACGAGGTTTTACATAAATAACCTCGACCACTAGGTCTCGGCCAATCACAGGGCCGTGAATGCAGAGCAAGACCGCGAAGTCAACAGTCTCCTTCGAAACCGACTCCGGCACAGTCTCCTGACAGATCTTCTCGGCCGGACTGCATGCCTCACTTCCCGAAGGAGTGTGATGTGTAAGGCTTATAAACTGTGTACTATAACCTGTTCCAAATTTGCTGTTGTTTACCGTGGTCCCACATGAAAATGTGTCAAGAATGGGAAAGAAGATTAAGAAAGTGATTTTCTATCTGCAAACTCAAGGCAAAACGATATTTAGGGATTACCAAATTTGGTCTTTTATAGATATTACGTAATCGTGGTGGTCGTTGATAAATGAAGAGTGCAGGGATCAAAAGATTAGGGTCCATTTTTTGCTTATTATGAGTTTTGAATTCAGTCTTACATATTTTTTTTTATGTAGAATTTATTTTTGTACATAAAAGTTGAAAAAGAGTTGAGGGTACCAAAGAGAGACAAGCGACAGATCGTTGTAAAATAGGTCTTGGCCGAACGATACCCGGCAGACAACTTTTTTCTGGTAGAGCAACAGACGGCCGGTAACACAAGCTTGCGATAATAATCCTCAGCGACCAGGTCTCGGCCACGAGGTCTTAACCTGGTCGTGTCCCAATACGCTTGCTGCCTGGAATGCCTATATCTCCACCGACTCTCTGTGCAAACGAGAATAATAACTACGAGCAGAAGAAAAAACTCAGGTGTATTCTACAGTGTCCAGAATTCTAATCCATATAAAACTTTTTATGAAAATTATACTGGTTTCCAATAACACGTTCCTGCACGCCAGAAGACACTTTTCTGGAAAAAAATATTCTTCTAACTTTCGCAATTAATTGTAATCTTTAAATCACTGCTGCACCCCCCATTGCTGACTGTCGTATTCAAACAGGATTCTGCTCCACACCATAGAACTCATTTCTTCTAGACAAAAAGGTATTTACTTCACTTTCACACTCCGTCCGTTTCTCGGGTATGTCATACCCGTTTATAACGTTGAAAGGCGAGTGTTTCAGATGTTCTTGTATCTTGAGATTATCGAAACAGCGGCCAATCTTCTTTAGTCCTAGTGTCTAGTTGGCTGGACAGAATCTAAGATTTATTTTATGAATAACGTGAGCGATTGTGTAAATGACTTTTATGTGTCCAGCATCTTTGACATGTTTACTTTACAGGGATATTTTGTTTTGGCTCTGCTGAGATATTTGTGTTTTGGCAGTATTGAAGTGTACGAATTGAGAACACCTTTTTAGAGGTTAAGCGTGTCGGTATGTTTAAAAATTGTAAGTATTTTTATGTAAAATTTTTTAAAGTGGTTTAAATATATTATAGAATATACATTGGGTAATCCTTCAGTTCGGGAGCTGACATTAATTCACGTACTAGGTCAATAGATTGTGAGTCAGATAATGGAGGTGACCCACCTCCAAAAAAATGCAAACAATTATTTGTCGCAGTTCCAACACCAGACGTTTGAAAGGCAGCAAACTTACATCATTTGGCAATGTGTGCAGTACAGATGATAAAAATAAGTTAACGTGTTGCCGAAATAAAAGTTGTACTAAAAAAATACGTTTTAAATGTATAAAGTGTGATGTGTTCTTGTGTATAAAACCACAGATACAATGTTTTTTAGAGTTCCATATTTAATATACTAAAGAATTACGTAATAAATCTAAATATTTACATATTAATGAACATTATTAACATGTTTAAATTATGTAATAAAAAGTAGTACAAAATTATAATAAATGGTGACTCTTTCTTTATAAAATATTCTACTTGTGATTTTCAGTATAACATTCTGTTTATAAATGAGACAAGAAACTGTCAGAACTCATAATAGATCTTTAACATTGAAAGAGATAAGTCCACTTCTCCAAGAGGCTGGACAACATTTTTAAAAAAAAAAAAAAAGGTTGATTCACAAAAAAGGTGATAATTATGATTTATTAATATCAAAGGACTCGGAAAATTAAAATTAAAAAAAAAATTTCATCCAGTAAAATTTTAGAATGAAGAGGATTAGACGCGTGGCGTCAAACATGGTGTTCTTAGTACTGATTAGTACTTGATTCTTGGCGGCGTCACATATAAGCCTTTCAATGTACGGACATCATTCTCTTTCCTTTGTCGTTGGTGATTTATCTCTACTTTACCGTGTTGCCATACGTCAAGGCAGTAGTGCGTTGTTGCCAAACGGACGGACTTTGACTCTGGGAGCAACGCGATCTAATCAGAATGATTTACTTTAAGAAGATATTCATGCTTCTAAGGATTTATGTATGAGTGCGTTTCAAAGGAGGCCGGTTCACAGTGTTCATCGTCTCTTGCGGGACTTATTACCCCTTTCCCGCCACACTATAGAAGGCCGTAGTCAACACGTTGTTTTTTAAGAAATTCATTGTATCAACCCAACATTATTTTCATAAAAGTAAGACATTGTGTCAGTATATCCGTAATAAATATTTACTTAGAACAGTTCCGTAGTCTAGTTTACTTAGGATATATATACTAGTGAACAAAATATTCTTTTATATAAAAGGCGATTTTGTAAACAATACTTGTGTGACATTTTACATGACACTTAGAAGGGATGATGGAACGTGCGTGACACTGAGAAGGCCGAACCGTCTGTTTTTGTTTTTGTTGTTGTTGTGAATTTGTTTTAGTTTTTTTATATAGGTTATGTTGACAGGGTTGCTATCATAAATGCCATTTCGGTAGAAACCATAATAATTTTGAAAATGTTAGACCGCGGACTAACAGCCCGTCAATTGTTTTACAGTAACGTCATGTAAAATTTAAATGTGACGTCACTAGAAGAGAGAGTTGAGATGTGTAAACATATAAAGTGAATTTGGAAAACACCTGAGAGGCGCTGTATCATTGTTAGCCTGAGGAGTGCCGTAGGCATTGCAACGTTTATTGAAACGATGACTTATGTATGCCTGTAAAGGACGTGTTGGCGATAACTTATTAGGCCTATTTCTGTTTTTTTTTTACGGGCCATCTAAGGACCACATGCCAATTTCCAATTCTTTATTCTTTGTTCTTCTCCTTTTTCTCCAATATTCTTTCATCTTTTCACTGTGTCTCTTCTTCCTGTCTTCAGTCCACTTTGAACCTGCGTTTTTCTCTCTCCTACCCTGGACTCTTTCCCCTTTTAACAGTTTTGCCGGAAAAACGTCTCTTTCAATATTGCTTCTTCTGCTTGTATATTATATTTTTCTAAATCCTTTTGGATATCTTTAATACAACTTGATGTTGACTTCTTCCCCCACATATATTTAAAGATCTGCTTTGTTAACCTATTGTCGTTCATTCTATATAAATGTCCAAAAAATAATAGGCTTTTTTCTCATTGTTTCTGTTATATTTTCTATACTTTGAAATATATTTCATCATTACTTCTTAATTTCCAACCTTCTGTGGTTTCTCGTGGGCCTAATATTTTCCTAATAATTCGTCTATCCAATATTTCTAGTTTGTCTTTCTGTTTTCTTTATTATTAACTGAGTTATAAATGCTCTTGCGCAATAATTTGTAAGTGTTTACGAGGAAGTGTCAATATGATTATTTTATAAATTTGCTTTTCCTTAACTATTTATAGCCCGAATAAGAAAATAATTAGTTATAAGCAACAGCACTTTAGAACAAATGAGCCGTTTCAAATATCTCAACTTTAAAGTAAGCTATGAATCTGAATATGATGTAAGAGAGAAGATAAATAAATATAGGAATATTTGCGGTACGATTCATAGAAATTTTAGAAATAAAGCAAGACACAGCACAAGGATTAAATTTTATAAACCAATTGCAATACCCACGTTGATTTATGCAAGTGGGTCATGACAAAAAAGGAAAGCGGCAAGATCCAGAGTGCTGAAATGCAGTTTCTTCAAAATACTTTAAATTATACATTGCAAGATAGAATAAGGAACAAAGATACAAAGCAAAACTCAAAGCAAACAACATTAAAATAAATTATTTCAATTTACAGGAGAACAATGGTGGGATCATCTGCAAAGGATCACAGAGTATTGATTGCCGAAAGCGGAACAGAACTATAAAGCCATTAGTAGAAGTGACGTGGGTCGTCCGAGGATGAGATGGGTGCCGGTATAGATTTATATAACCTAATGCTTGTAGAGTAGGAGGAGGAGGAGGAGGAGAAGAAGAAGAAGAAGAAGAAGAAGAAGAAGAAGAAGAAGAAGAAGAAGAAGAAGAAGAAGAAGAAGAAGAAGAAGAAGAAGAAGAAGAAGAAGAAGAAGAAGAATTCAATTTCTCCAAAAGTCATCATCATCATCATCATCATCATCATCATCATCATCATTATCACCACATCATCATCATTATCAAGGATGAAATCAATAATGGTTTCTTTCGGTCCCAAGCAGATAGACTAGAGCTAGTCACTCCAACGATTTTTCGGACGCCGCACACCTTTTTGTCCCTTCATGTAATTCCGTAGTTGTTTAGGGATGCGGCAGTCATCTTTCGGTTAAAACGTTACAACCATTGTAGATGATATTCGGCAATTCTAGTAAGCATACTTATAAAATAACAAAACATACAATGATTTCTTAAAACATATTAAATTTAAATAGTTAAATTTACAAAATTCCTCCTTTTCGAACGAAGTAGAAATCTGAATTTTAGCAAACGCTTTACGGTGATATGCGATAGAGTTAAGCTTAGTCCAGTTTGAATTGAAGTCATCCAATCAAGGATCACTGCTTGAGATTGCTTTGGCCGGGTAAAGTGTGTTTTGGAAACAATCAGTCACTGTCAGTTGAGAGCCACTCTAGCAAGCAATTTTCTTTAAGTTGATGCCACCGTCAAAGGAATTAGATTACAGGACGTTTGAATCGCAAACTTACGCGTTTTAAACTTGACTTCAAATTGATTGTCAATGTTCAGATAGTACTTGAAATCACAGGTACAAAATTAAAAGTAACCTTTTAAATTAGATTTTTACACAAAACATATGCTTCATGAGACGAAACCCCTCCCCCCCCACACACACACCAGGTATTGTTTATATTTGTATACAAACTATTAACGAATTTTTAACGTTATAACATATTTGCAATACCACATACATACATATCTACATTAAGTCCTTAAATTCCTAGGTGGAACAGAGGGCCTCGACGAAATTTCTCCAGCGTGTTCTGTTCATTGCCAGGGTCTTCACCTCCTTCTGTGTCTTGTTGACACCAGCCAGCACCCTTTCCAGAGTCCTCTTCCAGGTGTTCATCGGTCTTCCACGTCTACGTCCACGGCTACTTTACCGATTCCAATTCAATGCCTGCCTAGCGATATTTTGTGATGATCTTCTCAGGTTGTGACCGATCTACCTCAGTACGTACATAGATACATATATATTCAAACACTTTTTGCTACATTCTATTCCTTGATGCATATATAATTTATACAATATTTATAATTTCTTTACCACAAGGTGTTTTTTCCTTATTTGAAACATGTTTTGGGAATCATATTGTTCCCATCCTCATCAATCTTAATTTTGTTAAGAAACAACCAACTAAACCACAAGTACTCAACAAGATACAAAATTAAGATGGCTGAGGATGGAAACAATAGGATTCCCGAAACTTGTTACGAATAAGGAAAAAAATCTTGACGTAAATAAATTATACATATACATGTGTGTGTGTATGTCTGCGCGCGCGCGCGCGTGTGTATTACATCTAGAAAACACACAATTAAGATGGCTGACGATGTAAACAATATGATTGCCCAAACATGTTCCAAATAAGGAAAACATCTTGAGGTAAAAAAATTATAAATATTAAATAAATCATATACTGTACATGTCATTATATAAATATAAATTATACACATATGTGCGCGCAAGTATGAGAGTATGAGATAAAGTAATTTAATAGTTGCAAAAAATGTCTTAGATAACTAGAACTGAAGAAAAACTATCAATACACATAGGCCCATTTAATGTCTATACACAAAATTGTTCCATGTAGAGTTATCCAACATAGGCTGGAAGCTTTATCCCAGTTTCAAGAAGGACGTGTACATCCGGTAATAATTAATATTTAGTATAAATGTGTAGACTGATAAATAAGGTTTGTGACACCCAGCGCTGTTGTTTTACACCAACATATGTATCTTCGAGTACATCTGGAAATTACTGGGGACAATGAAAATATTCATATGTATGAAAAGTTAAGAATAATATAAAAATTAAAAACTAATGAAATTACAATACCAAAAGTTTTAAAAATATAAATCAGAGGCTGAAAATTTGTCTATGTGTATGTGGTGGATATTTTTACAATAAATGAATTTTTATTATAGAATTGTATTTAAAATTAAATAGGCCTATACCTGTTACCATATGTACATTCCTCATTATTTATGTTTCTTTTCTATACCCCGTTTTGTAAGTGCGTTATATTACTAGCATTCGACTCTTCTATTATAGTGTATTCATTGTTTATAGCCTAAAGATACCATACATCTGATTTATAATAAAGTTTTAATTACTCACATTCTTAAATTTGATCCATTTCGGTCTTAGACTATCGTCAGGACATATACACTGTGCATATCCAGACGATGGTCTATGACCTAATCGATCGAGTTTAAGAATATGAGTAATTAAAACTTTATCATAAATCATATGTATGGTACCTTTAGGTTATGGACAATGAATGCACCACAATACAAGATTGAAATTATAGGTACCATTAGTAAACAAAAAGTGTGTGTCTATTATAACTACATCGCATTATCATTAGCATTGCACTTTACGTTAATGTGTAAGTCACGCTACAATTGTTTCTTGTACAAATTGTAAAAATAACTTGACAACATTGAAAAATACATATTCAACACAGAATTTATATTCCGTGTGTTTTGGCTCAGAACTCACTGTCGAACACAGCATAACAGATTGAGTACAGATGTGCTCAGTGTACTTGTATGACACAAGAATATATCTTGCAAGTATGAAGGAAGACATAACTTTGATTTCACGCTCTAGTTACGTGGGGCTGGATTTATCATTCAGCGTACGAGCAAGTATGATGCCTGCGTAGTTGGGTATGTTCTGTCCACAAGTAACAGAATATATACCAGGAAAAAAAGAATTTGCATATGCTAATTTAGTTGTTTATCTCAATCGTGTGACTGCTTATGCATCTTGTTCTAGTTCAACTAATGTTAATTACTATTGATAATCATATTATCATTATTATTAATCATATTATTACTGGAAGAGAAGGCTGCTGGTATGATAAAAGTCACAGGTAAATAAGTTACTAAGATTTTTCATAAACTGTCTGAAAACGATAAGCGATGTTACTTAAGTAATTCTTAAGGACGGACGCGTAATCGTTTTCATAATTTTTCTAGTTTTGCGGCTATCACTCCTTATCAGTGACGTTGCACTGATGTTATTATTATGCACCGAGGTCTTGCATTTTGATTTGTAATGATAATGCCGTATGCAAATTTTTCTGCTCATCAGTATTCAGTCGTGGAATCCAATGAACAAAAACTTTGTGATATCCAAGACTATGAGTGATGGAATGAACTGTTTCCATGCTGATGCTCAACATTTGAGAAAATTCTGTAACTCTGATGCGCCTATTTGCGCGTAAAACAGTTTCCATCTGTCTCACATTTTTATCTGATGCTGCAACACGTGCAGGTCCGGGACGGGCCAAATCTTTAGTGGAGTCTATCCTTGTCAAAATTTATTGCACCATTCAACCACTGCCGTATGAGAATAACTATAGTTACCATATACAGTTTTTATTCTGTTATACATTTTGCATTGGCTGGTACAACTCAGCGGCCAAGAACTGAATAACGGCACGCAAATTATCTTTGGACGGATGTTCTATCATAGATGCCATTTTTCAACCCAGTCACAACACTTAAAAAACAGCAAACTGCAAATATTTTTCACAGATGCGTTACTAGTACTTAAACAGACAATATAAACAAATGAATTCCGTTGCCATGGCGACGAAGTCATGGCTCCGCAGATCAAACATGTTTCTATTAACAATCCTCGTACCTTGATACGGCCATAGCGTTTTACAAGTTGACGTTTGCTCTTCCTGTGCTTTCACCATAAGGAAGTTATAACAAACTGAGTCAATGAATCCCACGGGACAGACAGCAGCAGCGCCAAACTGCGCCACAACATTTATGTGTTAGTCTAACAGATAACGTAACACAATTATGTTAATCGCTGTGAATGTTTTGACGGTCCCTGTTGTATCATAACTACTGTGAATGAAATTACAAACCGCCTCCCACTTGGTCTTGTTACTCGACGAGCATTTGAACCGATGTGACGTGTTGTAGGATTACCCATATAAAAGTACCAATACAAAAAAAATAATACTTAAGAATTTTTATACTTTAACGTCTTCTTTTTCTTCTTGATGTTTTCCAAATATCATTTCATTTTTTCTAAAGTTATCGTGAGACTTCCTTCAAAATAAATAGACAGACAGACACATAAATGCCAAACAGTCGAGTTAAAATCAAACACTCTCTCTGTTCGTTTAGTAATTTACTTTGTTGCACTTAGCCTATATTTAATTTTTGTTTTTCTTCTTCTCCTCCTTCTACACCTCCTCCTCCTGTTTCTTCGTATCCTTCTTCTTCTTCTTCTTCTTCTTCTTCTTCTTCTTCTTCTTCTTCTTCTTCTTCTTCTTCTTCTTCTTCTTCTTCTTCTTCTTCTTCTTCTTCTTCTTCTTCTTCTTCTTCTTCTTCTTCTTCTTCTTCTTCTTCTTCTTCTTCTTCTTCTTCTCCTCTATTGACGCAACACGTGCATGTAACTACCCGTGGATTGCTCAACTACTGTAGTTAATCCGTATTGGTCCTGAGCAAGGAAAATATTTATCTTCAGCTACTTGAGACAACTCAGGACACTGTCTCTCTCCAGCGACCCTAGGACGTCTTCTAGGTTGCACTCTAATAGGAGGAACCCTTATCAAAGTTGTTGCATGTCTTTTTGTCTTCCATTCTCAAAACATGACCTAACAACGTCAATCTTAACATCCTAATGGAGGACGTAATGCTGCTGATATCATCATGCAGATACGTTAATTCTAATACCACGTTTTTAGCTTATGTTTTTAGCCTTGCTAAATTTTTTATTTATTAATTCTGTATTTTTCTCAATAAGGGATTTTTGTGATAACATTTATATTAAAATACTGCTAAACTATAATTTAGCTATATTTATAATCACTACGTGACATTAAAATATTGGAAATCGGTAAAGGTAAAATTTTTAATTTAAAACGTGTTTTTATTTAACTGTGTATATCATATAATTCATACTTTCTGATACGGAGTATTAGAATCACTAGATAGAATGTCATTGCATTGCACTGCATTGTGTGTCTTTGCACCCGTGGCTTGACTCCAGCTTCTGGATCGTGTCCAATGGCTGCCGGTAGATAAACATAGTCTGGTTCAGTCGACTGGTGTCCAAAACTGGAAAAGGAAACAGCCAACACGTTAAGGCGGGCGAGAAAGAAAACTTTATTTTTGTGACACTGCTGCTGGAACCGACTCGAGCAACAGATGTTGTCCGTCTTAAGCCCAGCCAGCAGACGCCTTGAGGCGTCGGTCGCTCCCCGCGAGGAGGAGAGCCTCCGTGCCGCTGACCAAGATAACAGCAACAAGCAGCTGACTCAGCGTACTTTGAGGCGGTCAAGGAAGGAGTGAAGGACAGTTTTAATAGTGAACTCTGTGGCTGTGGGCTGATGTAATTATGAGAATGACTTTATGGAGGGTCATCAAGAAGCGGCCGAGGGCGCTTGACCTGGATCGGCGGTGTTGGTTCTGATGCACTGATAGTTCGCAAAGTAAAGGAAGCTTGAGGTCGAGGCTGCAGCGAAGTTATAGCCAGTGACCGGACAAAGGCAGACACGGTAGGAACGCGTAGACCCCTTTGAACGACGTCGTTCCTCACAAATCAAGGAGATCCCGATAAGTAGCGGAGGGTTCGGGACTGGAAAGGTTCCAGCCTACATCTGTTGGTGGTGGCCTAAAGAGACCACCATGCGGGAGCCGCATAGGTCAATACTGACCGGAGAACTAATATGGAATATCAAAAACGTATCAAGATACTCGTGCATTCAAACCTAAATTTTCCTTAAGATCCTCATACATGGTACTAAAGTGAAGGTATGTTATACACGCTGCATGTAAATTTCTATTTTTCTACCATCGCCATAACCGGTTTTCACATGTTGGGCCTTCACTTGCTATATATTCTGTTTAATCATCCTGCATTTTTCTCAGTAGGCTACTACAGTGGTGAAATTTAAAATAAAATCATCCTCATAAAATAAGCATTACAACACCTAATCCCAACTCCACTAGTATTATTTAGTGAATCCAGAATTTGCTGCTTTTAATTATAAGTATAATACTACTGACTCGGAACATTACGTTTTTTATTGGTAAAAATGTAAAATTTGTACTTCACAGCTTGACCCAGTTTTTGTTTATCACAAGCCTCTGACAAACCTTGTAAGAAGTAAAAACTGAATCAGGCTATAAAGTAAAAATTTTAAATTTTTACCAACAAAAAACTTAATGTTTCGAGTCAGTAGTATTATACGTATAAGTAGTTAATCAACGGGCGCATCATGGACAACAAAATCCAAGAATTGCTGCTTTCGTTTGAAAATCTTTTTTATTTCAATAGATGTATATTTTATAAATATTTCAACGTAATTATATATTTAATACTTAAATTAAAATTTGGATATTTTCTGTTTACAATAAATCTTTTCAATACAAGGTCAAAGGAAGACTATCTGAAGAGGACTGCGGATTAATTTTTAAACTTTATACATAATGTATAAAAAAGAGGAAAGACATTTTTTGAAACGGTGGACTATCAACATTATTTTGTATCCCTATGGATCCTAGGTGACAGCACGGGAATCCATTTATGTGTGCGATATTTTAAGTAGATGAGTAACAAAGCAACACTGATCTTAGCTAAAAGATACAAAATGGAATTTTTCATTATAGCACGTCACCGTATTTTGTCAAAACCTCATATGTTTTCAAGCTACATTGTCGAAAGTCACACAAGACGATAATCTGATCTATCGTCACGTACGTGTGACAAAGATGAGAAAAAGAAGATGATGTCGGTCATCAGAAAAAGGGGAAGCCAAAAAACGCGCTTGCAAGACAACTTTTGGTAAGACGATGACACCCTTATGGGGAGGGGTGATAACTTTGCAAGTGGTCGCGGGAAATCGAGATTGTTAAACGAGAAGTTTTGAGGAGGACAGAAAGCAGTAAGGACAGTATCAGCAGGAGAAGAAGAAGAAGAAAAGGAAAGCATCGGCCCCCCACCGATGAAAAAGAGGAAAGTTTAGAAATGACAAAACGGTAGAACGGACAATGTTTCGCAAGTCACTGATTACATATGACGGCACGTATATACGTTTAATTACGTGCAAAAATTGTTTTAGATGGCCACTGTCCTGGAACATGTTAGCAATTGAATACCTGGCTACCGTGTGTCTTGTAATGCAAGCAACGACGTTGTGAATTAGTCGGATAAGTTCAACCTTATGTGCGGATAATTAGGCGAACTTTTAAGTCAGCAAGAAAAGAAACACACCTAAAATTCTACAAGATGACGGCTCTTCCCACAGTTCTTTATAGGTCTAAGAATTGGGCTTTAACGAAAGGCCAGGCTAGTCGCATCCAAGCGGCTGAAATGAGGTTTCACAGCCACTTGGCAGGGTATACTCTCCATGATCATAGAAGAAACACAGATGTACGGCAGGAACTGAATATTATGAGTATACTCAACAGGATCGCCCATCGGCTAAATTGGTTGAAACTTCTTTTCCGAATGGATGACTGCCGCATCCCCAAACAACTATGGAACTATAAGCCGAGATGACGGAGAGGTGTGGGACGTCCGAGGAAGCGACCTGTGACCAGCTCTAATCTTTGCCTATTTGAGACCGGAACAAACCATCCTTGGTTTAATCCTTGAAGATGATGATGATGATGATTTGTAAAGAAATATTTTAAAACACTTTAAGCTCTTTCGCCCGTTACCTTTAGGATACGTTTCACAGAGCGTTTTAGCGTAGAATATTTGAGCCGACACACCAGAGTATCAATACAGCATAGAGTAACTGGGGTTGTGTGACATATAAGCGACAAGCTTCATCCAACGCGTAAACATGTAGTACCAACACTGTTATTGCCGTTGACTGCGTCGTCTTAGTTTACACGGGATGGCATGTTTACTTAACCTCAAGTGTCGGTATAAATTATTGCCTTGTATAAAGTTCCTACAAGCAGTTGCCTCAGTACAAGCAAAATAACGCTATAACACTACAATCTCGTGACACAGTGCGCATCTTACGAATAACTTAAACAAGAACAAAATTAGTGAAAGCAGAAATGGACTTTTGGAGACGTTCGGTAAGAGTATCCAGACGTGAGAAATTATAATTGAAGTCATTAAGGACAGAATGAATCTGAAAAGTTTTTTTTTGTTGGTTTTATCCAAACAAAAATTACAATGGTGAAACGGAATTATGGAAGTCGAAGAAAGGGATTGTTCCAACCAATTTAGCCGATATTGGTCAGTTATATCCAGTATACTTACAATAATTTAGTTCCAGTTGTAAATCTGCATTTTTCTGCCTGCTACGTGTCTGAAAAATCTTATTACGTCTGCTTAAATACGACTGTCCTGGGTTTTTACTAAAATACAGTTCTTAGACACATATAAAAGTGTGAGTAGGACTATGATCTTGTAGAACTGTTGTTCTGTTTCTTTACTCTTTGATTCTAGAGTTCTGATGGTCCCACACATATATGATTGAACTATATGCAGCTAATTTACAATATAAGGTATTGCTTGTAGCTTACAATGTTTATGTTGCTTGTAGCCCAGATATTCGAAATTGTTAACCTGTGCCACCTACCACAGTTTTTGCTCGTATAGGATGCAAATGCTATGGAAATGTAATGTGTAAGTATAGGATCAGATCTACAATGTGGAAATGCTAATACAAAATCCTTGTAGATTAGAACAATATGCAGGCTAGGGCATGTCACTGTTTAAGTTCCTGCATGGTATCAACAGAGCGGGAGAGATGTGACTGAATTCTAATCTGGCATTTACAGATGGATAGTGTAGCTCTCACCATTCTAATTAATTTTGGAGGAATATGAACCTTGTCATATACGGCTTGGAAGTCTATGAATAGGTGAAATATCTCTACTCCGTATTCGAGAGTCTTTTCAAGTATTTGTTTGAGAGTGAATATTTGGTCCATAATAGATTTGGGCAGAGCGGGAGAGATGTGATTTAATTCTAATCTAGCATTTGGGGCTTGATAGTTTAGCTCTTACCGTGGTAATTAGAAAAGTATTTATAATTACAAAAGCTCTCACCATAAATAGTACAAAATTATTTATAAACAGAAAATGTTTGTACAGTACTTTGTTATTTACACAGCGCACTGCTAGTGAATGGTCTACGTTTGTACGTAGTGGTGTACGGGTATGAGTACGGGTAACATATAGTACAGTATACGCCCGGCACAGAAATACGTCTTGTCGATACCGAGGTGCGCCGCATAACTTTGATTTCACGCTCTACTTTGGGGGCAACGTGTTTATCACGGTCAAGCATAACGTATGGCAAGCACATAGTATAGTGTAGGTCGCATCAACAGCTGATTTGTTTTACATCTGCTGAAACGCCAGTCAGATTCTGCAGTATGCATGGTCGTAGTTAAAAAAAACCTAACTCTTTAACTCATCATATCCGTCCACCTACATTACTAAGGCAAGCAGATTTGTCTTTCCATTTGAACTTATTTTTTCCTGTTTTGATTTTGCTAAATATTATCTGTATACAGGAGATCCTCTATTTTCGGACATTCCAAGTTCGCTCTTTCGGACATTAAAAATTGATACCCTTTATTCAAGTTTCATACTACAGCTGTTGAACACTGGTGTAGTTGTGAGGAAATGAATACGCGTTAAGAGAAGTCCATATACTCGTTATTATTCCCGTTAGTATTCGTATTTATATTTCATATAATTAATGTTAGTCTATTAATATAAATAATGCAAAGTGTTAAGGTGATTATAATAATGATGATAAAATGATACTTTTAACACGTTACTGTATTATGTATTTTTTCAGTAAACGTGGTTGTATGATATAAATTTGAGCAAGATTAATTGGGTAAATTGACACGTGTGGGGCCAGGAAATAATTTCCTGGGTGAGCAATTAGGGTTCTATAAAAATAAACCCAAGAAGGTTATTTTACTAACCTCCTTCTGCACATCTGTCCACAGTTACTGTTGTAAGAAACGTTCTAGTATTGAGTCGTTACAAACTAACAGTTCACAACTCAAACTCAATATCACGTGCGGGGTACACACAAAACATCTAACAAAAGATACACGATAGCAGCACGAATATTGCTCTATTGGCATACACAATATACGTACACATTAACAGTACACACACGCCCACGTTTCATTTTAAATATAAATGTACAGTATAGACGCGAAACACGCAGGACACAACGCGTACATATACACACACAAATGCACTCGCGTCCTATCAATTCAACATGAGAACAATACAAATATTGCTTTGTTGCCTTATGCAATTAACACACACACCCAACATTAACATCCTTCATTCATAGGACATTTTCATACCGGTAGAAGATTTTAAAAACATTAAGTCTTTACCTGTTCAAACGCAATACCTCGTCAACCAATGATTTTTTTGCTTTCTTGTTTCTCAGCTACAATCACTTAAATTTACTTTTGTAAAATATTACTTAATATGAATTTAAGTGCTTTGCTGGCGCCTAAGAGCAAAGTGATGATAGAAGGAGAATTAACTTCGTCGTTCAAGGCAAAGAAGAGCTTAAGACAGGCGGATGTACCGTCCAGCATTGGTGCTGAAGTTACCGAAATGTACTACCACAGTTTCCGGTTAGGGGATACCGTATTAAATCGAATAGTTCACTGCATCTCAAACCGCTGGTGATGTGGAACTGATTGCTCAAACTGTGACAAATCTTAACAAAACATGTGTTGTATTGAAAAAGTAAGTCTTGAAATAAATAAAGAGAAGTCAAGGATCCTACTAGTTACACGTGCGTCTTACGCCCCGGGGAATCAAGTTATGAGATAAAAATTACACATATGAAAGATTTGAGAATTTCAAGAAATTATCACAGATGATATCAAAATGTCTTGCAAAATCCGTCCTCAAATAACAACTAGCGAAAAGAGTTTTATGCTTTATGCACAGTCCTAGGCTCAACAAATGTAAAAACAAAGTTAAAACTTAAGATCCGTACGACTATTTTGAGACCCATTATAATATATGGAAGAGAAGCATGGATAGGAAAGAGAGATGGCTTAAGCCAATGAGGAAGAAGGATACTGCAAAAAATGTGTGGTGTCAGGAGGGACCCATGAAGACTACTCACTAGTGAACAACTGGAGAGACAGTTTGGGGAGCTAAATATTGTTATTTTGATTTAAAATCCCGAACGTTCTCTCAAGTTGTTCACAAGCAACCTTGAATCTAAAGGGCCTAAATTTAGAATTTAGAATTTAGAATTCAGAATCTAAATTTTAAAGGAGTAGAATTTTGTGACTAGGTCGTGTGTAGTGGGTGATGGACAATAGTGCTGTGAATAAAGTATTCAAGATGGCCGGAGAGGAAGGGGCAGACCCCGGAAAAGATGGTGAAGGTTTTAAAGAAAACCTGCAGACAAGCACAGAACACAGTAGGGTGGAGGCAAATATTGGAGGCCCAGGTTCTGCAGCGGCTGTAGTCCAAATACCATTAACACATCATCGTCATCATCTTCATTACGATCGTCATCGTCGTCTGTTCAAATAATGCTGTATTTTTCCTACACTTCTCAATTGAATACTGATTTGTTAACTTCATATTGTTGCACCATTCCAGAACATTCTACATGTTTCTTGCCTATCCCAGCAGAGCCCAGCTATAATGTGTGTGTAGGTACACATTTCTGCTACTTTGAGATGAAAGACAATTACGTGACAGTTATCACGCGTCAACGACCGAGGCTGTTCCAGACTTCACCGGTCCGCGCGCACTGTGTTCAAGGCCGCAAGCAATTACGCGCTAGTGTTTTCTAGTAGTGTTGACACGTATTATGGATTATTCCGGAATCTCAGTGGGGTATAAATACAAGCATTCAGCGACGCTTAGTTTCAGTTTAAGTGGTGATTTATTCAAGTGAGGTTCAAGTTTTTTGTCGGGCGATTTACACAGTGCGTCTCAAGTGGTGTATTAGTGAAAAGTGATTATAGTGCGGAATGCTTTATAGTTGACATTATTATTTGTGTGGACAGATTAAGTTGAATTATTGTACGAGTATGATATTGTTGGTTAACTAGTTGATTACAAACTGTTAATTGTGATAATTAAAACTTGTTATTAGTGATTTCATTGGTGTCTTGTAATTTGTTTTCCACTGTACCATACGACGATCAGTTAGACTGTCGTAGCAATATTCATACAATAATATATTTAACGTAACACTTTATTGGTATTAAAATAAACGTAAAGTTTGTAAAACACATGGTACTGAACTATGCAAAGGCACAGTCTCACAGAGAAATGCCAGACAAAAACGTCATGCAATTAACAAGAGTAGACAAATGTAGGTCGCTATGGACTGAAAACAAAACAATCCAAGATTTACATTGTTACTTACCATTATTGGATTGAATTGAACTCTATTGATTACGTAAGACGTTACGGACCTTGTCAGAGATAATCCGGTTATTTTGTTTATATTGTTGCCTTCTAGAAAGCTTCGTTAGCACTTTTATTGTTATGGGATAAATTTTATTCGCAGTTGTAAAACTAATTCTATTTACTGCTTAATGAATTTCTCTTATTGAATCTGTTAAGTGCAGTATTAACATGTGTCGACTCACTCTCTGGAGTATCAAATTCTTCACACCAGTATTAAATATACACACAATATTAAGTTCCGGCCGTGCATCGACCTTTCTTTTGCTATCTTAGATAGGATATTCTGCTACGTGTCAGAAAAATCTCATTTTAGCCGCTTATGTAGGATCGGTCTGGGTTTCGCTAAAGTACTATTGTCAGACACATAGAGAAGTGTAGGGATGTACGGTCCAGTATTGGTGCTGAAGTTACCAAAATGCATTACCAATGTTACCGTCAATACTGCATGGTGTACCGTATTAGATCGGATAGTTCAGTGCATCTCAAACGGCTGATGATATGGTACTGATTGCTCGAACTGTAAAAGATCTTAAGAAAACATTTATTGTGTTAAGAAAGTAGGTTTTGAAACAAATAGAGTGGAAAACAAGGGTCCTACTAGTAACACGTGCGTCTTAGGCCCTAAGGAATTAGGTTACGAGATGAAAATTGCATTTATGAAAGATTTGAGAATTTCAAAAACTTATCATAGATGGTATTAAAATGCCTTGCATTGCAAACTCCGTGCTCAAATTCTTGCCAGACAATAATTTTTATGTTTTCTCCAGTGTCCTGAGGTCAAGACATGTAAATAGAAAGTTACAAATTAAGATCCGTAAGACCGTCTCTAGAGCCATTATAATATACGGAAGAGAGGCAAGGATAGAGAAGGCTTAAACCATGGGGAAGCCACTGCAAAAGATGTATGCTGCCAGGTGGGAAGGAGGCACAGGAAGACTACTCACAAGTGAACAACTGGAGCTAAATATTGCTACTTTGATTTAAAGGGGTGGAATTTTGTGGCGGTCGTGTGTAGTGAACGATGGATAATAGTGCTGTGAAGAAAGTATCGTCTAAACGAATTGCTTCAGGTGTGTTTCTCTACTTGTTGATTTTAGATTTCTCTTAATAGCCCCACATATATGGCCGAACTTGTGCATCTTCTTCACCACATGATTGTTTGTACTGTAAGACACCCAACAGCCCAGATATGCAAAATTATTGACTTGTTCCATAACAGTATCAATTACAATGTTTGTTTGTATGGGATCAACTCACTGAAGAGCCACCGCCTTGATCTTCAATGTGTAGATCAATAATGCAAAATCCTTGCAAATGCGAATTAATGGTGAAATAATTGATCAACATCATCTGTTGTAGTCGTTTTAGAACTGTCCGGGCTATAACGCCGTGGTTCACTACTGCCGCATAAAACAGACGTTTCGGCACCAACGTTGGAGACCGTCTTCGGTGTAACGACTTGAGTAACTGGTACATTGTTTACCAGTTTTCCACATTACTGTGGCAAAAGATTCTGGCAACAATTAACAATCCTTCCACAGTACTGTGGAAAACTAGTGAAGAACGTATCAGTTACACAACTCGTTACACCGAAGGTGGCATCCAACTGTAGGGCCGAAACGTGTGTTTTATTCGGCGTGTAATGTACCACGGCGTAACAGCCCGGACAGTTGCCAAACGAATTTCAACAAGACGTAGATAAGTTTTGGAAATTGTCGTTCCTTACGGCTCCCGTCTTCTTGTCGGTCGCCCTGTGTTTCTTCTGTTTTTTGCTCAATACGTACATTCTTGCTATTAAAAGGTAGTCTATTGTATTCCATCGTTTCCGAATACTAATTTCATTGCTTCTGGTTTTTCCATTATTTACTATTCCGGCTGTGCAATGTTTATACATTTTTCAGAACCAAAGATTACAGAAGTGATTGAAGTCTCATCCTCCACTGCTGTTTGTCGGCCCAAAGATCTTCAATTTCTCGTTCCCTCAATATAACCTTATTTTCCAGGTGATAGGTGGTCTTCCTCTTTTCCTCCTTCCTAGGGGGGACATTCCATAACTCTCCTCGGTAGTCTGCCCTGTGCCATTCTTTTCGTGTGTCCATACCATTATAATTTTTTGTTTCGATAAAATCAACAGTTGAATTTTTCACAATTATTCTGTCCTTAATGACCTCGTTTCTAATTTTCTCACCTCTGGATACTCTTGCCAAACGCCTCTAAACATCCATCTCTGCTGTCATTAATTTTTTTCCTGTGGTTTATTAGTAGTCTAAACTGCATTTTTCCTTTTTTTATTTATACGACTGTGAAATCTCGATTACAATAAAAGCACGAGAATCCAGCTCAAGAGGTGAAGCTTCTAAGAAAAACAAAGGATATAACCAGAATGATTCGTGTTAAAGAATGAAATACGAAGAATAAAAAAAAAACTTCAAATATTTAATTTTAACAAAAAATAACAAGAAATAGAATTACATAAAAAAAAAATAGAACAGGATGGAAGAAAATAGATTAGCCTAACTTAAAAAAAAGAATGACACCGTCATCATCATCACCATCTTCACAACACGGCATAGGCAAGATGCTGCCTCTTCCACCTTCAAAGCTCCTCCAGCCACCTCTTCATTGGTCTACCCACACACCTGTGTCCTATAGGTTTGTATGTCCAGACTTGTTTGACCAGTCCGGAATCTGACATTATTTCCAAGCGTTCTTACCATCGTCGTTTGTAATATTTTAATTTCTCATTCAGGTTACAAACTTGTAAATCTTCTCTTATAGTCTCATTCTTAATACGGCTAACTGTAGAACACCTTTTAACTCCTGTTAAGAATGCCATTTTTGAGGCCTGTATTTTGCTGCCTTGTTTCTTGGTAGATGTTCATAATTCACACCCATAAGACAGTACAGGGACCGCCATAACTTTGTAAAACTTTTATTTTGTATCTCGACGTTTAGAAATGTTTAGAAACAAACTTCAAGTATTTAGATAACTTAAAAAAAAATAAAATACAGTTAAGTAGGAAAATAAATAGAAATATACGAGGGTAGGCTGAAAAGTAATGCACACATGCTTGTAGAACACGAACGAAAAGAAATAGCAAGATGGGGCAAAAAGTAACTAAAAGTACATTTCCTTAGCTTCAAAATTATATATTTATTTTTCAACATAGTCGCCGTTAAGTCTAACACATTTCTCCTAACGCGTAACAAGTTTTTTTATGCCGTCACTGAAATATTCTTCCGACTTTTCTCGAATCCAGGACGCGACAGCTGCCTTCACCTCATCGTCCGAGATGCAATGATTACCCTTGAGGTCTCTGTTGAGTAGAGGGAAAAAACAGAAGTCGCAAGGCGCGAGATCAGGGGAGTAGGGAGGGTGTGGTATCGGTTCAAACTTCAGGTTTCGCAGAGCCTCTTAGGTTGCGCGCGAGGTGTGTGGACGAGCGTTGTCATGTTGCAAGATTATTGGCGCCAGGCTGCCTCTATATGGTTTGCGATACGCTTTTGAGTGATTCGCCGGTCATTTTGAATCAAATCGTCGACGAGTTTGCGATGTTCATCGTCTGTGGCAGTGATCGGACGTCCGCTGCGTTTTCCGTCATCAATTACGGCTTTTCCAGGCTCGCAACCACGAAATTTTATTACCCATCGATTCACAGTAGACTTATCAACAGCATCGTCACCATAAACAGCCTTTAAACGACGATGAATCTCATTAGGAATCACATTTTCAGCAGTTAAAAATTCGATAACCGCACGCTGTTTAACTCGCGTTGACATAGCACTACAACACGTCTCCATACTTCTGCTACTTAAAGCGTACTGTTGTACGAAACTCCTTCAAGCTGCGCATGCATTTGGAGGGGGAATGTTACTCCCTAATGCCACCAGGTGCGGTTCTGTAGGTAATTTTGTTCGTGTTCTACAAGCATGTGTGCATTACTTTTCAGCCTACCCTCGTATTATACGAATATAATATTAGGAAAATATTAGGCCTACGAAAAATTGCAGAAGGTTGGAAGTTAAGAAGTAATGATGAAATATATCAAAGTATAAAAAATATAACAGAAACAATGAGAAAAAGAAGACTATTATTTTTTGGACATTTATATAATGGATGACAATAGCTTAACAAAGCACATCTTCAAACATTTGTGGGAAAAGAAGTCGACATAAGTTGGATTAAAGAAGACCAAAAGGATTTAGAAAAAAATAATATAAACGCAGAACAAACAATTGAAAGAGAAGTTTTTCGGACAAAAGTGTTAAAAATGGAAGGAGTCCAGTGTAGGAGAAAGAAAAACGCAGGTTCAAAATGGACTGCAGGCAGGAAGAAGAGACATAGTGAAAAGATGAAAGAATATTGGAGAAAAAGGAAAGAACAAGGAACAAAGAATTGAAATTGGCATGTGGTCCTCAGATGGCCGAAACAAAAAAAATTAAGTAGAAGGGACAACTGTAAAGGACATATGAAAATAAATTAGCCTACATTGAAAAGAAAGACTGTATAAAAGAAAAGAAGAAACTTACGATGACCAAGAAAAAGATGGAAACGTAACTTAGCAACAATGCCTAAAATGTGTGAGATGATGAAGATGATGATTTACGTACGTACATATGTAAAGAACAAACACACATGCACACTTACACATTCACACGCGTGTATTATATGTATAATGTAAAGAATAACATTTGTAGCAGGGAAGGAAGAGACACGTGTTCGTAAAGCATGCGGTGCCCCCACAAATCTTATCAGTCTAAATATTAGTCCAAGGGATTACCGCTAATATAAGGTTTACACAGAAATTTAGTATTTTCAAGTTTGTTTTACATAATTCTTTAATAGCAGCAGTAACCCTCGGGCTAAATCCTGCGCAGGGATTACATAGTAATTTCGGCGCTAATACCTCTGAGCGGCGGTGGCGAGCTCCAGTAGTAGTAGTACTACATCTTGCAGCTTACGCATTAACCCCCCGTCACTGCTCCCCCACCTCCTACACTACGCGCAGTCATCCCTCTTGTTTATGCTGCCACACTTATGTCTCTCTCTTACTCCGTATTATTTATTTGTCTCCATGTCCGACTTTCCAATGATTCCTTCTGTCTATTGCTTTCTGTCTTCCCTAGGTACCTTTTCTCTCTGCCTGTCTGTAACTCTCTCTCTCTCTCTCTCTCTCGGTTTCTATATATTTCTTTATCGGTGTCCCGCTGTGGTCCTTATTGTACACTTTATTTGTTTATCAGTCGTCTCTTCCTCTCTCTCTCTCTCTCTCTCTCTCTCTCTCTCTCGGTTTCTATATATTTCTTTATCGGTGTCCCACTGTGGCCCTCATTGTACACTTTATTTGTTTATCAGTCGTCTCTCCCTCCCACTCTCTCTCTCTCTCTCTCTCTCTCTCTCTCTCTCTCTCTCTCTCTCTCTCTCTCTCTCTCTCTCTCTCTCTCTCTTATCTTAATCAAATAGGTTTCTTCTGCAAGTAGTGTATTGCGTTTTTGTTGTTTTAAGACCTGACGCACGTTTCATTGAAAAATATCAGTATCAACAGAGGTTTCTAACTAACTCAATAAAAATCGAAATAATTCAATTTAAAATATTTACTTACAAAACTCTGATGATGCTGATATTTTTCAGTGAAACGTACGTCAGGTATTAAAAAGACAAAAACGCAATACACTACTAACTTACAACAGAAACTATATTCATTAATATAAGAATATTATATAATTATGGCAAGAAAATTTTATATGTATGTTACGGTTTTATGCGTCACGTACGCACCCAAACATTACAGATGGGCTCGGCTGGGACAGCCGAGGAACATGTAGAACGTTCTGTGATGGCGTATCAGTATCTTCACTCTGCCTGTGTGTCCCTTTCTCTCTGTTTCTATGTCTTTCTTTATCTGTCCCGCTCTGTCCCTCATTGTACACTTTATTTATTTATCACTCGTCTGTCTCTCGCTCTCTTTCTCTCTGTCGTTTCTGCCCCCTTATCTTTCTCTCTGTATGCAGGTGCAGACTTTACATTAAGAACTATATCTCCGTCTATTTCCTGCTTGCTTTCCTTCCATGAGTTTTTTGTCTTTGGTATGTCTGTGTGTACCTCCATCTTACGCTCTATATTTCTGTTATTATTATTCCGGTTGTACAATGTTTACACACTTTCCGAAACCAAAGATTACAGAAGTGATTGAATTGTCATCTTCCACTGCTGCTTGTCATCTGCCACTATTACTACTTATTACACGGATCCCCGCCACACATGTTGCCGCGGATACATATCCGCGTACTACAATGTTCTTTCCAATTCGCGTCTACGTCACACACGCATACACACACGACTATGTTGATCGATCACCGACTTAACCTGTATTTATGAGGATACATTGTATTATTATTGATCCGGCTGTATAGTGTTTAGACATTTTCTGGAACCAAAGATTAGAGAAGCGATTGAATTTTCATCTTCCACTGCTGCTTGTCTGTCAAAAGATCTTCTTCAATTTCTCGTTCCCTCAATATTTTTTTTTTTTTTATTTATTACTACAACTAAGTTTCCACTTATCTAGTGGTTTTCATTTCATAAAACTATCACTTTTTGTTAGGAATTATTCCACTGAATAACCCTAGTGTCTACACTCACTTTTCACGCGGCATCAATGCTTACTGCACCAGGTACCAAGGTTTTGTCCTTTTACGCTACTGTTATCCAACATTTGCAGCACAGCAATGTTGTCATGATTGTGAAGTCTGTGTTCATGCTTCACTGCTGTAATTCTTATTTCTTCAAGGACAGTATTCATGTTAAGGTCTTTGTGACTATTGTCATTACGAACATACCACGGTGCATTTATTATTTTGCGTAGTACCTTGTTCTGAAAAGTCTGTATAATTTTAGTATTAGTTTTCTTGGTGCAACCCCAGATCTGCGACCCATACGTCCATATACGTCCATATTGGTTTCAGCACTTGTTTGTATAAGAGTAGCTTGTTATATATACTTAGCTCAGAATGTCGTCCTAGCAGCCAATACATTTTCCTGTACTTAATATCAAGTTCTTGTTTTTTCTTTTTAACATGCACCTTCCAGTTTAGTTTAGTATCAAGCCACATTCCTAGATACTTAGCTTCATTTTCACATGAAATCACTTGTGAATTGATTGTTATAGGTACTTTCGTCACTTTTTTATTTGTGAAAATTACATAGGTAGATTTACATTCATTGAGCTTCATGCGCCACTTTTTGGTCCAAGCGCTGAATTTATCCACAGATTTTTGCAGATTTACTGTTGCTACTTCAACAGTTTCTGCAACAGCCATAATAGCAGTATCATCTGCAAAGGTGGCCATGGTTGTATCTTCATCTTGTGGTATGTCTCTGGTGTATAGCAAGTATAACATTGGTCCAAGAACACTTCCCTGCGGCACACCAGCAGATATTTTCTTAAATTTAGAATAGTCGCTACCACATTTGACACGGAGAGTCTCTCGTTCAGGTACGACTTCAAAATCTCACAATACTGTCTTGGAAGATATTGCTGTAGCTTATATTTGAGACCTTTATGCCACAATTTATCGAACGCTTGGGAGACATCAAGGAAAATGGTAGAACATACTTTCTTTTCTTCTAGTGCATCCTCAATTATTCCAGTTATCCTGTGGACCTGGTCTATTGTTGACTGTTTGGTTCTAAATCTAAACTGATGGGTGGGAATCAGCTCTCTCCCCTCTAAAATAGGTTTCAAACGCTTAATCAGTAATTTTCAAACACCTTGGATATTATCGGCAGCAAAGAGATGGGCAGGAAATGTTTCTTATCGTTTAGATCTTTCCCAGGCTTGACAATCATTATGACTTTGCCACTTTCCACTGTCTTGGAATATATTTTAATCTAATAGCTGCGTTAATAAGGTGCAACAATTTAATAAAGCCTTTGTTAGGCAATTCTTTCAGTATCTGTCCTGTAATCAAGTCATATCCGGGAGCTTTCTTAGCACTCAAATTGCTTTTGATTACTTGTTTGAGTTCTGTAAGTGATAGCTGACTGATTTCTACACTGTCGTTTCTTGAACTTGATACAATTCTTTCATCAGCCGTTTGCTTAGGGAGTGGTTGAAATGTATTTTCTAAATATTCTGCGAATATCTCTGCTTTTTCTTTATCGCTCCTTGCCCATTTATTATTATCTTTTCTAATGGGTGGTGAATGCACTTTAGGTCTTTTAATCCCCTTTGTAACCTTCCAGAGTGAATACTCTTATCCTTTTCTGCTGTCAATCCCTGGAGATACATGCTAATATTTTGATTTTTAATATTTTTAAGAAGATCTTTGAGTTTATTACTCAAGCGATTCAGTATTGTCTTATCTTGTGGTGCACGACTTTTGTGCCATTTTTTACGTGCTTTTCTCTTTTCTTTAACCAGCTGATGTACTTCCAGAGGATAATTAAAGTTAACATTATTAAACTTCCTTACTTTATCAGGTGTATTGTGCCATGCTACTTGCTGTATATTATGTACAAACAGATTTACTTCCTTTTCTAGCTGTTCTGGTGACCGAAGAGGCACCTGGAGTTCAATAAGGCTTTCAAGCTCAATTCTAAATCCATCCCAATCAGTTTTACAAGTGGTCAGTCTGGGTTGTTTCCTTCTGTATCAGTGTTTCGCTTATTGTCAGGATGACAGGTGTATGGTCTGAAGTAAGATCACTGCAATCAGTAACCTCAATATAATTGTTAGAAAGCCCTTTAACGACAAAAAAGTCAATGAGTTCAGGCACTTTCTTCAGGTCAGTTGGCCAGAATGTTGGTTTGCCTGACGAGTAAAAATCACAGTTCTCCTCCTTACCTGCAGCATACAGCATTTTGCCTTTTGGGGTACTAAGTCTTGATCCCAGTAGGTATGTTTCGCGTTAAAGTCACCACCAACAACAAAATGGCTGCCGAGCGATTGTAACAAATCCAGATAATCACTTTTCAACAAATTATAGCGTGGAGGACAATATATAGCTGAAATATTGATCTTTTTATATTTTGTTTGCACACATACTGTAGTCACTTGCATTGTTTCAGTATCAATTTTTACATCTTCAGTGTGCTTAACTGAATACTTAATAATCACAGCTGATCCACCCCTAGCTTTATTAGAGGGGTGAGTGCTATGATATATTGCGTATCCTCTTACTTTAAAATACGTCTGTTTTGTAAAATGGGTTTCAGATATTAAAAATATATCAATTTTTTCTTCCCTTAGAAAGAGTTCCAATTCGTTGATTTTATTAACGAGCCCATTGGCATTCCATATTGCAATTCTGAGGTAGTGGCTCATTTTCTCCTGTTTACACTTTTCTTTCCCATATTCTTCTCCAGCTTATTCAGCCTGTCAAATATCATTTTATTCATAGTACTTTGCTCATCCAACCTGCCAAGTATGAGATTAAGCATTTTAGCATTGAAGGAGTTATCATTTTCTTCATTTCCATTACTTGTTATTTGTGCATAAGTTTTTTGTTCGGAGGTACTTAGTTTACTCTCCTCATTGAAACCCGGTTCCTTTTCATTAACTGATCTAGTCTTTGTTGCCAATTGCTGCTTTTCTTTGAGTGGGTTCATAAGCATATTGCGCCTTTTTTTGTAGTTCCTTGGCTACTTCACAACCCCTGTAATTAGCCGGATGTGCTCCTTGACAGTTTACGCATTTTGGAACAGATTTCCTATTAATGTTGCAATTTTTAGTTAAATGTTTCCCTGCACATTTTACACAACGTGACTCCTCCTGACAGTATGCCTGTGTATGATTGAATCCTTGACACTTTTTGCATTGAGGTATCATTTTTGTGTTTTTCCTCACAGGTTCAATTTTAATTACCATATTTAGTATGGGTTTAATCTTATAAATTTCCTCGACATTCTCTTTGTTATCAAAGGTTAGCATGAAGAGCGGGAGTCCATGCTTGGTAATGACTTGTTCCCCTCGTTCATCTTCATGTATGTTTTTGTTTCTTGATGATATTAACAGCGTCCAATATTTGATAACCTCTATTACGTAGATCTTCTTGTACATCTTCTATTGTGCATAATGCGTAAAGTCCTCGCGCCATTACTCGTATTGGCCTTTCATTTTTATTTTCATATGAATACCACTGAATTTTTTCAATATTTAGTTTCTGTGCCAATGATCTATATGTGTCAGAGTCTGAGACCTTAATTTTCCAAACATTATTATTTAATGTTGTGACCTTGTGATCTTTTCCTGCGATTGATTTGAGGAGAGAGTGCAACCTGTAATAATCCGTTAGCCCAGTTACATTTATTGGTGGAGGCAGTTGCTCCTTTATTTGTGCTCTTTTTCTGACGTGTATTTTTGATTCACTCAGACTTGGTTGTTCTACTTCTGGAGAGAATTCAGCTTTTCTTTTTTTTCGAACTGTTCACAACTCTTTCTTTTTTACCTTTTTTTAGCATCCAATCTGTTTCTCGGCTCAGTTCTTCTTCATCAGTATAATTATCTATTTGGCCAGAAATAGCATTTGTTTCTCTCAGGTTCACAGCATGAGAACCTTTTTCTTCTTTTAGGGCTACCAGTTCTTCTTTAACTCCTGATAGCTCTTTTTGTAAAGAAGTAATAATAGCATACATTTTGTCACTCTGAACAAGTTGTTTTTTAATTTCCTCATACAATGCAAACTCCATCTCCGTTTGCAGATCATTCTCATCCAAGTTCAGCTGCTTCGATGGTTCTGCCCTTAGGATCTGTAGTTTCTGATTTATTTCAGTTTCTTTTGATGATGAGATCGATGCAGACCTAGGCCTTGGCGGTGACCTGCAAATGGTATCTCTTCTCTGAAATGGATTAACTTCTCCAGTAGCTAACCTGAACTTCACGGCCTGGTGATCCACCGTGAGTTCTGAGCAGTCGCTGGCTAACGGTCGGCGGGAGCCCGCTCGCTCACTCCCTACTCCGACCGGTTCTGGGGCCCTCAATATACTCTAAATTTCTTCTATCCAGGTGGTCTTCCTCTTTTCATTCTTCCTAGAGGTGTCCGTTCCATAAATCTCCTTGGCACTCTTACCTGTGCCATTCTATTCGTGTGTCCACAACATTGTAATTTTTTTGTTTGGATAAAATCAAACAATTTCACATTCAATGACTTCCTAAATGAATTGAATGTCCTTAGTGAATCAGTACTTGAATTCAATGACTTTCACAAAATTTAATTCCTTAACTTCATTTCTAATTTTCTCACGTTTGGATAGTCTTGCCAAACGTCACCAAAAGTCTATCTCCAGTGTAATTAATTTTGTTGTTGTATGTTTATTAGTAGATTAAACTTCTGAATTTAGAATACTCTATAGTTCTCTCTTATTTCTTAATTATTTCTCTCGTTCGTTTGCCTCTCTGCCATTTTTCTTTAATCAAACCTCGCCAACAAAAATCGCGCTCTCTCTCTCTCCCTCCCTCTCTCTCTCTCTCTCTCTCTCTCTCTCTCTCTCTCTCTCTCTCTCTCTCTCTCTCTCTCTCTCTCTCTCCCTCCCTCTGTTTTTCTATCGTGGAATAGGCTGGTTAAGAGCGTAGTGCTGTGCAGTGATGAAACGTGGCCACTTGTGCTGAGTCAAAAGATTCAGCGCGAAGTCAGTAATTTTATCGGCAGTTTTGACGTTATTGGCAGTACGAAATTTAAAGTAATAATGAGTGCTGCTCTCTACCCGCGGATAGGAGAGGCTACCGTTTTCGATTTTTCACTGTTTGATCGGTGTTGCCATCTGCTGAGTTTTTGCAGCAGTTTTAAACAGTGCTGCGTCCTGGTGAGAGTTTCCTTACAAACGGACAACGAACGGAAATTTCTGTTAAGGCCTTGTCTCAACATGGAAGCCTAACTCACGGCCTCGTGGAAAATTTCTTCGGTGGAGAGAAGTGTGAAAATCTAGCATCTACATCTTATAACTATGAGATAAGTTTCTTAAACGACTGCGGGTTCGCCGAATAGAGACAAGTCCTGCTACATGACTGAAAGAATGACATCCTAAAAGCTCCACACTCGACACCGAAGAGAATAAGACCACAACAACATGCCAATCATGAGATCGCCACGCTACCAATAAGAGATCATCCTTCTGGGCGCTTAAGCAGGTGAAAAATACCCATTTATAATTCACACGTAGAATCAACATGGCACCAGTTATACATAATCATCAGTTTTTACCGTTCAAGTATACATTCATTTGGATCCCCAATTGATGGGACAGTTTAGTGTGAACACTAAGAATTAATTGTAAAATTTCAATATATGTATAGTAAATTGTCAGTTCAGAGACTGACATGTCTACAACACAGCATCCAACTTAGATTTCCACTCATTTCTTTATAGGGCTTTCGCTACAGATTTAAAGTCAGTTTTGTTATCAGTAATTTTCTCAAGTTTAATTTACTATGCATAAAACACATATTTTCTCTTATTTTTAAAATCTGGTTATGTCATTTGTATAAAAGATTACTGGGGAGGTAGGTGTTTTTTTTAATTAGTTTCAACCAAGCTGTGCATGTCGAAACACTTTTCAACTTGTTTGTCGAAACAAGGTTGTTGAGACAAATTTGTTGAGACTGGTCATAAGTTGAAGAAACATGTCCGTCTCTGACACACAAATGTATTTTTTTTATATAAGGTGCTAATATTGTGCAATTTTCTCTTACATTAATTGGCCCTATTTTAGTCTATATAAATTCTTTATATTAATCATGGTAACTGGGGGGCGTTAATTATTTTAAACAATTTTATTTCTCACCTTAATTAAGTATTTTAGCACTTAGCCACTTAGGCACTTCTTTTAAATTTTTAATGTCCTGGGGACATTTGTATGCAATACTTTATGATACACATGACGTGCAATTAACCCACACCATGGGGGTACATTTATAGAAATATATCTTTAATCCTAATTGGGATTCCTATAAAGAAGAAGTTTAGAATTTATATACACCAGAAGGGTAATAAAAAAAAAGGGCGTGGCAAGAGACCTTTATGTATTTGTATACTATTGTATATGTAATTTGTCTTGTGGAACATGTTATGTCTGTATATTTCTGTGTACATTTTGGGGGATATATATATATATAAATATTATGCATTACTGTACTTTTGGTGGGATATAGGGATTTATTATTAGAATTTATATACACCAGTAGACGAGTATTCTATCTCAATAATCGTGGCTGATCATTTCTTTAAGAAAAATAATTATTTTATTTAACAAGTATAGTAAGTGTCACCTTTAAAGTTCATTTAATTGGATGAGTAATTATTTTAATTATTAATAGTAACTGGGAATGAAATCATTTATCTTCATTAATTTATATACTGCATTTTAAAAGGAACACATGATATAAATTTTATATTTTAATAAATAGTTTAATGGGAGTTTTATTTTGAGGTTCATGATTATTTTAAATTTTCAATTCATTGATGGTGACATAGCAATTATTTTCGTGGATTCAGTTTATATTTTTCAGGTGGCCTTGTTGAGAGGGTATACTTCTTTATTTAACCATTTAAAGGGGAATTCTAAATCACTGTTGTTTTTTTGTTATTTTTATTATATGAGATAGAATAATAAAATGGGATTGTTAATTATTTAATTCTTGAGTTTTTCTTGCAAGTCCCGTCTTACTGGATCCAGCGCAATTTTTAGCTTCTCTAGGCCTTAGCCTAGTTTTAATTAACTTGTAGCCCCTCTTTACAAAAAGAAATATTCTTTTTGTTTCAACTACTCAAAATGAAGTAGGGGTTTCATTTAAGAAGAAGACTTGTAGACTGTTGGAGACGCAATTGAAGATAATCCGGAAAGGGATGAGACAGCATTATAAAGTAGGAACTTACCTGAGTTTCAGATGAACATAGTCACAATCTCCTTTAACTTTCTGGTGCCCTCCACCTTCTGAACGGCCGGTCTGCTCTGGCGTCCGAATCCACGGTTCCTTCCAAAATGGCTAAAGGGGGCTTGCCGCAGAAGAGCCGGAGTCTGGTCCTCACCGACCAACCTCGGGTTTATCCGGAAAGGGGTGAGACGGCATTATAAACTAGCAAACTCCCTAGGTTTCATACGTGGCTCACTATTTAAAACATAAATACGTTGATCATCAAATAAAATCGAATTAAAAATTTTAATATTTTTAAAGCTGTCAGTAAAATTCTTTGTACGTGTGATTCTCAGCATTCTTTCAAGAAATTTCACGACAGGATGACCATAAGTTTCGTTTCTCATATTTTATTTTGTTTGTTTTCTCTGCGACGTTTTGGGTGTAACGACCCGTAACATTCTCTCTACTTAGTTGTTCTTGGCAGCTCTTTGAGGCTAGCATAATAGGCTGAAACACTTGTCAGAGGTTAAGAAAAAATTGTGAAACTACCAAGTGCTTGTGAGTTTTTTAAAAAAAAACTTCATGGTGTCCTTTCAGATAACTATTACATCGTCGTAACCTTTCACGGCCGGATTCAATTTTGTTGAAATTCCTTCTCGGGCTGTTTGGCCGTGTTCCATTGTTTTTACCAAAAACAGACGTTTGGAAAATGCCATCGGCTGCAATAATCAGTGTAAAATTAGAAGTTTGGCTATTGGACACGGGACCTCTCTAGCCTTAACCACAGTACTGTGGTTCACTACCGTCTACCACCTTATGTTAGCAAAACTTCTAATTTTTCACTGATGATGGCAGTCTGTTGCACTGCCGAAACGTCTGTTTTTGGCGAAAACAACAGATTACTGCCAAACAGCCTGGAAGGAATTTTAACAACTATTACATCTCTTTTATAAAACGTATTAAAATAATTTTTGTATAAGTAAGTAAATTTGTTCATTTACTTGGGGAGCTTTGATTTCATTCAAGTAGTTTTTAAGCTATTAGTAAGATACATCAAGCTGTTAGTGTCATTAGTAACAGTTGAAAAAATAATGTAATAACGAATAAAAACTCTTCAATCCATTCATTAATTCATTTATTTATTCAAGATTTTGTATAAAAAATACTTTTAAAATACCAGTTCGTCATGAAATGTTTATATTGTATAAAACATAGTTATCGAAAGCTCAATGTACGATATGTAATAGAAACGTTTTGATATGATGCATTTTAAAAGTCAGATACGAAGCATGTATTCATAAAAATCATGTTCTTCTTTCATATTTTGGACGTAATTAAGTCAGCTTTCGATGTGCAGAGATCTGACAGATCTCGCCTTAAAACGAATGAAATGAAAAAACCTTTGCATATAACACTTTTATGTAAGATAGTTAGTTGGAGAATACTGTTACGCTATTAAAGAACGTTCTACATGTTCCTCGTCTACCCCAGCAGAGGCCAGCTGTATTGTTTGTGTGCGTACGTGACACGTAACATGCGAGACAGTGTCACGGAATACGGAACATTCTTATTCATTCGATAGTATTGTTCGACAAGCTTCTCAACTAGCCCAACGGTGCGTGTTTCTGCCAAGGCCGTGCTGGAGTATCCTCTAGAATTTTCAAGTGCTTGTTAAGGACGCCTATTATGGAACCCTGCAGACTATAAATACCCCAACCCGCCGCTTAGCGATCAGTTATTGTCGTTCGATTTACTTTACACAGTGCGTCTCAAGTGCTGTATTAGTGAAAAATTATTATATTGCAGAATTCTTTATATTTGACATTAGTATTAGCGTGGACAGGTTTCCTTGAATTATTGTACGAGTATAATATTGTTGAATAACTTGTTGATTGCAAACTGTTTAATTGTAATAATCAAAGCTGGTGATTAGTGACTTCATTGATGTCATATATTTTGTCCTCCATTGTGCCATAGGACGATAGACCGTCGTAACAATATATAGTAAACATATTGGTAAAAGTTAAGTTTTAAAAGTATCAAAACCACGTGTGATAAATATAGTATGCTGTCTAATCAACTCTTATTTAAATTAAAACTAATTACACTAAAACTTTATAGATTGCTTAAATATCTAATTTGATATTTGACAAATGTTTTCAAATTAAAAGTGTTGGAATGTTTTTTTTTTTTGAAGGGGCTTGTTATTTTTTGGACCCTTAAATAAAATGTAGTCTCAAGAATTTGAACAAAAATGTCAGTACATTCTAAAACATATAATTTTAACGTGTTGTAATAATAAAATCGTTTTTTCTATTTTGCAGAATTAATCCCTACTTTCCGTGTTGATTTGCAAATGACAGGGTATTTCTGCCAAGAACGTGAATGTTGTTTTGGAGTGGATGGGGTTTCCGACAACTTTCCAAAGAAGCACAAAAAATATTTCTTGTCTTTAAAACAGAAAAATATTAGTCAGTTTTCTAATAAATCGATTTACTGAACAAAACTTTTCTTCCTTTAGTAATTTCATTTTTAACAATCAATGGTGATACCAGTGGCGTATCTAGGATTTGGCTTGGGGGGGGTCCGGGGTCGGTTCTGCGTCATATAAAAGAAAAACAAGTTTATATTACTATAAAAAGTTTAACATTACTATCTTTAAAGTGGCGTGTGATAACATCCTAAAATCAGCCCCACTAAAGTAAACGGTAATAACACATTAAAAATACGTGTTATTAAGACATTGTTAAACTGACTGAATTTATTTTCCTACATTTCATATTTCAAACCTATACCCTAATGTTGTGTAATACTATACCTGTTTGTATAATTAAAAAAATTGCTACTAATATATTAGCGTACACAGCTAAAAAAAATAAAATAATTCCGCTTAAAAGTTAAGAGATTAACAAAATTCGTCAACTTTGTGTCCCTGATGAAACCCCCCTTTCATGACACCCCCCCGTCCGGTCATGTTCGTGCCCCGTAAACACGCCCCTGCGTGATACACAAAAGTGTATGAAATACACCGTTTGATTGCCTTGTATTTTCCTTAATTTTAAAAAATGAAGAGTATATTGCTTTTGAAATACGAGTAAAATAGTTTACGGAATATTACTTTCGTTATGAAAAGCATTATAGAGATAGAAGCATATAAATGGACATGCACATAAAATACTAGTCTCATTAAAATTCTCTTTGATAAGAGGAGGTCATGTCGCTTACCTCTCTGTAATTACTGTTCTGTTTTGCTGTAAATGCCATCATTATTTTACACTTCTTTCAAAGTCGTTCGTTGTCTATTATTACTTGTTTTAGCAGTGCTAAGGTGTCAATGACCGACGGTTCACACACAAAATAGTAGTTATTGAAGGTAAGCCTTTTTATGACTTTTTAGATTGTTATATACTTATATTCGGGCTACTGGCCAAATCAACCGACGTGAGAAGGATAACATGCCATTACTTATGCAGGGCTATTTTGTTTTTGTATATGCTATAATTTTTTGTACAAGTCCTAAAAAAAACTTATGGTAATTAGCAGACGAGCAGGAGAACATAACATATTTGCTGGCTACAGTTAGATCGAGCGAATGGGCACCTTTAAATATTCAGGTGCAATGGTAAGGGAAGATGGCAGGATTGAAACCAAATTAAAGGCCCGTTTGTCGGGAGCCAGTAAACTGTATAGAGGCATTAAAAAAAGTTTCTTGGTAAAAGATATATCTGGAAGGGGGCAAAAGTGGATGGATACAAATCTGTTTGGTTGTCAACAATGATGTGAAGCTGTGCGTCATGGGGCTTAAATGGAAACATGACAGGAAATTCAATCATTGCAGATAAGCTTTTTTAGGAGCTGGAAAACAAAACAGGAAGAGATAGAATATGAAACTTAACCATCCGCAAGAACCTCAGGTCGATACCTTTAATAGACGGATAGAAATCTCACAGTTGGTATTGTTTGGCCACGTATGTAGAATGGAAGCCGAAAGATACCGAGAAGAGCGTGCGAAGATAAAGCAAAATGGGAATAAGAAGAAAAAGAAGAAGAGGAAGACCCATTGTAGAAAGCATTCAATTGAGGAAAGGCGAGAAGCAGTGTGGGCTTGGACCAGACAACCGGTCCGGGATAAGACAAGATGGCGTCCTCTCTGCAAAACCTTGACACCTAATGGGTAGATTCGAGTACTCACTTAAGGAAGACAATTGTTTTGAAAAAGTACGTCTTTGTATATCAATATATATTTATCAGCCTGTATTGGGTATAACAAAAGTATGCTACATTTTTTCAGTCTTCACAACGTTTAAGGAATGGGCTTTTTAAAAAGGTTTTCAACACGCTCAGCGACTTTTGATTTGAAAAATTACAATTTCTTTAAACGATGGCTGTAACGAATTATACGTACGTATTTAAATGTGAATGATAGACTTTTACCATTACAGATAATCTATAAAGAAGTCCAAAGAATCGACACCCAGCATAACGTTAACTATGAATTAATAAATAATGTTTAATTAATAAAGTTGTGTTAGTAGTTAGAATCACAAACAGAATTAATACTGTTGCACACCACTATAGAAAAAATTATTCCAATTAGCGCTTTCAAGGTTCACAACTCATCATCAGATCGGAAATGTGATTTGATGATCTGTGAAGCTTGAAAGCTTTAATCGGAATAGTTTTCTATAGTGGTGTGGAACAATGTTAATACTCAATCAGAATGATCAATATTGCACACCACTATATAAAAATTATATATATTTTTTTTTGAATCGGAATAATTTTTATATAGTGGTGTGCAATATTGATCATTCTGATTGTGATTTCAACCACTAACACAAATTTCTTCATTAAATGTTAATACTGTTTGTAACAAATAATGAATGTTAGTAATAAATTATATTATTATTCCGGCTGTATAATGTTTACACATTTTCCTGGACCAGAGAATAAATTCTCATCTTTCATTGCAGCTTGTCTATCCAAAGATTTTCAATTTGTTTTTTCCGTCGATGTATCTGATTTTCTTCTATTCATGTGATAGGTGGCCTTCCTCTTTCCCTTCTTCCTGGTGGGGTTTAAATCTCCTTGGCAATCTTTTTTTGTGCCATTCTTTTTGTGTGTATAATGGTAATAATAAATAATGTAATAAAATGTCCTGTATCCATGACCTGTCACGATCTACCGAACGACGACGCTGTCACCAAAAACAAGACAGATAGCGCTCGTAGCGGCAGGCTCTGACGAAGCTCTAACGGAGCGAAAGGAGGTTTAGGCCATAAAGTAAAAATTTATAATTCTTATCAATAGTAATTTGTGATCCGTCTCGATAATATTCTATATAGTTAATTAAAGGTTGAAGGTCCACAAGGTGGAAAACGTTTGAAAAATGTATAAAGAAACCGGATATTTAATAATTTTTATTTATGGTTGAATACGTCTCCCATATAGAAAATCGATTTATTGCATCTTCGGTAATCTTTCTTTTTGCATAACCGTGCTGCTGGTTATACGTAAAATTTGGTCTTTTCGAATAAGTTTAACAGTATTTTTTTTTCAAATGCTTTATAGAACGTAGTTAAAACTGTAATTGTAGTGTAATTATTCATTCCCTATTGATTTTCCATTTACAGATGGAATACATTGACATTATCCCCGAATTTTACACTAGTTTCGTCAGATTAGAATAAAAGTATTGTTTGAACTGTATTTTGTGTGTGGGACTGGAGTGGGAAAGAGGCGTGCTGCAAGAGGAGAGAACAAAATTACCCTCACCTGGTCCAGTCATGCAACTACCTGTGGCGTGCTTCCTGGCTGACGGCCACAATTACTTACCCTTTCATTAACCCCTTTCACTAATCTCCCTTTCAGTTTTAATGTTTGATAAACATAAATATTGTCATGTTTGCTGCCTTTACGAAAAATTTACAAACAATATAATTCTTGGATTTCGTTGTCCATGACGTGTCCGTTACTTAACTAAATATCACTATAATATTGACGACTCGGAACACAAAGTTTTTTATAAGTAAAAACGTAAAGTTTTACCTTACAGCCTAAACCGGCTTTCACCTATAGAAGGCTTCATCAGAGGCTGTCGTTAGTAGCGCTGCTCGTCTTGTTGTCGGCGACGAGAAAGTGTTTCGAAAGATTGAAGCTGTGTGTGTGTGGTGAGATGTGTTCGAATAATGCGTGCGATTTGAAACGACATCCTAAACGAACAGACACAATTCAAATCGCACGCATTATTCGAACACATCTCACCACACACACACAGCTTCAATCTTTCGAAACACTTTCTCGTCGCCAACAACAAGACGAGCAGCGCTACTAACGACAGCCTCTGATGAAGCCTTCTATAGGTGAAAGCCGGTTTAGGCTGTAAGGTAAAACTTTACGTTTTTACTTATAAAAAACTTTGTGTTCCGAGTCGTCAATATTATAGTGATATTTATAACAATATAATAATACGAGTTTCTTTTTAATGTTTTAAAACTAAGTTTTACTACTGTGCTTCTTAAACTGCAGAATACCCTCATTATTTTGATTGAAATACACGTATCATTAGATATTATACAGCTTTTCATTTGTTATAAAAGGTACAAAAACACTGATTTCTCTTTTTTAGTAAATAATTACATTAAGTACACGATCACACAAACAAATTCACATATAGACTGTCACACAAATTCTGGAACACTGAAATTTGTGTTTTGTTAAAATTATTACATCAGGGGTCCAGATCTTGTGGATACGCGTTTGGCAATCCCGATGTGACCTAGAATAAAGATTCTCACTTTGCTTCAGCTTGTCTTGGCTGAGATCCCTTCCTTTAGTATTTTCTGTCTAGTCTCTCTTGACCCCGACGCCCCTTTAGCCCCTTTATCTTTTCTGACCCCGACGGTATTAGAGTAATCGAGGGCTAGGATGTCTTCCTTTTTCAATTCTAATTTCTTAATTTTGGGTGGCTTAGGATCTTAGAGTGGTCACTGATGCGGATAGGTGAGCACTGGAAATATTAAGAAACATTCAGTATCAGAATAACTGATAAAAAGCCACCAAATCCTATCTCGGAAAGAGAAGGGTGAGGGCGAATCTCCTGTGCCCCAAAACAGAGGTCTTTCGGCTAAGGTATGGTAACCCTAACAGAAGAGTCTCTGGTCCTCCTGGTAGGCGATAATACAACTGGTCAGTAACCTGTTCATGTAAAACTTTGAAATACTGCTGGTAGTATCCAAAGCAGCCTCGGAATAAGGCCATTGGTAGAAGAGACGTGGGTCGTCCAAGCATGACATGGATGCCGGAAAAGGTTTATATAACCTAATCCTTGAAGACAAGAAGAAGTAGTTAGAATAGTAGTTAAAATTACTATTGAGTCAAAATTACAATTTAATCCTACCCGATGTCTTAGGCTCTCACGGACTTCGTCAACTCTGTTAAAGCTATGAGTCACTGCCCCGGGTATTAGGCCGTGGCCTAATGGTGTTAATTCGAACAGACGTTTCGGCCCCACCATTGGAGGCCATCTTCAGTGTAACGATTGAAAAGGTTACTGGTACTGTGTTTACCAGTTCCCATAGTACTGTCGTACTTTCCCACAAAATTTCGTACTTTACCACAATACTGTGGGAACTGGTGAACACAGTACCAGTAACCTTTTCAATCGTTACATTGAAGATGGCCTACAATGGTGTGGCCGAAACGTCTGTTCAAACTAACATCATTAGATCACATATTAACAATGCTATTAACAGTGCCGACAATGAGTCATAGCTTTAACAGAATTTATTCCTACCTTTAAATTAACATTTGTTATTGTTAATATACCTAGACCTATTTCTAATAATTTTCATAAACCACATATGTGATAGCGATATGTAAAAATTTTGCAACTGTAGTGAAATCGTTTGTAGTTAATTCATGTGAAACCATTATTTTATGCATATGACAAGGTAAGGGTACAGAAATTAGAAGACTAGTTACAGTTAGCAATATTTACGTTCAATAGCATCATACGAGGTTATGGGTTATAGATCTCTGCTACAAACACTAAAATGGCGGCATTTAAGGGCATGTATCCTATAAGATAGTTGTGAATAATCAGATTTTAGATCACGTTAGTCATTTTAATTACCTGAGTTGTGCTATCTCATATGGAACCGATATTGATTGGGCTAGTAAGCTAACGAAATCTGTGGAACGATTTATAGGTTCCTTAAAAATAAAACGCGGAAGGATACCCGAATAAATATTTACAAAACTGTGGCTGTGGACACATTCCTGTAGCTGGTGAGACATGGGCTTTTGTTAAAAGGGGCGTGCAGAAATGAAGTTTCTAAGAGGGACGCAAGGTTATTCTCTCTTATATAGGAGAAAGAACGAGGATATTAGATGCCAATTAAACATTGTATCGTTGCACCAGAAGATTGAATACTACAGAAGGAGAAAGTATAAAGACTTGAACCGCATAGTTGATATCCGTCGACCCGTGGCTGCCTTAGGTTGTCACCTTAGACCTTTTCCGGAACCCATCTTCTCCTTGGTCTACCGACATCTCTCTTCCCAGTAGGGTGATAACCCGAGGCAGCAACAGCTAGACGGATATCGGCCATGCGATTCAAGTGTTCACACCATCTCCTTCTGTGGTCTTCAATCTTCTGGTGCAGTGATATATGGCGTCTTATGTCCTAGCCCCTTCTCCGATCCAAGTGAGAACAACCTTGCGTCCCTCTTAGAAATTTCATTTCGGCTGCCTGAATCCTCCGCAGGTCCCTTTTACCTAGAGTTCATGTTTCACTAGCATACAGTCACAATTTTATACAATTTCGTTCGTAAAACGTCCAACCTGGAGGACCAGGAATTTTGATTTCGGGCTGCTCTTCTCCTACAGAGTTGCTTTCACGTCAGCTGAACGGGTACGGTTGCCCGATCTCAGTAGACTAACTTAGCTCATGTGTGCAGCCGTTGGCCTACTGTAGGCTCCTCCTGCTCCACACTAGATGTACACCCTGCTGCTGATGTGCACCATCCTGCCAGGTCAGGACCCAGGATACCTCCAGGCTGCTGTGACAGACCCCACTAGCATACAGGAATGTGGGGACAGCCACAGTTTTATAAAATTTTATTTGGGCATCCTTCCGTATTTTATTTTTCAGGTACTTATGGAGCGTTCCACAGATGCGTCTAAATTTTGTTAGCCTACTATCGCTATCAATATCAGTTCCATATGAAATATTATAACCCAGGTAATTAAAATGCCTAAGCTGATTTAAAGATTTATATGAATATATAATATTTTTAGACGCTTTGCAACTTTGAAGATATTATTGTGTTCGGTGGAAAAATGTAACTAAAGCAAAAATATACATCACCATCGGTCTTTACAAGTTATACTTTTGTCCACACTTTGCAAGAAATTATATCAAAAACAACATTCCAAGTATTCTTGATATTATTATACGAAGCACAGAGAGGGCAGCGTAGGCTTGCATCCATTTACAACGACAAAACAATGCGCGCTGCTCTGGACTTGACACTGACTGATTGATGCCCAAATTATGGCCAAGCAGCTAAACGTCGTATAACGTAACGGATTTAGTCTTTGTGCTAACGTCAATAACACTGACTTGTAAATTATTTCCATTGTCATAAGAGACCAACTTGAATAATTTTATTTACTAGTCGAAAAGTTAAAAGATATTTCAGTAGTACCTCTGTGTAAACTTATACATTTGTTCCAATTCTTCAACAACATTTAAAAATTTCTCGAACAAATAGTCGGAGCACAACAACTCGATGATTGTTATGTAATAAAACAGGACAACTTGCAGACATATCATTACTTTCTGACATACATATTTTTATTGGTATCCAAGTCACTTTGTTATCTATAAATTAATAAATTACCTTAGACCCGTCGTGTGACTTTCTTTATATCTAAAATAACGAGTTTCGAAACATATGTTCCATCGTCAGATTAATTCACTCAGTTGATGTTGTTAAATGTTAAAATGAGATTACTTTGTACTTGCGCGCACACGTACGTATGGGTGCGCACCCTTTGAAGGCCGACCGGATACTAAAGTTGTCTATGAATGTTTGTGCAAGTTTAAGGCTGTATCGTATAGCGGGTTTGATTTACAGTTCAAATGATCATTAAATATGAAATCCCGGCTGTGTATGTTATTGTAAGCTTTGAAAATTTCAAACTCCTTTAAAGCGTTCATGTACTGGCCTTTATTGCAAACGTGTAAGGTTTTCAAATTTGATGCAAAGTCTGTGTAAGTATGATTGCTTGAAATTAAATGTCGCGCATAGTTGGATTTTATGTTAAGTAAAGTTCGATTTTTAAATTTTGTTTTGGTGCGTGTTCGTTATATCTTTTTAGGAAACCCCTCCCAGTTTGGCCAATATAAAAACAATTCCAATCATCACACGGCAATTTATATATACCTGTGTTCTTTTCTAATGACGTAATACTATTATTAGGGTGGAGTATATTCAGTATATTGTTATTTCTCTTGAAAATTGTAGTGACGTTAATTTTACTTAACGTGGAGGATACAATATTTGGCATTATGTCAGTATAAGTGGTTGTAACATACGTTGGTTTTACGTCTTGCCCTAATGTTTTTGAGAAGGTCATCAACTAATGAGCTGTTGTAACCATTAGCCAAACTATATATTTTATAGTGTTTAACTGATCAAGGAAATCCTCCTCATTGACAGACAACCTGAATTTGTCCGTTTAATAAGTAGTGGGGTCTACCTCTCGTAAGAACCAATACTGTGTTACTGTGAAGCGTACACATAGTCTCTGTCTGTATTTGGAAGAAGGTAAAGACAGGAAGCGAGAGAGAGAGAGAGAGAGAGAGAGAGAGAGAGAGAGAGAGAGAGAGAGAGAGAGAGAGAGAGAGAGAGAGAGAGAGAGAGAGAGGAATGAAACGAGGTATACAGTGATAAGCCAATGAGAGCGAAAAAGTAAACCGGTTGTAACTGTAAAGCATTACGCGGCGGTAGATAATTAGTCGAGGGGTAATTAGCTCTGAAGTGTTAACACTGAAATTGCGCTGTAATCCCTGTATAGCCGGAGCGTTTGTTGTATGTAGGCAGTAAAACACAAAAAGTGAACTTTGGTTATTAATCTCCCGTTAGGTTGGTTAGTCGTAATACCTTGTAGTTATACTACATTGTAGTGATAATGAAGTGTATAATAATGACGATGACGAGTACTCTGATTGTTGTTGTGACGATGACGTTGATGAGAATATTGGGACCGTTGGGTACATTCTACTTTATGCAGTCTCCCACATTGACAGTGCAGCAAACAGTTTCTGTCTTGGTAACGTTTTGAGTAAGTACTGTACACTCAAGATAGCTGTGATAAAGGTTTTGGGGAAAGCGTAACGAAGCGCTTTGTGTCTGAGAGTGGAATCCACTCGGTCTATTGTACGCAGCGTAATTTAATCTTGGAAATGGGCGAACGGGAAACGCGGCGGTAATGGCGATTAGTCTCAACGGTACTGACTGCCGCTGCCGCTGCTGATAGCCAATGAACCTTAACGACAACACCACCGGCCGAGTACGGCCCCTAAGTGACAGCATTTTTATTATATAACACGTACTTTTCAAATAATAAAACATTAGAAGTACCTTATGATAATGTGATGTATTTATAATATTGTAACGACATTACCGACATTCTACGTGTTTCTCGGCTATCCTAGTGGAACCAGCTGTAATGTTATGTGCGTACGTGATTCTTAACATGCGTTAGCCAGACTGTTCCAGACTTTGTCGGCCGCGCGCATTGTGTCAAGGCCGCAAGCAATTACGCTCTAGTGTAGAGTTGACGCGTATTATGGATTATTCTGGAACACTTGTGCTATATATTTAAACAACGACAGCTGCCGATTAAGGTCAGTCTTACGTCGGCAATTACTCATATGAGTTTGAGTAGCGATTTGTTCCGGTGCGGTTTGATGCATTGTGGCGAAATGTTATGTGTTTTATAATTGTGCAGGACTCTGTTAGTTGACTTTTTTATTGTGTGTGAACAAGTTTTATTTTATTTGTTGTAAAAGAGTATCTTGTTGATCACAAACTGTTTAATTGTGATAATTATAGCTGGTTTTTAGTGACTTAATTGGTGTCTCGTATTTGGCTTTCCACTGTACCATACGACGATCACTAGACCGTCATAACAATATATACACACACTTATTGCTTACTAATGGTACCTATAATCTCAATCTGCTACTGTGGCGTAATCATTGTTCATAACCTAAACGTACCATAGGTATGATGTATAATAAAGTTGTAATATATTTCATACATTGCCTAGTCATTGCATAGAGTGCCTAACGTCTTCTGGGTAATGTATAGAAGACAATGTGAGCGCTATGGTTTCATGTCATAACATAAATCCCCCTCCCACGCCCTGTACCACTGTACTCGCCAACCTCCCGCTGATCTTCAGTAACGTTCGAGATGTCGCAACCGCGTGCTGAGTCTAGTGGTAATGACCGCGTTGCTTTGATGCGAGTTCGATTTGACGCTGACATATCTTAGCTTCGAAGTTCTAGTGCTAAAACAGTGTTTTCTCGGTGACGGTAACTATCATAAACTAGTGTTGGACGTCCATGCTGCTAAGAAGAAAAAACGGAAGACCCACGGGATTGCTGGCTACTGAATATGTACGATGCTTCTTGAAAATAAAATCAAACTAATTCATCCCCTCAAAGAAGGTGATAGTGCTATTCAGTTTTATGTCAGTGATACGGAGTTGTTTGATGTACTGCATGAAGCCCACTTAGCGATATGCAATGGAAGCAGAGACAGAATGTTAAAAGAAATTTCTATTAAGTATAAAAACACATCATGATGTTGAACTATATCTTCATTTGTGTGAACCTTGTCAAAAAATCAAAAAGGTGTAAAAAAGGTTATAGTCGTAAAACCAATAATTTCATCCGAGTTTAACTCTCGTTGCCAGGTTGACCTCATCGATTTGCAATCACAGCCAGACAGAGATTTTAAGTTTGTTATGGTTTATCAGGGCAATTTGACCAAATTTGTTGTCCTTCGGGCCCTCAAAACAAAGACTGCTGAAGAAGTTGCGTACAAGATTGTTGATATTTTACGCTATTTAGAGCACCATCTATTTTACAGTCTAACGGTAGAGAATTTCTAAAAAAATTGTAAATAATTTGAAAGAGTATTGGGCTTCATTGAAAATTGTTCATGGTAAGCCCCATCATTCACAAAATCAAGACATTGAAAATATGATTGCAACTTGGATACAAGATGAGAAAACCAATCAATTGAGTGAGAGCCTACGGTTCGTTGATGAAAAATAGAGCCTTACATTCTGGCATCAATCGATCACCCTATGAAGCTCTCTTTGGATGTAAAGTTAAGATAGGGCTTACTAGATCCTCGATTCTCCATGATGTGTTAGAAACTCTTGAAAGTGAAGAAGATCTCGAACAAGTCATCAACAATATACAGACTACACAAAATACCGATACCACCATAACTGAATCTATCGACCCTACAATGCCTAACCTAACTCGGGTAACAGAACATGCAAGCACTTCAACTGTAAGCAATTGATCCTGTAGAGCATTCTAAAGCAGCCAAAACCACCGACCCAAATCCCCCTTTAGACGGAGCCCAATAATCCCTCCCAAATCCGACAACGGCATGCTATGTTTGTTCAAACGAAGCTTTTGGTTCTGAAAAGTGTGTAGAGTGCTGCAGAGATATGCATAGTACGTGTGGACAATTTTTGAACCCTAGTGGCAATAGTGAAGATAGGTGAGACGATGGCAAGAAACTGTGTACTCTCTGCTTCAAAGTAAAAAATACAACTGAAGAAAGAAAAAGGTCAAAATCATTTCTAGAACTTCAGGCAAAGAAGATGAAATCTGATTCTGACAGAAAATTTCCACCAGATCCTGTGGGCGCGTCTGTTCGTGTTCCAATTCCTGAAGTAGAAAAGGGGCGGGGAGATCTTCAAAACATCCTAGCAATCGTCATGAGTGTGACAGAAGACGGATTTTACAAACTGGAAACCACTAACGGATTGTTACAGCACGGCAGCTGTACAAAAGATCACAGTTCGCTTATACCCAAGGCCACTAATGGGGGTTGAAGATGTTACTGAACAAGAAACCGCACTTCATTCTCAAAGGATCCGGACAAGGGTTCGTAAAATGTGTGTGCAAGACTAAATGTCAAAAAAAATGTAATTGTGTAAAAAATAAACAAAAGTGTACTTCAGAATTTTACAGCGCTCTTTCTTGTTGTATTAAGTAGAGTATATTCCATATATTTATAATTAATAAACACCAATAATATAATAACCAGATTGGTTTAAAAAATTCGATACAGTATAATTCTAATAAAATAGCATCCGAACGTAATTAAGTAGAGAATAGATAATCTCGAAATATCATACAAAGTCCTCCTCTGTGTAAAATCAAAAAATTATGTGTGATTTTGTAATAAAACGTTTTCAATTTGAACGTAGTAAGCATATTTTACACTTCGTCTAAAGAATCACTGGCATTACATAGAATGCCTAGGAAATGTACAGAATACGTGGGGAAAGTATAAAGGACATTTGCAAAGTATGCTATTTTATACTTTGCCAAAAAACTCCAGGCATTGTATGAAATGCCTAGGTATTCTATAAAATGACTGGATTACATACTTTGCCAGTAACATATACACTGTGCACTCGCGGTCACTGTATTTTAAAACAGTTACTACTTACAAAAAACGAATTCGTAAACACCGATTAATGATCGTGAAACGTACGTTTGTATCCAAAGTTTCTCGAGAAGAGAGTATATAGACCTGAATATAAACATAAACAGTCCACAATAAAATCAGTTCTCGAAAAACTTTACACGAAACAATTTGAAACAAATCGATTATTCCTTAATTTACAGAAAACCTCTTGATTATTCAGATTTTGTGTGTGCAATTTGCGTTAGGTAGAATTAATATTATTATAAATTAATAAAATATACTTTTAGAAATATTTGTTACATAAAACCATATGTATTATATGTAAATCTTGCAAAAAACAATCAAGGGTTAACTGCAAGAATTATATTATATAATAATAAATATAATAAAAAATGGAAAGTTATATAAATGCAAATTTAGTAAATACGTCTTTTTAATACTGTCAATTAGAATGCCACAACAATTTAATTTTTATACAACAAAGTTTTTTTCTGTCATAAGCACATTCCACAGAATGATACTTCATTGTCAACGACTAGCGAAAAACGTATTACGAATAAATTGTGTATTTATATTAAAATTGTGTTAACAACGAAAAATTAATAAGTACGTTTTCCAATATTGACAAATAAAATGTCAAAACAATATTTGTTTTTTTTTCACAACGAGTATTTTAATTTGATTTTAACTCACCATTTCACTATACGATTTTTCATTACCAAAGGCTAGAAAAACATTAACGAATAATTTTATTTGCAGAAATTTTTAAGTACTGCGGTTGTCATATTTATATAATCATCTATGTTGACGTTTATATTGAAAATGTATAGTGCTGGAATTTTATTTATTTGAATTGTTCTGTTAATGACATTTAAAGTTTTACATAACTTACTTTGTTTTGTTTATATTTTAGTTGATTATGATAAAATATTGAAAACTCACAAAAAACAAATAATTTTAATGTCAGTAAAAAAGGGAATCCTAAAAATTTATGAAGTGTCAGTTCATTATTGACAATTTCAATTATTTACTAACATTTCAATTACTAATAATTTCAGTTGACTGCCCAAAAAAGCTGCACCACTAAAGTACATAAATTGAATTACAAATCAACTTTCACAATTTTTAGTCTTAAAGAATGCAGAAGGATTTTTCAAAACGTACATTATACGAACGTAATAACTACATAAAAAGGACACTTATGTATGATAACATATTATTGTAACAACTACAATATTTCATATCACAAGAAACATTTAAGAACATAGTGTTATGATGGTCTCACTGATTGTCGTATAGTATAGTGGAAAACAAAATACAAGACACCAATTAAGTAACTGAAAACCAGCTTTAATTATCACAGTTAACATTTTGTAATCAACAAGTTATTCAACAAGATTATTCTATTACAACAATTCAAGTTAATTTATCCACCTAAATAATAATGTTAAATGTAAAAAATTCCGCACAATAATTAATTTTTACTAATACACCACTTGCAACGCACTGTGTAAATCGCCCGACAATAACTCGAACCTCACTTGTAGAATCGCCACTTAAACTGAATCTGAGCGTCGCTGAATTCTTATATTTATACCCCGCTGTGGTTCCAGAATAATCCATATTCAGCAGTACTAGAAAACAGTAGAGCGCAATTGCTTGCCGCCTTGAACACAGTGCGCGTGGACCGTTGAAGTCTGGAGCAGCCTTGGTCAAGGTAACGCATATTAAGAGTCACGTACGCACAGAACGTTACAGCTGATTCTGCTGGGATACCCGAGAAACATGTAGAACTTTCTGTAATGGCGTAACAATAGTTATAAGAGAGACGGTTGAGCACATAAATTAATAATTATAAATAGTTCAAAAGAATGGAAAATTTTATAGGTCTCAATTTATAATACAAACTTGATATTGTATATATTTTATTCGTTGGCTTTGAGAAGGCGTTTAGAAATTTGCTGTGGGAAATATTAAAAGAACGGGGATAGTCACGACAACTTATAAGAACTATATAAGGCCTGTATAACACAAAAAGAGTATACATAGTTACCGTTGGTCTCCAGATCACTGTATATGATTAAATAAATAATTACCTTATTTTATCCACTAAGTGATCTTCTTTTTCTTTTTAATTACTACATGTTTCAAAAATATAAATCCGAAAGCGCCTACTTTCAGAGGACTACCAAAGTTACACAAACCTAATATACCAATACGTCCTTTAATAAATCATACAACTGCCCCAAGCTATAATGTAGCCAAAAAGCTACAAATAATCATCAAAAACAGCTTAGTAATGGACAACATACATAGCGTAAAAAATACAATAGGATTTGTAAACAAAGTTAAAAACATTAAAGTACTGCCTAACCATAAACTGATATCTATGGACATAGTGAATTTGTATACGAACATACCCGTGCTAGAGACGATAAATATTCTCAAGAGACTTTTAATCAAGACAAATGTCTTAAAACAGATACAAATTGATGAACTTATATTTTTATTGAAAATTGTTGTGCAACAGAATTACTTTACACACGACAATAAGTTTTTTATCCAGGAAAATGGGCTGGCCATGGGTTCACCGGTGAGTGGAATTTTAGCGGAGATTTACATGAATCATTATGAGAACAAGTATATACTATCTGACCAAAACAAGTTATACAATAAAATCATCTCATACACACGGTACGTAGACGACACATTTTTAATTTTTGGTGGTACTCTTAGACAGATAGACGGATTGCTTACTTTTTTGAACGGCATAAACAGTAATATTAAATTCACTATGGAAGTAGAACATAACAATATGTTGAATTTCCTGGACGTAACCACATATAAACGTAATAACCTCCTTAGCTTTAAAATATATAGAAAGCCAACAACAACTGATATAGCCATACATGCTAGTTCCAATCATCCTTATACACATAAAATGGCAACTTTTAACACACTGGCACATAGATTGACAAATATACCGATGGACATAGAAGACTATAACGATGAAATTAATATAATAAAACATATAGCGATAGTGAATGGTTACAATAGTAAAATCATTGATAAAATAATATATAAACACGCTAATAAATTAAAACGATTGGACAAAGTTAAAGATAAAACCCAATATGTTTCTGCTAGATATACAAACATACTACCTAATACACTACATAATGAATTAAAAAAGCTAGGGATTATTGTCTCATTCAGGACCACGAACAAATTAACAAATATACTTAAGCCTAATACCAAAGCATTACTAGAGGATTGTTCTGGCGTTTATAGAATCCGGTGTAATGAATGCGATAAAATCTATATAGGCCAGACGGGGAGAAAATTTTCCGAGAGATTTAAAGAACATTTACCTAAGAAGTTCCCCAATAATAATGTATCGCATTACGCACAACATCTAATAAACGAAAATCATACATACACTGGATTTAAAGAGAATTTGGAACCTTTACATATAGGTAAAAAGGGTCAACTACTGGATGCTTTAGAGGAATTTGAAATATACAAGGCCTTAAGAAGAAATAAAAATCAGGTACTTAATGAACAGTTATCATTCAAATCAAATAAACTATATGACACAGCTATGAAAACAAACCGTGAATAGCGTGTACGGATCAGTTGAAAGTCGGACTTCGGCCAGTGCACTGGTTCGTTTGTAGCATGTTCCGATACAGATTTAATGTTCAATGTTAATTTATTTAAGTGTGTTATGTGTTTGTGTCGTTGTGAATTTTTAACGAAACCCTAATAATAGGGTAGATTTGCTTTTACCTGAAGATGGGGATATAAGCCCTGAAACATGTAGTAATTAAAAAGAAAAAGAAGATCACTTAGTGGATAAAATAAGGTAATTATTTATTTAACAAAAAGAGTAGCTGTTAAAAATAATTATTGGATATCTAAACAAAAATCTGTCATTCAAGGTGTTAGACAAGGTTGAAATTTATCACCTTTCATTTTTTACATACATATTCACGATCTGGTAAGGAAATGAAAACATTTAGTGAACCCTGTCATTAAGATATCACGAAACACATATTTCAAAGTGCTGTTGTTTGCTGAAGATTTGATTGTAAAGGAAAATAAAGAATCTGTTTTACAAAAATCTGCTTTTAAGCTTCAACAGATTTGCAAAATGTACAATATGAAAATCTCCACTACAAAAACATTGGTAATATCATTTTGAAATAAGGAACCAATAAGAACAAAAATAATAATTAATAATCAAACTGTAGAACAGGTGAGCCATTTTAATTATTAGGGAAATGATATTGGTTACGACAAGAATTATAATATTGATGTTGATTATGATATTAAGCCAAGTCTCAGACAATGAGTGTGACCATCAATCGTATTTTTAGAAGCAAGGTACGTCGAGATACAAAGTTGAAATAGTGTATTATATGATAAGTGCGAATTATGGACATCGACTAAGAAATAAGACAGTAAAGTGCTTACCTCGAAAATGGCGTTCTTAAAAGGAGTTACATGGTGTTATAAACTTGAGCATATAAAGAATGAGGCCGTAAGGAAACAATTGCAAGTTTGTAACTTGAATGAAAAATTAAAAAAATTACAATCAACGTGGAACGAAAACTTAGAAAGAATGCCAGATTGAAGGATGGCCAAACAAGTGTGGAAATATGAACCTCTAGGAGACAGGTGTGTTGGTAGGCCAAGGTAAAGATGGCTGGAGTATCTTTGAAGGCGGAACTGGCAGCGCCTTGCCAGTGCCGTGTTGTGAAGATGATAGTGATGACGACGACGACGATGATGATGATGATGATGATGATGATGATGATGATGATAAAGAATTAAATTATTTTCTTTTTTAGCATTGTGTAATATATGTGTGTAGACCCAGGAGAGACGACTGGTGGATCTTTAAAACGGAACAGGCAGCACGTTGCCAGTGGCTTGAACATTGACGATGTGAACATGACGATGATAAGGAATACTAACCTTTTTCTCTTTAAGCGAGATGTAAGTCATTGTTCCCGGTTCACTGAACACGGCTGTAGTGGATGCAGCCAAAACGTCGGGTGTTTGAACTAATAAACCACGGACTAACAGCCAGGTTAATAAGTCTCATATTCATGAACCCTCTAACCGTTAGATTTTGTGTTCACACAAACGAAAGTGTTTAAGTGGTAAACGTGTCAGTAAAACGATCTTTTACTGATATACTATAATGATTTATAATTTTCAATTGTTACAAAAAAATTTGAACCTACTAAACGTAAGTCTCAGTAGACAAACAAAACAAATATAGTAGTTAAACAAAAAAATGTCACTTCAATTTTTTTATACTTTGTTATCATGAACGGAAAAAAGATGAAAGAAGAAGTTTTATTAAACTAAAAGCATCCAGTGATTTCTGTATGTCCACTTAACACTGAGATCTTTATAAAATCCATAAACAATGTGCATCTAAGTGCCTAACTTACTATTTCATACAGTGTCTCCAATTCAGCCCAGTGATAAGGTAGAGAGGTAGATGACGTAGCGGACACCGTGACGATGGCTTCCGATGTTTAGACCGAAACGTCTGTTAGCATAAACACTAGACCGCAGCCTAACAGCCCGGACAATTGTATTTCCAACTATGTGGGCGCCGGTCGTGAAAACCATAGCAACTCTAATGGTTATAAGATAAACATAATTATCTCCTGTTATAAGCTTACAATACTACTTCACGTGAGTTTACAAAAACAACAATAGAATCTGCCGGGTGCTAAGTGGTTTGTGAGAGCAGACAGGCAGTGAATTAGCGGGAGGATAAGCAATTGTGGCCGGTAGCCAGGAAGTTCTACAGGTAGTCTCGCGCGACCAGATAAAACTAATTTTATTCACCCTTTCTGTTTCAATTCGATGCTAGATGGAAATTCCGTAGTACAAAGGTTTCATATTATTTTATTTTTTCAAAGCCACTTTTGTTAACAAAAGTCGCAGATTTTTAAACCACCAAAATATGGTTTAGCAAAGTTAACATTACTGATCAGACATTTGCCTATGTAATAACTTCAAAGCTCATTAAATTTGTTGCGGGTAATTGAGACTTCAAAACTAACATAATTATCGTATAATCATTTCTTGTGATTAAAAAAGTACTTATTAAATGTCGTCTTCTTAAATTATGGAGTAGATAATCTCACCTGTTCTGGATTTAATAAGATTACTATTTAGAAAGTAAGTTCCGATAGGCTATTAAAGGAAATTAAGAATATATTAACAAACCATTTTAGTTGCTGTTTAAATAACATACCTTAAACTACGTATCTATACAGTTTTCGCCATTTTAGGAACAATTTTCATAGCGAGGCACCACACGTTGTGTACCTTCGTCGGAGAAATTTCCCGCCTGTGATTTGAACCATGTATTAACAGCTTGTTTGACATCGTTGGCCACCAAGGGAGGATTTCTCATGCTTGAAAAGGCGATATTCGCTTGGCGTGAGGTCTGGTTTTTAAGGCGGATGATTAAATTGTTGCCAACTAAACTTTGTGAGGAGATGTTGCGTTGCAGCGGCAGTGCGTGTGCAGTGCCACGATTCATCGCAGTGTCGCGGGTAAGCATCCTACGTCGCTTGCTCTGGCTAGGACAAAGTAAAAAGTCGTATCCATCTTGGTACCATTGAATCGTTCCCTGCTTCTTCTCCATAAATATTGAAAATCTGACGGTTGTTTGAATTTCAATTGTTTTAATGCCTTTCGCATTCAAGAACCGAGTGACATACCTACTTTCACACGCGGTGGACATCTTGAATTTCTTCGACATCGTAAACACGTCCAACAAAGCTTACTCAGTGCACAGTTGTTTACAAATGGTACTGTTGGCTTGCCAATGAATCAACAAACTGGCCGCGCATGCGCAACAGCGTGATGGCATCGATATCGTGGCAATATTTAGAAACGGAACTTACTTTCTCAATAAATTTTCTCGGTCGGACAGATCATTTAAACAGTTAGAATAATTGAATCGATATAAGAAATAGCAATTTTAGAACATTGCTGACTTTTTATGTAAACAGAGGCTACGCAAAACTCCCTTATACAAGAATGAAGAGTCTATTTATCCAACACGATCTGACGTAGCACACAATAAATGCCATCCAATTATCAGTGTCTTGCTGGACAATACACATAATAGGTAATTACACATATCCGCCCAAAGTAGTTCAACATTAATTTACACTATACCACTAAAAAAATACAAAAAAATGATGACGCACAATTAATCTCACTCGTTTTAAACAAAGATAAAAATAATTAAAATCTGAGTCTTCCACGGCCGGCGTCAACTCTGTTAATATTAGTTTGACAACTGTCCGGGGTATTGAGCCGTGGTCCAATGCTGACGCATAAAACAGACGTTGCGGTTCCACCGTTGGAGACAACTTCAGTGTAATGACTTGAGGCATACAACTGGTACGCTCTCTCTTCATCAGTTTCCACAGTAGCCCACTGTGGCAAAAAAAAAATATTTGAATCTATGTAAGTGCATAAGATGGCCTCCGATGGTGGGGCCAGCATTCTGCCCCCAAAAGTCTGTTTTATGGGGCAGCATTGGACCACGGCCTAATAACCCGATGAATTATCAAACTAATATTAACCGAAAATAAAACATATTTTGTATTTAGGTACAGAAATTTTAAAAATAAATGTTTGAGACTTTTTATTTCACACATATTTTTTTAATATGCGCATGCAAAAAGGAATAATATATATTTTTTTCGTATGACCCACTGTAGACTACCTTTCCACTGGTTTCTCCCTTCTTCTCCTCTCCTTCTTCATTCTTGATCGATGTCTCTCCCTCCTTTCGTCAGTCCAGATGGTACCTGTCTTCTTGTTGAGTTTATCCTGAAAAGCTTGGTCATTTTTTATTTCTTTTTGAGTGGCAAGCGTTCTTCAAAGTCTTATTGAGTAACCTGGATTTCTTTTATGTCTTTTTGTGCTTTCAAAACAGTTATTAAACGCTTTGAGTTTTCTGAAATAGTTATAAAGCTTCCCTGTTAATTTATCAGGATCCATTCTTTGAATATGTCCATAGAAAGTAATTCTTGTTTTTCTAATTAAGTCTGTGATTTTGTAATAATATTTATTTTTATGTTTTCGGCTTTGACTTTTAATAGAAACTTTTAAGTCGCTGTAACTAGACTAAAGTTAAGATGTTTCGGTGGAGAGACGGGAGAGGTAATTCAAAACGTTATTTCAAATGCCGATTACAGACAAGAAACGGGCGCGCAAGGAGGCTCGCCTCGTATACTCTATAGCAGAGCAGGTTCCACATTATTTCCCTAAGGTCCACTGGCAGAGTTACAACAAAGCATTATTAAAAATAAAACACGCCCATTCTGTTCCAACCTTCGTCGTGGCAGATAAAATTTTAGGGCACAATTTTAGGACCATCATCAGCACGTTCCCTATCATGACGAGAAGGTTATAAGATTATGCTCCTCACAGATTATTTGTCACATATGTAAAATTTCATGCAGTGTTGCACTTAGCTTTATTACGTGATAGAGTTAAGTATAATAGCTGTTGTAAATAAATAATTATAAGCATACGTATTTACAAACTGAGCTTGTAAGTGAAATACATGTTGTCTGAAAAAAATAAAATTCAACTTGGAATTTTGTATTTAAAATGCGTCCCAAACGTTATACACATTTTTACTTTACTTGTGGCAGTTTAGTAGTAAGTATGTTTTTAAAGTCTTCTTTCGGTATGGACCGCGTCAAAAATGTTTGTATGACAACATTTCACTACTCATTGCAATATGAGTCAAACGTTGTCATACAAGACATTTTTAACGCGGTCCATACCGGAAGAAGACTTCAGAAACATAATGGACACCTGCCGCGGAAGCCTACCTGAGAATATAGTTTAGCAGTAAGTTGTATGTCCCCTTGGTATGTTGCTAGCATATTATTGCGTAGTACGTAACGGATTGTGGGGCTGCCACTTTCTGGCTTAAGGTACAGTCCGATTTTTCTGTCAGTGTTGTCTCCCATAAATTGCTCGTCTTACCAGACTAAAGGGACCAGTTTTCCTTGTTCGACATATGCATAAAGGTCTTTAATTCAGTGGTTTCTCCTTATCACCAACATCATACGTCGTTGACCAACAAAATGACGTCCAGAATTAACACTGTTACAGACCACAATAGAAAAATTATTCCGATTAGCTTTTAAGCTTCACAGCTGATAATCAGATCGGAAAAAATTAAACGTGCTAATCGGAATAATTTTTCTATAGTGGTGTACAACAGTACTAATTCTGTTTGTGATTATAAGCAATGACACAACTTTATTAATAAAAAAATGTGACATACGTCATTAGGAGTAATTACTTACTTTAAGAGCAAGAGGGTTGTTCTAATCATGAGGATGGCTAATTTCTCTTAATTTCAGCAACGATACGATAATAAACAACTATTGTATTATAAGCGGAGAGACATGGGACATTCAAAGTAACGCTAGAGCAAGTCACTCCACTGTTTCTTTGGAACCAGGTTTAATCCTTGTAAAATATGATAAAATAATTACTTTTAACACTTTTTGTAAATACATGTTTAAAGCTTTTATCACGTTTTGTAAATATATTGCGTATAAATGTTTTTATATCAAGTTTCGTAGAATGTACATTTAGTGTAGAAAATACCTATAGGTGAACTCTGAATTTTATATATCATTTGCAAACAATTTGAATGCTCAAATTCTCTCTGAGGCTTTCACTACCGGCTTTAATGTTATGAGAACTTCGGCTTGCCGGGCTGTATTTCTTTCGCCTGCATATGGACTATGTCCAGATTCAGAAACATGCATCCGGCGGGGTGAGTTCATCTTATTGAGTGCTCTTTGGACGCGAGTTGTGGCGAACCAATGAGAATTTGCCTTTCTTTTGATTGGCTGGTGGTGTCGGACAACAACTTCGTGCGGAAACCAAAAGTTTGTAAATATGTGTGTCCTACTCACAGCCACTAGCCTTAACCACAGTTCAGTGGTCACTGATTACGAAACCTTTGTCAGTGTTTGCAGCCTTCTGGACTGAAGATGGCCGTCGAAGGCACAGCCGAAACGTTTGCTCAAAACAACCATGGACCTCGGCCTTACAGCCCGGCAAGCCGAAGTTCTCATTAACTTGAATTCTATTTACGAAACGGACGATATTATAAATACGATGGTGTGGGAAAGCGTTGGTACAAAGAATATTAATCAGACAGAAACGTTGGATATTACGGACAGCAAAAGAAATCATTTATTATATGTGATTAATTGTGGTGGGCTATAATTGTTTATGTACTTAATTATTCTAACGTAACAATGATACAAGCCAAGCTTTAATGAATCACGCGATCAATGAGCTGAATTATTAACAACATCTTGCTGATAGCCAAGAAAGACAAGAATACGGTTATTTATGGTAACAATATCGTTACTATTATGGTACGATTTATTTATGGTAGTTATTTACGGAGTTCAAAAAAAGTCACTTAACAATACATAAAATCAAGTCAATTAACAATTTTTGCAGGCTAATTTATGAAATTCTTGTAATGTAATTACTTTAAAACGCAGAGTGTTGTAAGTTCACGTTTGCACACAAATTCGATATCTTCTTAATATTTTTTGTGGAAAATATATAGAATTTTTTCCAAAGTATTCTTTGGAATACTCGAAAACAAAGCACGGGTCTATGTAAGAGGATTAATAATAATAATAATACTAATAATAATAATAATAATTACTATTATTATTATTATTAAGTGCTTTATTATTAAAACTATCATTATTACATAGAAGATCGATGCAAGATAACATTAGGGAGGATATCCCCCCAGATAACATCGTTGAGGCGATGCTTAAAGGAGAGGAAACACGGAACTTTGTAGCATGCTTCCCAGAAGAGATTTTTCTGGATAAGAAAATAGAATTAGACAGTACAATATAATAGAATAATAAATGAGATGTGAGTCCTAGGGCTGAATGGGACTAACGCAAAGAAATGAGTCAACCAGTTCCAGGTTAGTGTCCTAGAATAGGAAAGGGAGTTTTTTTTATTGGGTTGGGTATAATACTCAAACGAACACACCCAAAAGTGTGGAGCTTTCCGGACAATTGTACAGGAATTTTTCCACCTGCCCTAGTAAAAGAAAAACGATTATTATCATCGTTCTTGTATATTCTTGTAGTGGGTTGGGGAAGATTGTATAAACGTTTTTCGTCTGCCAGAGCTGCGTGTGAGAGTGGAATTACCTGCGGGAGTTTTGTAGCGATTTCAAGTAAATGATTGTTGTATATTATAAATTGTACACGTTTTTCCTTTTCTCACAGTTGTTCACAGTTTTTCTGCACATTTCATATGCACTGATTTACTGATCTTTTTGGATTCCCTTCTGGGTATCCATGAGATTAAGATACACTCTACTGCATTGGAGATTTTAATCTTATTATCAGTTTCTCAGGTGGACATTCGTTTTGGGTGGACAATCGGCCGATCAGGCATTCGAGGTAATACGGTAGCTGATTAAGATGTCAAAGAAGCCCCAGCATTATTTCTACTCGCTAGTATTCCGGTTTCACGGATCGTCGTATTGTACAGTGGAAACAAGTACAGACACCAATGAAGTCATTAAAACCCAGCTTTAATTAGTCACAAACAACAATTTAAAATCAGTTTTATCCACACGCAGTAATAATGTCTCCTTCTTATAATACCGCACTAATTATACAAAAATCAGTTTTTACTAATTCTCAGCAATCACTTCATCCGCACTCGACAATATCACCAGGTGTAACTAACTTCTAAACCAGCCGTAGGCCCATTTATGTACCCCGCAGACGTTTCAGAATAATTTTCCATTCTTGTGCCGCCCTGCGTAGTTACAAGAGCTGGAAAAGCCTGGAGTGCACGGCTTTGACACAGACGTTGCACATGATCGGCTAGCCGAGAACCGTGTAGAATGATCCTCTCAAAAATTAGAGAGCGTTACGTAATTGTCGAAGCACTAGTATTCCGGTTTCAATCACTGACCTCAAAACAGCTGTTAAATCAAAAGCTAAAATCATTGGCAACATAGTAGGGAAACCCAGTCTCTTAGCAACAAACAGCAAAAGATTAAGCCTAGTACCGATGGCTGCTTGTCTTCATCGTTACAAAATTAAAGGAGAGAACATGTAATTCTCTGCCGCTTCGCACTAGACTATCTCACTGCTTTCTATTTAGAAATTCGCCACCCTTCATGTCATCTGCCGGTCACAGTTCACCACACACATGAGGTCACTGGCTACCACATGGTGGTAGATTCCCACCCAAAGTGCCCGCAACCGACTGTCAGTAAAGGGAAGTGGTGGACTACAATTCGGAAAGTGCTGATCGGCTGCTTCTCTTCTTGAAACCTACAGACGCCATTTCTACCAGGTTTTATACCAGTTTTTTCGTGGTTTTCTCTATTGTCCTACACTTGGTCCTGATTATGTGAAACAATTATTCTACTATACAATTAATTAACTATACGTCGACACAAGTAATGTAAAAGTGTGGTATATTTATTAACCGGTCCGCGATAAACATTCTATTGATCGAAGGTCACTAGCAAACCAAGGATTTATTTTATAACTTTATCTTGTACTGTTTGCCTGGATGCATGAATTATCCAGCAGAGATGGACTTTTGGAGACGTTCGGCAAGAGTATCCAGACGTAAGAAAATTAGAAATAAAGTTAATAAAGACAAAATGAACGTGAAAAATTCATTTGTTGATTTTATCCAAACAAAAAAATTACGATGGTATAGACACACGAAAAGATATGGGCACAAGGAAGATTGCCAAGAACAGGTATGGAATGGACCCCACCTGAAAAAAGGAAAAGAGAAAGACCACCTATCACCTGGATAGAAGAAATTCAGACTATATTGAGGAAACGAGAGATATTTAAGAAGATCTTTGGATGGACAAGCAGTAGTGGAAGTTGAGAATTCAATCACTTCTGTAATCTTTGGTTCCGAAAAATGTCTAAACATTGTACAGCCCGAATAATCATAATAACGAATAACCTTATATGGAATAATACATACCTGAAACAAGAAACACAAACTAGGGTTTACAAAAGCACAACACGTCCAGTAATATCCTATGCATCAGATACCAAGCCAGATACGGCAACAACTCAAAGAAAACGACAAACTACACAAATGACTATAATACGGAAGGCACTAGGAAAGGCAAGGTAAGATACGTCGTCAGATAATAGTATAAGAGAAAAGTGTAAGGTAACAGATATTAATTCTTGGATTACGGAAAGAAGAAGGATATGGAATGAACACATATGAAGAATGGATGACCCAAGGCTAGTGAAAAAGGGAAGAAATAGCAACCAAACACCAAGAGGAGCATTGCTCGGCCAAGGAAGAGGTGGAGTGACGACAGCATGTGGGATCGTTGTTATAGAACAGGACAGAGTCCTAACAAGGAAGTTAAAGAAGACGAAGAAGATTGCTACGAGTAAAATTTGGACAAGAAATTATATTGTTATGCAATATATTGCTTACATAAAAAACATACGAATTGGTGACTATGTTTCTTTTCGCAATCACAATGTCTTGTGTGTTGAAAGTAGAGAGGGTTTTCTGTTTCCCTAAAGTATGTTTCTATTTTCTTGACCGCAGCAGCGCCGAATCACTCCGCAGAGACTACAAAGTAACAGGATTCTCTCACCTCAGGCAAACTTTGTTTGACGTCTCGATAAATTATTCCTAAACGAAAAGGGCGGTTTGTTCTGCGCATCGCTTTACATACAATACGTTACACAAGGTGAAGATATTATTTCTGATCATCTACTTCTTTGTTAATGTTTTATAAATTGAAGAAACACGTTTACATAAGTAAATATACAGTATTTTTCTAATCGCCGGTGCCAAACTTTTGGAAATGTTTCTATTCATTAAAATTATATAAATATGTCCAATAAGAATATGCCAGACATGTTTCGCTTTCCCTCTACGTAATGCACGTAAAAACTAATTAATTGCTACGGAACGGTAAAAACATTCATTATATTATAGTTTTCAAATTATGTGTGTCAGTATTTAATTTTAGTATTTGTAAACACTTGGTGACTTCTTTAAAACTTTCAATAACTACACGTTTAAGGACGAGTCCTCAACATCAGGTTATATAAAAACACTAATCCTTCTGGAGAAGTCGTCAAATAACCAAAAATGATTACCAAACATCACAGTATGTATACAAGGCCTCAAAATTGTCAGCAGACAAGCTACTAAATGATAAACTCTCTTTTAAATCCAACCGTCTATATAGTACTGCCATAGATATCGAAATACATACGGGCAATCGCGTTGCAGTAATAATCTCGGGCGATAACGATGCAGTCGTTCGCGGGTAGTGGTGCGCATCAGGTCGCGACGTGGCGTGAAGTGTTACAATACTGTGTTCTTAAATGACATGCGTACTGTGATGATTGGTAACAATTTTTTATTTTTTGACGACTTCTCCAAAATAGTGGGTGTTTTTATATAGCCTGATGATGGGAATTCATCCTTAAAACGCGTAGTTATTGAAAGTTTTAAAGAAGTCACAAGACGGTGAGTTACCAAGTGTTCACAAATATTATAATTAAATAAGAAAGGACAAATATTAAATATTAAATCGTGGTAAACAAGCTATAATAACAGGACAAGTCTTAAAAGAAGAAGAAGAAGAAGAAGAAGAAGAAGAAGAAGAAGAAGAAGAAGAAGAAGAAGAAGAAGAAGAAGAAGAAGAAGAAGAAGAAGAAGAAGAAGAAGAGTTTGTACTTTTATGTTTTGCTTTAGCTTTAATACTGAATCTTGTACGATGTACACTAAAACTTGAATTACTCTGGATTCTGAATTCATGCACACTGTGCTAAGCAGATTCTAATCTGTTTACAAAACCCATATTAAAAGTTTGTAGGGCAGTGTACCGGTAACATTAACAAAAAGAATATAAATCAGTGACGGCGGTAGTTATTAATAATTTAATTACTTTTGGCTGATTTAATTACTTTGGACAAGCACTGTTTGTGTTGCTTGTTCTAAGGATTCGCCTCTAACTCGTTGACTCCCACTACAGCCACATTTCTTAATGTATCCAACACAGTCTTCTTTTCTCCTGAACACAGAGGCTCGCGGGTTTGCAATTTCTTCGTTTCTGTAGACAGGCTCTTGATCACCACATACTTTTTTCCTTATTTTACCCCTTCGGTGTGCTACTTCATGTACCTACTACGCCTCTTTATCAGGATGGTGAACCAGTTTGAATGACGTAGCAGGTGACCAACCGCACTGGTTCTCCTTTCCACAACGGTTCCAGTCAGCATCATTTTTTCGCCTACTCTCTTTAAAACTTCAACCTCATCAGAAGGTACTCTTTCTATACATGATATTCTTATGGCCCTGCTCCAGCATCCAATAGAGTACAACCTTTAATGTTCCACAAAGAATACCACTTATTCTATACAACTATAGAAATTACTACATTACTGACGGTACTAGGAAAGACAAGGTACGATAGGTTGCAAAGCAATAGTATAAGAGAAACGTGTAATGTAAAACATATTAATTCTTGAATTGCGGAAAGAAGAAGGATATCGAATGAACACATATCAAGAATGGATGACACAAGGCTAGTGAAAATGGCAAAAGATAGACAACCAAACACCAAGAGCAACATTGGCCGGCCAAGGAAGAGGTGGAGTGACAGCATGTAGTAGAATCGTTGTTATGGAACAGAACAAAGACCTAACAAGGAGTCAAAGAAGAAGGAGAAGAGTTTGTACTTTTAATGTTTGTTTTAGCTCTAATACTGTATAGTGTAAGACGTAAATTAAAATTTGAATAACTCAACAGAACATTGAACTAATGGACCCTGTGCAAAGCAGATTGCAATCTGTTTACAAAACGCATATTAATAGTTTGTACGGCAGTGTACCAGGAACAGTAATACAAAGAATATAAATCAGAGACGACGCCAGATATTACGCTCAGCAGTAACAGAGAAACGGTTATTACTAGGTATGCGTGATTAATAGTGTTGTTGGTGCGTTATAATTGTTGCCGTTCTTAATTGTTGCAGCGACGCAGCCGGTACGATACGAGGCAGGCTTTAATGAAGCACGCAAACATTATATTGGTTAGGTGTATACGTATAAAACTGCACACCCCCCATGTATGTGTTCAGATAACGGTTCTTTGTTTTAGTCATAAATATTCATATGGATATGATACATATCACAACGGGCACATATAGATGTCATAAAGAAAGCCATCAGGAATACACAGAGAAAGTCATTAATACCATTAATACGCCCACAGTGTACATACGTAGCGTACATAAAATGTAATGTAATTAGTTTTATACGGCGAACCTGTTTTACGCAATTATACTGTACAGCATCTATTATATCAAACAGCTACAAAATACAAACTTGCTTTCTGATTTTATATTTTTGCGTTGTTTACTGTCCGCCTATTACTGTATGTATTTATATGTACAGGAGGACTTCCACCAGGAAGAACCCACATTCCAGGTTCCAGGTTTTTGAGCCACCTGGTACTGAGCTTCCTTAATCTAAATGTAGTGTAATTTAGTAACTCACTAACGTCATACCAAAGTTTAATTCTTCTTCTTCTCTACTTCAAGGTGTAGGCTTACAGGCTGTTCCGCCTTCACTGAAGCCGTCTCTTTCTTGGTCTACCTAGAGCTCGTCTTCCTTGAGGTCTGTACCATATTACTTGTTTAGGTAGTTTCATACCTTCATCATCACCAATAATTTCAAGGAATAAACCAAGCATGTTTTGTTCCGGTCTCAAATAGGCAAAGATTAGAGCTGGTCATTCAACCGCTTCCACGGACGTCCCACACCCCTCCGCCAGGCGGCTTATAGTTCCACAGTTGTTTGGGGATTCAGCAAAGATGTTCTCACCAATTCTGCCAATACTGGGCGATCCTGTCGAGTATATTCATAATACTCAGTTCCTGCCGTATATATGTGTTTCTTTTATGATCATAGAGGGTATACCCTGCAACGTGACTGAGGAAGACGAATGAAGGAATGAGACATTTCAGCCGCTTGGATGCGACTGGCCTGGCCTTTCGTTAAAGTCCAATTCTCAGACCTATAAAGAAGTGTGAGAAGAGCCATCACCTTGTAGAATTTTAGCCATGTTCCTTTACTTGCTGATTTAAGGGTTCTCCTAATGGTCCCGCACGTAAGGTTGAATTCATGCAACTTATTCAGAACGTTGTTGCTTGCATTATAAGACACACTGTACCCCAGGTATTCAAAATTGCTAACTTGGTTTAGGACAGTACCATCTATACCAATGTTTGCCTGTACGGGATCAGTTCCATGAAAGCCATCACCTTAGTCTTAAGTGTGAATACTTACAATCCAGATAATTTGCAGATTCAATTTAACTAAAATATACCCATCTGCAACCTGTTTTCCGAGTCTGACAGAATAGCCGGATTGTCCTCAAACAACAAAGTGTCATTTTGTTTGTATATTCTACAATTATTTTCCCCATGATGGCAATAAATATTGCCGAAACGTCAACACAAAACATGTAAAATTTTGTGTTATAGTTATTGACCGATGCTCGCTAAAGCTTCCATCGTTAAAATATAATGATCAATGGTAATAAATTAAGGATCTATATTATCATGTACATCTGACAAAAACAAATGTCGTCGTCCTTAAAACAAATATATTAATTAACAAGACTGAAGAAAGGGAGCACCCTTGCCGCAACCCCTGACTTGTCGGTATTTCCCTCTCAATCAAGATATTAATATCATTAACTTAATATTAAATCAGCCATATAAAATTCTAGTTGTCTCAGTCAAATATGAAGGTACTTCGTTACTGTCTAACACTTTTAATTTTAAGCAATTATCATCATCACCACTCAAAAGGACTAGGCCTTAGACCTGTTTCGGAACCTATCTCCTTTCTGGTCTACCGACATCTCTCTTCCCAACAGGGTGACAACCCAAGGAAGCCACAGGTAGACGTATATCAAGCATGCGATTCAAGCGTTTATTCCACCTACTTCTGTGGTCTTCAATCTTCTGATGCAATGATACAATCTTTATATCGCGTCTATGTCCTCGTTCCTTCTCCGACTGAAAAGATTACAACCTTGCGTCCCTCTTAGAAATTTCATTTTGGCTACCTGCACGTCACTTTTACCAAGACTCCACGTCTCATTAGCATACAGGAATGTGAGGACAGCCACAGTTTTATAAAATTTCATTCGGGTATCCTTTCGTGTTTGGTTTTTCAGGTACCTATGAATCGTTCCACAGATGCATCTAAATTGTATTAGCTTACTGCCGTACTTCCCATCCGATTTGCGAGGCTCGTATGTGTTCTGCAAGTACATTTTATGTTTTTACTTAAGCAGGTTACAGGTCTGCTTTAAAACGTCGAACCTGGAGGAGCAGGAACTTTGATTTCGGGCTGCTCTACCCCTAGAGAGTTGCTTTCACCTCAGCTGACGAGCTCTTTCTGCCCGATCACAGTACGCTAACTAACTTGGTCTACTTTAGGACCGCCACCACATTAATGCACACCCTGCTAATGATGTGCACCATATCCTGCTAGACCAGGACCCAGGATACCCCCAGAATACTGTGACAAAACCCTCATCTCTCGTTTGCTTACCAATCCACTACGCCGAAGGGATTGGCTACCACAACTTAGGAGTGGATTGCTTGGCGGTACTGGGCCCACCGACGTGTAGCTGAGAGTGGAGTTGGAGTGGAGAGTCTGGTGATTTTCTCTTCACTGAAAGCGTGTGTTTGCGTCACTCTCCCTTTCGGACCCTTTCAAAGCAATTCTTCTTCTGATAGGTCCTATCCGTTTCGTATGTTGGATGTCATACAGACTATTTTAACTCTCTGTACTGCTGCACTGAGTAAGTCAGTTGTATTCATGCCAAACCAGGCTCTCAAATTCCTCAGCCATGAGATTCCCGATCGCCCAACTCCTCTCTTTCCAAGTACTTTTCCCTGTAGTATGGACTGCAATAAGTAAAATCTCTGTTCATTTCTAATGAGATGTCCCACATACTGAAGCTTTCTTATCTTTACTGTTTTCATAACTTCCCTATCTTTCTTCATCCTTCTAAGAACTTCAACATTAGATATACGTGCTGCCCATTAAATGTTCAGTATTTTACGGTAAAAACACATTTTGAAAGATCAAATGTTTTAGTTCTCGCTTCAGTCAAAGAGCAAGATTCTATACCGTAGAAGAGGACCAAGAATACATAGCAGCGTAAAAGTCTAATCAAAGCAATCAATCAAATAATTTTTGTTCGAGAAACTATCAGCTCCGGTTGACAGTCACTATTATTGATTTGAGTCCACGTCGAGTAATAAAATTTAATAGAGCAGTAAGTGCCCCGTCAGTAGGCGGCAATATTTCGCAATTTATTCTGTCATAATGTTACGACCAGACCGTAATCTGCCCACATCGTAAAGCGCACAGTTTTATAGCCAAAGTTAGGAAAGTAATGATATCAACTGTGATATTAAAAATCAACTTTAATATAGTTTTTACAAGAAACGATCCGGTTTCTACTCGCTATTAACACCCAGTTGCTGTAAAATATCATATATTGAAGAAAAAGTGCCGTACACTGTTACAAACGAAAAGAGATTGAGAAATCAATACCGACGTTTTTTGTAATAAATTTGATTAATATTTGAATTGAATACATAAACATTCGATATTCCAAAACGCCTCAGTCAAAGAATCCTTTAAGATAAGGAAACTCAAATTAGCAAAGGTCTTTACTCTAACCCGGCAACTGTACGGAAACCAAAACGTTTCCAGAAGTGCGAAAGCTCGCCATTATAGGACTGTGATCAGACCTGTAATCATGTATGGAGTAGAAACAATGTGCTTTCAAAATTTATAACCTCTTTTTAAATTCAACGAAGAATTCTTTGGAAAATTTATGGGTTTAAGAAAACTGAAGGTGGGTACAGACATAGACCCAAAGGAGACCTCTACAGGGATCTGGAAGATATGCAAACGGATTTCCAAAGAAAAAGAATAAGATTCCTTAGACATATGATTCGGATGGATCGGTCCAGATTAAATAAACAAATTTTCAACTATATATGGCAACTTTCCAGGCTGAACGGATACACCAAACAAATCAGGGAGAAAATGACGAAACTGGGTATATCTTAGAACGTTTGTGTGGATAGAAATACATAAAAGCAATAGAAACATAATTCAAAATGTTGACGTTCTCTGCGGTGAGAAAAAGACGAGAAAGGGGTGGTCAGCGAGAAAGGGGGCGCATAGTGTGCGTACGAGGGGCTTCTGGCAGGTGAAGAAAATGAAATGATATTCGCGTGGTCCACGGCTGGCCTGTTTGTGTAAAAAAATAAAAGTAAACACTTGATGTAATTTTACAAATAATTATTATTTTCCTGACAATTGTTTTCCCAGTTACGGCAGCTACAGAGGTTAGATTTGAACTAACATAAGTATATGTTAGGGGAGGGTTGGACGTAGTGCATTGGAAAGTCCAAGAAAAGAGGTTTGACAAAGCTGCGTGTTGGTAACAAAAGTACCGTTACTGGATCGTATACAATACACTTTTGTGTGAAGAAAATTACAAGTCAGCTTGTATTTTTGATTCTACTGTATACGATTCACAATTAGCCGGTAACGGTAATTTTTGTTAAGAAGAGTAGAACACGCACCTCTGTCAAACCTCTTACCTTGGACTTTCCAATGCGCTACCTCCAACTCTACCCTAACATATACTTATGTCAGTTCAAATCCAACCTCTGAAGCTGCCGTAACTGGTGAAACAATTGTCAGGGAAATAATAATTATCTGCAGAAATATACCAAGTGTTTATTTATCAAATTTAACTATTAATAAAATGTTCAACAAATATTATTAATCTTGAGAGGGGGTAAAGTAAGTTTTATTTTTATGTATTAAATTATTGTGTATTATCAGAATTATTAATCAACGGATTAATCAACGTTGGAAAGTACACATTAAAAAGTGGCAATCAAGTACTAAAAATGTAAACCTATAGGGCACAGGCTTGTGTGTAGTCCTAGAAAGAGATGCCTGGATTTTTGAGAACGGAACAGACAGTACCTTTTGCCAATGCCGTGGTGTGAAGATGGTAATGATGGATTAATAAAACAATTTTGTATCTATAAGTGATGTCATTTGGAATTGCAAAAAAAAAAATCAAATAGATCTAAATTTCAAATCAATCGTTACATTTTTCATTATTATTCCGTCTGTACAAGGTTTACATATTTTCTGAAACCAAAGATTACAGAAGTGACTGAATTCCCATCTTCCACTGGTGTCTGTCCATCCAAAGATCTTATTCAATTTTTCGTTCCCTCAGAGTAGTCTGAATTTCTTCTATCCAGTTAATCGGTAGTCTTCCTCTTTCCCTTCTCCCTGATGGGGTCCATTCCATAATTCTACTGGCAAAATTTCCTATGTCATTATTTTTGTGTGTCCATACAATTGTAATTTTTTTTGTTTGGATGAAATCAACAATTAAATTTTTTACATTCATTCTATTCTTAACGACTTCGTTTCTAACTTTCTCACGTCTGGATACTGTTGCAGAACGTCTCCAAAAGTCCGTCCTGCTATCATTAATTTTGTTATTGTGTGTTTATTAGTAGCCCTAACTTCTGAGTCGTAATTCATGATACTTCTAACAATGGTTTTCAATATTTTGGTTTTTATTTCTGCTGTAATTTGCATATCCCACAGAATTCTATTTAATGTAGATACAGCCATCTTTTTAAAATAATTCTAGCGTTACATTTATTCTGCTCTTGAAATATATAAAAGAAAATTACAAAAAATACGCTTTTACAAACTGCACTTTGTATCAGACGATGTATTGGTTTTTCAAAGTACCAAAGGCAAATTACAAGGAGTCCACATATTAGGGTTCATTAGTTATCTCTAAAATATGAGAATTCTTCGGCTAATATTTTGACGCCTAGCGGATTGGAAAATATAAATTTATAAACTGCAATCAAAATAAAATAACAAGCTCAGTTAGTCACTTCAATACAGGGGTAACGACACAACAAACAAGGAAAACAAAGCAAACTCAATGAATTTCAGATGATGGTGATGATGATAATGAACAACAAAACAACAAGAAGTACAACAACAACAACAACACAATAAGGAAAACAACATTTACAAGTCACGAAGACAAAGGAAATACAGAGATTGTAAAAGGAATAAGAAGAACGAGAAGAAGTATAAGAACACGAAGAAGAAGAATTTATTACCAATATTGCCTGTAACAATGCTGTTGTTCCAAGAACACTAAAACAAGTGGTGCCACCATAGTGTTAATGACACAGATAAAACATGAACAGTATGTGACCTTGTACGTAGGTCGCACTCATGAAATGAGAAAACACTAATATGAAAGACTCAGTGCAGCACAAAACGCTATATACTCACACTTGTATGACTGCAGTAGAAATAGTTACCTGGAAATAGAGTTTAATTATTTGGCACAGAACAAAGTTTTAATTCGGTTAGTACACACGATTGCACGTCAAAAATTTACCTCCGCCTATCAATTTTGTAAGAATATAAAGGTTACGCACGTACAGTATTGCCAACTGAGTGATATATTATAAGAAAACGTTACCGCTCGCTTTTTGTAAGTAAGCTTTCTCCAATATGGATTTGCTATTAATATCTCGTTAAACACGCATTTAACAAAAAAACTTATATATAAAACTTTAACAGATATAAAAAAGAACAGAAAAAACTTTTAAAAAATCATCTGTCAAGCCTTGATGCATAAAATGATTAAATGTGATTAATTTTTTTTTTGTTAGTAACACGGTCGGCCCAGGTTAAAAGGATCACGAATGAATTTGATTGAGGTGCACAAAAAGTGATTTGAAAAAAGTGACTTTACCGTTAAACGCTTTGAATAATGTAATCGCATATAAATCGTTCCAAAATTTATACAAATTTGTAATATTCTCTCTCCGTTTCTCGCTTCCTCTATCTATATACCCGTCTCTGTTTAGACGTCTGTCTGTGTAGTTGTTTATCTGCCTCAAACCCTTTGTAAGTAACTCGTTGAAATTCCAGCAGGTCTCCCATGTAATATCTTCGAATAAATACACTGCAAGTAGGTTTATTTTCACCTGACCCACGTTTAACAGAAATTATTCTGTATCTTCATAGGCTTGTTTGAATTGTAATTTAATATTTCGCTTACAATCAAGTTTACGGATAATCGATATTACTTTGATTAAATTTTCGATTGTTGTAATGTTTATGTAGTCAGCTATTTACTATATATTTAATGTTTTATTTTATTATTCCAATAAATGTTTGATTTTAAATAAATCGTCTTGTTTTGTTTTGTTTTATTTTAATGTTTTTTTTAAGTAGTAGATTATTTTTATTGAGTTTGTAAATATTAAGATTCTCCCAGATATACATTTTGATACCTTTTATACGTTTTTTATTAGTTTGATATTTTGAATATCTAAAAATGTATGTTTATTATTTAAACAAAGTGTCCCTAAAGTAGATTTTTAATTAAGAAAGTTGTGTTAGTGGTTATAATCACAAACAGAATTATCACTGTTACACACTACTATAGAAAAATTATTCCGATTAGCGCTTTCAAGCTTCTCAGCTCATCGTCAGATCGGAAAGATTATTTCTAAAGGAATAATTTTTCTATAGTGGTGTGCAAAAGTGACAATTCTGTTTGTAAATCAGATTCGTAAATATTAGGTTTTAAAAACGCATTGCGATGATGAATGAATCTCTAGGAAAATTTTTTCTTTGTCTGGACAGCTTAAAAATTATTTCAATCTGGACACTTCATTTTGTAAACTCTATTGTTATTACGAGTTTTATTAGGTGAAAATAAACCTTGTAGGTATGTCTGTTTTCTACTTGTCTATCTGCCTCTCTCCCTCTCTCTCCTAGGCTCTCATTCACCATCTCTCTCTCTTTCTCTCTTGCTCGCTCTTTCTCTCTCTCTCTCTATCTATCCTTCTCTGTTTGCCTGTTTGTATGTCTGTCTGCCCTCTGCCTATCTATTTGTCCACCCCGCTCTTCTCACTCTCTTCCTGTCACACAGCTCCATGCTGATTAGCAGGTGCTGCTCACGACATCTCATAATTTTCTGCCCTAGGTTTAGGCCCAATTACTGTTATCTTTGCTACGTAGGCTAAATCGGGCGGAGTCATTATTTAGTAGATAAATTATATTGGACCCATTTTACCGACACTTTTTAATATCTACATGGAGGACATATTTCGTCAACGGACAGCTAAAGTTGACTCGGGAATATCACTTGAGCGAAATATTTATGTGAATGCATTGCTTTATGCAGATGACAAAGTATTGATACAGAAAACAGAAGACCAGTTACAGCGGGAGATATTTACGTTCGGTAGGATCATACAAGAATATGGACTATAGATTTTGCTACAAAATCTAAAACGATGGCATTTCAGAGCTGGTATCCTATAAAAACTAAGATAGTCGTGAATAGTCAGATTATGGATCAGGTTAGACGTTTTAATTTCCCGGGTTGTAATGTCTCATATGAAACTGATACTGATTGGGGTAGTAAGATAACAAAATTTAGACACATCTGTGGAACGCTTCACAGGTATCTGAAAAATAAAACACGGAAGGATACCCGAACGAAATTTTTTAAACTGTGGCTGTCCCCACATTCCTATATGCTAGTGAGACATGGACTTTTGGTAAAATGGACGTGCAGAGGATTCAGGCAGCTGAAATGAATTTTCTAAGAGGGACGCAATGGACGCAAGGTTGTCCTCTCTTGGATCGGACAAGGAACGGGGATAATATACGGGATTTAAACATTGTATCATTGCACCAGAAGATTGAAAACCACAAAAGGAGATGGTGTGAACACTTGAATCGCATGGCTGATATCCGTCTACTTGTGACTGTCTTGGTTTATAACCCTACTGGGAAGAGAGATGTTGGTAGACCGAGGAGGAGCTGGGCTCCGGAACAGGCTTAGGGTTAGTCCTTGGAGTGGTGATGATGATACTGACATGTCTACTACGTAGGCTATATCAGGCGAAGTCATAAGTTATACCGGGCAATTGGGCCGTGCTCACGGATGTTGTCATAAATTTATAAAAACTTACTTACAAAAATATTCGGGTGTATTGATTTCGGAAAAATTGATTTGGGAATTTGGATTCGGTTTTGTCAAATTCGGGACATTCACCTTCCGCTAAATACATATTCGGAATATTCCATTCGGGAAATTTTTCGGGAACGCTTAATTAGAATTGTTAACTATACTTACAAGAAAAGACAAAAAGCGTCCTTTCATTTTTTTCTTGAATCATATTTACAAATAGATACAATGTAAATGTGAATTGAAGTAACTCGTTGAGTTTCCTGGAGGTCTCCCATATAATATCTTCAAATAAATACATTGCAAATAGGTTTATTTTTACCTGATGCACGTTTCACAGAAATTATTCTGTATTTTCAGAGGTTTGTTAGAATTCTAATAATATGTTTTGCTTGCAATATAGTATAATATAGTTTCGCTTACATATAATCACAATTATAAATTATACAAAGTTTTATTCACAGAAGAAAAAAAATATATAATGTGCTTAAACGTTTAGAGTTTAATACATTTTCGGCCATGAAATAAGTTTTCAACTATACAAAAAAAAAAACAGACGTTTACAAAATTATTTAACTAATATTACTTACACAAAATAAAAAAAAATGTGTACTGTCTGCATTGACTATTAAAAAGTTTCTATGGAGTCAAACAAATGTGTTTATAATGTTATTCTCTATGATTGTATAATTATTTGCAATTTCATAGTGAACGGTTGTTGTATTCGTATAGTACAGTGGATTTCCTACATGATTTATAGAATTATTGCCGAGTAATATTGTAGTACAGCTTCCTAGGGAACAATATTTTTAACCTTTAAATCCGTATAATTTGACACAGGGGAAACGAACGCGTGGCGCGGCTGTAGAGCGTTTATCATCCGGGATCAGGGACACGTAAAATATAATGAAGACAAATTTTTTACTCTTGTATACAAAACTGGCACAGTATCTCTGCGCATTGTCTGTTTTGTAAAAAACACATCATGTTATAGATTTAAAATAAACTTTGTTCATTAAACTGATAAATAAAGAACAAACGCCGCTTTGTATATTGTACATAACTAAATTGAAAACTGACTTGAAAATTGGACTCGAATTTGAATTTTTGGGTACGTACGACTAATAGTCTATAAATTCCTATTGTATTTCTTTATGGTATAAGATGATATTTGATTCTTGGATTTTGTTGTCCTTGACGTGTCCGTTGATTACCCACCTATAAGTATATCACTACTGACTCTGAACACAAAGTTTTTTATTGGTAAACACGTAAAAGGTTTACCTTATAGTCTGAACCAGTTTTCGCTTATTATAAGCTTCGCCAGGGCAGCCTCGGTAGACTTCTCGTAACATTATGGAATGCCTGTGTCCCTTTCTTGTAGTCTACTGTTGCTTTCTTCTTTGCGGCAATTACCGAGCACTATATTAACTCGCGTCTCATCTCATCACTGAGTTTGACGTGGTCGTTGAATTCCGCTTCCACTTCTTCCTCCAAAGCGCACAGCTTCTTCCCCTTTTCGCCTCCACACAATTCTTCCTCCTGCCTGGCGTCTCCAATTTCATCACCTTCACATCACGATATAGACAAGTTGCTGGCCGTTCCACTTTCAAAGATCCTCCGGCCATCTTTACTTGCGTCTAACTGCATTCATGTGTCCTACAGATTTGTGTTGCAAAAGTAGTTTGGTCATCCTTGAATCTGACATTCATTTTAAGTGTTTTTCCTAACGTTGTTTGTAAACTTTTAGTCTAGCAATCGGGTTAAAAACTTGTACGTTTTTCTCTTATGGTCTCATTTTTTATACGGACACGTTTAGAATACCTATTAACTCCTCTTAAGAACGCCATTTCCGAAGCCTCTATTTTACTGTCTTGTTTCTTAGTTGCCGTCCATAATTGACAACCATAGCACAGTGCAGGGACTGCATAACTTTGAAAAACATTAATTTTATATCCCGGCGTGCCTTGTTTCTAAAAAGGCACGGTTGATTGTCTCACAGATAGTCGGTAACTTACCTAACTTAATATCAATATCATAGTTCTTATCGTAGCCAATATAATTTCCCGAATTGTTAAAATGGTTAGTTCACCCGTTCTACAGTTTCTTCTTCTTCTTCTTCTCCTCTTCAAGGAGTATGTTATGTAAACCTGTTCCGGCACTCATCTCATTCTCGGACGATCCACGTCCCTTCTATAGTTCAGTGCCGCTTTCGGTAATCGATGCTCTGTAATGTATGATAATGTGTCCTCTTTCATACTTAAGATTCAGGGTTATAATTCTTTTACTCGAAAAATCATAGACTTAATCCATTCTTTCCCATTTTTTATCCGCATATATAACCACGCCTTTACTTACCCTGAATCTTTCGCCACACCACTACAAAACATTGCATAATTCCCCTTAACTTCTTTTTGTGTCAGTCAACACTGTTATATTAATATTATTTTTTCAAATACTTTTGCTATTTCAAATTCTTTGCTACTAAGCCCTCTAACATTCCATGTAGCTAACGTTTTCTGCAGTCCATTTATTTAAAAACTTATTCTTTCCCGGGGTCTTACTGCCACAGTTTCCAAACCTTACTTCGAGGCTGCTTTCAATAGTACAAGCATTTCAACTTTTACATTAACAAGTTACTGGCCTGTTGCAATTTACTACAATTGATGGCTTGTTCTACAATTTGATAATCAATTATTATTTTTGTTCTGATTAGTTTCTTGTCTCAAAAAGACAAAAAAAAAAAATGGAGGAAGACTAATAAGGAAAAGAAGCAGTAGGAGGAAAGGAAGAAGAAAAAGAAAGTTAATAATTTCCATAATGTCTACAATACTACGTATAAAAATGTTTAAAATTTTCAAATTTTCTCAAAACATTATACAATGATGTTAAAACGAGAATTTATAACTCTCTATTGGCCTACTGAAGGTATTGAATAGTTATCAATAGCTAGTTACACACACACACACACACACACACACACACACACACTCACACATAACTCGAAGTCTGAGGATTCCTTTGTACTGAATACAAATCTACACCAATACACCGATTACCACCAAATATTGCGCAGGAAACCTTAGACACACGGCGAAAAACACTGTCTAACTTGAAATTTGATATTCTACCCCGTTCGCACAACTTAGGTTCTTTAATTATATCCTTTTGTTGACATGTATAAAGATGTCAATAACACCACGGAGACCAGAATTAATTACCATAGTAACAAGTAAAGGAACAAAAGCTATTTAACGGCATATTTTTATAGCAAAAGTTGAAAACCAATCGGAACTGTACCTTTATCCGTCCCTGCAGTAAATTTTCGATGTTTTATATAATATGCAATTGAATCGATATATTAGGATGTGGGAAAGAAGAAATGTATTACTGTAATTGTAAATTGTCCTATTTCTTAATGCAAAGCGAAAATTCGTGTTGTTTTCATTTGTGAGTTTAGGTGACAACAGTTTTTTGTTTTTAGTTTAATGCTAAAATACATAAATCCATGGCTGAGGAAAACATAACTTTTAATGCCATACACAATGCTGTACTTTTGTTGACATAATTTGAAAACGCAGATACATCTATACATTTTGTAATTGTCTTAACCGATTATAACATGTATGTTTGTACGTATTTCTGATAATGCAATAAGTAAGTAATGAAATACATTAAATACTACTACTAATTTATCTATATACATAAAACTCAAAGTCTGAGGGTTTGTTTCTTTGTACTGAATACAAGTCCACACCGTTAGGCTACACCGATTCCGACCACATTTTGCACAGATAACTTTGACACAAAGTGAAAAACACTGTCTAGTTTGGAATTTGATATTGCGCCCCGTTCGCACGATTTAAGCCCTTTTAATTAGGCGGCGGTTACATTGCATCAGAATTCGTACGAAAGTATGGTCGTGCGAATTCGTGAGAACTCGCGAGTAACGGTTCGTACAAAATCGTACAAATAGCGTGGAAACACTTTCTTTCCGAAATCGTACGAGTGTTGAGTGGAATCGAATTAAAGATGGATCCAGTTGAACTCTTGATTTCTTTTTGGACTCTCCTGCCACAAAGTTTCTTGTAGTTGAAAGGTTGAAAAGACGTGAGTGGGTTCAACAATATTTTGAATCGAGAAGTGAGAATTGGGAATTTGGAAGATCGTATGACGAGCTTAGAATAAATGACGAAAAGTTCTTTGAATATTCCCGAATGAGACGGTCTACATTCGACTATATTTTGGAGACTGTCGGCGCGAAACTTCTGAAACATTTAAAGTTTCGGATATGTATTTCTCCACAGGAAAAATTGATTATAACATTAAGGTAAGTGAAACTATAATTGATAATCAAAATACTTGTATTTCATCAAAATTATAATATTACATTGCATAAGGATAATATTAAATAATTATTACATAAAATTAGAAACATAATTGCGCGCTGTGTCTGACGAAGGGTTTCCACCATTATTACAAGTAGTATCCCTATTACAGCTTGAGTTGTCACTATCAATTGATGATTGCAAGCATTGCTGATTTAGAAGTTCTATTGATGGCATACCACTGTATGATGGTGAGCGTGTTGAAGCGCCGTAATGGAATGAGGGTGTGGACGACTGTTGCGGGGAGATATTATTAAGATGTAATGCTTCATGTTCCTGAGCGAGAATTTCCTGAAATTTAGCTCTAACAAACATCTTACGATAGGTTGGTAGTTGTCTGAGATATGGAACGAGGCTTAAAGCAAAATAACGATCGTCATCTTGCAGTTTCTCTTAATTCTGTTTCAAGTACCTTAACTTCTCTTCTTCCACCCGCATTAATTTCTGCAGTGCGCTGTCCTTCTCATTTCTCTTTCTTTTTGAAGAGGTACTGCTATGTTGTAAATCGCTGGCGACCGACAATGGTTTCTTACTATGAGATGTAAACGTTGCTTCAGTTCTGTTTGTAGATGAGATTGTTCGCTCTCACTCTACGCTGCATCTAGTAAACTCTCTTGTGCCTCGTCAACAGGTGGCTCAGATATTTCATGTCGAATGTCAAGAATATTACCACTTGTTTTTCGAGGAGTAAACAGATCTTTAATAAAAAACATTGAGGAAAATATTGCCATTTGCAGGATACATCATCGTCAGCGGCGTCTTCAGATCTCTTTTTTTCTAGCTTGCAGAGTTCTTTACGAAATGTGTCGCGCAGGCCTCTCCACTTCTGACGAACAGCATCTTCTGCAACAGCAAGCATTTTTTATATTTCTAATTTTGCCATATTCTTTATAATTTTGCAATTTTATTAAGTGACAAAGCAATAGTGACTTGTACAGTAAGCTATGAAAGTAATGAGTAAATTAATCCTAATAGTAAATCTTTAATGAGTAAGGAAAAATAAATTAATCCATTATTTCAACTAAAATAATTGCTTTTTTTAGGTACTTAGCTACTGGCAACTCTTTTCGATCTATGGCTTTCTCATTCCGGATGTCACATACGACAGTTCGGCGAATAGTTTACGACACATGTTCAGCGATATGGGACACTTTAAATGAAAAGCATATGCCATTTCCAACAGAGACAATGTTTTCATCAATTGCATCTCAATTTTATACGAAATGGAAATTTCCTAATTGCATCGGAGCCATTGATGGTAAACATATAAGAATTAAATGTCCTCCTAATTCTGGATCTTTTTATCATAATTATAAGAAATACTTTTCTATAGTCTTGCAAGGCTTAGCAGATGCTGATTACAAATTTGTAAGTGTTGAAGTTGGAAGTTACGACAAACAAAGTGACGGTGGAATTTTTTCAACCTCATCACTGTACCACAATATAGAAAGCGGTACACTTCGCATCCCTCCACCAAAGGTTTTACCAAATACAGATATTACTGTCCCACATGTTTTTGTAGGAGACGCAGCATATCTTTTAAAGAATTATTTAATGAGACCTTTTGTAGGACAAACATTGTCAATAGAACAAGAAATTTTCAATCGTAACCTTTCACGAGCAAGCAAGGCGTCTTGTTGAATGTGCTTTCGGTATAATAACGTAAAAATGGCGAATTTTAAAAACTGAGATTGAAATTCATCCTGATAAAATAGATTTAGTTGTGAAGTGCATTTGCCTGCTTCATAATACAATCATTAATTTGGAAGGTATCCCAGATGCTTTTCAGGCAACTCAACATGTACAACCACCTCCAAACGTAAACAACCGAACACGATGTTTCAATAGAAGTACGAATGCAGCCTACGAAATCAGAAACAACTTTACACAATATTTTAACAGTGTCAACATTAATCTTTGAAGTACCGACAAATGAAAGACTGTACCAATTATCTACTTTAAAATACAAACAATAAAAGATGTAAATAAATATTGTAGTATTTAAACACGGTAGAAATAAAAAAACATGATAACATGATTGTTTACCTGTAGTGTCCATTGTTTCTGCCACTTCCTTCCATAAATTTTTGTTTAATTCTCGGTTGTGGTATTGTTTACTGTTCTGATCCCACAGTGATCGTCTTTCCTCGACGAGAGTGATAAGATTTTCACAATTCATTTCAAGAAGACACTTCTGGCAAGGGCAAATTTCGTACGAAATCTGATGAAAAACAAACTATTTTGGTCGCATACGACTAGTCGTACGAATTCGTGAGTATTCGTACGAATAGATCGGAAGCAAACTAACCGCGTCTATGAACAACAATGGTTTTGTTCACTTCTGACGAATTCGCACGAACTCTCACGATTTCGTACGACCATATTTTCGTACGAATTCTGATGCAATGTAACCGCAGCCTTATGCTGATTATTCACAGTCGATGTGTGACGCGTATGAAGATGTCAACAACACCATGGCGACCAGAATTAATTACCACATTAACAAGTAAATAAACAAATGCTATTTAGCGGCATCTTTGAACAGTCCGTTTGACCTCCCTTGGGCGTGTTAAAAACGTAACTAAAACGCAGCAGGTTGCGTTTCGATAAGGAAGACCTTGAAAACGCAGCAAAGCTGACAACCGTGGGTTTTTTTCACGTCCGTGTGACTAATTTCATTGCTGCTTGTGTGTCAAATTGAATGCGTTTCCCACTTCTCAGAAAATCTCAATCGCTAACAACCCGTGACAATAAACGAGCAAGTAATAACGAGGTTAAAAACCCTTTAAATAGAAACAAAGCAGCTCAGGAGAAACAAAAATAAAGATAATCTGACGAATGATGATTTTAAAAAATTGTCTTTTAAAAAAATGTCAATTAAAAGAAAATAAAGCGGGCGAAGCCGTGGGTGTAACAGCTAGTACATTGATATTTATAAAATAGAATTTATAATTCTTCATCAGCCGATTGAAGGAACTGAATAGTTATCAACAGTTATAATAACAAATATATTTGACCCGCGGAGTTGGCAACGCTACCAGCAACAACGTAATATTGACCCAAGTCAACATTAATGTACAAAATTTAATGAAACTATGGTAAACATGTACCAGACCCAGTAGGAAATAATTCCTAGTTTATAATGTCGTAACGTATAGTTTGTCCACATCGTAAAACATATTTTTATAGCAAAAGTTGGAAACCAATCTCTGCGAAACGTCAAAACAAACGCAATATATTTTGTTACACGCCATCAAGCTGGTACGTGCTTCCAATAATGTTACGTGCTTCCATAAAGTCGCCGCCTAGTGTCACATACTTATTGTTTGAACAAATCTTGAAATTATGGTACGTTTTATAAGTAGTAACTATAGTATGTTAGAGTAAGAGGCAAGGTATTAAATATATGTTTTGCTTTACGTGAAACGCAAGTATGCCTTTAACGTGACTAACATAAATACAAGTTTTCATGATTACACGTTCCTTAAATATCAAACAATCCTGTTGTGTCAAGGTGTTATATGATATGTCTTCTCCAGTCATGGTTCTTCGACAGCCTACAACTGTCTTCGTATCTTTGTTGTCGTGCCCTTGCCTTAAACGTTTGTAAAAATTCGATTTTAGATTTTATCCAAACAAAAAATTACAACGGTATGGACAAATAAAAAGAATGGCACAGGAAATACTGCCAAGGAGAGTTATGGAATGCACCCCACTCGGAAGAAGAAAAAGAGAAAGTTCAAGTTTCACCTGGATATAAGAAATTCAGACTATATTGCGCGAACGAGAAATTGAAGAAGACATTTTTAATGGACAAGCAGCAGTGGAAGATAAGAATTCAATCACTTCTGTAATATTTGGTTCTGGAAAATGTATTAACATTGTACAGCCAGGAAAAAAATTAAAAAAAAACAAGAGCTACCTTTATAACCCTGCCAACTGTGTTGTTTAATACTGGCCGGGTCGCAAGGCCGGAGCCTCATCTTGCAAGTGATAAGGAAAGAAGAGCGGGAGATGTATCAACCTTGTTACAAAACTGGGTCCATCTGGCTACGGATGGTAGCACCCGGTTATATTGAGCCTCGGCCTAGGGTAATAGTCGTAAATGATCGAAGGCGGAGGAGGGAAATATACAACGGCGGAGAGAGCGAAAGTTCCTAAGCGGTGGGTCTCCATGTTAAACCCAGGGCAAGTTCGAAGTTGAAAACCCCACCAGCAAATGTTCCTGCAAACGGGCTGAGAGAGAGACTTAACCATCTCTAATCGTTTAAAAACAAAAGAAGTACAGGTATGAGGTCCCCTAGATTAGTATCCGGGTATAGTAGTTTATATAGGAAAAGGAATGGAGGAAATTTAATATACATAGAAAGGAATGAGGACATCCGGCATGAGTTAGCAGTTTGACCAGTGAATGACATGGTGAGGGAATATAGACAAAATGATTTGATCACGTAGAATATATGGACTCATCAAGAATACTGCACGTTAGTGCAAAATATAGACGTAAAGATACATGAAGTCGATGAAAAAGTGAAGAGATCAGTTGGTAAAACGGACGACGTTGTTAAGAAGAAGGAGAGCTACCCTCATCAAGATTAAAAGTACTTACGTTGCCGAGAACTTGAAATTGGATTTTGAAATTTATTTACTGAGATTTTATGTATTTTCTGCTTTATTCTGTAGAGTGAAGGCATGAACCCTCAACTCAGCTATACTTGACACCCTTCAAGCCTTTGAAATGTGATTTTAACATTTTTTTTAAGAATTTCATAAGTGAATATAGACGCAATTGCTGAAGTTTTGAGATGAATGGGGTAAGGTAGTAGAATATATTGCTACGAAAAATAATTACGTGTCGATTATGATGACGTCAACAATGGAGGCTGTTTCAGACCGCACCAGTCGGCGCAGTTTGTTCAAGGTCAGACAATGACACAGTTTCTCCTGTAACACACTTGTTGCACACTTAATCCTGAGGGTGACAGAGTATTCTGAAACCTCCGCGAGGAGTAAATAAAAGCACTCAGCGCCAATGAGTTCAATTTGTAACACCTGGCCACTTTGTAGGATGCGATTCGAAGTTATTGTCGCGGTTTAGTAAAAAGTGTTAATTTGTGCAAATTGTAATGAGTTACATTTTGTGTTGTGTGTTGAAGTACACATATATTACTTGTGATCAAGATAGAGATATACAAAATAAAGTGACGAATTTTACAAAAATGTTTGGACCGATTTGGAGAACGTTGGGAAATAAATTTAGAAAAGAAACCCAACAAAAAAATTTATAAAACAATGGCAACACCTACACTACTGCATGGTTCTGAAACTTGGGTCATAAAGAAAAAAGATGAACAGAAGATACGAACAGCAGAAATGAAATTTCTGAGATCAGTTGAAAGGGGTAATAGATGTGGTCATATACGAAATGAAGGGATAATAAGTGATTTAGATATTTTTGCAGTTAATGAAAAATTAAAGAAAACAGAAGGAAATGGATTCTACACATAGATAGAATGGAAGAAAGTAGAATACCAAAGACAGCAAAAGATGGGAACACAAGAAGCCTAAGAAAAAGTAGACTGTGGAATAGGAACAGGCCGCTAACTGCTCTTTGTGTTCAATTAAAGTTTGTAATTAGTGGCTTTATTGTTGTCAGTTACTCTGTTTCCACTGTACTACACAACAATTCGTGTGACCGTCCTAACAATACATTGTGCAAACCCCTATGTTACGTTACAGCACGTTTCCGACACTATTCACTCCATTAAATTTTTGTCATACTTCTTCTGTAAAATACAAGGATAACTTTCAACTATATGACGAGGGCAAGACTGACACCAAGAAAATGTCTTCGCTTTGATATAACAGGGAAAAGGCACACCACGAGGCAAACGATTCTATGTGAGGTAGTGAAAAGGACAATGACAAATTCAGTTTAAAACTGTGCGGTCAGACGTCTGTCTCCCTCTCTGAACTAATGTAAACAAACTCACTGACCTGATTCTCACCATTGAAGTGTCCACTCATATTCCTCCCCATCATTCTTAACCGTCTTCTTCTCATATGTATATCATTTCTACAACTTCGTTCCTTCTCCACCTCCTCATCCTCATCATCGACTTACGTTCTTCTACTTCGTCCTTTTTTTGTAGAGGCCATCTACCATCCACCACATGCCAATTTAAAAACTTTATTCTTTGTTTTTTCCTTTTCTCCAATATTCTTTCATCTTTTCACTGTGTCTGTTCTTCCTGTCTTCAGTCCACTCTGAACCTGCGTTTTTATCTCTCCTAGCCTGGACCCTTTCCATTTTTAACACTTCTGCCCGAAAAACGTCTCTTTCAATTGCTTCTTCTGCGTTTATATTATTTTTTTTAAACCCTTTTGGACTTCTTTAATCCAACTGGGTGTTGACTTCTTCTCCCACAGATATGTACAGATCTGCTTTGTTAACCTGTTGTCGTCCATTCTATATAAATGTCCAAAAAATAATAGTCTTCTTTTTCCCATTGTTTCTGTTATATTTTATATACTTTGTTATGTTTCATCATTTTTTCTTAATTTCCAACTTTCTGAAGTTTTTCGTGGCCCTTCATTCTTTTATTATTTCTATTCTTTGTCTCGTTTTATTTTGGATATTCTTCCTTATATTCTTGTTTTCCTCGTCTTACTACACCTAAACCACAACCATCACAACCTATCTCCTCTTCCGAACCTCCTCTTTCTGCGCCACGACATCCTTCCCCTGCTTCCTCTTCTTCTTATCTTTTCCCTTCATTCTCCTCCTTCAAATTTGTTCTTCTTCTTTTGCTATTATTATTACTCATCTTACTGTAATTGCTAATCTTTATTGTAATTTCTTTTTCTTCCACTTTTTCTTGATTTTTCACTCTTTTCCCTGTGTTTACTGAATAACACGACGCTCGGCGTGACCGTATAGTTGACACCGCATAGTTAGCTACATTATTGCCCGGGCTGTTAGGCCGTGGTCTAGAGTTTCTTCTGGCAGATGTTTCGGCCTCACCATCGGAGACCATGATCACTGTCGGTAACAATCGGCACGGTGTTCGCCAATTAACACCCGTAATGGGGTAGAGTGAGTTGGGTGGGGGAGGGAATTGGAGGACACCGTGCCAATTGTTACCGACACCGATGATGGCCTCAGATGGGGAGGTCGAAACGTCTGCAGCAGAAACTCTAGACCACGGCCTAACAGCCCGGGCAATAATGTAGCTAACTATGCGGACGGACGCCGGACGTGGCAAAAGGAATTGTAGGAAGGAAGGCAGTAGGAAGAGGACGGAGGTCGTGGTCCCCGGTGAACTGTTTCGTGTCTTCTCAAATAACCTGTTTCAGGCTGATGCATCAGAACTTAAAGTCATTACAAATTATATGGTTTCGGACATTGGCCATCGTAAGTTAAAATTAACGTATAGGTTAGAATATAACCTAGAGGTAACAATATTTATTAATTTTATTTTACGATGGCGAATGTCTGAAACCTTATAATTTGTAATACGTATAATGCGTCATCGATTAATAATAATTTAAGAATCGGAGTACTTAAAGTCGCAATGACGGCAGAGCGGAGACAGCGTCTAAAGAAAAACATTGCACAATAACATTTGCTGTTGTGTTGGCAAATAATTATATGCTATATGAGGATAGCTGGACCAGTGTATTCCATGTAGAGCACATATTTATTATTAGTATTATTATTTTAAATCGATAAAACTAAAGTATATACGCCCGAACGCGCGCACACACGCTCTCTTTGTACACGAGTCTTTAAAGTCACTTTACACGTGTCTTCATGTTACTAAGCTTATCTTTTGTCGAGACAAATATTTCTGAACTTGGCGCATAATTATTTATTACAGCCATCAGAGTCTTCTTCTTCTTCTTCTTCTCCTCCTCCTCCTCCTCCTCCTTCGTATTCTTTTTTTTCTTCTTCTTCTTCTTCTTCTACTTCTTTTTCTTCTGCTTTTACTTTTCTTGTACCCTCTTTGTTCCCTACAATATTTTCTGTACGTCTTGATCAAACTACGTTATCATTCGACAGTATTCCAGTCTTACAGAGTGGCTCTTCCAAACTTTTCGGACTTTTTGTATTCCTTCCTAAAGGTCTTGCTAAAGACCGTACAGAGTCTAGATCTACTCCAATCTTCTCCTCCGTCAATATCGATCTCCCTCGGCCGCTTCCCAATTTCTGCTGAGACGCAGAAGAGCTTCTCTCAACGTTTGTTCCTACCTATTGTTTACCTGGGTTTTCAAGACACTCCTGTCCATCTCAGGTTTTGTAGCCTATTTTGATCTGCATTGCGGTTATTTGTACATAGTTGTTGAAGTTCGTAATTCAACCTGACCCGCTATCCATCATTACTCCTAGCCGAAACAAACATGTTTCTCGGGGACGTTGCAGGGTTTTTAGATAATAAATTAAAATTTCTTTGGTATCCTGTTCTCATGCACTCTTTTACCAATGGTCTCTTTACTTCTGTCTGTACTTGGTATCTTAGGTTTTCACGGCTGGCATAAACTCTTTAGAAATTCAATTAACAATTCTCCGAGATTTTAGGCCATAGTCCATTACTGTCGCATAGAGCAGACGTTTCAGCCCCACCGTTGGAGGCCATATTCAGTGTAATGACTCGAGTAACTGGTGCGTTCTTCCCCAGATTTCTACAATACTGTGACAAACAGATTGTTCTTGCGGCCCTGAGTAGCACCGTTTGGTGGAGTTTTGCACGCTGCAAGCTAAAATCAGCATTAGGCAACCTAACCAAGTGCACTATGATTGGACCCACACCACAGGGTGCCAAATCCTATTTATCAAGAGGTTTTCGTCATGCAGCCGAAAATTCAGCACTGTTATTATCTGTCAGCCATCGGGCACGTCCCGGAAGGTGCAACCCAGCCATGGGTTCAAAGACGCCCCACTAACAAGCGCAAAGCGAAAGCAGCCGAGGGAAGTAGACACAGGATCTTGGTCTCCTCGAAGGAAGCGCGATGGTAAGCGTTATTTCGTGCATACTTGGCCACCACAGACTTCTTCGGCTGATTCAGACGACAACAACGGCTGTGCTTACCAACGCGGATAGGGACGCTGCGCTTCATGGTGCCGATGTAAATCTTACCCCACGAGCAAGGCACACTGTGTACGCCCCCCGACGAGAGCGGATCGATTGCGCCTTTTACCGCCCTCAGGAACTGCTGTATCTCCTGTTCGGCTTGCAGATAGTCCTCACGCCCCGCTGATTCACCAACCTGACAACACGGTTCGTCAAGACCTTAGGGCAAGATCGCGAAGCCAACAGTCTCCTGCGACACCGACTCCGCCGGCCTGGCTGCACGTCTTACCTCCCCGCCGGAGTACCCGTTCGCCTGCAGCGCTTGTTCGAGATTCCGCAGACCCTCGTCGATATACCGGGACTCACAAATCCCGTTTGCCCGATCGATCAAGGTCTGTATTTACTGTTTTACCTTGACCATGTAATCTTTTGTATGCCAACATTTGTAAACTATTGCTCCCAGTAGTTAGAATATAAATCTTATTTTTCTATACCAGAACGGATCGATTCTAAACTAAAATTGTATTTTATGACAAAATTCCTCTAATATCACTTCCGCTTAACTTCTCTGCTACAACATAATGAAGTAACAATCACTATGTTTTAGCTTTGAGTAATTAATCCATAAATGAATTAATATTCATCATCATCATCACCATCTTCAAGGAATAAACCAAGGATGGTTTGATCCGGTATCAAATAGGCAAAAATTAGAGCTGGTACTCCATCGCTTCCTTGGACGTCCCACACCTCTCCGTCCCCTCGGCTTATAGTTCCATAGTTGTTTGGGAATTCGGCAGTCATCCATTCGGCAAAGATGTTCCCACTAATTCAGCCGATACTGGGCGATCCTGTCGACGTTACTCATACTATTCAGTTCCTGCCGTATATCTGTGTTTCGTCAATGATCATGGTGAGTATACCCTGCCACGTGTCTGAGAAATCCCACTTCAGCCGCTAGTATGCGACTGGCCTGACCTTTCGTTATAGTCTAATTCTCAGGCCCGTAAAGAAGTGTGGGAAAGGTAGAATTTTAGGCATGTTTCTTTACTTGTTGACTTAAGCGTTCGCCTAATGGTCCCGCACATATGGTTGAACTTACGCCACTTATCAATTATTATTTATAATTATTATATTTTAAATCCACAAATCAAGTACTATGCGTTTCAGTAGTTGAGAGAAGATGGTTAAAAGTGAGGGGCTCAGCACAGCGCCTGGCGTTGACAGTGCAAACTAATGGCTTTACATTAAAGTTTACGTCGTCGACGGACGGAAGCCAAGCCAACTCACGTACAAGGGTCACAACTTTGCCAGTAAATTGTCACTTGGGCGGATAGAGAGAAAGTTTACAAAACTACGCCGAACAAAAAATTGTTTTAAGTCACAAGATGTAAACCAATATCACTAAAAGATGTAAAGTTTATTATCACAATCAAGCCTGTCACACATCACTTGAAATCAGCTTATGGTTAACATACATAATTGTACTAATACATTTTAGGTTAGTTGTCTTCAAGTCGCTTATATTAATATAATAGATATTTACCATATATCCGTCGTGCGACTTCGTTTTTCTCGTCTTATTTTGACGCGTTTCGGCAACGAATTGCCATCTTCAGAAATCTTAATCACTCATAGGAGATCGTTAAAAAATTAAAAAATCATTACGGTAAAAGTGCACTTTTACGACATTGGAAACTCACAGACGCGAACATGAAAGTTTATGTTTCTCGCGTGGACAATATCGATCGACTGCTTTCGCGTGGACAATATCGATCAACTGATTCACTGTTTATATAGCCACTGATAAACCTGTTTTGCTTATTATAGCCCGTATGTACTGTGACATTTCATTTACCGGCGCCCGTGTGCAAGTATTGCCGTGTCGTACAATATGTTATGTGAAAATGTAAGTTTATCATTCAAGACATAATCACTGTTGATTTTGACGGCTTTATATATTTCGTATTCCTCAAGCGCGTCCATGTATTTTCCTTTCCTGCAGCAATGCAAAGGCTGGAAATTTGTCTCAAAATCACTGTAGTTATGATTACATAGTATCAGGTGCCTGGCAAAATTAGATGTTGTTTTATGTAATTCCCTTCTGGGAAGATGTTCGTTATATCTTTCTTCAAACGGTCTGCCTGTTTGGCCTATGTAGAACATGTCGCATGAGCTGCAATTCATCTTGTATACGCCGGTTCTTTTTCTTTCTGGTATACTGTTTTTCCGGCTAAGAAGTCTCTGAATGTTGTTATTTGTACGGAAAGTTACAATTACATGGTGTTTCTTGAGTTCGTTAACTAGAATATTTGGTAAAATGTTTGTGTAATCTGCAGATATGTATTTATTAACCGGAAGTGTGTTATCATTGTTCGACTTTTTTAATTTCTTCTCTTTGTGTTTACTTATTAATTTATCCACTAATGAACTTTTATATCCGTTAGCCGCTGCTATGTGCTTGATGGTATTAACCTCTTCAATGTAGTCTTTTTCACTTAACGGTATAGTTAGCAATCTATGCACAAAACTATTGTAAGCTGCCATTTTATGCGAGGTGGGATGATATGAATCGGCATGAATTGTGATGTCCGTTGTTGTGGCCTTTCTATAGATTTTAAATTGAAGTTTTCCTTCGTTTTTTAAAATGGTTAAATCTAAGAAATTTAATTGATTTTCTTCTTCTATTTCAGATGTGAATTTAATCTTATGGTGTATGCTGTTTATGTGACTATTTAAGTTTTGTATTTGTCTTTTTGTTCCATTAAATATCATAAACATATCGTCGACGTATCTACAATAAAAAATGATTTTATTCTTGTATAATTTATTCGATATTATGTTCATATTCTCATAATAATTTAAATATATATCAGCTAATAGTCCTGACAGTGGCGAACCCATAGCCATACCGTCATCTTGTGTAAAAAACCCGTTGTCAAATGTAAAGTAATTTTGTTCCAAGACGACTGTAAGTAGTTTCATAAGTTCGTTGATTTTTTGCATGCTAAGTTGAGCTACTTCCTTTAAATTGTTATTTACAATTTCTATAGTTTCCCTCACGGGGATATTAGTGTACAAATTAGTTACGTCTAACGATACCAATTTATATTGTGGTAGTATTTCTATCTTTTTAAGTTTTTAAGTCGATCGATATTGTCCACGCGAGAAACATAAACTTTCATGTTCGCGTCTGTGAGTTTCCAATGTCGTAAAAGTGCACTTCTACCGTAATGATTTTTTAATTTTTTAACGATCTCCTATGAGTGATTAAAATTTCTGAAGATGGCAATTCGTTGCCGAAACGCGTCAAAATAAGACGAGAAAAACGAAGTCGCACGACGGATATATGGTAAATATCTATTATAATTGTACTCATATTGATTTAAACACGTGAGTTAATTATTATGTCAATTCTCTTTTCCGTTAGATAGAAATCCGCAGATTGGTTTGTAGCAGTTCTCCTCACCTATCTTCTCTATTCTTTCCATTTCATTTCCTCATAGGAATTACAACGTACGTCACCAGTAACCTGTTTTAATATTGGAATCTTGGTGTTCCTCTTCGTTTTCCCCCTTCAATGTTTCAATGTTCTTCTGTTTTTTGTTTTATCAAAATCCCGTGACGCATAATATGGCTGATGAGTTCAACTCTTCGTTTCAAAATATTTTGTCAAAAACGTCTTGTTTCTCCAGCTCTAGTCACAATCTTATCATTTCTAACCTTGTCGATCCATCTTACTTGCAGTAACTACCTGTAACTCCACATTTCTACTGATTAAAGTCATCTTCTTTCCTCTGTTCCAATTCTCTACGTCTCACATCCATATAGAGTTATGATCCATTTGTAACTTTTCAGTAAGAGCTGTTTTGTTACAAGGGCTATTTCTTTGGAAGTCAATAACTTTCATTTACAGTTAAATGCAACTTAAGCCTCTCTGATCCTACTTAAAATTTCTTTCTTATTTTTCTGTCTTCTGTGATTTTACTTCCTAACTATGTGCACTTCCTCTATCATTTACTGATTCAGCAATACATTCATAGTGAACTGTTCGTGTTTACTACAGACCACCACTTTAGTTTTATTAACGTCTATTCTTAATTGAACATTTTTGCTCAAAACCTCATCCATTAAACGTAACTATTCGCTTAACTCCTGTTCATTTTGCCCATAAGTATAATGTCGTCTGCAAATCCTAAGATGTTAATTCTCTCTCCTTACATTTTTACTCCACCAACCGTTTGCTCATTTGATTTGTTAAAAAGGTATTGTATGTATAAATTAAACAAAGCAGGAGAGAGTCTGCAATACTGTATTATGACTTCTTGAATTTTTGCTTCCTGGTCTGTTTTTCCGAAATCTGTCTCATTTTTATACAGCCGGTAAATTATTTGTCTGTTCCGAAAATCTATACCAATGTTTTTCAATAAGTAAAGTTTCAAAACATTAATTTTATTTAAAAATATTTAAAATAAATGTATTAAATAAATAAAACATTTCAGTTTACTTTTTAGTCATTATATGTATATTTATAAATTAAAAATTATAAGTTATAAATAAAAAATAGATGTAACTATCTTCAATCTATCAATCCATAGCGAATGCTTTTACAGTTAACGCCATCTCTTAAATTCTTCACGTCAGACGTAGGTGTCGTCCCAATAATTGCTTTTCAAAGCCACCCTTTTCCGATAATTGTAGACACGTTCTTTCCACGATCTATGGATCTACCCTATATCCATTTTCTAGTTGGTATGTTTTTTTTCTACTTGGACTCATTACTCTGATTCGGTACTTCTTCTGATAGTTCCTATCCGTTTCGGATGTTGGATATCATATAGACTGTTTTAACTTTCTGTACTGCTGCACGCAATAAGTCAGTTGTATTCATGCCAAATCAGGTCCTTCAATTCTCAGCCATGAGATTCTCGGTCGCCCAGCCCCTCTCATTCCAAGTACTTTTCCTTGCAGTATGGACTGCAATAATTAAAATCTCTGTTCATTTCTCATGAGATGTCCCAGATACTAAAGCTTTCTTATCTTCACTGTTTTAATAACTTGCATTTCTTTCTTCATCTTTCTAAGAACTTCAACATTACTTGTATGTGATGTCCATGAAATGCTCAGTATTCTACAGTAAAGCAACTTTTTAAAAGATTCCAATTTTTAATTGTGGCTTTAGTCAAAGTCCAAGACTCTACACCGTAGAAGAGGACCGAGAATACTCAGCAGCATAAAAGTCTCATCTTTGTGTTTATTGTTAAATCGTGACTTTTGAATAAACTGCTCTTTCTCGTGTACACTGCTCTTGCCTTTTCAATTCTGCTCTTTATTTCTTCAGAGTAGTCCCATTGTTCATTGACTATAGTACCAAGATATGTAAATTGGCTTACACGTTCAACTAGCCTTTGGTTTATATTAAGCATGCAGTTTGTGAACTTGTTCGTAGTTAATCATTAGCTTCGTTCATTAACATTGATGTCTAGACCAAATCTACCTGATTCAGTTAAGCTGGTCTAATATAATCAGTTCTTCATTTCTACTAATAAAATATGATTAAACATAATACAGTAGAGGCCACTTATTCTAATCCTTTCTAATGTTTGTAATTCTTTTTTGTCTGAAGTAATCCACTTTTTTAGATCTGTTTTAACACATTTTCTCAAACAGATAGGTTATCTGGTGCCAGGTATTCTGTGTCCATCGTAACATCTCTCTGACCGTCGTGATAACGGGTTTTCGTTTCCTTATGTGTCATTGTAAATCAACAGGTAAAAACGTTATGTAAATATGTTAGTAATCAAATAAAATTGGTCACTCTACAATTGACACTTTGTTCTATGCGGAGGATCAGATTATTCTGTCGGACTCTGAAAACAGATTGCAGATGGGGATACATTTCTTAAATCGAATCTGGATTGCATACGTAAGACTAAGTTGATGGCTTTTCGTGGAACTGATCCAGTACGGGAAAAAATTGTTATAGATGGTACTGTGTTGGAACAAATTAGCAACTTTGAATACCTGGGCTACAGTGTCTTATAATTCATGGAACGACGTTGTGAATAAGTTGCATAAGTTCAACCTTATGTGCGAGACCATTCGGCGAACCCTTAAGTCAGCAAGTAAAGGAACATGCCTAAAATTCTACAAGGTAGTGGCTCTTCTCACACTTCTTTATGGGTCTGAGAATTGGACTTTAACGAAAAGACAGGGCAGTTGCATTCAAGCGAAATGAGATTTCTCAGGCACGTGGCAGGGTACAGGGCCTACTCTCCATGATCATAGAAGAAACACAGAAATGAATATTATGAGTATACTCGACAGCATTGCCCAGTATCGGCTGAAATGGTGAGGATATCTTTGCTGAATGGATGACGGGTGCATCCCCAAACAACTATGGAACTATAAGCCGAGGGAACGGACAGCTGTTGTCGTACGAAGAAGCGCTACTGACCAGCTCTAATCTTTGCCTGTATAAGACCGGAACAAGCCATGTTTGGTTTAATCCATGAAGATAATGATGATGAAAAAACATTTTTCTTTCAATTACAGTATTATTGTAATAATTATGATAAGAATGTATCAAATAAAATTAATTATTAGGCATTAAATATTACTTTTTCTTCTTCTGGTTTGTGTTAGTAACGGGTTCTAACGTTTTATCTTTCTCTCTCTCCTTGTCCCTCAATCTCTCTGACTCTCTCTTCCCTTTTACTATATATATATATATATATATATAATATTATATATATTGCAACGATACGTTTAGCAGAAGTCTATGTATCAACCCCTGACTGAGGTATGATAACATACGAACGCACGTATGAGACGTATGAGATGTAAATAATAAAAATAATGTAAAAATAAAGCGTTAGGTATAAGAGATAATAAAAGAAATAAATGTATTAATTAATTTTAAATGAATAAATAATTTAAGTGAGCCTGAAAATTGAATTAAAATCCTAGTTGGGTTTTAAACGCAGCGAAGGGGAGAAAGAATATCGCGCCAACTGGCAAGGGTGACGTCATAGCGACAGGCAGCCGCGTATGTATCAGTCTGCGTGTGTGTGTTAGTGTTAGAGTGTAAATGAAGAACAAGTTGAATTATGCATACGATTGTGGAAAATTTTACACAGTTCTTTAAGTACTGAACGAAAACCAGAAGTCACACGAATCAGAGACATATGTAAAAATAAAGCAGGCGCCTGGCGCTACAATTAGACATTAAGTGGTCTATGATCGTGGGAACCGTTCAGCCACCGTGTGAAATTTTGCCATAACTTCCATAGTTTACACACCTTAAGGTCCATAATTTGCATAAGTTAAGTTTAATAATGTACCTTACGATTTGTAAAATAATATTTATAAAAAAGTGTGCGCTTCATAGAAAGACGAGTAGGTTGTAATTAGCAATTAAATCGACGCGCGGACCTGTTCAATTTTGTCCAAACAGTTTCCAACAGGAATGGAACGACGGCAGAAGTATAAATCCCCAGCGAGCGACACACGCTTTCTCAGATCATCAACAGACAGTACGTGAAATCCACGCATCTCGCACCGCGAATTTTACAAAGTTAAGTAATGTTTTTAAACTGTATTACGTAACTTGAAGTGCGATGGAACAGGGAGTACGTCGGTGAAAGTAGTAGTGAAACACGATTTATTTAAAAGACTATAATATCGTAATCTACGAGGAGTCGTAACGTCGATGAACTTCAAAAAGTCCACATAGAACTCCGAGACATCCACGAGAGACAAGACGAGGAGAGGAGAGGTACCAGAGAAAATACTAGAGGACGCAGGGACAGCCACATGCAGCTACATCCAGCCGTACATCATCACGACCAGAGGTCCACGTCAGAACTCAGCATCCAGTAGACGGAGAGAGTAATTTCAACGACGCAGAGACAGAGAACGTGATACTCGAAGAGTATCAAAAAAACTCGAGAGTCCAGATGACGGTAACGACACAGTTAAATGGTTGCAGAAATATGCAGGTGAAGTCAGACATTTATTTAATATTATAAATGACCCTGAGGTCTATCGAAAGAAGGCTCTAGATTCCATATACAAGTTTACATAAACTTTATTATATTTTTATTTTTCATAATGAATAATCAATAAATGTTCGAAGAATAATAATTGATAACAGAGAATACAAATTTATTAATCTCATAAATAAATGGTCAGTATAGAAACCATATTTTATTACAATTTTATATTTTATTAGATAATTACATTCATGTATGAGAGTTACTTAAATTGAAAATTGTTAATTAATTGAGACATTAGTAATATAATTAATTAAAGTACAGTAATAGAATGGTCTCTTTTAGTATTTTTAATAAATGTTAATTAATTAATTTTTTTATTAAGTGGTATATAATAAAAACCACACTTGCTAAGACAAGATGAATATTCAATTTTGTACGTGTTAATCATGTATTGTAATAATATATGTGTTATGTATTATATGTCTGTGTAAATATGCCAGGTCATATATGTCTTATGTTTGTATATAATATGTCTTAGAATATAAGAGATAAGATTTTAACCACGTTATAATTATATTATATTCGTATCGAATATAAGGTTTCCAATAATAATTAGCCCATAAAATAATTAATAATATGACAATTTGAATTTTTTAATTAATGAACAAAATGAATATGATTTTATTAACAAAGTCGTACTAATTTCACAACCAGTACTAAATCCTCTGTACTCTTTACTTGTATTACAATTGTATAACGATATTCACGTGCTTATCCACACTCAATCAACTACCAAAGCCTGCAACCTAGCTGGGAAACATCAAGGTAAATACTGCAGAAGAAATATTACCTTCGAGACGTGGGTAAGTGCGCACAAATGAATAATAGCATATGTGCAAAAGTAAGTGTTTAAGAGTAACGTTGTAATATATATATATATATATATATATATATTGTAGCGTGACAGATATAAGCATAATATTGAATGGCAATTGATCATTAGAATAATGAAGTTATAATATTTAAAGTTGGAAGAAAGCATTAAGTTTAATATAAATAGATTAATTCATAGCAACTGTGGAAAGAAATCATTATTATAAAGAAAATCCAAGTTCAAGTAAAAGGAGTTACTAGTGATGAGTCATCCAAAACCAGTCTCATAACCAAAGGTTTTCAAGGTATAACCCAGGAAGGTAAAATAGTAAATAACAAAGCAGTACACAATATGACCAAACCCACAACGAGGGAGAATAAATAAAAGAGAAACCCTAAAATAAGCCAAGATCAACCAATACAGGTTGTGTATTTCTGAATTAAAGAAGAAGATGGAGAAGATCCCAAGAAACCTGATGGCATCAAGAACAGATGGAGAAGATACCAGTCCCAGAAGGCAGGAGAAAAGAAGACTGAAGAAAGAAGAAGAGGGCAGCATCCTGAAGAAGACGTCATGCTCTTATAAAAGACACCCAAATCCCTATATCCCCAAAATATATATCTAAAAACAAAAGTATAACGAAATAAAAACCACATGTATATAAATTTAAGAGAGAGAAGTGAACAAAGTAAAAGTTTCCTGTGAACTAAGATGAAACAATAATATAGTACCCATGGAACAAATCTCCATTGAAAAAACGCTAACCAATTTATTATGTTAATAAGACTATACGACCATTTAGCATTAACATAATATATAAGTGCAAAGTGAACCAGTGATAGTTTTGGGTATTATAAAAAATGAACCTTGTGTTTCATTCTTGGCAATCACAAACATTGGATGCAATGAAATATGCATTTTTCAATGACTTAAAATATGTACGGTGACAATATGTTGTTCATAAGACATGAATCTGTTTAAAATAACATTTTTGTTTTACATGAAAAAAGAAAAACAGATTTCATAGTGCTTTGTGAACGGTTCATACTATTTATTTGTTAATGACAGGGTACAATTCCCCAAAGACAAGGTATAAAAGACTGTATAAAAACTGTAGAATCCTACTTATAATAATAGTTAGAAATAAGAATATAAATATAAGGTTTTAATGTATATAGTACAAGAATGTTTAAAAATGTTTTAGATATAAGGCCATTTGTTTGGGTCTGAAACAACTAACATCAGAACTATAAAAATAATTACCACTTGTAAATAGTAGAGAGTAATTAAGATGTTAGTTAGTACAAAACCTTTGTTGTAAACCATATTTCCATGTTGGAAATGGGAATTTTGTTGCAAAATGTCTGATTTGAAGACAACCATTTATTTAAAAAAAATGTTCTTTATTTTGTGTTAACTATTGTTTGTATTGTAACCAATACTAATTGTTTTTGTGTAATTTGAAAACATGTTTAATTTATAATACTATTTGTAAAAAGTCAGAGAGGGTATCACACATCATATATTGTTTGTAAATTATTTTGTAAGAAAAATTGTTAAAAAAAATCATAGGCCAAAAGAATGGAAACAAACTTCATCAAAACAGAGAAATTACTCATTTAAAAGCAAATAAACAAAAGGGGTTTAGACAAAATAAACTTGAGATCATGCCATATAATTGCACATACCATTTAGAGAGATTTTAATAAATTATATTCAGAATTATAAATAAAAATAAAATGACTAAACTCAGAAATTTAGACATGGGAGTCATATATTTCAGAATAATGTTTCAGAATACAACTAATTCAATTAATTACCAGAAAATAAGGGAATAGGAACCTTTTAATACAATATAGGATTATTAATATTAAATATAACTGATAAAATGGCTGAATTTATATAATGACAGGAAGTAAATTTTGATGTTTTGGACTCTTCAGAGTATACCCAACCTGAAAGTAAAATTACTATTTTTTGGACAGAAAACACTATAAAATGGCATTATTTAATCTGAAAATAACCAGAATGAACTGAAAGATTAATTTAAATCAAATCTAGTGAATAAAATTGACAAATAACCAAAGTTTAGGCATTCATATAGTGAAATAGTAAAATGTACACAGGATGTGAAAATATTTTTGAACAATGTTAAGGATAATATTATATGGGCTAAGAGTTTAATTGAAACTGAAGGAAACAGTTAGTTAATTATTGGTTTTTGAACGGTCAACATGACATACATTTGGTAAAGTGCATAACCTAACCTATAATAGACATACCAAGCGAATGTATAGTACGTTATTGTGAAATCGCGAGTGACTTGTGGAATACTTCTAAAAACTATCATATTATAACAGAAACAATCAAGTAACACTCCATAACACAGAACAATATAAATCTACTCCGAAAAACACCATAAAACACTAGAAAACTGTATAATACATTAAACCAAATTAGTGACGGAATCGGGGAAAGTGTTTGAACTAATAATTATACGAATACACTAAATACAACTCAGAAACAGTACACTAGACACTACACAACATTTTACAAGAGATTCGCAGACATCAGAACAGGAATACTACAGGAAAATCTTTTATTTGGAACGTCCAATATACGAATGACATCTCACTAACTTCACGGCAGCCATCTTTCTTTGACAAACCCAGTGCCTCTTCTTGGTTCATCACAGCTGTTTGGTGAAAACAATTATTATATTTACAATTTATTATTCAATGTCTGTGTTTATTAATAACTATTAATTTGATTGTAACGTTATACTTTTTAAATATAAGCCCGATTTCTCTGACTTTGGTAATAACTGGCTGTTTAAAGAACCCTATATAATTTTTATATCATATACTTGTAACTTTTTTCGATATCCTGAGAATCGATACTAATCGATAAGAGTCAATATTGCTATTACTTAATAAAATATTAATACTTTTCAATACTTAATAGTTCTTTATTTCTTCAATAATACTAATTACCAATAATATAATTCTAATTGATAATCTACAAGGACTTTACCACCCGTAAGTGAAGATAACCTAAAAAAATAGAAAGGTAAACAAATATCGATTGGTTTACAGACAGTCTTATGAGTGGTGATAGATTACTTAAATTATACTAAAACTTTAATAAAAATTTTCAGAAGAGCATTACACTGTTTAAAACTTCACAGCCCTATATTAATTAATTGATCCTAATTAATTAATTAATAAAATTAAAATAATTTTTTTTTTATAAACAATTTTTTTTTAAATTTCCTTCAAAACAATAAATTTTGTTTTGAAACGTTCGGCGAAGCCAAGCATATATATTTCTTCATCAACTTTACGCTACTCGACCGGTCTTGCTACCATTGGGACTCGACCAGCTGGGAAACTTAAGGAAGTGTTTCAGGCCAGTAAGACGTCGAGAGCCACACCAATTAAACATATTACATTGGACTTGATTACATCGGAGTCGAACTTCACAATCACAATCTCTTATATCATCAACACACATCTATACTTATTTAAATTTAGTATTATTACAAATTGGCGCACAACTTTAGGGGCTTTAATTAGCGATTGGAAAGCCAATAATTTCTGCCCAATCACTAGTTGGAGCTAGGCAACAGCTACAAAGCCAGAGAATTTCAAGGGAAAATGCAACGACGTGCAACATCCAAGAAACGGGCGGCGGAGGCGGAGAAAGAAATAGAAGTTGACATGGACAACAAGGAGGCGACGCCAGTAGAGGCGGAAGAGGTATTACCACCGGTGTTGTCCAAACAAACGGAACAACCGGAGATATCCTCACAGACAAGGGAAGTTAATCTCCAGGAGAAGCAGGTGGAGAAATCCAAGACAACGGAGGATAATCAAATGGACAGATACATGGAAGTGTTCTTGCAAAGGATGGAAGAGAAAATAAACAAAAATAGTAAGGAATTAAAGGAAGACTTGAGTAAGAAAATGGGGAGAGACAACCAGTCTTTGAAAGAAGATATCAAATCCGGCAAGGAAGAAACAAATAAGAAGTTAGAAGAATTGAAGGAAGACAATCAGTCCCTGACGAAGAAGATGGAAGAAAACAGCAAGAAGATGGAAGAGAAGATGGAAGAAAAATTAGAAGAATTGAAGAAGGATAATCAATCCACAAAAGAAGAGTTGACTGGGATGAACAAGAACATGGAAGAATTGAAGGAAGACAACCAATCGTTCAAGGAAGAATTCAAGGCGACTAAAGAAGAGTTAATTAATAAAATTGAAAATACCAATCAGAAAATAGATGAAACCAGGAAGAAGATAGAGAAAAACAACCGACAATTGAAGGAAGAGTTGAAAGAAGATAACAGGAAGTTGGAAGAGAAGATGGGGGAGAAATTGGAAGAATTGAGAGAAGACAATCAAATTCTAAGAGAAGAGTTAAGGGAGGTAAATCAGGAGATAAGAGAGAACAGATTAAAAAGGGGAGAGGAGCATCAAAAATGGATTAAAGAAAGAAGAGAGGACAGATTAAAAAAGGAAGAATTAAGAAAGGAGAAGACCGAAGAAATAAAAAATGATAGCCAACCAGAACCAGAAGAAGTACTAAATGATAAAACGCAGGAAGATAGTCAACCAGAACCAGAAGAAGTAATAAATGATAAAACGCAGGAAGATAGTCAACCAGAACCAGAAGAAGTAATAAATGACAAAACGCAGGAACTAGTAATGGTAGTACCTGAAATTGAAACTAACCGAAACCAGGAAGATATTAAACCAAGGAAAAGGAGAATGTATCCAAGAAATTTGATAAAAACTAAAGAAGAGTTGGAGATGATGAAACATGGGTTGATTGATGGCAATAATATCCCAATTACCTATGACAAAGACATCATGAATTCCAGGAATTATAGAAGGAGAATCGAAGTAATTTCCAAAATAATTTACCACAAGACAGTAGTGTACCAATGGGAAAGGACCAGAGGTAAACAGAATACGACATGTGGACAAGATCAATTTCAGCGCAGGACTGGACAGTGTATTACAGAAAGATGGAAATGTGATATCGTACCAGACTGTAATGATGACACAGATGAATCACCAGAATGTATTCCATTAACGTGCCATCCAGGACAGTTCCAGGGTACGGTTAGACTAAAATATATTCCTTCAGAGTGGATATGTGATGGTAAACCAGCTTATGGTGTTTCAGATAAACAAATAATAAGTGATAACCCAGATGAAGATCCTCACAGATATTTGTCAAGTAACACAAAACATGGACCAGAAAAGTATTGGTGTATACAATATGATGATAGAGGGAACCAACCCAGTAATTACGACGGCCCTAACAACCCGCCGTGTAATAACCAGTGTATCAGTAATTCTAACGGCGTTAGGGATAACAACCCCTATCCATACAATAGAAACAATTTATACCAACATAATAATGTCCCATACAGTCAGAGAAATCCATATCCCAACAATAATGGTGACAAACCTTACCAACCTAACCGAAATTATTATCATGATAAATTTAGTAATAAAAACAATAACAGTAATAATAACCGAGTGTCGCGCCCTAGGGTAAATTTTATAAGAGCAACTGAGATGATGGACCCTGGTTGACACAAATACCACACGACATCAAGAAAAGGGACGGATCATGATAACCGACTACGGCGAAAAACAACGTTGAAGGAGACGAAATAAATATCATTGAAAGGAAATGATATGGAGAATAAACATAGAAACAAAACTGGGTTTTATGAATGAAGACTATTTAAGAAAATGCACATTATAAATAAAAATATGAGCAATGGAACGACGTAAAGAAAATCGTCCATCTTCCTGGGTATATAAAAGAAAAGAAAATTTATAAGAAAAGAAAAAGTGGAGATCAACTTACAAAAGTATAAGTAAAATGGGCCAGTGTAGAGTACAATATAACCCCATATGTTGTGGTAAATGATAAGCATAACAATACATATGAGTTGAGGGAAATCGTTTCAGGAAGAATCAAAGGAGTGTACAATCAAGCTTCTATGAAGAAATATTATGAAGAATGAGTTGTGAGTTTTAGAATTTAAATTTAAAACAAAAAATTCAAAAATAATGTAAGTACATCTTACAACCTAATATTTTGAAAAGAACATTCTGGAGAATTATAAGAAGAAGGAATTTAGAATTTATATTTTAAAAAAATTCGGAAATAATGTAAGTACATCTTACAACCTAATATTTTGAAAAGAACATTCTGAAGAATTAAAAGAAAAAGAATTTTTAATAATTTTGAATATAACTTATTCTAAAATATGTAAGTACTTCTTACTACAACCTAATAATTTTGGAACAAACTTTATGGAAGAAAGGAAAAGAAAGACTTTTGAATTGAAATATAATTATGAAAATTTAAAACTGAGTAAGTACATCTTACTACCACTGAATTATGAGAAAAACATTTTGGAAGAATTAAGAAGAAAGGAATTTTGAAGTTAATATACAAAAAATTTAAAAATGAAGTAAGACCAACTTACTAAAACTAAGTTTATGAGAAAACTTTATGGTAAATAATTAAGAAGAATTTGAATTTGGAGAAATACCAAAACATTCAGAAATAATAGTAAAATCACAATACTATAAACAATTCTGAATGAGACAATTCTGGGAATAAATGAATTAAACAGAATTTGAATGTTGATAGAACGTCAGTACTTTGAAACAAGATAAGATCAACATATTACAATGATTTATGAGAAATATTTTTCAATTAATTAAAAAGAATAGTTTGAATTTTATATTAAAACTAACCAAGTTCCAAAAAATAATTATGGGTCAATTATAATTGAATTGAGAAGAAAATAAAGTGATTAATTCAGAAAAAAGAATTAATTTTAATCCAGAATAAATGCTAGACATTCACAATAGCATTTGAAGGAGTAGAGAAGACTAACAAAAAAGAGTGTAATATGCCAGAGAAGGAAAAAATTTGGAAGCAAAGAGACTAATTACCTATGAAACGAAAATGAAAACAGTTAATTAAGAGCGAAGAAGAACAACTCATACCAAACAGATGGAGAAGATGATTTTGAACCAATGATAATAATAAGACCTATATGAAATGCAAAGAGAAGAAATACCACATGAAATATGATATAAATGAATTAATGTTAATGAATGCGAAGGTGGATTAATAACTTTCTAAGAGAAAGGAAACAACCAAAATGTTTAAATAAAATGATCAATATAACAACCTGTATATCTAATGTAAAGATACAATGTTAAAAAATTAAATATAATATATTAAGACCTTTCAAATAATGAATACGAAAGACTATTTATAAAGACCATGCTAATACTATGAATAACCAGAAGAAAGTATAAAGAGAATTCAGATGAAGAAGAAAGAGAGTTACACTGTAAACAGTAAACAGAATTATTAAAAGAAAGGTTTTCAACCATAATTAAATTAAATATATCAGACAAGTTAAGAGTTTTGAAAAAATATATATGTAATGAGTATAATAATGATTATGAAGATTTATTAAGATAGAAAATGTGAGATAATCTGAGAGACTACGAAGTGGAGAATCCAAAGATATTTTTATTAGTCGAAAATGAGACTACTTTATATTTATTTATTCGATGACTGACTGAAGATAATTCCAGCAGCATTATGTTTTTGAGCAGGGATGGATATGCCCCTGTACTCAATTTATAGAAGTGGTGTATGGCCAGCAGAGAAGTAGTGTACAGTGCTGCCCCAGCCCACGTGATAGGGAATGTTAGGGAATTAATATCCCAAGGATACAACACGAAGTTGATATAGAAAGAAAATGTATTACAATAATAATATATCTCAGAAGACACTAACTATCCGAAAAGGATCAGTAGTAAAACAAATAATTATATATATAAAATTAATAAAACTCTAATATAAAAAAGTCGATATAAAAATGGAGAAGAAAATGAATTATAAGAAATGATGAAATTATCATAAGAAATTATTTCATCCATAAACATGTCTGAAATAATTACTTCTGGAGGAGAGCAATCTGTAGCGTGACAGATATAAGCATAATATTGAATGGCAATTGATCATTAGAATAATGAAGTTATAATATTTAAAGTTGGAAGAAAGCATTAAGTTTAATATAAATAGATTAATTCATAGCAACTGTGGAAAGAAATCATTATTATAAAGAAAATCCAAGTTCAAGTAAAAGGAGTTACTAGTGATGAGTCATCCAAAACCAGTCTCATAACCAAAGGTTTTCAAGGTATAACCCAGGAAGGTAAAATAGTAAATAACAAAGCAGTACACAATATGACCAAACCCACAACGAGGGAGAATAAATAAAAGAGAAACCCTAAAATAAGCCAAGATCAACCAATACAGGTTGTGTATTTCTGAATTAAAGAAGAAGATGGAGAAGATCCCAAGAAACCTGATGGCATCAAGAACAGATGGAGAAGATACCAGTCCCAGAAGGCAGGAGAAAAGAAGACTGAAGAAAGAAGAAGAGGGCAGCATCCTGAAGAAGACGTCATGCTCTTATAAAAGACACCCAAATCCCTATATCCCCAAAATATATATCTAAAAACAAAAGTATAACGAAATAAAAACCACATGTATATAAATTTAAGAGAGAGAAGTGAACAAAGTAAAAGTTTCCTGTGAACTAAGATGAAACAATAATATAGTACCCATGGAACAAATCTCCATTGAAAAAACGCTAACCAATTTATTATGTTAATAAGACTATACGACCATTTAGCATTAACATAATATATAAGTGCAAAGTGAACCAGTGATAGTTTTGGGTATTATAAAAAATGAACCTTGTGTTTCATTCTTGGCAATCACAAACATTGGATGCAATGAAATATGCATTTTTCAATGACTTAAAATATGTACGGTGACAATATGTTGTTCATAAGACATGAATCTGTTTAAAATAACATTTTTGTTTTACATGAAAAAAGAAAAACAGATTTCATAGTGCTTTGTGAACGGTTCATACTATTTATTTGTTAATGACAGGGTACAATTCCCCAAAGACAATGTATAAAAGACCGTATAAAAACTGTAGAATCCTACTTATAATAATAGTTAGAAATAAGAATATAAATATAAGGTTTTAATGTATATAGTACAAGAATGTTTAAAAATGTTTTAGATATAAGGCCATTTGTTTGGGTCTGAAACAACTAACATCAGAACTATAAAAATAATTACCACTTGTAAATAGTAGAGAGTAATTAAGATGTTAGTTAGTACAAAACCTTTGTTGTAAACCATATTTCCATGTTGGAAATGGGAATTTTGTTGCAAAATGTCTGATTTGAAGACAACCATTTATTTAAAAAAAATGTTCTTTATTTTGTGTTAACTATTGTTTGTATTGTAACCAATACTAATTGTTTTTGTGTAATTTGAAAACATGTTTAATTTATAATACTATTTGTAAAAAGTCAGAGAGGGTATCACACATCATATATTGTTTGTAAATTATTTTGTAAGAAAAATTGTTAAAAAAAATCATAGGCCAAAAGAATGGAAACCAAACTTCATCAAAACAGAGAAATTACTCATTTAAAAGCAAATAAACAAAAGGGGTTTAGACAAAATAAACTTGAGATCATGCCATATAATTGCACATACCATTTAGAGAGATTTTAATAAATTATATTCAGAATTATAAATAAAAATAAAATGACTAAACTCAGAAATTTAGACATGGGAGTCATATATTTCAGAATAATGTTTCAGAATACAACTAATTCAATTAATTACCAGAAAATAAGGGAATAGGAACCTTTTAATACAATATAGGATTATTAATATTAAATATAACTGATAAAATGGCTGAATTTATATAATGACAGGAAGTAAATTTTGATGTTTTGGACTCTTCAGAGTATACCCAACCTGAAAGTAAAATTACTATTTTTTGGACAGAAAACACTATAAAATGGCATTATTTAATCTGAAAATAACCAGAATGAACTGAAAGATTAATTTAAATCAAATCTAGTGAATAAAATTGACAAATAACCAAAGTTTAGGCATTCATATAGTGAAATAGTAAAATGTACACAGGATGTGAAAATATTTTTGAACAATGTTAAGGATAATATTATATGGGCTAAGAGTTTAATTGAAACTGAAGGAAACAGTTAGTTAATTATTGGTTTTTGAACGGTCAACATGACATACATTTGGTAAAGTGCATAACCTAACCTATAATAGACATACCAAGCGAATGTATAGTACGTTATTGTGAAATCGCGAGTGACTTGTGGAATACTTCTAAAAACTATCATATTATAACAGAAACAATCAAGTAACACTCCATAACACAGAACAATATAAATCTACTCCGAAAAACACCATAAAACACTAGAAAACTGTATAATACATTAAACCAAATTAGTGACGGAATCGGGGAAAGTGTTTGAACTAATAATTATACGAATACACTAAATACAACTCAGAAACAGTACACTAGACACTACACAACATTTTACAAGAGATTCGCAGACATCAGAACAGGAATACTACAGGAAAATCTTTTATTTGGAACGTCCAATATACGAATGACATCTCACTAACTTCACGGCAGCCATCTTTCTTTGACAAACCCAGTGCCTCTTCTTGGTTCATCACAGCTGTTTGGTGAAAACAATTATTATATTTACAATTTATTATTCAATGTCTGTGTTTATTAATAACTATTAATTTGATTGTAACGTTATACTTTTTAAATATAAGCCCGATTTCTCTGACTTTGGTAATAACTGGCTGTTTAAAGAACCCTATATAATTTTTATATCATATACTTGTAACTTTTTTCGATATCCTGAGAATCGATACTAATCGATAAGAGTCAATATTGCTATTACTTAATAAAATATTAATACTTTTCAATACTTAATAGTTCTTTATTTCTTCAATAATACTAATTACCAATAATATAATTCTAATTGATAATCTACAAGGACTTTACCACCCGTAAGTGAAGATAACCTAAAAAAATAGAAAGGTAAACAAATATCGATTGGTTTACAGACAGTCTTATGAGTGGTGATAGATTATTTAAATTATACTAAAACTTTAATAAAAATTTTCAGAAGAGCATTACACTGTTTAAAACTTCACAGCCCTATATTAATTAATTGATCCTAATTAATTAATTAATAAAATTAAAATAATTTTTTTTTTATAAACAATTTTTTTTTAAATTTCCTTCAAAACAATAAATTTTGTTTTGAAACGTTCGGCGAAGCCAAGCATAAATATATCTTCATCAACTTTACGCTACTCGACCGGTCTTGCTACCATTGGGACTCGACCAGCTGGGAAACTTAAGGAAGTGTTTCAGGCCAGTAAGACGTCGAGAGCCACACCAATTAAACACCTTACACTATTATTTATTTTATTACAATATATATATATATATTGTAACATGACAGATATAAGCATAATATTGAATGGCAATTGATCATTAGAATAATGAAGTTATAATGTTTAAATATGGAAGAAAGCATTAAGTTTAATATAAATAGATAAGTTTAATTCATAGCAACTGTGGAAAGGAATCATTATTATAAAGAAAATACAAGTTCAAATAAAAGGAATTACTAGTGATGAGTCATCCAAGACCAGTCTCATAACCAAAGGTTTTCAAGGTATAACCCAGGAAGGTAAAATAGTAAATAACAAAGCAGTACAGAATATGACCAAACCCACAACGAGGGAGAATAAATAGAATAGAAACCCTAAAATAAGCCAAGATCAACCAATACAGGTGGTGTATTTCTGAAATAAAGAAGAAGATGGAGAAGATCCCAAGAAACCTGATGGCATCAAGAAGAAGATGGAGAAGATAACAGTCCCAGAAGGCAGGAGAAAAGAAGACTGATGAAAGAAGAAGAAGGCAGCATCCTGAAGAAGATGTCATGCTCTTATAAAAGACACCCAAATCCCTATATCCCCAAAATAAATATTTAAAAATAAAAGTATAACGAAATAAAAACCACATGTATATAAATTTAAGAGAGAGGAGTGTATAAAGTAAAAGTTTCCTGTGAACTAAGATGAAACAATAATATAGTACCCATGGAACAAATCTCCATTGAAAAAACGCTAACCAATTTATTATGTTGATAAGACTATACGACCATTTAGCATTAACATAATATATAAGTGCAAAGTGAACCAGTGATAGTTTTGGGTATTATAAAAAATGAACCTTGTGTTTCATTCTTGGCAACCACAAACATTGGATGCAATGAAATATGCATTTTTCAATGACTTAAAATGTGTACTGTGACAATATGTTGTTCATAAGACATGAATCTGTTTAAAATAACATTTTGTTTTACATGAAAAAAAGAAAAACAGATTTCATAGTGCTTTTTGAACGGTTCATACTATTTATTTGTTAATGACAGGGTACAATTCCCCAAAGACAATGTATAAAAGACAGTATAAAAACTGTAGAATCCTACTTATAATAATAGTTAGAAATAAGAATATAAATATAAGGTTTTTATGTATATAGTATAAGAATGTTTAAAAATGTTTTAGATATAAGGCCATTTGTTTGGGTCTGAAACAACTAACATCAGAACTATAAAAATAGTTACCACTTGTAAATAGTAGAGAGTAATTAAGATGTTAGTTAGTACAAAACCTTTGTTGTAAACTATATTTCCATGTTGGAAATGGGAATTTTGTTGCAAAATGTCTGACTTGAAGACAACCATTTATTTAAAAAAAATATTCTTTATTTTGTTTAACTATTGTTTGTATTGTAACCAATACTAATTGTTTTTGTGTAATTTGAAAACATGTTTAATTTATAATACTATATGTAAAAGTCAGAGAGGGTATTACACATCATATATTGTTTGTAAAATATTTTATAAGAAAAATTGTAAAAAAATCATAGGCCAAAAGAATGGAAACCAAACTTCATCAAAACAGAGAAATTGCTCATTTAAATGCAAATAAACAAAAGGGGTTTAGACAAAATAAACTTGAGATCATGCCATATAATTGCACATACCATTTAGAGAGATTTTAATAAATTATATTCAGAATTATAAATAAAAATGAGAATGACTAAACTCAGAAATTTGGACATGGGAGTCATATATTCCTGAATAATGTTTCAGAATACAACTAATTCAATTAATTACCAGAAAATAAGGGAATATGAACCTTTTAATACAATATAGGATTATTAATATTAAATATAACTGATAAAATGGCTGAATTTATATAATGACAGGAAGTAAAGTTTGATGTTTTGACTTTTCAGAGTAAATCAATCTGAAAGTGAAATTACTATTTTTTGGACAGAAAACACTATAAAATGGCATTATTTAATCTGAAAATAACCAGAATGAACTGAAAGATTAATTTAAATCAAATCTAGTGAATAAAATTGACAAATAACCAAAGTTTAGGCATTCATATAGTGAAAATGTAAAAATGTATACAGGATGTGAAAAATATTTGAACAATGTTAAGGATAATATTATATGGGCTAAGAGTTTAATTGAAACTGAAGGAAACAGTTAGTTAATTATTGGTAGTTGAACGGTTAACATGACATACGCTTGATAACGTGGATAACCTAACCTATAATCGTCATACAAAGCGAGTGTATAGTGAGTTATTGTGAAATCGCGAGTGACTTGCAAAAAAATACTTCTGAAACTATCATATTATAACAGAAACGATCAAGTAACACTCCATAACACAGAACAATATAAATCTACTCCGAAAAACACCATAAAACACTAGAAAACTGTATAATACATTAAACCAAATTAGTGACGGAATCAGAGAAAGTGTTTGACTTATAATTACACAGACATACTAAATACAACCTAGAATCACTACACCAGTCACTACACAACATATAACAAGAGATTTGCAGACACAAGAACAGGAATATTGCGTCAAAATACATTATTTGGAATGCAGCAGGAACGAGCAATATTTTGATCAACTTGACGGCGGCCATTTGCTTTGACGATCTCAGTGCCTTCTTCTTTGTTCAGCACAGCTGTTTGGTGAAAACAATTATTATATTTACAATTTATTATTCAATGTCTGTGTTTATTAATAACTATTAATTTGATTGCAACGTTATACTTTTTAAATATTAGCCCGATTTCTCTGACTTTGGTAATAACTGGCTGTTTAAAGAACCCTATATAATTTTTATAACATATACTTGTAACTTTTTTCGATATCCTGAGAATCGATACTAATCGATAAGAGTCAATATTGCTGTTACTTAATAAAACATTAATACTTTTCAATACTTAATAGTTCTTTATTTCTTCAATAATACTAATTACCAATAATATAATTCTAATTGATAATCTACAAGGACTTTACCACCCGTAAGTGAAGATAACCTAAAAAATAGAAAGGTAAACAAATATCGATTGGTTTACAGACAGTCTTATGAGTGGTGATAGATTATTTAAATTATACTAAAACTTTAATAAAAATTTTCAGAAGAGCATTACACTGTTTAAAACTTCACAGCCCTATATTAATTAATTGATCCTAATTAATTAATTAATAAAATTAAAATTTTTTTTTTTTATTATTTTTTTTTATAAACATAATTTTTTTTAAATTTTCTTCAAAACAATAATTTTTGTTTTGAAACTTTCGGTGAAGCTGAGCATATATATTTCTTCATCAACTTTACGCTACTCGACCGGTCTTGCTACCATTGGGACTCGACCAGCTGGGAAACTTAAGGAAGTGTTTCAGGCCAGTAAGACGTCGAGAGCCACACCAATTACACACCAATATTATCAACACACACTCATTAATTTATTTTATTACAAATTGGCGCACAACTTTAGGGGCTTTAATTAGCGATTGGAAGGCCAATACATTCTGCCCAATCACTAGTTGGAGCTAGGCAACAGCTACAAAGCCAGAGAATTTCAAGGGAAAATGCAACGACGTGCGACATCTAAGAAACGGGCGGCGGAGGCCGAGAAAGAAGTCGATATGGACAACAAAGAGGCAACGCCAGTAGAGTTGGAAGAGGTATTACAATCGGTGTTGTCCAAACAAACTGAACAACCGGAGGCACCCACACAGACAGGGGTAGTCAATGTTCCAGAAAAGGAGAGACCGTCGCAAACAGAGGACATGACAAACCAAGAAATGTTCAGGCGGATGATGCAGGCAATGAATGAAAATAATAAGAACCTAGAATCCAAAATGGAAGGAATGGACAAGGAAAGGAAAGAAGATAGCCAGTCCTTGAAAGAAGATTTAGGAAATAAAATCGAAACAACAAGCAAGAAGATGGAAGAAAACAGCAAGAAGATGGAAGAGAAGATGGAAGAAAACAGCAAGAAGATGGAAGGAAAGTTAGAAGAATTGAAGAAGGATAATCAATCCACAAAAGAAGAGTTGACTGGGATGAACAAGAACATAGAAAATTTGAAGGAAGATAACAAGAAGATGGAAGAAGAGATGGGGAAGAAGTTAGAAGAATTGAAGGAAGACAACCAATCGTTCAAGGAAGAATTCAAGTCAACTAAAGAAGAATTGATTAATAAAATTGAGAACACCAATCAGAAAATCGATGAAACCAGGAAGAAGATAGAGAAGAACAACCGACAATTGAAGGAAGAATTGAAAGAAGATAACAGGAAATTGGAAGAGAAGATGGGGGAGAAATTGGAGGAATTGAGAGAAGACAATCAAATTCTAAGAGAAGAGTTAAGGGAGGTAAATCAGGAGAACTTGGACAAACTGGACGAAAGAATGGAATTGTTGCGAGAAGAAATGAATAAGGAAATCAAGGTTAACAAAAAAGCGATGGATAAGAAGATGGAAGAAGAAAATATAATGGTCAATCGACAGATTCGAGAGATTGATGGAAAGTGCAACCAGACCGAAAAGGAGGTGAATGAGTTTAAAGAAGTGGTGAACATCAAGTTCACAAATATCGAAGAACATAGTCGTAGGAAGGTAGAAGAACAGAGGAAGGAGAATCAAGAAGAATTCGGAAAAGTACGCAACCAGGTCACAGAACGATGTAATGATATACAAGAGACCATGGCCAATATCACCGGTCAGGTGCGACAAAGCCGAGAGGAGATGGAAGCGATTAGAAACAGACCGACTCATTTCACCGGATTGCCCGTCAACGAAAGCCGAGAGTGGCTCAACTTCCGGCAGTACAAACGCAAGCCGATGGAGTTCCTGGCAAGGGTAGAAGAATATTTGACCAAGCATAAAATTACCCAATGGAGCCATAGCAGGGAGATATTCGACGAGTCCTTCCGAGACATTACAGATAATTGGTGGATGGCCAACCGGAGTGAAATTTCCGACTACCAACAGTTCCGGAAAATGTTTAAGACAAAATACTGGTCTGAGACCACCCAGAACTTGATACGTGACAATATTTGTAACGGAAGATACAGGTCACAATTAGGCAGCAGTATGACGGCATATTTCTTGGGGAAGGTGTGTATGGCAAAGCACCTTGAGCCAGCAATCCCAGAAGAATGTTTAGTGAATAAGATATCTTATCACTATGATGAGGACATTATCAGGGCCCGGAGAGGTAGTCAGATCAAGACAATCCAGGGAATGACTGAGTTATTGGAGGGATACGAGAATGAAGAGTATTATCGGCAGAGCAGGAAGAGAAATGAGAGACCAGAAGCAAGGCCGACTACTTACCCCAATAACGGCAATAACCATACAAATAACCGGAACCAGCCCAGTAATTACGACGGCCCTAACAACCAGCCGCGTAATAACCAGTTTAACGGAAATTTTAACGGCGTGAGAAATAACAACCCCTACCCAAATAATCGAAACCACTTTTATCAACAAAATAATAATGTTCCATACAGTCAGAGAAATCCATATCCCAACAATAATGGTGACAGACCTTACCCACCTAACCGAAATTACTATAATAATAATATTAGTAATAATAATAATAGCAATAGTAATAACCGAGTGTCGCGCCCTAGGGTAAATTTTATAAGAGCAGAAGATCGCGGACCCAGGAGATACTATCAACCGAGGAGGAGCAGCTTCCACGGCGCCGACCGAAGATGGAGGAGTGCGGAACGAGACGGCCCAAGATACGAACAGGAAAGACGAAGTACCAGCCTGGAAGATCTTGGCAGACAACCGAACAGGGCGTTAAACATCAACCAGGGTACAGAACGTCAGGAGACAAACCAGAGTTTCCCGAACGATGCCTCGGTCAATAATAACTCAAACAATGACCAAAATACTTTAAACGAGAGGAGGCAGTAATCAACAACGATGACCCGTTACTGCTTATACTTCCTGGGTTAGAAAAGGATGAATTGCGACAAGAAAACCAGAATAAAAGCATCACTATTATCAGTAACCATTATCTGAAAGACATACGAACCGAACTTTTGGAAGAAAACGAGAAGAGTCTCAGCAACAGTAATAATGAGATAATTTATATAACAGCGGAGGTGGAAGGAGTTCCCGCTAAAATAATGATAGACACAGGAGCTAATATTTCAATAATAAACTCCAATGAGTTGGAGAGAATACAATGTACATGTGGAAAAACTTTGCCAATGTTACCAGTCAACAACATTGTGTTGGTAGGTGCAACTGGCCGCCAGAATAAAACCATTAGGAAGCAAGTTTCCTTGAGTGTAGTTAGCCGTGATATAGCTTTAGATATGGAATTTTTAATCGCCACCGGATTACCATTTGACATCTTAGTCGGTTGCGATATTCTTCTTAGATATTCGGCAGTAATCGATCTTAATTTAAATAGAGTATCACTTTTCCCAGACGGAGTAACATGGACCGCAGATCTGGTAGGAAGCACAATTATACTCCCCAGCCCAATACATCAACAACTTCGGAAAATTAATATTATAAGAAACAGCCCTCTTTCTAAACCCATAATATACAATAATGGAGGAGAGGATTTATGGTCAGTTAAGATCCAAGAAATACGGAATTTCCAGTGCGGAAGCGATAACAAGAAAATACCAACACTTCTGGCTGATCGTCTAATCGCAATATATGAGAAATACAAGGCGGTGTTTTCTGATGAACCAGGGAAGGTAAAAAACTACCAGTGCCAACTTCGTTTTAAAGAAAACGTAGAGTTTAACCGGAGGTCATATCCAATAGCGCAGTCGCTCAAAGAAGCCGTGAGAACAGAGATAAACAAGATGATAGAAAACGACATAATTGAGATTAGTCAATCACCTTACACTAGTCCAACTAGTCCAATTATTGCTGTTCCGAAGAAAGACGGACAAGTCCGGCTCTGTTTAGATGCACGTGAGTTGAATAAGACAAGAACTTCTCCCGGTGAAATAGAAGAAATCTTAAAGCGTTTTCATGGTACTAACTTTATTAGCACCTGGGATACGGTCTGTGGTTATTGGCAGGTAGAGCTGCATCCACAAAGCCGCCAGTATGTAGCGTTCATTTTCGAAGGGCGCAATTACCAGTTCAAGAGACTGCCCTTCGGACTTGTCAATTCTGTCGCCATATTTGTGGCATGCATGGACCAGATTTTGGGACCAGAAGCGCTCCAATTTACCACCGTCTATGTTGACGATTTACTAATTACATCCGGAACCTGGGAAGAGCACTGTTACAGAGTGGAATTTGTACTAAACAAACTAGCGCAGAACAACATAACACTGAAGTTGGAGAAATCCAAGTTCATAGCGCGCGAGGTACAATTCTTAGGTTTCAACCTAGACGACAGAGGTATTACCCCATCAGCAGAAAAAGTGGAGGCAATTCAGAGGTTCCCGCAACCAAGAAACAGGAAACAATTGCAATCTTTCCTCGGACTCTGTAACTATTACAGGAAGTTTCAGAGCCGATATTCCGAGTTGACCGCCAAGTTTCAACCACAGTTATCTGCCAAAAACAAATGGACTTGGGGTGAAGATCAAGATATTACTTTCCGATTAATAAAAGAGAAGTTTCTGGAGAGTGTGATACTTCGTCACCCAGATTTTAATAAACCGTTCTTTCTAAACTGTGACGCTAGCGATCTAAGCTTAGGAACAACATTATACCAGGAAGATGAGGAGGGACAACATCTGGTAATAAGCTTCGCTAGTCGCACACTGAACCAGTGCGAAAAGAACTACAGTGTGACAGAAAAGGAATTGTTGAGCGTGGTGTTCGCATGCAGCAAGTTCCGGACGTACATTCTCGGATATGAAGTCACGGTACGAACTGATCATAAATCCATCTCGTTCCTTCGTAGGTGCAAATTGAGTCACGGCCGATTGGCTAGGTGGGTACTCGCCCTACAAGAATATGACCTGAAATGGGAATACATTCCAGGAAAGAAGAACGTGGTAGCAGATGTGTTGTCACGTATAAATCTGGAAGATCAGACTTTCGAGGGAGAGAAGGAGAGCTTAGTAAAAATTTATAACATATTCACGACCAGAGCCGATTTACAAGCTTTGTTAATAAATATCCGAATCCATCAGCAGTCTGATCCTAAGCTGAAAAACATTGTGAGTCGTTTGGAAGCCAATGATGAAACCATTTCTAAATACTACCACCTTAACAAGGGAATTTTATTCATAAAAACCGCATTGGACGATGAGACATGGAAGGTGATAATCCCACACCAAATCGAAAAGGAGGTCATCATCGATTACCATGTCAGGTATGGTCACATGGGAGCGTTAAAAGTGATACAAGCTCTAGAGGAAAATTGTAAGATCAAGAATATCAACCGCAAGGTGAGAACATACATCAAGTCCTGTAAGATCTGCCAATGTGCAAAAGTAAACAATGAAAAGACAGAGGGTATCATGATACCGATAACTTCCAACGCAAAACTGGAAAAAGTGTTTTTGGATATCTGCGGGCCATTTCCCCGTAGCGGTGGTCGGCACAGATATAAATACTTGGTAATTATAATGGATCACTACACCAAGTATATAAAGCTATATCCGGTTAATCGGGCAACGACAGCAAAGGTTTTGGCGGTGATTATTGATTTGTATATCCCAGAGATCGGTAGACCATTTTCTATTATTACCGACCATGGTACACAGTTTAAGGGGAGGAGATGGCGAGACACTTTATTAGCACTTGGGGTCAAAACATATAAGACATCAGTCTACCACCCAAGTAGCAATCCGGCTGAGAGAGTACTAAGAGAAGTGGGTAGGATATTGCGCACGTACTGTCACAACCAACAGAAAAAGTGGCAAGAGTACCTAGCAGCGACAGAAACATTCCTAAATTACGCCCACCATCCAGCTATAGGAATTCCACCGTACTCAGCCATGTATGAGAAGCCGACTCCCCGAGACATTGAACAAATCATTGAATTTCCAACGAACAACAATAGGAATTTCAACCAGTTGAAGTTTTACAATAAGGTAGCAGAAGATCAGGAACAACGGCAAGCCAAATACCAGAAGGCAATAGGGCGAATTGTAACATATAAAGAGGGTGAGAAAGTCCTCCTAAAAAATAGAGAGCTGCCTAGCACCTTAGAAGGCATAACCAAAAAACTACTATTACTTTACACCGGACCATATGTTGTGGTAAATGATAAACAGAACAATACATATGAGTTGAAGGAAATCGTTTCAGGAAAAATCAAAGGAGTGTACAATCAAGCTTCTATGAAGAAATATTATGAAGAATGAGTTGTGAGTTTTAGAATTTTGAATTTATATATATTTTATTTGAAAAAATCCTAAAATAATGTAAGTACATCTTACAACCTAATATTTTGAGAAGAACATTTTGGAGAATTATAAGAAGAAGGAATTTAGAATTTGTATTTTGAAAAAATTAAAAAATAAGTAAGAACAACTTACAACCTAATAATTTTGGAACAAACTTTATGAAAGAAAAAGAAAGACTTTTGAATTCAAATATAATTATAAAAATTTAAAATTGAGTAAGTACATCTTACTACCACTGAATTATGAGAAAAACATTTTGGAAGAATTAAGAAGAAAGGAATTTTGAAGTTAATATATGAAAAATTTAAAAATGAAGTAAGACCAACTTACTATAACTAAGTTTATGAGAAAACTTTATGGTAAATAATTAAGAAGAATTTGAATTTGGAGAAATACCAAAACATTCAGAAATAATAGTAAAATCACAATACTATAAACAATTCTGAATGAAACAATTCTGGGAATAAATGAATTAAACAGAATTTGAATGTTGATAGAACGTCAGAACTTTGAAACAAGATAAGATCAACATATTACAAGAATTTATGAGAAATATTTTTCAATTAAATAAAAAGAATAGTTTGCATTTTACATTAAAACTAACCAAGTTCCAAAAAATAATTATGTGTCAATTATGATTGAATTGAGAAGAAAATAAAGTGGTTAATTCAGAAAAGAGAATTAACGTTAATCCAGAATAAATGCTAGATATTCACAATAGCATTTGAAGGAGTAGAGAAGAATAACAAAAAAAGAGTGTAATATGCCAGAGAAAAAAAAAATTTGGAAGCAAAGAGACTAATTACCTATGAAACGATAATGAAAACAGTTAATTAAGAGCAAAGAAGAACAACTCATACCAAACATATGGAGAAGATGATTTTGAACCAATGATAATAATAAGACCTATATGAAATGCAAAGAGAAGAAATACCACATGAAATATAATATAAATGAATTAATGCTAATGAATGCGAAGACGGATTAATAACTTTCTAAGAGAAAGGAAAGAACCAAAATGCTTAAATAAAATGATCAATATAACAACCTGAATATTTAATGTAAAGATACAATGTCAAAAAATTAAATATAATATATTAAGACCATTCAAATAATGAATACGAAAGACTATTTATAAAGACCATGCTAATACTATGAGTAACCAGAAGAAAGTATAAAGAGAATTCAGATGGAGAAGAAAGAGAGTTACACTGTAAACAGTAACCAGAATTATTAAAAGAAAGGTTTTCAACCATAATTAAATTAAATATATCAGACAAGTTAAGAGTTTTGAAAAAATATATATGTAATGAGTATAATAATGATTATGAAGATTTATTAAGATAGAAAATGTGAGATAATCTGAGAGACTACGAAGTGGAGAATCCAAAGATATTTTTATTAGTCGAAAATGAGACTACTTTTTATTTATTTATTCGATGACTGACTGAAGATAATTCCAGCAGCATTATGTTTTTTGAGCAGGGATGGATATGCCCCTGTACTCAATTTATAGAAGTGGTGTATGGCCAGCAGAGAAGTAGCGTACAGTGCCCCTCTGATCTGCCCCAGCCCACGTGATAGGGAATGTTAGGGAATTAATATCCCAAGGATACAACACGAAGTTGATATAGAAAGAAAATGTATTACAATAATAATATATCTCAGAAGACACTAAATATCCGAAAAGGATCAGTAGTAAAACAAATAATTATATATATAAAATTAATTAAACTCTAATTATAAAAAAGTCGATATAAAAATGGAGAAGAAAATGAATTATAACAAATGATGAAATTATCATAAGAAATTATTTCATCCATAAACATGTCTGAAATAATTACTTCTGGAGGGGAGCAATCTGTAACATGACAGATATAAGCATAATATTGAATGGCAATTGATCATTAGAATAATGAAGTTATAATGTTTAAATATGGAAGAAAGCATTAAGTTTAATATAAATAGATTAATTCATAGCAACTGTGGAAAGGAATCATTATTATAAAGAAAATACAAGTTCAAATAAAAGGAATTACTAGTGATGAGTCATCCAAGACCAGTCTCATAACCAAAGGTTTTCAAGGTATAACCCAGGAAGGTAAAATAGTAAATAACAAAGCAGTACAGAATATGACCAAACCCACAACGAGGGAGAATAAATAGAATAGAAACCCTAAAATAAGCCAAGATCAACCAATACAGGTGGTGTATTTCTGAAATAAAGAAGAAGATGGAGAAGATCCCAAGAAACCTGATGGCATCAAGAAGAAGATGGAGAAGATAACAGTCCCAGAAGGCAGGAGAAAAGAAGACTGATGAAAGAAGAAGAAGGCAGCATCCTGAAGAAGATGTCATGCTCTTATAAAAGACACCCAAATCCCTATATCCCCAAAATAAATATTTAAAAATAAAAGTATAACGAAATAAAAACCACATGTATATAAATTTAAGAGAGAGGAGTGTATAAAGTAAAAGTTTCCTGTGAACTAAGATGAAACAATAATATAGTACCCATGGAACAAATCTCCATTGAAAAAACGCTAACCAATTTATTATGTTGATAAGACTATACGACCATTTAGCATTAACATAATATATAAGTGCAAAGTGAACCAGTGATAGTTTTGGGTATTATAAAAAATGAACCTTGTGTTTCATTCTTGGCAACCACAAACATTGGATGCAATGAAATATGCATTTTTCAATGACTTAAAATGTGTACTGTGACAATATGTTGTTCATAAGACATGAATCTGTTTAAAATAACATTTTGTTTTACATGAAAAAAAGAAAAACAGATTTCATAGTGCTTTTTGAACGGTTCATACTATTTATTTGTTAATGACAGGGTACAATTCCCCAAAGACAATGTATAAAAGACAGTATAAAAACTGTAGAATCCTACTTATAATAATAGTTAGAAATAAGAATATAAATATAAGGTTTTTATGTATATAGTATAAGAATGTTTAAAAATGTTTTAGATATAAGGCCATTTGTTTGGGTCTGAAACAACTAACATCAGAACTATAAAAATAGTTACCACTTGTAAATAGTAGAGAGTAATTAAGATGTTAGTTAGTACAAAACCTTTGTTGTAAACTATATTTCCATGTTGGAAATGGGAATTTTGTTGCAAAATGTCTGACTTGAAGACAACCATTTATTTAAAAAAAATATTCTTTATTTTGTTTAACTATTGTTTGTATTGTAACCAATACTAATTGTTTTTGTGTAATTTGAAAACATGTTTAATTTATAATACTATATGTAAAAGTCAGAGAGGGTATTACACATCATATATTGTTTGTAAAATATTTTATAAGAAAAATTGTAAAAAAATCATAGGCCAAAAGAATGGAAACCAAACTTCATCAAAACAGAGAAATTGCTCATTTAAATGCAAATAAACAAAAGGGGTTTAGACAAAATAAACTTGAGATCATGCCATATAATTGCACATACCATTTAGAGAGATTTTAATAAATTATATTCAGAATTATAAATAAAAATGAGAATGACTAAACTCAGAAATTTGGACATGGGAGTCATATATTCCTGAATAATGTTTCAGAATACAACTAATTCAATTAATTACCAGAAAATAAGGGAATATGAACCTTTTAATACAATATAGGATTATTAATATTAAATATAACTGATAAAATGGCTGAATTTATATAATGACAGGAAGTAAAGTTTGATGTTTTGACTTTTCAGAGTAAATCAATCTGAAAGTGAAATTACTATTTTTTGGACAGAAAACACTATAAAATGGCATTATTTAATCTGAAAATAACCAGAATGAACTGAAAGATTAATTTAAATCAAATCTAGTGAATAAAATTGACAAATAACCAAAGTTTAGGCATTCATATAGTGAAAATGTAAAAATGTATACAGGATGTGAAAAATATTTGAACAATGTTAAGGATAATATTATATGGGCTAAGAGTTTAATTGAAACTGAAGGAAACAGTTAGTTAATTATTGGTAGTTGAACGGTTAACATGACATACGCTTGATAACGTGGATAACCTAACCTATAATCGTCATACAAAGCGAGTGTATAGTGAGTTATTGTGAAATCGCGAGTGACTTGTAAAATACTTCTGAAACTATCATATTATAACAGAAACGATCAAGTAACACTCCATAACACAGAACAATATAAATCTACTCCGAAAAACACCATAAAACACTAGAAAACTGTATAATACATTAAACCAAATTAGTGACGGAATCGGAGAAAGTGTTTGACTTATAATTACACAGACATACTAAATACAACCTAGAATCACTATACCAGTCACTACACAACATATAACAAGAGATTTGCAGACACAAGAACAGGAATATTGCGTCAAAATACATTATTTGGAATGCAGCAGGAACGAGCAATATTTTGATCAACTTGACGGCGGCCATTTGCTTTGACGATCTCAGTGCCTTCTTCTTTGTTCAGCACAGCTGTTTGGTGAAAACAATTATTATATTTACAATTTATTATTCAATGTCTGTGTTTATTAATAACTATTAATTTGATTGTAACGTTATACTTTTTAAATATTAGCCCGATTTCTCTGACTTTGGTAATAACTGGCTGTTTAAAGAACCCTATATAATTTTTATAACATATACTTGTAACTTTTTTCGATATCCTGAGAATCGATACTAATCGATAAGAGTCAATATTGCTGTTACTTAATAAAACATTAATACTTTTCAATACTTAATAGTTCTTTATTTCTTCAATAATACTAATTACCAATAATATAATTCTAATTGATAATCTACAAGGACTTTACCACCCGTAAGTGAAGATAACCTAAAAAATAGAAAGGTAAACAAATATCGATTGGTTTACAGACAGTCTTATGAGTGGTGATAGATTATTTAAATTATACTAAAACTTTAATAAAAATTTTCAGAAGAGCATTACACTGTTTAAAACTTCACAGCCCTATATTAATTAATTGATCCTAATTAATTAATTAATAAAATTAAAATTTTTTTTTTATTATTTTTTTTTATAAACATAATTTTTTCTTAATTTTCTTCAAAACAATAATTTTTGTTTTGAAACTTTCGGTGAAGCTGAGCATATATATTTCTTCATCAACTTTACGCTACTCGACCGGTCTTGCTACCATTGGGACTCGACCAGCTGGGAAACTTAAGGAAGTGTTTCAGGCCAGTAAGACGTCGAGAGCCACACCAATTACACACCAATATTATCAACACACACTCATTAATTTATTTTATTACAATATATATATATATATTACAACAACTCACGTTTTTAATGTGTTAGCCCCACGTTTTTAGAAGTATTTACAACACTACAAAATTTAAATTGTTTAATAATTGATGTGTGACATATCTTTAGGTACATTACATTACATTAAATTCGTGTGTGTGCAAGAATGAAGTATGTAATCATTATAATAATAAAAGGCTATTTGATTTGTTTATAAATCATTTCAATTTTTATTAACATTTTTTTAAATTTGTTTTCGGTTTACAAACTCATTATTATTTTGACATATTTATTATGAGTAATTTGCAGATTCTATATTACACGTTATTTTCTTATTTATTTTAAGATTCCAAACGATTCGTATTTTTACGTACCTACTACGTATAATTCGTAGTCTTTTTTGACACAAAAAACATATTATAAAATCTTATTGCTAATACATTGTTATAAATTTTCTATACTGCTCTAAGCTAGCTCAATTATCTTACTGATTATCTACTCTTTTAATTTTTATATTAATTTCTTTTTGTTACTGCATACGCATTGCTTTCTATTAATTTCTCTGACGAGGTCATCATTTACTACTAACAATTATAGTTTTTTTTTTAAATTACAGTAACTGCTAACTCTTATCGTTACACAGTCTTTAATATTACTGTACTTAATGTACACACAAAAACATTATTTTTTTCCCTTTAATATTTAAAGTCTTTTGCTTCGGCCTCGGTTTCTTATAAATGCATGGTTATTTATCACCTTGTTATTTGTGTGGTACATCTGAAGCGTGTCCTCTTCGGTCCTGGAAGTCCTGGAGTCCGGTATTCTAGGAGTCTAGTCGTCCCACGTCCGCTGGATTCTCGTACTCTGGATCATTGGATGCTCGTACTCTGCTACACTGGATTCTCGTACTCTCCTTGTGGTTGATCTACTGTGGTTGTTGTTTCACACACAAAGTACATGACATTCTAGAGCAAAAATTTTGCAAAGAATCTGGTATAACGTAAGTCCTCATCCATTACTAAATACAAAACTTATAGCTAATTGACAAAAATTGCATAAATCAATTTAAAAAATGTTAATGTCCCTCATCCATGCTCAGATATCCTTAATCATAGATCATCATCCTGTGTTTTGTTGCAGGATTAACCCCAACACGTATAAAAAAATTTTGTTTACGTAAAATACAATTTTTCTTCTTCTTCATATCATAAATAAATAAAACATCATTCTTTCAATAATAATCATGATAATAACATCATAAATCCAAATCAAAATACATAAATAAACTTTTTTCAAAACAAAACATTCCTCTAACGTCACTTTTACAGTAATAATATAAACAAATACACGTGGTTGAATCTAACCTATAATCTCAAACATAGATAAGCGTATCAACACTTCTGACGTCATTTTCTTAACTGAACGTATACTCCGTTCACCAAACCATTTATTCTAACAACTCAACAAATATTCTTTAATTTACACTCATTTTCACATAATTTTCTTAAGACATTCATACCACCTATATCCTGGCATATTAGCTACAATTACCTTTAAAATAATACTTTCTTAGGGATGCGTGGAATTTCCCTATCACACGGTTGGTACTAGAGTTGGTTACAATATAGGTATTTTTACCAACTTGCTCGGATAAAATATATGGGCTATTATATAACCTAAAGAATTTGGCTGCGGTGTTGTCCTCCCTGTGACCAATATTCACAGCCCTCAGGAGTACTCTCTCGTCAATTTTAAATGTTACCAGCTTGTGATCTGGATTAAATTTTTCAGTCCGCTCTTCGGCACATTTTTTTAATGCGTTTTCTGGCTTCTATGCGTTTCACCTCATTTGGAGTAGGCAAATTTACGTTGCAATCCTCCTCATGCTCCCATCCCAGACGCGTTTGGGCATTTCTCCAGTTTGCAACTCGTTAGGCGTAAATCCTGACATATCATTATAATTCCCGTTGATGGACGCCTCGAAAAACTCGAGATAATCCGGCCATCTACTTTGGTTGGTATTACAATAAGTACGGAAGAGTCGACCTAACTCTCTGTTGACCCTTTCAGCGAGGTTGCCTTGCGGTCTCCGGATCGCTGTTAACACAGTCTGGATATTGTGTTTTTCCAATTCGGATGCCACTTCCTATTTGTGAACTGTTTACCCTGGTCAGATAAAATTTTTTTTACATGACTATATTTAGGAATGTATTTATTTAAGACGACATTTAACACAGCCGCCGTGGTGGGTCGTCCTATTGCATAAAGACTTACATGTTTAGAGAACCCATCCGTGCACACCACCAGATTCTTCATACCCTTCGATGCACGCGGTAGCGGACCTAAAAAATCAATACTACAATAACTCATTTTTGTTTTTTGTAACAATATCGCCCACTTCTACATACGTATTTTGATTCGGGTACTTTGCAGTTTGGCATATGTGGCAGGTACGCAAAATAGATTTAACTTTTCTAGCCACATTTAACCACACAAAGTCTTCTCGCATTGCTAAATAGCATTTAAACGCTCCCGCGTGCGCCAGACTCTCGTGGCACGCCCAAGTTAAATCTTCAACTAGTTCATCCGGTACCATTATCTTCCACTGCCCGTCTATGATCTTGTATAATACATTTTTATCTATTTTATATTTTGGGTTGTCCTGAACTCTTATGTCTTCGCTGATTTCTTTTAATTTAGCATCCCGGTTGCTCGGTGTTTATATTTTTTAATTTAGTTTTTAATGAGTCGGGTAACACATATTCAATTGCCAAAATCTTTAAAACCGATTCGTGTTTGTTTAATAGAGCCTTCACTCGTTTCTCTTGACCAGCTGTTTGTTTATCGCAGGTAAACTGCCCGTTACTCCTTCTCTTATCTACTAGATTACAAACTGCCTTTTGTAGATCAATATACTGCTTGAATTGCTTCAGGTCACTGTCCAAATGTCCCAACTTAATAGTATGCAGTTTATTCCGAATGGTACGTGTTAGTTTTTTGTTACTGAAATCGATTTTGGCGTGTATTTTTCTTAAAGTGTCTGTGCTTAATATAACATCATATATTAGATTTTTAACCATAAGGACTGGCACTTCAATTTCTATGCCTTGTGTAATTATTGATATAAGTGCTTGTTTACAAAAAACTTGTGTATCCCCAGTCGCCGTAGTAAACATAGTATTATTTACAGGTAAGTAAGTGTTTTCTTAAATTGGTGCTTATGTTTGTTAATAAACTTTTCATTAAATAATGACACGTGCGCACTACTATCCAACAAAATATTACCAACACAACCATTGATTCTCGCTAACACAACAATGTCATTATTGTCCTTAACTCTAGTATTTTCCACACATCCATCACCACAATTATTATATATTAATTCATCCCTAACATCAACAGGGTATAAGCCAGAAGCAATGTATACCTTATTATCACTATTATTGCTAACATATGATTTCTGATACTGCCGTTTGTTATTGTATGATTTAGTTGTATTTTTCTTCTTAATTTTATTTATATTATTAATTTTATCGCACGGACCCACGCCGTGCAACCTTACACGTTTTTCGGCTGCTCTTCGTTTGCATTGGTCTCGGTAATTCCCGATACGTTGCTCTCATTGAATCTTTGAAACCTTGGTTTATTTTTAAACTGTTGTTGTTGTTGTTGTTGTGGCTGAACTTGTTTAGGTGCTTGCTCATTATTACTTGGGTTTTCCACATTATCACATTTAGTCAATAACAAGAGTAGTTCTTCCAAGGATTTAACCCCTTGTGTAATAACCGCGATTTGAAATCCGCGTCCAAAAAAGTGAGCTAATTTATTTTCCATTTCCGCTTCTGTTACTTCAGGTTCCAGATACTTGGCTCGAGATGTCAACTGGATTAAATAGCTTTCTTTTGAACCCTTTAAAATCGAATATTTACCAAATTCCAGTTGCACACGGATCTTTCTTTGTATTTCGCTGTTCTAGTACCTAGCCCTGAAATGCCACACCAGATCTGCATACGTATATACCTTGTCCTGTATGACGGTAAACCATTCAGCCGCTGTACATTTAATCTTCTTACCACCCAGTTTATTTTGTCCATTTCGCTTATGTTGTCACCTATCGCGTCCAAATCTCTCTCGCAAGTTTTGAGAAAGTGGAGGGTATTTTCTGTCTCTCTACCATAGAATTTTACTTGTGAATTGAGTTCATCATAATTTTTATAAATATATGTGGTCTGGTTCGCTGGTGTCGAGGTACTCTGGAGTCGGGTCAGCTGTTGTTTTAACTCCTGTATCCGCTGTTCCTGCTCAGCTACCAGTTCATTTACCGTCGACGTATGACTTACCATTCTCTCTTCTATGACATTGATCTTACCTTCACAGTCGCTAAGACGTGAATTATTAGCTTCAAGTGCTAGATAATGTTATTATGAATTAATTTGACTTTCTCTCCGATACGCTTTTCTGTCGATTCTAAAAGTTGTTTATTTTGCTTACCTTGATCATGCACTGCGTTATAAATTCTCTTGTTCTCGTCATGTAGCGACTTATTCTGTTTTATTGCTTCCTCTTTTTAGCTTTATTTTTTCTGATAGTTTCTGCATATTAGCTTTATTTTCTTCTGACATTTTCTGCATATTTGCTAATATTGCAGCTAACGTATTTTGTAATTCAAGTGCTTCCGCTATATTCACAGTGATATTATATATTCAAACAAATATTATATTCCTTATTTAACGTAAACGGCACTATTAATAACTCTTATTATTACAGTATTAATGTTCAGTTTAAATTTTGTATAACGTTACAGTCTAGTATCGTAATCAAGTGTTCACAAAATTTAACACAGTACAAACACAAATAATAATTCAAACCTCCAAATAAACTAAGTTACTATTACTGTTCAAATATCTGCTTACAGAGAATATTTAAAAATTATATACACTCCCTGCTTACAAACAGAACACACACAAAATAGTTCAAATGAATTTATCTTTATACACACAAATATATTATATTAATAGGTTACAATAAAATCGTGCCACACGTTGGCAGGTGCCAAATATCTCTATGCGACGATACAAATGAACACTTTCGCATAGGATAGCTGTGTGTGTATGAATTATAAACAAGTCTATATTGGAGTTGTAGAAAAATTATTTATTTGTCACACAAGTAAATGATTGTTTATATGGTATATTTAAAATTCCACAAATGTCATGAATAGTATTATGTTATTTATAACAGTGTCTATATAGTTCAATTTGGAGGTTTTATACTTGATATGTCTAATTACTTTTACTCGGCGTGACGTAACTCGCTCCGCTGCTCCTACAAATATCTCTGCACAATGACATCCGCTCTCTGCACTCTCCCTCTCTCTCTCTCTCCCACACTCTCTCTCTCTTTGCACTGACCGCTCTCTCTCTCTCTCTCTCTGCGCTGTGCTGGGTTCGTCGAACAACTGATAACACTAATTACAGATGTCACACATAAACTGTCACTTTCCGAATTGTTAGTTTGTATCAATCGGAATTTGTTTTCATTATTAATTAATCGATCTGAATTATTAAATCTCCGGGTTGTAATGAGTGATAAATTTTTTAAAACAACGGCGTATTAGGCTTACACCTTCCGGCTACTCTTGAAATATTCCGCGTTAATAAGATTTACCCCGGTAGATAAACCTTCCTAAGCGGAAATCTTCTACTAACACGGATGCACTTAATATAATATACAAGCTGTTATGTATTTGACTCGCTTGGTTCTAATCGAACAACTCGAATAGAGTTCCAAGTCTTATAGTTACGTTTAATTAACCAGTTCGTACAAGAAAAGCTCTTGACAAGAGCACACGTTCACTAGGCAAAGGCTTCCGATAAACTCTGATGGACGGATCTTATTGAAAGATCTTCTGATTGTTCAATCGACTGTCTCCGTGGCAGATTGAACAAAAGATAGACGGATTGCAGGCGATCTTTGTATAATTCTGCGAGAGCCTGCCTAGATTTTATCTAGAAATTTTATTACTCTTCAATAGATAAGCGTGAAAAGTTGAATTTTCAATCACTAAAAAACCACATTGGAAAAATAGCTGAGAACAACAGAGTATATAGAAAATATAGCGATTTCCATAAATAATTCACTGTCCAAGTTTCATGCCGATAGATTATAACAACCGCAGAAGATATAACGACGAAGGTTCACCACACGCGAACGCGCGCACATATTCACACACAAAGTACTTGACATTATAGAGCAAACATTTACAAAAAGTTTGGTATAACACAAGTCCTTATCCATCACTAAATACAAAATTTATAGCTAATTGACAAAAATTGCATAAATCAATTTAAAACATGTAAATGTCCGTCATCCATGCTCAGATATTCTTATTCATAGATCATCATCCTGTGTTTTGTTCCAATATATATATATATATATATATATATATATATATAATATTCAATATTGTCATTATAATTCTATTTTCTCTATTATTAATAAACGATTGTGCACACAGAAATATTTATAAAAAGTTTACATCAAAAATTGTGTGGTAGGTAGATATCGCGGGCGGCGCTAAACAAATCGTTTAAACACACAGACACACATAGCAAATTTGTCTTCATTATATTTCATGTTTACCTGATCCCGGATGATAAATGGTCTAAATCCCACATGTTTTCCCACCACGTGTGTGTGTGTGTGTGTGTGTGTGTGTGTGTGTGTGTGTGTGTGTGTGTGTGTGTGTGTGTGTGTGTGTGTGTGTGTGTGTGAGATTATGTACGGATATAAAAGGTGAAAATATTGCTCCCGCCGGAAAGCTCGGCTGTATTTGTTGGCAATAATCTTGTACAGCGCGTGTGTGTATCCTCAGGAAAACAACTTTGTATCGAGTAACTACTGCGATTATTAAAACTGTTTTCTCTCCTTTCCTCTGTTTGTACAGTTTTTTTTCTTTCTTAGGAAACCTTTAAGTCTCTAAGTATGAATCATTATTTTTAAATTACTAATCATGTAAATAAGAACATGTATATGAACTTGCATAAACTGTTCTGAAAGTTCTTCAATCTAAATTAGATGTGCATACTTTTAAAACAAAAAAACACGCGCACCCTAATGATTTAACAGTCACACAGAACGCACCATTTTATATTATTTAATGTGTGCAGTGCCTTGGCCGGCTCTAGTAGAAGGCCGGAATATTAAACGTGCCAACGTTGCGTCTGAGGCCTATAAACATAGTGTAATAAAATAGCTAAAGCGAACATGTTATATTTTGATTTAATTTCATAGCATTACTAAAATCATGAGTAGGCCTATATATAGCTAAATCAGACTTAGTACTATACGTTTAATTTGAAGAAATTAGTAAATTACTGTTAGGTCTAATGAATTAATTTTGTTGGAATTATTCAATTTGTATGATATGAATGAGTTAAATATTATATTTCTTAAATAATATAACAGTAATTTACATTATAAACTTTTAATTTGCAAAAATGGAGAATTAAAAAACTGATGTTAACCAGCAATTAAAAATGAGGCTATTTCATTATTGAAATAAATAAATTAAAAGATCGTCTAGTCGGTCTCAAAATATCAGCTGGTCCCAGTGTTGCCACGTTTAGTATTCCGGCCTTCTTCTAGAGCCGGTCATGGTACAGTACATAAAATTATACAACCGTGAGTATTATAGTAATACGGTGTAACATTACATAACATGTGCTCAGTAATGATAAGAAATAAAGAAGTATTTATATAATAATAAGAATAAAAAGTCAGTAGATACCCATTCCAAAAGTCAGAAATGAGGGATTAAGTATCATGCTATGAAAACATTTGTACCATAAAACACTGTAGCAATTAAAAACAATGTACTAAGTGTTACTATAAAAGTGTGGTGTGTACAAAGTGCAACATAGTATGATATGGGGAAATGTTAAAAACTGAAAAGGACATCAATCACAAATAAGTGAAGATGCAGTATTATGTTAATAAACTATAAGTTTAATAATAAGTTGTTGTAGGTTTGTGTTATTAGGCCACAAAGGCAATATCAATGTAATTAAAATATTATTTTTGTTTATGTTTAAGGATCCAGGGTTATATAAGATATTAATAATGGCTAATTAATATAAAATAATGAGATGGTAGAAAAGGCAAATAGTGTAGAGTAAGAATACATTAACAGAAATATAAGTCAGAAATAAACCAAGTAAAAATCAGTAAATTATAAAATACAAGTAGCTAAGCTTAAGTAAAGATGTGAAGAAAAACCTTATATAAATTAAATTTAATTATAGTCAAAAATAATAATGGAGTATTTTTCCTAAAGGAAGGGAAGAAATAATAATAATTAATACTAGCCTATTTACTAAAACAGTGCCTAGGTTAGCCAATAAGAAATCATCAAATTCTTGGTTACTAAGAGTAACTAATCAACAAGAATTGTTAATTGTTAAATGGTATTCCAAGTGAGTAGAAGGAAAAAATAATGTCCAGTAAATTATAAAAATTGAATAACTACAATTCGGAAAAACCACCACACTAAATTAATGAAACGATTCAGCACGAGCCACTACATCTGAGACATCCATTGAACCACAATAATTCCTGCCAGAAAACCAATGAAAACAGAAAATTCTTCTAACCATTTCATGGCCTACAAATTTGGAACTGTAACTTTCTTGGGTGAGATCGCCTCCTTATATAAACTAAAAAATTACACATCACCAACAAGTAACGAACACTAGAAACAGTACCACATCTTTCAATTTATAAGAAAACATAGTGTGAACTTTATAAACTTTATTTATTCAACCAAAAATAGTATAAACGTTGATTCATCAGAAATCGGCAGCCATCTTTCTTTCTTCTCTTCTGTGGGAATACGTAGTCTGCGCTCTGGCGTTTAAATAACAAACTTGTTGAATCAGATTTTAAGTAAACAAATATTAATTAACGTAAAGTATGATACTAATAAATAAGCATTTCTGACTTTCTTATAGTTCCAAGAACCCTCAAATAACCCTGAGATATATAATTAATTAATTTTTTCTAATAACTGTAATTTAATACATCTGTTGTGTTATATAAAAAAACTTGTTGTGATTTCGAAAAATAATCGATTGTAAAACTCATGATTTGGAGACAATAATTTCCAGAAAATTAAACTAAATTCAATAAATAAATACTCGTACCTTTCTTTTAGGTAATTGATTGTGTATTATTTCTGGTAGATAGCAGTTTTGTTACAGGAAAGAGGTTAATAGCAGAGAAAAGGAAGAAAATTAACTCCGACATAAGAACGTACGAAAGACGCCGGGCAACATAACCTTTCAGTCGGTTAGAAAGTGCAAAACAGCTGATGCCACGCGCGATCAAATCAAACGATTAAATCGTATACAAAGAGAGGAATTCTCTCTCTCTCTCTCTCTCTCTCTCTCTCTCTCTCTCTCTCTCTCTCTCTCTCTCTCTCTCTCTATCTCTTCTCTGCTACCCATTTTCAAACAACGGCACCGATATAATACCTAATAATGAAAACTGTGGTCAATATTTTCATAATCACACACTCTCGATTAAAAAATAAATAACACTTTCAGAGTACAAACATTGTAACTATAAAAGGCGATCGTAGAGACGAGATTACTACTCGCGAGACGTTACAACGGATACCGTTTTGCCACAGGGGCGTGTAACAGGAATAAAAACTGTGAGTGTCGTTTTCTCCGGTGTTCAATAGTTTACTCTACTCTATATACCGTCACGATCTATGCAATCCTCGACAACAATATAAATAGATTATCCAGCCCATAGTGCGACATATATATTTATCAAACTGGGAAATACAAGTATACATTCGGCTACATATGTGTATGGACGTCAGTTTATGTACAACACAGAGTGGCTCTGATGTTTACGTTACATGTCTATCTGTCTGTTTGTATTGTATTATATTTACATTGGGCGGTCAACGCGTCAGTGCTCACGGCACCACAAGTGTTGTTACAAATTATTCTCGCACGTAACATCCTTTATTGTAGTCAACACAAACAAACGCTTTCCCCTCCACCACCATTTACTATGCGTGCAAACAAACGCCCGGAATATTCAGCCGGTTATGTGTTAAACGTTTAAATTCACAAATGGCATTTCTTTCTATTAACTTTAAGCAACATGTATTTCTATTAAAACCTTACTCTGCAACAAGGTAGAAATTGAAACAATTTACAATATCAGACATTTATTTCGTCGAATTGAAGTTAGTGTACTTATTGCTACTTTTCACAGAAAGCTTACAAAAGTGTTTGAATCAGTTCATACCAAAATAAACATTAAAACGGCAAAAACATTATAACTTATTCTTATTGTTTGAATGAAACGTTTAGACGACTCCTTTTCCAATTTGACTGCATTCAGAACGAGAAGATACTTTTTTTTAATTTTACCAGGTTGTGACAAGTGAACATTTCTGGTTTCTGCAACTGGTCGTCTCTTAGTATTTGCATCGTTCACCTGTTTTTATCAACGAGCACCCTAAGAACATAAGCCACCCACGCACCCCTTTAACCCTCATCCTTTCTCAGTCGGGTTCGGACCGGCTACGGCAAAGTTTACTCACAAATAATATTGGTAATTTGAGTACAAGATAACAAAGAGAGCAAGAGAGGGAGATAGAAAAAGAGATTGAGGGAGAAACATACAATAATTGACTTCTGGTTTGCAACACCAATTCAAATTACTGGTGAGGGTTAAAAAATCTTAAATAATAAGACCAAGGTTTTAAAAATATATATATATATATGAACACTTGGTAGGTTTCACCGTTTTTAATTACCTTTGACAGCTGTTTCAGCTTATTAGGCTATTGTCAAAGAGAATCAAGGAACAACTAAACTAAACAAAGAATGTAAGGGCGGTGAACATGTATTTAGGGCGTGTATAGGGCCATGTGTGGGGTTTGTATGACGGTGGCGATAGAGAACCTAGTGGGAAGGTCAAGTGTCTGTAAAAACTAAGTATAATCGAAAGAAAAAATATAAAAATTAACTAAACTAAATAACAACTTTTAATAAAGGCGATACACAGAATTCGATTTGTTCGTTTGTTAAATTTTTGTTACTTGTGATTGCTTAAATAATTTCTAGAATTTCTAACAAATCCATTTTTTACCTTTTTGTACGTTGTACAGCAGTGTTATGTTTTTTGCATCTATGAAGTGGTTGTGTTGTAAGCAATGATCTGTAAAACATGTATTGGCTGTATTAGTTAAAACCACTTTTTATGTTCAGAAATGCTATGTTTTAGAGGACGGCCACATTGTTCGACATAAATAGCATGACATTCTGCACAGTGTATTTTATAAACTCCATTTTTCTCTAGTGTGTTTGATTTTTCTTTACTGTTAAATAATAAGGCCTCAAGGCTTGTTGGCACTACAAGCGTCACGTAAGCTGTTTATGTCTTTATGTAAGCTGTTGTGCCTCATCGCTGAAACAATACACTATTAATCCTATTAGGCGATTAGACATGTTTATAGAACTGAGAAACACAAGTATACATTCGGCTACATATGTGTATGGACGTCAGTTTATGTACAACACAAATACAACAGAGTGGCTGTGATGTTTACGGTATATGTCTGTCTGTCTGTATGTATTGTATTATATTTACATTGGGCGGCCAACGCGTCCACTGTTCACGGCACCACAAGTGTTGTTTTATAAATTAATCTCGCACATAACATCACTTATAGTCACTCATGTCTACACAAGCAAACGCTTTCAACTACCCCATACTATGCGTGCAAACAAACACCCAGAATATTTAGATAATTACGTATTCCAAGTATAAATTTACAAATGTAATTTCTTCCTGTTAACGTTCAGTGACGTTAAAACCTTACTGTGAGGTACTTTGTTTATTTTATTGAACGAACGATTTCAGCGATTGATTCGACGATATATCATTTGTGAAATTCACGAGTCGGTGAAATACACTGGTAGCAGCCTCCAGTTGCCTACATTAAACTGCCTACTTCTTTGTTGACTCTCCTTGATAATAGCATCCGTTCAATACAACAAAAATGTCACGATTTAACAATAAACATCAAGATAAAACTTGTACGCTGCTACGTATTCTCGGTCCTCATATACTGTGTAGAATCTTAGACTTTGACTGAACCCGAAACTAAAAAATTGGAATCTTTAGAAATGGGGCTTACCACATTCTAGAATTTTGAGCAGATTTTAGAATACTGAGAATTTCATGGACAGCACATGTAACTATTGTTGAAGTTCTTAGAAAGATGAAGAAAGAAAGTGAAGTTATTAACTCAGTAAAGAAAAGAAAGCTTCAGTATCTGGGACATCTCATGAGAAATGTAAGTCCATACTACAGGAAAAAGTACATGGAAAGAGAGGAGTTGGGCGACCGAGAATCCCATGGCTGAGAAATTTAAGGACCTGGTTTGGCATGAATACAACTGACTTATTCCGTGCAGCAGAACAGAAATTTAAAATCGTCTGTATGATATCCAACATTCGAAACGGATATAAACTATCAAAAAACGAAATACAACAAAGAGGTATGGTGAAGGAATATCCCCTAGTCTCACTCCAGCTAAGGTGCTAAACTCGCTTGGTGTTCCGTTTGAAGTTCTGATATAGTTGCGGCACTTCTTGTAAAAACTATAAATAGCTTCATAAGCCAAGCTCCAACATTGTAAGATTCTAGTGTTTGCTACATTTTCTCCCAGAACACTTGATCGAATGCTTTTCCCAAATCAAGAAAAGCAAGATGAACTTCCTTTTCAATTTCTAAACTTTTTTCCGACAATCTGTCTCAAAATGAGTATATGATCTTGCGTGCTTCATCAGTCGGTCTGTTTGAGGGATGGATGTCTCACAAGAACTTTTGAAAGCCTCAACAGACTTTCGTAAAACGTTGCATGCGTCTCCATACGTTTACCTGACAGAGACTTTTGCCTACTCTTTTCGAAACCGATTCACCTTAAAAACATCAACCTGAAGGCAAACACGTGTGCAGTCCAAATTAAAAGAACTCAAGATTATCCGAATTAGGGTATCAGTTAAAATATAATTTTAAAAAATCTGTTTACAATATTTAGTGTTAAAATTATTCCTTTGTAAGTAACTCGTTGAGTTTTCTCCTGGTTTTCCATCTAATATCTTCAAACAAATACACTGAAAGTAGGTTTATTTTCACCAGACACACGTTTCACAGAAGTTATTCTGTATCTTCAGACGTTTTTTTGAATTGCAATTGAATGTTTCGCTTACAATATAATTAACGGGTAATCGATTTTACTTTGATTCTATTTTTGATAGTTCTAATATCTATGTAGTCAAATATTTATTATATATTTAATGTTTTGTTATTTCAGTATATGTACTGTATAATTTTAAATAAATCGTCTTGTTTTCTTTCCATTTGAATTTGTTCTTTAATTAATAGATTATTATTATTGTGTTTGTATATATTAAGCTTTCTCCAGATATTCATTTTGTTACTTTTTGTAAGTTTTTAATTAATTTGATATTTTGAATGTCTGAAAATTTATTTTTATTGTTTATACAGTGTACAACTAAACTAGATTTGTAAATATTAAGTTTTAAAAACTAATTGCGATGTTGAATATATCTCTCGGACTGTTTTTTCTTTGTCTGGCCTACATAAAATGTATTGCAATCTGGACATTCTGTTATGTAAACCCCATTTTTATTATAAATGTTAAATATAGTTTTAGGTTTTATTTTATTAAAAGCAATATTATCTGTGTTAGAAGATATTTTAAGTTTGTATCTTTAAATAGTTTGTTTAGTTTACGAGTTACGTTTTCGTAATAAGTAAAGTAGATACTGTATATATTTTATATTGTCATTAGTGGAAGGAATTTTACATGAAGGCTTGTATTGTGTTTGTTAGTGAGTTTATGTTTTACATTATTTTCTACTTTATTGTTGGTTTTAAATTTGTATCTAGTGCCTATCACTACTTGTTTGATAATATTTCTTTCTTTGTTTCGTTTTTGTTCAATTAATGGGATTATTATACTACTTTAAGACAAAAGAGATGAAAAATAATCAAAATTTTGAAAAATATTTAAAATATCTGTGCTCGGTATAAGTTTGAAAAAAATTACAACTTAAATCTAAATGCAGTTAAATTTTTTTTAATTTTACAGGCACTGTGGGATTTTGTCTAATGTAACATATCTAACTGCTCGCACCACATGTTTATCTTAATCTCTTAAATTGTATTTTAATTGTTCAGTTTATGACAATCTAATAAGCTGAAACAGTTTTCGTAACGTTTTAAACTTCAAGTTTGACCATTTTCGCGATTTCGTAAACATACTCGTAGCACGAGCGGTATCATCGTTTGCGTAATTTTTTTTCTGGTCTCACAAATAACACACGTATTAATTACTATTTAATTACACTAGTAATTAACATTAAATTACTAGCGTCTTTATTATTGCACATTTCTGCAATATTTTACATCACTATATTCGTTAAACATTCCTTAATATAATGGTGTTTTTATAATTGAGGTAAGTCTTTGTTCACAGGTTTAAAATGCATTAATTAGTTTATTTTTATCCGGTTAAAACCTGATTACAGACAAACCAACAATACGTACGCATCACCCCATCGTAGACTTTGCTTGTCGTAGCTTGCATTCACACACACAAACACACAAGCGCTGTATTCATTCGGGGGGCAGGTGTACGATTTCTGACATTTCTTAGCCTGCATAATATTGTTAAAAACTGTTCATCATATATTTTCTATGCTAAATATTTACAAAAATACCGCCCTGGGCAAATATGCAAATATGTGTATTGTTGTAATATATACATACATATAACTCACAGTCTTAGGATTTTTTTTTATCGAATACAAAACCACACCGTTTCACCGATTGCCACAAACTTTTCTACAGGCAATCTTCGACACAAGGCAAAAAACATTGTCTAACTTGGAGTTTGATATTTTCCCCCTTTCGCACGATTTAAGCCATTTTAATTATTCCCTTTTTTTGACGTGTATAAAGATGTCAACACCTTGGAGACCAGAATTAATTAATATATTAAGAAGTAAATAAACAAATGCTTTTTAGTGGCACCGGAACAGTAGCTTTATCCGTTTCTGCAGTACATTTTCGATGTTTTTAATGTGCGATTGTATCGATATATTACGATGTGGAAAAGAAAAAGTGTACTAATTTTTAAATTGTCCTCTTTCTAAATGCAAAGCGAAAATACGTGTTATTTTCATTAGTGAGGTTAGGAGACAACGGTTTCTGGTTTTTAGTTGACTGCTGAAATAAGTAAAAGCCACGGTTGAGGAAAACATAACCTTTAATGTGTATGTACAATGCTAATAACACAGTAACACTTAAAATAAAGAACCTAACGTTTCTGAGTTAACAGGTGCTTATCATTAAATAAAAATGACAGTGATTAATAATGAAAACAATTTTTAATTTGAAAATTACAGAATCTATTAAACACAATAAAAGGCAAGGCAAACCATAGTATTTTGCAGATGGTAAATTAGTCAGTTGCGGGAGAGCAGTCCATGCGGTCCGTCAGTAAGTAGTCAGCTGTTTAGAAGTAATCTTCAAAGTCGCAGATGCCGCCTACGCATAAGAACCCGCGACAGCACGGTGTCACCGAACAATGAAACACACACAAGTCTGTTAGTATTCTGTATTTGGTATATTATACTTTATATACAATACGTTTATTATATTTTACTTTAATAAAATATATTGGAAACATCCTGACTTGCAGTACTTGCTCAACATTTTTGAAGAAATTTCATTTATTTTTGTATAAAATCAAATGAAGAAATTTACGATATTGATTATTGACTTTTTGGGCACCTGGTGAAACATATTAATACAAAAATTTACAAAAATATACAAACACTTGGTAGGTTTCACAGTTTATTATTTACTTCTAACAGTTGTTTCTGCTTATTAAGTTATTCTCAAAGAGAACAAGGAACAACTAAACAAAGATTGTAATGGTGGTGAATGTGTAAGGACATGTGTGTAATGTGTGTATAATGGAAGGGGTGGAGAAGCAGTAAGGGAAGGTCAAGTGTCTGTAAAAACTAAGTATAATCGCAAGGAAAGACATAAAAATTAACTGAACTAAATAACTTTTCTATCACATTATACATACAAAAAACATAACACTACTGCACAACATACAAAAAAGGTAAACAAAATTAGTTTATTAGAAATCCTAGACAACTGACTGTAACAGATATAGAGTATAATAACCAAATATGTAAACATGTGTTTGTCAATTTTTTATTTGTTTGATCATTTTTTTCGTTCAAAGTTTTGATTTTACTCTATTTGTAAACAACTGGTTTATTTTCTTAATCTCTGGTGCTATATCTTCTTAATAGCGAGCATGCAATCTAACTATAATGAACATTAGAACATATACTTGAATTTACTAGTGATCGTGCAATAAAAATATTACGAACAATGCAGTAAGTTTTGGTCAATGCGTACATATAAATTTTAAACCAATCGTGTCAACGTTGGAGAATTTTTATTGTCATCATTAGTATAGTCAAATTGAAAGTTAAGGGCATGTGCGCAGAAACCAATTTATGGATGGACGAGTCCACTTTGAAATTATGAATGGCGGGAGGGTCATGGATAATCAGCTAGTATGCAAGTGGAGGTATTGCCAACTTCCGCGTGATGTTTTAGTTACCAGTACATTGTTAGTTACTGTGTTAGGCGCTATCTCAGTCTTGCATTTGTTTTAATTTGTGTGTGTGTGTGTCTGCGCGAGCTCGATTCTGCGCAAAAATAAAATCAAATATAATACTGAAATGAAAGAAATTTCATAGATATTGAACATTGGACGTCGCATGTTAAAACTTCAACTTTTTGCTTTATTTACAGTAAAACGTTGTTTGCCAGCTGGTAAAACATAAATGTTCTCAATTCTCATTCATCTGTTTCTTTTACCGGTTGTAACACTTTTAGTGTTAAAAGATTTTAAAAGATATTCTTTTCCTAAAATTCTGTATTGAAATTACTTGCATTTTGCTTCTTCTAGAAACAGTTTCTTGTTGTCTAGGATTAAAGAGAATCTTGTAATTAAATTAATACGAAGAACGCGTTCCTTTATGTTATGATAAACTCGAGAGATAGTCGAGTATAATTAAGGAGTGGAAGTGTACAATTTGCAAATTCCATTGCGATAAGAACGGTCAGGAAGGCCGTTTTGTACGTCTCAGCAGTACACAATGACAAACCATACAACACTCAGATAAGTTTATGAAACATTTTGATATGTAACAGCAACAAATTCCGATAGTGTATTGTTCCAATTGTATTCATTGATTGATTTATTTCACTTTTCTTTGTTAACGTAGATAAACACAGTACTGTTCATATTTATTTTGTATATGCATTTTTTACAATTATAAAGCAAATATTATTTTCTTAAATCTTTACGCTTTCAAAGTGGACTACTGTTTATTTTATAAATAAAATTTGATACAATGCACATTATCATTTTTCAACAGGTGGAAAGAAACCAGCTGTAATAAAAAAATTGCGAGCGAGCGACGCGAAATACGATTAAAGCACATACAATATTTACGAAAAATAAAAAAATTTAGAGAAGAAGGACGCCCCATTATCTACACAGACGAAACTTTCGTTCATTCATCCCACACAACTCCACATCAGTGGTCGTGTGGAGATGACTTGGAGTTAAAATCGCCAATTTGTAAGGGGCAGAGATTAATAATTATACATGCAGGTATGTGAATATTCCTTGTGAGATATATCATTATTTTTTGTAATACGTGGTAACCTACTGTCACGATTCTTAGGTGGAGAGAAGGGATTTGTGCCGCAATCTCTTCTTGTGTTCAAGTCAGGCCTACGAACAGGGGACTACCATGGTGAGATGTATTCTGACAACTTTATAAAGTGGATCAAAACTCAGTTGATACCAAATTTACCGTCACGTTCAGTCGTCGTAATGGACAATGCATCCTACCATAATATGGAAAGTGACAAACCGCCCACCAGCAACACCCGAAAGGAAATAATGAAGCAGTGGTTGGACAGTAAAGGTGTTCCTTACTCCTTAAATGATATAAAAATAGAACTGTATGAGAAAATTAATGAAGTAATGCCCAAAACAAGTAGTTACGTAGTGGACACACTTTTAAGTGACATAAGCGGACATAGTGAAATAAGGCTGCCACCTTAACATCCCGAACTAAACCCAATTGAAAATATATGGGGAATTTTAAAAAACTGGGTTGCAACACCCAATGTTAGTTTTAAGTTAGATGATGTGAAACGTTTGGTAGAAGAAAAGTGTGCTAATATAGGCGGAAGTGAGTGGGAGAGTGTTTGAGCGAAAGCTAAAAGGATTGAAGAAGACTATGTAAGACAAGAGGTACTGACTGACGAATTACAAAGTGAATTTGTTATAAATTTAGAATCCGATGACAGTAGTGAAGAAGACGAAATGTGCGGTGAGAGTTAAATACTCACATGCCAAATGGATCCTGATGGTGTCAACGTAATTAACGTCTAACCGTGTGGAAGCAAACTTTTTTAAATTAAAATAATTTATAGTTTTATGTGAATTTAATGTGTGGATTGGTGTTCGTCATGTGTAGTGTGTCGAAGGAGATTTGTTTTAAAACTATCGTTGAACCTATAGCCTGTGCTTGGAGATACGTTCTAAAACGCAACGCAGGCCTAGGAATGTGCATATGCAAGGTGTTGTTTAAAAGGTATGTAAAATATCTTCCTTGTGAACAGTACACATCATTTGCTTGATTTGTATAGTAATACAATTACAATATTATTATTATTATTATTATTACTATTATTATTATTTGATTTACGTCGGAAACAATAAACGTATAATTCTTTTTTAAAGCCAGCTGTGTGACTGTAGGTACACACACATGCGCGCTCGCGCGCAGATAGAGATTCGTGGTGACAAACAAACATAAACTTATTATCATGTCGATTGGACCTATTTCAAAGACTTATTATATCCTTACGAATAAAAATAACTGCAATCTCTGCTCCTTTTTTCCATTTATGTATCACGGTGCAGACTTATAGTATACCTGTTACGCTCTGAAAGACTTTACTCTTTTATTTACGTTATTTCAGCATAATCGACTTTGAATATAAAACTCTTTGTTTAGACAAAAGTTTAGACAAACTCGTGACATTTACAAACAAACCTTAACAGGCGCGAGTTTTTGTTACTATTAGAAATAATGTTCATAGGTTGGCAGCATCGTCTCTGATAACAGCAATTCTCTTCTCACATCTCATAGCGACTCCCACCACATCGCCTTTCCCCTCTGACCGTAAGAGTTTTGCGCATTTCCATGCCGTTAACTTTCAATTTTGCTATACTTGTGTACGATCAATGCAGATATCACTAAAGAGATCAACATTAATAACTAATTCATTGTGTTGTGCATGTGTGTGTGGGTGTGTTATATTAAAATAAATAATTACTATAACACATATATTGTAATATTAGTTGCATAGTTGATATAAATACTCTATATAAATTGTTACTACATCACAGAAAAGTCTACGCGTTTCTCGAAAGATCCATTGGAATCCAGCTATAATGTTTTGTGCGTATGTTCCACATGCGCTCGCGAGACTTTTCTGGAAGCCCCCAGCCGCGCGGACTGTGTCAACGCCGCAATTAATTTCGTCGTAGTTTAGAGATAAGGTGTAGTTTGGAATCTTCTGGTCTGTGAGCGTTGTATAAATATAAGGCGTCAGCGGGCTCAGTTTTAAGTTATAGTTGCGACATACTTACAGTGCGGTCCGAGTTATTGTCGGACGATATTACTGTGTACGTTCAAGTGGTTATTAGTGAGGTGTTGCGTTTTATAATCGGGCGGCTTAATTGTAATACAATTGTGTTTGATATTAGTTGACATTTTATTACGTGTGAACAATTTTTATTTGATTTGTTGTAATATACTGTGTTGTTAATTACGAACTGTTTAACTGTGAAAAATTAAAGCTGGTGATTAGTGACTTAATTGGTGTCTTGTATTTTGTTTCCACTGTACCTACAACGATCAAGTAGACTGTCATAACAATAATGGTTCGTGACATTAATGGAAATTTGCGATCATTGTCGCAGGCCGTGCTTGTATGGTAAGTCATCAGTTTCACAAATACTCTACTATGGTTTTCATAACGTTACTTTTTCAAATAAGACGTAAACTTGATTTTCACACTTTTAAATTCACAATTTATATAAGCCCTACAAATCTAAACAGATATGAGCCCCAGGGCTGAATAACAATAGACCTAGCCCGAAGAAGTGCGTCAATCAGTTCCAGGTTAGTGTCCAAGAAGAGGAGAGGGGAGGTTTTTTTAGTTGGTCGGTTATAATACACGAACCCACAGACCCCCGAAGTGGTAATCCTTCCGGGCATTTGTAGACAAAATTTTTCCACAAGACCTGGTTAAAAAAAATTATTTTTTATTTTTACAGATACAATTTATTGATTTGTGATGTGGAAGTCATTAAAGCTTATGATATTCCTTTATTCTTGACTAGAAGAACTCATAGAGACCTGCTCTTTCGTACATCGAATTCTTCTTAAACTTAGAGGATAACCCATTATCATTAGTTTGACGGTTCCTACCTACCTAACTTCGTGCAAGTTCCAAGATTATTGGTGGACATGCAGGTTCGTGTAGATTCCAGTTGTGAGTTGCGTTAAAGTTGCCAACCTCTGTGTTGACGTCCTGGACTTCTTTAGTGACAAAAAGAAGTTTCAGCGGGCAGTCCTTCAGTCTTTCGACAGGTTTGTACCCTCCCCCGGCATATACCCGTGGTGCCTGTGTGTTACGGAGTCTCACACAGGTATATGGGACCTACAGTGTAACGCCGGATCCGAACGCCATAGTTGAGGAGGGTTTATACTAGGCAGGATACCTCTCGCTGGTTTGCCATCGCATTGTGAGGGGGGAACAGTCGTATCTAAATTAGATGGCCCCGGCGGGAATCACACCGCGTCGACACTGTAGCAGCGCCACAGCGCGGGCAGTAAGGGATGGAATTTTCTCGCTTCACATGACTGACCTGCCACACTCATGTTGTGCCGTGGCGTGACTTGAAGAGGCCAAGTACTTAGAATTTTCTATGTCTTCTATTTCTTCTTGTCACAGATGTCTTCTTGCTTGACACAGTAAAGCCCTCAGATTTATTCTTCCTCGAGCGTAATATACTGTTTTACTATGAACCGTTCTAACACGCTTGTCCCCTGTTTCTCTACTGGGTGTCTTCTGTCCCGACGGGTGGATGGCAGGGAGTAGGTAATACGTGTGGGAGCCCTCAAAAAAAAAAGTATTGTTATGCCATTACAGAACGTTCTACATGTTTCTCGGCTGTCCCAGCAGAGCTCAGCTGTAATGATTGTGTGCGTGCGTGACACTTAACATGCGAGGCAGTGTTACGTAATACGGAACAATCTCGTACATTCGATAGTGTTGTTCGACAAGCTTCTCAACTAGTCCAACAGTGTGTGTTTCTTACGTGACCGAGCTGAAGTATCCTCTAGAATGTTCAAGTGCTTGTTCAGGACGCACATCATTGGAACCCTGCAGACTATAAACAGCCAACACCTGCCGCTTAATTTTCAGTTATTGTCGGGGGATTTACACAGTGCGTCTCAAGTGGTGTATTAATGAAAAATGACATAGTGCGGAATTCTTTATAGTTGGCATTATTATTTGTGTGGACAGATTAACTTGAATTACTGTGCGAGTATAATCTTTCTGAATAACGTGTTGATCACAAAATGTTTAATTGTGGTAATTAAAGCTGGTTTTCAGTTAGTACATTGGTGTCTTGTATTTTTTCCACGGTACCCAACGACGATCAGTTAGACCATCGTAAGAATATTCTGACTATGATGATTTTCGTGATGCTGGTGGCAATGGTGGTGCTGATGATCATCATGAAGGAGAAAATGGCAAAGATAGTGTTAACATAAATGATATCAGTAATGAAAATAAAACGTAAATTTTAGAGATAATATGATAGCGCGCAATTTATATTACATTTTCCAGCAAAATGTAGGGTACAATATAATTCGACTCAATACGTACAATATTCAGTACAGCTTTCCAGGGAACAATATTTTTGCCTTTAGATCCGCATAATTTGACTCGGGGGAAACACACCCGCGGCCGCCGACCGTTTATCATACGGGATCAGGGACACGTAAAATATAATGAAGAAAGATTTTATTTCTTGTGTGTGTGCGCGCGCGTGCGTGTGTGTGTGTGTGTGTGTGTGTGTGTTATCAAATTATATTACTTCTGCAAGTTGTTGATATTATTTTAATTATTCTTATGTATGTTTCACTAATAGATTCAGTATCTTCAGAGGTTATAAATGAATTATCAATGAATAATATTAAATCCTTAAATTCGTAGTGACCGTCAATCAATGAATTTTTCCGGTTAAGGTTTTTTGAGGATCGGTCAAAAAGTGTAACAAAAATTTTCAATTATTTCTGTCGACGTTTCGACAATATTTCTTGTCATCATCAGGACCTGTGTATGAACACAAAAGAAAATGTCAAACACAACAGATCATTTATTTGAGTGAACCTGTTTGTGTATGTGAGTGTGCGCGCGCGCGCGCGTGTACCCTGTATATGTAAAGGAGTTAAAAGCATTAAAATTCACATAATACACAGGTCCTGACGATGACAATAAATATTCTCGAAATGTTGACAGAAATAATTTAAAATTTGTGTTATATTTTTTTGCTGAGCCTCACAAAACATTTCACCGGAAAAATTCATTGATTGACGGTTACTACAAATTTAAGGATTTATCATTATTCATTGTTAATTCATTTATAATCTCTGAATATACTGAATTTATCAGTGAAACGTACGTAAGAGTAGGACTAATTAAAATAATATAATATCAACAACTTGCAGAAGTAACTTAATTTAATATAATACATAATAATGTAATATTATTACATTCATGTAATAATGTAATATAATACATAATATTAATCAAGAATACTGCAAGAAGCTCGTGGAGTTACTTATAAATACATTCACACATACACACACACATACATTTTTACACAGTAGGCGTTATGTGTATTATATTCCAATTCAACTGGCAATCGCAAAAATTAAAGCAGGTTACAAAATTTGTATGCGGAACAGAAACCAAACAGAACAAGTTTTATAAAATTAAACATAACAATAATTAATTTAATTTAATTTTCCTAAAAAATTGCAACTTTTTAAAGGATGCCTGTGATGGATTGTACACATTTGAATTTTAATTTAACCTACGGACTTTTGACCTGACAAAAATATATAAATGCGACGTTTCGACCACTGAAATAATATGCAACTGTCTTCAGGCTAATTATATACAGATACATGTAATGAAATGAATAATATTCTATCAAGAATTTATATAAAGCTAACAAAATGATAATAATAAACCTTGACATCCTGCATGGTAACCATATTACAAAAATGTAATCTTTTAAATAAGAAAATAAACCTAATAAATTAAAAATTCATTAAGTATACTGAATTATAAACAACCTTGGTCTTACCAACCATATTTTTAGAAACAAAGTACATCAAGACACAAAAATAGTTTTTACAAAGTTGTGCCGGTCCCTGTACTGTCCTGTGGGTGTAAAGTATGGACAACAATCAAAAAACAAGAAAATAAAATGCAGGCCTCAGAAATGGCATTCTTAAGAGCAGTTTAAAGGTATTCTAAACTTGATCGTATAAAGAATGAGGCCATAAAAGAATAGTTACAAGTTTTTAACTTGAATAAAAAAGTAAAAGACTACAGACAACGGTGAAAAGAAAATTTAGAAAGAATGTCAGAATCCAGGGTGGCCAAACAAGTTTGGAAATACAAACCTATAGGAGACAGGTGTATTGGTAGACCCAGGAAGAGACGGCTGGAAGATATTTGAAGGCAGAACAGGCAGCACCTTGCCCATGTCGTGTTGTGAAGGTGATGATGACGTAATACTTACGAATCTTACTCGATCAATCTTACGTTTCTGCTGCTGGGTTTACGTTGTCCGCATAAACTAGTGCATTCTAGGTGGTGTCACGCTGTCTAAGAAACTTAGCCAGTCAGTTAACTTAAAAATCGTGCTCCTGTTAAGCCTGTGTTTCCCCTTCCTTCACCCTCCCGGGTCTTAAAACTACCTCCTTTTACCAGCAACTTGTAATGCTTGTTTTTATTTCGAATACTTTTATATGACATGTGTATGGTGTATGTCGGAGACATGTGTATGGGTAGACACAGGAGGAGATGGTTAGGGGATCTGTGAAGGTGAAACAGGCAGCACCTTGCCTATGCCGATTTGTGAAGACGATGATAATGATGATTATGATGATGATGATGATGGAGTATACCTCGATTATATATCACCATTTGTATTCCAGTGATGTGACATTTTATCTTACACACACGCATATAAATACAAATTAATAAATTACCTTAGATCCGTTGTGTGACTTCCTTTTATAATGAAAATGACACGTTTCGGAACATATGTTCTATCATAAGATTACTTCACTCAGTTGAGAACGTCTAAATGTTAAAATCACATTACTCAAATGTTAAAATGTGATTGTAACATTTAACGAGCTCAACTGAGTGAATTAATCTGAAGATGCAACATATGTTTTGAAACGCGTCATTTTAAATATAAAACAGAGTCACACAACGGATTTAAGGAAATTTATTAATTAATAAAAAAGTGACTTGGATACCAATAACAATATGTACGTTTATGTCAAATATAAACACAGTAGATAGCGTACTTGTTCCGTACATTTTCATCCAAAATTCAATATCTCAGTGCATATGGCAGTGAATATGCTTTATTTGCGAACACGAAGTAAACATGTGCGGAACGTGACTGCAGCTGAAACATTGGGATAACACGCCGGCTGGCTGGATACACGACACTGCGACCCATTTACTACAGCATTTAATACTGTATACACGAATATCTGCATCGACACGATATACTGTACCTCTTGTCGCTTATTGTTAAAAGCATATTTGAGCTATTATAGACGAAATTATGTGTGTTTGTGTGTGTACATATTGTTACGTAATGCGGAAAAAGTGTTACGTAATACGGAACGTTCTACAAGTAGCTCGGCTATCCCAGGTGTAATGTGCGTGTGCGTACATATTGCTGCTACCTTGCGATGAAAGACAATTACGCGTCAACTATCGAGTCTATTTCAGACCGTACCGGTCAGCGCAGTGTGTTTAAGAACACTGTTTCTAGCGGATGCTCGAGAGCGACTGTTTATTCAACAAGTCATCCAAATTGACAGATTATTCTGGAAATCGCCGGGGTAAAATACATCCATTCAGCGATGGTCAAGTCAGTTTGAGTTGCGATTTATTTCAGTGGGGTTCGAAGTATTGTGGCAAAGTGTTATGTGTTTTATAATTGTGCGGGACGTTTGTAATACAGTTGAGCTTTATATAGGTTGACATTTTTATTGCGTGTAAACAATTTTTATTTGATTTGTTGTAAGAGATTTGTTGATTACAAACTATTTAATTGTGATAATTAAAGCTGGTGATTATTGACTTAATTGGTGTCTTGTATTCTGTTTTCCACAATACCAAACGACGATCAGTAAGTCCGTCGTAACAATATATAGATATTTCATTTATAGGTCTACAAGATCTGTGACGAATTGTATACAAAAGTAGAAATATTTAATGTATTGGAAGTAGACCAAGAGTAAAGGAATTTTCGTAAAACGGAAATGAGAAATTAGCAGAAATAACCAGGAAATAGATGAGCTATTAGCATGAGAACATTGGAAGAATCGTAAAGGCTCAACCAATAGGCCTACTGTGGCTAGGTCACCTGGAACAGATGGATGATCAACGTATGCCAAAGAAAATCCTTACGGGACTGGCGTATAAAAGCAGAAAGAGGGAGGAGCTGACCTTGAATAAGAAGGTTGCGTTATGTGTTGGAAAATCTAAGAAGAATGGATGTGAGGAGTTACGCTGAGATGGCAATTAATACATTGGAGACATTGGAGAAGAATATTGATGCTTTGGTAGCCAGGACTCACGTTGGGCTGTAGTCATAAAGAAGAAGAAGAAGAAGAAGAAGAAGAAGAAGAAGAAGAACAACAACAACAACAACAACAACAACAACAACAACAACAACAACAACAACAACAACAACAACAACAACAACAACAACAACAACAACAACAACAACAACAACAACAACAACAATATACGCGACCAAAATATTACGTGTTCATTTTATTATTACGCTCGTATTTTTAATTCGTTTGCCCTTATGTTTCCTCTGCTCCCCTCAAAACTCTCATTTTACTTCAAACATAATAGGTTAAATTGTATTCCAAATAAAGGTAATCTTAGTACATCAATGTTTTTAAAATAAGCCCTGATAGTCATAAGATATCCCTCTTTCAGATTTACAGATATATTCGTGTTGTACACAAAAGTACGTCAAGAGCATTCTGTGTCACGTTACAAGGACAGTGCAAGATAAATGCATTTCTGTATTAATGCTAAATTGATCTGCTGCGACAGTTTCAGATAAATGTGTTTTAAATGCGGCCGGGAAAAATTGCTACTCGGTCTGGTTCTGTGACAGCCGCCTTTAAGTGAATTTCTCAGTTATCGTAATGGAATCGTTACCATGACAGCTCTACTCCTACACTTCACGTGACAAACAAATGACGTCAGACGCCTCCCGGCCTACCGACACTGTACAGTATATTAGAGTATGTTACAAGTTATTTGAAATATGATTAAAATTAGTAATTTTCATTAATGACGAATTCCTTAGACTTAGGTATGCGGATCACATCGTCGCTTTTTTAAACAATAACAACGATTGAGAACGGGGACCAGTCTCTTGTGCTCCAAATTAGGACTCCGCCGACGTCAGGTTCAAATATGTACTGGGCGTCGCGGACTGGCTTAAGAGGTCCGACGCAACAACAGGCCAGGTAATGCGCAAGGCCCGTGGTTGCCGTTCGCATGGCGCTATTAGGGGTCAAGGCTACATCCTTTATCCTTTATCGCTGAAGCGATACGCATACATCCGAAACATCAGTACCGATGCCACCGGGAGAAGGGTTATCCCTGCGCTTGGAAGCAGTGCGTATCTTGGGTGGGATCTTGGACCCACGGGAAGCCACTCACAATCGACGGTGATGCCTAACCGTGAGTAACTGGGGCCCTCCCCGTCCCCCGCAAGAGGCTCTATTCAGTCACGCGAGTAGGCTAGCGTAGGTTAAGCTTTAGGGCACCAGTCGAAGGAAGATCAGGAAACATGAACAGTTTGAAATCGAACCACTAAGCGTGGAAATAGTTAATTACATTAAATATTTGGGATATTGGATGGCAGAAGATAATGAAGAAATAAACGAAATAAGGAAAAGGATACAGGCCGCAAATAGAGCACATGTTTTGCTGACAACTATATTCAAGACAAGGAATATCCACCATCAGTCCAAGGTCACATTATATAAAGTTACGTTTAGACCGGTGACAAAATATGGCAGCGAGACTTGGAATCTGAACAAACAAGCCGCTAACATAGTCAATAATTTTGAAAGGAGAATTTTGAGGAGAATACATGGACCAATACAAGTCAATGGGAATTGGTGAATAAAAACAAGCTGTATAAAAACAATGATCTGGCCACCACCATCCGACTGCATAGATTCCAAAGGCCAGGACACATCATTAGGATGGAAGGCAACCGAATATCTAGGAAGGTACTGTTTAGTCAAATAGAATGTAGAAGGCCTGTCGGAAGACCCTAACATCACTGGATTGGGGCAGTAGCGATTGATGCTGATATTTTACTTAAAATAAAACGATGGACAAAAATCGCCAAGGACAGTGAAAAATGGAGGCTAAGGTTCGACTTCAAACTGTAATACCATAGAAAAAGAAGAAGTATTAAACAACTTCCGCCGCCTTCTTAACAATTTGTGGTATTTTGAAAATGGTTTTGACGATAAAACTGTAATAGCCTGTAATATATACTGTACACACGTCATTTACCGACACCTGATGATGTGTGACTACTGTATACAAGTTTGCGGTCATGTTGTTGTGTCCTATCGGCAGGGGGAGGGGTAACTTCTGTCACGTTGGTTGGTTTTGACTGAGGGCTAGAATTGTTGTAACCGGGGCGGGGCTTTGTTCGCTCTGACCCCCGTGTTCCACATCCCTTGTTGCGGTCAACCGCTAAAATTTAATTTGTGTTTTGGTAACACACTAAACCGACCACTCGCAATGAATTGTACTAGTATATAGTACAGTATAACACGTTGGTAAAATTAAAGTTATAATTTAACACACTTTATGTACTTAGCAAAATAAAATATATTTTTATATAATCGCACCCAATTGTTCAATTAAAATTGAAGGCAGAATTCTTTGGAAAATTTATGGCCCCAAAAAACTGAAGATGAGTACAGGTACAGGCATAGACCCAAAGAAGAGCTGTATAGGGATCTGAAAAATCTGGAAACGGTTTTCTAAAAAAAACTGAGATTCCTTAGACATATGGTTCGGATGGATCGGACCAGATTAAATAAACAAATTTTCAAGTATATTTGGCAACTTTCCAGTCTGAACGGATACATTAAAAAACTCAAAGAGGAGATGATGGCACTGGGTATATCATTGAACGACTGTGTGGATTGAAATACATACAGAAACAAAATTCAAAATCTTAAGGTTCTCTGCGGTAAGAACAAGACGAGAAAGGGGTGGACAGTTTAAAGGAAGACGGCGCATAGTGTGCGAATGGGGGCCTTCTGGCAGGAGAAGAAAATGAAATGATAGTTGCGTGGTCCACGGCTACCCTGTCCCTGTAAAAAGTCAAAAAAGTCGTTTTACAGAAAAACGAAATGCGAGCGCGTAAGTTACGGTAACTCTGTAAGCCTACATACAGAACACAACACAGGCGAAACTGTTAGAAATGTTATCTAAACACACTCTGACGTGCAGAACAGACTGTTCGGCTCTTGCCGAAATGTTGCGGCTAGTGAAATTACGAAAATTATGAGCCCATGGCCGGATTAGGAGTGTAGGGAGCCCGGGGTTATTTAAGTGCAACGGCCCATGTATGAAATTTTCGCGTTCTGCACAATACTTTACTTTATTCAAATGATCATTTAATAAATATAATAAACAAAATATTGTTCTTAAACCGTATTTTTACTCATATATTTTTTAAATTTATACTGATTAAATAAATGTTGAAACTGTTTACTATTATTTTATTTCGCAGATCTTTTTACAATAATTAACAGTACAAATAAATTAGAGAATACAAAATAATTTAATTGAAATATTAAAATCTGAATTATTGAGTTTCAAAGAAACGTGTATTTTTCTTTACCCTTTTCCAAAAATGATCATAAAACAATTGTGATAGCTTAAATCTGGCGACATTTTGTGCGTTAAACTTTACTGCTTTAGGATTTACCGTAACCTTATATACCTAAACATGTCCCCAAGTTTCATTTAAATCCATGATCCGCACTTCAGGTACCAGTACCCTCTTTGTCATTGCGGTTTTAATATTTCGCTTGCTTAATATTTCGAATTTTATTTATTCGTTCGAAAATGAGAATTTTTAAATAATCGGGGATGGCTCCCCCCGATAAACGGAGCCCGGGGCTTTACCCGCCCCTACCACCTATAAACCGGCACTGGGCATGCCGACAGAAATGTGGAAAATAATTATGAAAGCTCTGCGGGATTTCTACAAGCAACAACGTCCGTCTTAGTCACTTAGTTACACCTGGCGATATTATAGAGTGGGGATCAAGTGACCGTTGCGGATTAGTGGAAAGTGATTACAGTGTTCTAATTAGTGGGGAACTCTAATATTTAACACTATTATTGAGTGTGAACAAATTTTACTTAAATTATTGAATGAGAGTACCTTGTTGATTTTAAATTGTTTATCATCTTTTAACGGTTTTAGGCTTTATCACGCTGTTTCTATTCCACACTCCACATTTTGTTAGGTCTACCAACTTTCCTTCTGCTTCTAGGGCTGTAATCTTATGCTATCTTCGGTATTCTACTTTCTTCTATTCTATCAATGTTTGCATCGATTTTCTTCTGTATTCTTAATAGTTTCATTAACTGGAAAAACATCTAAATCAGTTCTTATCGCTTCATTTCTTATATGATCTCGTTTATTGCATCTTTTAGTGATCTCAGAAATTCCATTTCTGCTGTTTGTACCTTCTATTCATCTTTTTTCTTTATCACCCAAGTTTCAGAACCATACAGTAGTGTAGGTATTGCCATTGTTTTATAAAATTTTATTTGCGTTTCTTTTCTACATTTATTTCCGAAGTTCTCCAAATCGTTCCACACATTCTTGTGAAATTCGTCAATTTATTTTCTATTTAATTATAAGTAATGTCACGTCCAAGAAAGTTAAAATGTCTTACTTGTTCTATGTATGAGTTGTCTGTGCATATTCTGATCCGAACCGGTTCATCTCCTATAATGGCCATTACTTTTATCTTTGTTTCAGATATGTTACAGTTATATTCTTTTCCTATTTTATGTAAGATGTATATTGATCGCTGGAGATTGTCTTCTGAAGTGGCGAATATGGCTTGATCATCATCGAATGGTTTCGATACATCAGCGAAGAGAATGGTTTTCAAGCTTTTATTTCGTTGGATTTTAATACCGTGAGGGTATTGTTGTTTTCATTTTTGAGAAGATCGTGTAGATAAAGGTTAAGAAGTAGTGGTGACAGACAATAATCTTGTCTCACGCCTTGGACAAATTGTTACTACGAGACTAATTAAAGATGGTAATTAGTGATTTCATTGGTGTTTTTTTTTATTTTCGCTTTTAGCACTACTTAAAAGGTCAGATTTTACGAATGCACTGATGTGCAAAACTTGTTATTCTGAAGAGAAATTTGCATAAAATATGCTTTAGCAAAATATTGTTACGCCATCACAGAACGTTCCACATATTTCTTCGCTATCCCAGCAGAACCAGTTGTAATGTTGTGTCCGTACCTAACACTTAACGTGAGTCAACGAAGCTCCACATCATACAAAGTCCAGACCATACCGGTCGGCACACTGTGTTCAAGGTCGCAATCAATTACTTTCTAGTGTTTTCGAGTAGTGTTGACGCGTATTATGGAATATCCTGGAACACTGGTGCTATCAAATTAAACAACGACAGCTGCCGCTTAGAGTCAGTCTTACGTCGGCGATTACTCTGTTGAGTTATTGTCGGACAATTTACACAGTGAGTCTGAAGTGCTGTATTAGTAAATAAAAATTTATGTTTAATTAAAAATTCACTTTTTTCTGAATGCAGTGATGTGCAACACTTCTTCTGAAGAGAAATTTATATAAAATAATACTTTGGCAAAATATATTTCACCTCACTATTGACGGCTGCTGTCGGTGTGGACAATTTTAGTTTGACAAACTATTAACTGATGAGCTGTCAACGGATGTCTTGTGTCTTACATTTAATGATTCTTGACGTGGGTTTAACTAGCAGTTGCATAGAGGAAAATTACAGTCACAAAAACGATATTCCAGAAGCCATAATAGCAGAGATCAAAATAGTTTTAGAGATCTAGAGCTGCTTAGCAATTAGTGAAATAGGTTTTCGTTTTTGATACAGCTCGTTGCGGAACAAATGCGCTTATGCGAGACACGGCAACAAGATAATATAACAACGCAGGATCAGGAGCTGCTGCTGCTGCTGGTAAAACGTTGTTTCATACGACTACTATCAGTTAACTGAGCGGAGACGATAACAGCTGTTGCAGATGTGCTCTGAATACATATTGTACGCCGTTAAAACGTTGGTATTAAATATGGTGTTTCAGCGCGTTCTGCCGAAACACGCACGAACTAATCTGATCCGTTTGAGTTGTTATGCCGATAAGCTTGTGTGCGTTAATTTTCTAACTACCGTGTACACGACTTCAGTCAAATTGTATACACACAGTACTGTAAACTTACTAACAAAACAGTTACAGGTGAGACGCTATTTACATTAAACAGTGAGGCTCTCCGTCTACGAAGAAATAATAAATATTGTCTTGGATTATGTTGTCCATGACATGCCCGTTGATTAACTAATTATAAGTATAATGTTACTGACTCGGATCACAAAGTTTTTTTAATATAGCTCGTAGCTCGAACCAGTTTTTTCTTATTAACAGCTACGTCAGAGGCTGCCACTAAGGAGCGCTGTCCGTCTTGCTTTTGGTGACATCGCCTTCCTTCGAAAGATCGATGTTGTGTGTGTGTGTGCGCGGTGTGATATGTTCGAATAGTATGTGCGATTTGTAAAAAACGACATCCTGAACAAACAGATACAACTCAAAGCATTTATTAGATTTTATTTATTGGAAGTTTTAAAAATTAAAATAAAATTCAGATAATATCAAAGTATTGATAAAGCACAACATTAGGCTCGAGGGCCAGAGAGACATTAACGTGCCTTAACTCCTGTTTGGACGGCATTATTGGTCACGCACTGCGAATATTAAACAGACCCAAAATTCTCTACCAGAATTACGGTGGCCGCCATTAATATTTAAAACAATTAAGGCGGTTTAATTATACTGAGGCGACATGTGTTACTAAACAATGAGCGGAACATTTTGTAAAGTCAAAGGCTTTAAATTTATTAAGATCCTTTTTAAAAATTTCAAGAAAATAATAACCCTTATTAAAAGTTTCGAAGTGTAATAAATTTCACGTTGAAAGCGTAGGCCTACTTAAAGTCTAGTAGTCAATTTGCTTCACCTGCTTAGTATTTATATACAGTAAGCACAAAAAATATAGAGACAGTAAAAGTGTTAATATATCTTGGGTCCCAGATAAACAGCACTAACGACATCAACACTGAAGTAAGGAGAAAAATATATCTCACACACAAAACACACCTGACATCTAGCTATATCTCAAGAAACACGAAATGCAATATCTACAAGACACTTATCAGGCCAGTGCTGACATGCTTCAGAAACCTGAACAATGATAAAAAATAGCGAGATACTTCTAGGTTGCTGTGAAAGTCGGATTCTAAGAACAATATTTAGAGGATTAAAAAAAAATGGAATGTGGCACAAGCGCTATAATTATGAACTATACCATCTTACAAAGAGCCGGACATTGACAGGATAATCAAAATATACAGGCTAAGGTGGGCTGGCCACATAGAGAGAATGGTGATAGGACAGCCTACGAAACACATTTTCTACCAGAAACCAATTGGTAGTAGAAAAAGGGAATAACCCCAAAGTAGATTCAAAGACCAGATAGAGGAGGATCTCGGAAAGCTAAATATAAGAAACTGGAAAGCCAGGCCATGCAAAAGGGAGGAATGGAATCGACTCTTGGAGCAGGCCAAAACCCACCAAGTGTTGTAGAGCCACGGTTGGTAGATTGATAATTAAGTATTTATTATATAATTATTTATTATATATCTGCTACACACATATTTATTTATCATCTATTCGTATGTAACTCTTGATGTTTCGAGTTTCTTGCAGTATTATTAAGTTATATAGGCTATTATGCCATCAAATAATTACTAATGCCACTTCAATTTTTATTAGTATAATTAACTATATTTTTACGTGACGTACGTTATCATATTTAATTTTCATCTTTAAAGTTTTCAATATAAATTTTTATTAGGCTATATATATTGTGTAATATACAGAAGTCATAGGACTAGAGCGAAGGGACCCTACAAGGTACTCAGCAAAAAATAAGATAACATTTTGACACAATATTTACATTTATAGAACTTTAAATGTAATGAATAATATCTTTTTTATCATTAAAAGTTGTTTGGTACAGCCCTGTGTAAAAATTGTGAAGGCATTTTACAGCGATTCCTCTAGTTTACAGTCACGCCTCGCCACTGGTGAGCTTTGTATACAATGACTATATGCCTATTGCTAATTTTTAATTAGTTCGGATATTTAGCAGTTTGAATATTTGACGTTTAGGTAACTCATTCTCTACTTTACAACTGTTTGTAAATTTCATGTCAGATGTCACTATAATGGGATACACCATTGATCATAAGCAGGGCCGTTAGTATATAGTTCTTACTTTTAAATAAATAAGTTGCATAAGTTCAACCTTACGTGCGGGACCATTAGGAAAACTCTTAAGTCAGCAAGTAAAGTAACATGCCTAAAATTCTACAAGGAACACGCTACACGTTTTATGGGTGTGAGAATTGGATTTTAACGAAAGGCTAGGCCAGTCGTATCTAAGCGGCTGAAATGAGATTTCTCAGGCACGTGGCAGAGTATAATCTCCATGACCATAGAAGAAACACAGATACACGGCAGGAACTGAACATTATGAGTATACTCGACAGGATTGGCCAGTACCGTCTGAATTGGTGGGAACATCTTTGCCTAATGGATGACTGCCGCATCCGCAAACAACTCTGGAACCTTAAGCCGAGGGGATGGAGAGATGTGGGACGTCCGAGGAAGCACTGGAGTCACCAGCTCTAATCTTGTCGGAACAAACCATCCTTGGTTTAATCCTTGAGAAGATGATGGTGATCGCCACCACCTCATAAAATTTCAGTAACGCGTCAATCCTACGCGTCATATCTGCCTTCATACTCCTCATCGTTACACGCATTCTAGGCATCAAAGACATATTCTAAAATTATAAGAATAAATTATATAAACATTTCATTTTAAATTAAAGAAAATAAACGCAAAATGTAAACTTAACATTGAATACATGAGCGTGCAAATATGCTGAGTGTTTGCCTGTGCACTTGGTATGGGGGATTGTTTATGCAGACATGAGTGGCTATAAGTTGACGAGTTGTTATGTAGGAGAATAATTTATAACAACACTTGTAGTGCAGTGAACCCTGTACACGCGTTGGCGTTGGTCGGCCAATTAAACACACACACGGGCACGGACACATTGCCTAAACGTTAGTACCACTCCAGTGTATTAACGCTGTATGTCCCATATAGCCACCGATATACAAATATTACAAATGCCTATACCTGTTTCTCAGTTCTATAGACATGCCTAATCGTCTAATAGGCTTAGTAATGTATTGTTAGAGCGATTTGGCTTATAAAGACATGAGTAGCTTACGTGATGCTTGTAGTGGCATGAAACCATAGTAGGGGGAAAATGGGGTTCCTGACTCACAAAGGAATGCCGCCTTTCTTAAAAAACATAAAAAACGATAAAAAACAAGATCAAAGAGATGCCGCCGTTCCCGCGGTCCAAAATTTTTCCCCACGCTTTCCCCACCACCCTGGACCCGCAGTATCCGCGAATTTCCGCGAAAATAATTTTTTATATGCAGCCTTTCGCGAGCCTAAATCACTTTCACTTTCTAATTTCCGCGAATATAATTTTTTATATGCCGCCTTTCGCGAGCCTAGATCACTTTCACTTTCTACTGGACCACATCATCCGCGACTTTTTCGCTGATCTGTGTCAAGATCCGCGACTTTTTCGCGTATCTGGACCACAGCATCCGCGAATATAATTTTTTATTTTTTTATATGCCGCCTTTCGCGAGCTTAGATCACTTTCACTTTCTATCATTATAGTGTATATATTAAATATATGATCGGGGAGTACCAACCTTGCATGAGTTCAAATTTGTTATAATGTATATTAAATCTATATGATCAGGTTTACCAACCTATGGTGGGGGGGTTCCGACTTGATGAATTATAGTGTATATATTAAATATATGATCAGGGTTACCAACCTTGCATGAGTTCAAATTTGTTGTGTGTTATAATGTATATTAAATCTATATGATCAGGTTTACCAACCTATGTATGGGTTCAAACTTGATATGTGTGTGTATTATAGTGTATATTAAAATATATGATCAGGGTTACCAATCCTGCATTATTGTGTGTGTGTGTACAGAACAGATCTGCCAACATTTTTCTTCGGTGGGAAATTCAAACTATATTATAGTAAATTGTTGACGACGACTTCGATATCAACTCTCTCTCCCCTCCTCTCTCTTTGTCTCTAGACACAGTTGTCATCAGTTTTACATAAGCGTCGTGCTACTTATGGATTATTGTAATTAGCGATACTAAAATGTAATCACCAGGAAATATATATTTATCACCTATCTCGTGGCGTCCTTTTTTGACACATGACAGTCATTGACTACGATTTAGAAATTAATATACTGCCAAGTCTGTGTGTGTGTGTGTGTGTGTGGTAAAGTGTTACGAATAAAAAAATCTCCTTGAAATAAGGTATTTTCAAAAGTTTTGTGTACACACACACATTGTATAATAATTTTCGTAATTGTAAGATACAACCTGCAAATTATTAAAATGTCTCTCTCACACATTTCTGATTACTATACAAATAATTGGATGCATATTCGAAGATTTCCCTTATTCAAACGATTTGTATGTGTGTACACGAACTTAAATACAGACGATTGTAATTTTAAAAATTCATTTTTTGCATTAAATATATATCGTAAACAATGAAATAATAATATTTCGTCATTGTAAGATTTTAATAAAACAATTATCAGTTTAAATAACAATTTTCATGATTGTAAGATACAACCTACAAATTATTAAAATGTCTCTCTCACACACATTTCTGATTACTATACAAATAATTGCATGCATATTCGGAGTACGTTGACAGCGAAACAAGTCTATGCACACACACACACACACATACACACAACGATACTGAATTAGATATAGTTATTATTCACTAAATTAAACCAGAGTTCATTAACCTTCAGAGGACGTCCTACATTCTAATTTCACACCTGCTAGTCATTAGCAGTGATTAGGATTATAAAGTATTTACTCTAAAAACGGACAACTCTACTTTCTAATTTGACACCTGTCAAGCATTAACACCGCTTACAGTAATTACTCTGAAAACGGACACACACACACACACACGTGCTTTCCCCACTACAGTGTACACTATATATACGCTAAGTAAGTTAGCGCCAATTTCTTATTTGTCGACTTGTACTGCACGTATTACGTGTCTTCCAGTATACACATCTTCTTTTGAAAGACTGTTTGTACGTCTTCAGTGTAGACAACGCACATACTAGTTTGGCTGATACTGTACGTGTCTTCCAGTATACACATCTTCTTTTGGTAAGTGCATAGATTTTATTTAAACGTAAAAATTATCAAGTGCATTATTTATTGAATTTAATACATGTGTGTGTGTACGCGTGTGTATGATCAAATTACAATTTCTGAAAATATATTCTTACTGTATTTTTATAGTGGCAATTTCTCACCAACGTGTGCTGATACATCTTTTTTTTTAATAGTTGAAAGACTGTTTGTACGCCTTCAGTGTTGACAACGCACATGTACAGATTTTATTTAATTTTAATTTTAATTTTAATGTATGTGCAGATTTTTATTTAAACGTAAAAATTATTTGCATTATCAAGCGTGTTATTGAATTTAATACATGTGTGTGTGTGTGTGTATGATCAAATTATTATGTCTGTTACAAATTTTCTGAAAAATTGCTTTAAACAACGTTTTTAATGTAAAAAATTTAGAAAGTAGGTCACAGCGTATGATGACATTTATATCTCTCTCTAATTCTGTTGTGGACATACATAGCTGTAAGCAGTGACTATCTCCTTATGAATGCGGAATGTAGACTTTCCTAAAATTATTTGCATTAAAACATTATCGAACGCATTATTGAATTTAATACATGTGTGTGTGCGCGTGTATGTGTATGATCAAATTATTATGGAGTGGGTTATACAAATAATAATAAAGTGTGTGTAATATATATATATACATTTATTAAAATACATACACACAGCTCCAAGATTATATTAAACAGTTTTACAATTAAAAATACATACACAGCTCGAATATTATATTGTTACAAGTATGAAAATATATCTAAACTAATATTTACAATTTAAAAAAAAAACATACACAGTTCCAAGATTATATTGTTACAAGTATTAAAATATATCTAAACTAGTTTTACAATTAAAAATACATACACACACACATAGCTCCAATATTATAACGTTACAAATATGATGAAAATATATATATATATTTAAAACTAGTATTTACAAAATATGTATAAAATAAGACTTAAACACGTCTATGTACTGTGTTGGACAATGGTGTATATTCTACAAGCGAATCATGTAGTATCATACAGTAGGCGGTTGTCTGTCTAGGAAAATTCATTGACGATTCAATGTGTGTGTGTGTGTGTGTGTGTATGATCAAATTACAATTGTCTGAAATATATTCTTACCGTATTTATTCTTTTTTATAGTGGCAATTTCGCATTTGACTGCCTGCGTGAAAGCTATCACTGCATATTTTTTTTAAATAGTTGAAAGACTGTTGTAGTATACACACACAACTTTCATCATTAAGGGTGTATAGACAACACTAGTTGGTGAGTGTACAGATTTATTTAAACGTAAAAACATTATCAAGCACATTATTTATTGAATTTAATACATGTGTGTGTGTGTGTGTGTGTGTGCATGATCACTTATTATTATGTCTGTTACAATTCTCTGAAATATTGCTTTAAACAAACATTTTTAATGTAACAAATTTAGAAAGTAGGTCCCAGCGTATGATGACATTTATATCTCTCTAATTCTGTTGTGGACATACATACATAGCTGTAAGCTGTGACTATTTCCTTATGAAAGCGGAATGTAGACTTTCCTAAAATTATTTGCATTAAAACATTATCAAGCGCATTATTGATTTTAATACATGTGTGTGTGTGTGTGTATGATCAAATTATTATGTCTGGTACAATTGTCTGAAATATATTCTTACCGTATTTGTTTTTTTTTATAGTGGCAATTTCGCATTTGACTGCCTGCGTGAAAGCTATCACTGCATTTTTTTAAATAGTTGAAAGACTGTTGTAGTGTACACACACAACTTTCATCATTAAGGGTGTATAGACAACACTAGTTGGTGAGTGTACAGATTTATTTAAACGTAAAAACATTATCAAGCACATTATTTATTGAATTTAATACATGTGTGTGTGTGTGTGTGTGTGTGTGTATGATCACTTATTATTATGTCTGTTACAATTCTCTGAAATATTGCTTTAAACAAACATTTTTAATGTAACAAATTTAGAAAGTAGGTCCCAGCGTATGATGACATTTATATCTCTCTAATTCTGTTGTGGACATACATACATAGCTGTAAGCAGTGACTATTTCCTTATGAAAGCGGAATGTAGACTTTCCTAAAATTATTTGCATTAAAACATTATCAAGCGCATTATTGAATTTAATACATGTGTGTGTGTGTGTGTATGATCAAATTATTATGTCTGGTACAATTGTCTGAAATATATTCTTACCGTATTTGTTTTTTTTTTTTTTTTTTTTTTATAGTGGCAATTTCGCATTTGACTGCCTGCGTGAAAGCTATCACTGCATTTTTTTAAATAGTTGAAAGACTGTTGTAGTATACACACACAACTTTCATCATTAAGGGTGTATAGACAACACACATACTATTTGGTGAGTGTACAGATTTATTTAAACGTAAAAACATTATCAAGCGCATTATTTATTGAATTTAATACATGTGTGTATGTGTGTGTGTGTGTGTGTGTGTGTGTGTGTGTGTGTGTGTGTGTGTGTGATCAAATTATTATTATGTCTGTTACAATTCTCTGAAATATTGCTTTAAACAAACATTTTTAATGTAAAAAATTTAGAAAGTAGGTCCCAGCGTATGATGACATTTATATCTCTCTAATTCTGTTGTGGACATACATAGCTGTAAGCAGTGACTATTTCCTTATGAAAGCGGAATGTAGACTTTCCTAAAATTATTTGCATTAAAACATTATCAAACGCATTATTGAATTTAATACATGTGTGTGTGCGCGTGTATATGTATGATCAAATTATTATGGAGTGGGTTATACAAATAATAATAAAGTGTGTGTAATATATATATACATTTATTAAAATACATACATACATACACACAGCTCCAAGATTATACGAACTTTGAAAACTGGTGTACATATTGTACAATAATGCAAAACGGTCTTTCCCAATATCCAAGTTTAAATTATCGTAAGGATAATACTTGTCGTTTAGAAACAGTCTCGCATTGATCACGTTACAGTGATCAAATTCATCAGCGCGTGCTGGCAGTACATTTTTTCTTGCTGTCTGAAACGCTAACACAACAAAGCGTGGTTTTTCTAGCTGATTTCTTTCTATAATCAGAAAGAATATCGGTATTACCACACCTACATTTTAACATTAAATTTCGAGTTTCATTATTTAATTTGTCGTCAGCAGGTAATTTGTAATATTCTTGAAATATAAGGAGGGCATTGGAAACATCTGAATCATTTACTAATTGCAATGACGTTTTATCTTTCGTATAAAGATATCCATATTCATATAAGTAACGTTTAACTTGATCCAATTGAAACTGTGTTGTGTTATCCGTTAAACATTTTGTCCATAATGTTAAAAAAAAATATTACCGATTTAAGTGGCGTCATGGTTTCCGATTGTACTTTACAATGACAAATACCAAACAACGTTGTTAATAATTATAAAAGAATATGTTATTATCCCTTCTCCTCAATATTTATAAAAAAGATTTTTAACAAAATATGAATTAACAGGAATCGAACCTACATGCTTACCTTCTTACCTTCACATTTACCATTACTAGTCTACCATTTAATCGATTAAGCTAATTCATATCTTATTAACGAACGATTACTCACGAAAGGAAAAACAGTTTACGTGTCAACGAACTCGGAATGTTTATGTTTACATTTTAAGTGTGCAATGTTTACGTGTCAACAAACACCGTCTGTTTATGTTTACATTTTTATGTTTGAGAGTCATTACATCGGCGGAGATGTCAACTAGAGAGAGCTCCCCCCTTTCAAATAGTATTCATCAAAACTTTGTAAATTAGAATCTGCACTACAGTCAAACATACGCACACACAAATAAATTAAAAATAGAAATTAATTTCATCATATGTCTGTTGGTTGCTAGTAGTATGGGCCTGTATTTCCTCATATCGTTCTTATTGTATTTTTTCGATAGTTTCATAACCAAAAGTTCATACAGACCAGGTGTACCCTCGTAAATTTTTCCTACACACACATCAGCGCATGCACTATATATTGTCACCGGACAATATAGATAGAATGTGTCCACACCGCTATGTCTCCCCATAGCAAAATACTTTCGAATATTGTTTTGTCTTTCACACGATACATCATCGAATACGATAACAGAGTCGAGACCAGTGATTTCACTCGGTAGCGGGACTTCTTCGTTCTCGCTGTATGCATGCACTATCCTGCATTGCAACATCCAGTGAGCGTTACGTGTCGTTCTCTCTGGGTCCCTTGCGTTTCGTAGACTCTTTTCAATTTCTTAATCGCTCTCTGGACACACTCGTTACGTCCGTCCGTCCGACTGTCTATATCTGTCTGTCTGTCTGTCTGTCTGTTTGTCTGTCTGTCTATCTGTCTCTCTCTCTCTCTCGTTGTCAAACGTTATGTTCAAACCGTTTCTCCTCTCTATGATCATTACCGCGCATGTATATGATTTTAGAAAGTTTATATATATTCGACAAATATTAACTGTGTACGTACTTACAACGCCCGCTCTCTCTCTCTCTCTCACTCATCGTCAAAACGTTGACTTCATTTTTCATTGTATTAAATAATTAACAAATATTAACTATGTGTGCGTGTGTGTTGTCAACTACTTACATGCGCGTTCTCTCTCTCTCTTAACATAACGCTTCGTGTGAAGCGTTTTGTAGAGCAGGTTTCAACTGTGGAAGGTTTCATCGGACAAAAGGCTTGCCGCATGACAACTGGCACCAATCGTACACTCTAGTGTTTTTGGTGGTCCTAAAAAGGACCGAGTTGTGAGAACGGCGATGTTGGTAGTGCCGCGCTGAGATGTTCGGCGGCTGCGCCTGCTGTTCACGGCGTACTGCAGTCCTCCTCTTCTTCCGACACTGGTTGTAGAGTCAGCTGCCGACCCAGCGAAATCCATCGCTGACGCGGAACTTTCAAAATTTTCTGTCGGCTCAGGTTTTATTAACTAACTGGCATCGCTGATTGGCTAGCTCCGAACACGAAGTTGGTTACGTCTCGGTGGCTGCTGATGTCTGATTGGCTCGCTGTGTCCACCGCTGGTACCGGAGAGCAGATGTTCGCATACCGCTGCCATCACAATATATAACCGGTGAACTTCACAATCGTTCGTGTTGCTGAACACTACTGTGCTACAAATTGTATGTTACTTTGTGAGATATAAAGCGTTTAAGATACACTAACATAATACCAGCGTTATAACAGTTTCTTTGTTTTTCAGTATTCACTCTCACGTCTGAATATTACCATGTCTGACCTTCAGCAGAATCCAGAACATCAGCAGGAACAGGGACATCCTCAACAAGGTAAAAATTTTTTTAAATACCAATTGTCTCTCTCTATAATTATGCAGCAAACCAAATTTGTTTGATATGAATTAACATGTATAAGATAGTCTCTTGACGTTGTTTAGAAATTGATATGACGGAGAACATTTTTTATGTTCTGACATAGGTTTGTCACCTTCTCCCCAATGTATTGTCTCTTGACATCGTTTAGAAATTGACATGACGGAGAAAATTTTTCATGTTCCACCATAGGTATGTCACCTTCTCTCCAATGAACTTAATCAATTCCGCAACAAAAGCATTTAACTCTATCGTCTATGAATGACATACTATGTCCACAAACATCATAATTTAGCGGATAGTAGTAAAACCCGGCAAACGCTAACTCGTCGGGACTGACAAACGTCACTTCCCAATACTTGAACGATTTTCTTCTTTCACTTTCAATGCTAAAATCAGGAGTAGCTGCCATCTTCACAGTTTGCAATAAACTAACGTATTACTAACGTGTACTATCTATTTATTTACCATAAACATGAATGTGTGTTATTCATCATTCCTATTAGCTAATACATGTGTTTCTATTGTTTCAGATATGACACGATTTTATATTGTGCGAAACAGTAGTATTAGAGGATGTCTCACAACTTTTAATTACCTGCCTGTGTACACAGAAGAAGAAGATCAAGATATAGTACCGATAATGACCGAGGTGCGACCTTTATTGTGCAAGGATATTCTGGCAGAACAAGCACGTTTACGCAGTATCAAATGGCATATTGCGTGCAGGATACGTTTCACTAAAACTGCGTTAGATGGTGACAGCGGCGAAGAAAAAGAGGTAACCAAAGACGCCGTCTTCCACGGACGTTGTCGTACGTTGCTCACGGACGACAACGACGAGTTGAACTGTCTACTCGATGAATCCTATGATAAAATCATGAATAGCATATCCAATTTTACCCGTGACGGGAGCGGATGGTCGGTGGATGCTGTACTGAAGCTGGAACTAGTTGTTGGACGGTACCGACCTCTAGCAGCATCCTCCTACCTTCCAACCCCGCGAAAACTTGCACTCACCAAGGCAGTAGTCAACATCAAGAACTCCCAAGATGAAATGTGTTTTCTATGGTCCGTACTAGCTCACATACACCCTCAAGAACGTAATAAAGAACGTGTTTCAAAATACCTCTTATTCAAAAACACAATAAATATGACCGGTATCGAGTACCCTGTTTCTATAAACTCACTTTCTAAATTTGAAACACAGAATCCCAACATTTCTATAAACGTTTTCGGCTATGATATAGAAGACAATATCAGAAACGAATCAAAAAATGAGGTTTATCCATTAAGAATTACCCCCAATAAGGACAGATTACATCACGTTAATCTTTTACTTCTGTCCGATACAAATAGCCGAAAACACTACTGTCTTATCAATAGCATTAATAAATTGTTATCATCCCTTACAAAACACAAAGAAAAATCATTTTACTGTGACTACTGCCTGCATCGTTTCACCACAGAACATGGTCTGTCCGATCATCTCCCCTACTGCACACCTCACGGCGAGCAGAAAACCAAAATGCCCACAGAGGAGGAGAAGTTTATGTCATTTAAAAATTACGCGCACTGTCTTAAAGTACCCTTTACCGTCTACGCCGACTTCGAGTGCCTCATCACTCCGCTTCAATCGTGTTCACCTGGTAACAACGTCCCGACGACAGTGCACGAGTTAGGCGAATTCTACTCAGTTGATAGCAACGGTGCCCGTCAGAAAATAACTTCTCCTCCTGTATCGTCCACATCATACGAAGCGATGCATATTCCGTCAGGTTTCTCCTATGCTATCGTGGATCATACACACAGACTCTGGAGAGAGGCTAAAGTTTATCGAGGTGAAAACGTTGTAGACACTTTCTTCTCGTGGTTGATGGAAGACGCCGAGGATATGATGAAGGTAGTACGACATAACGTACAAATAATTATGTCCGATGATGACAATGTTGCGTTCACTAACGCCACCGTTTGTCATTTGTGTGAGCGCCCTTTGACAGACGATGACAAGGTACGCAATCATTGTCATCTTACGGGGAAATTCTTGGGAGCAGCCCACAATAGCTGTAATCTAAGCTACAAGATGCCTCGTCATATCCCCGTCTTCTTTCACAACCTTCGTGGCTACGACTGTCACCATTTAATGCAGGGTTTAGGAAAATATAAGGACCAACACGTATCCTGCATTGCAACATCCAGTGAGCGTTACGTGTCGTTCTCCCTGGGTCCCTTGCGTTTCGTAGACTCTTTTCAATTTCTTAATCGCTCTCTGGACACACTCGTTACCAATCTGTCCACGTCCGGGAGCCAATTTCCTTTGCTCAGAGAGGAAATGCTTAGACGGGGTTTCGACGAACAGACCAATCTGCTCGTACGCAAGGGAGTATACCCTTACGAGTACGTTGACAGCATTGATCGATTCAACGAAACAAGTCTACCCGCTCGTGAACACTTTGATAACCGGTTGTTGGAATCGGCTATTTCGGACGCAGATTACGAGCATGCACAAAACGTGTGGAGTGCATTCAATCTGCGTACGTTTGGCGATTACCACGATTTGTATTTGTTGACAGACGTAATGCTGCTGGCCGATGTCTTTGAAAGTTTCCGAGACATGGCCTTACGCGATTACTGCTTGGACCCGTGTCATTTTTACTCGCTTCCCGGACTCGCTTGGAACGCGATGCTAAAAATGACAGGGGTCGAATTAGAGCTGTTAACAGAGATAAATCTGCATCTGTTCCTTGAGTCTGGGGTCCGCGGAGGCTGCGCGATGATATCCAACCGTCACGCAGTCGCTAACAATCCTCTGATTCCAGATCAGTACGATGTATCGAAACCGACCTCCTTCATTTTGTATACAGACTGTAATAATTTATACGGTGCAGCCATGTCGCAACCACTCCCTTACGCAGACTTCCGATGGCTTGATCGTAACGAAATCGAGTCCTTGGACGTACGTAATGTGAGTGATGATTCCGACATCGGGTACATCCTCGAAGTCGACCTACACTATCCCGATACCTTACACGACCTACATTCCGACTACCCACTTGCACCTGTGCGCCAGCGCGTAACACCCGATATCCTTTCTCCCTTTTCCAAACGTTTACACGAGAGTATATACAGATCATCGTATAACGAATCAGCGTCATCCGTAGAGAAGTTGTTAACAACTTTGGAGGACAAACAAAATTACGTTCTCCATTATCGAAATTTGAAATTGTATTTAAGTCTTGGCTTAGAGCTGAAAGCGACTCATAGGGTGTTGTGTTTTAAGCAAAGCGCTTGGTTGAAACCGTTTATCGATTTCAACACCCGCAAGAGGCAAACAGCCGTCAACAGCTTTGAAAAAGACCTTTTCAAACTGATGAACAACGCCGTATACGGTAAGTCGCTGGAGAACGTACGGAAACATATAGACTTTGAACTAGTCTCGAATGAACGACGGCTTCAAAAACTAGTTTCCACACCTAGGCTAAAACGTATGATTCGTTATACGAACGATCTGGTGGGGCTCTCACTCCGTAAAAAATCCATTGTTCTTTCCCGTCCCGTGTATGTCGGCTTCACGGTGCTTGACGTTAGCAAAACGATAATGTACGACTTTCATTATCGTTATGCTGTCGCCAAGTACGGCCGCAACGTTAAATTATTAATGACAGATACAGACAGTCTGATGTATAGCATTCAAACATCAGACTTGTATGCAGACATGAAGAAGGACCTACACGTTTTTGACACATCGGATTACCCTACGTCTCATCCTTGTTATAGCCTTAAGAACAAAAAGGTTGTCGGACTGTTCAAGGATGAAACGTGTGGTCGTCCTATTAGAGAATTCGTGGGTCTCCGTGCGAAATGTTATTCGTTCCTTGTGGCCCACGAAGATCCCACCCAAGAGTGTCAAAAACGTGTATGTAAAGGTGTGCCTTGAGTTGCAATTAAGAGGAGTCTGCGACACGATATGTATCGCAAGTGTCTCACTGATCATTGTCAGTTTTCTACCAGTGCGCTTTGTTTACGTAGCGATCATCATACGCTGTACACGATGCGTGTAAATAAGCAAGCGTTGTCACCGTATGATGATAAGCGTTATATATTAGACAATGGTCATGATACGCTTGCATACGGTCATTATCGGATACGACAACGCATCAACATGGAGAACGACGACACCTCCCCACCTACTAAAAAAATTCGTCTCCATGTATAGTAACCCTCCTCAACACTTGTTTCTTTCGTCAGTTGATGTCTCTCGGTGCTTCAGTCCAGACGTCTGTAAACGTAAGTTCACATATTAATATCTCAACGATATTTGTATGTTTAAACATAATATATATAGAGTTTGTAATGTGTGTGGTTTCTTTGTCTTACAGTATTATGGATAACACTGCGGTTATAATCGACTTCCAGTGCTTTTTCGACGACAACGGAAAATATATTGTGAAGGAACTGTCAATCATGGACGTTCTGAGATTTGCTGGTAGACATTGGATTTTGACACCGCCTGCTACATCCGTTACGAATCCCAAATACGTTAGGACAAACCACTGGTTAACAACAAATTATCATAGACTTAGATGGAGCGAAGGAGAGACACCATACGACAATCTTGTTTCATTGTTAACATCACATACACGTATATATAAATATGTGTTTGTGAAGGGTTTTGAGAAAAAACGTTTTTTGCAATCAAAGATAATACACAATAATATCATCAATCTCGATGCCTTTGGTTGTCCTAAAAACATACCGTATATAATTCATGGAACAGAATGTCTTAGACATTTCAATTCTTCTGACCGTTGTGCCAACTATAAGGTGCATGCTATTCGGGAATGGATGATTCATGATTTTTGCTTTAAACAAACATTTTTAATGTAACAAATTTAGAAAGTAGGTCACCGCGAATGATGACATTTATATCTCTCTCTCTCATTCTGTTGTGGACATGTACATACATGCATAGCTGTAAGCAGTGACTATTTTCTTATGAAAATGGACTTTCCTAATGACATTGTTATATTTTTGGTGTCTCTAATTTCGTCTGTGGGACATGTTCATACATGCAAATGAAAGTGGGACACCGACGTTACCACCACCACCACTATCACATTGTACTGTCCTTTTGTGTCGAATATTCTGTCATTGTTTGGTTCTCTCTGGTTTGATACAGACGTGTTCACTAGTGTCTTCTAATAATGTCGTTTCTTGTAAAGTTTAATGCTGTAAGTGCTATCGAGTACAAACGATGTTCAGAATTGATAGTGAATAAAAAATATCCCATCATGGTCTTAACAAATGTGGACACAAAATATGGGAACTCTGTGCTTGCTACGTTGGAGGATGGCGACCGTCAGTATCGTGTCTATCTTCCCAAGAGGTATGCAGGTGTCTTCACGAATGAGGAGCTCAGACATATCAAACCTAAAGAACTACATTTAGTGTATCGAGGGACGAGAAATCAAACAACACAAGTAGAGATTGAGTCCTAACGTCGTAAGGTTGCAATCGTGTTAACAAACAATTTATTGATGTGTGTGTGTGTGTGTGTGTGTGTGTGTGTGTGTGTGTGTGTGTGTGTGTGTGTGTGTGTGTGTGTGTGTGTGTGTGTGTAGTTTCAACTCACTGTACTTAACACTTTAATAATTGAATTTGTATGTACATGATAAATGTATCATTGATTCTATTTAGTTTCGTTGAATAATAATTGGTTCGATTAGAAATTATTTGAAAGTACATTACCTTTATGCGATAAATGTATCATTGATTCTAAGTAGTATTTACAAATTTCCAGTGAATAATATTTGGTTTGGTTTGATTAGAAATTATTTGAAAGTACATTACCTTTATGCGATAAATGTATCATTGATTCTAAGTAGTATTTACAAATTTCCAGTGAATAATATTTGGTTTGGTTTGATTAGAAATTATTTGAAAGTACATTAACTTATGAAAAATGACATATACTTGAAAAAGTTTACTTACTTAACACATTTGATTCTTTCCACTAACTGTGTGTGTGTGTGTGTGTGCATGTGATAATTGAATATTATCGTATCAGTGATTCTAATATCGACTGTATTGTTATGTTACAGATAAACTTCCTTGTGAACTGTATCTACAGCCGTGAAATTATTATTTTAAAATCTTACAATGTCAAAAAATTATTATTAATATTTATTTTATATAACAATGTTTGTTTGTGATATATGTATATTTAATCAATGTAAAATGTATTTTGAATAATTGTATTATAACGGTTTGTAAACTATATTTTAAGTTTGTGTACAGTGCTGTAAATATATATTTAATCATTTAAAACATTATTATTAATATTGTATTTATTTTATATATAACAATGTTTGTTTGTGATATATATATATTTAATCAATGTAAAATGTATTTTTTTGAATAATTGTATTATAGCGGTTTGTAAACTATATTTTAAGTTTGTGTACAGTGTTGTAAAATATATATATATTTAATTTTTTAAAACAAATTATGGTTTTTTTTTAATTTATTTCGTTATAAACCTCCGAATATGTATGCAATTATTTGTATAGTAATCAGAAATGTGTGTGAGAGAGACATTTTAATAATTTGTAGGTTGTATCTTACAATCATGAAAATTGTTATTTAAACTGATAATTGTTTTATTAAAATCTTACAATGACGAAATATTATTATTTCATTGTTTACGATATATATTTAATGCAAAAAAATGAATTTTTAAAATTACAATCGTCTGTATTTAAGTTCGTGTACACACATACAAATCGTTTGAATAAGGGAAATCTTCGAATATGCATCCAATTATTTGTATAGTAATCAGAAATGTGTGAGAGAGACATTTTAATAATTTGCAGGTTGTATCTTACAATTACGAAAATTATTATACAATGTGTGTGTGTACACAAAACTTTTGAAAATACCTTATTTCAAGGAGATTTTTTTATGCGTAACACTTTACCACACACACACACACACACACACACACACACACACACACAGACTTGGCAGTATATTAATTTCTAAATCGTAGTCAATGACTGTCATGTGTCAAAAAAGGACGCCACGAGATAGGTGATAAATATATATTTCCTGGTGATTACATTTTAGTATCGCTAATTACAATAATCCATAAGTAGCACGACGCTTATGTAAAACTGATGACAACTGTGTCTAGAGACAAAGAGAGAGGAGGGGAGAGAGAGTTGATATCGAAGTCGTCGTCAACAATTTACTATAATATAGTTTGAATTTCCCACCGAAGAAAAATGTTGGCAGATCTGTTCTGTACACACACACACAATAATGCAGGATTGGTAACCCTGATCATATATTTTAATATACACTATAATACACACACATATCAAGTTTGAACCCATACATAGGTTGGTAAACCTGATCATATAGATTTAATATACATTATAACACACAACAAATTTGAACTCATGCAAGGTTGGTAACCCTGATCATATATTTAATATATACACTATAATTCATCAAGTCGGAACCCCCCCACCATAGGTTGGTAAACCTGATCATATAGATTTAATATACATTATAACAAATTTGAACTCATGCAAGGTTGGTACTCCCCGATCATATATTTAATATATACACTATAATGATAGAAAGTGAAAGTGATCTAAGCTCGCGAAAGGCGGCATATAAAAAAATAAAAAATTATATTCGCGGATGCTGTGGTCCAGATACGCGAAAAAGTCGCGGATCTTGACACAGATCAGCGAAAAAGTCGCGGATGCTGTGGTCCAGTAGAAAGTGAAAGTGATCTAGGCTCGCGAAAGGCGGCATATAAAAAATTATATTCGCGGAAATTAGAAAGTGAAAGTGATTTAGGCTCGCGAAAGGCTGCATATAAAAAATTATTTTCGCGGAAATTCGCGGATACTGCGGGTCCAGGGTGGTGGGGAGAGCGTGGGAAAAAATTTTGGACCGCGGGAACGGCGGCATCTCTTTGATCTTGTTTTTTATCGTTTTTTATGTTTTTTAAGAAAGGCGGCATTCCTTTGTGAGTCAGGAACCCCATTTTCCCCCTACTAACCATATTTAACACTTTGGAGCCCTCGGACGCTCCTACAAGTGGGGCTTCAAATCATGAGCATCATCACTCCAAGAACTAGATCCGTTCCGGAATCCGTCTCCTCCTCCGACATCTCTCAGACACTCCGACATCTCTCTTTGCAGTAGGATGATACCCAAGGCAGACACAGGTAGACGGACATGCGGCATGTGGTTTATGTGTTCACACCATCTCTTTCTGGTGCAATGATACAATGTTTAAGTCGCGTCTAATATCAACGTTCCTTCTCCGGTCCAAGAGAGAACAACCTTGGGTCTCTCTTAGACATTTTTTTTCGGCTGCCTAAATCGTCTGCACGTTCCTTTTACCGTGGGATGCGTGAAAAGCCACAGTTTTATAAACCTTTATTCGGGTATCCTTCCGTGTTTCATTTTTACTTCCATGTTCCTTAAGGAAATGGAAGTATGGTGATGGCAAAAAAAATCGTGTTCGAGATTATTGCAGATTCTGATTGTATTACACTCAAAACATGAAAAAAAGTCGTTTTTCGGAAAGTGTGTGTGTGTGTGTGTGTGTGTGTGTGTAGATTTTTTTTATGGCAAACGATAACAGCCGCAAATTCAAACAGAATCAAATAATTTTTTGCATACAGCCCTGATTTGTAGAGTACTCAAGGCCTATTGTTTTTGGTGAAGATCAGTTGAGGGAAGGGGGTAGTTTACCAGCAACGGTTTTTTTTATCAAGGGTAATTACATCCATATTCCTTAAGGAATGGAAGTATGGTGATGGCAAAAAAAATCGTGTTCGAGATTATTGCAGATTCTGATTCTACTACACTCAAAACATGAAAAAAAGTCGTTTTCCGAAAAGTGTCTGTGTGTGTGTGTCTGTCTGTCTGTCTATCTGTCTGTCTGTCTGTCTGTCTGTCTATCTGTAGATTTTTTTTCTATGGCAAACGATAACTGCCGCAAATTCAAACAGAATCAAATAATTTTTTGCATGCAGCCCGGATTTGCAGAGTACTCGCGACCTATTGTTTTTGGTGAAGATCGGTTGCGGGAAAGGGGTAGTTTACCAGCAACGGTTTTTTTTTAGCAAGGGTAATTTTGTTTGTTTGGCAAACGATAACAGCCGCAAATTCAAACAGAATCAAATAATGTTTCGCATACAGCTCTGAATTGTAGAGTTCTCAAGATCTGTTGATTTTGGTGAAGATCGGTTAAGGGAAAGGGGTAGTTTACCTGTTACGTTTTATGTTTTAACAAGGGTATTTCCTATGGCAAACGATAACAGCCGCAAATTCAAACAGAATCAAAAGATTATTTGCATACAGCCCTTAATTGTAGAGTTCTCAAGACCTATTGTTTTTGGTGAAGTTCGGTTGAGGGAAAGGGGTAGTTTACCAGCAACGTTTTTTTTAACAAGGGTATTTTCTATGGCAAACGATAACAGCCGCAAATTCAAACAGAATCAAATAATATTTTGCATACCGCCCTGATTTGTAGAGTACTAAAGACCTATTGTTTTTGGTGAAGATCGGTTAAGGGAAAGGGGTAGTTTACCGGTAACGTTTTATGTTTTAACAAGGGTATTTCCTATGGCAAACGATAACAGCCGCAAATTCAAACAGAATCAAAAGATTATTTGCATACAGCCCTAAATTGTAGAGGTCTTAAGAGCTATTGTTTTTGGTGAAGATCGGTTGAGGGAAAGGGGTAGTTTACCTGCAACGTTTTTTTAACAAGGATATTTTCTATGGCAAACGATAACAGCCGCAAATTCAAACAGAATCAAATAAGGTTTTGCATACAGCCCTGATTTGTAGAGTACTCAAGATCTATTGTTTTTGGTGAAGATCGGTTAAGGAGAAGGGGTAGTTTACCAGCAACGTTTTTTTATCAAGCGTATTTTCTATGGCAAACGATAACAGCCGCAAATTCAAACAGAATCAAATAATTTTTTGCATACGTCCCTGAATTGTAGAGGTCTCAAAGACTTTCGATTTTGGTGAAGATCGGTTAAGGGGAAGGGGTAGTTTACCTGCAACCTTTTACGTTTTAACAAGAGTAAAGTACTTGAAAATTTATTTAAACTTTTTCAAACAATGGTAATTGTTAAAAATAAAATAATTTTGTTGCCAGGCAATAGAATTATAATTTTTTCATTTTAATGTAATATAATATTTTTCATTTAATACAGCAATAAAAAGGCAGGTAAGACACAGCCTGGCTGTTTGGCTGAAAATGATTTTAAATATAAATCTTAGAATATGGAAGTCATGTATGGTTCTCCATACCGATATTTTTGTTTGTTTGGCAAACGATAACAGCCGCAAATTCAAACAGAATCAAATAATGTTTCGCATACAGCCGTGAATTGTAGAGCTCTCAAGATCTGTTGATTTTGGTAAAGGTCGGTTAAGGGGAAGGGGTAGTTTACCTGCAACGTTGTATGTTTTAAAAAGGGTATTTTATATGGCAAACGATAACAGCTGCAAATTCAAACAGAATCAAATGATGTTTTGCATACAGCGCTGTATTGTAGACGTCTCAATACCTATTGGTGTTGGTGAAGATCGGTTAAGGGAAAGGGGTAGTTTACCAGCAACGTTTAATGTTTTAAAACGGTATTTTCTATGGCAAACGATAAGAGCCGCAAATTCAAACAGAATCAAATACGTTTTTGCATAGAGCCCTGTTTTGTTGAGTACTAAAGACCTATTGTTTTTGGTGAAGATCGGTTAAGGGAAAGGGGTAGTTTACCAGACACGTTTTTTGTTTTATCAAGGGTAATTTTTTTTTGACGAACGATAACTGCCATACATTAAAACAGAATCAACTACCCTTCTGCATACCTTTTTGAATTATACAGAACTCAAGGTCTGTTGGTTTTTTTACTTCCATATTCCTTAAGGAATGGAAGTATGGTGATGGCAAAAAAAATCGTGTTCGAGATTATTGCAGATTCTGATTCTACTACACTCAAAACATGAAAAAAAGTCGTTTTCCGAAAAGTGTCTGTGTGTCTGTGTGTCTGTAGATTTTTTTTTTTGGCAAACGATAACTGCCGCAAATTCAAACTGAATCAAATAATTTTTTGCATGCAGCCCTAATTTGCAGAGTACTCGCGACCTATTGTTTTTGGTGAAGATCGGGTAAGGGGAAGGGGTAGTTTACCTGTAACGTTTTATGTTTTAACAAAGGTATTTCCTATGGCAAACGATAACAGCCGCAAATTCAAACAGAATCAAAAGATTATTTGCATACAGCCGTAAATTGTAGAGTTCTCAAGACCTGTTGTTTTTGGTGAAGATCGGTTGAGGCAAAGGGGTAGTTTACCTGCAACGTTTTTTTAACAAGGGTATTTTTTATGGCAAACGATAACAGCCGCAAATTCAAACAGAATCAAATAATGCTTTGGATACAGCTCTGATTTGTAGAGTTCTCAAGACCTATTGTTTTTGGTGAAGATCGGTTAAGGGGAAGGGGTAGTTTACCAGCAACGTTTTTTTATCAAGCGTATTTTCTGTGGCAAACGATAACAGCCGCAAATTCAAACAGAATCAAATAATGTTTTGCATACAGCCCTGATTTGTAGAGTACTCAAGACCTATTGTTTTTGGTGAAGATCGGTTAAGGGGAAGGGGTAGTTTACCTGCAATTTTTTTTTATCAAGTGTATTTTCTATGGCAAACGATAACAGCCGCCGCAAATTCAAACAGAATCAAATAAGTTTTTGCATATGTCCCTGAATTGTAGAGGTCTCAATAACTTTCGATTTTGGTGAAGATCGGTTAAGGGGAAGGGGTAGTTTACCAGCAACCTTTTTCGTTTTAACAAGAGTAAAGTACTTGAAAATTTATTTAAACTTTTTGAAACAATGGTAATTGTTAAATATCGGTATGGAGAACCATACATGACTTCCATATTCTAAGATTTATATTTAAAATCATTTTCGAAATGAAATATTACCATAGAAACTACTTCTTTCTACTTACTGCTTCAGCCTTAACCACAGTACTGTGGTCACTAACGTATACCACCTCACGTTATCGCACTCGATTTTCACTGATGATGGAAGTCGATGGCATTGCCGAAACGTCTGGTTTTGTAGAAAACATTGGACTACGGCCAAATATCCCGGGAAGGAATTTTAACAAAAACTACTTCTTTGTTGCCGATAACGTTGTACACATATATATCAGTGGCGAAGTTACATGGAGGCAATTGAGGCAATGCCTACCCTAACAAATTCTGTAGAATAAAAATTATAAAGACGTATGAACTACATAACGTAAAGATTATACATTGTTACTGGGACTGTCAAATTTATTAAACCGAAACGTGCTTTATTGAGCGACAGCTAGATGGTGACAGGTGAGATTCGGCATAGTTCGTTTAAAGCGAATGAGGCAACCTGAACTTGCCTCAGCGTTTTTTGTATACATCGTATGTAAGCAATGTAGTGGTGTGATAGGGAAGTGTAGGGAGGGGGGATTGTCCCGCGCTGTACACAGAGCGTTGAGGCATGCCTCACTTCTGTGGTCCAAACAGTTAAGTTAAAGCGCCTGTGTTGTTTCTAAGTGTTTATTTTATGCGGTTATTAAAAGTGTCACTGTTATTCCGCTGAACTAACAGATGATCAAGATTGTTATTTGAATTATTTGTAACATTAAACATATATATAGAAACTAATCAAGTTTAAAAATTTGAAGTTCAATCAGTTGTATTATTGTGTATGACTAATACAAGGATTGTTCAATAGACACACGTATAGAGCTGTAAAGCATTTTTTATTCAACGATTTTAAAAGAAGTCTCCAATAACATTAAGACATGAGTTCCACTGTTGCGCTAACCTGTAGATTCCCTGCTAGTAAAATTCTTACGGCTGTTTGTGGAACCATTCGGTTACAGCAACTCTACCTCAGCGTCCGATTTGACCCACCGTCCTTTTAGTGATTCCTTAAAAAAAATTTAAGATAAGATTTTTGCCTATCCATTCATTAACTACTAGCTTCGCCAGTAAGCAAATTGATGTCCATTTTTTCGGCTTGCACGCGTTATGTTGGTGTGGGTTTCGGCACTTTCCATTTAAAAAGCGTGCAAACGTAAGAAAATAAACATGAGTGAGGCCAGAAATAACGTGAATTGTGTGTTTGTGTCTTACCTGCCTTTTTATTGCCGTATTAAATGAAAAATTTTATATTACATTAAAATGAAAAAATTATAATTTTATTGCCTGGCAACAAAATTATTTTATTTTTAACAATTACCATTGTTTCAAAAAGTTTAAATAAATTTTCAAGTACTTTACTCTTGTTAAAACGTAAAAGGTTGCAGGTAAACTACCCCTTCCCCTTAACCGATCTTCACCAAAATCGAAAGTCATTGAGACCTCTACAATTCAGGGACGTATGCAAAAAATTATTTGATTCTGTTTGAATTTGCGGCTGTTATCGTTTGCCATAGAAAATATGCTTGAAAAAAAAAAACGTTGCAGGTAAACTACCCCTTCCCCTTAACCGATCTTCACCAAAAACAATAGGTCTTGAGTACTCTACAAATCAGGGCTGTATGCAAAACATTATTTGATTCTGTTTGAATTTGCGGCTGTTATCGTTTGCCATAGAAAATATACTTTTAAAAAAAACGTTGCTGGTAAACTACCCCTTTCCCTCAACCGATCTTCACCAAAAACAATAGGTCTTGAGAACTCTACAATTTAGGGCGGTATGCAAATAATCTTTTGATTCTGTTTGAATTTGCGGCTGTTATCGTTTGCCATAAGAAATACCCTTGTTAAAACATAAAACGTTACAGGTAAACTACCCCTTTCCCTTAACCGATCTTCACCAAAATCAACAGATCTTGAGAACTCTACAATTCAGGGTTGTATGCGAAACATTATTTGATTCTGTTTGAATTTGCGGCTGTTATCGTTTGCCAAACAAACAAAATTACCCTTGCTAAAAAAAAACCGTTGCAGGTAAACTACCCCTTTCCCTCAACCGATCTTCACCAAAAACAATAGGTCGCGAGTACTCTGCAAATCAGGGCTGCATGCAGAAAATTATTTGATTCTGTTTGAATTTGCGGCAGTTATCGTTTGCCATAGAAAAAAAATCTACAGACAGACAGACAGACAGACAGATAGACAGACAGACAGACACACACACAGACACTTTTCGGAAAACGACTTTTTTTCATGTTTTGAGTGTAGTAGAATCAGAATCTGCAATAATCTCGAACACGATTTTTTTTGCCATCACCATACTTCCATTCCTTAAGGAATATGGAAGTAAAAATAAAATAATTTTGTTGCCAGGCAATAAAATTATAATTTTTTCATTTTAATGTAATATAATATTTTTCATTTAATACAGCAATAAAAAGGCAGGTAAGACACAGCCTGGCTGTTTGGCTGAAAATGATTTTAAATATAAATCTTAGAATATGGAAGTCATGTATGGTTCTCCATACCGATTTTACTTCCATATTCCTTAAGGAATGGAAGTATGGTGATGGCAAAAAAAATCGTGTTCGAGATTATTGCAGATTCTGATTCTACTACACTCAAAACATGAAAAAAAGTCGTTTTCCGAAAAGTGTCTGTGTGTCTGTCTGTCTGTCTGTCTGTCTGTCTGTCTGTGTGTCTGTCTGTCTGTCTGTCTGTAGATTTTTTTTCTATGGCAAACGATAACTGCCGCAAATTCAAACAGAATCAAATAATTTTTTGCATACAGCCCGGTTTTGCAGAGTTCTCGCGACCTATTGTTTTTGGTGAAGATCGGTTGAGGGAAAGGGGTAGTTTACCTGCAACGGTTTTTTTTTAGCAAGGGTAATTTTGTTTGTTTGGCAAACGATAACAGCCGCAAATTCAAACAGAATCAAATAATGTTTCGCATACAGCCCTGAATTGTAGAGTTCTCAAGACCTATTGTTTTTGGTGAAGATCGGTTAAGGGAAAGGGGTAGTTTACCTGTAACGTTTTATGTTTTAACAAGGGTATTTCCTATGGCAAACGATAACAGCCGCAAATTCAAACAGAATGAAAAGATTATTTGCATACAGCCCTAAATTGTAGAGTTCTCAATACCTTTTGTTTTTGGTGAAGATCGGTTAAGGGAAAGGGGTAGTTTACCTACAACGTTTTTTTAACAAGGGTATTTTCTATGGCAAACGATAACAGCCGCAAATTAAAACAGAATCAAATAATTTTCTGCATACAGCCCTGATTTGTAGAGTACTCGCGACCTATTGTTTTTGGTGAAGATCGTTTGAGGGGAAGGGGTAGTTTACCTGCAACGGTTTTTTTTATCAAGGGAAATTTTTTTTTTTTGGCAAACGATAACAGCCGCAAATTCAAACAGAATCAAATAATGTTTCGCATACAGCCCTGAATTGTAGATTTCTCAAGACCTATTGTTTTTGGTGAAGATCGGTTGAGGGAAAGGGGTAGTTTACCTGCAACGTTTTTTTAACAAGGGTATTTTCTATGGCAAACGATAACAGCCGCAAATTCAAACAGAATCAAATAATGTTTTGCATACAGTCCTGATTTGTAGAGTACTCAAGACCTATTGTTTTTGGTGAAGATCGGTTAAGGGGAAGGGGTAGTTTACCTGCAACGTTTCTTTATCAAGCGTATTTTCTATGGCAAACGATAACAGCCGCAAATTCTAACAGAATCAAATAATTTTTTGCATACGTCCCTGAATTGTAGATGTCTCAAAGACTTTCGATTTTGGTGAAGATCGGTTAAGGGGAAGGGGTAGTTTACCGGCAACCTTATACGTTTTAACAAGAGTAAAGTACTTGAAAATTTATTTAAACTTTCTGAAACAATGGTAATTGTTAAAAATAAAATAATTTTGTTGCCAGGCAATAAAATTAAAATTTTTTCATTTTAATGTACATCATGTATAAGAGAAAATATATCGCGCTTGGCAGGCGATATTAAGATTTAAATATAAATCTTAGAATATGGAAGTCATGTATGGTTCTCCATACCGATATTTTACTTCCATGTTCCTTAAGGAAATGGAAGTATGGTGATGGCAAAAAAAATCGTGTTCGAGATTATTGCAGAATATGATTGTACTACACTCAAAACATGAAAAAAAGTCATTTTTCGAAAAGTGTGTGTGTATGTGTCTGTGTGTGTGTGTGTCGGTGTGTGTGTCTGTAGATTTTTTTTTTTGGCAAACGATAACTGCCGCAAATTCAAACAGAATCAAATAATTTTTTGCACACAGCCCTGACTTGTAGAGTACTCGCGACCTATTGTTTTTGGTGAAGATCGGTTGAGGAAAAGGGGTAGTTTACCTGCAACGGTTTTTTTATCAAGGGAAATTTTTTTCTTTGGCAAACGATAACAGCCGCAAATTCAAACAGAATCAAATAATGTTTCGCATACAGCCCTGAATTATAGAGTTCTCAAAACCTATTGTTTTTGGTGAAGATCGGTTTAGGGAAAGGGGTAGTTTACCTGTAATGTTTTATGTTTTAACAAGGGTATTTCTTATGGCAAACGATAACAGCCGCAAATTCAAACAGAATCAAAAGATTATTTGCATACAGCCCTACATTGTAGAGTTCTCAAGACCTATTGTTTTTGGTGAAGATCGGTTAAGGGAAAGGGGTAGTTTACCGACAACGTTTTTTTAACAAGGGTATTTTCTATGGCAAACAATAACAGCCGCAAGTTCAAACAGAAGCAAATAATGTTTTGCATACAACCCTGATTTGTAGAGTACTCAAGATCTATTGTTTTTGGTGAAGATCGGTTAAGGGGAAGGGGTAGTTTACCAGCAACGTTTTTTTATCAAGCGTATTTTCTATGGCAAACGATAACAGCCGCAAATTCCAACAGAATCAAATAAATTTTTGCATACGTCCCTGAATTGTAGAGGTCTCAAGATCTGTTCTTTATGGTGAAGATCGGTTAAGAGAAAGGGGTAGTTTACCAGCAACGGTTTTTTATCAAGGGTAATTTTTTCTATGGTAAACGATAACAGCCGCAAATTCAAACAGAATCATATAATATTTTGCATACAGCCCTGAAATGTACAGTTCTCAAGACCTGTTGGTTTTGGTGAAGATCGGTTAAGGGAATAGGGTTGTTTACCAGCAACATTTTATGTTTTATCAAGGGTAATTTTCTTTGACGAACGATAACTGCTGTACATTAAAACAGAATCAAATACTCTTCTGCATACCTTTTTGAATTATACAGAACTCAACGTCTGTTGATTTTGTTGAAGATCGGTTAAGGGAAAGGGGTAGTTTACCAGCAACGTTTTATGTTTGAACAAGGGTATTTTTTCTATGACGAACGATAACTGCCGTAAATTAAAAGAGAATCAACTAATGTTTTGCATACAGCCCTGAATTGTAGAGTTCTCAAGACCTATTGTTTTTGGTGAAGATCGGTTAATGGAATAGGGTAGTTTAGCAGCAACGTTTTATGTTTTATCAACGGTGTTTTCTATGGCAAACGATAACAGCCGCAAATTCAAACTAAATCAAATAATTGTTTGCATACAGGCCTGAATTGTAGAGTACCTAAGACCTGTCGTTTTTGGTAAAGATCGGTTAAGGGAAAGGGGTAGTTTACCTGCAACGGTTTTTTATCAAGGGTAATTTTTTCTATAGTAAATGATAACAACCGCAAATTCAAACAGAATCAAATGATGTTTTGCATACAGCCCTGTATTGTAGAGTTCTCAATACGTATTGGTGTTGGTGAAGATCGGTTAAGGGAATAGGGTTGTTTACCAGCAACATTTTATGTTTTATCAAGGGTAATTTTTTTTGACGAACGATAACTGCCGTACATTAAAACAGAATCAAATACTCTTCTGCATACCTTTTTGAATTATACAGAACTCAAGGTCTGTTGATTTTGTTGAAGATCGGTTAAGGGAAAGGGGTAGTTTACCAGCAACGTTTTATGTTTGAACAAGGGTATTTTTTCTATGAGGAACGATAACTGCCTTAAATTAAAAGAGAATCAACTAATGTTTTGCATACAGCCCTGAATTGTAGAGTTCTCAAGACCTATTGTTTTTGGTGAAGATCGGTTAATGGAATAGGGTAGTTTAGCAGCAACGTTTTATGTTTTTTCAACGGTGTTTTCTATGGCAAACGATAACAGCCGCAAATTCAAACTAAATCAAATAATTGTTTGCATACAGGCCTGAATTGTAGAGTACCTAAGACCTGTCGTTTTTGGTAAAGATCGGTTAAGGGAAAGGGGTAGTTTACCTGCAACGGTTTTTTATCAAGGGTAATTTTTTTCTATAGTAAATGATAACAACCGCAAATTCAAACAGAATCAAATGATGTTTTGCATACAGCCCTGTATAGTAGAGTTCTCAATACGTATTGGTGTTGGTGAAGATCGGTTGAGGGAAAGGGGTAGTTTACCAGCAACATTTTATGTTTTAACAAGGGTAATTTTTTATATGACGAACGATAACTGCCGTAAATTCAAGTAGAATCAACTAGGTTTTTGCATACCTTTTTGAACTAAAGAGAACTCAAGGTCTGTTGATTTTGTTGAAGATCGGTTAAGGGAAGGGGTAGTTTATCAGCAACGTTTTATGTTTTAAAAACGGTAATTTTTTTATGACGAACGATAACTGCCGAAAATTCAATGAGAATCAAATAATTTTTTGCACCCCCTGGGTTGCTCAAGGTCAATTGATTTTGGTGAAGATCGGTTAAGGGAAAGGGGTAGTTTACCGGCAACATTTTATGTTGTAACAAGAGAAATGTTTCCATGACGAACGATAACTGCCGCACATTCAAACAGAATCAAATATTTTTTTGCATGCTTCCCTGAATTGTAGAGGACGGAAGGTCTGTTGATTTTGGAGAAGATCGGTTAAGAGAAAGGGGTAGTTTACCTGAAACATTTTATGTTTTAACAAGAGTAAAGTACTTTATTTTTATAAATAAAGTATCCTGATAAGAAGCTCATAGTAATCCACTGTAGAAACGCAGATGAAATATCTATAAATGAAGAAGTTAGGAGAACGGGGTGGGGGTAATTTTCTATTATTAAAAATTATAGTTGAAGGTGTAGGGGAGAATTTTTTATATGTGTACTACGTTATCGGCAACAAAGAAGTAATTTTTGTTAAAATTGCTTCCCGGGCTCTTTAGCCGTAGTCCTATGTTTTCTGCAAAACCAGACTTTTCGGCAGTGCCATCGACTCCCATCATCGGTGAAAATCGAGTGCGAAAACGTGAGGTGGTGGTGGTATACGTTAGTGAGCACAGTACTGTGGTTAATGCTGAAGCAATAAGTAGAAAGACGTAGTTTCTATGGAAATATTTCATTTCGAATATGATTTTAAATATAAATCTTAGAACATGGAAGTCATGTATGGTTCTCCATACCGATATTTACTTTCATGTTCCGTAAGGAAATGGAAGTATGGTAATGGCAAAAAAATCGTGTTCGAGATTATTGCAGATTCTGATTGTACTACACTCAAAACATGAAAAAAAGTCGTTTTTCGGAAAGTGTGTGTGTGTGTGTGTGTGTGTGTCTGTGTGTCTGTAGATTTTTTTCTATGGCAAACGATAACACCCGCAAATTCAAACAGAATCAAATAATTTTTCGCATACAGCCCTGATTTGTAGAGTACTCAAGACCTGTTGTTTTTGGTGAAGATCGGCTGGGGGAAGGGGGTAGTTTACCAGCAATGGTTTTTTTTATCGAGGGTAATTTTGTTTGTTTGGCAAACGATAACAGCCGCAAATTCAAACATAATCAAATAATGTTTTGTATACTGCCCTGAATTGTAGATTTCTCAAGACCTTTTGTTTTTGGTGAAGATCGGTTGAGGGAAAGGGGTAGTTTACCGGCAACGTTTTATGTTTTAAAAGGGTATTTCCTAATGCAAACGATAAGAGCCGCTAATTCAAACAGAATCAAATACGTTTTTGCATACAGCCCTGATTTCTTGAGTACTAGAGACCTATTGTTTTTGGTGAAGATCGTTTGTGGGAAAGGGGTAGTTTACCAGCCACGTTTTTTGTTTTATCAAGGGTATTTTGTATGGCAAAGGATAACAGCCGCAAATGAAAACAAAATCATATAATTTTTTGCATAGAGCCCTTAATTATGGCTTTCTCAAGACCTGTCGTTTTTGGTGAAGATCGGTTAAGGGAAAGGGGTAGTTTACTGGCAACGATGTTTTATCAAGGGTAATTTTTTCTATGGTAAATGATAACAGCCGCAAATTCAAACAGAATCAAATGATGTTTTGCATACAGCGCTGTATTGTAGAGTACTCAAGACCTATTGGTGTTGGTGAAGATCGGTTAAGGGAAAGGGGTAGTTTACCAGCAACGTTTTATGTTTTAAAACGGTATTTTCTATGGCAAACGATAAGAGCCGCAAATTCAAACAGAATCAAATACGTTTTTGCATAGAGCCCTGTTTTGTTGAGTACTAAAGACCTGTTGTTTTTAGTGAAGATCGGTTAAGGGAAAGGGGTAGTTTACCTGACACGTTTTTTGTCTTATCAAGGGTATTTTATATGGCAAACGATAACAGCCGCAAATTCAAACAGAATCATATAATATTTTGCATACAGCCCTGAAATGTAGAGTTCTCAAGACCTGTTGGTTTTGGTGAAGATCTGTTAAGGGAATAGGGTTGTTTACCAGCAACATTTTATGTTTTATCAAGGGTATTTTTTTTTTTTGACGAACGATAACTGCCATACATTAAAACAGAATCAACTACCCTTCTGCATACCTTTTTGAATTATACAGAACTCAAGGTCTGTTGATTTTGTTGAAGATCGGTTAAGGGAAAGGGGTAGTTTACCTGCAACGTTTTATGTTTTAACAAGGGTATTTTTTCTATGACGAACGATAACTGCCGTAAATTCAAAGAGAATCAACTAATGTTTTGTATACAGCCCTGAATTGTAGGGTTCTCAATACCTACTGTTTTTGGTGAAGATTGGTTAATGGAATAGGGTAGTTTACCAGCAACTTTTTATGTTTTATCAAGGGTGTTTTCTATGGCAAACGATAACAGCCGTAAATTCAAACAGAATCAAATAATAGTTTGCATACAGGCCTGAATTGTAGATTACTCAAGACCTATCGTTTTTGGTGAAGATCGGTTAAGGGAAAGGGGTAGTTTACCAGCAACGGTTTTTTATCAAGGGTAATTTTTTTCTATAGTAAACGATAACAGCCGCAAATTCAAACAGAATCAAATGATGTTTTGCATACAGCCCTGTATTGTAGAGTTCTCAATACCCATTGGTGTTGGTGAAGATCGGTTAAGGGAAAAGGGTAGTTTACCAGCAACATTTTATGTTTTAACAAGGGCAATTTTTTATATGACGAACTATAACTGCCGTAAATTCAAACAGAATCAACTAGGTTTTTGCATACCTTTTTGAACTAAAGAGAACTCTAGGTCTGTTGATTTTGTTGAAGATCGGTTAAGGGGATAAACCCCTTCGGTAGTTTATCAGCAACGTTTTATGTTTTAAAAAGGGTAATTTTTTTATGACGAACGATAACTGCCGAAAATTCAATGAGAATCAAATAATTTTTTGCACCCTTTCCTGAGTTGAAGAGTGCTCAAGGTCAATTGATTTTGGTGAAGATCGGTTAAGGGAAAGGGGTAGTTTACCTGCTACGTTGTAACAAGAGAAATGTTTTCATGACGAACGATAACTGCCGCACATTCAAACAGAATCAAATATTTTTTGCATGCTTCCCTGAATTGTATAGGGCGGAAGGTCTATTGATTTTGGAGAATATCGGTCAAGAGAAAGGGGTAGTTTACCTGAAACATTTTATGATTTAACAAGAGTAAAGTACTTAATTTTTATAAATAAAGTATCCTGATAAGAAGCTCATAGTAATCCACTGTAGAAACGTAGATGAAATATCTATAAATAAAGAGGTTAGGTGAACGGGGTGGGGTTAATTTTCTATTATTAAAAATTTTAGTTGAAGGTGGAGGGGAGAATTTTTTATATCTGTACTACGTTATCGGCAACAAAGAAGTAGTTTTTTGTTAAAATTGCTTCCCTGGCTCTTTAGCCGTAGTCCAATGTTTTCTACAAAACCAGACTTTTCGGCAGTGCCATCGACTGCCATCATCGGTGAAAATCGAGTGCGAAAACGTGAGGTGGTATACGTTAGTGAGCACAGTACTGTGGTTAATGCTGAAGCAATAAGTAGAAAGACGTAGTTTCTATGGAAATATTTCATTTCTAATATGATTTTAAATATAAATCTTAGAACATGGAAGTCATGTATGGTTCTCCATACCGATATTTTAGGTAGGTACCTGTGAATCGTTCCACAGATGCGTCTATATTCAAATCATAATTATCCAATTATTTTTTCGTGTCCTTTCCTTCATTTATCTCTATCCCTTTTCCTTTCTCTCTTGTATCTCTCTTTTCCACTCTCTCTCTCTCTCTCTCCTCTTTCTCTTCCTCATACTTTACAGATTACAAATTACAAACATTATCTTTCAGTAAACTCCACTATAGCCGAGCATAGAACCTAAGCGGGATCACTGACACCGATTGGTGGGCGCTTCAAATACTAGAGATCGTCAAGTATAGGAGTAATAGAATCAAAGCCTTTCTCAAAAATCTCGGGGTGGGGAGAGCCTCCTGTAACCCTAACAGAACGGCATTTGGTCCAAGTGGCAGGGGGCGGTGCAATAGGCCTGCAACTTGTGCATGTAAAACTATTAGATATTTAGAAAACCGAAAGCAGTCTACGTACAAGCATTGGTAATTTTAAGACATTGGTAGAAGGCTGATAGTTTGTACAAGGCTGATATAGGCTAGAAAAGGCCGGAAAAGATTATTATGACCTAGTCCTTAACAACAAGAAGAATAACAACAACGGCAACAACAACAACAACAACAACAAGGTGGAGGAGGACGAGGAGGAGAAAATATAGAAGAAGAAGAAGAAGAAGAAGAAGAAGAAGAAGAAGAAGAAGAAGAAGAAGAAGAAGAAGAAGAAGAAGAAGAAGAAGAAGAAGAAGAAGAAGAAGAAGGGCTTTCACGAACGACCAATTTTAAATTTTGTTTAAAAAGAATTTAATCCCACTATCTCTTTAATATTAACAGGCAGTACGTTAAAAGGTTTTGACAAAGGAATAAAACAAGAGCGTCAGAAGCATGATGAATGACCTACTGTAGGCCCAATGAAATTAATTGTTATTGGTGTCGAGTGAACTGGAACTATTTGTGAAAGGTAGTCTAAGCACTTTACGAATAGGTAAATTTTGTAGAATTAAAATTTTATTTTGAAGAAACATAACAGGATGATATGCCGCAGATCTGTTTTGGTAACTTAGAACAAAAATTAATTATTTTTTTGTGGTTAAGGAATTTTACCCGCTGATTGGTAAGCCAGAAGCGCGGTTTCGCAGTAAAATGCTGAATAATTGAATTAATAGACGCGTAGGTAATTATGCTCGATCCGGACTATGCTCAAATTGCGGTGAAATATTTCTTTTCCTGTTCTTCTATACTATATAAGCACGAAAAAAATTATTTTAAACGGTGGTCGAACCTATTTACGGAGAAAAAAAATTAAATAATTACTCACATAAGAACGCATGCAATAGCCGGTGAACGCCATTTTCAGACTGTGAATGTGTACACCGGTACAGGACGGCGCGTGACGTCACCGCTTGTACATCAGCTGTCGCTGCAAATTGGCCTTTGGGATGTATATAATTCTTGCAAAAATGAAGACGAACCATTTTCCAAACATTTACAAGCGAGTTGGATGAAAAGCGAGTTGAGCCGATGCCTGCCGGTTAGGTTCGGAGAGGCGGCCCGAAGGGCCGCGGGATATAGTTCATTGTTCCAGATAATTCTTGCAAAACTTAAGGCGAACCATTTTCCAAACATTTACAAGCGAGTTGAACGAAAAGCGAGTTGAGCCGATGCCTGCCGGTTAGGTTCGGAGAGGCGGCCCGAAGGGCCGCGGGATATAGTTAATTGTTCCAGATAATTCTTGCAAAAATTAAGGCGAACCGCAAAAATTGGACTGTATGAAAAGCGAGTTGAGGAAATTGCTGAAAACCGGACAAATTTTGCCAAACGCCAAAAATTACCAAACGCCGACGTAATGCTGACTTTTGATTGGCTGAGTTCAAAATTTTGTAATCTCTGATTTGTAATTGGTTAAGAGGAAAAGAGCGGTTTGGCCGTTTAGGGTATAGAGAAAATGCTGCCGTCAGATCGTGTGTGTGGGAATGTATTTTGTGATTTTCAGTGCTTCAGTTTGTGTTTGTGTAATTGTGCGGTGTTATTAATTATGGTTTAATTATTTCTGTTGTTTAGGGTTATTTACTATTAATAACGTTTGTAATATTGAGCCGATTACTTTATAAATTTATGAAGTACAGCGCTGGGTACTCCGCGTAATGTGATTTTCAGTCCTTTAGTTTGTGTAATTGTGTAACATTTTAATACACAATGGCCTGCTACATTAAGGTAAGATTTTCATCTTTTCATAATTATATGCATGGATTACATGTGTGTGTGTGTGAAATATTCAAATTACCGTGAAATATTTCTTTTTCTATTCTTCTATACTATATAAACACGAGAAAAATAATTTTAAACGGTGGTCGAACCTATTTACGAAGACAAAAAATTAAATAATTTCTCCCATAAGGCGCCAAAAAACGCTACGTTATTTGCCGCGTAAACTTAGGAAGTACAGCGCTGAGTACTCTCCGCAATGACGTCATAACTCGTCATTCGCTGTGTAACTGTGCGCCGTTTCTTAGATAACATGGCGGTCATTCACTTTACATGCGCGCTTATGGGAGTAATTATTTAATTTTTTTTCTCCGTAAATAGGTTCGACCACCGTTTAAAATAATTTTTTTCGTGCTTATATAGTATAGAAGAATATGAAAAGAAATATTTCACCGCAATTTGAGCATAGTCCGGATCGAGCATAATTACCGACGCGTATTTTGACTTAAAATGATTCATTAATGTTAAGAAATGTGTATATGTTGGCTTCAGTATGGGTTAACGATGAATATCAGAAGACGATGTTTATCCTGTCGATGCAGACACTGTAAATGGAAAGGAGCAGCTAGACGTGTCCAGCCAGCCTGTTTTCCCTGATTTCTGCTTCGGTCACGTTCTGAATGGATGTTTGCTAACCGATACTAATACGCAACTACTAATATATACACACACTGCAATATGTATAGATTGTTATTTTCTAAGACGACACTGTATGGAGAAAATACATAACGACTGTACTTCATTCAACTATTACGTAGAAATAAATGCTCATAACTGAGCTGAAAATGTCAAATGTTGTCTCGGTTTCTTTTTGGAAGCTCAAACTTCACGGATATTGTTACAACGCACACATAAGTTGTCCATTGTAGACAATTCCCCTTCCGCTCTAATCAAGGATGCAAGTTGTGGGAATTTTTCTCTACAGTGTATAACGTCTCTCCTGCAAAGACATTATAACACGGGAACCAGTTCAATTGTTCGCTGTTAATTAAACTAGCTGCCGTAGTTAGTAAAATTTACTTACCAACAAATTATAACAATGTATATATCAGGAATTAGTCAAGGGTTACATAAATTTATTCACTCTCTGGGTATTAGCGAAAACATCTCTTTATTCTTGTATTTTAACTAAGTATAAAAGTAATAGCTTTAATGGTCATCCTTTAATTTTTTACTTACTTTACTTTACTTTTAAAAGAAAAATTCTTATAAATTCTGCATTAAATATTCTTTAAAATTTTTATTTTTTTACTCTTTTTTTTCTCAAAATCATTCAGCTATGTATTATTTCAAGTACCACGGATCCGGGTCTTAACTTTGCAATATTCTAATATATCACAACATCATCCAAACTATTTGAAGAGAATTACTTTACCTTTAAACATCATCAGGTTATTACTATATCATTACAGAAATTACAAACATTTATATGCTAATCTTTAAGTTATCTAAAAGTCTTTACAAGAAACTTTACTGTTCTTTTTGTTTCGGTTAAAAAAAAAGTTATGCACAAATGTTATGATTTAATATCACCTGAATAGAACGTGAGTTTGCTGTGGGTGTTCGTGATGGTCTTCTTCAGTAGGTCTTCTTGGGTGCAGTTCGTTGTTCCTCTGGATCCTCCATTTAGTTGATTGTTTCCGAATTGTAGTCTAGGTCATGACGATTGGATTCTGCTACTTGAAGTTCATACGGTTGTTGTTGTAACTTTCTTCTTCTGGAGTTGGTTGTTCACATTTTACATTTTAATTGTACTTATTTTAGCAGCACTGATGTTTACTTTAATATGGTAAGGAACATATCTTACCACTTACTGTTTGTAAAGAGATGTGTCGGCTAAGTTTTTTTTTTTATATATATTGCCAATATTTGCTCCACGCAATACATTACTAGTTTTTTGAGTTTTATCTCAACGCTACATTGGATTAAATAAAATATAACAACTAACGTCTGGTTGTATCGTTGTCTAGCGGTATACACCTAATGTAACTTTACAACACATTTTTGACCTGCTTACATGTCGAAGTTTCTCCGGCGACTGGGGTTGTTTAGCGGCAGGGAGTCTGTAAGCTGGCGCGGTTTACGCACTGAGAAAAGTAGTTCGTTCCTTTAGTATTATTAATTGTTCATTAATCAACTAGTAATACATTATGCTACCTTTTTGTTATGAGTTCCATATTTCCTTTATTATTAATACGTCTTTTATTTAATTAAAACAATTATTATTTTTCGCTTAATAACATTGTACTTTGCGTGTTCGTACTGGACAATTTGCACGTTGATACAGGAATCTAGGTACAGATAAGGGGGTGGATAATACTCTCACTTGTTATAAGAGCAAAAATTTTAATTTGTGCTATTTAAATAATTTTTAAATCGTCACATCCTCCTGCACTTAAAGATGAGGACGGGGCGACGGGGTATTAAATGAAAACCTAAGAAATACAATTACATTTGGGCACGGAACTTCGTGCTGAAATGCCTCTCCCTCAGATGATTTCTATCCATCAATTGATTATCTTACATCTTATACAAAATATTTAAAATCTAATACATCTACTACACATAAAATACTCAAATACATAAAACTACCTTATATTTAATTCTTACATCTACTACCGGTTTTTTGCTTGATTTCTTCACTCGTTTTACGGAGTTATACTTATGAGTAGGTTACTAATAATAATAACTTATTGTAATAACAATCGAATTACTTTTAGTTTACTGCGCTAGAGGTTTGTTGTGCGTCAGCTGACTTCTCATTCTTTATTTCATTCTCGCAGGACATTAGCTAAGGTTGATCAGGCCTCGCTAGTATTCGTACGAGGTGTTTGAGTTTATACTCAATTACGATATAGGATGTTGCAAAATCTTATTATATTCCTGTATAAGTATATACAACATATTTTACTCTTAATGCTTAAGTAGTATTCTTGGTTTACTATCTTTCTCGTAGTCGTGCTTCTTTATTTTTACACGAAAACAATTTTTTTTATTTGAGACACATGGCTTCTGCGATCGTAATTGTCTGTATTGGGTTCATACAGCGCTACTGTAACGGGGGTGATGAACTTGTGAATCTTGTAGGGGCCACACCATCGGTATGATAGTTTGGAAGTGGTCCTATCAACGGCTTTACTCGTAGGGTGAGTTTTATACATCACTAAATCACCTACTTTGTACTTTATTTTCCTATTATTCTGCTCATGATATTTCCGCGATTTTTGTAAATTCGCTCTCAAATTTGCGCGAGCTTCGTTCCATATTTTCCTTATGTTATTCCCATTTATTTCGCGGGGCAATAACTCATGAATTTTCCACTTTGTGGTTAACGGGTGGTTCGGTTTATACTTGTACAGTAAATCAAATGGTGTTGATTTATGTCCTTCATGATACGCTGAGTTGAAGGCAAATTGTATCCATGATAGATTTTGATCCCACGCTGTCTGATCTTTTGCGTGATAAGATATTAAGGCTGATTTTAGGTTTCGCAAGTATCTCTCTGCTAGGTTTCCTTGCGGTCGGTACTCTGTCACTGTAATATGATTTATTCCTAATTTAAAACACATGTCATTAAATTCTTTCGATTTAAACTGAGGTCCATTGTCAGATACTAGGTGTACTGGAGTACCATAATCTTTAAATAGTCTCTCTTGTAGAATCTTTATTGTCGTAGATGCTAAGGCACGTGTCATAGGGTACATCCATACGAATTTAGTGAAGGAGTCCACGCAAATTAATAGCATAGTATTTCCGGACTTAGAACGGGGATAAGGTCCAGAATAGTCTATGTAATATATTTGAGAAGGGTGTTGTGGGGATTTCTGAGATTAATTTTCCGACTTGACTGATTCGTGCTGGCTTGCTCAGGGCACAGATTTCGCATGGTTTCACGAACTTTGTTATTTCACTGTTCATGTTTTCCCAATGGTATTCCTTGCGAATAAGATGTATAGTTTTCCTAATTCCCATATGAGCTCCAATGGTTGATGAGTGGTAGTATTCCATTAGCATAGGTTTAATTATTTCCGGGGCGATTATTCTCAGTGATTTTCCGTTAGCCTTTTAAAACAAAGTACTCGTTTACTCAAGGTATACTTGTCAGAATAATTTCCTTTATCTATTTGTTCTATTATTTTACACAATTTCGGATCTTGTTGTTGGTGATATGCTATATCCTTAAATGCAAGGGGGAAGTTAGTAATTAGCGTATTAACAGTAGTGGTTTCAACATTGTCTTCGCCAGGTCTGGTATAGGGTAGTTGGAATATGCGGGATAGTGTATCGGCTACTACATTTTGAGTACCACGAATATGTTGTACTTTGAACTTGTAGCAATTTAATCTTAACACCCATCTTCCGATACGACCTAACTGTTTTGGATGGTTCAATAACGATGACAAAGCTTGATTGTCGGTTTCTAGTAGAAATTCCTTGTGTTCCAAAAATGGTTTGAATTTTTCGAAGGCGAAAACTACAGCTAAACATTCAAGTTCATAGGCTGAGAACTTCCTTTCTTACTCCGTCCATGTACGTTATGCATAGCTGATCGGGAGTCTAATATTATTGATTTCTTGATATATTACAGCTCCTAATGCTACACTAGAACTGTCGGTCTGTACGACAAATGGTTTACTGAAATCTGCTAACTGCAATACCGGTGGGGATATTATGCTTTCTTTGAGTGTTTCAAAAGCGGCTCGATGTCGAGTAGTCCACTCGAATTTCGCTCCTTTCTTTCTTAATGCATTTAATGGGGCTGCTATATCCGCTAGGTGGGGTATGTACTTGTGAAAGTAATTGATCATACCTAAAAATCGAGCTATACCTTTGGTGTCTCTAGGTGGTAAAAATTCTCGGATTGCGAGCGTACGTTCGGGATCGATGCTAACCTTACCTTCGGCCGATACTATATGACCTAAGAAAGAGAATTGTTTCACTGCGAAATTAACTTTACTAGGGTTTACCGTTAGTCCAGCTTTCTTTAACCTCGATAATACTTCACGCAAGTGATCAACATGTTGATCCATCGATTCACTATATACTACTATGTCGTCAAGATAGTGATATACGAATTTAAATTTAACGTCATGAAATATTTTTCTAACAGTCTGCTACATACTGAACTTCCTTGTGATATACCGAATGGTACTCTAGTAAATTGATATAGATTAAATGGGACAGCAAACGCAGTTAGATGTTTTGATTCCTCAGCTAGTGGGATTTGGTGGAATGCCTGGTTGACATCCATTATGGTGAATATTTTCGCTTTGGTAAAATAGTGGAACGCGCTATGTATGTCGGGCAGGGGAATAGATTCAAATTCTATATTCTTATTCAGCTGTCTATAATCCACGACTAGTCTATGTTTGTCAGTTCCTTTTGGTATTAGGAACGCAAGTGATGAGTATGGAGAAGTTGACGGTTCTATGACGTGTTGCTCTAGGAGTTTGTTGATTTGGTTTCTCATTATTTCCATCTTGGGCGGTGATAATTTGTATGGGTAAAGACGTATTACCTTGTTGTCACTTAGATTTATTTTGTATTCGATTAAGTGGGTTAATCCTAACTTGGGTGTGAGTACAGTAGAAAATTCCCTTATTAACTTTTGAATTCTTTGTCGCTCATTTCCTTTTAAATGACTCAAACTAGATTCATGATGCTCTAACTGAATAGTTGATGTTTCACTATTCGCTTTGTTACTTAGCTCGGAGTCGAACTGATATTTTCGAGTACGATCAAATTTGAAGAAATATTGTTTTGCGTATATGTCAAGGATTAAGCCAGTTTTACTTATAAAGTCAGCGCCTAGTATTAAGTTTTGTCCTAACACTTCAGCTACGAGTAGGGGAACATACCAAGTAAAATTATTTATTTTTAATTTCACCGTAATACTGCGCGATATATTTAGGTTTTGCTTATTTGCGGTGGCACACTTTACGTTCACGTTCTGGCTACGTTAAATAAGATTATGATTAGGTAATACGCTGGCTAGCTGTTGACTGATTATACTACGTGTAGATCCTGAATCGATTAAACCAAGGATATTCGTTGCTCCAAGGTCTATCTGTATGTAGGGTAATTGGCATATACTTGTTTTGCATGTACCAATAGAGTTGCACTTTTCAATAAATCTTGTTAAGTAAGGGTCTATACGTTTATTTCTATTTATTTTTACTTTAGAATTATTAGTGTTTATACCTTTCCTTCTGAAGCTGCGGAAGACGTAGGATTTTTGTTCTTCCCGCTTCACATGTTTTTTGACTTGTCGGTTTTCTGTTGGTACCGCTTTTGTTTACAATTCTTGCTAATGTGGCCGGACTTTCCACAGTTATAACATCTTCTTTCCTCATTTACATCGCTCGCATGTTGTCGGGGTTTTTGTAGAGAGTTTGAAGTACGTATTAGGCTAGCTTTGGGTTTTAGATGTTCTTACGAATCGCTTATCGCGGTAGGTTCGAGTATCAGTCCCAATGGGTAGAGGTAGGAATGAATCTCTACGTTGAGTCTGGGACATAAAAACGCGTCTGTTTTGGTCTGAATACCAGACGTTGGATGAATGTATACAACACAGTTCTAGTTCTGTGAATGTGGTTGGCCTCTTCATGAGTGCTAGACGAGATCGCTCCTCGGGAGATAGTCCTACTAAGATAGTGTCTACTAGCTGTAGTTCACTCCATTTAACTTGTAGCAATAAGGCCGATTCCCTTATTTCAGATATATAATGAGCTAATCTCTCGTAAGGTGCTTGTACACGAAGTACTAGGTTCCGCTTCAATTCTTCGTAGATACCGGTGGGAATGAAGTGTCTTATCAGGGTGGTATGAAGTTCTTCTACAGGGTGATTATACCTTAGTGATTCTAACACACGATCTTTTAAAGGAGATCTACATTTAGGTAGAATTACTTGTAAAATTTGGTCATCTCTTAATTGTCGTAGATCCTTAATTTGTAAAAGGTGCTTGATAAAATCTAGGAGTTTTGTAATATTCAGCCCATCAGTGGTTGGTATCTCAGATAAAATACGTTCAAGGGGTGAGTTATTTTTCCATAAAGCTCGGTAGTTAGATTTAATTGAGTCGTCATTCTAGGTTTTTCCGCAGATTGATTCGTCGATAAGTGAGGACGTAAATCGTAGGTACTAGTCATATTCTCTAGTTCATTTGGAAGTAACGTGACGTTTACGGGTTGGATATTCACTTATCTATCAGCTAACCGTTCCTTAACGGGATCTATATTAGATTCCTGCAGAAACTGAAATTTTACAGCACCGGTTTGCTGTTCTTGAGTAGGAGATAGGGTAGGGGAAATATTTAGTTTCGTCATTGCTTCTTCGAATCTAATCTAATCTAAACGATTCGGACCTTCGACGTAATTCGCGCATTATCTCGGGTAATTTTTGTAATGCTTCTTCCGCGAATTTTTGCGCGTCCGGTGGAGTAACTTTATCACCGGGCCAATTCAACAAGTTGGTGATGCGGCGGGTCAGATGTTCGATACTTTGAGTGGTTCGTAAAATTATAGCGGGGGATTTTTCATCTCGCAGGGTTTGCGCGATGGAGATAAGTTCCGTATATTTGTGATAGCATGTTTCCTTTTCACTTTCGAAGTCCAATACACTTAAACGATTTAACAGTGAGGGTTTGTCTGGTCTATTTTCACGTAATGTTTTGCGCAGTTCCGCGACCGTTACATCTGCGTATGGAAGACCGCGTAACAAGGCTTCATAGCTTAATTCGTCCTTCAACAACAAGTCGGGGTTAAATTGAGCCATTGTTGTGGTAATAATGACTTTTAAATAAACTAAGTATTACGTACGACAAATCTTATGTCATCTATTTTAAACACATATAAAATTTGAATTCATTTAAACACACACATATATATCTATTACTCCACATAGAATCTTATACTAATTAATCAAATTAAAATTATCTCAAATCAATTCAATTTTCTGTACTGCTAGCAATTATCAGTCAAGACAAAATGATAATATTATTTTATAGTGGATAGAAATTTCACACACGAAGAGTTCATTGCTTTTATAATAGCACAATGGATCAGCTGTTTGGGGAGTCTTATTGTTTACGTAGGGGTGGTTTAACAAAGGGGGTGATTCGGACAATCTGAAACACGATTCTTTCCTGTTTTGGACTGTCTGTTATGTCCGCGAGGGAACATGTCTGTTATGTAGTTCGTTCCTTTAGTATTATTAATTGTTCATTAATCAACTAGTAATACATTATGCTACCTTTTTGTTATGAGTTAGATATTTCCTTTATTATTAATACGTCTTTTATTTAATTAAAAGAATTATTATTTTTCGCTTAATAACATTGTACTTTGCGTGTTCGTACTGGACAATTTGCACGTTGATACAGGAATCTAGGTACAGATAAGGGGTGGATAATACTCTCACTTGTTATAAGAACAAAAATTTTAATTTGTGCTATTTAAATAATTTTTAAATCGTCACAAGTGGTGAAATTTGAAGGCCGACAATTCTATGTGGGGAACTGGTGGAGATTTTATTTTATTACAGCAACAATCACTTCAGCCGTTCTTTTCACGTGGTCATAACTTTCCAGGCGCTTCATACTTGTTTGTGTTTAAACTTGATTTGCCTCTCCGAGTTTGCTCTTGACCCTCTAACACCTGCCTCCCCACAAAAAAATTGTAGAATTCCATTCCTACTGTTTGGAGTTATTTGGCCGCGTCTTCTTAGTTCATCATCTTTACAACACGGCATTAGCAAGGTGCGATCTGTTCCGCCTTCAAAGATCCTACAGCCTTCTTGGGTCTACCCACACACTTGTGTCCTATAAGTTTGTATTTCCATACTTGTTTGGTCAGTTTGGAATCTGAAGTTTTTACTAAATGTTCTTTCTATTATTTTTTGTAATATTTTAATTTTTCATTGAAGCTAAACACTTGTAGCTCGTCTTTCGTAGACTTTTTTTTTGTATGGTCAAGTTTAAAACACCTTTAAACTTTTTAAGAATGCCATTTTGATGGCCTGTAATTTACTGTCTTGTTTATTGTTTGTTGTCCGTAATTCACATCTATAAAACAGTACAGGGACTGCCATCAACTTTGTGAAACTTTAATTTTGTATCTTGACGTAACCATGTTTGTAAATATACGAGTGATTTTCCCACACATTGTCTGAAACTTACCTAAATTTACAACAATATGACAATTCCTATCATAACCAATTTCATTTCTTAAATGGATAAAATGGTTTACTTCTTCTACAATTTGATCGTCAATTATTATTTTAGTTCTTATTAATTCGTTGTCTTGAAACACTAACCTTTGTGTTATTAGTAAAGAGTATCATGTTCATAATATTACGTTGAATCTGGCGTTCTCCAGTAAACAACAATACAATTTCGTATAAAACGCCATACAGTTTTGTATCTCGACATACCTTGCTTTTAAAAATATAGTTGGTTGTGTCGTAGATTATCTGGAACTAACCTAACGATGCCTATACCGATACCTATATACGATGTCATAATTCCCAAGGCCTGTATTTTACTGTCTTGGTTTCTTGGTTGTTGTCCATAGTGTACGCAAATAGTACAGTACAGGGTTTGCCATAACTTTGTAAAACTTTAATTTTCTATCCCGACGTACTTTGTTTTTAAAAATAAGATTATTCCATAGGAGGTCTGGAAATTAGTTAACTTAACATCAATGTAATCCTATATGTCAACACCAATATAATCTCCTTATTTTTGGAGCCAAATAAAATATTGCTTTCTAATATAACAGAGTAAATTATGTTCTGGCTTTTGCGGTATTTTTCTAATTCTCTCAAACTTACGTTTGCTTTGTTTATTGTTATTTTAATATGTACGTGAAACGCAAAATGTTTAAATAGCCAGGATTTCAGAAACAGTATATCAGTTAACCTAGGAAAACTACTGTCTTGTTTCCGCCGTTAATTCAGTTTTAACAATCAATTGGTTACCTTTCAATAGCGGACAGAAGTTGCAGGAAATAACAAAAGCATCATATCACAGAACCAATAAGTAACAATAGACATCAACTACTGGAAACAGTACATGTATATGGTATGTTAGTATACAATACAGCAGTTCACACATTGTTGGACGTACGCGTACAACAATAAGTAACCACACCCATCAACAATAAGAAACAGTACATGTGTACAATATCTCAGTAGAGACAATGCAGCAGTCCATACATTGTGGGACGTACGCGTACAACAATAAGATTCTAAACGGAGATTAATTGAATCAGGTTCTACAATATAAGTAAGGAAAAGGAAGATATAAGGAGCGAGGTGTCAGTAGTAAGAACATCAGTTACATGTGTGACATTGCAGTGATTAATTGTAAAGCTTTCTCCTTCTTGAATACTTCTTATCATCAATCTTGTTTACTTAATTGGAAATGAACACGAATTTCAAACAACGCTAGTATCTTGTACCTATATCCAACTTTGTCGTGTTTACTTGCTATACTGCTACTTGTCATATTCCGGAAGAGGCCTTTCAGTGTTTCCACCATTTCCAAATCCTAAGCAATGACCTTTATCCACAATTTCTCACTAAAAGTTTTTACTTTAATTGCTATTAATTTAATTGCTACTTTACCTCACCATTACTATTTACCTTAATTTTCGCATAGTTTGTATTATGTCCCTAAGCATGCATTGTTTGTTGAACCATATTTTGCTAAGAATTTTTTTAAATTTTACTTTAGTTTTTAATATTTAAACATTAATCTTAGCTTATGTAACTTATCGCCACTTTCCACATGCAATTCGCTGTCATTGTTTATCTTGTTATTTGAATTAGCAGTTTTTACATAATTCAAATAATTTAAGACTGCTAATTCAAATACCAAGATGAACTTGTCTATATTTATTAAAGTTTGCTACTGTTCAAACAAGAAAATACTTTAAATTCAAACAGAGACGTATGCTTTTCATCTAAATAGTTTGATAGACAGTCAAGCGTCTCTTACATAGCTTGGATTAATTAATATAAAGGGAAAAGTGGTATACCAGCCCTTAAACTAACAGCTCCAGATGAGTATCCATAACAGCTGTCTATGTACGCTTAGGCACTTCCATGAGATGGTGCTCAGAAGTCTTGTACTGCAGTAACGTAGTGATGTCTGTCTAAAATAAAATAAAAATATATGTATAACAGTATAGAAAATATAGTGGAAACAGTGAGAAAAAAAGTCTAGTATATTTTGGACATTTTTATAGAATGGACGACAAAAGGTTAACAAAGGAGATCATCAAATATCTGTGGGGAAAGAAATCAACATCATGTTGGATTAAAGAAGTCAAAAAGGATTTAGACAAAAATAATATAAACGCAGAAAAAGCAACCGAAAGAGACGTTTTTCAAGCTAAAATGTTAAAAATGGATAGATATGTTAAAGGTGTTAAAAATGGAGTGTTAAAAGTGTCCAGGATAGGAGAGAAAAACGCAGGTTTAAATGGACTGAAGACAGGAAGAAGAGACATAGTGTAAAGTTGAAAGAATATTGGAGAAAAAGAAAAGAAGAAGGAATAAAGAATTGAAATTGGCATGTAATCCTCAAATAACCGAAAAAAAAGAAAAAAAAAAGAAATATAACCTTATGATACTGGTACTACAATTATGTAAAGCTCTTGAAAATTCGAGAGCGTAATTCTACACGTTTCTCTGCTAGCCGAGAGGTCTTGCCGGGGTCAAGATCGTGCACTCAGGTAGACGCTAGACCAGTGGTTCCCAATCTTTTCAGTCCGCGGCCTCCCCAAATAATTTAAAATTCACCGACCCTGTTTAAGTTATGAAATAAAACAACCGTAAATATGACAGAAACTCATACATATTAATTAAAATGTATTAAAATCAAAATTCTCTTAACTGCAAAATTATAATAATAATGATATCAAACATACTTAATGTGAACAAAGAAACTGCTTTTGAACAATTATCTCTGCATAGGTTTAGTGTCTAATAATTTCAATATTAAGTCACTCTTGACTTAAAGTTTATTTCTTAACTTTGACTTCAAGTGGGTAAGTAATGAGAATGCGGTTTCACACAAATAAGTGGAGGAAAAGGCAGTTAAACGCTCAAAGTTTTTTGCAAGTTCATGATAGTCAGTCATTATGTAGGCTTATAACCAGAAGTCAGCTAGCTGTAATTGGGAAAACTGTAATTTTAATGAACTATCAGTTGAAAGTTCTGCAAATAAACCTTCTTTTTGTAGTGTAAGAGAGACGTCTTGTCAGTTCGGCTGACAAACAGATCTGCTACAAGACATGATTTTGAGATATTATTAAACGAATTCGTTTGAAATAACTGTTACAGTTACAATTAATTTGGACAAAAAAATACTGGAAACCTCTGCTAATTGTTTTAAGATACAAAAATTTATATTTTAAAACGTAAAAAAGTGGAGAGAATTACGGTATTTTCTATTTTTTCTTTAAAGTGTCCGCGGACCCCCTGAGACATTGTCGCGGACCCCACTTTGGAACCACTGCTCTAGACTCTTTAGACCACTTAAAACTACGCAAAATATGTCGGCACGCCACCAAAAGAACGGACAATTATTCTGGATCTTCTGCGGAGTATATAAATGAAGGTCTACGACCGGCTTAGAAGTTAGTTACACATGGCAATATTGTAGTCTGACGATCAAGGGATTATTGCGGATTAGTGGAAAGTGTTTATCGTGTTAAATATTGTAAAACTGTAGTAAGGTGACATTATCATTGCATGTGGGCAAATTTAACTTGAATTATGGTATAATGTGTAGACATATAATCTCATTATTATATGAGATTGAATATTTTTTCCTTGCTTAGTTCTTCTTGTTACCCTATAATGGGAAAAGTAATTTACTCAAAACCTTTAAAGGAAGGATTTCTCATGGTCATATTCTTAATTCTTTCTCTCTTATTTTTTCCAGCTGCACGCCTCGAAGAGACTCAATTTAGATCCTATATCTAGGTTTAATTTATTCCAAACAAAAGCAGCTTTAGTTACATCAAAGTTTTTAAAATAAGCCCTGATTCTCATAAGATATCCTCCTTTAGATTTACAGATATATTCGTGTTGTGCACAAAACTACGTCAAGAGCATGCTGTATCACGTTACTAGGATAATGTAAGACGAAATGCATTTCTGTATTAATGCCAAATCGATCTGCCGCGACAGTGTCAGATAAATCTGTTTTAAATGCGACCGGGATAAATTGCTACTTGGTCTGGTTCTGTCACAGCCGCCTCTAAATTCATTTCTCAGTTATCGTAATGGAATCGTTGCCATGACAGCTCTGCTTCTACACATTATATGTGCAAACAAATGACGTCACAAGTCTATCAGTGGACCGCCCGCCACTCTACAGTACAAATATTTGTATTAAAAATACTTTATAATACATTGTACAAGAAAACTGTTTGTTAATGATGAATTTAGTAGGTTTGTAAGGTACAATTGTAAGGTAGTATATTTATTCATATAGATTTGATGCTCAACTTATATATAATCACATGTGATGATTATGTAACACTTGTTTGCAAACAGCACACGCTTGCTTAGCAATTAGTTAAATAGGTTTTTGTTCTGGAATCAACCCGAGGCCGAACAAACACGTTTGTACGAGACACGGCAGCAAGGTAAGCGACAACGCAGGAGCAGGAGCTGCTGGTGCTCGTAAACCGTTGCTATACACAACGACTACTATCAGTAACTGAGCGGAGACGATAACAGCTGTTGCAGACGTGCTCTGAATACATATGTTGTTAAGGCTCGGTATTTGAGTGCGCTTTACTGAAACACGCGCGAATTAATCCGATGATCCGTTTGAGTTATTTCTCTGACAGTCCCGCCGTGTCTTAGCTGTGTTAATTACCGTGTACACCCGTTTAGTTAAGCAGACACGAAGAACAACAAAATTTTTTTAATTTTCGTTTTTAGCACTAATTAAAATTTGAGATTTTATAAATGGACTGATGTACAACACTTATTATTCTGAATACAAATTTACTTAAAACATACTTTGAAAAAATTATATTCCACCTGAATATTTTGACGGCTGCTGTTAGTGTGTACCATTTACTTTCACAAACTGTCAATTCTTGGTGTCGGTTGAACAAAGCAGTTGCCACAGGAAAAAATGACAGTCAGAAAACAATATTCTACTACCCATAATTAGGAGTGAAGTCAAACTAATTTTTAGACATGCTACTAATCTTGAATCCTAATCCTAATGACTGAGAAAGCATCTCCATAAAAAATACTAAAAACGTTATTGAAAGTTTTAAGTAAGTACTAAGGCACGTTTTCCTAAAAATATATTTATATCAAGGAATACTCTTGAATTTAGTGTGTTTGAACCAAAGGTTTTTTAAATAATGGGAAAAGCATAAAATGTGATGTGTTAAGTTCTGTGGGTATTAAACACGGGAAAAAGACTGTTTAAGCGATAAAACATTTTGCCAGGGAACGTGTTCGTAAAATATGAGTTCGAAAATTTATCATTAAATATGAGCTTGAAGCTATGAGACAAAAAGAAAAGAAATTGGAGAAAATATCTAAAGAATTGTTTTTTACGACCATGAAGTGTATTAAAATGTAAAATTCATTTAACAATTGTTTAGCTTTATAGATTACCAAAAATTTAGTTTTTAAACCTACAGGAAACATTTTCTCACCAACCACTAGACATATCATTGTGAAATTTTTACACAATATTCACAGTATGTAAATATACAGTGCATACTATGTTTTTGTCAAGTTAAATGCAAAGTTAAACATTACATCTTTTTATAAAAATTCAAAAACTTTCAAAGTTTGAATTGGAAAAATAATTGACTTTTCTTGTGATACATTTAAAAAAAAAACTCAGTTCTTGTGGAAAGGTGTAACTGAAACTGCTGTAAAATTTCTCCATCACTCATCCCGTATATGTTCTCATTTTTATATCTCTACTAATTTCACTCTTCTCCCTTCCACCATCATCAAAATCTACGTTGCGGTACACTGAAATCTACACTTCATGTAAACTCTACATGTTTGTCTATACCTTATCTAATTATTAATAAGCCGCTTCAACCTCCACCTTCATTAAAACTTTTTTACTTCCACGTTCCATAAGGAAATGAAAAAATAAGGTGAGTGCGAAAAATAAGTTCGAGACAAGGGGTGATTCTGATTGTACTACACTCAAAACATGAAGAAAAGTCATTTTCCGAAAAGTGTGTGTGTGTGTGTGTGTGTGTGCGTGTCAGTGTGCAGAATTTTTCTGTGGCGAACGATAACCATCGTAAATTCAAACAGATTAAAATAATGTTTTGTATATGCGCCTGAGATGTAGAGGACTCAAAGCCTACTAATTTTGGTGAAGATCGGTTAAGGGAAAGGGGTAGTTTACCTGCAAGGTTTTATGTTTTAACAAGAGTAAGGTACTTAATTTTGATAAATAAAGTATCTTAAAAAGAATGTCATTATAATCCATTGTAGAATGGTAGATGAAATCTCTATAAATGAAAAAGATAGTTGAAGGTGGAGGGGGTAATTTTCTATAAATAAAAATGATAGTTGAAGGGGGATGGGATAATTTTTATATGTGCACTACGTTATCGGTAACAAAGAAGTAGTTTACTGTTAAAATTCTTTCACAGGCTGTTTGGCCGCAATCCAATGTTTTCTGCAAAACCAGACGTTTCCTCAGTGCCATCGACTGCCATAATCAGTGAAAATCTAGTGTGCTAACGTGAGGTAGTATACGTTAGTGACCACAGTACTGTGGTTAAGGCTGAAGAAAGAAGTAGTTTCTACGGAAATATTTCATTTAAAAAATTATTTACATATAAATCTTAGAACATGGAAGTCATGTATGGTGCTCCATGCCGATATTTAATAACAGATGGGAAGGGAAGGGAGAACGTAATCTGTTGTCATACATGGTGTCGACAGAGTTGTCGAATCCACTGTATCAGCCACATGGCATATTTCTTGAATATTGACATAGGCTATTTGTTATTCTATATTGCAGTGTTCTGCTTATCATTCGTCTCAAGTACTTCATCTCAGCAACTTTTGATTGTTTTCTAGTTGTAGTTTCTCGTCTTCCACTTGCTCCGTAAGCCAGGATAGGCTACGTGAGTTTTGATTTCTATATTCTGCACAACGTCTGCGCAAACACTCTTATGTAATCTTTGTTTTTACCTTTCTGGTGGGCAGAGGGATGGAGCCGGCCACACTGCCAGCGGCTGACAGTTTACTCGTCCCTAAAATTCGATCGTTACCGGAGTGCAATATAAATAACTGGCAAAAACTCATACAGCTTCAAGTTTTATTGAAAGACATACAGTTCAGTTTTAATGTTTAAGTCGAGTTTCAAGCAAGACGGTTATTACTTTACTCCTACATGTGCTTTTGAACAAATATAGAAATTTTGGACAAATACGGAAACATTTAACAAATATGGAAATATTCGACAAATACGGAAATATTGGGCAAATTCGTAAATATTAAACAATACATAGACTTTAGACAAATATGAAAATATCTGACAAACACGGTAATATTAGACATATACGGAAACATTGGACAGATCTCGAAATATTTGACAAATACGAAAATATTTTACAAAACTGAACACATTGGACAAATACGGAAATATTAAAAAAAAACTGGATTGGACAAATACAAAAATATTAGACATATTTTGAAATATTGGACAGATATGGAAATATTTGTTCAAGGGCACGTATGGAACTCAAGTAATAATCGTATTGTTACGACATCACAGAACAATCTACGTGTTTATCGAACGTTCCAGAGGGACCCGGAATGTAATGCGGTGGCCTACGTGACACTTGACATGTGAGGCGGTATTACGTAATGCGGCACGTTTCGTACGTTCCATGGGTATAGTTCTGGAAGCATCTCAATTAGCCCAACGGTGCGTGTTTCTGCGAAGGTCGCGTTGAAGTGTCCTCTAGAATTTTCCATGGCTTGTTAAGGACGCATGTTATGGAACACAGTAGACTATAAATAGCCCATACCTGCTGCTTAGTTTTCAGTTATTGTCAGGCGATTACAAGCGATATTACTGTGTGCATTCAAGTGGTTATTAGTGAAGTGTTGTGTTTTATAATCAGGCGATATATTGTAATACAATTGTGTTTTAATATTGTAACGTATTGCCGCGTTACAAATTCAGGGAACCCATCTTAACTGACCTCTGCCAATTACATGGGCTGCCTACGTTGTAACGAACTGTATTCAAATCAAATACACTGAACAAATTACTTACTATCTGTGTAAGGAAGCAAGGGAAGGTATTTTACTGATTTACGCACTCATTTTTATGTGTGTAACAAGACGACTTCTCTTTATTTAACAACAGTTACTGACAGATCCCATGACATCATTAATTAAACTAAAATATTTAAATGCTTTCATTAAACTTTGGGATCAAATTGATTCTATATCGCTAAACCTCGGATCCGAGTTAACTTTCTGTATTTTAGTAGTAAAGACTTTTAATTATTTTCAATTCATTATATTAGCTTGCCAGACTTCTTTAACCATTTGAAGAATGGTACTAATACTAGGAACGATAATAAGTTACATTAACATTTAAAGCGTTACAACGTATGATAATTAAATTTTTACAGTAAATACTTAGATTTTCTCTTTTAATGTTTACATAAGATTAATCGTCTTTGAAAAGTCTCTTTTAGAAGTGTGTAGTGTAACATATATTATTAACCCCCGATAGACAGGCTATCGAGTCACCTTTACAATGGAATGTAGAAACCTCGTCCTGGGGGTGTCCGTCTTGGGAGTCCTTGTAGTCGCCGTCATCATCCGGGTCGCGTTTTTTGTCAAGAAAAGCTCGGATGTTCACAGAGGAGATGGGAGCTTCTTTGGTGTATGGATTGTAGATTCTCAGAAGTCCTAAACAGCGTCTTATGCCAGGAATACGTGTCTCTATGAAGTTCCTGTAGATCACATCTTCAGGAATGATGTTGTAAATGTAGTTACTTCTTGAAGGGAGTCGTCATCTTGTTTAACACTATTTCTGTCTTTTGTGTTGCATATTAGGTCTTCTTGTTATCACATATTTATACTTATTGGTACATGACACACGCTTTTAGCAGTAGTATCTAGTATACTATATTTAAATTAAAACAAATAAATTAGCACATTTTGTCAGAGCTTTCGCTCGTACGTCTGCACTCCGTGAAGTCAACATAGCGAGAGAGCGTTTTTCTGCTCGCTTCGACTGGTACTTAACAAAAGGGAGAGGGGCAACTACTCCGCGAGAATATAGTCCCTATCTTATTTAAGTTAACATTTTTTAATTACCAAAAACTATACCTTAATTATACATATATAATTAAAGTGAGTTATTTTAACGACTATCTGTGTCTTCAGATTTCTAATTATAAACATTATGGTTTTTATCTTATCCTAAATTACAGACGACTCGGTAGACACGTCGAGTCCGGAATTAACAGGTCACCGCATGATAACAAGCAAAGGATTAAATATGACAATAATAACTTTTTACAATTTGCCCTTTTTATTAGTGTTTCTTTGGACTTTTTAATTACCTCTCATTCTCATACTGAGTACATACAGGGGTTTTAGGTATTATAGTGAGATTTAAATTTGCTTAATCGCTCGCAAACTTACTTTTTAATTTTTTTTTATTTTTACAATTACTGTTACAATTTAAATCGTCACATACTCCACCGCTTAATTTGCACGTTACGGTTTTTTTTTTTTACAACTGGGGACTTGGAGTATGTTTGGGGTCAGTGTGTGAAGTTATTTATTATTATTATTATTATTATTATTATTTATTATTAGTGCACAGTTTGTTTTCTCTAATTCTCTTTAAATGATCTTGTTCATTTAAATGATCGTCTTCGTGAAATTCCCTTTTTCTCACTTCTTACAGTACTAACTTATATTTTAATCTTAATACTAATTTCCAAACCTTAGATTGGAAAGATCCCTACTTATCCGTAACTCACAACATCGTGGCCCGACTGACATCAGCTTACTCTAACTACTCCAGTTAGCTTTCAGCATTCATTAATGATCTTTGGCACCTTTCTGCCCTATCATTACACGTTTTCAGTCGGCGCCGTTGTGACCTGTTACGTTACATGTATATAATTCTCTCTTAATTATATACCATAAACTTATTTCTAATGTAATCTAAAGAGGATCCCATACTCCACCTTAGATTACTGTTACTTGAGAGAAGCGGAATCTCACGAAGATAATTCTCTTTTATCTCTTTAACAATAACTAAACGAACTATGCGGGAGTGGAGACACTTTACACAATTCATTATAATACACAGGGGTGGTTTTCAATTGTTTAGGCTAGCACCGGTTTATCACAATAGGGAGGGTGCGTGGCTGCTTACTACAATTCTGAACACGCTTTATTTTCTCTAACTGGCCACCACCGGGGTGTTTACAATGTGTAATTGTACTTGTATTATTATTTCTTTTTTTATTCATTTACTGCTACGCTTCACACAAGTTTAGTTTAAGCTGAAATTTATTCAGGCTATTTATTATTATTCACTTATTATTACTTCCTTTAGGGGATTTAAGAAACGCACCTAGAACTATTACTATCTAATTACCATATTTATTTAGCACTCTTCATTTATTATTATAAATTTATTATTATTATTAAGTCACTACATTATTTAATGGTCGTCACGGGGAAAATACTTGAACTACTATACTGTATACATTAATCACATATATAGGATAAATTCTTAAGTAAGTAATTTGCACAGATTAGAAAAGAACAATTTCTCTTCTAAGGGAGAGACAGAAATTCCACACACATATTTTTCAAGGTTAAATAGCCGATCAGCTGTTTTCTGGAATGTAGTTCACCCTCTTTATTTAGTAAACAAAGGTAGGCTGAGTGTGTCAGTGAGAATGGGGGTTTTACTCTTACGTATTGTTATCTACACAATGCCACCGATTACTTCCTGAACAGGTCCGAACAGGCGGAAGGGGACCGAGCTGGCACACATAGGGTGAATCTTATTCAACAAAGCACACCTTCAATTTACACTACTATTACGCTTTATAACACTTTGACTCTATTCATTCATGTACTTTCCCCAATTAAATCAATTAGTTATTTTGTTCACAATTTCAAATTACGAAATTCTTTCCACGTAATTAACTGGGTATACATTACGCAGGAGCATTATTATTAACAGATTTTTGTGACAACAGACATATGTTAGTGTATGTCTAACATATACTATGCAGGAGTATTCAAGAAACAACAGGTCTTGGATTGTCATAAAACAAACCTGTTACAGAGTGCTCAGTCGACCAAACATTACAAGTCATATATGCAAGTAGGTACATGCATATTTCTTCATACAATGGTATTTCAACTTATACAGACTATCTTTTACGTATGTTTTGAGATACGTAAGATATCAGATATGTTTCGAAAATTAAATTTACATTAATTACATTCTCTGAGTGCATAGATCAATAACTGAATTATAAATAATTCACGGCATTCAGTGAGTTATTTATCTTACTAATAAATTAAGTTTAGCAGCAGAGTGGCGCAATTTTGTTTGTGACACTCTGTACACAATTACTCTTACAAGGTAACAACAGCACAATACCTTTTATAAATTAGCAGAGTGGCGCAATTTTGTTGCGTCACGATGCTTACAACACCTTTATATAAATTAGCAGAGTGGCGCAATTTTGTAACGTATTGCCGCGTTACAAATTCAGGGAACCCATCTTAACTGACCTCTGCCAATTACATGGGCTGCCTACGTTGTAACGAACTGTATTCAAATCAAATACACTGAACAAATTACTTACTATCTGTGTAAGGAAGCAAGGGAAGGTATTTTACTGATTTACGCACTCATTTTTATGTGTGTAACAAGACGACTTCTCTTTATTTAACAACAGTTACTGACAGATCCCATGACATCATTAATTAAACTAAAATATTTAAATGCTTTCATTAAACTTTGGGATCAAATTGATTCTATATCGCTAAACCTCGGATCCGAGTTAACTTTCTGTATTTTAGTAGTAAAGACTTTTAATTATTTTCAATTCATTATATTAGCTTGCCAGACTTCTTTAACCATTTGAAGAATGGTACTAATACTAGGAACGATAATAAGTTACATTAACATTTAAAGCGTTACAACGTATGATAATTAAATTTTTACAGTAAATACTTAGATTTTCTCTTTTAATGTTTACATAAGATTAATCGTCTTTGAAAAGTCTCTTTTAGAAGTGTGTAGTGTAACATATATTATTAACCCCCGATAGACAGGCTATCGAGTCACCTTTACAATGGAATGTAGAAACCTCGTCCTGGGGGTGTCCGTCTTGGGAGTCCTTGTAGTCGCCGTCATCATCCGGGTCGCGTTTTTTGTCAAGAAAAGCTCGGATGTTCACAGAGGAGATGGGAGCTTCTTTGGTGTATGGATTGTAGATTCTCAGAAGTCCTAAACAGCGTCTTATGCCAGGAATACGTGTCTCTATGAAGTTCCTGTAGATCACATCTTCAGGAATGATGTTGTAAATGTAGTTACTTCTTGAAGGGAGTCGTCATCTTGTTTAACACTATTTCTGTCTTTTGTGTTGCATATTAGGTCTTCTTGTTATCACATATTTATACTTATTGGTACATGACACACGCTTTTAGCAGTAGTATCTAGTATACTATATTTAAATTAAAACAAATAAATTAGCACATTTTGTCAGAGCTTTCGCTCGTACGTCTGCACTCCGTGAAGTCAACATAGCGAGAGAGCGTTTTTCTGCTCGCTTCGACTGGTACTTAACAAAAGGGAGAGGGGCAACTACTCCGCGAGAATATAGTCCCTATCTTATTTAAGTTAACATTTTTTAATTACCAAAAACTATACCTTAATTATACATATATAATTAAAGTGAGTTATTTTAACGACTATCTGTGTCTTCAGATTTCTAATTATAAACATTATGATTTTTATCTTATCCTAAATTACAGACGACTCGGTAGACACGTCGAGTCCGGAATTAACAGGTCACCGCATGATAACAAGCAAAGGATTAAATATGACAATAATAACTTTTTACAATTTGCCCTTTTTATTAGTGTTTCTTTGGACTTTTTAATTACTTCTCATTCTCATACTGAGTACATACAGGGGTTTTAGGTATTATAGTGAGATTTAAATTTACTTAATCGCTCGCAAACTTACTTTTTAATTTTTTTTTATTTTTACAATTACTGTTACAATTTAAATCGTCACAATATTAGTGGACATTTTATTGCGTGCGAACAATTTTTATTTTTTGTTGTTGTAAGAGACTATGTTGTTAATTACGAACTGTTTAACTGTGAAAATTAAAGCTGGTAATTAGTGACTTAATTGGCGTCTTTTATTTTGTTTCCACTGTACTATACGACGATCCGTGAGACCGTCGTAACAGTATTGAAAAGCGATTTATACACTAAACTTAATTGGGTATAAAGTATTTTGGGGAACTAGCTAGAAATACAACCATCGGCAGTCTGTTTATTGGGGTTTTCAGGTTACTTATCATTTCACCAGGTCATGTCCCGTTCTGCCCTGTCCTGATCTGTTCTGCCCTATCCTATCCTATCCTGTCCTGTCCTGTTTGCCCTGATCTGTCGTGTTTTGTTTTGTTCTATTCTGTCTTTTCCTGTCCTGTCCACAGATTATTATAACTGGCGCTGAAATATAGAAATACGTTTAATTTGTGTGTAAGACAGAGGACGTTTTTGTATTCTGCAGTGTTTTTCTTATGTAAACAAGTGTTACGTTTCTAATGTTGTGTTTTGTAAGTCAATTTTCTAATCGCTTTCTACGCGTTTTGATAAAAATTCTATTAAAAGATAACAAATAGGAGGGATGTTTTACCAACGTGTGTATTTTTACAGTCACCGATTTATTCGATCGTTTTATTTATTTGCTTTGTACAAAGATTTATTGACAAATTTGATTAAACAAATTTAATAAATGGTGCATTTTCCTTTCCTTTCCTTTTTGGTAATACGAGCTGGTAATACACATTAACTAATCAGTGTAAAATTTGATCAGTTATTGGAGGAAGATATTTATTTTTCTCTGTGTATACAAAAAAATACAAAAATAATTATAGTTTTTTTTGCGATTTCTTTTTCACCGAGTTTGAATGTTTGACAATTGACGGAGACCTTACGCTCTATAATCTACAGTTATTCGTATATTGTGTAGAAAACGTAAATACACCGGATAGAAACATTCTTATAGCGAGAGCAAAATTACGACTACAACCGGGCTGTTGGGGCGTGGTCGGTTGCTGTTAAACGCCGTTACGTCGGCAACGTATCGGTTCCCCGTCGGGAATCTTTTTCAGATTGCTAAGAAGAACTAGTTGCTTTCACCTGACAAAGGTATCGGGCAGTGTTCGACGTACATTTGCCTACCGCTTCTGTCGTTTCTTAGCGGCCTGTAGATTTCCAGCGAGGAATCGAAACGTTGCCCACGTAATGACGTTTAATAGCAACCGACCACGCCCAACGGCCCGGTTTTAGCCGTAATTTTGAACTTATCGATCCCTGCCTTGCGAGCTTCCGACAAAACTTACAGCAAGAGCAGTTAGTCTGTAGTTTTTACTGGTTGGATTAAAACGGTTTAAACTTAAAGAAACTGGTTGACATAAAACGATAATTACCTGAAGAGTGTGATTCAGAGACTGGATAAATGTGTACAATGTTGTAGTTGATTGCTGTGCTACAAGCTGTCAGTGGGAATAACGTTAAAGACTAAGTGTGCGGCAATAACGGTGAAAACAACACACAATTACTAGCCACATTAACTAACCAGTTCTGTAACTGACTCTAACTAATACCCTGTGAGCTGTTCTACTACGCTGTGTCCGTCTCCAACTGTTATTGTGTTGTTGCTGCTCATATTAATAGCTGTTATTATGGATGATTTTCGTATTTATGAAAACAACGAAGCCATCAACTACAGTGTTGGTTTTATTTCTTATCACGCTTTGTCTAACTTATTATGTAGAATGAATTTTGCATGGAAATGGGATTCTGGTGACACTTTTGTGTCTGTGTTTTGTGTTTCGCGACAGAAACCGTTTCTATCCTTCGTGTTGCAAAGCGTCGCTTCGGTGAAGAGAGGTGTGAGACATTAGGTTACGACAAGAAAATTACTAGTTAGCTGTTTTTGACCTGTGAAAGTTTGTGGTTTTTGGTTCGTGATAGGCATAAAGTGGAAGGGCTAGATAAGTTACTGGGTAAGGGTAACTTAAACTCCCCGCCTTGTGTAGTTAGAATCCAGAGCATGCACATTTCAGAGCGTCGTAAGGTGTTTTGTTGAGAGACATAAATTGAATGAGGTTCGTCTTTAGTTGCGAGATGCCTCGCGACGCCTCTAGACAATGTCTTAGTGAGTGTGGGGCGCTTTAGAAATTCTGATGGCAATAGAGTCGACTGCGACGCTTAGCAACACAAAGCACCAAAACGGTTCCATCGCGAAACATTTTGTCGTTCCAGTGTACGCCAGGCCTTACACTACGTGACCGCATAAGGAATGGGGCAATTAGAGAACAGTTAGTTGTAGTAGGTACGTAAGTAATTGTGATACAATAGAAGCAAAACCCTACGACGGTATGGCTATTTGGAACTATGAAGAATGAAAGCTGGCTAAAAAAGGTGGTTAAAGCCAACACCCTCAGAACTAAGAATAAGAGGAAGGCTAAGAAATACACAGATGGTATACATAAAAACGTATTTAGAGATGGACGCTAGGAAAATAAGAAATATTGTAGGCTATTATTAAATATAAATATTGTCTCATCAGCGTACGAAAATAGTTAAAAATAATTTGTGATTTATCAATATTTGTGGTTCGTGATAGGCATTAAAGTGGAAGGATTTACTAAAAGCTTACCTCAACTACATTTCCTTATAGATTTACGCGTATTTCTAGACTATCTGTGGGACAATCAACCGTATTTTAGAAACAAGTTTCGTCCAAATACAAAATTAAAGTTCTACAAAGTTGTGGAAGTCCTTATACCATCCTATGGCTGTGAAGTATGGGCTAAACCAAGAAACAATAAAGTAAAATACAGGCTTTGGCGTTCTTAGGACGAGTTAAAAGGTGTGCTACACTCGACCGTATAAAGAAGGAGGCCTGCCATAAGACAAGATTTACAACTTTTTAACTGGAATAAGACATTGAACGAGTACAAAGAACGGTGGAAAGAACGCTTAGAAAGAATGTTAGATTCCAGACTGGCCAAGCAAGTTTGGAAATACAAACCTGTAGAACACAGGTGTGTAGGTAGACACAAGAAGTGATGGCTGGAGGACGTTTGATGGCGGAACAGGAAGCTGCTTGCCTGTGCCGTGTTGTGAAGATGATGATAATGATAATGAAGTTTCATTAACAAAAACAGATAATGTCACATGTTTTGTCAACAAGTACAGTTCTTGAAATGCATACCAAGTTGTTTCCACTACACAAAAATGTATTTTTGCCAGTAGATTCAAACATGCATGTGTGCAAGGAGAGGTACTTTACCTCCGACAGAGTGCAGCCGTCAGACAAACCAGATGGACAATCATCTTTTTTGGAGTAAAGTTTACATTGACTGATTTGGCTACGTTGGCTTTAATTTTCAATTTCTTTTTACCAGAGATATATTGAATCTAGGTTTTGCAGATTTAGTGATACGGTCCTAAGGCATTTATATTTATATACACCTTGTGAGGTCCTCATTCGTTTTGACTCACCAAGTGTTTTATGTCGAATATGACTTCACATGTCTGCTCACCAATTTTTCTCAAAAAGTCTACTCTAACTTTTGCCATTATTTTTTTAAACTTTCCGTCGTTTGCAGCACTCTTGTGAATACCTAGTTTTGGTTGCTTCTATAATTCTCTTATACTATGATATTTTTACGCCAACTCTTATTCTTGATTACCAAAACAATGACTTTGGGTTTAATGGTTTCCCTTATCGGTAGTTCCATCGTAATTGTGGAAATTTGTGGCGGTTCCTTACCACTTTGTAAGCAATAAGTAAAGATAGGTCTTACAAAATTTTATAATATCTTAGGAAATTTTCATAAAATTTATAAGGTTTTATTAATAAAAACAGATAATGTCACATGTTTTTTAAAGTCACTCGGGACTTACTGGCAATCAACAAGTACAGTTCTTGAAATGCATGCCAAGGTATTTGAGAAATCATGGCGGTGGTGTCGGGTGATTCTACCCTCCTACTTTTTAAATCTCTTTTTCTCCTACACAAGTATATTTTAATCCAAAAATATTTTAACACCTATCATAGCGTGTTTATCAACCAGTTTTGACACACAAATGATGCGTCATTATCGTCACTACCAAGGATGCGTCATGCTCGTCCACCACAAGGAGAGGACAGAGACACGGTATCTCAATTTCAGGTTTTCATTTTATATCATTTTCTGCTCTGTTCATTAAATGCTTGCTGGACGTAAACTTAAAGAAGTTCAAAGGTAGAAACGATCCTTGCTTTTAGCTCTTTTTGATCCAAACATTTTGCACACACTGTGGTAACTTTTAGGTATTAAGCTTTCATGCCCGACTTCAACATTTTTGGAATTATTATTATCAGCCGGGCTGTTAGGCCGTGGTCGACAGTTGTTGATATTGACAGACGTTGTGGCTCCACCATCTGGAAGGAAATTTTACCAGCTTTACGCTGCTTCTGTGTCTACGGTGAACTGGATCCGCGGGTGAGCACTCGTGAGAAAACGTCCGAGCTCTTCTTGCTCGTGGTTCCAGACTACAAAGGTGTCGTCAACATACCGGAAGCAACATCTCGGCTTCAGTGGCGCAGATGAAACCGCCAGCTGATCAACGTTTCTATATAGAAGTTGGCCACTACTACACTCAAGGGACTATCCATGGCAACAACAGTTGTCCTTAGCAAGGTCTACGGGAGCCTGGGACTCAATGTAAACAGCAAGACAAAGCTCACAGACAGATAACTGCACGAGCTGTCTAGTTATGAAGAGGGCAGTTTTGAAGACCTCGGTCGTCCAGACGGAGAGAATCTGTGAGCCTCGATATTCGACAAGGAGTTGCGCCATCTTAAACATTGTATACACATGAAGTTCGTGGAAATCTTGAAACATGATTTCGTCGCGATGAATTGAAGGGGAGAAAGCCTCCTATTTTTAAGTATCGGGTATGCTGTTCTTCTAAGCAAATCAGATAGCACTTGATTCTGATTTCTAACTTAGATCGTGCTGGTGCAGAAGTTTATAAAAGCGGGCCTCCTCAGGCAAAACACATAGTCCCTACCTCATCTCTCAGCTGAATAGGCGGACACCGTGCTAATCTAGACACTGATGATAGCAGCCGATGGTGAGGCCGAAAAGTTTGTTAATAACGACAACTTTGGATCATGGCCTAACAGCCCGGCTGATAATAATAATTTCAACAATAACGTTTTATTACGTGTAGAAAAATGGTTTCTGAATCAATCTTAATTTTCTGATCTATAAAATCCATGGTATAAATAAACAACATAGATTTTTTGGGCAAAAGTGTTAAAAATGGAAAGAGTCCATAGTAGGCGAGAGAAAAACGCAGGTGCAAAGTGGACTGAAGACAGGAAGAAGAGACACAGCAAAAATATGAAAGAATATTGAAGAAAAAGAAAAGAATAAGGAATAAAGAATTGAAATTGGCATATGGTGCTCAGATGACCGATAAAAATAGAAAAAATAAACAAGATAGGTAGGCATATAATAAGGGAGTGACACTTGACGTTAGCTGTGCTGTCATTCAGTAGCCACAGGAAGCCGACTCCTAACATTGGGACTAACAGCGTTACCTCTGTCCCGCGTTAAGTTAATAAATTGATTTAGTTTAATTCAACGCGTTGCGTCGGGCTGTCCAGCAGCGCCACAGGATTGAATTAATACTTTGGGACGGATCAGGTTAACGTGTGACAAAGCATCTCCTTGCCACTTACTGTAACTGTTCCTCACTTCTTGTAAACTTCTCGCTACCTACATTCAAGCCGCCCGAAAATTTAAACGTGCTTCAAGTGAATAGTGGAAAAACATAAAACACTGATTAACGTGACAATATTATCATACATTTTAACACATTCCTGAATTTTTTTTACTGAAGATAGGGTACATATATAAACGTTGGTGTTTTCTTTGTGGCATTTTAGTTTAGGTCGCTTTTTGGTTCTGAATAAAATCAATAATACAAGTCACGTCAATATAACGTAGGTATTTCAAGAAAGATTGATACACGTAGAATAACATTTTTGATGATAATAGTTTAAACTATCGAAACGCTGTAAAATATAAAAAAAAAAAAAAATATTTTCTTGTAATAAAGGTTTTATTTATTATTAATGATAATAAAAACATACAAACAAAATAAAAACTTTCTTTAGGTTTTAATTAATAAATTGTATAAGGTAATTGTTGTGCCGGTTATTACTGTATGGTTCTGAAACTTGAGTTCCGGAGAAAAAACATCTGAGCAGAATACAAGCATTGGAGTTGGAGGCGAGATTGTTGCAATCTGTCAAAGGCTGGCACACAAAGAGATAGACTCTACAATGAAGACATTCGTAAAGAGTTGAACATTTTTAGTATCTAATATTATACTGCAGGAAAAAAGGTCAGACTGATTGGTCATCTGGATAGAACCACAGGTTGCCTAATGGTCCAAATAACAGATTGCCTAAACCAGTTTGAAATAAAAGCCTGTTGGACAACGATATATAGGAAGACGTAGGAAGCATTGGTGAAGTGTATATGTTCTTTTGATATCGGAACAATTGATTCGCCTGGTCCCTAATAGAAGACAAGAATGAAGAAGAAGAAGAAGAAGAAGAAGAAGAAGAAGAAGAAGAAGAAGAAGAAGAAGAAGAAGAAGAAATTCTTCTCCACCATCCCCTCCTTTTCATTCTCCTCCTCATCATCTTCCTCCTCCCACTCGTGGCTCCCGCCCCCCGTACTCCATTACATTCTTCTTCTTTTTCTTCTACAACGACAAAAACAACAAAAACAACAACAACAACAACAACTACTACTTCTTCTTCTTCTTCTTCTTCTTCTTCTTCTTCTTCTTCTTCTTCTTCTTCTTCTTCTTTTTCTTCTTCTTCTTCTCCTTCTTCTTCTTCTGATTCTACTAATTCTTTTTCTGCTTCTTCTTCTTCCTTCGGTTTTGTCCTACCCCTTCTAGCCGGCTCCGTTCACCGGATATGACTAAATTACCTTATTTTTTAGGATTTTATAATCCTACTATATTACGTTCATTAACATTTAGTGCGTCTTGCTGGTATGGGGGATTCCAACCTAAGATTTGTTTTGCAGCCTCAAGCCAGAAATTCTTTCAACATGGCGTATCAAACAGACTCATTGTCCTCATCCAGTTTTTAAACTGGTTCGTTTACTGCTATAAGTATTACCATAATCAGTAACAATTGTTAACCGCTTGTATTCTTACAAAAAAGAAAAGACTTACTAGATAGTCTTTTTGACATTGACGTCGTCGTCCTCCTCCTTGTAAAGATACATTCAAAACCTGAATTTGCCTAAACGTTGTCATACGCGGTATTACAATGACTGCAATGAAGGGATTGATACTGTTACGACACACTGCGCTGGCCGGTATGGTCTCGTATAGACCCGATAGTTGACACGTAATTGTCTTTCACCGCAAAGTAGCAGCTGGAATATTCGAGAAACTTGTAGAACGTTCCGTATTACCTAACACTTTTTTCGCATTACGTAACAATATGATCTCCCAACAACATTAAGTATCATTAGCCATAGAAGTCCTATCATAGTTGTCGAACGATACCCGACAACGTTTTGGGCAAGAGCAACAGGCGGCCGGTAACACGACGTTACCTACACAACCTCGGCCACCAAGTCTCAGCCAATCACAGCCTCGCCTTGATCTTGATTTAGTCGTTCGCGTCTCAGTAGAATCGTTCAGTACAACTATAGCAACCGACCACAGCCTAACGTCTTGGTTTTTAGTTACTTTGATAACATTGACACCGGGGCCGTGTGAGCTTACGAAAAAAATTAATTTAGCGATTAGGCTCCCCCCCCCCCGTTTAGGTTTCATTAACCACCGGCCGACACCACGTCTTCTAAAAGTGAATACTTGGCAGCTAGGTTTGTCAATTTGACTTTTGCTGATTTTAATATATTACCACGCAATCGCTTACGGTAAAAATAAACTCCCTTAACAATGGAGCCTCTCACCAAGTACACCGTGTTCTAGTTGATCTGTTTAGTATCTTTGTTCAACCATCAACAGGTCAGAGAATCTTTGTTCGTTTGACTGACTGAAAACATCTTCCATCGCCACCCCCATGTTATGCCTATATAATACCACCAAACCGCCTTCATCTTATAAAAGTTTAATTGTATCTCATTTCTACAGTGCCTGCTCAGAGTTCTCTGTATGGTGCCACACATTCTAGTTACAAAGCGATAAAAAAGTTTGTTGAAAATTAAAAGAAAGAAACGCTACTTGTGTATTTAATATTTAGTACATGAGCATCCAAATATGCTGAGATTTTGCCTGTGCAATTAGTGTTGTGGATTGTTTGTGTGGACATGAGTGGTTATAACTTGATGAGTTGTTATGTAGGAGAATAATTTATAACAACACTTGTGGTTTCGTGAACGCTGCACACGCGTTTGTTGACCAATGCTCGTATATATATTGTCACCGGACAAAATGCTTGCCGCATGACAAATGGCGCCAATCGTACCCTCTACTGTTTTTGGTGGCCCTAAAAAGGACCTGTGGCGAGAAAGCTGATGTTGGTCGTGCCGCGCTGAGATGTTCGGCGGCTGCGCCCGCTGATCGTGGAGTACTGCAGTCCTCCTCTTCTTCCGGCACCGGTTGTAGAGTCGGTTGCCGGCCCAGCGAAATCCATCGCTGGCGCGGAACTGGAGGGCGAAGACGCAAGAACGCCGGTTCTATTCTTCGGCCGTTCCTTCCGGCTGACTCCGCTCCGAAGTACTCCGAGAGAGGAGAGGAGATGAAGTGCGTCCGATGGCGTGGCGATGAAGAGTGCGTAAAATACACAACTGGGGGTTGCGCGGCCCGCGCGAAGCGCGGGTCGCGGTCTGTTGGATTTCTATATATACTTTTTATCTACTTATGGGGGGGGGTCTGAAGCGACCTGCGATTGGTGGATTATACCACCGGGACTAGCAAACGAGGTCGCTTCCAGGACTCACCTGGTCGCGGGGTGTATTTACCAAGTCCGGGATTGAGGGAATTGTGGGGCACTCTGTCGGAACGAACATAGAATATACGCGCCAGGCGTCTCACGGTGTCATCAAGAGAGCGGACACCGAGTCCTCTCCGCAAAAGACGAGAAGAGTACCTCCGGGGGACTTTGCACGCGAGCTTCAGTCCCCGGTCGAGTACGCGCTGGAGCGTTGTTTTATGTCCACGAGCCAGGTATCCACAAACAGGACAGGCGTAGGTAATCACGGACAACACGTACATGTTGACTATGAGCTTACCTAGCCGGGGGGTCATTGCCGGATTAGATAGCACGGGCCAGAGTCTACTGAGTTGCGCCGAAGCGCGTTGTCGGATGTAATTTGTATGGGTTCGCCAGGTGAGTCGGGAATTCACGTGGAGCCCGAGGTACTTGACGCTATTGGTCCAGGGCACCTCGACGGGGCCTACTTTAAGCGGCCGAGGCCGCTTGCGTTTGCGCGAGAATATTACCGCGGCGCTCTTGGAAGCGTTAACGGCAACTCTCCAGTCATCGGTCCACCCGACATACGCGTCGAGTTGGCGCTGGAGCCTAACTGCCGCATAACTCGCGTTTTGCTCTGAGGCAAAAGCCGCAGTGTCGTCCGCGAACAGCGACAATTTTACTCCAGGAACTCGGGGAGTGCGTAAAATTTCTGCCGGCCCGGGTTTTGTGCACTAACCGGGATCGCTGATTGGGTAGTTCCGAACACGTTGTTGGTCACGTGACGGCTGCTGCTCCATGGATTGGCTCGCCTCGTCCACCGCTGGTACCGGAGAGCAGATGTTCGCATACCGCTGCCGTCACAACACACACACACACACACATTATGTACACGTCAGTACCACTCTAGTGTATTTACTCTAAACATCAACAAACCCCCACCCCTGACACACATACTTTACGAATGCCTATTGGTGTTTCTCAGTTCTATAAGCATGTCTCATTGCTTAATAGGATTAACAATGTATTGTTTCAGCGATATGGCTTTAAACACATGAGTAGCTTACGTGACGATTGTAGCACCGACAAACCGTATTTAAGACTTTGGAGCCTCGGTAGTTCCTAGAAAGGAGACTCCGAACTATAACTAACAAATTATTTTATTTCTGACCCTTTCTCCATTTTTCTTGCACCCTCACTCCCTCTCACTCACTCTCTCTCTCTCTCTCTCTCTCTCTCTCTCTCTCTCTCTCTCTCTCTCTCTCTCTCTCTCTCTCTCTCTTCTCTTTTATAAAGATTACCAAAATTACTTTTTTTGAGTAACCATTGGTGTTTTTCACTATTATAAACATGTTTAATGGCCTAATAGGATTAACAATAAATGGTTTCAGCGATGTGACTAAAAGACATGAGTAGCTTACGTGTTACAAGCCCCAACAACAAACCGTATTTAAGACCCTAGAGTACTTTTTACTTCCCACAAGTGAAGCACCAAGCCATAAATTCCCCAATTATTTTATTCCTCACCCTTCCACCATTTCTCTTTCCTCCTCCCGCAGTCTGTCTGTCTTCCTGTCTGTCTATTTCACTCCCCCCCCCCTCTCTCTCTCACTCTCTCTCTCTCTCTCTCTCTCTCTCTCTCTCTCTCTCTCTCTCTCTCTCTCTCTCTCTCTCTCTCTCTCTTCTCTTTTACTCAGATTATCAACATTACTTTTTTGAATGCCTGTTGATGTTTTTAATTCTATAAACTTTGATCATAAAGAAAAAGCAGTAGAAATGAAATTTCTGAGATTGCTAATAGGTGTAATACAAGAGAACATATAAGAAATCAGGAGGTAAGTGATGTATATATTTTTTTAATTAATGAAAGGATTAAAGAATACAGAAGGAAACGGATTGAACACATAAATAGAATGGGAGAAAATGGCAAACGTTTACAACGCTAGAGGCAGAAGAAACGTTGGTAGACCTAAGAAAAGGTGGACTGTGGAATAGGAACAGGCCGCTAAAGCCTAAAACGTTTAGGAAGATGATGATTTGATAAACGTGTTTAGTGGCCTAATAGGATTAATAATCCTTTCAGCGATGTGGCTAAAATACGAGTAGCTTAACCTTACGTGACGCTTGTACTGGCAACCAACCTGCAAACTTTATTTAAGATTTTTGAGCCCTCAGAAATAATTTGAATTGGAGTTCGAAACCATAACTACTCAATTATTTTTACTCTCTCTTGCTCTTGTTCTTATCTTTTACTCAAATTATCAATATTATCTGTCAGTAAACTTCGCCGTAGCCGGTCCCAAGCCCAGTTGAGAAAGGAAAAGGGTGAAAGTGTTGGCTGATTGGTAATGTTCTTAGGGTGCTCGCTGATATAGAAAAGTGGGCGCTGTAACTACTAAGAGACGACCAGTATCGGAATAACCGTTACAAAGCTACCAAATGCTATCTCAGAGAAAAAAGGACAATGGCGACTCTCCTGCGCCCAAAAGTAGGAGCCCTTCTGTTAAGGTATTTGAACATCTTATAGAAGCGTCTCTATTCCCCCTGGCAAAGGGTTGTGGATCAGACCAGTAACATATCAGTATACTAATACTAAGTAGCCTCGGGGTAAGGACTGATATTCTAAAGCTACTGGTACAAGTAACGTGGGTCGTCTGAGGATGAGATGGGTGCCGGAACATGTTTATATAATCTAGTCCTTCAAGTAAAGAAGAAATCCTTTGAATAACAACCGGTTTTAAAATTTCATTTTAAAATAAATTAATCCTCTGGTTTCTTTAATATTAACAGGCAGTAAGTTAGAAACGTCTTGTCAGTAGCAGTAAATACTGTAGAGTTAAAATTTCCATTTGAGAAAACAGAGGAAATATTGTTGCACATTTCTTTTGGAAAGTAATATTAAAAAGGTTTGGGTTGAAATCAAAGATTCAACTACGCTGAGTGGAGAGTTGATTGGACCTACTCGACAACAAAATACCATACTCACTCCTTGAATGAATATTGTAACGGTTCGTTTTTATTACCTTTCCGTTTTAATTGATTATTATATTAATTTATTTAAAATTGTTGGTATTCTCTGGTTTTCTTTTCATTAAACACCCCACGTTGGAAGCCATTGTGTGGCTGTTCGTTTTTATCTTTTGTATAGTGTTCTCTATTTTTAATTATCTTGTTTTAACTGGTGAAATATTTATTTAAAAAAAAATTAAATAAATACTTTTTTAATTTTAATTTGTTTAATTCAATTTATTTTGCTTTGATTTTGTTGTTAAAAAATTAATAATTAAATATTTTAAATATCATTTAATTTTATTTTCGTTGGTTTGATAAAAAAAAATGGAATTTCTAAAGGGAATGTTTTGTTTATGTTCAGTTCGATTGTGATATCGAATTGGTTAATGTAGGTTATCTTCTTAATTTCCTGGTTCCGATGAAGTTTCAATTGCCAATGTGAGTTCACTCTTCTTTAATTACCTAAAAATCTTTCAATATTATTGGTTTTTTAAAATGAAACTCAGTTAAGACCAATTTATTATTTTCATTAACTTTTATTTTATTTGAAATTCAGTTCGACGATTCTTAAGTCGAAGTTATTTATTTCCCGGATCGACTCTTTCACTCAGTTCGATTGTGACAAAAATTATTTCTTATTTTATAATATTACTCCTTGGGTTCTTGGTTAACTGGTATTAAAATGTTTAGAAATGCATACATGAAGTACAATACCTCACAATTAAATCTTAATCGCTAATAAAATACAGAGTTAATTTTATTTAAATATAATAAAATAATAATTTAATTTAAATTATTACAACAAAACTGTCATGGCGTCTCCCAGAGTCCAAGTTAATCAAAATGCCAAGATGGCCGCTTGTTACTCACTTCACACAATGTGAAAAATATTTGCCACCAGTTTCTTTCAAATAAATGAATTTACTAATAATGTTCACTGTGTTTACATTTAAATCTCTTGTCTTTTCACTATTGTTCTGTTTAAAATTGTTGGTGAAGTTAATCTTGCTGTCTGTGTAGTTGTAAACTGTTATATTAGAATAAGGTTAATTTTTCACCAGTATCTAGTAGAAATATTTTCACTTTATTTTATATATGTATGATATTCTTCTTACTTATTCTTCTGTTATATGTTATTATTATTCTGTTATCTTCATTTTGTTTTCATTTTCATTTTATACTTTTGTGTTATAATAATTTTGCTTCTTTTCTACAACTCAGATTTGATTCTTTGCTATACTTTTGTTCTTGGCTACACAGAGCTGACCTGCACACTTTTATGTCTAACCATAGAATAATGTATTTTTCTTTTGCTTTCAACCGGCTTGACCAAAATTAGCTACATGCCCATTGGTCAATACCGTTAAACTTAGGTGTCACATGACCCTTATTATTTAAAATATATGGTTTTTACATTTTCCACTCCAAATTACACTCTGATTAATACTTAACTGTTCCTAAATTGAATTATACAGTGATCTTCCTTATAATAAGACAAATATTTTGGTATATCATTTGATATGTGTGTGTTTCCTAATAGATGGTTTAGCATCTTTACAAAATTTGGTTTTTCATGTCTTTACACAGTTTGACATTCACAAAAACATTTTCTAATTCACTTATGTATTTTAAAAATGTGATTACCATTATAGAAGTACTGTCTATTTTGGTAATTTTACTATTCCTTATTAATTTATGTTGGTTTGTTACTTTACTGGCTATTCTGACAATAGTGTATTTATTTTAACATTGGCCTATGTCATCGTGATTCTTTCAGTACCATGTTACATTTTGGTATTTATTATTTGGCCTGTTGGTTTGAACCCTTCTTATTAATTACAAATGTTCTCTAGTATTTTATTATATTGGATTAACATACTCTTCATATTCTTATAATATTATTACATCAACAAAAATACAAACATGTTCACTCAATGTCATGTCTTCATGACTGAGACTCTGATAAACACTAAACAGATAAACTAACTTCCCAAAAAACACAAAAGTGTTTAACATATAATGAAAAATAACTAATTCTTAATAACTCTAACAACACTGTTTAACTTATATTACTATTATTTTTTCTAATTTATTTTATTCAGTAATTCTATGATTACATCAAACCAATTTAATTTAATTTTTCCTAATTGAATAGGTAATATTCATTATTGTTATTAATGTCCCTTTGAATCAATATTAAAAATGTTAAAAACACATAGGAAACTTGTATAATTAATTACAAAATTGGTAATCCTTCTTTTTAATTTAAAAGCATAATTGGGAACAACTATCATCATTACCTCAATATTGTTTTATACCCTTTTTTGTTTTGTTGTTTACACTTTTGTTCTTTTGGACAGTTTGCGTTTACACTTATTTTGTCACTGACAGAATTCATTAACTTACACAGTCCTGTCTGCTTGATTAATTACTATTCTTTTCCACTTCTCACTTCACTTTTACTAATAAACATTGTTTACAATTTTTCTTATAAATTATAATACTTCAATTTTTATTAGATACTGTATTGTACTTCTGGGTTACTATAGGGGGTTTATTTATTTTATTTTATGTGTTTTAGTATTTTTTTAGTTTAATTAAGTTCTATCTTATTTATCTGGGCCTATCTACTTCTGTTACATTTCAATATACACGTGTAAACGTCCATGAATAAATGTAAATAAATGTGTAATATTTTGCAAGGGTATACTGTAAATATAAATAACAGGAACTATATATACTATCAGTACATATGTGGATTAAATGTGGTAAATGGGGAGGGGCAGCATGATGTTGTAACATCATGTTATCCTCGTGTTTCAGCTTCAGTCACGTTCTGCATCTGTTTGCTTACAAATATTGATATACGCGCTTACAAATAAACCGTCTACACTGCAATATGTAGAGAGTTAAGTTTTCACAGTTCTACTGAATTTCTGAAATGAAAATATATGGAACAAGTACACTACAGATATATTACAGCCTGTACTACCTGCACGACACTCCACAGGCTTATTTCTAATGCGTTTAGTCTTTGGAAAGATCTTTGATTAACCTTCCACGTTTCAAAGCCGTAAATGACTATTATTTCCAATGTAAAGAGTAAACCAAGTTACTGGTTTATAGGCTAAATAAATTATTGTAATAGATTTCTTTAAATTATGGTTGAATTTTATCTTCTTCTTTTCATCTTCAAGGATTAGGTTATATAGACCTGTTCCGGCACCCATCTCATCTTCGGACGACCCATGTCTCTTCCACCAATGGCTTTCGGCAATCGATCATCTGTCATCCTTTGAAGATGATCCCTCCATTATCTTCTGTAACTGTAAATGGAAATAATTTCCATTATGTCTTTTACTTCGAGTTCTGCTCTGATATCTTCATTTCTTACTCTATCTTGGAATGTACAATATACAGTATTTCGAAGAAACTGCATTTCAGCACTCTGAATCTTGACTTGCCGCTTTCCTTTTTTAAAGGGTGAAGGCGAATCTCCTGCGCATCAAAACAGGGACCTTTCTGCTAAGGAATGGCAATCTTGACAGAAAAGTTTATGGTCTTCCTGGTAGGGAGTTGTGCAACAGGCCAGTATCCAAAGCAGCCTCGGAGTTAGGTTTTAAATTTTATTTACTGTACATTATATATATTTTCTGAAATTCAAAATATCTGTCTAACAAATATCCGGAAAGTGTTACACAAATTAACCTAGTAACCTCCTATGCCGTGGTAAAATATATTGACACACGTGCTAGCAATGCCAGAGTTAGAATGACAGAACTCAAAGATATAAAGGAAAGCTGTGAGATGACTGACTGCAGCGGTTCGGACGACTAAGAAATGAGCTCGCTATATACTTATAGCAGGCTAGTCACTACATATATTATGTGCAGTTTCCTTGCAATATGTTTATTTAAATAAGATGCTGTTATATTATTTCCGTCACTACTTACACAACTCAGTCATTAGCCGTGGCTCTACAATCCTTGGTGGGTCTTGGCCTGCTCCAAGAGTCGATTCCATTCCTCCCTATTGCATGCCCTGGCTTTCCAGTTTCTTATGTTCAGCTTTCCGAGGTCCTCCTCTATCTAATATTTGAATCTACTTCTAGTTCTTCCCATTTTACTACTACTTATTCTTTTCTGTTAGAAAATATGTTTTGTAGGCTGTCCTTTCTCCATTTTCTCTATGTGTCCAATCCATTTTAGCCGGTATATTTTGATTATCCTGACAATGTCCGTCTCTTTGCAAAGATGGTGTACTTCATAATTATAGCGCCTGCGCCACATTCCATTTTCTTGTACTGCTCTAAAAATTGTTCTTAGAATCTGTCTGTCACAGCAACCAGAAGCCTCTCGCTATTTTTTGTCATTGTCCAGTTTTCTGAAGCATATGTCAGCACTGTCCTGATAAGTGTTTTGTAGATTTTGCATTTTGTGCTTCTTGAGATGAAGCTAGATGTCGAAGCTAGATGTCAGGAGCTTTTTAATCCACAGAATGTTTTATTTGAGAGATATATTTTTCTTCTTTTTACATTGTTGATGTCGTTAGTGCTGTTTATCTGGGAGCCAAGATATATGAACTCGTTTACTGCCTCTATATTTGTTGTGCCTATTTCAAGGTTTTAAAGGATTGGGTTTAATGGTAGTTTGTTGGCAGCATACATATATTTTGATTTCTCCTAGTTTATCTGCAGTCCAATTTTACTTGGGGCTTCCTCTAGTGCCGTAAAGGCACTAAGGAGATCTCGTTTTGTCCTGGCAATTAGACCAATATCATCTGCGTATGCTAAAATTTGTATACTTTTGTTTAGGATCGTACCTCTTGTGTTTATTTGGGAGTCTCTTATCGCTTTTTCTAGTGCTAACTTACACAACTACGAATTTTATAAAATAACAGCAAAAGAAAATGTAACTATTATTTGCATCGTCCATCTGCGAGTTCTTATACAGCCTACTGCACACTTAGAGTTGCCAGATCAAAATTCAGTAAAGCTGAACACAGCTGTTAATTTAGCCGGACATTTTACCCGAAAAGCCGGACAGCAGATTTTACATTAAAAACCAGTATTAAAAACAACATTAAATAAATAAGTAATTAACATTTGGTATAATTATCACATTAAGAAAAAAATAGCACTACTCAATAACAAATCAAAGTTTTAATATTTTATTTTTTAGGTACTTGACTCTTTAGCTTACCTCTTTGATAATAGTTGTCACAAATGAGAGCGGTGGCTTTGATGATATTCCAGAAATTATCAGTAATATATTAAATATCCTTAAAGTAAAGGAAAAAATCTAGTACGTAATTTTTTTAGATCTAGTACTTTTTACAGGCATAAAATATGTGCTATAATTCATCATCATCATCATCACCACCCCAAGGACCACTTCCGTCTCCTCCTTCCTCCTTGATCTACCGACATCTCTTTTCTCAGTAGGGTGATAACCCAAGGCAGCCACAGGTAGACGGATATCAGGCATGTGATTCAAGTGTTCACAGTATCTCCTTTTGTGGTCTTCATTCTTCTGGCGCAATGATTCAATGTTTAATCGCGTCTAATATCCTCGTTCCGTCTCCGATCCAAGAAAGAACAACATTGCGTCCGTCATAGAAATTTCATTTCGTCTGCCTGAGTCTTCTGTACGTTCTTTTTACTAAGAGTCTACGTCTCACTAGCATACAGTCACAGTTTTATAAAATGTCATGCGTGTATCCTTCAGTGTTTTAGTTTTTAGGTACCTATGAATCGTTCCTAAGATCCGTGTAAATTTTGTTAGCTTACTATTCCAATCAATATCACTTTCTTATGAGATATTATGTGGTATAATTTTACCATAATACGACGGGAATGTTTTCAGTCAGAGAGCATACAAAAATACGGACAGGCCGGTCATGCTTATTTTTAACGAAACTAAACTGTAAACAGCCAAACATGTTCGGTTAAAGCAACATGTCGGGCGCTCCTGCGCACACCAGGGGCTCTTATCGTACTAGTCATCACGTTGTGCAAGCCTCTTTCGTCCACCTCATCTCTCTTCACATAATTACGTCATTTCCTCTTCTACGATGTCTTGGATCCGCTTTGTTTTCGTTTTCTTTTTGAAAGCCAGGTTAACAATTTTTAGGCCACCGCAAACATAAGACGTTCTTTTACGGTCATACCATTCAATGCGCTTCATATTTATAGTGTCAAACATTGTTTTGCCTACAGGAGTTTGCCTTCTGATGCCCACAAATTCTGATCCTCTAGACCAGTGGTTCCCAAAGTGGGGTCCGCGGACACTTTAAAAAAATAGAATATACCGTAATTTTTTCAAATTCTTATATTGTAAAATCTAAATTTTAGAATCTTAAAAGAATTAATAGAAGATTCCAGTATTTCTTTTTGGTGCAAATTAATTGTAATTGTAACGTAAATTGAAATTAATGGCATTAATAATGTCTTTAAATCATGACGTGTAGAAGATCAGTCGAACTGACTAGAGCGCAGCATCAACGCAGAACTGATCGCGCTGTTTTAGTCTGCGTATAAGCACTGTATTTAGAGTATAAGCATTGCATCTAAAATGGTTTTCCGTGTGGCTGGTTTTACGCCTAAGTAATTGAATGTCGACAGGTGTGGGGCTGGATAGATAGAGCCGAGGTTGGCAAAGATAAGTAATAAACTTGATGTCGAGAGAGACTTAATGTTGAAAGTATCAGACATTAAACCTAATACTGCTGAGCTAATTGTTCAAAAGCTACATTGTTCGCATTAAACTGTGTTTGATATCATTAATATTATAATTTTACAAGTTAAAAGAATTTTGATTTTAATACATTTTAATTAAAATAAAAGAGATTGTATCATATTTACTGTTTGTTTTATTTCTAAAGTCAGACGGGGTTCGTGAAATTTGTAATTTTTTTGAGGGGATTCGAGGACTGAAATGTCTGGGAACCACTGGTCTAGACACTTGACTTCCCACAAGGCTTTTGCAGAATTCCATTTCTACTGTTTGGAGTCTTCAGCAGTTTCTTTCATTATGCCTCTCAAATTTCATAGACATAGAAAATTATGCTTTCCAGGATCATCATCATCTTCACAACACGGTGTAGGTAAGGTGGTGCCTGTTCCGCCTCCAGCCATCTCTTCCTGTGTCTACCCACACACCTGTGTCCTATAGTTTTCCATTTCCAGACTTGTTTGGTCAGTCTTAAATCTAGCGTTTTCTAACTGTTCTTTCCATCGTTGTTTAAAATCTTTTAGTCTTTAATTCTAGTTAAAAATTTGTAACTCTTTTCTTATGGCCTTATTTTTATACGAACAAATTTAAATCATCTCTTAAGAACCCCATTCCGAGACCTGTATTTTACTATTTTGTTCTTGTTTGGTCTCCATATTCACACTCATACGACAGTATAGGGACCGCTATTACTTTGTAAAACTTTAAATTTGTATCTGTACGTACTTTGTTTGTAAGGTTTCTTTAGATTGTTACTTGTTACCTTGAATGTACCTTGTTACATTCTTTCTAAGTGCTCTTCCCACCTTAGTTTGTAATATTTTAATTTTGTATTTAAGTTAAAACTTGTAACTCTTCTGTTATGGCTTCAGTACCTTATACCTTCAGGTTTAGAACACCTTTTAATACCTTCTTGAAAACACCATTTCCGAAGCCTATATTCTACTGTTTTGTTTCTTGGTTGTTCTCCATGATTCACATCCATATCACAGTACACTGATAGAAAGACAATAACTGAGAGAGAGTCAATAATATTCTCTGCTTTGTAGAGAATGTATGTATACTATTTTAACACTTTTACGAATCTTATGATTGCATTTTTTAGTGTTTTTTATATTGTTCTGAAAGGCAAAATGTTAGCTAGCCAACATTCCAAAAACTATTAATATATTCTGTCGTATTAAATTAATTGAGTTTCGTTATATTATAGTCTCCAAGTCATGTGTATAAGCATTTAATTCTAAAATTTGTAAACACTTGTATCGATCGCGTGTAGTGGCGAGGACCATGTCGCGACGCGGCGTGAAGTGCTACAATAATGTGTTCTTAAATGACACACATACTGTGATATTTGTTAAACATTTTTGACTTTTTGATGAATTTTCCAGAAGGACTGGTGTTTTTATACAACCTGAAGTTGATGATGTATCCTTGAAACGCGTTGTTATTCAAAGTTTTAAAGAAGTCACAAGACGGTGAGTAACCAAATGTTCACAAATATTATAATTAAATACTAATTGCGTTTTAAAAACAAAATGATTGCCTTTGAATATGAGATAGAAGTTGTAGGAACTGTCAAAACCATCATGTTACAGACACAATAAATAACAATCGACATCAACAATGAGAAACAGTACATGTGTACGGTATGTCAGTAGACAATGCATCACCCCATACATTGTTGGACGTACGCGTACAACAATAAGATTCTAAAAGGAGATTAATTGAAGCAGGTTCTACCAGATACAGTAAGTATGGAAAAGGAAGACACAAGGAGCGAGGTGTCAGCAGTAAGAACATCAGTTACTCATGTGACATTGCAGTGATTAATTGTTAAGCTTTGTTCTTTCCAGTAACTTCCGATCATCAATCTCATTTATTTAATTTGTAAATGACCATCCATTTGAAATAGTGTAAGGGTATTATTTACTTTTCGATTTGTTAACGTTTTCTACTGCACAAAGAAGTAAACACTTGAAATTCTAAAAAAGCCATACGCTTATTTATCTAAATAGTTGACGGGCAGTTAAGCATTTGTTACGTATCTGGGGTTAATTAAAAAACAAAAAACTAATAAGTGCTATTTTAAACTAACAACTGTATATAATAACATACACTAGATGCTTTCTAACAACAAGACAAACTAGGTTTATTTTATTATTATTATTGTTGTTGTTGTTGTTGTTGTTGTTGTTGTTGTTGTTGTTGTTGTTGTTGTTGTTGTTGTTGTTGTTGTTGTTGTTGTTGTTGTTGTTGTTGTTGTTGTTGTTGTTGTTGTTGTTATTGGGAATTTGTTGTTATTGGTTTTGTTATTGGGAACTCTCTCTCCGGCACTGGTAAGATCGTTGGGATAGAGAGCATACAGGAATAAGGACCGCATGGCTCATACCAAACTTGAAGGAATGGATCGACCGCCAACATGGTGAGGTGAACTATTATCTGACCCAATTGCTCAGTGGCCATGGCAATAATTTTAATGCCTACCTAAATAGAATGAGAAAGGTGCAGAGCCCAGCATGCCAATACGGAGACTCTCCCCATGAAGATGCATCGTATCTGCAAGACAGAGGACGATACTGGAAATGCAGCTCGGGGAGTTCACGCCCGAGAGCGTAGTTGCGCTTATGTTTCGTGGTAAGAGCGGAATAGGACCGCATCAGTGGATTTATTCAGTGGGTCTTACTAGAAAAAAAGACAGGCCCAACTTATACCCAACGGGCAGTATAGGATGAGAAACAGCTAGAAGGAGCCCGATATTCCTGAAGTAATCCGCTAAGTGGCTCCAGGATGGACATTAATGCCTGAATTATAGGTGAATGAGGGTCCCACACAACAGAGGAAGCACGGCCTCCTCTGACGGAAGCAATTTTCCCCCTCTATAAAAAAGAATATTGTTGTTGTTGTTATTATTATTGTTGTCGTTATTAATATTATTATAATATTAATAATAATAATAATAATATTATTATTATTATTATTATTATATTATTGGTAGCAGCAGCAGCAGCGGTAGTAGTAGTATATTGTGAATGTGAGACTGTACGACTTTGGCACATATAATGACTTTGGATTAATTATGCAACATAAGGATATACACGAGTCTGTCAAGTTGGGATAAATTTTAAATAAATAAAATGTAAATCAATCTGTGTGAATACTGTCCAAATTAATTACTAAAATTGAGTAAAATATTGGAAACTAATTGCACCGTACCGTAATAATGGACATAACAAAACAGCGGAACGGACTATTACGTACAGTGCCTGTAACTGACTCTGACAAATGTCAGCTATTGTTGTTACTGTACTTAAACTCTCTTAACACATTTTCTTGTTCATTTGCGATGACTGAAACTAATTACTCGCTATTTATTTTGTACTTCAAATATAGAACATTTTTCCAATACTACGTCACTTGTGACTTACTACTACTTGAGTCAAAAAGTTAAAAAGAACAGTCAAAAAGGGACAAACAGGCTTCTTCTGGTTGAGTTTGAGTACACGACGGCCTAAGAGTCAGTGAAGAGACAAGTGTCCTGAGTCAGTATGATAAACGTCTCCCTTGTTCAGAACAGATATTATGCATGGACAACTGTGGTTGCCAAGGGCAGACAAATTCATGTGTTAGACCAATTAAGAGAAAGGCTGCTCTTTGCAAGTGCTGTATGAAATGCCAGTTCTTGATTCTGTGTATCTCACTGGTATATGCCTGTTATAATTCTGTACTTTTACTGTGGAGAGATCCAATTGTTTCTAGTGTCAGCATGACTGATGCAATTATTGGCTTGCTTTTATCACCTTAAACACTAAAGTAAGTCTAAAAGTGCTTCAGATAGCAGCCAACAAGTACATAATCTGTGGCTTCTCAAAAAATAAACTGTTTGAGAGACTACTGTATTAGTAACTAACCACCAGAATGTTTAAAGTTAAGCAAATAAATAACTAAAATCACTATAAGAACTGTGATAATGATGTCATAATTGTTGCAGAGTAAACTGAATGGAGTTTTATGTAGTGACTGTATTTAGTAAATGTTGTATGGTATATTTTCAACTTGGCGGATCACCTTTTATCAAACTTTAGATACACCTACAGCAACTTAACAATGATGATGATCTCTGTCAGAGTGTAAACCACTGTAACATTATATTTGTATTGTAATTATGTAAAATTATGAACCTTTCGAGTAACATTGAGTTGTTCTGTGGGGGGGGGGAAGAGACTAATTTAAACGTTACACCCTACTATTTTGCTCGAGACAAAAGTGGTATTCAAAATTCTTCTCATATAATTATTTATAGGCCTATAAACCTGATTCTAACACACGCAACGCTAAGAAGTGTGGCTGCGTTAAGTATTATGAAATATCACTGAAAGTTTTAATGCTTTATTAGAGAGGAGAGACTGAGAGAGAGCCTCTGCTTCTCCTCTGATACACCTCCTCACCTCCGATTGGAATCATCACAGTTTTTCCTTAACTGGTATTACCATCAACTCGTGTTACTTTTGAAAAGCATAGCGATGCCTGTGACATAACGGACAGGAAAGTATTTAATTTTTATGTCGGAACACGTATTTACCTTACCATCTAAAAGAAAGAAGAAGTAAACGAAAAGGAAACATTAAAAAGATTTCATGATAACGTTTATGTTAGCCAAGGTTGTGTTGGAACGTAAGCTACTTAGATTTTCTAAACTAAACTTTTAATAAAACGTTTATGTTTTTCTAAACATTTTTTTCGGACTGATTATTGTAATAATGTATTTACTACCTACAAACAACATATTCTTATATGTAACTGTGCTTGTGTAAAAATATGCTAAATGCTTACTTACTGGCATCATACAGTGTACTTTCTATTCATTTGCGATGACTGAAATTAATTACTCGCTATATATTTTGTACTTCAGGTATATAAGATTTTTTTCACTACTCAGTTACAGCTACTAGAGCCATTGCTGTAACTATGAGCTTTTCCCTCGAGATGAGGTTGTCTTAAAGGCTGGACCCCACCCTTTTTTCTCATTACAAAAGATATTATCAAGATTTTTTTCATATAATTATTTATACTATTACTGAAAACATTGGATTTGGGATAAAAGATAATGAATAAATAAAGGAAATAAGGAAAATGATACAGGCCGCAAATAGAACATATGTTTGTTGACAACCATATTCAAGACAAGGAATATGCATCGTTAGTCCAAGATCACGTTATATAAAGTTATCATAAGACCGGTGATAACATATTATGGCAGCGAGACTTGGACTCTTAACAAACGAGGCGCTAACATAATCAATACCTTTGAAAGAAGAATTCTGAGGAGAATATATGGACCAATCCAAGTCAATGGGATATGGAGAATTCGTCACAATGAGGAAGTATACAAGCTATATAAAGATAATGATCTGGCCACCACCATTGGACTGCATAGATTGCAATGAGCAGGACACATCATTAGGATGGAAGGCAACCGAATACCTAGTAAGGTACTGTTTAGTCACATCGAGGGTAGATAGCCTGTCTTAAGGCCACTGGATTGACGTAGTGGCGAGGGATGCTGAAAATTTACTTAAAATAAGACTATGTAGGCCTACATCAATTGTTAAGAACAGGGAAATATGGAGGTGGATCATTATGGAGGCTAAGGTTTGACTCCGAACTATGACGCCATAGAAGTAGAAGAAAACATTACTTAACACACGCAACTGGCATAGAAATGAACCTACGTTAAGCATTATGAGATTTCACTGGAATGTTTAATAGTTTGGGGGGGGGGGGGATATTGCGTCTCCATGCTTGCAACTGATGTTAGTTCCTACAGTATTCTCCTTACTGATACTGCCATCAACTCATGGAGATGGTGATGTCTGTGACAAAATTGACAGAAAATTATTTACTTTTTGTGTCGGAACACGTATTCTGTTTCTGAAAAATCATCATCATTATCGTCGTCATCATCATCGCCACCACTCCAAGGACTAGGCCTTAGATCTGTTCCACAACCCGTCTCCTCTTCGGTCTACCGACATCTCTCTTCCCCAGTAGGGTGATAACCCAAGCCAGACACGGGTAGACGGATATCAGGCATGCAGCTCAAGTGTTCACACCATCTCCTTCTGTGGTCTTCAATCGTCTGGTCCAATTATACAATTTTTAAATCGCGTCTAATAAAATCGTTCCTTCTCCGATCCAAGAGAGAACAACCTTGCGTCCCTCTTAGAAATTTCATTTCACCTGCCTAATTCCCTTTTACCAAGAGTCCGTGTCTCACTAGCATACAGGAATGTGGGGACAGCCACAGTTTTATCAAATTCCATTCGCGTATCTTTCCGTGTTTTATTTTTCAGGTAATTATGAATCGTTTAACAGATTGTCTAAATTTTGTTACCTTACTATCACAATCAATGTCATTTCCATATGAGATATTACAACCCAGGCAATTAAAATGACTAACCTGATCCAAAATCTGATTATTCATACTATCTTAGTTTTTATAGGATTCCTGCCCTAAATTGGCTTCGTTTTAGATTTTGTAGCAGAGATCTGTACCCAATAGTCTTGTATGATGCTATTGAACGTAAACACCGCAGGCTGTAACTGGTCTTCTGTTTTCTGTACCATTACTTTGTCATCTGCATAAAGCAATGCAATCACATGAATATTTCGCTTCAGTGATATTCCCGAGTCATGGTTAGCTGTTTATCGCCGAAATATGTCGTCCATATAGATAATAAAAATTGTCGGTGAAATAGGATACCCATATTTCACACCTTTATTTGTAGGAATATCTTCTCATAATTTACCATTCAGATCGACGACAACCGCTGTTTTGTAATATAAGCTCCTAAGAACTTTCGCTAATTGCGAAAGGAAACCCCTTCGTTTCGTTATGTTCCAGAATAGTGAACGTTGTTTCTGAAACAGAACACAAATAGTTTTGCAATCAACAAAGCACTCGTATAAAGCAATACCAGTTACATTTGCCCAATAATAAATGTCAATTTATAGGGCTACGTTCTTCATTAATTAACACAATAATACTTTTTCAATAAGCCGCAACAACCACTGCGAGCCACAATGAATTAATCTCCAAGTATTACTGACTACTTAGTCGGCCACTGACGCTTATACATATGTTACGACGGTCTCACTGATCGTAGTATTGTACAGTGGAAATCAAAATACAAGACACCAATGAAGTCGCTAATAATCAACTTTAATTATCACAATTAACAGTTTCTAATCAACATGTTATTCAACAAGACAATACTTGTACAATACTTCTAATTAATTTGTCCACACGCAATAATAATGTCAACTAATAGAGTCCCGCACAATTATCACTTTTCACTTATTGCCACTTAAAACGCACTGAGTAATCGCCCGAAGTAAAACTGAAACTAAGCGGCAGGTGTGGGCTATTTATAGCTGCAGGATTCCATAATAAGAAAATTCAAGAGGTTACTTCAGCGCGGTCTTGGCAGAAACACACACCGGCAGGGCTAGTCGAGAAGCTTGTAGAACGACACCATCGAACGCACGAGAACGTTTAGTATTACGTAACACTTCCCCCATTACGTAACAGTATATACCACCCGTCTCCTTGCAGTGTAGCGAGCTGGTGGTCGTGGATGATGGTAGAGAGTAGTCCGCTGAACGTTTGGCAGGGTCATCGCCAACTCGTGTGAACTCCTCTTCCGTGTAGAATAATCTGTAAACATGTGGAACAGTCTGGCGCACCGTGGATTGCCACGAATCACGTAGTCGCTCAGCGATATGGTACTATTTACTGTATCAGCGTAACAGTACATTCAACTACAGATTGTACATGTTTGCTTTAATCCTAGTTATATCACCAGTCCACACCAATGAACTGAAAAATTTGCATTCGTCCTTGAGATGTAACATTAAGAGGGTTAGTTGAAAAGTTTGCCGAGCGACATCTATAGCTCAGTGGTAGAACTAAAATCTTTTGTATGTTTTGTATGTTACAAAACGTATATTTCGCGTGAACACCTGTTAATTTATAGTAGATCTGTCAATTTATTCACTTTTACCAGCCCTTGAAATTTTTCTGTCACGTGTGTTTTTAAATATACAAAATCAAACATCCTGTTGTGATGAATTCTTTGTTGAAAACGTTTTACCGCCTATGGAAAATCAAAACGAAATTGTAAATGTGTTAGGAGGAGCTACGCCTTCAGAAACAACGGTGGATGGGGCACATTCGACTTTAAATGTGGTCTTACAAGCACTGCAGACAATCGTGAAAAAATGTAACAAAAAATGACATTATGAAAAATTATGACATAAGAGCGTAGGTTGAGGAGTGGGTGACGTTGCTGAAATCTTAGGAATCTTATATGAGCGTGTGCATCATACTTTAACTCAAGAACTTGGTGTGAAAAGCGTTGTGCAAGATGGCTGCCACACCTGGAGTTGTTACATTTTTGGGCATTCAGTACGGGGGCGGGAGCATCTCTAATGCTCGTATGGTCACGTTTAAACTCAAATGTCTACTTACAAACTGTTGGTGTTGAAGTCGAAGCATCCCCTGAAACGTTTAAAATTTCGTTCTGAATTTCCGTTAGCGATATATAATTTTTAACAAAGAATCACACCACGGTGTTTGATTTTGTCCGTTTTTTAAAACACGCATAACACATCAATTTTAAACAATTTCTAAATGATGAATAAATTAAAAGATAGATTTGGAAATTAACAGGAGTTTCCATAAAATACAAATCTTGAAGCACACGAGAAATTTTAGTTTTACCGTTAAGCTCCAGATGTAGCTCCGCAAACGTTTCAAATAACCCTCGTACATGGTTGGTTTAATCCTAGTCATATCACTACTCCACAACAATGAACTGAAAATTGCAATCCTACTTGACAGATAAGATTATCTGCATCTAATTTCTAAATTATATTCTATGGATGGCCACCCTGCAATTGGCACTTTGTTGTTCGCGGACACAATCAGGCTATTCTGTCGGAATCGGAAAACAGATTGCAGATGGTATACATTTGTTAAATCGAATCTGCAAAGACTCTGGATTACAAATTATCACACTCAAGACCAACGTAATGGCTTTTCGTGGAACTGATTCCGTACTATATATTGTTATGAATTGTATAAATACTATAAATTAAATCTATAAAAATTGTTATAGATGGAACAAGTTAGCAGTTTTGAATACCTGGGCTACAGTGTGTCTTATAATACAAGTAACGACGTTGTAAATAAGTTGCACAAGTTCAACCTCAAGTGCGGGACCATTAGGCGAACTCTTAATTCAATAAGTAGAGAAGCCCGTCTAAAATACCACACGGTGATGTATGGGTCTGAGAATTCTTTCTTTCCTCAATTCTTTATGGGTCTGAGAATTAGACTTTAACGAAAGGACAGGCTGGTCTCATCCAACCGGCTGAAATGAGATTTCTCAGGCACGTGGGACGGTATATTCTCCATGATCATACAAGAAACACAGACATATGACAGGAAGTGAACATTATGAGTATACTCGAGAGGATCGCCCAGTATAGGCTGATTTGGTTATAAAGTCTTTGCCGAATGGATGACTGCCGTGTCCTCAAATAACTATGGGATGGACTATACGCCGAAGGGACGGAGAGGTTCAAGGAACGTGGGACATCCGAGGAAGCGCTGGAGTGACCAGCTGTAGACTCTGACAGTTTGAGAACGGAACATACCATCCTTGATTTACTACTTGAAGATGATGATGATTATGATATTCTATGGCGTTTTGTCAACGGAAATACTTCCATATTAAAATGTAGTGAGCTTTCAGAATTAGTTTATTTTTTGTACCAAACACATTTATTATTACATAATTTTAAAATTTGTTACGACGGTCTAACTGATCGTATGGTACAGTGGAAAACATACTACAAGACACCAATGAAGTTGCTAATAATCATCTTTCATTTATCACAAATAACAATTCGTTATCAACTCGTACAATAATTCAACTTAAATTTGTCCTCACGCAATAATAATATCGAATATAAAGAATTCCGCACTTGATATAAAGAAAGCAACATACACTTGATTCATTGGACAAATCGCCCAACATAAACTGACTCCTAAGCGGCAGCTATTGTCAGTTTGTACCCCGCAGATGATCCATAATTTGCGTCAACAAGCACTCGAAAAGTCTAGAGGATACTTCAGTGCGGGCTTGACAGAAACATACACCAGTCAGTTTGCACGGGAAACACATAGAAGGACACTCTCCATTATTCGAGACGTTTCGTCTTTGCTCTATACTATAATATGTTTGTTAACAAAAAACTTATAAGACTCTAATTATTTTACCATTTTTTCAGTAAAATGGAAATTCAATAATGTAACAATCCTACAATAGACACAAATAATTACTATCTACTTCACTGGTTTTATAATTAACTTTATAAACGTAATGTGTGCTATTTATACACAATATAAGATAACCAATTAAAGATTAGTATATTTTAAGTCTGTTTCTATAGGTATCATTAGCCTTATATTTAATACTTTCCGGAAACATCTTCAAATGAAAACAAAATTCAAAACCTTTTGCAAACGTAGGTTATATTTTACTATTACGGCTGTAATATTCTTACACATTTTCCGGAAACAAAAATTACAGAAGTTATTGAATTCTCATCTTCCACTGCTGCTTGTCCATCCAAAGATCTTCAATTTCTCGTTTTCTCATTATAGTCTGAATTTCTTCTATGCAGGTGATAGGTGGTCTTCCTCTTTGTCATCTTCCTGGTAGGGTCTATTCCATAACTCTCCTTGCCAATCTTTCCTGTGCCATTCTCACACCATTGTAATTTTTTTGTTTGGATAAAATCAAAAATTGATTAATATTCATTCTGTCTTTAATGACTTCATTTCTAATTTTCTCACGTCTGGATACTCTTGTCGAACGTCTCTAAAAATCCATCTCTGCTGTCATTAATTTTGTTATTGTGTGTCTATTAGTAGTCTAAGCTTCTGAGCCGTAAGTCATGGTACTTCTAACAATGGTTTTAAATAATTTGGTTTTAGTTTCTGCTATAATTTACTTATCCTACAGGATTCCATTTAATGTAGATATGGACATCTTTCCCAAATTAGTTCTGGATTGTATTTCTTTGTCTTGCCGTATTTCCCACTGGCCGCAATTTTTACTCCCAAATACTTGTATTCCTCTGCATATGGAATCTTCCTCATGTCTTCCTCCAATATTAAGTGTTGATGAAGGTCATCTATTGCCATGTATTTTGTTTTATTTATATTTACCTTTAGTCCCCATTTCTGATATTCCTGCATCAATATTCTAGTAATGTACGCTAAGTCTTTAAAATCTTGAGCCAAAAGTAATTGGTCATCAGCAAACTGTAATGAATAAACTGTATCACTATCAAGTTGAATTCCCATGTTCCCGCACAAGTTTCTATTGCTTTGTCCGTATAAATTTTGAAAAGCATGGGTGATAGACAATATCCCTGGAGTAAGCATTTGGTAACGTGAAACCCTGGTGACAAAATTCTTTACTATTTTTATTCTGAATATTGAATTGTTATAGAAAGGTTGTGTAGCTTTTATAACAATCGGGTTTATACTAATTGATCTTAAAGCTGTCCACAGATTAGCTAACGATATATTGTCATTGGCTTTCTCAGTGTCGATAAAAAGTTTAATGAAGAGGTTGTGATCGAACTGTTTTATTTTCAATTTGCTGTAAGGAGAAAATATGATCTATAGCTGATGTACCAACTCTGAAACCTGCTTGTTCTTCAGTCTCCATTTCTTTATTAGTTTCTAAAAAATGTTAAAGTACGCTTCCATAAAGCGTAGGTAGTGTGCTAGTAGTTTATAAACCTTTTAAAAGCGGTATAGAATTTTCAAGGAGCATTGAGTTTCATTGGTGTTGTCAAATTATTACAGAGAATAAATGTGTATTGTCAAAAATAAATTTAACCCTTTAAAGAACAATTTGCCGATTAACTAATAAACAGTGCTTACATAAAAATAACAATAACTGAATGAAGACGTTTAGATTTGTTGAGAACTGGAAAGGGCTCTTTCAACACTCCACTACATCGTTAGCATTAAAATGACGGGCCCAAGTAATTCCAGGAAGAGCAGGAGTTAACAAAATACAAATTAAAATTTAACGGTTGACCGCAACATATGTGAAACACGGGTCGCTGCTGTTTATAACATTTCCACCTCACACAAACTAAATACCCTCGTCTCGTCCGTCTACACAATGAGACCGCAGACTTGTACAACTCGACAACACGTACGTTGACCAAACTAAGGTAAAACAATATTACGCGGGGTAGCTTAATGTATTGCTTCGAGGATAGCGACTCTTCAGATCTTAGAACAGTAGAATAAACTGTACACCACCCTATAAATCAATAGGGAAAACATTTTTGTAACCTGCAGTAAAAAATACGTTAAAAATATCGTTGAAAATTAAAGGAAACAAACTCAAAATGTAAATTTGACTTTGAATACATGATCATCCAAATAAGCTGAGTGTTTGCCTGCGCACTTGGTTTGGGGGATTGTTTTTGCGAACATGAGTGGCTATAAGTTGATGAGTTGTTACGCAGGAGAATAATTTATAACAACACTTGTGGTGTCGTGAACCCTGTACACGCGTTTGCTGGCCAATATATATATATATATATATATATATATATATATATATATATACACATACGGTACATACACACACATTATGTTAACATCAGTAGCTCTCCAGTGTATTTACTCTGTACGTCAACTACCCCTCCCCTTTACACACATACTTTACGAATGTCTGTTGGTGTTTCTATAAACATGTTTAGGATTAATAATTTATTGTTTCAGCGATGAGGCATATAAAGACATGAGTACTTACGTGACGCTTGTGGCACCAACAAACCTTATTTAAGGTACTGTACTTAGAGCCCTCGTTAGTTCCTACAAGTGACGCACCAAACCTTAATTACCCAATTATTTTATTCCTCACCCTTCCATCATCCTCAATCTCTCTCTCTCTCTCTCTCTCTCTCTCTCTCTTCTCTTTTAATCAGATTATCAAAATTACCTTTTCCGAATGCCTATTGGTGTTTTTCAGTTCTATAAACAACACGTACGTTGACCAAACTAAAGTGAAACAATATTACGTAGCTTAATGTATGCTTCGAGGATAGCGCCTCTTCAGATCCTAGAACAGTAGAATAAATTGTACACCACTATATAAATCAATAGGGAAAACTTTTTTTTAACCTGCATGTAAAGCAATGAAACGTCTTTTCCATCTATTTCACACATATTGTAAATATAATACCGACGATAAATCACAATATTTTTCACACAATACACATATACGCGCACGCACACGCACACGCACACACACACACACACACACACACACACACACACACACACACACACACACACAGCGTTTCTAGTTGATATCGAGTTCCGGTCGTCTTAAAAATGCACTTTTTATGCAACGTTTCCAGATTTATTTTATCTCATATTCATGCCTACAACATAAAATAGATCAAATAAATCTCGAGACGTTGAATATAAAAAATACATTTTTATTACGACCGGAACTCGATATCAACAAGAAACCATAATTGAAACTGTCGACGATAACATACACACACAAACGTGTGTGTGTGTGTGTGTGTGTGTGTGTGTGTGTGTGTGTGTGTGTGTGTGTGTGTGTGTGTGTGTGTGTGTGTGTGTGTGTGTGTGTGTGTGTGTGTGTGTGTGTGTGTGTGTGTTGTAGCAGGTTTTTGGCTACAACCGTGTAAGTGATGTTTATATTTCCGACTTTTCGTTTCGTAATCGCGGAACATTTTCAAGACGTTCTGATGTTAATTAAACTACGGCGTGCGTTTTATATCTTGCTTCCTTTGTGTTAATTGCCACGCGAGGGTTCGAGCGTGGGGGTGACTGTGTTGTGGCCATAAGTTGTCTGTGTCGGTTTGTGAACTGATAGTTACGAATTTTCAATCTGTTGCTAATTTAGTGTATTAATTTCTGTCGTTGACCGCTGCTTCTCTCATCCGGTAAATCTCGGTGCCTAACGGGTGAAGATTTTTTTAATGTGGCGGGTAAAGAAATAATACATACAACAGAATTTAGTTAACAGACGCGATATTTATGCTTAATGTCTTTCTTACTCCCATAAATTTCTAAAATAAATTCTTAGTCAAACAACGAAAATCTGAAGTCTTTTACGTAAATTTTTCTTTAGAACAAAAATAGTGATAAGAAATCAAATTTTATAGTAAACATTCTCGCCCTATGGGTCGTATATCACAGGAAACAACATTGTCCAAAACAAAACGTCAATCTGTTACAACATTGCCCGAAACACTTGGAGGAATCTGCAAAACAATCCACTACGTCTAAAGAATAAGACAATAAACAATACCCACAGTAGTTGTTACTCCCCTATTGCTGTACGCGAGTGAAAGACGGATCCTTGTTAGGAAAGAAGGAATGAAAATGCAAGAAGTAAATAAATGCTTATTGTATTCAATGTATAGAAGTATTAAAAATTTAATCTTTTGTATATGAATACTAGTGAAACAATAAGAAAATAGTATGGACTTCTGGGCCGTATGCAAACTAACAGATTAGCAGTAAGAGGAGTAACATTAAGAAACGTTTCTGTTAGGAAGAAGGAGTTTGGTAGAGAGATGAGGAGACTGAGTCTGGAAATTGGCTCAATTCTTCGAGCAAAAACAATGATGTTAACGCTAAGACGCTGGTAACTTAAATAACTTAAATATCCAATACTAACCTTAAAGTAGATGCACATGTATTATACGTCATCGAGAAGGAATCTTTTGAAGATGGCAGAAGTAGACTTGTTGAAACGTTGCGGAAACGAGAGACTTAACTCGGAAGAAAGGCGCATCGTATCTAATATACTAATATGTATTAAGTTAACAAGAGTTAATTACAAACAGGAAAGATTGGGCTTATTAAAAGTTTTAATATTAAAGTACTTCTGTAAAGTCGAGAGTAACTTGAATGTTTTATGCTACACTTAAGTTGACGCAAAGTTTGCTACACTTGAATGAAACATGAAGTTTGCTTGTATAATTTTTATACATATATCTTTCGGCATATAGCTAATCCTTCACGTTATTTGTCTAAATCTTAGAGAGGTAAGGTCTCATTAAAACATAACTTTTCCTGCGTAGGTTGTAAAAGTGTAGTTAATTTGGGACCACCAATTGTGGAAGTCAACATTTTAACAAAGTTACAGAGTTTAATTTAAAGACAGGCAAAATAATGAGTCTGAATAAAATACGAAAAGTGATCTCACTTCAGAAAACATTTTACTTTGTTACGAAATATGAGCTACATTATGCTGTTGTAAAGTTACTTTTCTTGTAAATTGTTAACCCTTCAAGATTACTCAAAGTACGTAATACTTTTTATTCCTAATTTGTTTGTCCCTAATTTAATCGCAATTTTTATTATGATTTTCAAAAGCACTTGTAATCTTTGTGATAATATGGTCCTATACATGTATGCATCACATGTATCTACACACACAAACACACAAACTAGAGAAAGGGCGTCTTTCAAGATTTCCGCAACCCTTTGTAGCTTCATCGTTAGCTTTCCAGATGTAACTGCATATTTTCACTTCTCTCTCTCTCTCTCTCTCTCTCTCTCTCTCTCTCTCTCTCTCTCTCTCTCTCTCTCTCTCTCTCTCTCTCTCTCACGCTTTGACCTTTATTCGGATGTTTGTCTGCCTCCGGAGTGTTTGAATATTCTCGACGTTGTTGTTATAAAAGACGTAGGGTAGCAGTAGACTACTGCCATTAATAACGCTGATGTTGGTCTGTAACCGACACTGACTGATTTTGGGTCCAAATTATATTTCCAAGCCAAAAATCAAAGAATGGATTTACTTCACAACGTCAGTATCACGATGTGACGTAACTTAATTCTGATGTCATACACAACCACTTGCATAATAGAGTTTAGTAATACAAGACAGATATGTCTTGTGTAGATAGATATGTTTTAATTAATGCAGATAGGTAAAATGGACTAATATAGTATTCCAAGCCATCTACTTACACAAAAAAAGCTAATTATTTATTAAAAATTAAATATTATTTAAATCTTTAACAATATTGTGTTCTTAAAATAGAGTAATATTGCGGATGTATACATATTGTTATATGTACGTTCACTCCGGATCGTCGTATTGTACAGTGGAAACAAAATACAGACGACAATAAAGTCGCTAATTACCAGCTTTAATGAGTCACAAATAACAATGTAAAGTCAACAAGATCCTCTTATACAATAATTCACGTTAACTTTGTCCACACGCCATAATAATGTCAACTATTAGAGTTCCGAACTAATTATAACACGATAATCATGTTCCATTAATCGGCAACAATCATTTGATACACACTCTACAAAATCGTTAGTGTAACTAACTTCAACACCGTCCTTAAACACATATATAATGCAACGATACACCCATATGCTGTATTGAGCATTGATTTAAATAAATGTAACATTTGTAAAATTATTATAATTTTGGGGTAAATGGACATGTCTGGGATTGTAAAAATGTTTCATGTTAGATTAGGGGAGAAATTAACCTGTTCCAACAGGCAATGAACACCTGCTCGATTCTATGTGCGTTACGCGTGTTTCTTGTGTGTGTTAGTGATGCATGTACAGACAGGAATCCCAGCAACCCTCCCCAATTAATTACTAAAATAATGAATTTAATTTACTGTGTGAAAACTAATTAGTGTATAAACAAACAAAAGGCACCAAAGTGTGTGTAAATTTTATAGTTATGCACAGTAAGAAAATGACGTTAGTAGGACACACTACGCAAAGCCAGTGCGAAATAAGTGTGCCAAAAATACGCAAATTACACTAAGAAGCTCAAATTAATACAGTGAGTGCTTAATCAAATTATCTATGATTTGTGCTGTCTCAATTCCGTACAAAACATTGCCATTTGCAAAAAATTGCAAATATATGAAAAGGTTCGGGAGTGGGGGCTATCATGTGATCTGCAGGTCTCGACAGGACAATTTCGGAACCAACAGGTGCGGAATCTTCAGAGGGTATTAATTAAGGGTTCGACTGGAAGCCCTTGTCTTCATTTCAAGACACAGTTGCAGTCGGACACGCTGTCCGTCGGCAGAACAGTTTTATTTTGTTAAAAGTCTCATCTACGAACGAATAAAGATGTTTTCAGTAATTATGTTTACACTATTACGGGAAACATAGAGTACCGTAACCGTTTAAGTCAGCAAGAGTATCTACAGAGAAGCTACAAAGAGCGACACGAGATGCTGGACGTTAGGAGATGCTTTTTAGACGCCTAACAGCCGAACGAGATCCACTCACAGCCGATATTAATTCTCTGGGACGGACCACACACTGCTGGAAAACGACGCTGGACTCTGGACATATCCAGGACCACGCCAAGCCAGGAGTAACGGTAACCCAACTCTGGACAACGCTGGACCCCGTCAATAAGTCGTAAGGTCATCAAAACTCGAGATGACATGCATCATGCATTTATAAATGATTTTTTTTAAAAAGCTCATAAAGACTGTATAAAGAGACAATAAATTAAAACAAAAAGTTTATAATTAGGTAAATAATGTAATTTTGAAATATTATATTTAAATTTTATTTCTTTCATTAAATCAATTTGAATAAATGTCTAGATTAAGATTATTAACATGTCTAGACGTAAGAGTATTTTAAATGTGTGTAACACAGTATAGCTTAAGAGATAAACACTTAATAACAAGTGATATCTTGATCGGAGATTATAAACAATGTTTTATTATTTATAATGCTTTTTGAACAACAAACATGAAATTTTAACTACTCATAAATTTACTACTCTTATTATAGTTACACCTGGTATCGTTATAACTGTTTACACCTGATATCGTTATAACTGTTTAAGTACTTGTTATCGTTATAATATATATATATATATATAAAATATTTAATATTTATAATTTATATGTTTTTACTTCAAGAAGTATTTTCCTTATTTGGAACATTGGATCATGTTTCGGGACGCTTTGTTTTCCCATCCTCGGCCTTACTAGTTTTGAGTCTTCTGAAGTACTTGTGTGTGACTGAGGATGGGAACACAAAACATCCCGAAACATGTTCCAAATAAGAAAAATACATCTTGAGGTAAAGCCACATAGATATTAAATATATTATATACATCAAGAAATGGACTGTAGCAAAAAGTGTTTGAATATATATTATAATTTTCTAATTGTGAGTGTGTTAAAAGTTGGTTGCGTCATTTTGTAACTAAACTGGTTACCTTCCTTATTTTTATTTGTTTACAGAAATTAATAGAAACTATTATTTTTTCCTTGTTTTAATTAAAATTCAACAGTTCGATTAATTATTATTATTTTGTTATCTTGTTAGAAAAAATCTTGAAACGGTTTCTTTTATTATCTCTTGAATGCTTTATTCGTGGTTTAACTGCATTGGTAATTTATAATTCGATTTTCTTTACTTGTTGTTGAGACGAATGGGCTAAGTTGACTCCGCCATTGACACCTGTCGAATCTGTCAGCCGTCGTAATTCCGGGTTAATAGTTTACAATTGGACTTCTCACTGAAATTAGATTTTCAGTTTTTTTTTTTTAATTTGGTTCAGTACTTACTTTGTGTGAAGATCTCGCCTGTTAACCGTTCTTTTAACAAGGCAGAATTGAGATGAAAATTTGAAATTATTAAATTATTCAAACGCCGCCGTAAGTGGTGCCAACTGTCTGGAGCGGTTCGCCTAACCTATAATCGTCTATTCTAAATGAAATAATTTGGTTAAACTCTTTGTCTGGTAAAAGTTGTGGTTTATTCATCAATAATGTTCATTTTAATAAAGCTATATAATAATCAAATTAATTATTGTTTATTGTACTTTAATAATGGTTTTATGAAATCTCTTTCTCAGTGTTCTTATTCTGATTCTAGTCCGTAACAGTGCACGTTATTTGTTGGTTACAATTTCTAACTAATATGTAGGTTTTTTGAGATCGCAAAATACAAAATACTGGAAGAATAGTACTACCATAATACTTGTGTACTAGGAGAGTGATTACATAGAAAATAAATCTTAATTACTAACATAAAATTCAAAAGACGTCTGGCGTCAACATTGTAGGTTAACCTTACGTGTGTGAAAAGAAAACTGTTAGCTCGAAATTAACAATAATAACGCTTTAACAACATATAAGATATAAAGATAACAGGGTTATAAGTTCCCTTACTGTTCATAAAATTTCATCTGATTCGTCTCATTGGATAACTTTAATCAGGTAAATTGATCATGCTTCTGAGCATGTTTATCTCGTTATCGATTACTGTTAACTAGCAACAAATGACTTATGGCAATACTGCCCAAAGCTTTCTTAATGTTTGTTATAAATTAACTTATTCATGATCACTGGTCAAGTTTGTTAGATAAATTGATAACTCAAAAAATAGTTAATTGTCTTTAAATTTTTTTAAAATTCAAATAAATTAATTGGCATAATAATGTCTAATACACTCATAGTGTTCATGTTAAAATGTCTCCATCATATTTGATGCATTTACAAAATAGGTTAACTCCTTTTTAAAAATAAGGTTAATTGTCATTAAATCCTTTAAAAATCAAATAAATTAATTAGCATAATAATGTCCAATACACTCATAGTGTTCAATTGTCATAAACTCATTAATTAAATTCGATAAGTTTTTCTCATATAAGTTCAAAATTTCCTTCATTACGATTAATTAACACCATACTCCCTTTATTCGCGTAATCATAATTTATTATACACTTTGCGATTATTCTTGCACTATTACACTTTCATGATACTTCGTTAGTTAACGTTTGATAACGCTTTAGGCAAATTTAGGTTATGTCGACCGATGTTTACTTTCGATACCGCACTGGTTAGTACACTACTTTAATGGCGTACGGAGCTGTCGTCTGTCTCGCTTCGGTGACAATACAATAATGAATTCAAATCTGGCTTCTGTTTCCTGACCAAATCACGATTTAACCCTTCTGATTGGTGGAAAGGTTGATGACATTATATTCATAAAACACGATGTGATCTACTGATCAGAACTACTGATCACCTCATTTTAAATTATTACACCTTTCTTTTGTTGATTCTAGTTTTTAAGATCACCTCTTGTTTGTACTATAGGGTGTTGAATGAATTACCTTCATTCTAAATTATATAGTGGTTTTTTAAGTTATTTTTTCTCACATAAATAATCCTTATAATGATTATAAAGTTTACAATGCTTTGGTTTGCACCAGGACACTCTCAATTGTTATTATTTAATCACTACTTCTGGCATCTAGTTCTATATGACAATTATGTATAGTTTACATTATTATGACTCAATTCTATGATAATACTTATTGGTTTACATTACATTAGTGGTATTACACATCATTAACTATACTGAGATCAACCATCTTCTCTCTTATTATTATTTCAAAAGGTCTTTTCAGATTGGTTATTTGGTAAATTGTATGCTGTCCATTTCAGTACTTCAATTTACTCTAATTACAATATAAATCTTCCTTTGATAACTAATCTTGTTACTGGTATTATCCTTACAACATCTAGTTTAGTTTCCTTTCAGTATAATAGAATATGGTTTATCAATATTTTTATTATTAGTTCTTGTCATTATAAGTACAAAAGCTTGTTGATTTAGGTTATGTGTCCTTACTTTGGTTCATAACAATGGGTTGGTTTTTGTGGTTTGTTCTATACATTTTTACTACATTATTTAAATGTGCTAGTACTATTAATTATTATCCATTGGTTGGTATCTATTTTTTATTATATTAATTTTATTACATTATCGTTGATTATCAGGTTTTCTGATATCCTTTTATCCATTTTACTTACATAAATAAGAGCTAAGACACATATTTGTTGTTATAACTTTACGCATTATTAAATCATACTGCTACAAGTTTTAATCTCACTCTCCTAATCATTATTGATTGTACCATTATTTCACATTAGATTTATGGTCATAGTTAAGTCACCTAAAATAGTCTGTCAGTATTTTGATGTCATTAATAGTTCTTCACTTTGTAATGTCTTATTTTATTTATCTCCCTGCTGTACTTCTTTTGTTGTAGATTGTGGGAGATTTCTTGTCTCTTTCTTTGTTTATATTTTTTCTTTATCTGAGTTATACAATAATGTTATTCACTTTTATGTTTTTTTATTATCTATGTTTTTGTTTACTCACTTATCCAATATATTGGGTCATTGGGTTAATCACATTTAATATATTTTCTTCTTTATTCTGTTCTCATTACTATTTCTTCACGTTTGGTAAATTCGTTTCTTAGTTATTAATGTTTTGATTGATTTTAATACTTGGTACACACTTCTTGATCCTTGGTAGGACTTTTGTCATTTAATTGTTATGTTATGTTTCTAAAATTAGGTTCAAAAGTATGGTGATGATATGTACCGTTACGATATATATTGTAACGGTACATATCTTCACCGTACCATTGAAAGCAACTATAAGAAATAAAACACTCAATAATTAACACTAGAACACCCAAAGGATGAATAATTTTGTACTAAAAATTATATCCGGTCCACGAACTAATTGAAAAAAGCAAATGAAGAAGAAAAATAGTAACGACGAAGAAGAATAGAAGAAAACATAGTAATCTGATTAACACAATAACCCAACAGATCGGACAGTGAGGAAAGAAATACAAAATATCCATAGTAAAATATTTATTAAGGATGATAACAGAATCAGTGCAATTAGGAAAAACCAAACAAAATCAACGAAAAGAAGAAATAAACAATAAAAAGAATGAAACCAATAAAAAGAATAAGATATATTGATAATGAGGAAGGAAAAAGAGGTACTTTAGAAGCCAAATGCACACCCTATACTATGACATGACTACGACATCAAACCATCAATAAATTAGTATAACTGACCTGACAATATGACCAGAACTCAAAGGTAAAACAATGATAGGAGAAAAATAAGGTAGAGAGTGAGTCTAAGAATTGTATTAATATAAATTAAGAATGTATAGTAATAGCAAATGAATTGTATCACAAAGACTAGTTAAATGCTTAATGTAAGTATAAGAATATAAGAAACACTATTAATCAACAATAAGGTTGAGAAAATCAAAAAATTAAACACCAGACAATAAATAATAAAACATAATACTAATACATTTGAAGAATTAAGTAAAATGTGTAGAAATTAATAATAAGACAAAACCATTGTTGTGCATTAAGATAGGGATACATAACCTAAACTAACAAGCAATTGTCAAAGGTAATCACAAAAAGTAATAACAAAAATGTTGTTAAACTAGAGTGTAGTATACTAAAATGAAACTAGAGACTATAAGGATCAGTCCAATAACAAAATTAGTTATCTAGAAAGACTTGTATAAGTCATGAGTGTAAAATAACATGCTGAAATGGATAGAATTGAATTTCCACCATGACCAATCTATTTTACATGTAAATATGATAATAAAAGAGGAAGGGGTTAATGTCAGTAGTATAATTTAAATGTAATACCACTAATAGAAGGCAAACCAATGATTATTGCCATGAATTAAATAATAATTACGGAAATTAAATATAATTGTCATGTAAAACTAGGCGCAAGAAGTGTTAAGGATTTACCAACAAATTGCAATACCCTAAGGCAGAACAAAACATTTTCAAACTTTGTCACTATTGTAATGACCATTATGTAAACAGCAATGGATCAAAAGGCAAAGTTTTAACACAAAATAAAACTTTGATAATATAACACCCAATGGTGTTGAAATATAGACTGATGTAAAGTATAAGTACAATAGAATGAACACCCACTGACTAAAACTGAGATAATCAAAAGATGTAATGCTTATCCCAGAATGGTTAGGCCAAAATAGAAATGGTTTAGAAATCAACATTAACATGAAACAAAAGTAAATGGTAGTGTCATAGACCAAGGGTCTAAGACAAGATAATTGTAATAATTATTATCAATAACTAATTAATCATATCAAATACAGCAATGTAATAGTTATAAGAAGTCGTAGAGGACAATTGTAAACAATAATATTATATTAAAAGTAAGTAATATTACTATAAGTGAGTTATCAAAGTATAATAGATCATGGTGAGGTAGGCCTCAACTACCAAAGGACGATTTTAGCAAATTGCCATACTATAACTTAATGAAGGGGAATAATAGGCGATGAGTAGAGTAGTCATAAATGTTTATTAAAATAAAATAAAATAAAACAAAAAGTATTATATGTAAATAGATAACAAAAAATGTTAATAATTTTATTCTGTTAATAATAGTCAGACATATAGAGAGTGGGGAATCAAATTGCTCGTCTAGAAAAGACAGGAGCAATGGCAGTAATGAAAAGTGAATTAGATTATAGATAAGGGAACAATTTTAATTATTAAGACTTAATGAAGTACAACTCCGTGGGCGTTGATAAGCGGACCAAGGTTTCATACTCTCAAACCCAAAGAAAGGACGCAGTGAACGCGTCTGTTTTAACGAAAGTTACCGAAGAATTACGGAATTTACGAAAACTGACCAATCAGAGGTCACTATCCTACATTAGAAGCCGAATTCTGACGCCGGTGAGAGGAACAGTTCATCATCAGACAACGAGGAGGAAGCCACGTCGGTCCGGATTCTCAACAATGAAAATTTAAAGTCATACAGCTTACTAGAGCAAGGGTAACTTCAAAAAGTGAAAGTGAGGTTAGACGGAGTGTAAACAACAGTTGTGATGTTTTAATCGCAGTGAACGTATACGGAGTATGTGCGCATAGGCAGTGTAATCATTATTAATATTAATTAATAGTGCCAATCCAGGAAAAGGCAAAGAACGCAAGTATAGTGATTTAATAATTACTTAAAATAATTATGGCTTTTTTTCGTTAACCAGATTATCGAACACAATTAATAATATTATGTCAGCGGAACTCTACAAGGCATGAGACCTTATTTAATTTAACAATTTTTTAATAATTATTATTGAAAGAAAAAGAAAAAACAATATATATCAATGATACAAATGACTTTGACTATATAAATGGTCAACTGTTTTAATCAATAACCGTAAATATAACGGAAGAGACATTATAATATGTGAAATAAACATCCCATGAGTTTAACAAGAAATATTAAGTTATTTTAAAAAAGAAATAAAAAATAATTAACTATAGTTGAACATAATTATCATAATTAACCTTCGAGCATTCCAAGATAAAGGGGTATCAGTTGATTAATAATGAACTTTAAGAAACTTTGAACTATAGTATAATAATTATGTTGTATTGTTCTAATTTTATAATTGTTCAAAATATTAAATAATGTGTAACCAGATTAATGAGGGATACCCAATATCTGTTTTGTTTGTTATCCAGTCTGAGGAAGCAGATAATTAATTTTTCCACTGAAATGAATTTATAACCGTGGATAACGGATAATTTTAATAATGTTAAAGAGTTGTTAGTAACTGGTTCTTATTCACTTAAACCAGCTTTAACCTCAAATGTCGATACAAAATCGTACGTTGAATTTTCATGTTATTAAGTAAGGTTTTTCAATAATGTAATCACTCTCCTACTACTAAGTAATCATGGTAGTGTAATTCATTAAGTTTTGTTGTATCTTGCAGTCTCAAAGAACTCACATTGTTTTTAAATAATCTAATCAAAACATTAACGTCCAACATGTGGCGAAAACTAGAGTCAGAATAGCAAACCCTGAGAAATAAGAATTGTTTTAGAGTGTATCAACCAATATTAATAAACAAAAAAGAGAATGATTAACAGCACTAATGTGGCGTCATTTAATTTCATAAAGAATTTTGGAGAAATAAATCATAATTTCACCTTACCAAAGAATTCGATAAATTATTTTATTTTCCATAGACTAAGACGTTACAGTTTAGGTGAACAGCAACCACGGTTGGTAGCACTGGTGGCGGCAGTGAATTGGTTTAAATAATTTTAAACATTTTAACCAGCATTGTAAATCTGCCTTGGTTTACAAAAAATCAACCCAAGTAAGTATATGTTTAACCAATAACTTCTAATTCCGGCGAGAAGTCACCTACACTGATTCATCTTATCGAGAGGAGGACATCGAAGCATAAAGCAAGAAATTCATTTTAACCGAAATTTAAATAAATTTTTTATTTTTTTATTTAAAAAAAATACTAAATAATCGAAGATTAACCCATACGAGAACGTAGAAATTACAATATATATTGCAAGGTAACAGGTTATAGCCCAGACCAGACTTGCAGAAAAGACTGCTCAATTAGTGACTTATATACGTTTATTGTCTCTGTCTTTACACTAATGTGTATTAAAATTGGTTTTTGTTCTCTTAAACAACTTATACAACTTTAAATGTTCAAATCTTCTTTTGAACTTCTAATTCAAATAAATGTTTCTTTTAGTTAAACAGTGATATAAATTGAAAATGTTCAATGTCTTCTTTAACAAAATTATACTTGAAATAAATGTCTTCTTTACTTTAAAATGATATAATTCAAAGTTCAAAAGTTCTTTTCTTTTGAAAGCTTTATTAGTGAAAAACAAATTTAGTTTTAATTTTGCTTTCCTGCTTTGTCGCCATCGTTGTCTTCCCGGTCGAAGATCTCGGTCCCAGTCTCCAGCGATTCGTCGTCCGTGTTCCACGTTCCAGCCACCGCCTCCAGGGACTGCCTCGCTCTAGGTGTCCGTTTCAGTCGCCACGATCAGCACACGAAGCCCAGGAACGGTAGTAGACGATCTCTTACTCCGTATTAGTTCCCTGCCGACACTCGCTGCTATCTCGACTCCACGGGCCCCAAGGACTGCCTGGAATTTTGATGTTGATCTGAACGCTGATTACACTGCGATTGCTCTCGCCGAGTGCTGTATGAAGACTACTCTCGTTGAGCGCTACATGAAGACTACTCCAAGACTGACTGCAGGCTGCTTTTATAATCTCGTACAATGAATGCTGCAGCGCTGTAGAATGACGTCACAGATTATCTGCGTACAGGCGTATTCCCTATACATTCTATGATAAATTAAGGAACATTCTGGACTCGCCACGTGTTCATTGACTTTCGTCGTCTCGATTTTTCTAGAACACGTTTAACTACATATGAATAAATTTCCTTAACCTTCTATTTGATACGCGCACAACACAACACTTCGCTCACATATTAAACTATATCTCCATAGTCTTTATAATGTCTTATTACTAATTTATACAATTATTCTTAATTTTTATCAATATTCTCACATTCAAACATACCCCAAATTGTCCTGGACATTCGTTACCACTGGTCATAATTATGTTCTATACATTCACATAATATAGTGTGACTGCCTGTCACATTGCTATATATATATTGTAATGGTACATATCTTCACCTAACCATAACGAAGAAGACATGACCAGATAAATTATTTAGTCATTAACACTAGAATAAAAAGGGATGAATTAGAATAGAAGAATGTGTGAAACACAATAATAAAACGATCAGACATATCAAGGTAGTCAGAACAGTAACTTATATTAATAAAGTAAAGTAGTAACAAACAAACAAGTCAAAATGGTGAATACAGAAACAAGACGATTTAACCCGAATAGCCCAATAGATGGTAAGTGAAAGAGTAGAACTAGCCCCAAAAGACCAAGAATAACAGAGATGATGACCACTACAAATAAACTAGAAGTAGCCACCGCACCAACATAAGTGTAAATAAAAAGAAGAATAGTGACTAAAGGACAATTAACATATAAGTGTAATGAGACAACCAGCCACAACACTAAGGAAGCGACGGATAAGGTATGACAAGAGAAAGTGAACTAAGAAGGAACACCAAACTTGTACTAAACCAAAGAAAATTGTAGACAATATTAATAATTGTAAGGACAGACAAGGTAGAGACACTAATTGTTAAGTACTTAAAATATAGAAGGGCACAATAACCCCAAATAATTAGAGTAAACTAAGACAAATCACATTAGCACAATACTAACATGTTAGTAGTACAGTAAAACGACATGAACTTGTTAATGTTATAATTAAACCTTGTAAAGTGAGAGGTAGAGAGTTAGAGAAATAGTGAACATAGTAAAGTGAGAAAGAGAATTTAAAGTTAGGTAATACCCACTAGTAACACTTAAATTAAACGTATAAAGTGCAAAGTGATAGTGTGAAAACCCCAAATTAAATAGAACCCTATTGATAGGGATAGACACCAAATAATCAGTGAAAAAACACTAAAGAGTTAAGAGTGATCAAAAACCATCAGTGAGTGGTAAAAAGTAAGTGAAAGCTGATAATGGCTAATCACAGAAAGGACTGTGGCACTTAATAGCAATTATCCACTGAACACAAGTGTATTAATAACCAAATGAAACAAAGTGTAACAGACTAGATAATAAGTAGGTCTTAGATAATAGTAGTACTTACTACTTGTCACATTTTAGTTTGCAAGTCTTAATATTAGGTAATAATTTGTTAATTAGTATTGTTAATCATGTATTCAAGAACGAATGACTATCAGTGTGTTAATACACCAAAATATATGATTTTATTCACAGAAATAAGAATCCAATATCATTAATTTAAAATGATACATTAAAGAATATTTTTCATGACAAACTGATAATAATAATAAAAAGATATTAATATTGGATAGTAAACAGTTGTTGAAAATTCAGTTATGGCTTAATGTCATTTAGAGTTAGTCATAACAATATACCATTGTATTAATATGTTTAATTCATGTTTGTCTTTATTTTTTATGTCAAGTAATAATTATAATTCATCAAAGAGTATGAGTGGATAATATGTTTCAAATAATTATGTTTAAATGGATAAGAATTATGTTTTAATGACTAAGGTTTATGTTCCAATAATTATGTTTAAATGATAAGAATTATAGCTATGAGAATTGTTAAAACCATTAAATGTTATGTTATATGTTGTAAGAATTAAGATTTTAAAACCAACAGAAACCTGTAAACAAGAAACAAGCCATACATTCAAAAACAATGACACTAAAAATGAGTTATCACAATAGACAAATTAATATAGGGAAACTATAAAATTATACACAATTACCAGAACCGACTTAAACATTGAACAAATGAACAGAATCTTGTATTCAAACAATCAGGATCCATTACAAGGAGAATAAAATGTAATATCAGTAATTAAAGAAAGATAGTCAATTGCTGTTTAAGCCTATGCAAATTCCCAACTGTCAACTATAAAAAACTTCAATTTATAGAATTAAACACTGACATTAGGAAGACTAAACCACATAAACTATGAAATACAAATAGACAATCATTATAAGACAAAAGTATTATGATAATAATGTAAATTAAGAAAACAGTATAATTACATAAGATTAACAAAACTGTCAAAATATTGATACCTAAGTGAACACTGTAATATTGGATGTCAAATTAATCCTTGAGCAAAAATATGAACAGTGGTGATAATATTTACTACGAAAAAGGGAGTACTGAAGATTAATTACATTTTGAAGATCTGTTACCAGTTTAAATAAAAATTCAAATACTCTAACAATACTTTTTACCCTATTTCAGCCAATCAAAAAACTTTGGGTACCCATGACAACAACCGAATAGTGACAAAATTCAGTTAGGAACAATGACTTTTATGTAGTGACGCCAAACTGAAAGGACGCCACGCCGTGAAGGGCCCAAATTTTCATTAGAAAAACCGTATGAGTGCCCATAATTTGTAGAAGGAGTAGCAGTACAACAGATGAGAGGCCATTACAGCTAATATATACCAAGGACCAGCCCGGGACTAATCCAGATGACCGGAAAATACTAGTAATCCAACCCGAAGAAGATGACAACCCAATTTTGAGCCCAAGATCAGAAGAAGGAAGAATCTACATTGACACATTACTTCATATGGACGAATGACTATGCCCATCATAACTACTAATGTTGAGTATTGCTGAAATTATTTGATTATTAATATAAAACAAATTCTCTTTCCAAAATTTTTAACTATAAAGTAAAACTCTCTCTATAACTGAATATTTTCAAGGATTAATAAACTAATGAAATGACTTTGTAAACATTGAATGTACACATGATAACCTATGTTACACAACGACACTGTCACACTTCAACACCACAATATTCGATTTATAACAAACCTTGTATAATTTTAATAATCACAAACTTTTAATTATATGTTCTAATTTTGTTATCTTGTTATGTAAACCTCTGTTTCGTACTTAAAAGAACCCATTAGGCAGCTTTATTTTGTGAAATAATAACCAACATATCAATTGAAAACATTGCACTGCCAACCCAGCGCTACGCAGAGCGAAAGATTATATTGCCGAGGCTAAAATTCTATTATAACAGTCATTATTTTTATGAAGCGTTAACGATAATTAACAAGAAAAAGCCTAATAAAAAAGTGCGTACTGATAACAAACTGTCCAGTATTTATTTGTAGAATATATTATGTATGTTTTGTTTGCTAGCAGTGGGTCGACATAACCAACATTAATTCAAGTTGGCAACACGTCTTCCCCCACTCAAACGAGAATCAGTTACAAGCCAGACGGCGAACTATTCGAATTTTCGATAACAAATCAACATACTACACAAACGTTAAACTTTAATATTATTATCCACACGACACACTTAGCTTTTAACAATATATATATTGTAACATTACATTTGGAACAACTTAATATCGTACCTGATTTAATGAAGACTTTGGATAAGAAGCTAAACAAGAAGAACAATATCTTCCAAGATGATCGTGAAGAGGAACGACTAACCATTTTAGACTGACTAGTAATACAATTGACCGTAACCAAATTAATGATTTAGGCTAAGTGATGCAAACTACATTACAACCCCGATTATGATATGAACTTTCAATAATGACCAAAATAAATAATTATAAAGACAGACGGCTTATGAACCAGTACTATAAAGAAACAAATGGTTTCATTTAAAGTATCATAATATCAAGATAATCAAAATACAAATTGAGGGATAATAGGCCCAAAGATGTAATACTATGTAAAAGAAATATTAGTATATGATTAATTTAAATGTTGTAATGAAAATATAACACACCTTATTATAGATACATGAACCATACAACTAACTGTAACAAATAGTGTTCATAAGATTGTCCAGAAAACAACAAGTAATAACTTGTTCACAATAACATTTTTATAACAAGAGTAAAGTTCTTTTAATGACAATAAAATGTAAAACCCTATAAAAACCAATAAGTATGTTTATAAATACGAACTATTAAGTGTTCAGTGAAAAGGGTAAACGATAAACATAGTGACAAGTAATGTGAAGCATAACATAGACAGTTTTAGAGTAATTAATGAATTAACTGACAAAAGACTAATTAATTAGTGCATAATTTATTTCATAAAAATGTGCATGTTATTATGTTTTAGCACGTTGTTTTATTATCATGGTATTTATGTTGTTTTTGTATGTAGCAGGTGAAGCAGTTGTTTTAAGAGAATATCAATTAAATGATATTAATTTCATTTTTATGTTAACAAATATATCACCATAGAACTGGTGTTAAACAGTGATAAATTGATTGGCAAAGCAAAATAGACTATAAGAAGATGTTATTGCTAAGTGTCAAACAATTGTACAGTTTGAGTAAAAAAACAGTTTATTTGTTCAAAGGTTCAGTAGAATCATAGCCATGTGGGCATGAAATTAAACTAATAGAATAGTATATCTTTTTGTTTTGTTAAAATAATGTTATATGTTAAACAGTTTTTATGATTGTTAAAAGTTAATTTAACTGTTAAAGGTTTTAAACATGTTGATGAATGTAACACCAGTACATAGGCCAGGTAAAACCAACTTTTGTAAATTTCAGATAATAATGTTAGGGATTTTGTAAAACAAATGTGGAAGGATAAATATATTTATAGTTAATAGTGTACACAACGAATCTAGAAACAAAATAATACATCTCAAGTTATTTAAGAAAATTTCAAATAACAAAATTGTAACATCTGTAGTTCTTAAGTAAAAGTAGGCATGTTTAGTGTCTAAATGTCACAAATGTAAAGATCAAAATAATGCTGATAATAGTTGTAAATTCCCAATCAGTACAGCAAAATTATGTTAATTTAAAGGTTTTGAACAAATTTAGATTTTGAAATAATGAAAGTATATGACAATGTATATCCGAATCAACCAACCAGATTCCAAGTTTACCCTTAGCAACCAGAAATTTCGGATAAATAAAATGAGACTTCTTTGACAACGATCATAGCGGATAGACGCGTTTGTAAAACGTCTAACATAATTAAGAATAAACTGTGAAAACACGATACAGACATATTGATACAGATAGAGATACATAACACGAACTTTTTACACCAAGTGAAGAACACCCATTATATGAAATAGAAGACCCAAGAACCAGGGAGAAGGACTGAAGCGAACGTGGGCCCTATCTTCGACCAAGAACCATACAAAGAAGAGGATTTGGTGACTTTGACATCTTATTATATTGTGTATCAACACCCACTTTTGTATACACGACTTTTTTAAGTACTAATCAACTGAAACTACAGACACCATATCACACCAACACTAAGAACACTCACTAATAACACGATTTGAGATTGACACCTTTTCAAACACCACAAGAATCTTTGATTTGGATAATAATTATTAAACACCTAAACTGGACATAACCTATCATAACTAGTAATCACTATACGACTGCCTGTGTGCACGTTACACTCTAACCTTGTAATATCCTTTAACTGTAAAACTTGTATTTTGATTTATAGAATAATATTTTGTTTAAATGTAATCCCCGAACCATATACGCCCTGAGATACTTTATTTTTAATAGAAACTTTAACGAATGCATTCTTTTGGTCTGACAAAATACTGAATATTTCTTACTACTACCAACTGGTAAAAAGAAGACGTATAATTTGCGCCACAATTGTGATTATCATAATCAAATTTAAGAAACAATTAACCAGTGTTTTTCTGAATAAAGGATTTCTATAAGGATATATGTTTGATGTTATATTTGCGTCGTTATTATTGCTGTTCCATTTAGGAAATAAGTTCACAGATTACAGCGGACACCACGACAGTTGGCAACGTTGAGTGACGTCACGGAAACGGTACGTAAGTGGGAGCGAGCGGCAGATTACAAAACCATTCGCCGTTCAACATAACATATTAATAATTACAAATTGACGACTCCAGTGCGAGTTAGTCGCTACATTATTTATTTGTTACAAATTGACACTTCCAACGGGCGGTGTATGTAAAATAAGTGCACACAACATAACATTTAAATAAGAAGTAACCCTATATATATAAATTGGTTACAAATTGACGAATACAACGTGGAGCTTAGTCTAACCACGAAACCTACAATAAATTTTATTGATCAACCTATCACATTTTAATTTACGTTACAATAAATATATCGCAGAAGTTCCAGACTAATTTTCCATTCTTATGGTGGCTGGTCGGTTTAATTAATTATCGTAGTTACAAGTGCTCGAACAGTCTAGAGGCTACGTTAGTACACGGCCTTGACCGAGACACTGCACCTGCTCGGATACCCGAGAAAAATTTAGCTGAAATCACTCATATTAAAGTCAAGTTAATAATACAATAAAAATACGTGTTATTGAAACGTTGTTTACAAGATACTTATTGACTGAATTGATGTTCCTATATTTCATATTTCAAAAGTATACAAAAAATGCTGTTTAATAAACCTATTTATATAGGTTAAAAAAAGAGTTACTACTATATATTAGCGTACACAGCTGAAAACATGATAAAACGGCATAAAAATTAAGAGAATAACAATGTTCAACTTTTTTTAATCTGTTGGGTGATTGATCCCGTTCCTTCCCCCATGAACTAATGATTCATGAATATGTTTTATAATAAAATTAGCAGACTTAAATTACATTTTGAGAACATAGAAGTGCCATTAGAATGGACGCATATACAGATACAAAATGTGCGCAAATCACACGTGAATAAATGTATTATTTAAAAATAAATTAATTTCTTTGGTAATTAATAAGTTATACGTAATTAATTAATCTGTACTTAACGAGTGAAAAATTACAAATCGTATGCAAGTACGGATTGGCACTTCACTGTAGTTTTTATTGGAAAGATAGCCGTAAAAGTAATTTGTTTAAATCCAACCAGCTTTAATGAGTTCGAAATAAGAATTGAAACAACAAGATACTCTCGCGCAGTAATTCAACTTAAATTTTTCCACACGCAATAATAATGTTGACTGTTACAGTTCCGCACTAATTAAAACACAGTAATCACTTTCCACTGATCAGCAACAATCACTTGATTTGCAATCTCGTCAGGTGTAACTAAGTAACTAAACCGGAACGGTAACTATTGCTTATATAGGTCACGCAGATGTTCCAGAATAATCTTCCATTCTTTTGGCGGCGTGCCTGCATAATTTGCGTAATTAAGAGTGATCGACCAGTCCGGAAGCTACTTTTGTTCGCAACTTTGACAGAGACACTGCACCTGCTCGGTTAGCCGACAAACGTATAAAATGTTTACGTAACTGCACCTGCTGACTTTCAGACGAGAGTTACGTAATTGTCGTGGCAATACCGACGCCACGAGCGGTACCGCATGTTAGCATGACGCATACCAAGTCATGTTGGCTTATGACTGGGAATATTTAATCATTTATTATTTTAATTCATTGTTTTATGATATACAACCAAGTAGTAAACATTGTAGTATATTCACGTTCATTTACATGTTTTATGTGTGTTATTGTTATATTATTCGTGCATAATTTATAATATATATATAATACGTTTTGGCTTTGTAAACAGATTCTTACAAAAAATTATATTTAAGTTTACATTTTCAATTGTTTCGAATAATTTAAATAAATCAAATATTGCCTTTCCAGTATTTAAATAGTTATTTCAGAACACTAAAATCTTTCACCTCAAAACTAAAAGCAAGGTTTACTATGCAACAGTAAATTTGACTTTAATGGACACAAATTCCTACGACCTGGCCGGTAGGATTAATACACTACAGTTGTGTTCCGTATTATCACTGAAACGTTTTAAATAAGTGAAATGTGTGTGTGTACGGTCAAGATGTTCCAACCATTCAAGACGATATTGGACAATCCTATCAAGTATCATTATCATCATCGTCTTCAAGGATTAAACCAAGGACGGTTTGTTCCGGTCTCAAATAGGCAACGATTAGAGATGGTCACTCTAGCGTTTCCTCGGACGTACCTCACCTCTCCGTCCCCTCGGCTTACAGTTCCATAGTTGTTTGGGGATGTTCCCACCAATTCAGCCGATACTGGGCGATCCTGTAATAACTGTATACTCATAACATTCAGTTCCTGCCGTATATCTGTGTTTCTTCTATGATCATGGAGCGTATACCCTGCTACGTGCCTAAGAAATCTGATTTCAGCCGCTTGGATGCGTCTGGCCTGGCCTTTCGTTAAAGTCCAATTCTCAGATCTATGAAAAAGTGTGAGAAGGGCCATCACTTTGTAGAAGTTTAGGTGTTTTTCTTAACTTGCTGACTTAAGAGTTCGCTTAATGGTCCCGCACTTAAATTTGAATTTATGTAACATATTCACAACGTCGGCGTCGGTTCTTGCATTATAAGACACACTGTAGCCCAGGTATTCAAAATTGCCGACCTGTGCCGCAGATTGAGATTTTGTGCTATCATGAAGTGTGTGTGTGTGTGTGTGTGTGTGTGTGAGAGAGAGAGAGTGTATTGGGACAGTACAACCATATATAGTACTGTGCATTGCCAAAATAATTAAAAGAATTAATAAAAATAAATAAATCTATAGCTGATAGACATGATTCAGATTGCAAGTTGGATTGTTTAAAAAAATAGGGAACACACCGTTCAGGCATGTATACGCGTAGCTGGCCATCTGGCGCTAACTGTGTGTACATGTGTATTTTGTTTGTGTGTGTGAAACCTGTCTGTTCCTGGACAGTAACCACCCCTATTCAATGGATATTAGAATTTAAGTATTATTTTAATTATAATAAAACTATGTACAATAATGTAAAACTAAATGCACCAAAGTAGGTATTTTATAAAGATGCGCAAAGGGTTAAAAACCGTTTAAAAGTGACGTAAAGTGAAATTACAATGAATAAAAAAGTTAATAACTCCCTGAATAATTATAATAAAAAAGTTTAAGTTACATATATTAGACATATGAAAATTAGCGATCGTTAGAGCAGAGTGTAGTGTAAAACAGACTTCGCAATTCGCGAAGATAAGCGAAATTAGTGAATCGAACGAGAGTGAGAGAAAGGACGCTTTCGACAAACTCTGACAAGACCGATATTGTTCAGACAGGAGTTTTGCACGATGTGGCTATAAATACCAGGTCGCGCTAATAAAGCTTCTTCTTCTTAATTCAACCGTTCCCGCTGGAGGCTATGTCAGTCAACAACGCTGTCTTGAATCTACTGTAAGACTCACAGGACGAACTGAAAATCAAAGCATAGCACATATGCAGAGGTTCTATGGACACACCTACAGCCCATGATGTGAGGAGAGACAACAAGTAAGCAATACATGCAGTGGAATCCTGGAAGAGGACCCGAGGACACGGAGGACACGAAGGACACGGACGAGGACCGGAGGGTGACACACCGATAATTTACTACATCAAACAAGGTGATAAAAAACCATAATAATTACCGACAATTGAAAGACAATTATTAAAACTAGAATGAAAGACATTCGAACTGTTGATAAAAATAATTAAATTGTACATAGTAGTGTAAAGACAGATTGTTAATTTAGAATAATATCACATGTATAGCAATTAGGATTTGAAGATAACGTAAATGCTATAAGAGCAATATCTGATTGAAATCAAAGTAAATTAAAGTAATTAATAATGTCTTTATTGATAAAAGTAAAATGCATGTGCAGTAGAAAAGTATTAAAGCCAAGTAAGATTAAAGGAATTTAAATAAAAGTAAAATCATTGTTGAAATTAATTAATAAGCAATTGCAAAGATGACCACACTGAATGAGTATGCCGAGAGCAAAAATAATTGATAGTTAAGAGTAGATAATAAGATTTCTGTAAAACCTGTTTAAATGTAAATTGTTCATCAGAAGTCAATGCATAAGATCAAACAAGCGATGAATAATGAATATTTTTGTTATTTCCGAAATAAGTAAAAGGTTGTTAAATAAATAATGTAAATATTTGAAAAACGTATTACGCATTCTTGTTATTACGATTACACCTAACAACATTGTTATGTTATATAATTCACACATGCATAAATATCATTGCATTAAATTGTTATATAAATTTGGCTCTCCAACAGCGTGGGGCTACCCAAATTAAATTACACTGTATGTGTGTTGTTATAATACACACACACACACACACACACAAATTGATAATACTTATTATTTCTTGTTTTTGTATGATTCAGTTTGCTGCGCATATTTACTTTAGTCCATTCTTTATAACATATTATATGACAAAAGTATTAAACCTCCAATTATATGCAATCAATGTTCCAAGAATATCTACAAAAACAATTTAGTGAAACAAGTACTGCGCGTTCAGGAAACTCTAATTTGCAATACGTCCGGGGCGAATCAGGCAGAGATTTCTCCGCCAAAAAAGCATTGTGGTAAACTTGGCGGAAAACAACAAGAGTCAGAGCGGAAACTAAACAGAAAAAAGAACACAAAACACACACACAAAAGTTGGTAGGTGTAGTTTTAACTTTTAGTGCCGTGATAATATGTAACGAGTTTTAAAATAAAGAACATAGTATCCATGATCGCCTGTTTAATCTGCCCTTTTCCGGCTCCTGTTGGTTTGAAAACGGAAGAGAAGAATACATACAGTCAATTTTGTCAGGATAAAAAAATTCGACGAAGCTATCTGCGACGAGGCTATTAGAGTTCGTATGTGCTACAACTGATAAGAGAAATGCCGAATGCGATTGCACTTGTTATATATAACGTAATCGAGGAAATGGTTGGAGTCTGAAAGAAAACGTTAATAGAGGCCTTTCTTTGGTCAGCCAATTTTACCAAAACCATTTGGCTGAAATCCAAAGTGTGTGTTACACGCTGCTGTCTGGGAATGGTAATGTCTTTTTTTCCAACAACTTTAAGTGTTCTTAAAGACAAAGCTTTCCTAAAAAGTTAATTACGTCTCCTAGAAGTGTTCAAATACTATTGCACCACAAAATGTTTGCTGTACACCATAAAACAAAATTAATTTATTTTGTAAAATGTCTCACGGATAGGTAAATTTATAACCATATAAAACTAAGTTAAAATAATTATGAGGGGTGTTTGATAAGTCCGTGCAAAGTTAACAGATGGCGCTCGTAGTACATAAATGACGTCATTTTTAGTTTTTCGCGACTCCGCTACGAGCTGCAGCGGTCACAGGACCGCTATGTGTTATTTAAGACTTGGTTAATCAACCTAGAGGAAGCGAAAAGTGTGCTGGAACCTAACAGAATGACAGGATTTGCAATCAACACATTGTTAACAAATAACAAGATTTATTAGATTCCAAGTTGGTGACACAACGTTCCAGTATTATATTGTTCTTTACATATATTCATTAATTTATATAGTGTTCAGAAAATGGACATAAGATATATATATATATATATATATATTTATTTACAGACTAGCATACCTCATGAGGGAGAACATCGCGAACATCAATACAGTAGAAACAACGGACCACACCAAATTAACCCCACCACTTAATAAAAACGCTAATAACCCTTCAAGAATACTTATAATAAAAATATTGGTAATACAGATAATCGGACACCAAATCTAAGGACCAAACCATGCTTTAGTAAAACAGGTTAACCACCCCCTCATGGTGTATGTTAGACAAGTTACAAAGTAGCCAGTTAAAATTTTTAACAAACTTGAGTTCTCGTGACATTAAAATATTTTCAGTTCTTAATACAGATATTTAATGTTGTATTTAAACAGATATATAATGTTGAAAACGAGGGTAGCCAGTCTATGGAGTTGATGTAGATTGAAGAGGGATAAATGAAACGTTCCCACCTGTAATTGTGTAGAGACGAATTCAAGTAGAAACATGATAAACTGTGGACGAGCAGAGGGTGCAAAATGTTTCCCTGGACTACGGTGAATGTCTACTGGAACTTGTACCTGGGATATTTAGGTCCTTCGGTGTATTTTGTTCCTTCAGCATTCCTCGGTCTGACGGTTTCGGGGAGCTTACTATGGAGCTGCTCTGCTGGTAGTCACCGATGTTCGCGTGACCACCGCTCTTCCCCCTTTCTCCTGGCTGGTGTAGGGACCCTGAACGTCTTGAGGAGTCTACTTACGCATGAAAGGAGTTTAAACACACATAAATCCCGGCTGTCAGACCACTTGGAATGTCCTGTTTGAAGGCACGCTGTTAAATGTGGGCGACACATGGGCTGTTTGGTCGCACATGCCTGTGTAAAACAAACCTGTCCCAATTTGCCAAAAATAAGCTTTAGGCTAACCTAATTGCGAACAAAACACAGCCAACAGCTGACCAAAGCAACATATCATTAAATTACGTCACCGTAGTGTGGACAAGGCATTGGCAGGCACTGCTGCCAACCTCGTTGATAGCACTGATCAACTCTACACGCGCCGGGAAAATTCAAAATCCCGGCACAGACCGTACACTACGTTTCAGTTACATACATTCATAATTCTATCGTTGCCAATCGTTTGAATTATTTATTAAGTATTGTGATTTGCAAAAAATGGAACAAAGAGAATTTGGTATGGTGATGAAACATTACTTTTTGAAAGGCAAAACCGCACAGGAAACTAAATCCATGCTGAATAAATATTATACTGACTCAGCTCCATCGACTAGGACAGTTTACAAATGGTTTAGTTATTTTCGTAGTGGTGACATGATAACAAACGATGCTTAACGTTCTGGACGGCTTGTTGAGGTTTCAACTGCAAAAAATCTTACAACTGATATGGTCATGAAAGATATAAGATTAAAAGTGCATGAACTTCGTAAGACAACAGGCATATCAAATGAACAGGTGTATCATATCCTACACGAATATTTACATATGTGAATTGTAAAGCCTGGATACGCTCCTCAGTTTTAAGTCACTCGTTCTCCATTTGTCTGACTGTTTATCCTATGTCTATGTGTCTATGCGGGGCACTTATTACGAAAACTTTTAAATGCATCAATTGATGCAAGTTCTTAAGCTTTCGCGGCCGGCTTCAACTTTGTTGAATTTATTATTATCAGTCGTACTGTTAGGCTGTGGTCAACAATTGTCGTTGTTGACAAACGTTTTGGCGCCAACATCGGAGACCATCATTAATTACTAGATTGGTACGTTGTCCGTCAGTTCATCTCAAACATGAGGTACACACTATGTAGTTTTGACATACTATTGTTATTGGTATCCAACTCACTTTGTTATTTATAAATTAATAAATGACCTTAGATCTGTCAATCTGTCGGATGACTTTGTTTTTTGTGTATAATAACGCGTTTAGGAACATATGTCCTTTCTTCAAATCAATTCACTCATTTGAGGTCATTAAACGTTAAAATCACATTACATTGTACTAGCACACGTTCGTAAAGAGGGTACACACCCTTTGAAGGCCGACCGGATGCTCAAAGGGTTTTTGAGGAGGTACTACGTATTTTCCCTGAGGAGGCCCGCTTTTATAAACTTTTGTACCAGCACGATCTAAGCTGGAAAGCAGCATCAACCAATCAGCACCAATTGCTATCTGATTGGCTTGAAACCACAGGATGCCAAATCCTATTCAATAGGAGGCTTTCTCCCCTTCTAGTCATCGCGACGGAACCATGTTTGAAGATTTCTACGGATCCCATTTCCATGTGCAATGAACGGTAGCAGGTAGAAATTATATAAATGTCCCACAAATAGATAAATTTATAACCATATGATACTAATTTACCAAGATTATTCCTCAGTGTTCATGCAATCATTTTGCATTTGTCTGACAGTTTACCCTATCTTTATGTGTCTATCCGGGGTACTTATTACGATGACTTTTGAATACATCAATTGATGTTAGTAAAAGTTTGCATGCGTGTCTACACATTGACTCATAACAGTCATGTTGATTTTTAGATTCTTTTTCAAAAATTGGATCCGCAATTACTAACACCTGACTTGAGAAGAAGAAAAGATGATGATGATAATGATAAATAACCAGTACGTATTAATACACCGTAATACGTACTGTTACGACGCTCTCCTTGATCGTCGTATGATATAGTGGAAACAAAATACAAGACACCAATTAAGTCACTGATCACCACTTTTAATAAACCACAATTAACAGTTTGAAATCAACAAGTTATTCAACAAAATTATACTAGTCCAATAATTTAGTTAATTTTGTCCACACGCAATAATAATGACAACTAATAGAGTGCCTCCCGCACAATTATAACACAATAACGCTTTGCCACAACACTTCGAACCTCACTTGAATAAATGACCACTTAAACTTACTGTGTAATTGCCCGACGTAAACTGAACTCATAAGCCAGGTGCTATGGCTTTTTATAGGTAGGCACGCCTTCTAGAAAAATCTTCCGTCCTCAATTTGCACGCCACTTAATGCTGACGCTAATGCGAATCTTAAGTGGCTTGTTGAAGTGTCTAGAACAAACTTGAACGCGGCCTTGACTGAGACAACACCTACCACATTAGTGTGGGAGGACGGGTGGGGCTTCTCTCGCCTATTCTAGTTGGTTCCATTCGTAAGAGTATAATATAATGCTTTATAATACTATTAGTTACAAACAGGAAAGATTGGGCTTATTAAAACGTTTAATATTAAAATACTTCACTAAAGTAGAGAATAACTTTAAGGTTCATGCTAAACTTAAGTTGACACAAAGTTTACTACACATGAATGAAACATGAAGTTCGTTTGTATAATTTTTATATGTATCCCTTTCTCTTTCTAATATTAGGCATTTGGTTTTACTTTTAGTCAGAGCGCTATTCCTTCTCATTATTTGTCTAAATCTTAGAGAGGTAAGGTCTCTCATTAAAACATAAATTTTTCTGCGTAGGTTGTAAAAGTGTAGTTAATTTGGGACCGCCAATTGTATAAGCCAACATTTTAACAAAGGTACAAAGTTTAATCTAGAGACAGGAAAAATAATACGTAAGTCTGAACGAAATATGAAAATTGGTCTCTCTTGAAAAAATATTTTGTTTTGTTACGAAATATTAGCTACATTGTACTCATTATACTGATGCAAAGTCACTTTCCTTCTAAACTAGCAAGACTTGAATATTAAACAAAGCAATATTTCTTAACCATCATCTTCACGGATTAAACCTAGAAAGGTTTGTTCCAGTCTCAAATAGGCGAAGATTACTGCTGATCACTCCAGCGCTTTCTCGGACGTCCAACACCTTTCCGTCTCCTCGGCTTATAGCTCCAGAGTTGTTTGGGGATGCGGCAGTCAAAGTCAAAAATCTTCAGTAAAGATGTTCCCAACAATTCAGCCGATACTGGGCGATCCTGTCGAGCATAATCATAATATTCAGTTCCAGCCGTTTATCTGTGTTTCTTCTATGATCATGGAGTGTATACCCTGCCACGTGCCTGAGAATTCTCATTTCAGCCGCTTGGATGCGACTGACCTGGCCTTTCGTTAAAGCCCAATTCTCATACCCATAATGAAGTGTGGGAAAAACCATCACCGTGTATAATTTTAGGCGTGTTCTTTTACTTGCTCATTTAACAGTTCGCCTGATGGTCCCGCACATAAGGTTGAACTTATGCAACTTATTCACAACGTCGTTCCATGCATTATAAGACACACTGTAGCTCAGGTATTCAAAATTTCTGACTTCTTCCAGGACAGTTTCATCTACAACAATTTTTGCCCGTACGGGATCAGTCCCACAATAAGCTAATATCTTGGTCTTAAGTATAAATCTGCAATCCAGAGTCTTTCCAGATTAGATTTAACAAATGCATACCTATCTGCAAGTAATACTTCTTAATTAACTATTTAGAACATTACCGTCTCGGATCACAAATTATTTTTGACAAAAATGGTAAATTTTTACCCGATGTGTTAAACTAGTTTTTGCTCTCTTAGAGCTTCGTCAGAGGCTGCTGCTAGGAGCGGTGTCCTAAATTATACATTATAACGTGTTATTAACTTTTCCTAAAACAATTTTCTATTGATTCGCCGAGACGATATGTACCGTGTCGCTTTGCCCGCGTTTGTGATCATCAATGTTACGCAATGCGCGCGCACTTTATCGACCTTTCCAGACCTGTCTCTCATATAATTCTACCGGCTTCCAGGTCATTTTTTCACATACTACACCACTTAGCCGGGAAAAAAGATGTCGCTGCGAGGCTAACAACATTTTTATTTATGAGTAAATGCGCACGCGCGCGTAAAAACGGTTAGAGACACAAAGAGCAGACGAATACTTTGCTAAAACTAAACAAAGGAATACAGTCAATACGTCGAAATCGCTTTTCGTGGTTAAAGAACAAGTTATGCATAAATATAGAGTGTTTAAAATTTATTCCCAAAAAATAACGATGTGTCAAACATCTGATATATATACGTATCTAACGTTTGTGTGAAATCAGAAAATTTTCAAATTATTAAATTTAACAAATTTGATTGTGCCATAATTTTTATAAAACTTTGTTTTGTCTCATGTTGTCGGGAAGTCATCCCCTTGCTGTGTGGATTGTGTCAAACAGGTGAATGCAATGTACTGCCCTTTCAATGTGTGTTATTCCTTCACCACCTTTCCAACGCAGCATGCACACAATTTTATGTTGTTTACTTTTTCAGCTACAACTTCGTAAAGGTTGTAGTGACCGTGATATTTCTGGAAAATATAGGGAGAGCAAACAACGTCATAGTGAATCGTTTGTTATCTGTAATCCTCGCGTCACTGCCTGCTTGAAACACATCGCCACTCACTAAAGACGGTAGCCCGTTCCATTCATCGTCATGAATATTTTTGCATCATCTGTACATCCTCGTATAAAACTTAAAATTCTGAGGATTTGTGTCTTGTATTGAATACAAATCCACGCCGTTACACTGATTGCCACCACGTTTTGTACAGGTAACCTTTGACACAAGGCAAAAACACTGACTAACTTGATATTCTGCCCCGTTCGCATGATTTAGGTTCTTTCAATTATACCCTTTTGATGATGCGTATAAAGATGTCAGCAGCAACATGGAGACCAGAATTAATTACCATAGTAACAAGTAAATAAACAAATACTATTTAGCAGGATCGGAACTGTTCCTTTATCCGTTCCTGCAGTACATTTTTCATATTTTTAATATGCGATTGTATTGATACATTACATTGTGGAAAAGAAGAATTGTACCAATCGTAAATTTTTCTACTTCTCAATGCAAAGCGAAAATACGTACTGTTTTTATTTCTGAGGTTAGGTGACAATGGTTTTTAGTTTACAGCTGGAATAAATAAAAGACATGGCTGAGGAAAACGTAACGTTTAATGTGTATGTGCAATGCTTAAAACACAGTAACACTTAAAATAAAGAACCTAAAGTTTTTGAGTTGAAGGGTACTTGTTCATTATAAAGTTGTACCCATCTCCACACCTCCGTGTCACTAATTGCTTCTTGTTCATAAACATCTCAAACTTTACGATGAATTTCAACCGGCTTAATATTTTCGCATTGAAGAAACGAATAACGCACCCTATTTCAAACGCGGCGGACGTCACGATTTTTTTCGATATTATAAACACGACCAACGAAGCTTATGCAGTGCCATGGCCGGCTCTAGTAGAAGGTCGGAATATTAAACGTGGCAACAGTGGAACCAGCTGATATTTGAGGCCGACTAGACAATCTCTTAATTTACGTATTTCAATAATAAAATTGCGTCATTTATAATTGCCGGTTAACAGCAGTTTTATAATTCTTCATTTATTGTAAATTCAAATGTATTATTTAAACTACTCTTATATTGTTTAAGAATTATACTAATTAACTCATTCATATGATACGCATTCAGTAATTTGAAAAAATTAATACATTAGGCATAACACTAATTCACTAATTTCTTCAACTGAAACGTATATTACTAAGTCCGCACTGACCTATAATTTATATTTAGCAATAGATAGGTCTACTCATGATATTAGTAATGTTCACTTACTTATATGTCAGAATATAACATGTTCACTTAAGCTATTTTATTACACTGTGCTTATATGCCTCAGACGCAACGTTGCCACGTTTAGTGTTCCGGCCTTCTACTGGAGACGGCCATGTTACTGTACATTTGTTTACGAATTACGTCACTGTCTTGCCAACCAATAAACAAATTCGCCGCGGTTACGTAACAGAATGACCGCAGCGATACCGCGGCAATATATCAAAACGAAACTTACTTTCTGCGTATCCCATGTATATTAAAATTTACGTTTGTACCTTGTATTGTATATGTCTAAAAATTTGAGCTCTTCGTCTTCTCATATACAACGGAACGTGCTAAGGAAGTCATCAAATACGGATACTACAGATATAGCACATTCTCTGACGGTCATAGGGATGTTATAAATTTATTTTGTTCTTTTTTTGTAAAGTAGATAATATAAGCTTTGATTTAAAATATGGGTAATAGAATGAGTTATGTCAAAATACCCATAATTTTATACTCTTTCATGTTAAGTGCAAAATTTGTGTGTAAGTGCGAGGGTGCGCGTGTTATTGAAATTTTATTTAATCACTTCTTTAATAATTGACTTTTCTTTTTGAAACTTAGACAGAGTATTCACAGTATTGAAGGCTACGTTTTTCATACATTCAATTCTCCAAAACTATAATTTTTATATTTTTTATTTTTTATGAAATTAATTCTTTTTTCAACTCGTTATCTGCAAGATGGTAATAAAATTTGTAGATAAATTTAGACAGGCCTTTGCAGGATTGGACAGAGTTTTAACTTGAAGTCAGTCTATCAAAGTGAAAATCTATGACGTTGCGAGGATTTGCACCAATCAGAAGTCCTAAAATTAATTTGAGTCGCTACTCTGCCAAGTACGGATGGGACAGTTTGCTTTGAGGTCTTGTCATAAAAGGTCGTACTGACTGCCGTGAGTTTTTCGTGTCAGGACAAGTCAAATCTGTTTGTGACGAAGGACTTTGGTACACGTTACGAGTTGGTCGTATACGTATTCCAGTCGAAGAACTCAATACCAACTTATAATTGATCAAAATTTAGTGCTGTTCGCGCTAATGGAAGATTTTCCGTTTAGGACCAACAATACCGACCGCGGTGTTACTGATTTAACGCGAGAACACTTCAGGAATTGGGAGTTTGTGTCAGCCCAGTATAAGCCCAGATCTATTATTAACCCTGTATATAACCCTGAGATAAATATTTTAAATAATAACAATCAATAACAGCAGCGCGCGCGCGCGCGCGCGCGCGCGTGTGTGTGAAACGTAGACGTCAACGACCCTGAGGTCAACGGCAACGAATCGTTTACAGCAGATGATCGCCGGACATCGAGAGTAATTGTGAAATTCAACATACAAGTAAAAATCTAGTGTACAAATGAGAACCCAATAAACTCTTTATTTGAAAGACAAGTAATCAAATAAATCATTTTTTGTTTAAAAAGTTAATCAGACAGAAATAATAATTGTATTAGTTAATAAATTTTCCTACCTCCAGATAGAGACTCTGTGTGTACATTTTCATTATACCTATCTATGCAATAATTATTTGTCACGCTGCAATATATATTCGGAAACAAGTCCATAATTTAAACGATAATAACAATGTAGCCAAAGTACTAGTGCAGTAAATTACATTAAGCACTAAATACTACCGCACAGTGTGTGTTCTCTCGGATACTTTGTACACCGGCGGGTCAGGTTTCAACCATTTTTAACCCACTGTAAACAATTCACGTTTTTCTCAAACAATACCTCGGGGAGTAATCGTTCGCCACCGGAACACTCACGGTAATTTACTTTCACTGAACAAACTGGCGCCATCCCTAGGGCGTATTAACTTGTCTCTACCATGAACTGTTGCTGTAAATTGTCTAATTTTCTAATTGTACATATACGTACGTTTGCTTCTAAACGTGATAGTGATGTAAATGGTAAAATTTGCACGGATAACTGAGTCTGCGGTGCGTCGTGAGTGAATTTATGCGTAAAGCCCAGACGACGTGTTAAACACTCGTAGTACTTATCGGCATATAGCGGCAATGTTTGAACATCGCAATAAAGAGACAGACATAACAGTGAGGCTACCTAAGATACACCATGAGTATTTTTAGATTATTACCAGGTTTAATAAAGATAACTCACAAACAAGAAAAAATATTTTCATATACATTTATTATATAACCTATACAATGCTGTGGTAGTTCAACCTGGACTCGCTAACCCTACGAAACTTGAAATGCCTTAATATTGAGATGAATCTTCTTAGGCGGATCCTGGGCCTCACGAGTTGGCATTTTCATTCCATGTGTACAATGGAATGACGAAATTCTGACTAGAGTTGGTGATACAATAAGTTTTTATCAAAATATTATCAAAATATTCTAAAGTAAAGTGTTGAACTGATTCTCCATATTATGCGTCACGAGAATTTGATAAAAACAATAATAGAATGTTACATTGAAGGAAAGAGAGGAAGAGGAGGGCAGTATCCAATATATAAAAACAGATTATTGGTGATGCAATTTGTAATTCTTATGAGGAGAGGAAACGTAAAACACAGGTATGAACAGTGTGGAGAACTGCTACACACTAATATGCGGATTACTAAGTAAAGAAGAAGAAGAGATGAACAAAGGGGAATGGAAAAGAAGAGAAATACAGAATTTTCTTGTTAATTTCAACGAGTCAGCAGAGCAAAGGCGTATAAAATTAAAAATATACCAGACAAAGAGAGTGTAAGTGTAGACAATGGACGAAACACAAAAACAGCTTGTTTAGGAATCTTGCGGAGGAGATAGTTTACAAGACTAGTTAGGAGAAAGATGGTAGAATTTTGTCGCCGTAGATGTGAGAGATCTCCTGGTAGCAAAACAATTGAAGTCCTTCTTGACTGTTAAGGGCATTACTGCCTAACTTCCCAATGTAAATGTTTGCCTCGTTTTCTCAGCTATCCATACCTGGAATGATTTCAAATGTTTACCACTTGTCTGCTAACATACACGTATTTTGCAAAGGCAGATTCAGAAATTTTCAGATCTATTTTCTACAATTTAAAGAAAATTTGCATAACTTAAACTTAAAATACTGTAAAAACTTGTCTAATTCATTTTCGAATCAACGTTGTTTACAACATCTTCTCATCGGTGGATGTACTTTTATCACTCTACAGCAGTTTGAAGCAAATTGGTCCAGCCAGTTCTGAAAAAATGGGTCTTTTACACACACAAAATATTGAAGAAATTTCGATTACAAATAAATAACAGGTTATTATAAACTAATATATTTTTCCTCACTATTAATGCATTCCACTCCCATAAGAGGAACATTCGTCATCTTGTTTACATGCTAAGGCTGCTTGTAACTTCATTTTTGACATCTAAATTGTCTAAAATACCACAGTCTTTGTGTTTTCTCTTCAATAAATTCTGTATAATCTCACAGGACGTCTTCAACCTTGCGTTTAGATGCACTACCAACGTTAATATCTACACTTACATGTGTAGAAGTACCAGGTTGACTTTCAGTTGTATCGGATGAACATTATCTTTTCCCTATGTTCTGTATTCGTTTTTAAGACTTTCTTTACGTTTACTTATGAATATTGCAAATATAGTACCTAAAACAACAGAATATAATAACCCATAAACTCACAAAAATAACCCACTACTTCAGACTTTAAATTAAATTTAAGACAAAGAAGCTAGCACTCATAGTCCCTCTTATAATTTCTGAAGTCACATGTAAGAAGACAGTGTTACCAGGTAGTTCAAGGAAAGATAAAATATCTCTGCAAACAAAAATTAAAACACGTAAAAATTTATTCATTTTTATGGTTCCCAAAGTAACAGCTGAAGACAGTAACATACAAAAGTCTCATAAAACATTTCTAGCCATCAGGAGTAAATCAGAAGAAACTGAAATTGAAGCTAAACGTCTACTTATAATTAATAGATGGAAAAACAAACTAATGTTTCAATTTTTTATCAAAAATGATGGTAAGAAGTGTGGTTTAGTGCAAAGTCATCATTTTGTTAATTAGTGCAAAACTGTAATAAGGTGACGAAAGTTATGTGAGTTGGACAAAATTAACTAAAATTATTGTATAAGTTTGGCTTGTTTATTTTGAATTATTGGTTCTGCTTGTTCTAACTGCTTGCTTCAGTTTGTAATTGTGACTTAATTGGATCAGTTATTCTGTTTATACGGAGCAACACGACGATCCACGGGACCGTCGTTACAATATCTACAGTACCGTACTGTATTATTTATACTGTATAAAATAATTGGAAATAATTGTCACTTTTTGTTGTATTTTTTGTATATACTGTGTAAATAAAAATTATAAACCTAGTGCTAATACTTAACAGGCTAACAGCGGACTTGAGCGGATTCGAAGATTAGTGGAAACAGTTGGTTACCAGTAGGACGGAGTTGGCCTACTAGACTATACAAAGAAGTAAAGGGAACGACGATGATGACAGAATGTTCTTCTGATTAAATACATAAGTAGCCTGGATAACTCATAAAATCTTCACACACTATTCTTAATTTTGTTGTATGTATTTAAATAAAATTGGGAATTTTATTCCGGTAAGAGTTAGATTGCATGTTAATTTTTGTAATATTTATACGTAACATCTCTACAATACATTTTAAAAAATCTCAAACTCATCTGCCAACGTACAGATATATTGCACACATTACCGTTTTGAAACGCCACTGGAGGCAAACGCTGGTTTAAAAGACTGACCGCCAACTCATCATCATGGGTCACTGAATATGATTTAATAGTTTCAGCTTTTATTTAATTTAAACTCAATTTTTAACAAATCACTGTGACTGATAAGCTGTCACGGCCACACATTACACTCTGATTTGCAAATAGATAATGGACTGTACATTGAGTGATGTTTGCAGTTAGAGACAAGTCTGATACTTAAACAATATCTGACTGACATTTTCGGTTACTCTGTATGTATTGTTGATGTGTATGACGTCAAACGACAACTGAAACAATTACTTTATTTATAGAGTGCAGTACGTTTTGTCCATGGGTAAAGTTATCCAAGCAAGTCGGGAAATGAAACAAAACGCGGTGACGGATGTGAGTAATATTTTTAGATATTGATTTAATATATAAAGACGAAAACAAATCTGTTCATATTACTTAAACTTTATTCTTAGATTTTATTTTCTATGACATGTCCATTGATTACTAATTATAAGTATAATAACATGGACTCGAAACAATAAGTTTTTTATTGGCAAAAGTGTAAACATTTTTATCTTATAGCCTGAACCAGTTTTCGCTTATTACATACTTCGTCAGAGGTTGCCACTGGGAGCGCTGTCCGTCTTGTTCTTGGTGACACCGCCGTCGTTTGAAAGATCGATGTTGTGTGTGTCCGGTGTGATGTGTTCAAATAGTACGTGTGATCTGAATTGTGTCTGTTCGTTTAGGATGTCGTTTTTATGTGTTTTTGTATGTTTGTATATTTCTAGTTGTTCAGGAGTGTCTAATTTTCGGCCTTTATGCCGTTTATGTTTGTGTATGTTTGGTTTGCTTCAATGATGTGGTTCGCAAAGGTGGTTCGGTGCCTAGGTGTAGTGCCTGTGTGTGTTCAATGTATCTCCATTTAAAGCAACGCCCTGTCTGGCCTATGTAGAATTTGTTACAGTCTGGACAGTTCAGTTTGTAAACACCGGGTAGATCAAATTTGTTTTGTTCTTTGTGTGTGTTTTTCGATAGTGTGTGTTCTGTTTTGTTAGTAGTTTTGCATGCGATTCTGTATCCTAATTTTATATTTGCGGGCTATTTTTCTAGTTTTTACCAATAAAAAACTTAGTGTTCCGAGTCAGTAGTAAATAGTGTTCCGAGTACTTATAATTAGTAAAACTTTATATTTCGGGCTGCTGGGCTGTGGTCAATTGATTATATTAATATTCGCATCTAAACGTTCTGACCACACCTTCGGAGGTCATCTTCAGTAGGTAAAAGTATGAAAGCCGCACTTCACAGTTGAGGAGTAAGCACACAAAGTAAACGATATTGATTGATGATTCGTTGAGCACTTGGTGAAACATATTAATACAAAGCTTTTTAAAAAGTATATAAACACTTGGTACGTTTCACAGTTTATTCAGCTGTTTCAGCTTATTAAGCTATTCTCAAAGAGATCAATGAGCAACTAAACAAGGAATGTAAGGGTGATGAACATGTGTTTAGGGTGTGTATCCGGACATGTGTGCGGGGTGCGTATGACGGATGGGGGGTGGAGAAAGTAGTAAGGAAAGGTCAAGTGTTTGTATAAATTAAGTATAATCAGAAGGCAAAATAACAGCTTTTAACAAAGGGAATACAATAAATTCAGTTTGTTCGTTTGTTAAATTTATCTTATTTCTGATTGCTTTTCTGATTTCTAAAATTTTTAATAAATCCATTTTTTTACCTTTTTGTATGTTGTGGAGTAGTGTTATGTTTCTCGTATCTATGAAGTGATTGTGTAGTAAGCAATGATCTGCAAAACCTGTATTGGCTGCATTAGTTAAAATTGTCTTCTTATGTTCAGAAATGCAACGTTTCAGAGCACGGCCACATTGTCCGATATAAATAGCATCGCATTCTGCACAGTGTGTTTTGTAAACTCCATTTTTCTCGAGTATGTTTGATTTTCCTTTATTGTTTACTGTATGAATCTTTTTTCATTACACACCCTATTTTCACCACCCCTACATTCTTCACAGTAGTTTGTACCTTGATCTCTTTGATAATAGCTATATAAGCAGAAACAGCTCTCACAGGTAAATAAAAAAGTGTAAACTTACCAGGTGTTTGTATATTTTTTAAAAACCTTTGTACACAAAAAGTAAACATACAATCCAAAACACACAAAGTACAAATAAGTACACATGGGTTGCAAGAGAAGGCAGAAGTACAGTAGACTACTTTCGGAATAATGCAAAGTTCTATAACCTATTTAAAAATGTTCGGGTGTGCAGGGGGATACGATAGAGTTAGTGACCACTTTATGCTGTTTGGTTCCCTGAGGTTGTTGAAGAGACGGGTCGTGTGTAGAGAGAGAGAGAGAGAGAGAAAGAACTGCAACGGAGGATGAAATGTCGTAGAAAACTTATTTATTACACGATTTTTTTGCGTTGTGTGTACAAACAGTGGTTTATGGAATAAACGGTCGGATGGAAAATGAATGGCAGAGCATCAAGGTTATATTAAAAGGAACAGCGCTGGAAGACCAGAAAGAGAAAACGCAAAAATATTATAATGTGCAGTGAGTATGTAAAGAAGAAAAAAATTGGGCCCAAGACATTACTTAGCCACTGGAAAATTTAAGATAATCAGAGGTTCCGTAGGGTATCTAATATAATGAGGAGTAAGACTATAAGGGCTCAACAAGAGAGCTGGGATAGATAGTGTAGTGCCCAGACTTCCCAAGCATGAATCCCAAACTTGTATTTATATATTTTTTGTTTTTACCTTCTAAAAGCTGAGGCACACGTGTTTTCTAATGTGCAAATTGTTCGGTATTTTTCCACTTCAATCACTGCCAGTTCTAATACGACAACTATCCAACCGGATACACGTGTGTACATCTCGCGGTTAATTATCCTATCTGTTATTGTCAGTAAAACCAGAACCACAACGCTTCATGTTTTGGACAAGCGTTAACGCTTCTAGCTGACCATCGCCCATCAATATCTACTTTTTGTTACGTCAATTACGAAATTATCCATAAACCAATCCAATGGAGCACGTGGAGACCTCCGGCCTCAGATTCCCATAAATACACAAGTTCTGCCAGCAAACATCACTATTCGATCACACACAACAGTCGCGACACTTGACCAGTGCGCTCGTCCACTTGACGGTTCATTCAGCCACACTACCTGTCTACCATGGGCTATTTCCTGGACTTCAACTTTGGTGAGTGACTTGTTTGCAGACCTATAAATAATGTAAAATTTCAAAGTTATTAAATGAACTTAGAGTTTTCTTTATACCATGAACAGAGTCAATACTTGGTTGTTTATCAACTTGATAGGTTAATCGATCAACTACACTGGCAAATCATACATTTGTGAAGGAAGTAAAATATATTTGCTTAAAGTATGGTTGTTTAGTTAACACTGAATTCAAGTTATTGTACGAGATTTGTTCAAGTATATTGATAACAAAAATAAACATGAGTACAGAGGAATCTAATCAAAATTAATTGAACACCTAGTACCACACCTGCTCACTATCCCGACAATATACTTTGGATTTTGAAAATTATATGCTTAGGCGACAGATTATGGCATACGAAGTGATGAGACAAGTGATACAATAGAGATGTGGTTGGTTTTATAGACAATCAGTAAGGAGGACTTTCTACATTATTTTAGGAATCTATGGTCGGAAGAACTGAGAGAAATACGGAGAGTATGCAGAGATTATCTTCTATCCTATAAAATACAGTGAATTGCAGGGAGCGCTGCAATTGGTGATAAACAAGAAGGCTTGCGGGGTAGTGACGGATTGCAGAGGTGATCAAGTATGCTTCGGTTAATTTCAAACATTTTGCAGTTTCTAAACTCATGCTGGAAATATAGAAGTAATATAGTTTCTCAACTTCTTCTCAGGAGAATTTTTCAGCCTGAAGGTAGAAGAAGTCTGGGACGACTGATAAAAAGATGGAGCGATCAGTTGTAAACAGCGGACGACGTAATAGGCTTCGAGCCTATAGCGAAGAAGAAGAAGAAGAAGAAGAAGAAGAAGAAGAAGAAGAAGAAGAAGAAGAAGAAGAAGAAGAAGAAGGAGAAGAAGAAGGAAGTGTTAAGAAGAAATAAAGAAATAACTACAAAAGAATACGAATATGTAAATTCAAGTATGGTCAAAAAATCCTTTTTTAAACGTCGAAAAGCATAAATAAAATGTTAATTGTGAAAACAAATTGTTTTTATATCACTGATATATAAATTAATGTAAACGTTACCTTCCTGAATCAGGAAATTATTTATGGTAACAATTAGCGAATGTCTGACCACAACGTTAAATTAATTCTTGTGATACAAGCATGAGGTACAGTTGACTATGGCGGGGCACGGATTAGTTCAAATTAATAAGGTCAGTGCACAGAGCAGAGGTCTAACGATAAGCGGGATTGTGCAAGTCTGTGGTTGTATTGCGCGTCCTGCAGATGAGGGCAATTTCTGTCACGTCGGCTTTGAGAGGGATGAAATTTTCCAAACCGTAATCGGACTCTATTTGACATTGTATTAAAGAGGTGTTGTGATTCACAGCCATTTTGTAATTTTTCTAATGTGTGTTAGTAAAACTAATTTTCCTGAAACAAATCTACACTGTTTAACTAATGGTAGTAAAATAATATAATAAATAACTATTAAATAGTATTTAAGTATTTAACTGTTTAACTCTTTAACTGAATTGCAAGTGAGGCGGCGGTCATGACAAAAAAGCAAAGCGGCAAGGTTCAGAGTGCTAAACGCAGTTTCTTCGAAATACTTTAAATTATACATTGTAAGATAGAATAAGGAATAAATATATCAGAGCAGAACTCGAAGTAAACGACATAAATGAAATTAATTAAATTTACAGAAGGCAATAGAGGGATCATTTGCAAATGGATGAGAGAGGATCGACTGCCAAAAGCAGGTATTGAACTATAAAGCTATTGATAGAAGAGACGTAGGTCGTCCGAGGATGAGATGGGTGCCAAAACAGGTTTATATAACCTAATGCTTGAAGAAAAGAAGAAGAAATAGTCAACATTACTATGTATAAATATGATTCTTAATGTATAAATATGAACCTTACAATATTTGAGTATCAGGTTTAGTAATATTATCACCCGAAAAAAATCTGAGCAATGACGTTATTAAAAATTCAAGGACAGGCAAAGGCGTTAGTATACCCCTACTTGATCTGTTACTAAACTCCTGAAGCGTAAGTAAAAAAGCAACAGGAATCTCCTATCAGCGAGAATAGTCAATACTTCTGATGGAAACTCAAAGATGAGTTGTAACGAAGAACGACCTAACAGGCTCGTTGCCTTATACTTGCAAAGAAGAAAACGAAGAAAAAGTAGTAAAATTGGGTGCATAAGGTTTCTTTGTAATTAATTTCATTGGTATTGATGAAAACGTACACCTTTTTCTTCATCACCATCATCTTCAAGGATTAAACTAAGGATGCCTTGTTCCAGTCTCAAACAGGCAAAGATCAGAGCTGGTCACTCTAGCGCTTCCTCGGACGTCCCACACCCCTCCGTCTCGTCGGCTTATAGTTCCTCCATAGTTGTTTGGGAATGCGGCAGTCATCCATTCGCCAAAGATGCTGCTACCAATTCAGCCGATACTGGCAATCCCGTAGAGTATACTCATAATATTCAGTCCTACCTTATATCCGTGTTTCTTTTATCATCATGAAGAGTATACCCTGCCACGTGCCTGAGAAATTTCATTTCAGCCTCTTGGATGCAAGTGGTCTGACCTTTTGTTAAAATCCAATTCTCAGACCCATAAAGAAGTGTGGGAAGGGCCATCACCTTGTAGTATTTTAAGCTTGTTTCTTTACTTGCTTACTTAAAGGTACGCTTAATGATCCCGCACATAAGGTTGAACTTATGCAACTTATTCACCACGTCGTTGTTTGTATTATAAGACACACTGTGGCCCAGGTATTTAAAATTGCTTACTTGTTCCAGGACAGTACCATCTACAATAGCTTTTGCCCATACAGGATCAGTTCGACGAAAAGCCATCACCTTGGCCTTAGGTGTAGATATTTATAATCCAGCGTCTTAGTTGATTCTATTTAACAAATGTTTACCCATCTGCAACCTGTTTTCACAGTCCGACAGATAGCCTGATCGTCCGCAAACAATAAAGTGTCAATTGTAGAGCAACCAATTATAAAATTCTCTTGAAAGCACATCTGCTAGTTTTTTATTACATCGTCAACATACTGTATAAATTAAAAAGAGAAGGTGATAATGCACACCCTTGTCGTACTCCACAATTGATCAGACCAACTCTAGGAGTTGTTCTTGGTTTCCCTGCTTCAATTTACGAAGGTATTCTCCACATAACGACTCTGTATAGCTCTAATTAGATGTTGTGGGATTCCTTTCATGACCTGCCTTGCCTTTCCTTTTATTTTGGTAAAATACGTGAACGTCGGTTTAGTGTGACTTTTTTCAATTTACTATTAAATGGTAACCAAAAGAATAAATTCCAAACTAATTAATTGAGTGCGATTATATAAAAATATATATTATTTTGCTAAATACAAAATAGCTGCTTAAATTATAACTTTAATTTAACCAGTGTTATACTGTAGTATTGTAGTATATAGTAGGACAATTGCGAGTGGTCGGTTTACTACTGAGTGTAAGTGTTACCAAAACACAAATTAAATTTTTGCGGTTGACAGCAACAAGGAATGTGGAACACGGGGTTCAGAGCGAACAACGCCCCGCCCCGCTAACAACAGTTCTAGCCCTCAGTCAAAACCAACCAACGTGACAGAAATTACCCCCCCTCCCCAATATAGGACACATCTACATGACCACAAACTTGTATAAAGTAATCACACATCATCAGATGTCGGGAAATGACGTGTGCACAGTATATATTACAGGCTATTATAGTTTTATCGTCAAAACCATTTAAAAAATACCACAAATTGTTAAGAAGGCGGTGGAATTTAATTGTTTCATACTTTTTCTTTTTCTATGGCATTACAGTTTGAAGTCGAACCTTAGCCTCCATTTCTCCCTGTCCTTGGCGATCGATGTCCATCGTTTTATTTTAAGTAATGTATCAGCATCCCTCGCTACTGCGTCAATCCAGCGATGCTTGGGTCTTCCGACAGGCCTTCTACCCTCGATTTGACGAAAGAAAAACCTTCCTAGATATTCGTTTGCCTTCCATCCTAGTGATGTGTCCTGCCCATTGCAACCTATGTAGTCAGATGGTGGTGGCCAGATCATTGTCTTTATACAGCTTGTATAGCTCCTCATGGTGACGCATTCTCCATATCCCATTGACTTGGATAGGTCCCCATATATTCTCCTCAAAATTCTTCTTTCAAAATTTTGACTGTGTTAGCGGCTTGTTTGTTCAGAGTCCAAGTTTGTCTGCCATATGTTATCACCGGTCTAATTATAACTTTATATAATGTGACCTTGTACTGATGGTGGGTATTCCTTGCATGATTATAGATGCAATGAAGCATACTTTCCTATTTGCGACCTGTATCCTTTTCCTTATTCATTTATTTCATCATTATCTTCTGCCATCCAACATCCCTAATATTTAAACTAATTAACTATTGTTTCATACATAGACTGTTATCAGTACCTCTCACACTATAAAATACATAGCTTTGGCTAATGGTTACAACAGCTCATTAGTTGATGACCTTCTCAAAAACATAAAAATAAGAGTTTAAAACCCCAATTAGGACAATACGTAACACCAACGTTAGTTACAACCGCTTATACTGACATAATGCCTAAACGTTTAACCTCCACGTTAAATAAAATTAACATCACGGCAATTTTCAAGACAAATAACAGTATACTGAATATACTCCGCCATAATAATAGTATCACACTATTAGAGAAGAAAACAGACGTATATAAATTGTCGTGTGATAATTGCGATTGTTTTTTATATTGGCCAAACTGGGAGGGATTTCCTAAAGAGATGTAACGGACACGCATCAAAACAAAATTTAAAAAACCAGACTTTACTTGATAACATAAAATCTATTTATGCCCGAAATTTAATTTCAAGCAATCATACTTATACAGACTTTACATCAAATTCAAAACCCTTTCACATTTGCAATAAAGGCCAGTACATGAACGCTTTAGAAGGGTTCGAAATTTACAAAGCATACAATAACATACACAGTCGGGATTTCATATTAAATGATCATTTGAACTTTAAATCGAACCCGCTATACGATGCAGCCTTGAACTTGCACAAACATACATAGACAACTACATAAGGTCGGCCTTCGCAACATAAGGCATGGGTGCGCACCCATACTGACATGTGTAAGTACAAAGTAATATGATTTTAACATTTAACGACCTCAACTGAGTGAATTAATCTAAAGACGGAACATATGTTCCGAAGCGCGTCTTTTTAAATAAAAAACGAAGTTACACGACGGATATAAGGTAATTTATTAGTTTGTAAATAAATAAGTGACTTGGATATCAATAACAATATGTATGTCGAATATTAAGTGGCGTAATCATTGCCTTCCCATTGTGTTATGGTGTGGTCTTGTAGATCAGCGATTGAAACAAAACACTCGTATCGCTGTCGACACCTTCTTCATTTACCATTAAACACAAACATTTGACACACAAAAAATACAATTTCGATCCAGAACGTTGATACCGAATATTCCACACAACGGTAATTTGCACAAACCAAAAGACCCCACACAAATGTGGTATCAAACACGCACACTAACTCTGCTACTTAACAAACTGAACTCCGACTCGAAACTGACTCTCTTATCTTTTAATGGTCAATGACATACAGATGGTGATGACATAATTCACGAACATGCGTTACAGACTAGAATAGTCTAGGCCGTTCGAGGCGTCGGTCCTAATTTGATGATGAGTTGGGTCTTAGAACAGGTTTAACATGCTAGTCTTTTAGAAGATTATATTTTTTTAAGTGCTGAAAATTCACAAGAGAGATATTGGATTGGGAATGGAGCTCGTGGAGTTCACGGGGAGTAGTTTAGGTTGTCCTTTGAGTCAAGGAGGAATGGGACGGCATTATTGCATTTATTCAGTGAGAAAAGAAAAGGCAGGTCCAACTTGCACCCAAAGGTCAGTAGAATATAAGGGACATACAGAAGGAGCCTGATATGGGCGCAACAGACTCCGATCTGAATTAACACGCTAGTAAGGATATCAGTGCCTGAATTAGAGTGCTTTTTGATGGATGTGAATCCCACATACCAGGAACTGACTGTTCCTCTGACGGTGCATAAAGCATTTTCCTCTCTTTCTTAAAAAATATCATCATCATCATCATCATCATCATCATCATAATCATCATCACCATTACAATTTGAAGCACCAGGTGTGTTCAGAAAGAAGATGGAACTTTTTGAACAACACACAAAACAGCCCAAACCACGCGCTCCAACATTGAGCTTGCCTAGCGACAGTTTTTGACAATAAACTGCCATTATTCTCTTCCGCTATAAGCATTATTCTTTGAGCTGTATCGCATTGCGCATGTACGTGCAAACACCGTCCGGCGGATTTATAATGAAGTGAGAATGAAGATTTTAACACAACTTATGTGTACAGAATTTTTCTGTTAACATCGTGAAATCTTTACAGAGACATTTCCGTTGCAATATAACGTTGTCATTAGTCCACTTGCATTTGTACGCATTTGCTGACCGATTTAAAATTGGTCTCCTTCTGATCGACAGTCAACAAACACAGCACGCAGTTTTTCAGTAATAAATTGCAATCAAGTTTTTCTTTAAAAAATAATTTACAAACTTATGTTGATACCAGGTCTCTCAGGATGTTTCAGCAGCTAAACGATGATTTAAAAATACCACATCCCGAGGTTTCTTGAGTTGATCTTTGACGTCGCATTTATATCACCAACCAATGACTTGCCGTCTTTAAAAATTCTTAAAATAATCATTCGGCTCGTGCAGGCCTCTCCCCCTATACTTGACCGAGCAACCAAAATGTTTCCGGAAAATTTCAACCTAGTTTTGCTGCAAAGTTACATACGCACACGTCGTTCTTCGGGGTCAATCTTAGTGACGTTCTCACTAACCCGTCGGACAGCGTGTGCACGTCGTCACGTAGTCTGATACAGCTCACAGGCAAATGCTTATAGCGAAACAGAATAAATTACAGTTTGTTGTCAAAAACTGTCGCTAGAGGTGCTCAATGTCGCAGCGCCTTGTTTCGGTTGGTTGGTGTGTTGTCCAAAATGTTCGGTCTTTCTTTGAACACACCTCGTACAGGCAAAATACAGTATTGACATTCACCCTATCTGTAGTAACAATACGTGTTCTGCCTCTACACCAGTTATGACATTTATAATGATTTTGTCAAAATGATGATACAAATACTGAAATTGTGTTTAGTCAATAAACGAATCAATCACCGGAATCAATTTTAACATTGGAATTTACAATAAAACATATTTACATCAAGTGACTTATAGCCTACCTGTAATAAAAGTACACAGCATAATTATATTTATCGTTCAAAAATTAAAAACTGATTGTTTGCTTGTGAATAATGGTAGGGAAAAATAATCTACCATGACCAATTAGTTTCGGCTGTGCATGAGTTATAGGCGGGGACAGTTCTGCGGTGGTTCATAAAACAAATTTGGTAACAAATGGCCACTGTGTGTGTAATTCATTGCTGGCTGTTTATCAGCCACAGTTTACAGAAAATACTGACATTCAGGGTGAGAAACATATTTTACAAATAAATTTCCTACGTGTTTTATCGCTGAACACACACATTTGCCTTGAATAGAAACTAAAATTTAATTTAAAAATTATCAGCAAGCTTACTTAAAAAACACAATAGAATATTAGGGTTTTTTAAAAATAAATATATTTTCTTCACATTAAAATTATTGTGTTTAAACAATTTTTATACTTTAGTATATTTATAAAATTAAATGTTTTATAAAAAGATCTTCAGTCAAATGTTTTTATAAAATGGGTTTTCATGTTGTATGGTTATATTACCTGTAGAAACATCATTATGTATGACAAAGATATGAGTGTCTTTATATATCTTTATAGTAAAATATCGCATTAAAAAAAAAAAAACAATTATATTCACAATCTTGTAAGGAAATGGAAACATCTAGTAAATTCTGGTATTAAGTTATCACGAGACAGATATTTGAATATGCTGCTGTTTGCTGATGACTGTCTGTACTTCAAAATATAGAATCTAATTTGCAAAAATCTGTTTTTAACTTCATCAGATTTGCAAACAATATAATACAAAAATCTCTACTATAAAAAAAAAACATAATGGCATTTCGAGACAAGGAACCAGTAAGGACAAACATAATGACTAGTAATCAAATTGTAGAACAGGTGAGCCACTTTAATTATTTGGAAAACTGTATTGGCTATGATGGGTATTATGATATTGATTTTAAGTTAGATAAGTTCCAAACGATCTGTAGGACAATCAACCGTACTTTTAAAATCATGCTACGTCGAGATACAAAATTAAAATTCTACAAAGTTATGGCAGTTCCTGTACTGCCATATGCGTGTGAGTTATGGACAACAACCAAGAAACAAGACAGCAAAATACAAGCCTCGGATATGATGTTCTTAAGAGGAGTTAAAACGTGTTTTAAACTTGACCGTATAAGGAATGACACTCTAAGAGAAGAGTTACAAAATGTTTAACATCAGTGAAAAATTAAAACATTACAAATAACGCTGGAAAGAACAGATAGAAAGAATGTCAGATTCCAAACTACCTAAACAAGTATGGAAATACAAACTTAGAGGACATAGGTCTGTGCGTAGACCCAGGAAGAGATGGCTGGTGGATGTTTGAATTCGAAACCGGCAGCACCTTGCCTATGTCATTTAAATGATGATGATGATGATGAAAAAATATGATCATGATGAAAAGGTTATGAGTCCAAGACTGATTTCTTTGTACACCATACATCACAGCTGGCTGGACGTATGATCGATATACTGTACAATAACTTCAAGCAATGACATTAAACTTTAGTAGCCAACTGCTTACAATTCAAATAACTATTGAATCATTGGGAAAAATGTGGAAATATTACAGAAAGTAGATTTTGTGGTTTCACAGTGTTATACGTGCTAACGTGAGAAACGTGTAAGCCGGGTGTTGTGGACACATTTGATTATATCAGTGAATTGAAGAGAAATATCTTCAAGCTACTCAAGCCGCTCGCGTCAATGGTACCAAATCCACACGAGAGGCAATGCCAATAAATTAAGTGGTATCAAGTAATTGGAACATTACATTCTATAAGAGGACGGATAATTTTATGAAGACATTTTTAACTGGCCGTAGTTGTTGAACAAGGAAATTCTGATTATAAATAAAAATTTTTGAAATTTTATTGTAATATATACCTTTTATTATTATTAATATTATTAATTTTCTGCATTAAAACTGCCTGATCACTTAATGAACCACTATTCCAAACCTTTACAAGCCGTTTTTAAATGTAGGATGAAGAGATCTTATTAAATAAGATGAAAAGTCCAAAAATTTCAAAAATATTTCGAAATCATATTTTTATTTGTGTTGTTGGTACATAAACAAACGAGGTGTCGACATTGATACGAGTGTTTTATTTAAATCGCTGATCTACAAGACTACATTATCTTAGAAAACATTTCGAAAGTGGTTCACGATTTCCAAATTATGTTAACAGACATCAATATTGTCAAACTGTAAAACATACATAGTTGATATTATACGGGGTGCCAATATGGCAAACATAATCCAAGTGTTGTTGTCACATTTGATTAGGCCTATATCAGTGAATTGAACAAAGATGCCTTGAAGGTATTCAAGCCGCTTGCGTCAGTGGTACAAAATGCCTTGAAGGTATTCAAGCCGCTTGCGTCAGTGGTACAAAATGCCTTGAAGGTATTCAAGCCGCTTGCGCCAGTGGTACAAAATGCCTTGAAGGTATTCAAGCCGCTTGCGTCAGTGGTACAAAATGCCTTGAAGGTATTCAAGCCGCTTGCGCCAGTGGTACAAAATGCCTTGAAGGTATTCAAGCCGCTTGCGCCAGTGGTACAAAATGCCTTGAAGGTATTCAAGCCGCTTGCGTCAGTGGTACAAAATGCACACGAGACTGTGTTGCCAATATCAATAAATTATGTGACATCAACGTGCAACAATACATTCCATAACAGGACGAAGAATTTTATTGAGAAATTTTTAACTAGCTATCTGTTGACGTAGTTGTTACACAAGGAAATTCTGATTCGGAAAACAGTTTTTTACTTTATCCTCATGTGTCTCTATTATTATTATTATTTTTATCGGCCATCTCAGGACCACACGCCTATTTCAATTCTTTATTCCTCGTTCTTTTCATTTTCTCCAATATTCTTTCATCGTTTCACTGTCTCTTCTTCCTGTCTTCAGTCCACTTTGAACCTGCGTTTTTCTTTCTCCTACCCTGGACTCCTTCCATTTTTAACACTTTTGCCCAAAAAACTTCTCTTTCAGAGTTGCTTCTTCTGATGTATATTATTTTTTTCTAAATCCTTTTGGACTTCTTTAATCCAGCTTGATGTTGACTTCTTCCCCCACAGATACTTGAAGATTTGGTTTGTCAACCTATTGTCGTCCATTCTACATAAATGTCAAAAAAATAATAGTCTTCTTTTTCTCATTGTTTCTGTTATATTATTATTATTATTATTATTATTATTATTATTATGTCCTCAAATATGTAGTGACCGTCAATCAATGAATTTTTTAGTGGATGGTTAGTGAGGATCGGTCAAAAATAACACAAATTTTAACTATTTTGCGTCGACGTTTCGACAATGTTTATTGTCATCTTCAGGACCTGTGTATGAAATACAAAAGAATTGTGTTTGACATTTCTTTTGTTTTTCATACACAGCTCCTGAAGATGACAATAAACATTGTCGAAACGTCGACGCAAAATAGTTAACATTTGTGTTATTTTTGACCGATCCTCACTAACCATCCACTAAAAAATTATTATTATCATTATTATTGATTATCTAAATCTATTCCCATGTTTATACATAAAATATTTTATGATCATAATATTTCGGAGGTGGTCCACAATTTTTAAGAGATGTTAACAGACATTAATATTATTAAATTATAAAACATACATAGGTGTTATCACTAAATCTGTCCTGGTTTCCGAGGCTACTGTAGGAATTGTGAGTTGTTGATTGAGACCACCGTACAGGGCAACCTACCCTATGCAGGCTAGATTTTTATCGTCCTTCTCTGGTCTAGATCCGTCGTGTTCTGTTATGGAACCACCTCGAAAATGGTGTGGCTCTTCACCACCCACGACGGTCTTGAGTAGGTAGAGGCTCTGGTCTAAACGACTCTATATTCTGCATATCCTACTCCTGGATGTAAAAACATCTTAAGGTTACCTAAAGTTGCAAACATCGTAAACATTTTAAGTTTGTAAAGAATATAAAAGAAAATGGGTTAACACATCATTGAGAATAGAATAAAGTAGAATATCGAAGACTGCGAAAAATTACAACCTTAGAAGCAGAAGAAAAGTTGGTAATTGTTAGACCTAAGAAAAGTTAGACTGTGGAACAGGAACAGGCCGCTAAAGCCTAAAACCGTTAAGAAGATGATGATGAAATAGTTGCTATTATGTGTTTATGAATGTTGAAACGTATTTTGAAGACAATTATTTAGGTGAGGTAGGCCTGCCGCTGTGTAGGCGTTGTCACTTTGAGAAACGACACCAGCAACTGTCGATCCCCTCGCTTTGTAATTAATAGATTAGTCAGGGGACGGCGATGTGGCCGTGGCGATGACATTGATTTAATTAATGTTCAGAAGCCAGATTACAATAGGCCGACCAACGCTACACTACAACATCTCCTCCAACCATTGCGTTGTTGTTCACTTTCCAGGATTCTAAACATGCGGGATTTGTGTAACACAGAAATTGTGTTACGTGTGTTTTATAACCCGCCTGTACGCACTTTTGTACATAAGTATATATAGAGAAAGTCCTGGCAACGAAAATGATTACGGTATTTCAGTACTTTTAATATTTTGTATAGAAATTCAACTTGACTTGCTAGAGCGTCTTAACGGGGTTTTACTGTATTCCTTTACTTTCAATAAAGAGTAAAGGTTAATGAACATTACTTTCTGCTCTTTTTTGTAAACACTGTAGATTTTCCACGGAATTAAGTTATCAGCGGCTATCGTGCCACACAATATTTCGAATAATCTGAACTATATATTAGACCAAGAGCTGGCGACAAAAATGGTTACAGTATTTCAGCATGCTTGATACTTTGTACAGAAATTCAACTTGACTTGCTAGAAACGGAGTGGGGAGACTGGCGACTCTCAAGGCCAGTTCCCTTGCCACCCTCAAGGCCTCAAAGGCTTAAAAAATTAATGAATAAAACGTTATTGCATTATGTCTGGCTTTTGGATATTATTCAATTCGACAAAATAATAAATTACAAAATACAATTTTCAGACACTTCTTGGTTTCAAGTTGCTGACAGACGATTTTAAATCTTCAAATAAATTCCGTATATCTGTGTTTCTTCTATGATCATGGAGAGTATACCCTGCAAAGTGCCTGAGAAATCTAATTTCAGCCGCTTGGATTCGACTGGCCTGGTCTTTCGTTGAAGTCCAATTCTCAGATTCATAAAGGATTGTGGACTTTCAGTCGGGTTCCTTTACTTGCTGACTTAAAAGTTCGCTTGACGGTCCCGCACATAAGGTTGAACTTACGCAACGTATTCACAACGTCGTTGCTGGCATTATAAGACACACCGTAGCCCAGGTATTCAAAATTGCTGACTTGTTCCAGGAGTCATCTATAACAATTTTTGCCAGTATCTGATCAGTTCCACGAAAAGCCGTCACCTTGATCTTAAGTGTAGATGTTTGGAATCCAGAGTCTTTCCATATTCGATTTAACAAATCTATACCCATCTACAACCTGTTTTCCGAGTCCGACAAAATAGTCTGATCGCCCTGCAACCTGTTTTCCGAGCCCGACAGAATAGCCTGATCGTCCACAAACAACAAAGTGTCACTTGTTGTGTGACCAATCATGCAATGCTCTGGAAGACGTATCTGCCAGTTTTGTATGCCATCGTCAATATTTAAATTAAAAAGAGAAGGTGATATAGGACACCCTTGTCGTATTCTACAATTTATCAGGCCAACTGTAGCAGATGTTCTCGGTTGAGAAATGTATTGAGAAAACTAAATGTTCCCGCAGTCTCAGTAAAGTACATATGCGCGGATGACTCATGGTATCTAACTGCCGAGCGACAAACAATACTGTACCTGTCGGTGAGCGGTGGAGAATGGCTGGAGGATCGTTCAAGAAGGAACCGGCAACACTTTGCCTATTTTATGATGTGAAGATGATGATGATGATTATGAAGATGATGGTGATGATGATGACGTTTACTTAGTATCTCTAGTGTAGTCGAAACGTTGTTTAAAAATTTTTAAATTTATTATTTAATATTTTCCAGCTGTATAATGTTTCCACATTTTCCGGAACCAAAGATTGCAGAAGTGATTGAATTCTTATTTTCCATTGCTGCTTGTCCATCCAAAGATTTTTTTCAATTTATCGTTCCCTCAATATAGTCCTCATTTTTTCTATCCAGGTGATAGGTGGTCTTCGTTTTTTTCTTCTTCCTTGTGCGGTCCACCACAGAACTCTCCTTGGCAATCTTTCCTGTGCCATTCTTTTTGTGTGTCCATATCATTGTAATTTTTTTGTTTGGATAAAATCGAAAATTAAAATTTTCACATTCATTCTGTACTAAATGACTTCATTTATAATTCTGTAACGTCTGGATACTCTTGCCGAACGCCTCCAAAAGTCCATCTCTGCTGTCATTAATTTTGTTCTTATCTGTATATTAGTAGTCCAAACTTCTGATCCGTAAGTCATGATACTTCTAACAATGGTTTTCAATATTTTGCTATAATTTTCTAATCCAACAGGATTCCATTTAATGTAAATATTCCATCTTTCCAAATTTAATTCTGGATTGAAATTCTTTGTCTTTCTTCTCACTGGGCGTAATTTTTGCCCCTAAATACTTGTATTCTTCTATATATGAAATCTTCCCCATGTGTTCCTCTAATATCAAGTGTGGATGAAAGTCATCTATTTCCATGTACAAATTTCCAAGTTAAACACTAATGCTGCACCACTGTTTAGATTATGGTGTTGCCAGATTAGTTTATCCGCTAGTCAATATTTGAGTACTTGCGCATGCGTGGGTACACATTAGCCGTGCGCCTGTGTATGTAGGCAACACGGTGTAACCGCTGTGTTTGCGGTAAGCCTACATTAATTGAAGTTGGGTGTTCAGTTTGCTAAGAACCACCGCCGCAGGCTAGGCGCCTTCAAACATTAATCTAACCTCAGGGCAAAGCCTCCAACTGACGCTAGTCCTCCTCTATAACTGCAGCAGTATTAACTAACGGCGAATACAACATAACACATTTTGCACGTGAATTATCGTTTCACAATTTAACGTAAAAGTCGGCCCATTACGTAAATTATGGAACTTTATTTCCATATAATTTGGTTGTGCTGAGTTAATAAACTATGTTGGAACATAATTGCATTCACGAATACTCCATTTTCTAAATAACATTTGGATGGAAAACAAAATTTCGAAAGAATGGGCAAAAGTGATTTCGTACATACAAAAAAAAGAAGACAAAACAGATGCAAATAATTACAGAGGAATAAGCTTGTTGAACTGAACGTACAAAATATATACAAGAATTCTCAAGAAAAGTGAGGATGTGTTACAAAGAGCTACATATGTTTCAAGTACAAGAAGTGGAAAGAGAGTAATCCCTGACAATGTCAGTAAGAAAGACCAAAACCATGGGCTTTAAAGGTAAATATCCAGTCAGAACTAAGATAGTTATAAACAACAGCACTTTAGAACAAGTGAGCAGTTTCAAATATCTCAGCTGTGCAGTAAGCTGTGAAAATTAATATGATACAAAAGAGAAGATAAATAAATTTAATAATATTTGTAGTACGATTCATAGAAATCTTAGAAATAAAACAAAACACAGCACAATGAGACAATATTGCAATACCCACGTTGATTTATGCAGGTAATGCGTGGGTCATGACAAAGAAGGAAAGCGGCAGGATTCAGAGTGCTGAATTGCAGTTTCTTCGAAATACATTGAATTATACATTACAAGATAGAATAAAGAATGAGGCTATCATAGCAGAACTAGAAGTGAAGGATACAAATGAAATTATTTTAATTTACAGAAGAAAATGGTGGGATCATCTGCGAAGGATGACAGAGGATCAATTGCTGAAAGCGGCACTGAACTATAAAGCCATTGGTAGAAGTGACGTGGGTCGTCTGAGGATGAGATGGGTGCCGGAACATGTTCATATAACGTAAGCCTTGAAGAGGTGAAGAAGAAGAAAGTAATTTGGTTGACATTCGTCAGCCTTTCTTTACGTTCCTCTTTCGTACAGCGTCTGGGCTAGGGTGAGCTAAAGAAATCAATCCAGTGGGGCAAGACTTGTATTTTATGTAAACTCCTGTTAATTTCAAATCTATCTTTCAATTTATTCATTGTTTATGAACTGTTAAAATTGACGTGTCATGCGTGTTTTGAAAAACGGGCAAAATCAAACATCGTGGTCTGATTCTTTGTAAAAAACTGTTTAGGGCCAACGGAAATTCAAAAGAAAATTGTAAATGTGTCAGGAAATGCTGCGACTTCAAAACCAACGGTTTGTAAGTAGACACTTGAGTTTAAACGTAGTCGTACGAGCATTGAAAACGTGGTCGCACTGGACGCCCAAAAAATGGAACAACTCCAGATGCGGCAGCCATCTTGCACAACGCTTTTTCGCACAAAGTTCTTGAGTTAAAGTACAATGCACACGCTGATATGAGATGCCTATGATTCAGCGACGTTATCCATTCCTCAATCTGCGGTCTTCCAACACCCTATAAAATTTTTTCAATACTGCCATTTTTGTTGCACTTTTTGAACGTCCACTGCTGGGATAGATTTCAGTGCTTGTACGACCACGATTAAACCTGAGTGTGCCCCACATACCATTGTTTCGGAAGGCGCAGAATCTCGTAATACATGTACAACTTTGTTTTAATTTTTCATTGACGCTAAAACGTTTTTGACAATGAATTTCATCACAACACGATGTTCGATTTTGTGCATTTTAAAAACACCGTGACAGGGAAATTTAAAACAGCTGGAAAAAGTAAACAAATTGACAGACATATCTTGAAATTAACAGGTGTTTACGCGGAATATACGTTTTCCAGCACACGAAAGATTTTAGTTCCACCACAGAGCTCTAGATGTCGCTCCGCGAACTTTTCAACTGACCCTCGCATAACAGTAGTAATACGTAATATTTTTATTCATAAACCTGAAAAGTAAGAAAAAATGCTTCCACATCAATCCAGATCATCCTTCAAAAACTACCCACGGGCTTCCACGCTAGTTGCCATACAATCATTCCGAGATATACACGGTCTTTTCTTCTTCTTACTGTCAGGTGGTGTCGACTTCAATGTCCACTTCGGCCAACGTTCTTCAACCTTCACAGTCTCACCACACAACCAGACCACTTAAACAGATTTTGGTTTGAATACAACTAACTGTCGCCTTCGAGTCAGTGTTCCGATCTCCTCATTACGTATTATATATTTGTATAACGTTGTATATTGTTACGACGGTCTCACTGATCGTCGTATGCTACAGTGGGAAACGAAATACAAAACACCAATAATGTCACTAAAAACCAGCTTTAATTATCACAATAAACAGTATCTAATCAACAAGTTATTCAACAGTATTATTCTCGTACAACAATTTAAATTAATCTGTCCAAACAAATAATATTGTCAACTATAAAGAATACCGCACTATAATTACTTTTTACTAATACAAAACTTGAAACGCACTGTGTAAATCGCCCGACAATAACTTGAACCTCACTTGAATAAATCGCCACTTAAACTGAAATTTACCGTACCTGAATGCTTATATTTTTATAACCGGCTGAGATTCCAGAATAATCCATAAAACGCGTGAACAACGCTACTAGAAAACACTAGAGCCTAATTGCTTGCGGACTTGAACACAGTGCGCGCGGACCGGTGAAATCTGGAACAGCCTCGGCTGAGGACGCGTGACAAGTGTCACGTAATTGTCCTTCGTCTCAAAGTACCAGCAAAGTCACTGAAACCTCCTCCCTACCTGGAGGAGCAAGGATTCCTCTGTTTTAGCTACGACATGTTTTAGCAAAGATCTTGGTCCGCAACGGTCTTGGTAAACACAGCCGCTGTTGCCGCTTGAGGCAGCCGGAGAAGTCTGCAGTGGCCTAGCAGGCGCCCTCCAATGCTGATCATCGCGTTCTCTTTTAGGAGACCAAGATCTTGTCCTCGGAGAGTGCACCCGAGTGCAGCCATACCGTACAGGTCTTCAAACATGGTACCGCCGCTATGAATCGAAGAGGATAAATTCTCCTGTTCAATAAGATTCGGCATGCTGTGCTCCCAAACCAGTCAGATAGCACGTGAAGCTGATTGGTTGATGCTGCTTTCCGGCTTAGACTGTCTTGGCATAAAATTGTATACAAGTGGGCCTTGTTTGGCAAAGCTCCAGTTTCTACCTCATCAACATGCCCAAACAACCCGGAAAATAAGATATTAGACTATCATTAAAACCCTTCCCTTTGACTCTTTACTCCTGGTGTAAGAAATATACCTTAAAATTTAAAACTATAAAATGTATAAACTATACAATATTATAATTTCTGACAAGTATTAACACGATTGCTTGTAATACAATGTTTAACGATTTTATATTAATTTTTACAATTTTAACATCATCATCATCATCATCTTCAAGGATTAAACCAAGGATGATTTGTTCTGATCTCAAATAGGCTAAGATTAGTGCTGGTCACTCCAGAGCTTCCTCGGACGTCCCACGTCTCTCCATCCCATCGGCTTATAGTTCCATAGTTGTTTGGGGATCCGGTAATCAACCATTCGGAAAAGATGTTCCCACCAATTCAGCCGATACTGGTCGATCCTGTCGAGTATACTCATAATATTCAGCTCCTGCCGTATATCTGTGTTTCTTCAATGATCATGGAGAGTATACCCCGCCACGTGCCAGACAAATCTCATTTCAGCCCCTTGGATGAGACTGGCCTGGCCTTTCTTTAAAGCTCAATTCACAGACCAGTAAAGAAATGTGGGAAGAGCCATCACCTTGTGGAATTTTAGGCGTATTCCTTTACTTTCTGACTTAATATTCGCCTGATAGTCCCACACAAAAGTTTGAACTTATGCAGCTTATTCACAACGTCGTTGCTTGCATTATAAAACAGACTGTATTCAAAATTGCTAACTTGTTCCAGGACAGTACCATCTATAACAATTTTTGCCCGTACCGGATTAGTTCCACAAAGAGACATCATCTTGGTCTTAAGTGTGGGTATTTGCAATCCAGGGTCTTTGCAGATTCGATTTAACAAATGCATACCCAGAAATACATTATGTTAACAAATTTTAACATTCCAAATAAAACACACATCATATACGATGAAAGTGTGATAAGGGTGACTTGCCGTGTGCAAATAATAATTAACAGTATTGATATCTGTCGCAAACGATAAATAACACTCCAATCTTAATTGCGCTTCTGACCAAACAATAAGAAAGATTACCTCTTGAGAAGTCAAGTACATTAAATTGGCCAAACATACTACAGAAAACAATCACTCAATGTCAGACTTGGGGTGGGCAGTCAAGTCTATGTTCACGAAACAAACAATTTCAGCTCCAATCACTTCTTTCTACAACGTCAAGAACAATTTCAGTAAATCAGCTGTTCTGTTTTATACGGAATCTCATTGGACTATTTACTATAGTTTACAGACAAAGAAAATATTAACCTACAACAGTGCAGACACAGTGCTTTGAATGAATAATATGTAATGAAAAAAATCTACAAGTTTCTTCTCTTTTTAATCGTGATATCACCGGCAGCGGTTGGGATTTATTATAGGGTGGCTAAAGCCATGAAAGCAATATTCATTACTAAAGTAATTTGTCTGCATTGGAAAACTCAGAGTTTAAACTTCTCGTAAAATAACCGTGTATGTTTAGGAGTTCCTCTGAGAACTCCACACTTGTGTAGATTATACACCGCGTTATTTTTGTCATACAAAACAAATTATTTGTTCATTAATCATTATTCATTATTCATTATCCTTATCCGTTATCCGTTATCCGTTATCCGTTATCCGTTATCCGGTATCCGTTATCCGTTATCCGTTATTTGCATGGTTATTCAAAATCGCTGACCTGCCCCAAAACATCTATAAAACTCTTTCCTCGTAAAGGATCAGTTCCACCAAAAGCAATTACTTTTGTCTTCACATTAGAAATCAGTAATCATAAATCCATACAGGTTTAATGTAACGACAGTACAGCTATCTACAACGTGCTTTCCAAGCTGAATAGAATAGCCTGGTCATCAGCAAACAAAAACGTGTCTACTGCGAATTTAAAAATCATAAAATGCTCCGCAAGTTTATCTGCCATTCCGTACGACATCGTCGATACATAAATTATACCAAGAAGATGATAGTGGGAGTCCTTCCCGTACGGCACAATTGGTCAACGCCACAATGTTCTTGGTCTTTCTATCTCAATTAAGCTTTTGTTTTCTACTTTAATGCTTTGTATGACGCCTCTAATTACGTGTCGTGGGATTCCTTTCTTACTTCAAAATATACACTGCAAGATAGAATAAGTAATGAGGATATCACAACAGGACTCAAATTAGAAGACATAAATGAAATTATTTTAGCTTACAGAAGACAATGGTGAGATCATCTCCAAAGGATGAGAGAGTATCGATTCCCGAAAGCGGCACTGAACTATAGAGCCATTGGAAGAAGAGACGTCAGTCGTCCGTAGATGAGATGAATGCCGGAACAGGTTTATATAACCTAATCCTTGAACTGAGAGCCTCCAGGTGGTCTAGTAGCTGAATATGTTCTGACATTCCTGAAACCGTGATGCGCCTCCAAGGAAATGATCTCCGTTAGTTCATTCAGTCGTTTCGCTAGGATAGGAGCATACAATTTGTAAGACTTATTAAGTGGCTTTATAGTTATCACAGTCATTACAGTATGCTTTCTTTAATATGGGACCCACATTTACGATCCGCTTGTCTGTTGAGAATATAAGTAGTGGTCCACCTAAAATTGATAATGCTCAATAAACGGTTATGCAGCAAAGCTGGCGCATACATTATAAGCTCAAAATTCAGCCCATCAGTGTGCTTGGCTATTTTTAATTTTAGTAGCCGCTATAACTTCATCGATTGCCATTTGATCCCCGCATTCGTCAGTGTCTGCAAAATTTGTTTCTTCTAGTTGCTCCTGGGTCCATAGGCTCCTCATACGTCCTCTCATGAGAGACCGTTGATGGTTTTCCTCACAGTTCTCTGTGGTTCAAACAATTGGACAATAACTGAGTAACAACCCGGCTGTATTCAAGCGGTCTAAATAGAAGGATATACGCTTTAAGAAATTCACAAGTAATTAAAGAAATATACTACTCTTCAAGGATAGTAGACTAAATTCAGATATACGGGAGACATTTCATAAATAATGCACAGGTTGGCAACACTGCGTAGTGAAGGACGCGTCGATAGTGATTGTTACGTCAGTTGTAGTTCAAGGCTTGAGGAAGAAGCACGTGCTTTTGTTTTATCAATACCGTGTATTGTTTTTTAATAACGCGATTTAGAAATGGAGTTTGCACCGGTCTCGGGTACTGTGACTGTTGAGGATCAAAGATCATACATCAAGATCGAAACTTTACGTGGCAAAAACCCAACCGAAATTCACAATGCTTTAAGTGAAGTGTGCGGTGCTTTAACAGTGGAACGTAGTACAGTTTATCGCTGGGCAAATCGTTTTCTTGAAGGTCGTGTAAGCATAAACGACGGCGCAAGACCAGGAAGGCCGAAAACAGCAACAGATGAAAGAAGTGTGAAACTTGTGGCAGATGCTCTTGAAGAAGATCGTCGTGTGACATGTGAGAAAATTTCTGAAGCCACAGGAATTTCAACAACGTCCGTATTCCGAATTCTGACACAAAATTTGAAAAAGAGAAAAATTTCTGCGCGATGGGTCCCTCACTGCTTGAGTGCTGAACAGAAGCAATGTCGCCTTTATTTTTTAATACGGTTGGGAAGTGTTACCTCATCCACCCTACAGTCCTGACATGAGTCCTCCAGACTTTTACTTATTCCCAAAGTTGAAACAACCCATGCGAGGACATCGTTATTCATCTCTTGAAGAGCTTTCTGCCGCCGTTACCCAAGCCGTTCGTCAGATGAACAAAGATGGCGTATTAGATGGAATTGCAAAGCTTTCTACACGTTGGAACACGGTAATTGAGAAGCAGGGAGACTATATTGAAGGATTGTAAAGAGATGTTGTCAGAAAATAAACATGTAAGCAAATAAAAAATTTATGTACATTATTTATGAAATGACCCTTGTACGAGAACTGAATGTTGTAAATATTCTAATTTTGTCGCGTTTACTTGCTAAACTGCTACTTGTCATGTTCCTGACGAGGTGTTTCAGTGTTTCCACCATTTTCAAGTCCTAAACCACAAGAACGTGGTCCTAAACGTCGTGTTTTACGATTGTTTAGCAAGTAAACACGACAAAGTTGAAATTACAGAGACTGTAAATTCAAATATCAAGATGAGTATTGTAAATACGTATACCCGATGGTATCTCCCAATAATGGTTACAATGGTTGGACTATCTTAACCTACTGGATGACTGCCGCATCCTCAACAACTAATAACTTATAAGCCAAAGGGACGGAATGATATGGGATTTCTGAAGAAGAGTTGGTTTGACAAGCTCTAGTCTATCTGCTTCCGACTGGAACAAACCGTTGTCAGTTTTATCCTTATTGAAAATGATGACGATGGTTAATATACAGGCTGATCCGCTTTATAGTTATCACGGTCACTACGACATCTTCTCGTAGTGCGGACTACTTTTGCCATCTCGAAGTATCCGTTAATACGCCCAGTGATGCAGGACAGGTTGAAATAGAGTTGGATAAACGGTCGTGCAGCATACTTTAGAAGCTTAAAGCGTAGCCCATCGGTGGCCGGTTTGTTATTTTAATAGCATTACACTTCTTCTTCTTCTTCTTCTTCTTCTTCTTCTTCTTCTTCTTCTTCTTCTTCTTCTTCTTCTTCTTCTTCTTCTTCTTCTTCTTCAGCGGCACGACAATCAATTACTGAGTCAAGGCCTCCTTTAACAGCCTCCGCCAGTTGTCGCGGTTAAGTGCAGCTGCTCTCCAGTTCCGGGTCTCTAGGATACGGCGCGCATCATATCGTAACGTAGTTTGGGTCTACCAACTGTCCTGGTGCCATAGATCTGTTCTGTGAGTGCCTTTCTTGGTATTTCATTCTCCCCCATTCTGAACACATGTCCAGCCCACCTGAATCTACCAAGTTTTATAACTTTCGCAATATCTGGTTCAATCAGAAGAGTGTTCAGTTCTTGGTTGTTCCTTTTCCTTTACAAATAGCATTGTACAGGAAATTGCTAAAAAATCATAGATTGGTATTAGATCCCCATAATCGTGAGTGTCTGCAAATTTTGTTTCCTCCAGTTACTCCTAGGTCTACTGACCCCTCGTGCGTCTTCCCATCAGATACGTTGATATTGGCTCTCCTCACTTCTCTCTGGGTCAAACAATTGGACTTTCACGAAGTCCCAGGCCAGTCGTATTCAAGCGACGGAAATTGGTTTTCTCTGGCACATGGCAGGATATACTCTAAATGAAATTCAGAAGAAATTTAAGAAATGTACTATCTAAGGCTCGTAGAAGAAATTCAGGTACACGATAGGAACTGAATATTATAAGTACGCGTTTATAATATTATAATATTTACTATAATTATAAGATTATAATATTATTTACGTATATTCGATAGGATTGCCCAATATCGGCTAAAATTGTTGGACTATCTTAACCGACTGGGCGACTGCTGCATCCCCAACAGCCGAAGGGACAGAGAGGTGTAGGACGTGCGAAGAAGCCTTGGATTGACAAGCTGTAGTGTATCTGTTTGAGACTGAGAACAAACCGTTTCCGGTTTCGTCCTTTTTGAAGATGATGACGATAATTAATAACCATTCTGACTGCTCTCTGGATATAACAGTCATTCCGATATAATTTCTCAACTATATGGAGGACTACTTTACGCTGCTACGTATTTTCGGTCCTCTTTTACTGTGTAGAATCTTGGATTTTAACTGAAGCCACAACTAAAAAATTGGAATCTTTTGAAATGTGGATTTACCGCAGAATACTGAGCATTTCGTGAACAGCACATATAACTAACGTTGAAGTTTTTAGAAAGATGAAGAAAGAAAGGAAAGTCATTAACACAGTAAAAATAAGAAAGCTTCAGTACCTGGGACATCTCATGAGAAATGAACAGAGATTTTACTTATTGCAGTCTATTACTACAGGGCAAGGTACTTGGAAAGAGAGAAGTTGGGCGACCGAGAATCTCATGGTTGAGAAATTTAAGGACCTGGTTTGGCATGAATGCAACTAACTTATTCCGCGCAGCAGTACAGCTAGTTAAAATAGTCTGTACGATATCCAACATCCGAAACGGATAGGAACTTTCAGAATAAGAAGAAAACATATGGGGGACTACTTTGGCCATCCGCAAGTCTCCGTGAATACGCCCAGTGTTGCAGCACAGATTGGGACAGAGTTCAATGCACTGGCACGCTGCAGCAAGGCTGGCGCATAGTTTACAAGTTCCTCAACTAACAATAACATTATAACATTAACTAACTTTATATACCGCGAGAGTATAAACTAGAAGCATTTCAGTGGTGGGCGAGAGTTTGACAGTGCGTCAAAACCTAATTAGGCTAAGTGGCATCGCGATACATCACTCTAAACACCGAGCACTTGACAGCCATCTCCAGGGGCATAGTTAACTTCCATTAACATTTACATAATGTCCGTTTGCTAATGAATCAGCTGGCCTGCTGCTGCCATTTTGAAACCGTCCCCTCGCGTTACTTACAAGAAATCTATTATATACTATATATAAAATGCAAACGCAGGTTTTCCACTTAAGTACTGATTACAGTAAAAAAACAATAGAAAAAGCAGTCTTTTAGCACACAAAAATCTATGGTTACTTACTGTAACGGATATATAAAATAAAGCATTATACCCTTTAAGAAAAATAATGTGAATGCAAAAGCATATTAACGTGTTAAATTTTCGATTATCTTTGCTTTTGTTGTTGTTGTTGTTGTTGTTGTTGTTGTTGTTGTTGTTGTTGTTGTTGTTGTTGTTGTTGTTGTTGTTGTTCTTCTTCTTCTTCTTCTTCTTCTTCTTCTTCTTCTTCTTCTTCTTCTTCTTCTACTTCTGCTTCTGCTTCCTCTTCCTCTTCCTCTTCCTCTTCCTCTTCCTCTTCTTCTTCTCCTTCTCCTTCTCCTTCTCCTTCTCCTTCTCCTTCTCCTTCTCCTTCTCGTTCTCCTCTTTAAATATTAGGTTATACAAAGTATTAGGGTGATTCAAAATTGCACGGCAATCTCTCGGATTCTATAGCCAAAAATAAGAAAAAAAGTTCATATAAACATGGTCCGCAAATGGTTTGTTAGCGAGTTACGGCTCGCGAACCAGTTCGCCCTGATTTCTGCTCCCACGGCAAAATAACGCCATACTGAAATTCTTGGGGTATAAAGTGAAGAGTAAATTTGGTGGTTTCGTAAGGGTTTTTGATCTGACAAATTGAATAAAAGAGGTCCCAGAGCTCTATCTCAATTGGTTTCTTAGCAAAACTGTGTTAAACACAAAACAATTGGAGTCGAAAAGCACACTTTTTTAGATTTAGGATAAAATAACTTCGTTAATTCGCCAACAAACAAATAAATATCGGTATATACATGACTTCCATGTTCTAAGATTTATATTTAAAATCATTTACGAAATGAAATGTTTCCATAGAAACTACTTCTATCCACTTATTGCTTCAGCCTTAACCACAGTATTTTGGTCACTAACGTATACCACCACACGTTATCGCACTCTGTTATCACTGATGATGGCAGTCGACGGCACTGCAGAAACATCTGGTTTTGCAGAAAACATTGGACTACGGCCAAACAGCCCGGGAGGGAATTTTAACAACAAACTACTACTTTGTTGCCGATAACGTAGTACACATATAAAAATTATCCCCTCCCCCTTCAACTAAAATTTCATTTATAGAAAATTACTCTCACCCCGTTCAACTAGCCTCTTCATTTATAGATATTTCATCTACGTTTATACAGTGGATTATTAAGATCTTCTTATCAGGATACATTATTTATCAAAATTAAGTACTTTACTCTTGTTACAACAAAAAATGTTTCAGGTAAACTGCCCTTTCCCCGTAACCGATCTTAACCAAAATCAATAGGCCTTGAGTCTTCTACAACTCAGGTAAATATGTAAAAAATTATTTGATTCTGTTTGATTTGAATTTACGGCAGTTTTCGTCTGTCATGAAAAAATTTCTCTTGTTACAACATAAAATGTTGCCGGTAAACTACCCCTTTCCCTTAACCGATCTTCACCAAAATCAATAGGCCTTCATTTCTTTACAATTCAAGAATGTATGCAAAAAATTATTTGATTCTCTTTAAATATGCGGCAGTTATCATTCGTCATAAAAATAAAATTACCCTTTTAAAACATAAAATGCTGCAGGTAAACTACCCTTTTCTCTTAACCGATGTTCACCAAAATCAACACACCTTGAGTACTCCATAATTCAGGAAGGGGTGCAAAAACGTATTTGATTCTCTTTGAATTTACGGCAGTTATCGTTCGTCATAGAAAAAATTACCCTTGTTAAAACATAAAATGTTGCAGGTAAACTACCCTTTCCCCTTAACCGATCTTCACCAAAAACAACAGGTCTTGAGAACTCTACAATTTAGGGCTGTATGCGAAACATTACTTGATTCTGTTTGAATCAAGTTTGGCTTTTATCGTTTGCCATAGAAAAAAAATTACCCTTGATAAAAAACGTTGCTAGTAAACTACCCCTTCCCCTTAACTTATCTTCACCAAAAACAAAAGGTATTGGGTACTCTATAATTCAGGGCTGTATGCAAAAAATTATTTGATTCTGTTTGAATTTGCGGCTCTCATCGATTGCCATATAAATAAATCTACAGACAGAAGGAACACACACACACACTTTTCGAATAATGACTTTTTCATATTTTTAGGGTAGTACAATCAGAATCTGCAATTATCTCGAACACGATTTTTGTTGCCATCACCATACTTCCATTTCCTTATGGAACATGGAAGTAATAAAAGTACAGGTAGATCTCGTTATACGCGGGGTATACGTTTTTGAAAACCGGCGCGTATACCGAATTCGCGTAAATCGGGACGTATATTTTACATGGGCAAGTACACTAGGGCATGAATGAAATATCGGTATGGAGAACCATACATGACTTCCATGTTCTAAGATTTATATTTAAAATCATTTTCGAAATGAAATACTACCATAGAAACTACTTCTTTCTACTTACTGCTTCAGCCTTAACCACAGTACTGTGGTCACTAACGTATACCACCTCACGTTATCGCACTGGATTTTCACTGATGATGGAAATCGATGGCATTGCCGAAACGTCTGGTTTTGTAGAAAACATTGGACTACGGCCAAACATCCCGGGAAGGAATTTTAACAAAAACTATTTCTTTGTTGCCGATAACGTAGTACACATATATATAAAAAATATGCATAAAATTAATGGCTTCTATAAGTTAATGATTGATCTCCATTAAGTAGTGCTCAAGTTTCCAAAGTTTTAATATTATGATGTCCGTAATTAAAACATCAGAGCAGGTTTAGTGTGTATGAGGGTTCACCGTGGACAAAAATTTTCAACATTTCCTATTGAGCGTTGCTTAGAATAAATCTGCGAATCTACAGTGTACGTTTCACAGAACAAACACGCGGAAAAGAAGTAGCGCTCCGAAGTCACTCATGGACCCTCAGCATCTTGTAGAGGGTTCATTACCTAAAGACGAAAAGTCTGTCTACGAATCGTTCCTCTGTAAACACGTTCAGTTACACTGCCCAGCGATCCACAGGAAGCAAATCGCTATCCACGCTGGACACTTTTTCGGCTTGGATGCGTTATGTTGGTATGGGTTCGGCACTTTCCATTTAAAAACCGTGCAAATGTAAGAAAATAAACATGAATGAGGCCAGAAATAACGCGAATTGTGTGTGTGTGTGTGTGTGTGTGTGTGTGTGTGTGTGTGTGTGTGTGTGTGTGTGTGTGTGTGTGTGTGTTCCCTGCCTTTTTATTGCGGTAGTGATAATAATAAAATGGAAACGTAAACAGTACATAACTGAGATATGCTTGCCTGCCACGCACGATATATTTTCTCTTATACATGACTAGCAGAATACCCGTGCTTCGCTACGGAGTTTCACGTTGTACGTAATGAAAATGTTAGTTTAATTAATAAAGTTTAATTAAAGTAGGCTTCTTAAAAATAAATAGCTGTTGCCCACAACTTCGTTCGCGTGGTCTTCAATTTAATGCGATAATATATTTAGAACAGAATCTATTCTATTGGGTTGCCATAGTAACCAGATCTAATAGTTTTTTAAGACCGCCAAGTACCCCCCAGAGGATCGTATCGAAAAAACACCTGTCCTATGTTGGTTCTCCCGTTGCGTAAAATATTTGTGCCAAGTTTGGTTGAAATCTGTCCAGTGGTTTAGGAGGCGATGTGGAAGACCCCAAAGAACCCCCAAAAGGACCCCATCGAAAAAACACCTATCCTATGTTGGTTCTCCCGTTGCGTAAAATATTTGTGCCAAGTTTGGTTGAAATCGGTACACTGGTTTAGGAGGAGATGTGGAAGAAACCTTCGCGGATGTGCGCACAACAACTCACCTAAGTTTCATCGCAATCGGATGAATGGTATAGGAACGCATACGGGACAAACAAAGAAACATTCATTTTTATATATAAAATGTAAACTATACCACTTACTTGACATAAACCGTGATAGCTAAGCTAATGTACAACATATATGTATTAATTATACACATAAATGTTCCTCGATAGACACTCTATCTATTGGCGAAAACTTGAATAAAATCCGTTCAGTACTTCCTGAGATTAGCGATTTCAAACACAGACAGAAAACGGACCGACTTTACTTTATACTATGTACAGATTTACATTAAAATGAAAAAATTATAATTTTATTGCCTGGCAACAAAATTATTTTATTTTTACTTCCATATTCCTTAAGGAATGGAAGTATGGTGATGGCAAAAAAAATCGTGTTCGAGATTATTGCAGATTCTGATTGTACTACACTCAAAACATGAAAAAAAGTCGTTTTCCGAAAAGTGTCTGTGTGTGTGTCTGTCTGTCTGTGTGTCTGTGTGTCTATGTGTAGATTTTTTTCTATGGCAAACGATATCTGCCGCAAATTCAAACAGAATCAAATAATTTTTTGCATACAGCCCTGATTTGTCGAGTACTCAGGACCTATTGTTTTTGGTGTAGATCGGTTGAGGGAAAGGGGTAGTTTACCTGCAACGGTTTTTTTATATCGAGGGAACTTTTTTTTGACAAACGATAACAGCCGCAAATTCAAACAGAATTAAATAATGTTTCGTATACAGCCCTGAATTGTAGAGTTCTCAAAACCTATTGTTTTTGGTGAAGATCGTTTAAGGGAAAGGGGTAGTTTACCAGTAACGTTTTATGTTTTAACAAAGGTATTTCCTATGGCAAACGATAACTGCCGCAAATTCAAACAGAATCAAAAGATTAATTCCACACAGCCCTAAATTGTAGGGTTCTCAAGACCTGTTGTTTTTGGTGAAGATCGGTTAAGGGAAAGGGGTAGTTTACCAGCAACGTTTTTTTATCAAGCGTATTTTCTATGGCAAACGATAACAGCCGCAAATTCAAAGAGAATCAAATAATGTTTTGCATACTTCCCTGAATTGTAGAGGACTCAAGGACTTTCGATTTTGGTAAAGATCGGTTAAGGGGAAGGGGTAGTTTACCGGCAACCTTTTACGTTTTAACAAGAGTAAAGTACTTGAAAATTTATTTAAACTTTTTGAAACAATGGTAATTGTTAAAAATAAAATAATTTTGTTGCCAGGCAATAAAATTATAATTTTTTCATTTTAATGTAATATAATATTTTTCATTTAATACAGCAATAAAAAGGCAGGTAAACTAACTAAAAATTAGTATCTTCTTCTGGTAGTTCGTATCCGGTTCGGATGTTAGATATCATACCGACTACTTTAACTTTCTGCATTGCTGCACGGAATAAGTCAGTTGTATTCATGCCAAACCAGGTCCTTAAATTTCTCAGCCATGATATTCTCGGTCGCCCAACGCCTCTCTTTCCAAGACTTTTCCCTGTAGTATGGACTGCAAAAAGTAAAATCTTTGTTCATTTCTCATGAGATGTCCCAGATACTGAAGCTGTCTTTTCTTCGCTGTGTTAATAACTTCCCTTTCTGTCTTCATATTTCTAAGAACTTCAACATTAGTTAAATGTGCTGTCCATGAAATGTTCAGTATTCTACGGTAAAGCCACATTTCGAAAGATTCCAATTTTTTAGTTATGGCTTCACTCAAAGTCCAAGATTCTACACCGTAGAAGAGGGCCGAGTATACTTAGCAGCGTAAAAGTCTCATCTTTGTGTTTATTGTTAAATCATGACTTTCGATAAAACTGATCATTCTAATGTACACTGCTCTTGCCTTTTCAATTCTGCTCTTTATTTCTTGTGAGTGGTCCCATTGTTCATTCACTATAGTACCAAGATATATAAATTTGCTTACACGTTCAACTGGCCTTTGATGTATATTAAGGGTGGCAGTTTGCGAATTTGTTCTTAGATACAATCATTAGCTTCGTTTTTGTAACATTGATGGTTAGACCATATCTACGGCTACTTTCTGTCACTCTATTCATTAGCTGTTGCAGCTCCTCTAAGCTATCTGCGAATATGCCGGTATCATACGCATATCGTATATGCCGGTATCGTATTTTTCATTTAATACAGCAATAAAAAGGCAGGTAAGACACACACACACACACACAATTCACGTTATTTCTGGCCTCACTCATGTTTATTTTCTTAGATTTGCACGCTTTTTAAATGGAAAGTGCCGAAACCCACACCAACATAACGCGTGCAAGCCGAAAAAATGGACATCAATTTGCTTACTGGCGAAGCTAGTAGTTAATGAATGGGTAGGCAAAAATCTTACCTTAAATTTTTTTAAGGAATCACTAAAAGGACGGTGGTTCAAATCGGACGCTGAGGTAGAGTTTGCTGTAACCGAATGGTTCCACAAACAGCCGTAAGAATTTTACTAGCAGGGAATCTACAGGTTAGCGCAACAGTGGAACTCATGTCTTAATGTTATTGGAGACTTCTTTTAAAATCGTTGAATAAAAAATGCTTTACAGCTCTATACGTGTGTCTATTGAACAATCCTTGTATTAGTCATACACAATAATACAACTGATTGAACTTCAAAATTTTAAACTTGATTAGTTTCTATATATATGTTTAATGTTACAAATAATTCAAATAACAATCTTGATCATCTGTTAGTTCAGCGGAATAACAGTGACACTTTTAATAACCGCATAAAATAAACACTTAGAAACAACACAGGCGCTTTAACTTAACTGTTTGGACCACAGAAGTGAGGCAAACCTCAACGCTCTATGTTTACAGCGCGGGACAATCCCCCCTCCCTACACTTTCCTATCACACCACTACATTACTTACATACGATGTATACAAAAAACGCTGAGGCAAGTTCAGGTTGCCTCATTCGCTTTAAACGAACTATGCCGAATCTCACCTGTCACCATCTAGCGGTCGCTCAATAAAGCACGTTTCGGTTTAATAAATTTGACAGTCGCAGTAACAATGTATAATCTTTACGTTATGTAGTTCATACGTATTTATAATTTTTATTCTACAGAATTTTTTAGGGTAGGCATTGCCTCAATTGCCTCCATGTAACTTCGCCACTGATATATATGTGTACAACGTTATCGGCAACAAAGAAGTAGTTTTTGTTAAAATTCCTTCCCGGGATATTTGGCCGTAGTCCAACGTTTTCTACAAAACCAGACATTTCGGCAATGCCATCGACTTCCATCATCAGTGGAAATCGAGTGCGATAACGTGGTATACGTTAGTGACCACAGTACTGTGGTTAAGGCTGAAGCAGTAAGTAGAAAGAAGTAGTTTCTATGGTAATATTTCATTTCAAAAATGATTTTAAATATAAATCTTAGAATATGGAAGTCATGTATGGTTCTAAATACCGATATTTTACTTCCATATTCCTTAAGGAAATGGAAGTATGGTGATGGCAAAAAAAATCGTGTTCGAGATTATTGCAGATTCTGATTGTACTACACTCAAAACATGAAAAAAAGTCGTTTTCCGAAAAGTGTCTGTGTGTCTGTGTGTGTGTGTGTCTGTGTGTCTGTCTGTCTGTGTGTAGATTTTTTTTCTATGGCAAACGATAACTGCCGCAAATTCAAAGAGAATCAAATAATTTTTGCATACAGCCCTGATTTGTAGAGTACTCACGACCTATTGTTTTTGGAGAAGATCGGTTGAGGGAAAGGGGTAGTTTACCGGCAACGGTTTTTTTAGTGAACAATGGGACCACTCACAAGAAATAAAGAGCAGAATTGAAAAGGCAAGAGCAGTGTACATTAGAATGAGCAGTTTTATCGAAAGTCATGATTTAACAATAAACACAAAGATGAGACTTTTACGCTGCTAAGTATACTCGGCCCTCTTCTACGGTGTAGAATCTTGGACTTTGAGTGAAGCCATAACTAAAAAATTGGCATCTTTCGAAATGTGGCTTTACCGTAGAATACTGAGCATTTCATGGACAGCACATTTAACTATTGTTGAAGTTCTTAGAAATATGAAGACAGAAAGGGAAGTTATTAACACAGCGAAGAAAAGAAAGCTTCAGTATCTGGGACATCTCATGAGAAATGAACAAAGATTTTACTTTTTGCAGTCTATACTACAGGGAAAAGTCTTGGAAAGAGAGGCGTTGGGCGACCGAGAATATCATGGCTGAGAAATTTAAGGACCTGGTTTGGCATGAATACAACTGACTTATTCCGTGCAGCAATGCAGAAAGTTAAAGTAGTCGGTATGATATCTAACATCCGAACCGGATACGAACTACCAGAAGAAGATACTAATTTTTAGTTAGTTTACCTGCCTTTTTTATTGCTGTATTAAATGAAAAATATTATATTACATTAAAATGAAAAAATTATAATTTTATTGCCTGGCAACAAAATTATTTTATTTTCAACAATTACCATTGTTTCAAAAAGTTTAAATAAATTTTCAAGTACTTTACTCTTGTTAAAACGTAAAAGGTTGCCGATAAACTACCCCTTCCCCTTAACCGATCTTCACCAAAATCGAAAGTCCTTGAGTCCTCTACAATTCAGGGACGTATGCAAAAAATTATTTGATTCTGTTTGAATTTGCAGCTGTTATCGTTTGCCATAGAAAATACGCTTGATAAAAAAACGTTGCCGGTAAACTACCCCTTTCCCTTAACTGATCTTCACCAAAAACAACAGGTCTTGGTTACTCTACAAATCAGGGCTGTATGCAAAAAATTATTTGATTCTGTTTGAATTTGCGGCAGTTATCGTTTGCCATAGAAAAAAAATCTACACACAGACACATAGACACACAGACACACAGACAGACAGACACACACACAGACAGTTTTCGGAAAACGATTTTTTTTCATGTTTTGAGTGTAGTACAATCAGAATCTGCAATAATCTCGAACACGATTTTTTCTGCCATCACCATACTTCCATTCCTTAAGGAATATGGAAGTAAAAGTGATGTGTATAAAGTTTATTAAAATTAAATACAAAATTGATAAATTCTATGTTACTTAAAAGCAATACAGATCAAAATACGCTATAAAAGTGTTAGAATTTTAAACAGAAAAAGGTTTTTGTTAATGTTTTTTACAACAAATGTAATTGTAAACAAATTAAAACTTATCATTGAGTTTTCCCTTCAGATGATTAAATATCAAAATTGTTAAAGTGATAAAGCTGAAACGTTCGTTCAAAGCAGTTGTTCAATGTGGCCATTTTGTTGAATGCAGTATTCAGCTCGGCGAATCCATGCCAGCTGGGCATGTCTTATACCATCAAGATTATTTCTTAACATTAGCTTCTGATTCTACTGTGGAATGTCTTAGTTCTTCTTGTGTGCCAATACGAGCAGAATAAACTAACGACTTCATCCAACCCTAAAGGAAAAAGTTTGCTGGCGTGAGACCAGGAGATCGAGGTGGCCATTTTACTGGTCCACTTCGACCAATCCATCGCTTACAGAATGTATTATTTAAATGGTTCATCAAATCGCGACAGTAGTGAGCAGATGCTAAGTCATTCAAACAACACATCTACACTCTAACTGTAAGTGGAATATCTTCCAAGAATTCCATTAGATTCGTTTGCAAAGAAAAAAGTATTGTCTTCCTGGGTGGTAAGAAAAAAGGGTATAAGAGATTATCAACAAGAAGACCGCACCACACATTAAATTATAAAGTATGTTGGCCATGTTTTGTAGCAGTCATATGTGGATTTTCGTCGGCCTTAGTGTTGGTGTTTCGAAAGTTTTTCAATGTCATTTCTTTTAAATTGTAAAATTTTTCTGGCGCATTTTGGTCTGTTTTGTTTTTAATTAAAGTGAAATTCTCAAATTTTACCTATTTTAGTACACATTATACAGATCAATTTTCTCATAATTAAATTTTCTACAACGTTACTTAGAAATGTTTATTTGTTTATTGGCAAATAAACGAAGTTATTTTACCCCAAATCTAAAAAATGTTTTTCGACTCCAATGTTTTATGTTTAATACAGTTTTTCTTAGAAACCAATTAACATAGAGCTCTGGGACCCTTTTTATTCAATTTTTCAGATCAACAACTATACGAAACCACAAAATTTACTCTTCACTTTATACCCCAAGAATTTCAGTATTTTACCGTGGGAGCAGAAATCAGGGCGAACTGGTTTGCGAGCCGTAACTCGCTAACGAACCATTTGCGGACCCATGTTTATATGAACTTTTTTTCTTATTTTTAGCTATAGAAGTAGCATCTGACAGATTGTCATGCAATTTTGAATAAACCTGTATAAGCCTGTTCCGGCACCCATCTTCTCCTCCGACGACCCACATTTTTTTCTATCAATGACTTTATAGTTCAGTGCTGCTTTCGATCCTGTCATCCTTTGCAGATGATCCCACCTTTGTCTTCTGTAAATTAAAATAATTGCATTTATGTTATTTAATTTGATTTCTGATCTGATATCTTTATTCTTTATTCTATCTTTCAATGTAAAATTTAAACTATTTTGACACATCTTAACTACATTTTAATTTAAACTACATTTCAGAACTCTGCATCGTGCCTCATTTCTTTTTGGTCATGATCCACTCCTCACTGGCATAAATCAATTTGCGTAATGCAATTGTCTTATAAAATTTAAGCCTTGTGCTGTGTCTTGTTTTATTTCTAAGATTTCTGTGAATCGTACCACAAATTATTCTAAATTTATTTATCTTTTCTTTTATATCTAACAGCCAAGATATTTGAAACGGCTCACTTGTTGTAAAGTGATGTTGTTTATACCTGTCTTAGTCCTCACTGGATATTTACCTTTAAAGGCCATAGTTTTGGTCTTTCTTACTAAAATTATTTTTTATTTATATATTATATAAATTTATATATATATTATATATTTTACGATTATTGTTTTGTTACTCTACATCAAGGGTTTACAGATTATTATTTATTCTCTTACATATATTACTATATAATCATCCTGAAGACGGCTGCCTATTGTTTAGGTGGCAATAAAAAAAAATAAAAGCAATAAAAAAAGCAGTCCTGTATCACAAAACAATCTATGTTTACTTAATTTAACGGTTATAAAAAATTAAGTAAAAAAATTAAGTTGAGAAAAATAATGTATATACATAAGAATGCTAAGATGTAGAATTCTCTATTATCTTTGATTAAACTTTTCATTATATATTATGTAAAGCTTCATCGTCATCATCATTATTTAATCACCACCACTCCGAGCATTACGCCGTAGATCTGTTCTGGAACCCATCTCCTGCTCAGTCTTCCGACATCCCTCGTCCCAGTAGGGTGATAAACCAAGGCAGTCACAGGTAGACGGATATCAGGCATGCGATTCAAGTGTTCACATTATCTTCTTCTGTGGTCTTCAATCTTCTGGTGATGAGTCCTATAAGTACATATATTTTTACTTAAGCAAGTTACTGGCCTGTTGTAAAACCCCCAACCTGGAGGACCAGGAACTTTGATTTCGGGCTACTCTTCCCCTAGAGACTTGCTCACGAGCTCTCTCTACCCGCTTGCAATAGGCTAACTGACTTAGCCCATGTGTGCACCCGTTGGGCTACTATAGCATTCTCCGCCTCCAGACTAGATGCACATCCTGGTGCCCATGTGCATCATCCTGCCAGGCTAGGATCCAGGACACTCCCACGCTGCCCTAACAGAACCTCCGACTCTCGTTTGCTTACCGATCCACTCCGCCGAAGGGATTGGCTACCAAAACCCTGGAGTGGATTGCTCGGAGTAACAGGGCCCACCAACGTGTAGGTGAGAGTGGAGTTGGGGTGGAGAGGCTAGTGCATTTCTCTTCAATGGAACCATATTTTTCGCGTCATATCCCCTTTCGGACCCTATGTAAAGTTTTATTATTATTATTTTGTTAACTCTCTATCCCGGGTAGACAGAGTATTATTCATTTCCTTCGTGTATTAGTGTATAATTATCCTGAAGACGGCCGCATATTGTTTGGATGGCCGAAACGTTGCACTTATTCTTTGATGGTGAGTGTCCGTCAGTTGAAATCAAACTGTGATGATTAGGGTTGTAAGGTATGGGTGTAAAGTATATGATGTGCAATATATAGCTTCTCATGTACAAATGCCAACCTCACCCTCTCGAAGTACAACCTCGGTTGTACTGTATGGTGCATCCTGTTTTAACTGATGACCGAGTGACTAACGAAATAAGTAACTCCCACTTGGTAGTCAGCAGCTTCCGTTGGATAAACTAGGAAGCGGTAGGGCACCTCATTGTCCTGCGGTTGAGCCCCGAAGGCGGATGAACTAGTTACTAGTCAACGGCATTGGGATGTAGAAGGCAATGAGAAACCGCTACATTAAAGGTCGTTTAGATATCTCTAGTAATATCATTGGACAGTAATGTGGTAATTTTCATATTTAAAGGTTGGCTAATCTGTACGCTCTGCCTCACGCTTATCGCGATCAGGCTAAAACACAGTGCAACGTACGTCGGTGGGCAGCGGACGTAAGCGCGTTTGCTGCCTCGTTCTGTCATTTTTTTGGTTGTCGCGACAATTTATGTAGTCCTTAGGCCTTAAACATTTTCATGTAGCTTGGAGTGTTGCGCACTTGCGCCTCAATTTTGCCATGTAACATTTCTTACCCGACGTGGGTTTTTCAAAATTCAAATGCTTATCAGACTTAGCCAATCTTACAATTCAAATCAAATTGTAACGAAACATTAATAAATGTATTAAAATACAGTCCACGCTCATCATTATTTTCTGCATCCTGGCAAACACATTTAAAACATTAAGTTCCTAACATTTTTTTGGTCGCTCCGTGCCTGGATTCATCATTTTACTTTCTTTCAACTTATACCAGAGCGGCTTTCATCATTTTTTCCACCTCAATTTCTGGCCATCACGGGCGATTCAGCATGTTCGCTGACCCGACCGTGTCGGGAGTTATTCAGCATTTCTTTCGTCGCCATTGAGCCTCGTGACAACACCACTACAAGACCATCCATGTGTTAACGCCTACACGCCAGATTGAGCAGTCATCTATCCAGTCCGTGTGTATCTGCCATCTATTCCACGGCTTCGGCGCTCCAGGACATCTCACACAAGGTACGACATCAACGACATCACTAACAGGTGCGTAGAATGGCGGAAGAAGGCCTCAAAGTGTTGGTCAGAAAGAGAACCGGCTTAAAGTCTGCCATAGTGCGAATCAATTCTGCTATAATTAATTTTAATAAAAACAGTAACACTAAACATTTTTTAACTGTCAGATTGGAAAGTCTAAAGAGTTTAGCAAACGAAATATGATGAGGTACAGTCTGAAACTGAATTAATTTCTAAGGGTATAAACGCTGCTCAAGAAGACAGAATTGAGGTTGAAGAACTTTTATATTCAACCAAAGCTAACATCTTGCAATTAATAGAAAATTTCAACGTTCAGACTGAATCTCAAGTATTAACAAGTAATATGCAATTAAAACCTATACGTTTGCCCTGCTTCACAGGCAACATTTTAGAATGGCAGCACTTTTATTCAATAGTTCTGGACTTGGTACATGCCAGATCTGACCTAACTTCAGTGCAAAAAATACATTATTTGTACTCATCTCTTAAAAATGAGCCATTAGATCTAATTAAGGCCTCACCTATTTGTAATGAGAACTATTCAATAGGTTGAGTTTGCTGTCCGCTAGATATGATAAAAAATTCATATTAGCGAAATATTATATTCAAAATTTGCTAGAAGTAAAGTCTACAATCAAAGACTCTGTACAGAGCTTAGCAGAATTTATAAATACAATAACGTCTTCAGTCAATTCGCTGGCAGCTATGCAATTGTCAGTGGATTCATTTGAACTCATTACTGTACAACTATTGTCAGCAAAACGTGACCATTCCACGTTTAAATTATGGAAGGAGTCTATAGATCCCGATAATCTTCCTAACTTTCAGAGCTTTACACAGTTTTTAAACGCACGTAGACAATTATTAGAAAATACATTACCGATAGATGCTGGACAGCAGCTCAACAAGCCGACTTTAAGGTTTAATAATAAGTCTGAAAAACATAAATTACGAAACTCTGCTGGCAGCACTGCATTTAAGAGTTATCATTCAACTTTAAATATTTATTTATGCCCATGCTGCAAGGCCAGTCACCCAATTTATATGTGTGACAAATTTCTAGGTGGAAGACCTACGTCGCTAATCGTGTTGCCGAGATTCAGCGTCTCACTGAAACCTACACATGGCATCATATCAATTCGCAACATAATCCTGCTGACATTATTTCTAGGGGATGTCACCCCGACGTTTTGTGCGATTGTTCCCTTTGGTGGCATGGTCCCACTTGTCTGTCTCAATCTTCTGAGCCAATCTTTTTTCACCTTTCTTACCTTCTAATCTATCGTTTCCTGAATGCTCTGCGGAGGAGAAACAAACCCCCAAACTCTCTCTAATTTCTACCCTACCTATTGATCTTTCAAAGGACTTTTCTTCATTGCACCGTCTGACTCGCGTATACGCTTATTGCTTTTGATTCATTAAAAATACTAGACCCTCTAGGGCTGAGAAATTCTCGGGTGTTCTTACCCCCGCCGAAATTCATTCTATTCTTAATTTCTTCATAAAGCAATCCCAGTCCATCCACTTCGCTGCTGAGCTTAATTGCCTTCGTAATGGGGCTTCTGTCTCTATTAGGAGTAAGTTGTCTTCTCTGGACCCGTTTCGTGATGAGTTTGGCGTCATACGTGTCGGCGGACGCTTACAGCAGTCGCAACTACCCTATGACAATAAGCATCCTATTGTCTTGCATCCATCGGCTCACATCACTCGCCTTGTAATCGAGTGCGAGCATATTCGTCTACTCCACGCTGGTGCTCAACTTGTCCATCATTCACATCGTCAACGTTGGTGGATCATTAACGCCAACATAGTCATTCGTTCCATCATTCGTAGATGCGTCAAGTGTCTCAGATTTAACGCCAAACATCAGGTTCAAAGGCTTGGTATTTTGCCATCTCCTAGGGTTACTCCTTCGCGGCCATTTCTATTCTGCGCAGTTGATTATGGTGGTCCCTTCATGATTCGTCATGGCGGGCAGAGCTCTAGGACTCTGTCAAAACCTATGTGTCTTTGTTCATTTGCTTAGCCACCAGGGCCATTCATTTGGAATTGGTTTCCGACCTTACGGCCAATGCGTTTATAGCTGCCTTACGTCGCTTCATGGCCCGTAGGGGCATACCCAGCCAGTTATATTCTGATAATGGCACGAAGTTTAGGAAGGGCCGCAACGTTTTGCATGACCTTTACAATCTTTGGCATAATAAGGATGCCACCTCATCAATCCAATCCTTTACGACCTCTCATGGTATTAAGTGGTCATTTATTCCGCCCTCGTCACCTCATTTTGGTGGTCTTTGGGAGAGCGGTATAAAGAGTTTAAAGTATCATTTGCGCCGCGTGGTCGGCAAGTCCATACTCACTTTCGAGGAGTTTACTACGGTTTTGTCTCAGGTAGAGGCCTGTCTAAACTCACGTCCATTATTTACCGTTTCATCGGATGTAAACGATCCAGTGCCGCTTACCCCTGGCCATTTTTTAATTTGTGCACCATTAACGGCAATACCCGATCCTGACTTATCTCACGTTCCAATCTCTCGTCTTGGACGTTGGCAACTTCTCCAGAAGTTTGTCCAAGTCATTTGGAAATCTTGGTCTCGCGACTACTTACACCAATTGCAACAACGTCACAAATGGAAATTCGCAAAGGAAAACGTTTCCATTGGTGACCTGGTTTTGCTGATCGAGGATAACTTGCCTCCATTAGCATGGAAATTTGGGGTAATTACCGCCACATTTCCTGGCCCAGACAACTTAATTAGAGTAGTTGACGTTCGCACGCCTACTGGCACCTTTCGCAGACCAGTTCACAAGTTACGTTTGTTGCCAGCGCGGGACGAGGCTTAGACACAAGGTCAATATAATTACTTAGCACAATGCTATATTTCACCTGGCCACTGGCTTTCATTACTTTATTGTCGGACAATTTCGTCGACTTCAATTGGTGATATGTATTATCACATACATTTTTATGTTAATATCGCATTATTGCGTATTTCATACACTAAATTCGCATGTGGCTTGTAATTGTACAACCATGCACTATGTCATTATATGTATACTTATTATATTGTTATGGTGGTATACTTTACTATTCTTGTATTTATATATTGATAATTTTGTGAGACATACTATATCTTTTTGCATACTTATATTTAATATTGGTAATGGGTTATGTGTCATGTCATTGGTGGTATTTGTTCTTATGTCATAATTTTGTTATATAATATTCACATGGTTTGCAGCTATACAAACCACGTATGCATCTTTCTTGCACATTTTTTGTTAATATGTGTGCCATTTTATTACTCTATGAATTTATGTGTTACTTGTAATTGTTCAACACATGCATTACATTTTGTATAAACATATTTGCTGTACTTGTCACTTATGCTATTGTACCTTGTATTCATGTATTTGTAATTATCCAAACCGATTTCTATTGTATTTTATTATGTATAACTTGTATCTATGTAAAACACATACATTTTACCCGCATCTACTGTCTATAATCATGCGCCACGCACATATTTTTATATTTTGTATTTGTATTTTGCGATCACGTATTGCACAATTATTATTCATGCTTTCAATTATGACATACATGTCATTACACTTATGTACTTGCAATCATTCCAACAATGTATAATCTGTTTTCACATGTCAATTTATTGTGCATTCCTGAAACTGTCAGGTATAGCATGCACCATTTAATTATTATATTACAGCGTTATGCTAAATCTATGTTTTTACATGTATAATTTTGTAATCATTTTTGTCTATTCATTTTACACTCAATACTATTATGTATAAGTCAACTGGCCTTGACTGATTTAAGCTGTCCATCATGACTTGCATAAAATATTTGCAATTTTATATCGGGCCCATCATGTGATGAGTCACCGATTATTCATCATCAAACATTGTCAAACTATGTATTATTCATGTTTACATTGTCTTATATTGTACACATACAATATATATTAGCAATACATTGCTAATTCTTGCATTTATACTCATGTATAAATCAGTTTGTAAGCCAACTGTGGCCTGCTCAACTGTTATCATCATTATTCAGGTTTTATCTCTGAACAGTTTAATGTTACTCGTATAACTGTTATCTAACATTTCAATCTCAATGTTCAATACAATTTATTGAGGTTGATATCTATTATTAAGAACGCACATTGTGTTTCCGTATAATAAATTATTAAAACTGTATTAAAAAATCTTTTGATTTTTGCGGGCAGCTGTGGACAGTAATGTGGTAATTTTCATATTTAAAGGTTGGCTAATCTGTACGCTCTGCCTCACGCTTATCGCGATCAGGCTAAAACACAGTGCAACGTACGTTGGTGGGCAGCGGACGTAAGCGCGTTTGCTGCCTCGTTCTGTCATTTTTTCACTTTTCTTGTTGTCGCGACAATTTATGTAGGCCTTAGGCCTTAAACATTTTCGTGTAGCTTGGCAATTTTGCCATGTAACATTTCTTACCCGACGTGGGTTTTTCAAAATTCAAATGCTTATCCGACTTAGCCAATCTTACAATTCAAATCAAATTGTAACGAACATTAACAAATGTATTAAAATACAGCCCACGCTCATCATTATTTTTTCTGCATCCTGGCAAATACATTTAAAACATTAACTTCCTAACAATCATCATGGCTATTGCAAAGGCAAAATCATCCGGAGCGTTAAGTTCCCCAATCGGATTGTCGGAGGGACAGTTTCGAACAGTCATGAAGTAAAAATAAATTTAACGTTGAAGTTCTTAGAAAGTTGAAGAAAGATAGGTAAGTTGTTAACACAGTGAAGATAAGAAAGCTTCAGTATCTGGGACATATCATGAGAAATAAACAGATATTTTACTTATTGCAGTCCATACTACAGGGAAAAACACTTGGAAAAAGAGGAGTTGGGCGACCGATAATATCTAGGCTGAAAAATTTAAGGACCTGGTTTGCAAACAACAACTGACTTATTCCGTGTAGCAGTACAGAAAGTTAAAATAGTCTGTATGATATCCAAAATGAATAGTACATATGACAAGAAGAGGGTTGTATAAAGCATTATACGACCAACATCGTCTTATGAATAACTGCAACAAAGTATAGATATATCATTTATATGAGCCAAAGATTCTGCAGCGATAAAGTACATACATACAGACCAACATATGGGACATACTTATAAAAGTTGAAACGTATATTTTGGTAGCACAGAAAACGCGGATTCCAAACGTAACTTTGTTGCGCAACTTTAGATTAGATTCCGGTCATAGCGGTCTCCACGCGTTACCACACTTCAGCCACTGCTGGTATTTTCAGTAAACAGACGTGCATTATTTGAAACTAGTTTTGTAATCAAAAACAAATTGCTCAGTAATAAGTAGTAAAAGAAATACATATTTTGAAGCGGGAAATAAATTTCATGTAAAACCAAACATACATTTAAACGAAAAGATTGTTGAAAAATTAAACTTATTGAAATGCAGGAAAATGTTATAAAAAAATAAGTGTCGAGATGTTTATCAGACTTTTAAAAATAAACTAAAGGGTTACCAAACACCAAGTGTTTGTTTTAAAAATGAAAGTGGTAGTATTAGCTTATGCAATCCGAAAAATTCTGAAATACTTGAAAAATATTTTGATCAACTTTTAAATTACCCGGAACCGATTCAAAAGTTAGAATTGTCAGACATTAATAAAAATTTGTAAGAAGATACACCTCAGACTATCAAAGAAATTTGAGAAGTAATTAAATTTTTAAAAACAATAAAGCTAGTAGAGAAGAACCATATCAGATGAAGAACGATAAAGTTCCATATCAGCTGAACGTTTGAAATGGTCTCTACCAAAGATCAAAAACGATCTACAATTAATTTTTGAAAAAATTTGGAAAACAGAAAAATCTCAGATGAATGGAGGATTTCCTTAATACATCCGCTGTATAAGAAATGTGATAATCAAGAGGTTAACAACTATAGAAAAATATCTTTACTTCCAGTTCCATATAAAATATTTTCAAAGATACTTCTATTGAACAGATTGAACAGAATATAAAAGACATTGAGTAGACATTTAGGTGAATATTAGGGTGGATTTAGGAAGGCAGATCCTGTCCAGAATAAATATTGACTCTGAAATCAATAATCCGTCACATGCTACTGAATTCAAAGGAGATTGTAGTAACATTTGTTGATTAAAAAACAACCTTTGATTCTGTTGATAGAGAAAGTATAGATAAAATAATCCGAAAATTTGATGTTAATATACACTAAATTGGCAAATCTATTCCGTGAAACCCTTACGGACACAGTCTCAAAAATAAAATTCATGGGAGAAGTATCTTAACCGTTCAAAGTAAATAGAGGTGTAGGACAGGGCGATGGGTTATCGCCAATTCTTTTTACCTGTGTCCTAAGGAAAGTAGTCAAAATTGGAATGAATAATTAAAGGAATGCAAAATATCACCAATTTTGTTGGGAAGAATGAACAAACTATTGAAATAAACTCTCTGGCATTCGCAGATGACTTTGCTATATTATCTGAACATCTGACATCTGCAGTAACACAAGTTAATTTTTTAGAGGACATAGCCAGTGTAACAGGATTAAAAATTTCTGAAAAAAAAATGTCTCACGAACATTAAAAATGCGCCAAAATTCCTGCTAACAGATATTGATCGAATAGAAAAAGTTAGAAAATATAAATGCCTAGAAGAAATAATTCAAGAGAATGGATAAAAGAATCTGCTATAGGAGAAAGAATTTATAAAATGGAAAGAGCATATGGATATAACTAAAGATATTTACAATATAAGTGCACATTTTAAAATGCAAAAATAAGGCATTACAGTACATTAGTGAGACCAGAATGCCTATATGTAAGTGAATGTCTAGCATTGAATTATATTTATACAAACTATAAATATTGAAAAGACAAATTACTAGGAAAATATTAAGCCCACGAAAAACTTTAGAAGGTTGGAAATTAAGAAGTAATGATGAAATATATCAAAGTATAGCAAAAAACAACAGAAACAGTGAGAAAAGAAGACTATTATTTTTTGGACATTTATATACAATAAACGACAATATGTTAATATATATGTGGGAAGAAACGCAGAAGAAGCAATTGAAAGAGACGTTTTTCTGACAAAAGTGTTAAAAATGTAAGGTGTCCAGGTTAGGAGAGAGAAAAACCCAGGTTCAAAGCGGACTGAGACAGGAAGAAGAGAAGATGAAAAGATGAGAGAATATTAGAGAAAAAAAGAACAAAGAATAAAGAATTGAAATTGGCATGTGGCCCTCAGATGGCCGACACAAAAAGATACTTTTAAATAGCTACAGGTTTGTGAGGTGTGACGAATGGACAGACACAGCTTTAAAAACGCTTGTGTCTATGTATCGACGGATTTCATTGTCATAGTCAGAGCTTGTGTTTGAGTAACACAGAAGCAATCACACACAGATGTAGACAGTTTACTTATGTCAGTTGTATTGAAATCCAGTGGCAAGTTGAGACTAACCAAGGCCTGGCTTAGCTTTTTATTTTGGATACGATATAGTCTACTTTTTCTGGTAAGATGTACAACCAAATATTTTACACATTTTTGTAGATTTACTAAAATAGAGACAGAAGGCTATAAAATAAGAGAAAGGATTGGCAGAAGCGGAACTGAAATATAAAGCCATGTAAAATGGCCTTCAGGTATGGGGGTTAAATGCTATTAAGGCGGTTGTCAAATGAGTAGTCCTGGACCGAGGCGGAAGCGGTATCAGGGTGTGGTGGAGGAAGTGACCTGTGGCGATGTCGTACCCATTAAAAACCCATAGGCCTTATGACGACGCTATGGCATGGCGAATAAATGCCGCCATTATGTAAGCACTGTTCCGTGTTGCCTTGCAGAGTTAGGGGTTGGTTCCCCAAAGGATAACGAGAAGGTCACTTTGATATCCTATAGCAATTACAGAGCTGCGAATAAGACAATACATGTTGGAGACTATAGAAGGTACTGTGGTGACAGGACGGAACGCAAGAAAATCGTTGGGCAGCATAACACCCACACATCTGTTTGATGCCAGAAAAAAAGAAGACAGGAGAGGCAAAGGAAGAAAAGGAATATTAAAGATAAGGGATATAAATAATAGAAGACTAAATACATAAAAACATTGTTTGAAAGTTAAAAATATATCATCGTATATCGTTTGGAAATATATCATCATCATCAGCCGTGGCTCTACAACACCTGGTGGGTCTTGGCCTGCTCCAACAGTCGATTCCATTCTTCCCTATTGCCTGACCTGGTTTTCCAGTTTTTTATATTCAGGTTTCTGAGGGCCTCCTCTATCTGGTCTTTGCATCTACTTCGGGATTTTCTTCTTTTTCTACTGCCCATTGGTTTCTGGTAGAAAATATGTTTTGTAGGGTGTCCTTCCTCCATTCTCTCTATGTCTCCAACCCACCTTAGCCTGTGTATTTTGATTATCCTGACAATGTCCGACTCTTTGTAAAGATGGTATAGTTCATAATTATAGCCCTTTTAATTCAGTGTCGGTGTCGTTAGCACTCTTTATCTGGGAGCCAAGATATATTAACTGTTTTACTGCCTCCACATATTTTGTGCCTAAGGAACATACCACGGGTTATTGTTTAAGAAAAATATTTCCAAACGACTGAAGGTTAGGTAGATGAATGTCGCGGAAGAAAGTACCATTAGGTGACAGTACATCTTGGGGGGGGGGGATTTAAAAAATACGGTCTATGGTCAACGGTATTATTTGAAACAATGTACGAGCTCCTACAGTATATATAGTTCTCTAAATATTGAATTATTTTCGGCTTGGTAGGATATAATATATATGAAAATGGAAGGGCGTTAATGTATTTCTTTGTTTATACCTGACGTTGCTTTCAGTGCTGAAAGTGCTATTTGTATTAAAACACTTCTATAGTTCATTACAAATTAGGAAACTAAATACAGTGCGGAATGCATTTCCTGGTCAATATGCATTGAGCGTAGAATAAAGAATAAAATTATAAATTCAAGTCGTTGGCGTCACAGTTTCGTTTCGTGTATATGTCTGCTGACTGTCCAACCAAGCGTGACTGACATCTGTTATCAGTGACAGGTGACGTATGTGATGCGGACGCGTTCCGAATACAGTGTGCCAGTGCCACCCGTTGTTATGTACAGCGCGTCTACCCCCCCCCCCCCCAACGTGAAGATAATACAGAGATGTGTGTTGTTTCATTTTAATGCGATTTTCACTTCTTGATATTATTACGTATGTTTTGATACATATTATTGAAAACATATGAACATAGCTACTGGTTACTTAATTCGTCTGCATAAAATTTGTTTATTGATTATCAGTGACTTTATAGAACCTGTTCAAAATCTCAAACAAATTGCCGGACTCAGGTGAAATGAAAATATTTTTTTAGATTTATCAACACCAATGGACTAGAAGGAAACATTAGTCAGAGAGGGTAACAATTTTGTAGTTTCCTCACGTCTTGTTCTATTTGTGGTAAAAGAAAGCCTTAGAAATATTATTAATATGAATAATAATAATAATGGCTCCCATGTGTACCACCGAAGTAGCTTAGGAGAACGCAGGATAGGCTGCGTAATGTGAGCCGTACGGCATACAAGGAAGGCAGTGTGCCCAGCACGCGCTTCAGCCGCCCATTATTATCCCCAGGATGTTATCCCAGATACTCATTTTCAACAGGCTGAGTCGACCTGGGGGCTGAAAAACGCAACTTGATTTTATGGTGCGAGCCCGGGAATCGAAGGGAAGTAGCGGTTTGTATATGTTGTAACGTCACAGAACGTTCCATAAAGGAATTTAATTGCAAAGTAAATTATCATAAGAGGAAGGTGAGGTGAACAGTATCGAACCCAAGTAATCCGAAAAATTTTGAAATATTATCCGATAATTAATATCATTAACATGAAAAAACGACAAAGACTATGACTGAGACTCAAACCCCATATATATTGTTTAAGTGAAGAACAGTGTAAAACTGATAATATACTATAAGAGAAACAGATAATCTCAGAAATGACCAAAATGAGGTCATTACATATTAAGAAATGTAACTCTTATAGGGTATAAAAAACTATTTATTGTGAATTAATGGACAAGATCTATTATTATACTTTGTAATATAAATAAAATAAATGTATTAAATGATTTGAATACATCATTAAAAAGGATGTAAGTTAAAATAAAAAATATATAAATGTTATGACAAAAAAATCAAGGTTTTGGATTTGAGACCAATCACTCAGATTTTATGTGAAAATTAATTATTATAGAATTAATATAAAAACTATATCTAAATGTCAATTAGACAAAGACAAACAAATTATCTTAAATAGAGAAAGCTGTAAATTGATTAGAAATCAATCAAAATAGTCAAAAACCGTGTTAAACTGAAAACATGTGATGAACATATAAAATTGTAATATTTATGTATTTAGTGTTGTCAAAATGCAACAAAATTGTATTCTAAAGGTGAAATATAATATAATGTAACTATACTTATATATATGACCACCTAAAACACTTTAACAGGCAAGTTATGAAACTATTTACCTATACCACACCAGGCGGAGGCCAAAAAACAATCACAAAAATAGTCATATTTGACAGAATAATTGCAGAATATTAGAAAAAATAAAGGAAAAAGGTACAATCCTATAATGTACAATGGAAACATACTTGCTCAGTTGAAGACAAACTTTATTCTTAGAGAATTTTAAATATAAAAGTGAAAGTTGTCACACCAAGAAAACAACTCATCAGTGCAAACAGCAAGATGCTAAGTAATATTACAGTAAAAATAAAAATAAACCAGGTATTCCCAAAGATAAACAATATAACAAACTCTAAGTGAATACCCAAAAAATCCCATAATAATACCGAAAAAGACAAATTATCATAAAAACTAATGACAAAAATCTAGGCCATATGTAATGCCTATAGAAAAATGAACTTATTTATATGTTATATGTTTTAATATTTGTTTATTTTGTTATGAAAGGATAAATATGTTATGTATTAATGTTATAGCAAGAACAAAGCAACTTCATAACATTTTAATAATTAGAGAATTAGAATTTTGTGCAAACACTACAAGGTAAGAATTGTATTTTATGTTAATTTATTAGATTGAATTTGTTCAAAACCAATCGTAAATGGTATCATTGTATTCAGTTGAAAACAGAGAATCCAAAACTAATAATGGCATGCAGATTGTAAGTAGTTCTGTAAAATTGTTTGACAAATACCAGAATAATTTCAGTAATATCCTTGAGTATGAAGAATAAGAAGTTTTTCTTACACGTCCTGAGTATAAAGTTTTTTCATATATTAAATTCATGCTATTCAACTGAGCAATAAAATATTTATTAGCCGATACTTACTTAAAAAACTTGTCAATAATAATTTTTTGTAACTCTGCAATTTTGTTTAATTCGAGTGTTAGTCCTGCAGACGATTTTTATGAAAATAAAGATCATTAAACATACGTTATTTACAATTCAAACTGTCTTGTTCACATTTTTTTATGTAATTAATTTAACAACTAAGAAATCAAATTTAATAATAATAATAATACTTTCTTGGAACAAATATCCAAGTGGCGCCCACATACACATATTAGCATAAGTTGTGTTCGCAGGACAACGTCGTCGCAGAGAAACCAGCCATTAGTAAGTATTAATGGTGCGCGGAGTGTAACACCCGACATAACAACACAAAACAACATACACAATATCTGTTGGTTATAAATTGACGAATCCAACGTGAGGCAACGAGGGAAAGACTTGACGAACACACAATTGCTGTTTATTATAATGTACAAATTTGAAAGGACAGCATACAAAAGGGAACAAGTCCAGTTATTTGTTTAGTAATATTACTATTACTAAACAAGTGACGACAAAGGAAGACGCATAAAAAACAGCGCAAGCCCAAAAGTCTTGTAGAAAGTTAAATTTGTTATTATTATAAATAGAGTAAGGGATAAGAATATGTCTATAGACATATAGAAGCATCTAATTACAAATTACAAACATACTGATCACACAATAATTTAACTTTCCCTACCTTCTTACCAAGTCTTTAACCCTCTTTCTTTTCCGCCTACCTTGACCCCTCTCTGTCACCTACTTCCAGCTTCGGCGACCTGCGCTACACGTCCCTGTCTTGGCCGCCCTGATAAATAAATAAACAATAATAAATGGCACTTCCATCAGCCACTTCCTTCACCTATATGGCTACAAACTACATCTACACATACACGCACTACTCTACCTGCTATGTGCCTCCGCCTTCTTTGCTTCCGGCCTGCGCAGGAGTGAGTCACCTCATATCCTACCATCTGGCTGAAGCGGCTTGCCCCAGATCAGCCCGAGGGTTGTGCTTCCCGGCCAATTCTTAAGCAACACGAAAAAAATATATATAAGGTTTTGGTACCATAGCTTACAAACTTCTCGCAGGATTTCAAAGTTTGCAATGTATGCTGAGACATTTTAATTTTCCTTTATTCTTTGAATAAATTTACTGAGTTTGTTTTTTAATATAATTTCTCGTATTCTGATGTGTCATATAGAATTTAATAAATTTTTTAAACTGTTTGCTTTCATTTTTTGTTTGTGGTGCTACTAAAATTGAAAAATAAATCAGAGTAAAAACCACATTTGGGTTAGGTTAAAAATTTTCTTTAGCCTGGTACATGCCTTGCGTTTTTACAATTTTCATTTTTCAAATTATTTAATATCTTTTTAGATTTTTTTTAGTGTCTTACACTGTTTAAAAACTTGGAAGTGAACACTATATTCAAATTTTGGTTAAAAGTATCTTTAGTTTGATAACCGACAGGTTTTCAGTTCTGATGTGTACCTGTGACGCGAAAAACTTACGTTGTTAAGCCTGCATTCAAGTTAAAAGTACTTATGAAAACCAAAATTTTTCCATCTCGTTTCAGAGTGCCCTGCTCTCCATCGTCTGCGAATCAAATTTAATATCCTTTCAGATGTTAGAAGAAGTTTAAATGAAAAGACTGCAACCGCCGGAATGCTTCACCTCTTAAAGGAAATACAGTTACAGCAAAAATATAGGCACCGGACTATTAAATTTATAAGAACATTAAAATTTTTGTAATTCTAGGACGTTTAAGTTAATGGATTACTATGTGGTCGAGATTGTTATTACTGTTTTATTTATTATATACTATATAGTATTTGTTGTTACATTTATTGTTATATATTGTTTGTCGTTGCTTATGTTTTTAAGTGTTATATTTATTATTACATATACGCTTAATATGTTATTAATTAATAATTATATATCTGCATGCTGTGTATTTATAATGTTTGTGTTGTGTGAAGCAATATTTATCATTTTATTTTGCATTATTGCTGGTATTTAAAAAAATATCTAATGTAGTTTTTAAATCGTATCAGTTCCTGTGTACTTTGTTGCAATGTTTCCCTTCACTAAGCACCTTCTAGTTTAATATGTTTTACTGGATCTGTGTGAGGATTTCTGTATTATTTACAAATAATTTTTTATTAATGTGTAGTCGCTAATGACCGATGCTGTTCATCAACCTGAAAAATGAATAATACTAATAATAATAAAAATAATTTTTTTTTTTTTTACGGGAGAGACTGTGGTAAACTTATGTTCGCCGCAGGAGGGTCCGCACTCCTACGGTGTGTGGGACTCGCACCCATCAAAACCACAAACTCTGTTGTCCACGGCATGGATCCACCTTGGGACTCAGCTTTCGCAATACTTCAAGGTGGTGCCATTTGTACTTCGTCCTGGGGACGTACATCTGTTTTAACCCTTCAGCGGGACCACGTTACCTGTTTCCTGCTATTCTGTCAGCGGCCCTAGCAAGATCATCTTCGGGTTCCTTCTTTTGCCTTAGTACCTTCTCTATGTAAACTGCTACCTGCTCCCAATAATGTTCGCTCTCCAGCATTATTCCGATAATATTTTCAGGTGAGATCTCTCCCACTACATTTTCCAGTGATTGCCTCTCTTATTTCCATCTATCACAGGTGAAAAATGTGTGATTCACATCGTCCAATTCTTGTTTGCAGAAAATGCAATCTGGTCTGTCTACTTTCCCCATCCTATACAAGTAAGCCCGAAACAGGCCGTGGCCAGTTAGAAACTGTGTTAAGAAATAATTAATCTCACCATGTTTGCGATCAGCCCACTCAGCTAACTGTTTTATGAGCCTAGCAGTCCATCTTCCCTTCGTGTCACTGGTCCATCTTTCCTGCCACCGAGCCATAGTACGAGCCCTGGCCTGTGAGCTTGTACAGTATGTAGTTGGCCCTTCCTCTTGTAAACCAGTTTCCATTCCTGTGCCAGCAGATCGATTGGGATTATTCCCGCGATGACAAGAACCGTGGTCTTCGAAACCGTACGGTAGGAGCAAGCCACTCTAAGCGCGCCGCTTCGCTGCACTGCTGACATACGTCGTCTGTATTTCTCGAGCTTGAGTGCATCAGCCCATATCTCCGCACCATAAAGCAGTATTGAATGCGTGACCGACATAAGTAGCCGTCGCTTCGAAGGTATCGGCTTACTGGTGTTTGCCATAATTCTACTAAGTGCCGCGGTTACAGTTGCAGCCTTCTCAGCCACCCGTTTTATTTGTGGCCAAAACGTAAGCTTCGTGTCCAGCAGTATTCCCAGATACTTAATTGCGGCTTTTGTGTACACCGTTTCTTCTCCGACCTGCATTGGCAAGATGTTGGGGATATGCCTCTTTGTGATCAGCACGATTTGTGTTTTGTCAGCAGCTAGTTTCAAGCCGTGGTCTGTCATCCAGGAACTGACACGTCGCATAACCTGCCTTAATCTCATCTGAGCCAGTTCCACATCACGCGCTATGATAACCGCTGCTATATCATCAGCGTACTCCACTAAAAATGAATTTTCGGGCATTTCCATCTGAAGAATACCATCATATGCAGAATAATAATAATAATAATACTTTAATACGATACTCGCTTTTTGATGAACTTCACGCAAAAAAAAAATCGAAGTAAGGCGGGGTACTATACTCCTTTCTCTTGCGTTTCGCACGAATTTTGGTTGCATTGAAGTTATCGAGACTTTATTGAACAACATAAAAGAATGTTAGTCACCTAATGAATAAAAAATCTTGTTTTCTTTTGTTATATGTTGTTTTTGTTTTACTCTTATTATTTGGAAATAACTGTATTTTTTGCACATTACATTTTCTGTTGTTTTGCTAAAAAAGTTACGTTTTTATTTTAAAAGTTATTGTGTTATAAGATTTGTATATACACATTAAATGTTATATTTTTCTTAACTATGGCTTTTATTTCTTTAAGCAATATATAAAAGAGGCGGTAGACAAGAGTGCAGTTTATCACTTACTTTATTTAACATACATGTTGACGACGTTGTAAGGCAATGGAAACAACGTCCTGGAATCTACTTATTTCTGTATAATTTCTCGATTAACACTGCTGTTTGCTGACATTCAAATCATCCTACACTAAAACGAAAGTAGGTTACAAAAAGCAGTGTATCAATTCAGTAAAATTTGCCATGAATATAATTCACAAATTTACCCGTCAAAGTGTAAAATAATGGCGTTTAATGGAAAATTCCCTGTACGCTACAAAATAGTAATAGACAATAAAATTATTAGACAAATATACCACTACAGCTATCTAGTGGGAAAGCAGCTACGATACGATATGTGATAAAATTCATAAGACTCTGGAAAAGAAAGTATGAAAAGATACAGAATGAAGTTTTGTAAAGTAATGGCGGCACCAGTTAAAGCCAGTGGATGCACAAGAGTTAATCCTGGACACTCGCTCAAAATCATAGAAAACGAATTCAAACTGCTGGAATTCTCAAGGGGAGTCAAAAAATGCACCCTAAGATGTCACATAAGAAATGCTGACATAAGGCAAGAGCCGAATACATACTTGATAAACTATAAAATTAGACAAAAGAAAAAACTTGATACAATATACGAATAGATGGGTGACTCGAGAATACCAAAAACGATTATCTTGTATAAGCCTTTTTGAGAAGAAGAGGCAGACCACTTAGTTGTTTCCGGACGATCAGGTTATTCTGTTGGACTCTGAGGACAGATTGCAGATGGGTATACGTTTGTTAAATCGAATCTCAAAGGCTTTGAATTTGCAAATATTGTAACGACTATCTCTGTATGTACTCTGTAAAAGGGTGTTTTGTGTTCGCCTCACAAGTTGTAGTCGTTACTTTACGTTTACTTACTTACTTTTTGTTACGCTGACGATGTCCGTCGCGATCTCACGAATTACCAGTACAATATCTCGCGAGTGTGAACCTTACCTGTCCTTTAATATGTAATTGTAATTCCCGGGTGGCGTCAAATTGTTTAAACAAAAACAATTAAAAAATATGAAAAACGAGCGGTCGTTCGAGACGGTATGGGCTGATTCGAATTACCATCGCAATAGGCGGGCTTATGAATCTCGCTAGTAGTTCGCCGTGTTGCCGACGTCTAACGCTTACCGTCAATTTCGCTCGTCGCTAAAGTACACAAAACTTATACTGCAATTTACCATGAAATAAAGAACTGTGGTTACAACTGTATACTAGTTTATAACTTGAAATTATCTGTTATTCAATAAAATACAAAATTATATATGGTTATTAAACAAAGTTGCTCCAGCAATAAAAAGACAATTATTCTCAGGTTGGCGAAAGCTGATTTAGAACGATACTACTTCGACATGGAGTCGACAAATGTTTATTTTCTATCGTTCGTTAAATCTGAGTTCTTTTGGTTACGAAAAAATATTAATATGATTATAATAAAGTACACTACCTTACATTGATGGTACTTATATACTATTAGATTTAATTACAATTCGTTCCTGAAGTGTTAAAAAGTGTGTGTTAAGAGTTCGTAATTTATACCCAGGTTATTTTCTGGTTTCATACAAGTTTAGTTTTTTATTTTTAATTAACCCATGAAATAAATTTGATTATCAGTTCGTAGTGAGAGTTAGTTGTGTTGTGAGAAAACGTTAATAAGAATTTATTCCATAAATTCGGATATTTCAGCAATACTTATCAAATCTGTTGAATTAGGGTGAAGAGTTACTCCGTTCGAAAGAGGTTGGGTCCTTTTGATCATCAGTCTTCCATCATTTATGAATTGGAGTACGCCTGGCTTTTTTTTCGGATAAGGTGGTTTAAATAATTAATTTAGAGTTTAAAAATCTGGTCTGTGGTCTCGGTTGAATGGACTAGTTCTTCATCAGACTTCTTACGTTTCATTTTATTAAATTTTGATTGATTTTTTACTGTTTTAAATTAAACTTGAGTCGACTATGGTTTGGCTTCTATAGTCTTGAGCGTCAATAATGAACTAACAATTTTTAACGGAATAATAATAAATAACGTTCGGTTGTTATGGCAACTTTCTGTCTCTCATTGGCTGTTCATAATTTAAGTCTATTGTTATAATATTTGAATTTTAATTCAAAATGACCAAATATCTTCTGGTTACATTATTCTTCTGTCTTCTTATCTCTGTATGAAATATTATCACAACTGTTTATATTTTCTTTCAAAGATCATTTTGACATCCCACAAAGCTGGGTTTGTTTATGTATTAAAGTTTTGACAATAATGTTAATATTATGTAATTACATTTCTTTCTTATTTTATGTTTTTAATTTAACTTTGACATCTTAATATGATTCACTAATTGTACTTAAGTAGCTACTTGCCCTGGATTTTCTAATACAATAGTCAATTTCTTACAATTTGTTTATTTTGGATTTATACAGTTAGGCATTTTCTAGTCCTAAGTAGTAATTGGCTATATCTTCTTATTTTACACAAATTAAAGATTATTTTACATTTACATATGTTTTGCTTGGTGTCATTTATGACTTGTTTACTTTTTAAATTAATTTGGGCTGTTTGATAATAATTGTATGTTCTTATTATTTTACAAAATCATGGCCTGTCTATTATTCTCTAATTTCTTTTCCTGTATTATTATGTTTGTAAGAGTTTATCTCCTTACTTATCTATATTGCCATTTTTTATAACTTGGCTATCATTTAATATTACTTATAAAACATAACACAAAATTTAGGTTTATGGTCTGTATACTTTTTTCAGCCATATTCCTTCTCATAAACTTAATTGAACAAATGTTTTAACAGTTACTAGGCTAACCTAGTTTATATTTAGTTTATTCTTACCTATTTTGGTGACTAACATTATAACACCATTTATTTTATCTTACTAATTATCCCCTTGAACATAGAATTCTTTACTTATTTTGCACTTATATTCTTTAGTATATTTATCCTCTAAACTTTACTATATATTTTTGCTCTACCTAACCATTTTAACACTAATATTTTTAATCATTATGGGATTTTTACCATGAATACCACTGTATTCCTAATCTACAACCACTCTTAATTTTAATAAAAATAATATTCTTATTCTTTGGTATTTTTCACCATTAAACTGTAGTGTTAATCACTGGTTTTAGGTGTCTATACATAATCTGTTGGGTTTTCTATTTATTTTGGGTTTACGCTGGCACTTTCCACTTTTTCATTGTACTTGAGTGTTACTAGTGGTTATTCCCTTATATCGAATTCTCTTTACTCACTTAATCACCTTCACTCCCTACCTATCTCTCACTTCTGGGTTTTTATTGTTTTATTGACCATTATCAGTTATACTGTTAACAAGTTTCATGTTCTGATTCACTTATCATTATATAGTTACCCATAACATTTAATATCTATTTCTCTAGTTAGTTTACTTTAATTGATATTACTTTATTTGATTTTAATATTTATCATTTACATTTATTATTTGTTTGAGCCTTTTTCATCATCATTTGAGTTTAATATTTCTCATTTTCTTTTCTTTATTATTTGTTTGTGTCTTTTTCATATACCTTCTCATTATATTTTCTTTTATTGGGTTAATCACTTGGGTTGGGTCATAGTCATTTGTCGCGTAATAGTAATTTTATTTTCTTTAGTTTAACATAGTTGATTCATTATAGTCTTTTCCCTGGTATTGGGGTGGCTTTTTGTGTTGTAACAATATCCACACTTATAATTAAGGTGATGGCTTTTCGTGTAACTGATCCCGTACGGGCAGAAATTGTTATAGATGGTACTGTCCTGAAACAAGTTAGCAATTTTGAATACCTGGACTACAGTGTGTCTTATAATACAAGCAACGACGTTGTGAATAAGTTGCATAAGTTTAATCTTATGTGCGGGACTATTAGGCGATCCCTTAAGTCAGCAAGTAAAGGAACATAACTAAAATTCTACAAGGTGATGGCTCTTCCCACACTTCTTTATGGGGCTGAGAATTATACTTTAACGAAAAGCCAGGCCAGTCTCATCCAAACGGCTGAAATGAGATTTCTCAGGCACGTGGCAGGGTTATACCCTCTTTGATCATAGAAGAAACACAGATAGGCTTATACGGCAAGAACTGAATATTATGAGTATACTCAACAGGATCGCCCAGTATCGGCTAAATTGGTGGAAACATCTTTTACCGAATGGATGACTGTCGCATCCCCAAACAACCATGGAACTATAAGCCAAGGGGACGGAGAGGTGTGGGACGTCCGAGGAAGCGCTGAAGTGACCAGCTCTAATCTTTGGTTATTTGAGACCAAAACAAACCATTCTTAGTTTAATCCTTGAAGATGATGAAGATGAGAGAAAAAGCAAGAATATGGTGGCTGTGAAGACGGAACAGGCTGCAAGCCTAATTAAAAACCGACAAACTTTCTTACCTAAACTTACAAATGAAAACAATTTCACTTAACAGTAACAAATGGAATGTATTTACAATGAATACACTTCTTCTTCTTCTTTACATCGTGGTGTAACGACACTATCGCACATTCAAAATGAAAGTATGAGCACGAAAAAATAGTGTAAGAATAGATATTAGGATATTGGCAAACTGGTTCAGTCGGAGGAGCTGGCATAGCTAATCATTCAGGCGAATGACGAGATGGAGAGAGAGAGAGAGAGAGAGAGAGAGAGAGAGAGAGAGAGAGAGACGTTACATATGGTTTACACGGCGCCAGAGAGACGATTCCTGCGATAGACGACATAACATTTCGCCTCAGTCAGTATGCATGACAAGCACGTATTTTACCCATCGCTACCTGTCATCACTTTGCACGTCTAACAAGGCACGCCGCGAGCTGATGATTATCTCATAAATGATTGCGTGCTTCAACATGTAGGGTACACTGAAAACCTTTTCTCTCATTTCTGCAAAATTCTCTATGCTGAGCAACCCAATTGTAGGCCAATCATACAAGTATAATAAGAATAATTCTTCTTTTTCATCTACACTTCAATGTGCCTGTTCCAACTTCACATTATCAGATCCATTTTTTCTCGGTCTTCCTTCTTCCATAAGGTTTGTACTTGTTTACAATTACTGGTATTTTACCTATATCCATGCGACTTAAAGGCTATCTCCAATCATTAATTTTTTCATTTACATTATATGTATATTTAATTCTTACTGTATATCTTCATTTTTTTATGTTCCTTTCTTTTGCATACTGTTGCGACATTACAGAACAATCTACGTGTTTCTTGAATGTTCTAGTGGAACCAGGTGTAATGTTGTGTGCGTACGTGATTCTCAACATGCGTTAGCGAGATTGTTCCGGACTCACCAGTCCGCGCACACTGTGTGCAAGGCCGCAAGCAATTACGTTCTGGTGTTTTCTAGTAGCGTTGTTGATGTGTAGTATGGATGTTTCTGGATTTTCGGCGGAGTATAAATACAAGTACTCAGCGACGCTCAGTTCCGTTTGAGTTGCGATTTATTTTAGTACGGTTCGAAATATAGTGGCGAAGTGTTATGTGTTTCATAATTGTGTGGGATAATTTTAATACAATTCTGTTTTGTATTAGTTATTTTTAGTGCGTGTGAACAATTTTTATTTGATGTGTTGTGAGAGATTATCTTGTTGATTGCAAACTGTTTAATTGTGATAATTAAAACTGGTGATTAGTGACGTAATTGGTGTCTTGTATTTTGTTTTCCACTGTACCATACGACGATCACTAGACCGTCGTAACAATACTTTAAAAATTCTTAAAAATCTCAACTCTGCTCATTACATCTTGTTTTTCTTTTAATCCAGGATTCATTGCCATATAATAGCACTGTAACAGCCATTGTTTCGTAGAATTTTAATTGTGTCTGACGTCTCGTTTTATTTTATGTAAATAACTAACAAATAATATTAGGATGGTAGAAACCTGACGACAGAAATTCAACACTGCCTTAGAGATGCGCAGTGTACAAACCCCTCGTTGCGAGGCTAACAGAATTTTCAGTTATTTCGCACATGCGCACAACAGTCATATACAGTGAACATCAAACTTTCATAGTGTGAACATCGGCTGCAACAAGAGTGGCGAGAACAATGGAAGCACGTGTGTGACAGAGAGGGAGACAATATGAAAGTGAGATAGTGAAATGTTATAGCGTCGTCTCCCCTCTCTTCTCTCTAGATAACTTATTTATACTTGTTAGTGGGGGAAATTCATGCTTTGGGTTGGCGCAGGTTACTGTACAGGAATCATTAGTGGATTAACGGGTGCAATCACATAATTAAAAATATGTTAGTTTCTTCAACAGTAACAACGTAATAGAGTAAAAGGACTATTAGTGTTTGAAAACACTGATTAAAAACTAAAACGAGAACTGTTTTTGTGAAAAGGGCCCCATCGTACAGTGAAATATAAAGCAATGAACGAACTGACTTAATGTCAAGCGAATGCTTAAATTAAACCTTTATTTTACAAATCCTTAAATTCGTAGTGACCGTTAATCAATGAAGGGTTTGCGATGATCGGTCAGAAAAGTATAACAAACATTGTAAATATTTTGTATCGACGTTTCGACAATATTTACTGTTATCATAAGGACCCGTGTATGAGTACAAGAGAAAATATCAACACCACTGCTCAATTATTTAAGTGAACGTGTTTGTGTATGTGAGTGTGTGTGTGGGGGGCGCGCGTGCTTGCGCGCATGTGTATATTCGTGTATATGTGAAAGAGTTTGCTTTACATCATCAAAATAATTGCATTATTACATATTGTTTTCCTTAAATATAACGAGAAAACTATAATATCCCAGAACATAATTTATACAACGTTACAATGTAAATTACTTATAATGTAATAGTATTTGAAATTAATTATAAAAGCATTAATCAACAATTATATATTAGATTTGGTACAGAAAACATACATATGCCTGTACAGAAATACAAAAATTTGTACATATACCTGTCAACATATAACATAGTAAAACATATTATAGCTAAATACAGATTATAGGGATGTTCAATTATGTATATTAGAGAAAATTATTTTTAACACTCAATAAAAGTTCTAGTAGAAACAACAATTCACCAAATAATAAAGGTATTCGGAAAACAGATAAGTCGTCTAAAATGTTGCCTGTAAAACAGCTCTCGAGTTGCTGAAGGACAAAGTTCTGTCTTTCATTAGCAGTTCCACGTACACCAAGACAACTTGCAAACATAGACTCTACACAAGACAGGACTTTACAAACTACAAGTCTTACAATCATGTCGCTGTTGCTGGCGACCTGCCGTGGGTCCAAATCTTTCCTCAGACAAGCACTGCTTCCGTGCGAGGGGGGGGATCGGCATCGGCACTGATCGTTGGAAAATGTGCGTATCGCCAGAGAAAACGGTGAACGGTGTAACCTTGACTTCCAGTGGCGCCTTACGAACGGGCACCAGGGTGCGCGCGCACTCCCTGGCAAGTAGCTGTGTCCGTGAAGTTCTATTGAAGCACACAGTTGAACCTTAGTAACATCGGGCTAGAGACACTTGTCCTCCATCTTTGGCGGATTAGCGTACGTTGAGTCTTTGGAATTCTGAGTTAGACCGTGAGAGAGAGGAAGGTTACGACAATCTGCCTAACCCCTGGTGTGGCCCGGAATAGTGTTACCCTGCCGCCGACAGAAGGTGGAAGAAAAACCGTACATCTCTGAGGTCGATCCGGTGGACTTTCCACTTCTAGCTTTGCAGTTATGTCCTCGTTATCTCTTCTATCGTCTAATGTATAATTTAATGTGTGTCAAAGGTACTGCATTTCAGCGCTTTTAATCTTGCCTTTTTCATTATGACCTACACCTTACTCACATATTTCTATAGGGTTATTGCAATAGTCTTATAAAATTTAATTATGAAGCTGTGTCTGTTTTATTGCTTTGATTTCTCTAAATCGTTCTACACATATTCTTAATTTTTTTAAAGTTATGTCTCTAAAATGTTATGTTATTAAAAAATTATCTAAGATCAACAGTGATTGAGAAGAGACAAAAAGAACTTGGTAGTTTCTCTGTAAATAGTAAACTGCATTTTCTTTGGATTAAGAATTGAGTAATTGATTAATGAATGAATTGATAAAGAAATAGATAATAGATAAGGTGTTTCCGGCCACGGGAATCGTCGTGCGGATACACGACGTACGCAAAAATAGTACCACGGGATCGTGAACTAACAGGGCCGGGGTCCGGTCCCCGTTGTTTACGAGTTGTGGCAAGGTTCGTGGTGGTTGAGGTTGTATCAGCTAGAGTAGAACTTTCCTAACACTGATCTGTCTGAGAGTTCGGGTGTGTATCCTGATATCTTGTAACTTTGGTGCGTCACACGCGGTTTGTCTTCACTCAAATGTTCTCCTACACTTGGTTTCGCTCGAACATTCTGCGGCTGTCACTTTCCTGTGATAACTACAACACAGTTAACATTAAATTAAATATTTCCCCAATCTTATATTGTGATGTATTAATTATTCATAACCTAAAGATACAATGCATATGATTTATAATAAAGTTTTAATCAATCACATTCTTAATTTTAATCTATTTCGGTCATAAACCATCGTCAGGACATATACACTGTGCACTTGCAATAACGATAGTGGAAAATACTGCATTTGCAGTTCTCCAGAAGCCATGGACACAAACGTACGTTTCACGATCACTGGTCAGTGTTTACGAACTCGTTTCTTGTAAATAGTAACTGTTTTGCAATATTGTGACCGTAAGTGCACAGTGTATTGCAACAGTACAACCATTAACGGTATTGTGCATTGCCAAAACAATTTAAATAAATTATAAAAATAAATAAATATGGATTAATAAACATGATTCAGATTGCAAGCTGTATCGTAGTTAAAAAGGGAAGCAGAACATGCACACGCACACCTAGCATGGACACGCACATCTAGCCCACCTGTCGCTAGCGTTGTGTACACGTGTATTTGCGTGTGTGAAGCCTGTCCATTCCTGAACTGTAACCAACCCTTTTCAAGTAGGATAGTTTTGTTTTATTTTAATTATAAGAAAAATATGTACGATATGGTAAAACAAAAGACACCAAAGTGTATAGAAATTAAATGTGAACAAAGGGTTAAAAAACCGTGCCAAAGGGACGGAAAGTCCAATTGAATCAGCCTGAGGAGAAAGGGAACAAGTCAAAAATTCCATTTTTTTTTTTTTTTGAAAACTGTTCTTTAAGGCAAGGCAAATTGTACTGTGAAGAAAGGGACCATGTCATAACAGTGTTTAGGCTATAAATTGCAAGATGGAGCTAGCTGTACTGCGGAGGAAGGGATCAAGTCACTGACATGATCCCTTACTCCTCAGTACCATAATTACCATAGCTTTCATTAGCTTGCATGATATCTCTAAGAAAAGAGTTTATAGGTTAGCAAAGCTTCTCCAGCTTGGCAAAACCCCACAAGATAAAAGCGGCAGTAATCCTAACCCTGCTAAAATTTCTGAGCACACGTTACAATTAATAAATGAGCATATAAGTAGTCAATAAATCCCATTACAGCAACCGAGAAACGGAATATCTTGACGCTCGTTTAAATATTAAAATTATATATGCTCTTTTCATAAAGAAATATCCAGATAGTGATATTAAATATGATTTTTTTCGAAAACACTTTTCAGAAAACTTTAAACTTAGGTTTGGTAGACCTCAAGTGGATGTTTGCTCGAAGTGTGAAGAGCTTGGAACAAAAATTAAGAATACATTTTTGTGTGACAGCGCTAAACGTGCAGCAGAGGCTGAACTTAATATCCACAAAAGAAGAGCTGATAAATTTTATAAATCAATGCACGAACCTAAAGAGAGATGTTCACACAATGAAAGTGTTGGAGCGATTCCATTTGACTTCTTGCAAAATCTCCCTCTGCCCTCAATCCCTGTACAAGAAATTGTTTACATGCGCCAGTTATGGATTAATGCCTTTAATATACATGACCTAAAAACTGGTACTTGTGTAATATATCTTTACCATGAGGGTCAGGCTAGAAAGGGTGCAAATGAAGTTTCCTCTTTTTTGTCTCATTATATTAAAAACTTTATGCCTAAAAATGTGACAGAGTTAACTTTGTTTTCTGACTCATGTCCTGGACAGAATAGAAACCACACTGTCCTGAGACTGTGTTCTGGATTAGTAAGTACTGGGAGCCTACACAAAATAGTGTACAAATTTCCTGAAAGGGGGCACTTTCCTGGCATGTGTCCGAGACTTCGGTGTATTTAAAAAGAAAATAGCAAGATCTGATCGGATATACACTCCAAGGGACTACTTGGAAATAATTTGCAGTGCTAAATCAAATACGTTTGTGTGTATGGTGGACAGTAGTTACATTTTTTATTTTGATAAATGGTGGCCGAAATACTTCAAGAAAACTGTTTTTTCTGTGGAGACAAGTACAGCAGAAACGCCTAGAAATAAAAAGCAGTCTTTTATGCCTAGTCGTTTCAAAGAATTTAGTTTTAGTTCTGATGATCCTGGAGTTGTTGTTGCTCGACCATATATTAACAGCTGTGTAGTTCATACATTCCGACTTGGGAAACCTAATCTGTCTGTCATTTCTTTGGAACCAACACGAGCATATCCCGACAACGGTGTGCCAATTAATAACAAAAAACTGGAAGACATTAAAAAGTTGCAAAAATACGTGGAATGCAACGTAGAATCTCAGAACTTTTATCAAGAAATAGCTGCGTGGAATGGTACTGATTCAGACAGTGAAGAAAATTAGTATCAAACAGTGTCTTATGGTTTTATATATTTCTGAATCATTATTATTATTAACTTTTCAAAAACACTGCTATTTCTCTGATATGATCTGATTTAAAGACTCAAATTAGTAGTCATTTTTTTAAATTCTTATAAAGGTTGAATTTTGTGTATTTGAAGTTCAGAATCATTGACATTTTTTACTTTACTTAAAAACAAACTCTTTTGGATGCAAGGAATAATTTTTAGTTTCAGTTAATTTTTTAGCATTATCTATAATAACGTTTTTTTACATTCAGATAAATGTTGTACTGTGTTTTTACTTGTTCCTGAATTTATTGATATTTTTTACTAACCTGATGAAAAAGGCTCTAGTTTAGTTTGATTAGTCTTTAGTTTTAACTTAAATCCTATCATAAGATTGTCATTTTTCCAAACTCTTTACAATATGGAATTTGTAATAAATGTAGCCAATTTTTGTTACACAAATATTCATTTCGATGGATAAATGATTGTACTAAACAAATATAATCTTTTTAAGTATTAAGTAAAGTCTATTGCATTTCGGTAACCAGTTTTCTTTAAATTCGATTCTGACACTGAGGAAGAAGGAAACATGTCAACAAAAATTAAAACCAAATTCTGGTCACATAAAAGACATTTAGTACAAAATACATTAAAAAACAATTTAGTGCTATCATAGTGAATTCACACACAAAAATTGGACAGAATAGTACAAAATGTGTGAGTTTAATTTAATTTTTCCTTCCTCCTGAAAAGTTGCAAAAAATGACTTGAGTAGAGGGAAAATGACAGTTCAAACCCACAAAGGAATGCCGCCTTCTTAAAAAACACTAAAAAAACACTAAAAAACATGATCTCAGAGATGACGCCGCCACCGCTGGACCCGCAGCATCCCGATGGACCACAGCACCGCGAATTTCCGCGAATAAATTTTTTTATTTTTTTAATTTTATTTTTTTTTATTTTTTTAATTAAATTGATTTGGTGGGGTGATGTTCAATGGACCACCAGCATCCGTGAATATACTTTTTTATTTTTTTAAGAAAGCAGATTTGCATATCAGTGGGTGGTGTTGGGTGGGAGGTTGTTTTTTTTTATTTCATATCAGTGGGTGGGGGGTGGTTCCAACTCGAAGCATTATAGTGTATACTAAAATATATGATCAGGTGTACCAACCTTTGCATGAGTTCAAATTTGTTGTGTGTTATAATGTATATTAAATCTATATGATCAGGTGTACCAACCTCTGTAGTATTATTATAGTGTATAGATATTTTATATGAGCAGGTTTGTCAACATTTTCTGTGGCGGGGGGAGGGAAATTCAAATATGTGTTATATTGTGTATGTATAGAGCAGATCTGTCAACATTTTTTTCTCTTCTGTGGTGGGAAATTCAAACTATATATGATCATAATTGGTACTCTCTCTCGCTCTCTCACACGTTGTGTATGTCTCTCTCTCTCTCTCTCGTTGTCAAACGTTATGCTCACCGGCATTATAGTGTATATTAAAATATATGATTAGGTGTACCAACCTTTACATGAGTTCAAATTTGTCGCGTGTTATAATGTATATTAAATCTATATGATCAGATGTACCAACCTCTGTATTATTCGTCCTCTCTCTCTCTCTCCCTCTCTCTCTCTCTCTCGTTGTCAAACGTTATGCTCAAACTGTTCTCCTCTCTCTGTGGTCAGTACCGAACGCATGTATATGAAATTAGAAAGTTTATTCGACAAATATTAACGTCCTCACACTCTCTCTCACTCTCTCTCTCTCTCTCACTCTCACTTGTTTCAACTGTGTAACGTCCTCTCTCTCTCTCTCTCTCTCTCTCTCTCTCTCTCTCTCTCTCTCTCTCTCTCTCTCTCTCTCTCTCACTCTCACACGTTTCAACTATGCAAGGTTTCATACCCTTTCTCCTGTCTCCCTCTCGTACATTGAGTAGTCGGTGTGATGAATAAATAATTTTAGCCCTCTCTCGTTGTCAAAACGTCGTCTTCATTTTCAATGTATTAAATAATTAATTAATAGTTTTATAATGCAGTCAGTGTGATTGATCCTTGTTAGAAATATATATATATTTGGCGTCAATGAACTACTTACCTGTTATGTTGTTACAGACAATACTTCTGTTTTAAGGTTGCAGTTTACACACACATAGGTTCAGTAGTGTATAGCGAAATAAATTAAAATTATACACACACATGAAAACGGCGGCTGAAATTCATACAAATCTTCTGATGTAACAGTTCACAAAAAATAAATTAATTGTACACATGTTCAGAGGTGTAGAGTGAAATAAAATAAAGTCATAATTTGTTTAAATGATTAAATATATTTTAACATTCACAATATAAAATTCACAATTAAATAAATACATTAGAAATTGATATTTTTCGAAAGTTTATATATATATAATTGTGTGTCGTACTTGTAGAAGAAGCAACCTGCAACATAACAATACAACAACAACATTAAAATCATGTTAAATATCACACACACACACAGATGCACACGCAACGCGCGCACATACAGACGCATACGCAACGTAATCACACACACACACACACACACACACACACACACACATACGCATACGCAACGTAACCAAACACGCAACGCGCCCACACACAGACGCAAACGCAACGTACACACGTTTGGGTTACACCACACGTGCACGCACACACACACAGACGTACACGCACACATACGCAACGCACCCACACACAGACGCAAACACAACGTAATCATACACATACATACAACATGTAAATATATTTTAACATTCACAATATAAAATTCACAATTAAATAAATACATTAGAAATTGATATTTTTCGAAAGTTTATATATAATTGTGTGTCGTACTTGTAGAAGAAGCAACCTGCAACATAACAATACAACAACAACATTAAAATCATGTTAAATATCACACACACACAGATGCACACGCAACGCGCGCACATACAGACGCATACGCAACGTAATCACACACACACACACGCATACGTAACGTAACCAAACACTCAACGCGCCCACACACAGACGCAAACGCAACGTACACACGTTTGGGTTACACCACACGTGCACGCACACATACGCAACGCGCCCACACACAGACGCAAACACAACGTAATCATACACATACATACAACATGTACATGTAGGACCAATAAACAGATAACAGATTTAAATATGCTATAGTCATTGTAAGACGTTACAATCATTGAAGTGTTTAATAAGTAAATTGTATGTATGTATATATCACTGAATAATAATAATAATATAATCGTTCTAGTGTTATCGTTTGCTGCAACAGGTAAAGCAGTTACAAATAATTAGATATAGGTTCAGAGGCGTATAGTGAAATAAATTAAAAATCCATTCATCAAAACTTTGTAAATTAGAATCTGCACTACATTCAAACATACGCACACACACAATGATAAAAAATTGTTTATTAAAAGTAGTTTGTTACCTTAACGAGATACAATTTCCACATGCGCTGTCTGGTTCTTCATCCCTCGAAACACAAGATGTAGGTCGCTGGGATTTATATGACGGAGTTCTTCATCTGTAAAGACGTCAGCATACCTCTTAGGTAGATATACACGATAGCGGCGCTCACAATCTTCCAACGTTACAAGCACAGACTTCCCATATCGCGTGTCCACATGCAACATGTTAACGATCGGATACTGTTTGTCCACTGTTAATTCTGCACAACGTTTGTACTCAATAGCAGAAACTGCGTTGAATTTTGTGATAAACGACATTATTTATGAGAAGTGAAGACGTCTGTATCAAGCAAGGTGGAACCATACAATGTCAGAATATTCGCTACAAAGAAGACTAGTGAAAGTAATGATGGTGATGTGGTCATCAGGAAAGTTCACGTTCATCGCCCGAAGCTTTGCATGTACATACACACAGGCAGAATTAGCGCTGTTACAAAATATATATATTAGGAAAGTCAAGCCCACAGACTACTAGAAATAGTTATCGTTTGAAAAAAAAAAAAGAAACCACACATTACGAACTAATATCGTTACAATAATAATAATACATAAACTTACGTTTACGGTCGTCCAAACTGAAGTATGGAGTGACAATAACTATAGATATCACAGTAAGAATTTTTGTTGTTGTTTTTAACAGGTGATGTTTTTCATCCCCTGAAGCTTTGTATGCAGAATTATGACTGTTACATAATATATATTAGGAAATTCGTCAGAAATAGTTATTGCCTGCAGCAAGAATTTTTATTGTTGTTGTTTTTAACAGGTGGTGTTTTTGCATGTACATACATGCAGAATTATGGTTGTTACATAATATATATTAGGAAAGTCGTCAGAAAAAGTTATCGCCTGCAGCAAGACTTTTTGTTGTTGTTTTTAACAGATGGTGTTTTTCATCCCCTGAAGCTTTGCATGTACATACATGTAGAATTATGGCTGTTACATAATATATATTAGGAAAGTCATCAGAAATAGTTATCGCCTGCAGCCATATACAAGTTTACCTAATGAAATTAACAATGCTATGAGACACTTACATTAAAAATGTTTGTATAACAGAAAAATCATTAATTATCCACTCTCTAAGTGCGTGCACATTATGGTTTGTACATAGTGTAGAAGAAGAATTGCAATGTGTAAGACATAACGCCCCAGGAATGTCTTTTGGTACGTCTTTTGGACAACCAATGTCATCAAGATTTATTATATGATAATGAATTATTTTCGATTCTAAAAAACGTTTTTTCTCAAGACCCTTCACAAACACATATTTATATATGTTCGTATACGTTGTTAACACTGAAACAAGATTGTCGTACGGTGTCTCTCCTTCATCCCATCTTAGCCCATGATAGTTTGTCGTTAACCAGCAGTTGGTTCTAGTGTATTTCGAATTCGTAACGACTGTAGCAGGCAGGGCGAAAATCCAATGTCTGTATGCAAAACGTGTTACGTCCATAACCGACAACTCCTTTACTATATAATTGCCGTTGTCATCATAAAAGCAGTGAAAGTCAATTATTACAGCAGCGTTTTCCATTATACTATAAAAAAAAAAGAAACCACACATTACAAACTAATATTTATAAACACAAAGATCGTTACAATAATAATACACAAACTTACGTTTACTGTCGTCCGAACTGAAGCGTGGAGAGAGAGAATAACTATCGATATCACAGTGAGAATTCTTTTTGTTTTTAACAGATGGAATTTTAGCAGGAGGGGGAGCAGAGTCGCCGTCGGCAATTAATTTGGCACGTACGTAAGATTTTAATAAAACAATTATCAGTTTTAAATAATAATTTTCGGAAACAACCCCGGGGGTCCTCATGCCACGAAACACGAGATGTAGGTCGCTGGGGTTTTATAAATTGTTTATTAAGTCTTTTAGAAATTGTCTTATACTTGAGCTTGGCCTGTTGACTATTGCTTTTAATTTTGTACCTTATGCTCGTCTCCCTTTCGTTTACTGACGGTATGTTTGGCTACAGTTAACCATTTAAGTTCAATGTTCTGAGAAGTATTCATCATCTTCTTGTTCCTATAATAACAGTACTTGCTTCAGTACTATATATATTATGTGCTATGTATACATAAGGCTTTCAAATCTAATTGTGTAAGAATAACTGTACCGTCACATACAACTGAGAATAAATCCGTACAAACACTTAGCGATGTTTTTACTTATTTGAACAAGTCATGTATTAAATTCAATAAATAATGCACTTGATAATGTTTTAATGTGAATAATTTTCCGTTTACATAAAATCTGTACATACAATAAAATTATGTTCACTTTAAGAAATAGCAAATCTTTTACTTACCTCTTAAATGTTGTTGTTGTTATACACAATAGTCGATTGTACGATGAGTGTCTCATACAAATGAGAAATAGTGACATGTCGTCTTGTGTGTATATATCATACGGCGGTAGCGTACACGTTTGAAAGTTGATACATATTAAATTATCTCTCTCTCTCACACACATTACAGAGGTTGGGTGTCTAAATCGATGCATTTTACTTTCACTTTCTAATTTGACACATGACTTACTTCCATACATAAATATCTATCGTCCATATCCGTCTACGAGTGTTGCTAAACGAAATTGAAAATGTTGTAATACATAACGTCCTGTGTAATAGTATGGTATGTTTTTTAGGACAGCCAAAAGCATGAAAGTATTATTTAAATCTGTATGGAAGTCATATATAAATATCGGGTCAGCGCTTGAATTATTTGCGCATGCGCATAACAGCTTTTTAGTACAGTTGCACACACACACACACACACACACACACACACACATCGACACTCACTTGCAACAACGTCTTACTTATCACACGTTCATGCGCTACAAATTGATATATAAAACGTTTAAGATACACTATAATAACATAATACCAGCGTTATAACCGTACCTTTTGTTTTTCAGTATTCATTAATTCTCAGTAAATAAATAACACTCGTCATGGTAATATGTCAGTTTATTACAAACCGCAAAGATGTCGGCTACTCATGATTTTAGTATTGAAAGTGAAAGAATAAAATCGTTCAAGTATTGGGAAGTGACGTTTATCAGCCCCGACGAGTTAATCCGTCATTAGCAATCTAACGTTACGACGGCAGTGTGTACGTATGCGTCTGTGTGTGTGTTCGCGTGTTTGGTTACGTTGTGTACGTGTGCGCTCGTTGCGTGTGTGCGTGTTTGGTTACGTTGCGTATGTATGTGTGTGTGTGTGTGTGATTACGTTACGTATGCGTGTGCGTCTTAATGTGAACAATTTTACGTTTAAATAAAATCTGTACATACAATAAAATTATGTTTCAGTATTAATGATATAAATATTACTGTTTTATTAATTTAAAATACTGTATATATATAACCTAGGAACTTCGCAGGTGAAGAAATTAATTTCTATTTTTCATCTGTAACGACATGCGTGTATAATTTTAATTTATTTCACTATACACCTTCGCCACCGCTGCTATCACAGTCGTCAGTAATAAAAAAAGAAGAAGAAGAAAGATCAGTTAGGAAACGCATCAGTACTCGTTCGAAACGATTAACATCAGTCCCAATGGACCACAGCATCAGTGAATTTCCGCGAATAAAAAAAAAAAACGTAAAACGTTCTACTTACGTTTCATGTTAGGTTAAAAAATACAATCCACGTACGTAGGTTAAAAATGCAGTCCACGTACGTTTACGTTAGGTTAAGATGCAGTTTACTTACGTTTCACGTTAGGTTAAAAAATGCAAACACACACACACACACGTGTTAGGTTGCAACCTAACGCGTGTGTATGTTATTTAAATAATAATTTAAATAATATACACGTGTGTGTGTGTGTTTGCATTTTTTAACCTAACATGAAACGTAAGTAGAACGTTTTACGTTTTTTTTTTTTATTCGCGGAAATTCACTGATGCTGTGGTCCATTGGGACTGATGTTAATCGTTTCGAACGAGTACTGATGCGTTTCCTAACTGATCTTTCTTCTTCTTCTTTTTTTATTACTGACGACTGTGATAGCAGCGGTGGCGAAGGTGTATAGTGAAATAAATTAAAATTATACACGCATGTCGTTACAGATGAAAAATAGAAATTAATTTCTTCACCTGCGAAGTTCCTAGGTTATATATATACAGTATTTTAAATTAATAAAACAGTAATATTTATATCATTAATACTGAAACATAATTTTATTGTATGTACAGATTTTATTTAAACGTAAAATTGTTCACATTAAGACGCACACGCATACGTAACGTAATCACACACACACACACACATACATACGCAACGTAACCAAACACGCACACACGCAACGAGCGCACACGTACACAACGTAACCAAACACGCGAACACACACACAGACGCATACGTACACACTGCCGTCGTAACGTTAGATTGCTAATGACGGATTAACTCGTCGGGGCTGATAAACGTCACTTCCCAATACTTGAACGATTTTATTCTTTCACTTTCAATACTAAAATCATGAGTAGCCGACATCTTTGCGGTTTGTAATAAACTGACATATTACCATGACGAGTGTTATTTATTTACTGAGAATTAATGAATACTGAAAAACAAAAGGTACGGTTATAACGCTGGTATTATGTTATTATAGTGTATCTTAAACGTTTTATATATCAATTTGTAGCGCATGAACGTGTGATAAGTAAGACGTTGTTGCAAGTGAGTGTCGATGTGTGTGTGTGTGTGTGTGTGTGTGTGTGTGTGCAACTGTACTAAAAAGCTGTTATGCGCATGCGCAAATAATTCAAGCGCTGACCCGATATTTATATATGACTTCCATACAGATTTAAATAATACTTTCATGCTTTTGGCTGTCCTAAAAAACATACCATCTATTACACAGGACGTTATGTATTACAACATTTTCAATTTCGTTTAGCAACACTCGTAGACGGATATGGACGATAGATATTTATGTATGGAAGTAAGTCATGTGTCAAATTAGAAAGTGAAAGTAAAATGCATCGATTTAGACACCCAACCTCTGTAATGTGTGTGAGAGAGAGAGATAATTTAATATGTATCAACTTTCAAACGTGTACGCTACCGCCGTATGATATATACACACAAGACGACATGTCACTATTTCTCATTTGTATGAGACACTCATCGTACAATCGACTATTGTGTATAACAACAACAACATTTAAGAGGTAAGTAAAAGATTTGCTATTTCTTAAAGTGAACATAATTTTATTGTATGTACAGATTTTATGTAAACGGAAAATTATTCACATTAAAACATTATCAAGTGCATTATTTATTGAATTTAATACATGACTTGTTCAAATAAGTAAAAACATCGCTAAGTGTTTGTACGGATTTATTCTCAGTTGTATGTGACGGTACAGTTATTCTTACACAATTAGATTTGAAAGCCTTATGTATACATAGCACATAATATATATAGTACTGAAGCAAGTACTGTTATTATAGGAACAAGAAGATGATGAATACTTCTCAGAACATTGAACTTAAATGGTTAACTGTAGCCAAACATACCGTCAGTAAACGAAAGGGAGACGAGCATAAGGTACAAAATTAAAAGCAATAGTCAACAGGCCAAGCTCAAGTATAAGACCATTTCTAAAAGACTTAATAAACAATTTATAAAACCCCAGCGACCTACATCTCGTGTTTCGTGGCATGAGGACCCCCGGGGTTGTTTCCGAAAATTATTATTTAAAACTGATAATTGTTTTATTAAAATCTTACGTACGTGCCAAATTAATTGCCGACGGCGACTCTGCTCCCCCTCCTGCTAAAATTCCATCTGTTAAAAACAAAAAGAATTCTCACTGTGATATCGATAGTTATTCTCTCTCTCCACGCTTCAGTTCGGACGACAGTAAACGTAAGTTTGTGTATTATTATTGTAACGATCTTTGTGTTTATAAATATTAGTTTGTAATGTGTGGTTTCTTTTTTTTTTATAGTATAATGGAAAACGCTGCTGTAATAATTGACTTTCACTGCTTTTATGATGACAACGGCAATTATATAGTAAAGGAGTTGTCGGTTATGGACGTAACACGTTTTGCATACAGACATTGGATTTTCGCCCTGCCTGCTACAGTCGTTACGAATTCGAAATACACTAGAACCAACTGCTGGTTAACGACAAACTATCATGGGCTAAGATGGGATGAAGGAGAGACACCGTACGACAATCTTGTTTCAGTGTTAACAACGTATACGAACATATATAAATATGTGTTTGTGAAGGGTCTTGAGAAAAAACGTTTTTTAGAATCGAAAATAATTCATTATCATATAATAAATCTTGATGACATTGGTTGTCCAAAAGACGTACCAAAAGACATTCCTGGGGCGTTATGTCTTACACATTGCAATTCTTCTTCTACACTATGTACAAACCATAATGTGCACGCACTTAGAGAGTGGATAATTAATGATTTTTCTGTTATACAAACATTTTTAATGTAAGTGTCTCATAGCATTGTTAATTTCATTAGGTAAACTTGTATATGGCTGCAGGCGATAACTATTTCTGATGACTTTCCTAATATATATTATGTAACAGCCATAATTCTACATGTATGTACATGCAAAGCTTCAGGGGATGAAAAACACCATCTGTTAAAAACAACAACAAAAAGTCTTGCTGCAGGCGATAACTTTTTCTGACGACTTTCCTAATATATATTATGTAACAACCATAATTCTGCATGTATGTACATGCAAAAACACCACCTGTTAAAAACAACAACAACAAAAATTCTTGCTGCAGGCAATAACTATTTCTGACGACTTTCCTAATATATATTATGTAACAGTCATAATTCTGCATACAAAGCTTCAGGGGATGAAAAACATCACCTGTTAAAAACAACAACAAAAATTCTTACTGTGATATCTATAGTTATTGTCACTCCATACTTCAGTTTGGACGACCGTAAACGTAAGTTTATGTATTATTATTATTGCAACGATATTAGTTCGTAATGTGTGGTTTCTTTTTTTTTTTTCAAACGATAACTATTTCTAGTAGTCTGTGGGCTTGACTTTCCTAATATATATATTTTGTAACAGCGCTAATTCTGCCTGTGTGTATGTACATGCAAAGCTTCGGGCGATGAACGTGAACTTTCCTGATGACCACATCACCATCATTACTTTCACTAGTCTTCTTTGTAGCGAATATTCTGACATTGTATGGTTCCACCTTGCTTGATACAGACGTCTTCACTTCTCATAAATAATGTCGTTTATCACAAAATTCAACGCAGTTTCTGCTATTGAGTACAAACGTTGTGCAGAATTAACAGTGGACAAACAGTATCCGATCGTTAACATGTTGCATGTGGACACGCGATATGGGAAGTCTGTGCTTGTAACGTTGGAAGATTGTGAGCGCCGCTATCGTGTATATCTACCTAAGAGGTATGCTGACGTCTTTACAGATGAAGAACTCCGTCATATAAATCCCAGCGACCTACATCTTGTGTTTCGAGGGATGAAGAACCAGACAGCGCATGTGGAAATTGTATCTCGTTAAGGTAACAAACTACTTTTAATAAACAATTTTTTATCATTGTGTGTGTGCGTATGTTTGAATGTAGTGCAGATTCTAATTTACAAAGTTTTGATGAATGGATTTTTAATTTATTTCACTATACGCCTCTGAACCTATATGTAATTATTTGTAACTGCTTTACCTGTTGCAGCAAACGATAACACTAGAACGATTATATTATTATTATTATTCAGTGATATATACATACATACAATTTACTTATTAAACACTTCAATGATTGTAACGTCTTACAATGACTATAGCATATTTAAATCTGTTATCTGTTTATTGGTCCTACATGTACATGTTGTATGTATGTGTATGATTACGTTGTGTTTGCGTCTGTGTGTGGGCGCGTTGCGTATGTGTGCGTGCACGTGTGGTGTAACCCAAACGTGTGTACGTTGCGTTTGCGTCTGTGTGTGGGCGCGTTGCGTGTTTGGTTACGTTACGTATGCGTGTGTGTGTGTGTGATTACGTTGCGTATGCGTCTGTATGTGCGCGCGTTGCGTGTGCATCTGTGTGTGTGTGATATTTAACATGATTTTAATGTTGTTGTTGTATTGTTATGTTGCAGGTTGCTTCTTCTACAAGTACGACACACAATTATATATAAACTTTCGAAAAATATCAATTTCTAATGTATTTATTTAATTGTGAATTTTATATTGTGAATGTTAAAATATATTTACATGTTGTATGTATGTGTATGATTACGTTGTGTTTGCGTCTGTGTGTGGGTGCGTTGCGTATGTGTGCGTGTACGTCTGTGTGTGTGTGCGTGCACGTGTGGTGTAACCCAAACGTGTGTACGTTGCGTTTGCGTCTGTGTGTGGGCGCGTTGCGTGTTTGGTTACGTTGCGTATGCGTATGTGTGTGTGTGTGTGTGTGTGTGTGTGTGTGTGTGTGTGTGTGTGTGTGATTACGTTGCGTATGCGTCTGTATGTGCGCGCGTTGCGTGTGCATCTGTGTGTGTGTGTGATATTTAACATGATTTTAATGTTGTTGTTGTATTGTTATGTTGCAGGTTGCTTCTTCTACAAGTACGACACACAATTATATATATATAAACTTTCGAAAAATATCAATTTCTAATGTATTTATTTAATTGTGAATTTTATATTGTGAATGTTAAAATATATTTAATCATTTAAACAAATTATGACTTTATTTTATTTCACTCTACACCTCTGAACATGTGTACAATTAATTTATTTTTTGTGAACTGTTACATCAGAAGATTTGTATGAATTTCAGCCGCCGTTTTCATGTGTGTATATAATTTTAATTTATTTCGCTATACACTACTGAACCTATGTGTGTGTAAACTGCAACCTTAAAACAGAAGTATTGTCTGTAACAACATAACAGGTAAGTAGTTCATTGACGCCAAATATATATATATTTCTAACAAGGATCAATCACACTGACTGCATTATAAAACTATTAATTAATTATTTAATACATTGAAAATGAAGACGACGTTTTGACAACGAGAGAGGGCTAAAATTATTTATTCATCACACCGACTACTCAATGTACGAGAGGGAGACAGGAGAAAGGGTATGAAACCTTGCATAGTTGAAACGTGTGAGAGTGAGAGAGAGAGAGAGAGATAGAGAGAGAGAGAGAGAGAGAGAGAGAGAGAGGACGTTACACAGTTGAAACAAGTGAGAGTGAGAGAGAGAGAGAGAGTGAGAGAGAGTGTGAGGACGTTAATATTTGTCGAATAAACTTTCTAATTTCATATACATGCGTTCGGTACTGACCACAGAGAGAGGAGAACAGTTTGAGCATAACGTTTGACAACGAGAGAGAGAGAGAGAGGGAGAGAGAGAGAGAGGACGAATAATACAGAGGTTGGTACATCTGATCATATAGATTTAATATACATTATAACACGCGACAAATTTGAACTCATGTAAAGGTTGGTACACCTAATCATATATTTTAATATACACTATAATGCCGGTGAGCATAACGTTTGACAACGAGAGAGAGAGAGAGAGACATACACAACGTGTGAGAGAGCGAGAGAGAGTACCAATTATGATCATATATAGTTTGAATTTCCCACCACAGAAGAGAAAAAAATGTTGACAGATCTGCTCTATACATACACAATATAACACATATTTGAATTTCCCTCCCCCCGCCACAGAAAATGTTGACAAACCTGCTCATATAAAATATCTATACACTATAATAATACTACAGAGGTTGGTACACCTGATCATATAGATTTAATATACATTATAACACACAACAAATTTGAACTCATGCAAAGGTTGGTACACCTGATCATATATTTTAGTATACACTATAATGCTTCGAGTTGGAACCACCCCCCACCCACTGATATGAAATAAAAAAAAACAACCTCCCACCCAACACCACCCACTGATATGCAAATCTGCTTTCTTAAAAAAATAAAAAAGTATATTCACGGATGCTGGTGGTCCATTGAACATCATCCCACCAAATCAATTTAATTAAAAAAATAAAAAATAATAAAATTAAAAAAATAAAAAAATTTATTCGCGGAAATTCGCGGTGCTGTGGTCCATCGGGATGCTGCGGGTCCAGCGGTGGCGGCGTCATCTCTGAGATCATGTTTTTTAGTGTTTTTTAAGAAGGCGGCATTCCTTTGTGGGTTTGAACTGTCATTTTCCCTCTACTGACTTGTTCCCTTTCTCCTCAGCCTGATTCAATTACTGTACGTAAAAACTGAATAGCTCTTTTTGTAACTACAATACCGAAGTGTAATTTACGTATAGTAAACTTATAAAAATTAGCGATCGATTGAGGATCGAGTGGTGTGAAACAGACTTCGTAATTCGCGAAGATAGGCGAAATTTGTGAATTGAACCAGAGTGGGGGGGGGGGAAGACGCTTCGACAAACTCTGACAAGTTGAAAATTGTTCAGAGCTGAGCTTCTGCACGACCTGGCTATAAATACCAGGTCGTGCTAATAAAGTTGCTTCTTCTCTATTCAAGCGTTGCCGTAGGAGGCTATGTCAGTCGACGACGCTATTTTAAATCTACAGTGAGAGTCACAGGACGAACTGGAAGTCCAACCAGAGCAGCAGAGCACATACGAGGTCTATGGATACACCTGCAGCATATGATGTGAGGCGACACCACTATTAAACAGCACCAGCACATGCAGTGGAATCCGGTAAGAGGACCCGAGGACGGAGGATACCGAGGACGGAGGACACGGAGGATGAGGACTGAGGACCAAAGGAGGACATACGGATGATTAACCACGTCAAACGAGGTCACGAAAAACCATAGTACTTACAGACATTTGAAAGAGACTAATTAAAGTTAGAATGAAAGACATTCAAACAGTTAATTAAAATAACTAATTTGTACATCAATGTAAAGGCAGAGTGTAATTTATAATAATATCTCTTTTACAATATTTAGTAATTGAGAGTAACGTAAATGATATAAGAGAAATATTTGATTTTATGTTAGTGTAATTAATAAAGTCTTTGTTGATAAAGGAGAATGCATGTGCAGTAGAAAGTTTTAAAGCCAATTAAAATTAAAGAAATTGAAATAAAAGTAAATTCATTATTGAAGTAAATTAATCAGAAATTCAAAAGATGAACACATAATTAGTAAGCCGAGAGCAAAAATAATTAATTAGTTAAGAGTAGATGATAAGATTTATGTATAACCTGTTGTATGTAATTTGTTAGATATAAGTCGTGTGCGAAAGATTCGTACATACGATTTAATAATGAGTATATTTCATTATGCGAAATAAAAGTAATTTGTTTAATAAAAAAACAAAGTAAATAATGGAAAAATTTTAACTCTATATAAAACATCATCTTCTTATTACGATTACACCCATGAACTCAAATTAAATTATATTTCAATTTGTGTTGTTGTGTTTGTGTAGTTGTGTTGTATATGTTTTGTGATGGTATGAATGGTTTTGTGTTGTTATCTGTGTTGTGTTTGTGATCCCTGATTGGCTCGCTGTGTGTTCGTCAGGTGTCACCCGCCGCCAGGTGTTTGCGTCGCTGATACTGGAGAGCAGACGTATGCCTCCGTGCCGTCACACTCCATTATAAAAACAAAGGTGTATTTCAAGGCAAGGAGGCAATAAAAACAAGAATAATGATTAACGATCATATTCTAAAACCACTTTAACTATTTGAAAAATGACATTGTCTATGATAGGATTTATATTGATGTTAAGTTAGCTGAATAGCTGAATTTTAAACGACTTCTGGGACAATTAACAGTATATTAAGAGAAAATGTACGTTGCAATACAAAACTAAAGTTCTACAAAGCTATGTCACTACTTGCACTGTCGTATGTGTGTGACGTATGGACAACAACCAAGAAACAAGACAGTAAAATAAAGGCCTCGTAAATGGCGTTCTTATGATGAGTTAAACGGTGTTCTAAACTTGACCGTATAAAGAATGAGGCCATAAGAGAAGAGTTACAAGTTATTAACTTGAATGAAAAATTAAAACGCTTGCAAACAACAATGGAAAGGGACACTTAGAAAGAATATCAGATTCCAGGCTATCCAAACAAGTCTCGAAGTACAAACCTATAAGACACATGTGTATAAGCAGACCCAGAAAGAGATGGCTGGAGGTCTTTTGAAGGCGGAACAGGCAGCACCTTGCCTATGCCGTGTTATGAAAATGATTTATTTCCTCAGTACTGTAGTTAAGGAATACAAAATATATGCGACTATCCAATGTCATAAAACCCTATGACGGATAAGTATGTCGTACGCGTTACAGCACATCGACTGTAAAAACAATAAAAACAAACGCATACAACTTTTTGCGGTGAGAGAAGAAAGAATCGGTATTGAGAACCATACATGACTTCCATGTTATAAGATCTATATTTAAAATCACTTAAATGTAAATTAAAAAAGTTGACAAGTTTGACAAATTGAAATTAAATATTTTCATAGAAACTACTTCTTTGTTGGCCATAACGTAGTACACATACAAAAAATTACACCCTCCCACTGCAACTATCTTTTTCATTTATATAAAAGTACCATCTCTCCTTTCAACTACCCTACTCATTTATAGATGTTACATCTACCTGTTTACAGTGGATTATTTTTACCTTCTTTTAAGGACAATTTATTTATCAAAATTAAGTACTTTACTCTTGTTAAAACGTAAAACGTTGCAGAAAAACTACCCCTCCCCCTTAACCGATCTTCACCAAAATCAATTGGCCTTGCGAACTCTACAACTTGACAACATATTATGCAAAATTATTTGATTCTGTTTGAATTTGCGGCAGTTATCGTTCGCCATAGAAAACATTCTACACACAGACAGGCACACACACACAGACACTTTCAGAAAATAACTTTTCTTCATGTTTTGAGGATAGTACAAACAGAATCAGCCCTTATCTCGAACACGATTTTTTTGCCATCACCATTTTGGTGCATTTTCTTACGGAACATGGAAGTAAAAATATTAACTGTCAAAAGCATATCATATATGAATGGTGAGATAAGCCACACTGTGCACAAGTGTGCAGTCACACGACTTTGTCTGAAGCCAAATAACATAACTTTCTGATTACATATACATGACACTGTAGTATACAGTAAACTTTCTACATACTGCTCCAAGTTTTGTGACAAAAAGTTTGGAATATACGGAAACGACACTGAATACAAAACATGTTCATCTCATGTACTTCTTTTAATATTTTATTCATAATATTTGTCTGTAATAAAATACTATTATATTAAATCAAATAAAATTTAATAAAATAAATTTTGTGTAAATCAATTTTAGGATTTATATTGTTACGACGGTCAACTTGATCGTTCGTCGTAGGTACAATGGAAAACAAAATACAAGACACCAATTAAGTCACTAATCACCAGCTTTAATTATCACAGTTAAACACTTCGTAAATTAACAAGACAGTCTCTTTCAAAAAATCAAATAAAATTTGTTCACACGTAATAAAATGTCAACTAATATTAAACACAATTGTATTACAATTATACCGCTCGATTATAAAACACAACACTTCACTAATAATGACTTGAAAGCACAGAGTAATCACTTATAATCGCCCGACAATAAACTGAACTGAGCGTCTCTGCGTACCTGTATTTATACCCCGCCGAAAATCTAGATTATTCCACATACTATGAAAGATGCTCTACACTACGACGTAATTGATTGCGGCCTTGACACAGTGCGTGCGGCCGCGCGAATTCTGTTACAGTCTAGCAAATGCGCTGAGAATCACTTACGCCGCAACATTCAGCTAGATTCCTCTGGAACATTAGATAAACACGTAGATTGTTCTGTAATGCCGTAACAATATGATTATTACCTATTAATGTTTCAATCATTTTTATAAATACATTGTTGTGATAATGAAGTGTCTAATAATGACGATGATGATTACTCTGATTGTTGTTGTGACGATGACGTTGATGAAGAATATTGGAAACCGTTGGGTACATTCTACTTTATGCAGTCTCCCACTTTGACAGTGTAGGAGACATTTTCTGTACTGGTAACGTTTTGAGTAGGTACTGTACACTCAAGATAGCTGTGGTAAGGATTTTGGCGGAAAGCGTAACGAAGCGCTTTGTGTCTGAGAGTGGAATCCACGCGGTCGAATGTAAGCAGCGTAATTTAATCTCGGAAATGGGCGAACGGGAAACGCGGCGGTAATGGCGATTAGTCTCAACGGTACTGACTGCCGCTGCCGCTCCTGATAGGCAATGAACCTTAACTGCTAACCAACCGGCTTTTAACATTCTGAGCGAGGCCAATAAATTGAGAGGATTTTTATTATCTATATGACAAATAGTTTTCAAATAATAAAACATAAGAAATATCAAACGATAATGTGATGTATTTATAATATACACACACACTTATTGGGTACTAATGGTACCTACAGTACAAACGCAATCTTCTATTATGGTTTATTCATTGTTCTTAACCTAAAGGCACCAAACATATCATTTATAATAAAGTTTTAATCAGTCACATTCTTAATTCCGAACGATTTCGGTCATAGTCCATCTTCAGGATATACAGTACATACTATAACATAACAACACAAATTCATTTAATGTAATTTAAGTTGTGTAGCCCCACGCTTTTGGAGAGCCAAATTATCAAAGTATCATAGACAATATCATTTCTCAAATAGTTAAAATGGTTTTAGAATATGATCGTTAATCATTATTCTTGTATTTATTGGTTCCTTGCCTTGAGTGGTCAGAGCTGTTGGGTTGTGCGTCGTGAGACGACCCAATGGTATCCTAGTACCGAGCCTCCGGTAGGGGCTCCTGCCTAGTGGTCCTGTCCAGACGGAATATTGTTAATTAATTTTTAGTGGTCGCTACAACGACATGCTCGTACTAGGTCGACTAGTACAGTATTTGTCGAGGCCGTTTCCAAGAATCACCTGGACGTGTTCGGTACTTGCCAAGGCCAGCTATGAGTGGGTTTGTCTGGGTCCTCGCAGCTCGGACGTAAAATTTACGTGCAAGTCGCCTTGCGGTGTCATCCAAGGAGCGGACACCGAGTCCTCTTCTCAGGAGACGAGAAGAAAACCGATAGGGGACTTTGGCCGCAAGCCGAAGCCCTCTATCGAGAACGCTTTGCAACCTTCTTTTATGAACGGTTGCGAGGTAACCCCAGACGGGAAGAGCGTAGGTAATGATCGGCAACAGGTACGCGTTGACAATCAACTTACCCAGCTTGCGGGTCATAGCCTTGTTGGCAAGTAACGGAAACAGTTGCGCGAGACGAGCGGACGCTTTCTTTCGCATCGTCTCAGCGTGGGCACGCCAGGTGAGCCGACGATCAAGGTGGACACCGAGGTACTTTACTTCTCTCGACCAGGGCAAATGCGTTCTACCGAGTCTCACTCGGCCTCGTGGTTCTTTCCGGCGCTTTGTGAATAGCACCGCGGAGCTCTTGGTTTCGTTGACGGCAACTTTCCAGCTTTCCGTCCACTTCGAATACGCATCGAGTGCGCGCTGAAGTCGTGGGATAGCAAAGTCTGCGTTCCGATCGGCGGTATAGACCGCCGTGTCGTCGGCAAACAAAGCCATCTGGACTCCAGGCTCTCTGGGTGCGTCGTTGACATACACGGAGAACAGGAGAGGCCCTAGCACGCTACCTTGAGGTACCCCGGCTGTTATACGTCTCTCGGAAGAGACGTGGTCGTCTATTCGCACGCAGAAAGTCCTCTCCGTCAGAAAGCTAGCAATCAAGAGAAGGTAGCAATCTGGGAGCTGGATTTCCCGGAGCTTGAACAAGAGCCCGTCATGCCAGACACTATCAAAGGCCTTTTCCACATCTAGGAAACAGGCGACAGTCTGCTCTTTCCGACACCCGGCGTCCGTGATGTATTCCACCAGTCTCATCAGTTGATGAGTGGTGGAATGCCCCACACGGAAGCCGAACTGTTCGGGGACCAGTACATCGAAGTTTCGTAGATGATCTAGTACTCTCCGTTGTACGAGACGTTCGAGGACCTTTGACGTGGCTGACAGTAGACTAATGGGCCGGAGGTTGCCGGGACGGGAAGCGTCCTTTCCCTGCTTCGGGATCACTATAACCGTTGCCTTACGCCATTTCTGGGGAAAATAGGCCAGTCTAAGACACGCGTTGAACAGCGCGACCAAGAAAAGTACTCCTCGCTCCGGGAGTCGAGTAAGAGCGGCGTTCGAGACGCCGTCCGGGCCAGGAGCTTTTCTCGGCACGAGTTCAACGAGCCGATCTGTGACCTCTTCCCTAGTAATGGGTTCGGGCTCCGTAGTGATCGGAAGAGACAGAAAGTCTTCCACTTCGTTCTCGACTTCTTCGTCGAAGTCCCAGTCCATGGGCGTGTTAGGTGCGAACTGTCGCTCAAAACACGCGCCCAAGTACTCGGCCTTCGCCTCCGGGCGAGCCAGGATTTGACCGAAAGGTCCAGCAATGGCCGGGATGCGAGGGCGGCGCCTCTTCCCTACCAACCCCGAAGGTGTCCGGTAAGGGCTACTTTCGTCCGATCCGTCCCCTGCCTGGGCCACGGCGAGTTCCCAACAGCGTCTCCGGTAGGCCTGCATTTCATCCTTGCCTTGAAATGCACCTTTGTTTTTATAATGGAGTGTGACGGCACGGAGTCATACGTCTGCTCTCCGGTATCAGCGACGCAAACACCTGGCGGCGGGTGACACCTGACGAACACACAGCGAGCCAATCAGGGATCACCAGCCGAGACGTGACATCTGACGTGTTCGGAGCTAGCCAATCAGCGATCCCGGTCAGGGCGTAAAAACAGCGCCGGTAGAAATTAATAACAGTAAACGCGGACAAAACCCAACTCTGTGTTTTCAACTCCACTGGACGCAACATGTCGCATTTCTATACAACGCCCGTCCGCGTTGGCCCATCATCAGTACGTCCGAAGCGTGATTGCCAATATCTGGGCGTCACGCTTGACTCCAAACTTACCTGGCGACCACACATCAAACGCACAACTACCATCGCCCGTACCCGCCTCCGTTCTCTCAGAACCCTCAGCCGACTAAACCACTGCTCCAGCGACTTACTAGGCCGCATCTATACTACATGTATCCGACCCATCCTCACATATGCCCACTCAGTTCTCCTTACTACCTCTCCAGCCTACCTCGATCCACCATGTCACATAACGACGGGCCCTACGACTCATATACCGCCGACCACGCCTGACGAAGACTTCCAATGCCGCCCTGTATGCGCTTAACACCCGCTTCCCTGACCTTGATTCCTTCCTTGTTAAACTCAACTGGAAGTATTCCCGTACAGCCTCCCGCCGCAATTCCATACAAACGATAGTCCCGTCAATTAATAGAAACACCCGCAATACAAGCCGACCTTCCTACCTACTAAATCGCCTCCTCGCAATAGCCAATGGTCCTCCCCCTCGCCCCAACCACGCCGGCGTCAACGACACAGACCTGCTTAAGCAGTAATACCTACTATTTCCCCGCCGAGGACTTATCTCTCCCCGGCAGTAGCGACCTGTCTTCCTAAAGCAGCCTCAATAATCAACACATGCTAAAACTCCCCCACACTCTCTTCACTTCACCACAGTAAACACACGCTCTAGTTTTCCACACTTACGAACCCGCATATAATCCAAATCTGTTCCTTCCGCCTCCCTTGACGGCTCCCTGTCGCCAGCAAACAGCTTTGGCGACCAGCGTCACACGTCCCAGTCTTGCCCCCCCCCCGCAAGAACGTCGCAGAAAAATATGAAGAAATAAACAAAACAAAGCAACATGAATAAATAAAGATGCCCCAGAACAACTATAACGGCCACATCCATCTACCTCTCCCGCTCGCGTATGGCTACACAATATAACCAACACACAGTACTCTCCCAACTAAGTGCCTCCACCTTCTCCGCGCTCCGGTCGTCTGGCGTACGTCCCCCCAAAACCCCTTACCCACACGGCTGAAGGGAGCTCGTCTCCAAAACAGCCCGAGTCCGACCATACTGGTCGGTCTCTCAAAAAAAAAAAAAAAATTTTTGACGCACTTCGCCAGAGCCAGAGGCACTTTTCCAGAGGCACTTCGCCACCAGCAGTTTCCCACCAGCATTACATCGCCACGCCATCGGACGGACTTCATCTCCTCTCCTCTCTCGGACGACATCGACGCGGAACCAGCCGGAAGGTGATAGCTGAAGAGTAGAACCGACGTTCTTCCATTCTTCGCCCTGTACGACGCCAGCGATAGGACACGTCGCTGGGCCGTCAGCGGACTCGACGCAACCGATGCCGAAAGAAGAGGGGGACTGCAGTACGCTACGAAGAGCGGGCGCAGCCGCCGAACAAGTCATCAGCAAACAAAGGCATATTCAAATATCAATTTCGTGATATCTTTATACCATGGTTCACTAGATGTTTCCATTTCAATACCAGGTTATGAATATAAATGTTAAAAAGAGTAAGTGATATATCGCACCCTTGTCTAATATCTTGAATGGCAGATATTTTTGGAATCTTTTCGTAACACTATTTCGTAGCTCTAATATGAAAGCATACCGTATATTACGTATTTGAAAGTGTTCAAACGCAGACACAAGACAACAATCAGTGGGATTTCTAAAAGAAAGTATTTTATAAATTATATGAATTTTACTGTTACATGAAAACTTAAAAAATTTTCTATTTAATTTCTTTCATATTTTAGATTTAATATGTACAATGTTCTTAGGCTAATACAACAAAACTGTTACAAGTCTCCAATATGTTTCACTACAAATTATATGTATCTGATTTTTATTAACATCCACTTATGTAAAATTCAGTTTAATATTTTCTATACTTTTTAAAATATACTTCTAGCACATATTTTTTTTCAATATTTGTATCCGTCATTCCTTTAATCTGGCACTCTTTCAGTCTTTTCTGATAATTTCTTTTATTTCCAGAATACTATTCTTTTGCTCCTCAAATCATTACTCTATTAAAATATTGTAAGTTTTAGATGAATAAATTCTAATGCGTTAATAAATAACTTGCTTGTGAATGAGCAAAAATATTATATGTGGGAAATATACGTGGCCAAGGAACGTACGTTAAACATTAAAATAAGGTACAATTTTTTAAAAGCAGAAACAAAACATTTTTGTAATATTGATTGGCTGCTTGCCTTTGAAACATTGTTTACAATACGTGTTACAATATTGCTACCTAATTATTGAATACCATCATTATTATCGACATTCAACTCTCTAGCGGGTTTTTATGACACCTTATGTGCGCACTCGCAACTAACAGTTGAAAACAAACTTCTGTTGTACAAACAAATTTTGAATCCTGTGTGGACTTAAGGAATTCAGCTGTGGAGCTATACAGAAAAAAAACTTAGAAAAGATACAAAACTTTCAGAACCAAGTACTCAGAAGCATTGTGAATGCTCCTTGGAATATAAGGAACGACATCCTACATAGAAACCTCAATGTAGAATATGTCAGGAAAATAATAACAAAATGTCCAAACAAACATGATCAGAGGATTCAGATCCACGATAACCCAATAATGCTACACGTGCTCCACAATAATGCTACGGTGGAAGAAGTTCCACACGTCCTGAGGCGACTCAAAAGACAGAAGCCAAATGATCTGGTATCAAAATAGAAACCATGTAATATATATATATATATATATATATATATATCCATAAAACTCCACGTAAGAGAAAGACAGAATAATCTTGGGATTGGCCACTGGGCTTTACCCCATTACCCGTGAAGGAAATATGAAGGAGAAGCTGCAGCATGAGCTTGCTCAGTTGTAGCATTAAGGGAGGTGTTTTTAGTGGGTTAGAGTCCCACACTACTAGGAACTACGGGGTTCTTAGCGTCTATAGAGATGTTCACCTACCCTCGTAAAAAAAAACCCTTACGTGCGTACAAACGAAAGGCCACCACTCATGATTGAGTAACGTTACAAAACAGATTTCCGTGGCCAGATTACGACGCCAAACCAGACATGGGAAAATGTCAATCCAGTTGTAATTAATAGATTACTAAGAGAAGGTAGCGCGATTTGGCACGGCGTACTGTAGTAGTAACAACGCTGATTAAATTAATGTTTGTAAGCCAGCCTGTTTACATTTGTAACAGGGAGGCGGAGCTGCGGGCGTCAATACATACTTGATTGGTAAATCTAAATGCAGGAAGTTATCGATTACTCTTAACACAATGTTATCAACACGCAGAACCTAATCGATGTTATTTCCTGCTTACTTATTCAATAACATACGTATGTATAAAGACATTTAATTATAGTAAAGCCTAGTACAGCATAACTCGAGACAGCTTGCTAGAATTTAGCGACACCTCTTCTTTATATAACTCTTCGGCCTACATTGTACGTATAATATGTCTTTCATGTCAACTAAAATTTTCCTATTAATATTCTTATATTTATAAATAGATTTTCTATAGCATTTTCCCTACTTTCTTAAAATGAAATCTTCCCTCTTCGATATTTATTTGTTCGTAAAGTACTAACAGTAATTCATAAAAGGTCTGGAAGATTACTTTCCTATCAATATTATAGAACTCAAAACCAATAGCAAGATAATTCTATTAGATCTAAGTGGGTCATCGGTTCGCAGCTCATTTTGATTTGTGGATCTGTTAAATTTTTAAAATTTACTGCTTGCTTATGTGAAACAAATAAACATAATTAAGTAATACTAAAAAAATTAAAAATTTGTTGTTAATTCAATGGTAAACAAATAAATAATTTTAAAATATAAACCAAAATTTCATCTTGTCATTTGAATTAGCAGTACCCGTAATTCCAACTTTGTCGTTCTTACTTGCTGAAATGCTGTCTGTTATGCTCAAAGCGAGGCCTTTCAGTGTCTCCACAGTTGGAATCACAGAGCCTGCTAATTAAAATAACAAGGTGAACAATGGGTCGTGGTTTAGGACTCGATAATGTTGGAGACACTGAAACGGCTCGTTTGGAGCGACAGTTAGCAGTTCTGCAACTAAGTACGATCAAGTTAGAAAACAAATGTTATTAACAATTGTAGGAAGGTGATTCAAATTTATAGTTTCTTCTTCGTCCAAAAACCAGCAGTAGTTGTCCGCAGTAACTGGATCTCACACAGTTATATTGTCACATAGACTTCCGCTGCCGATGACCGTGTTACTTCCTTTATTTGCTGTGTCGTAAATATCTTGTAACTCCTATTACACTGGTTATCCTCAGGTCTATCAGATGATGATGGAATTGGAGATAAATCTCAGATATATACTGTAGAAGTGGGGCGGTTGGAGGTCCCTTACGTAGATCCTATCCGGCATGTGTTATCTGTGCACAGATTGCATTCTTTAAGCTGTCTCTTAATTTATGTAGTATCAGACCAAAACGTAAAGAACACCAAATTGTGCTGAGTGTTACTGCTTCTCTTCTCCTATTCAAGAATTAGGTTATATAAACCTGTTTCGGCACCCCTCTCATCCTCGGACGACCCACATCTCTTCTACCAATGGCTTTACAGTTCAGTGCCGCTTTCGGCAATCGATCCTCTGTTATCCTTTGCAGATGATGCCACCATTGTCTTCCTTAAATTGAAATAATTTCATTTATGTCTTAAATACATTTACGGTATTATTATGTTTAGTAATCTGTATGGTACCTGCCGTGATTCTGTAGTAATATCTAGTGCACGACGTCTTGTAATTCTTTAGTCCTTGAAGTGGCCTGTCTAACTTTCCTCCAACAATAAATCTTGTCAAAAGTAATACATAGTAAACTACAATATGCCAGATTGAATATCGGAACAGTATATAAATCAGTTATAGGCAACCTTTGAATTTATTGAGCCGCATATATAACTGAGGACCAGTTCGATGGACGCACCCCTCCCCACCTCATCAATGTAAAATAGAAAGGTGCGGAGTTCAATAGCCGGACGTTACAAACATTACAATACCCTTGCGCTTATATTTAGCGACGTAGAAAAGCGGATCAAAAAAAGCTTCGCAGTATTCTTCACATAAATTTGTAAAAATTGTTCACATTAGGAGTAGGACATAAACAATTTGTTATCATGCACACGCACGTTAAAACTAACAAAATTTTAAACAAAACAAGTGATTAAACAGGAAAACATTTTACTAAAAATATATTAAAGAACATAATGCAATAATACTATTGATATTATTTTGATAATAATATCTATTTAATAATAATATTTAATAACACTAATATTTATTTTGATAAAGTACACAGAAATGAAAATTTTGAAAAATCACTTTGAGGGGAAAGGTGTTTACAAGCTCTGGCGACAAGCTGGACAATCGTATTGAGAAATACGTAGCGCGGTTCGGTAAACGGCTTGTATTATTTCATATTACAGTACTTGGAAGTAGGTAGAATGCGGGTGCGTTCAAAAGAAAAGAAAATTACAAATTGGTTCGCGGGGGCGTCAAACCTTATCGACGGGGGCAATTTCTGGTGGTATATATTGTTACGAGAGTGTAACCGATCGTCGTATGGTTCAGTGGAAAACAAAATACAAGACACAAATTAAGTCACTAATTACCAGCTTTAATTATCACAGTTAAACAGTTTGTAATCAACAAGATAGTCTCTTACAACAAATTAAATAAAAATTGTTCACACGCAATAAAAATGTCAACTAACAGAATCCCGCACAATTATAAAACACATAACTCTCCGCCACAATACTTCGAACCGCACAGGAATAAATCGCCATTTAAACTGAAAACTGACCGTCGCTGAATGCCTATATTTATACTCCACTGAAATTCCAGAATAATCCATAATACGCATCAGCTCTATACTAGAGCGTAATTGCTTGTGGCCTTGACACGTGCGCGCGGGCGGCGAAGTCTGGAACAGTGTCGCTAACGCATGTTGAGAATCACGTACTCACACAATATTACAGCCGGGTTCCATTGGAATAGCGCAAAAACACGTAGCATGTTCTGTAATGGCGTAACACGTCTACCGCACTACGTAATAATATAATAACGTTACCATGGCTTATTGGTAACTTGTTGAGTACGATTATAAATAGAAATAATTTGTTGAGAGGCAAACACATTACACTAACCGTTCTACTTGAAAATCAATAAACAACTCAAAGAAGTTAAAACATTTTACACCAGACTGTCCGCTGTACATTGTTTGGTACCAGCTGATACAGTGTTAGAGGGGGGGGGGAACTAAACCTATGGCAAGGGTTTACCGCACGGACTTGCTTTTGATCCTACTGTCCTGAGACACTGCTTCAAACGTCAAAGGACTCTACGCAACTTAAGCTTATCACTTAATACCGCACGTAAGCCCAAATTGCCTAATCTACGTTGCGTACATGTTTACGTTTAAAAGTAGACGCAAAAAGTAACTAATACTTTAAAAAAGATTGTTTAACTAAAACAAAATTACAAAGGTTTTTAAAAATATATAAACACTTGGTACGTTTCACAGTTTTTATTTAATTCTGTCAGCTTTTTCAGCATATTAGGCTATTCTCAAAGAACAACTAAACTAACAAATAATGTAAGAGTGGTAAACATGTGTTTAGGATGTGGTTCGGACATATGTGGGGTATTATGGAGTGATGGGGAAGCCAGTGGGAAGGCCAAGTGTCTGAAAAAACTAAGTGTAATCGAAAGGCAAAATATTTTTTTATTGTTGTTCGTTGATCTCTTTGACAATAGCTTAATAAGCTGAAACAGCTGTCAGAGTTAAATAAAAACTGTGAAACGTACCAAATGTTTATATATTTTTAAAAACCTTTGTATTAATATGTTTCACCAAGTGCCCAACGAGTCTACAATACATATTGTAAAATAAAATTTATATTAATTGTGTGTGTGTGTGTGTGTGTGTGTGTGTGTGTGTGTAAGCATGTTTCTTCGCCCATGACGATGTCTGTATACGTCACGAACAGACACACACACACACACACACACACACACACACACATATCTGTAAGAACGAGCTCGGTGGTGTGTAAATCCGACATTAGTTAGCGGTGACAGCCAACGTATGGGTTTGCGACGAGAGCCGAATACAGCTCCGTGTGTAGTTGTTATGCGAGTCAGATACTGAACGAAACCTTTTGTTTCAGAAAGAACGAGTAAGCCAAAACAATATTTGTTATTCACGTATGTTTTGTCTTTAGTCTAACATTGTCGTACAGCAATCATGTGTTCCTATTTTACAAACCTAAATCAACAAATTACTGTCACAATCATCACGTGGAACTCTGGCGTACGTCTTGTCACAAACACCACCAGACATTCATAACTATTCCAGTGTCACTACTAAATAACGACTATAATTACTCATAGTTGTGTTGTACAAAAGCTTACACGGCCGCTGTCATTTTGATAAATTTATTTCCCGGGCTGTTTGGCCGCAGTCCAAAGTTTGTAACAAAACCAGACGTTTCGGTAGTGCTACTGACTACCATCTTCAGTGGAAACGAGTAGAGGATAATATGCGTACTGTGGTCCTAACGTATATCCTCCCACGTGTTTTACTCGTTTCCAGTGAAGATGGCGTACAGTGGCACTGCCGACACATCTGGTTTTGTCACAAGCATTGGAACACGGCCAAACAGCCCGGGAAATAATTTTAATCAAAATACTCATAGTTCTGTTGGAATGAAATTGATTTGTCTCCGGGTTATTAGGCCGTGGTCTACTGCTCCCGCTATGAACAGACGTTTCGGCCTCTCTGCTGAAGGCCATCAACAGTGTAAGAACGATTCGGGAACTCCGAAGAAGATGGCCTTGAGTGGAGAGGCCGAAACATCTGTTCGTAGCGGCAGGAGTGGACCACGGCACAACAGCCCGAAAACAAGTGAATTTCATTCCAACACAGTTGACGCCAGCCGTGAAAGCTTTACTTATAGATTACGCATAGTTGGTCATAAACTACTGAGTTGCAATACTGTAAAACTTTGTATAAAGAGTTTTGAAGAAATACTTTATATCTACGGGACGGGAGTATCGATAATACCTGTGAGGTTAACATATGCTACGTACAACGTTCGTTTTTGTATATTCATAACAATTTTTGACATCTTATCCTTTCCAGATTTTATTATGTCGTAGGTTTTCGACAGCCGTTTGTTATTATTATTTCATATTTATTTATTATTAAACTGGTTTAAAATTTATTTAAATCTAATACATATTTTCAATATTTTCTTTAAATTTCAAAAAATAAAATCAATTTGTATGGGTTCCAGCTGTATGCGTATCTTATTCAAAAAAATAAGGATGATTTACAAACAGTTATGTTTTAATTACAAGAAGTGGAAAGAGAGTACTCACTGACAATTTCAGTAAGAAAGACCAAAACCATTGCCTTTAAACCTACGTATCCAATGAGGACTAAGATAGTTATATACAACAGCAGTTTAAAACAAGTGAGCCGTTTCAAATATCTCGGCTGAGCAGTAAGCTATGAATCTGAATATGATACAAGAGAGAAGATAACTAAATTTAGGAATATTTGTGGTACGATTCATAGAAATCTTGAAAATAAAACAAGACACAGCACAAGGATTAAATTTTATAAGACAATTGCAATACCCACGCTGATTTCTGCAAATGAGGCGTGGGTCATGACAAAAAATGAAAGCTGTAAGATTCAGAGTGCTGAAATGCTGTTTCTTCGAAATCTTTAAATTACACATTACAAGATAGAATAAGGAATGATGACATTAGAGCAAAACTCGAAGCAAAGAACGTAAATAAAATTATTTCAATTTATAGAAGGTAATGGTGGGATCATCTGCAAAGAATGACAGAGGATCGATTGCCGAAAGAGGTACTGAACTATAAAGCCACTTATAGAAGACACGTGGATCGTCCGAGGATGAGATGGGTGCCGGAACAGGTTTGTTTAACCTAATCCTTAAAGGGAAGAAGAAGATTGGAAAAAATATTATGTGATACAATTAATTATGAAATAATCAGTATTACGAAAATAATTTTATAATTGCGTTAAGATAAATTTTATAATATTTATTTATTATTTATATATTTATACCCTACATTATATTCATGGACCCTTTTTACATAAGCAAGTTGCCTAATCATGTAGGAGTTATGATATGCACTTATGTGATTGTATACGACGCTTGATATAAACTAAACCTTTACAAACTATATAGCAAAATAGGTAATTTTTAAATAGGATCAAATTAAACAGTAAAAGCCTACTGTTTAATTTACAAACAATTACTAATATTTTTTGTATGTCAAACAAACATGTTGGATTCTGTAATCGCAAACACTATTTTCGCAGTGTACTAAGTAAATTTATAAGTAAAAATAATTTGTCTTCTTCTTCTCATCTTCAAGTATTAGGAGGATATAAACCGGTTCCGGCACCTATCTCATCCTTGGACGACCCACGTCTCTTCTACCAGTGGCTTTATAGTTCAGTGTCGCTTTCCGCAATCGACCCTGTCACCCTTTGCAGATGATCCCACCTTTGTATTCTGTAAATTGAAATAATATCATTTATAAAAAAAATCTACATCTTGTGAATATTGGTTTGGCAATCCCGATGTGCCCTAGCTGGACTCTCACTTTTCTTCAGCTTGTCTTGGGTGAGACCCCTTCCTTTAGTCTTTTCTGTCTAATCTGTCTGGTCTCTCTTGACTGCCTCTTCTGATTCCGTGGCTATTAGAGTAATCGAGGGATAGGGTGTCTTCCTTTTTCAAATATGATTTCTTAATTTTGGATGGTTTAGGATATTAGAGCGCTCACTAATGCCGATAGATGAGCACTGGAATTACTAAGAAACGTTCGGTATCAGAATAAATGATAGAAAGCCACTAAATCTTGTCTTACAAAGAGAAGGATAAGACCAAATCTCCTGCGCCCCAAAACAGGGGCCTTTTGGCTAATGTATGGTAACCCTGACAGAAAAGTCTCTGGTCCTCCTGGTAGGGGGTTGTGCAACAGGTCAGTAACCTGTTCATGTGAAATTTTGAAATACTTGTATTATCCAAAGCAGCCTTGAAGTAAGGTCTGAAAACTGTGGCGGTAGGACCCTGGCAAAGAATAAACATAATTTGTCAATTGTCAAATATTAACCATACAAATTAAAAATTCATACACAATTGAAAGTAGCCAATACGTTTTACAGCAGACTGTCCGTTGGTTCTGCCAATGTTTGGCACCAGCTGATACAATGTAAAGGGGAGGATGACCTAAACCCACGGCAAGGACTTACCGCATTAACTTGCGTTTGATCCCGTCCTGAATCTCTGCTTCAAATGTCAAAGGGCTCTACGCTACTTAAGCCTCTCAGTTAATGCCGCGCGTGAGCCCGAACTGCTTAATCTACGTTGTGCATACGTTTACGTTTGAAATCAGACATAAACTAAATATTCCAACACTATTACTTATGTCAGCAAGATAATATTATTTAATATTAACAATTAAGTAAAATATTTTACTGATTCAATCTCAATATAATATCGATGAAACTATTGTAAGACAATAATATAAGGCGTTAAATAGTCTATACATCACATCCAACAAGCATTAAAGTAAATATATGTATGGAGAACCAAAAACGACTTCCATGTTCTAAGATGTATATTTAAATCGTTTTATAAATGAAGTATTTCCATAGAAACTACTTCTTTCTTCAGCCCTAACCACAGTACTGTGGTCACTAACTTATACCGCCTCACGTTTGCGAACTCGATTTTTACTGATGAGAGCAGTCGATGGCACTGCCGAAACGTCTGGTTTTGCAGAAAATATTGGACCACTGGCAAATGGCCAGGGAAGGAATTTTAACAACAAACTACTTCTTTGTTGTCGATAACGTAGTACACATGTAAAAAATTATTCCCTCCCATTCAACTATCATTTTCATTTATAGAAAGTTACCCCCTCCCTCTTCAACTACCCTCTTCATTCATAAATATTTCTCTACCTTTCTACAGTGGATTATTATGTTTTCCCTTTCAGGATAATTTATTTATCAAAATTAAGTAGGTACTTTACTATAGTAAAAACATAAAATGTTGGTGGTAAACTACCCCTTCCCCTTAACCGATCTTCACCAAAATCAATAGCCCTTGAGTCCTCTACAACTCAGTCATACATGTAAAAAATCTTTTGATTCTATTTGAGTTTGCGGCAGTTATCGTTTGCCATAAAAAATTATACACACAGACAAACAGACACATAGACACACAGACACTTTCCGGAAAATGATTTTCTTCATGATTTGAGGGTAATACAATCAGAATCAGCCTTCATCTGGAAAACGATTTTTTCACGATCACAATACTTCCATTTCCTAGCGGAAAATGGAAGTAAAAATGGTTTACACCCTTCCCAAGGAGATGACTAGAGCTGGTCATTCCAACGCATCATCGTATGGCTTAAAATTCCATAACTGTTTGGACCAATATTTCCAAAACATTTTAGCCGATATTTGGCAATTGTATCAAGTATACTCATAATATTCAGCTCCTGCCATACATTAAGATTTCTTTTAGGATTTGAAGAGTATATGTTGCTACCTGCTTGGGAAATCTCATATCGGCCTCTTAAATACGACTGGCATGGGGCTTTATTAAAGTCCAATTCTCAGACCCATATAGAAGTATGGAGAAAGCCATCTCCTTATAGAATTACAGGCGTTTTTCTGTCCTTGTTGATTTTCGAGTTTTGCTAATGGTCACACAAAAATGGGTGAACTTGTGCTGCTTCTTCACCACAGCAGTGTATGAGAAGTACCGTGCTGTTCTGGCTGTACAGCGGGCGAACGGAGTCGTATGTTCCAGATTCATCACATTTCCTCGAAAAGCTCGGTGGGTTATCATTGCAACCAGGAGAGCTGATGGTAGGTTCTGACATGATCTCGCTGTTTACGAGGGTGCCTGTGGAGGAATTCCTCGGCCACTTAGCCGACTTGTTCCCGACAGACATAATAGCGTTCTTCCGGGTCGTCCTTAAGACAACTTACTTGCAAAACGGCTGCGAGTTTTACGAAATGATTGATGGTGTGTCCAAAGGGAGTCCACTCAGTGGCGAACTTCTATATGGAAAAGTTCGAGCTGTGGGCCATTGCATCTGCCCCGTTGAAGCCGAGATGCTGGCTCCTATATGTGGATGACACCGTTGTAGTGTGGAGGCATGGTGAAGAAGATCTCGGCAAGTTCCTGGCGCACCTGAATAGTGTTTACCCGCGGATTCACTGTGGAGAGGGAGGCGGACGATCAGCTGGCTTTCTTTGACGTCCTGGTCCTTAGAATGGCCGATAGCAGCCTGAGTCATAAGGTCTACAGGAAGCCAACACACACCGACCGCTCCTAGTCAACCATCATCCTGCTCAGAAGCAAGCAGTCTTGACGACCTTGGTGGATCGGGTTAAGAGGGTCTGTGAGCCCCGGTAACACGAGGAGGAGCGGCGCCACCTTAAACAAGCGCTGCAGGTCAACGGATATTCCGTCGGGGAGGTGAGGCTAGCGGTCCGGCCGGGAAGAACAGCCAGGCCGGAAGAGTCCGTGTCACGTCAGAGTGTTGGCTCCGCGCGGTGTTGACCTATGTCCGTGGGGTGACAGACCGTATCTGTAGGCTGCTGAACAGGCGCGATGTAAGACCGATTTTCAAGCCAAAAAGGAAAATCCATCAAGGCCGGCGAACAACTTCCAGGTCTTCGTCCATGTGACTTTCGAAGAGAGTAGGTGAAAGAAAAACGCTTAATTGATCCACTGTGGAAAACAGAAGCATAATGACTGAGCACTTCGTGCTGATCTATCATAGTTGGTAGATCAACTGTAGATCATATTTTCTCCTTACAGCAAATAATTGAAAAGAAAACAGTTCGATAACAACCTCTTCATTTAGTTTTTATTATCATTGAAAAAGCCTATGAGAAAGTTCCGTTAGCCAATAGGTGAACAGATTTGGGATCAACTTGTATTAACCCCATTATCGTAAAAGCTACATAAAATTTCTATAACGATTCAATATCGAGAATAAAAATAGGAACAAATTTGTCAGCAGAGTTTCAAGTAAACAAAGGTTTACGCCAGGGTTGTAGTCTATCACCCACGCTTTTCAAAATTTATACGGAGAAAGCAATAGAGACTTGGAAAAATGTGCGGGAACATGGAAATTCAACTTGATGGTGATACAGTTTATTCATTACAATTTGCTGATGACCAGTTACTTTTGGCTCAAGATTTTGAAGACATGACTAGAAAGTTGATACAGGAATATCAGAAATGTAAATACGAAACGTAAACGTAAACGTAAATCTGAATAAAACAAAGTACATGACAATAGGTGACCTTCTTGTGAAACCCCCCTTTTATTTTTCTAAGTTTTTTTTTTTTAATTTTTTTTTGAATTTTTATTTTATTTTATTTAATTTATTATTAAGTTTTTTTTGTAAAGGGGAGAGACATCATATTTAGAACTAGGTGGAAAACCTAGAGGAAGCAAAAGTGTACAAGGCCCAATTACAATTACAGACATGTCCCCCCAGGTGAATGACAGGACTTGCAAATGAAAAAGTCTTTTAACCAACAAGCGTATGCTTTATTAAACCTGCAAGATGTTACATAAAATGAGAAGTTCTCGATTGTGTAGGCACACAATTAATGGCAGGATTATATATATATATGTATATCAATTAATATTCATAATGTAAAAAAAATAAGTGAATTTGATATTAACATAATTGCAAAATTTCTGCCTGATTATGTATGAGTCAATGGCAGCAATAATCTCATTCATAAAAGCAATTCATTAATCCATAAGTGTTGTATAGTTTCAAATAGGCTAGCCTTTTTGTCTTAGTAAGCACATTTATGGTTTTTTCTTCTTTTTTAAATTCATTACATATTCCCCCAGCAAAATATAGTAAAATTACACACACAAACACATACACAACATGAATGACACAACACCCCTCATATCAGTACTAAATTCCTCATAAACCCATTCCAACTACCGTAAATGAATGCACCATAATATGTATATATGTACAAATATAAATGACAGCGTAATCTGATAATCACAGCTCCTAAGCATAGATTTGCCTTGGTAGTTAACACCAGAGAATGTAAGTGACCGCCCCAAGACTCAACCTGCTAAACGACCCTGACTTTAATCATTAAAGCGCTAAGTATATGTGAGAAAGAAAATAGATTCTCATCTAAAGCATCAGACAGCCCCCGTTACGTGATTAAAACTCAGCCATGACCAGATGACATAATAGCACAAGATAATTAACTCCCTAATGGTCTTAATTAGATGAAAAGTTAGATCTTACAGCAAACTGCGGATATGTGTGTATGTGTGTAATTTCTTACACATTATAAACAGTTATAAGATATTTCATTAGGTGTACTGCTGTGATGTTCACACATGCAATAACATAATTGAACATGAGAGTTTGTGCTAGAGTATAACGGTCAGAACTTCACGAGTGAGCTTCTGGCGGCTTCTGTGCATTCACCATGTTGTGGAGAGAGAAATAGATAATTAGAATGTTCCCACCTGGATTGCCCGGTGCACTTAGTCAATATTGGCGCTGATCAGTAATGTAACGGTCGTATCACAAGTCCTGGGGGGCAGCTTAGCGTTGGAGGAGTTTCCAAACAGTTGTTCTCGACTGACGGCAATCGTGGCTAGAAGATCGTCTCTGCCAGTAGGGTGGACAGATGTTCGTCACACCCGACACCCATCTCGCCTTTGTTCGAGCACCTGTGACATGTAATAGGTTGTAGAGGGTGTCATAAAAAAAAATACGCCACATAGGCCGTCCACATTAAACTCCAACACCAACTTTAAACATCAACAGCGCACACACACATCGCCACTAATTCATTTTAATCAGTATTAAGCTCCCCAGCTGTGACTTATCTCACTCATGTACCAACTACCTTTTAAGTATTTCGTTGAAATATAACAATTAATTACTGCGTATTTCATAATTGTTAATAACACTAAACACAGCTGAGTGCGAGATGCATTAGCATTTGCTTTATTGAAGTCAATTTGGCCCACAACATTTACATTCATATTAATTTAATTTTGTAATTGCGTTAACGCACACATTGAAAACTGCTCTACACACACACACACACGAGTATAGATTATAATAGACGCTGAAACACAAAAATATATTTGGGGTTAGAATATTTTCAGAACCCGCTAACTTGTACATACCTGGAGCTATACTTTATTTAGCCAACCATAGCGATAGTTGACGAAGTCCTGGACAGAAGGTTGCCGCCAGTCGAGAGCAGATGACCAGGTCGGAGGATCGAACAGAAATGAGACCGATTCAATGTGTCGGTCTAGCCAAGTAAACTCAGGATGCAGGAATGTACAGAAACAGCTGGACGGGCCAACTGAATTGCGTTGGTGCACAGCATTTGTGTGTATAAACAGACGACAACAAACTACCGTATGGCCGTGCGTGACGTCACCGCCGCTCGTTTTAAAATACTTATAATACGCTGCCGAACCCAGTACGGCACACCCTCACCCCAAAAGGGCAACATGGTTGACCCAAAACAAACAAGTCTTCAAGCACGACGGCTGCGGGAAAACCCGGAAAATCTCAGATTCTAAATCGCTCTTGGTGAATTCAGTAGCACAAGAAAACGAAAAAGCAGAAGGAAGAGGTGTGAGTTAGTGAATGTGTGTCTGAAAGAGAAGGTGTAAGTGTGAGTCCTGCATGCTCGCCGGGCCCTGGTCCGCATGCAGATAGAAGAGACAGGAAAGAACAGGAGAAAGAGAAGAATCGCCGCGCCAGCTCTGAGTACTGATCACCAAGGCCTCCGAAACTCTAATAACTGAGACCCAGGACCATTAACACTATTCCTCCCTTCCCAGGACTGAAAATCTCTACCACACTGCGACCATCCCCCACGCGAGTCCTCTCCTCCATGCCAACTCTCGGGACCGCCCCAACACATCACCATCTCCGGTGACCACCACCTAACTCTCCTGGTACTCACATATTCACGCCCGAAGGCTAACAAGGTGCTACAACCCTTGATATGCGAGTACCCTTCGAGAACCGTCCACCGTCGTGGACCGACCAGCCATGTGAAGCAAACAAGGCATCCTCCATCCTTGACACATGACTGGCCCACCTCCCCACACTAGGGTGGGCGGACCCAATTCACAAGGCAGAGAAGACCGTGCAGAGGGCACGGGAACATCAATCCTATTTCTTAACTTTTCAAAAGCAGCTTAACTAGCAAGAGGGGAGGGGTATTTACTTTTCCACCGTCTAAACAAACCACCCTTAATCCAAAACTGACACACTAGAGAAATCAAACGAGGAATGCGGCATGGACCCGACCCTACAATGATCGACATCCAAATTCAACCTCTATGAACCAGGAAACCACAGCACATAACTTCTCCATCTTATTTTTAGAACAGGCGAAACTGATAATCTACAGGACCAGGTCCGAGAAGACCAACAACCTGTCCTCATCTACTCCATCCAATACTGAAGGTTTCTGGAAAATCCCTGAAATGGGGTGCGACAATTCCCGGTAACATACCGTCGCCAGAGTTGCACAATTCTCAAACACAACACAATAACTTAAATCCCCATAAAACACATAACACAAACTTACCCTACAAAACATAATGACAACGAATCCGAAAAAACTCAAGTACTCTTCTTCCTTTGAGCCGCTCCACAGTGCTCTAGCGATGCGACGAGATGGGTGTCATAAAAGCAGAGAAACAGCCATGTAAAATTTCCAGAAGAGAACACGACACAAAACAACACACTTGACTCACTATATACAATCAAAACAACAAAACTGACTCACTGACTACAATCCACAAAGTACACATAAAATGCAATGTAATTGAAAATATAAACTATCACATCCATGCCCTTGGTCGGACCATAACCGCGTTCAAAACACCCGATACCGCAACGCAACGCAACGCCCTCAATAAACCATTACCATATAACGGTGTGCAATAAAACACGTTGTCTAATCCAGGAGACAAATCACAATCAAAATCGACAAGTACTGACGGCCCTCATCACGTCCAGAATCTGTTTAAGCTCCAGGGTATGTGCAAGTGAAATCAATCAGCACACATTCATAAAAAAAAATCAATCACATTCTTATAACCCCTCTTCAAAATTCATCTCACACTCAACATCACAAAATAATCACTTAAACACTAACACATATTAAATTATTTTAAACTTCATCAACCCCTTATTCATTTTATAAAATGTGCTATTTCTCTGGTTATTCTTTCTATTAATTCGTTACACTACCATTAAGTTTTCTTGCAACACTTGGATTCTAATTAAAAAATAATTTGAGATAATTTGCAAGTCCTAACACCAGCTGACATGTCTGTAGACACACAAGGTTTCATTTAAGGAAATAAATGTAAGTCCCCAGATTCTAAAATTTCTCAAGTTCAAAAGAAAAATAAGGCAGAAATATTACCTACTACCTACCTAGAATCATAACCACGCTCTGATCTAACATTTGAAACCCCCCTTTTATTTTTCTAAATTTTTTTTTGAATTTTTATTTTATTTAATTTTATTTATTATTAAGTTTTTTTTGTAAAGGGGAGAGACATCATATTTAGAACTAGGTGGAAAACCTAGAGGAAGCAAAAGTGTACAAGGCCCAATTGCAATTACAGACATGTCCCCCCAGGTGAATGACAGGACTTGCAAATGAAAAAGTCTTTTAACCAACAAACGTATGCTTTATTAAACCTGCAAGATGTTACATAAAATGAGAAGTTCTCGATTGTGTAGGCACACAATTAATGGTAGGATTATATATATATATATATATATATATATATATATATATGTATATCAATTAATATTCATAATGTAAAAAAAAATAAGTGAATTTGATATTAACATAATTGCAAAATTTCTGCCTGATTATGTATGAGTCAATGGCAGCAATAATCTCATTCATAAAAGCAATTCATTAATCCATAAGTGTTGTATAGTTTCAAACAGGCTAGCCTTTTTGTCTTAGTAAGCACATTTATGGTTTTTTCTTCTTTTTTAAATTCATTACATATTCCCCCAGCAAAATATAGTAAAATTACACACACAAACACATACACAACATGAATGACACAACACCCCTCATATCAGTACTAAATTCCTCATAAACCCATTCCAACTACCGTAAATGAATGCACCATAATATGTATATATGTACAAATATAAATGACAGCGTAATCTGATAATCACAGCTCCTAAGCATAGATTTGCCTTGGTAGTTAACACCAGAGAATGTAAGTGACCGCCCCAAGACTCAACCTGCTAAACGACCCTGACTTTAATCATTAAAGCGCTAAGTATATGTGAGAAAGAAAATAGATTCTCATCTAAAGCATCAGACAGCCCCCGTTACGTGATTAAAACTCAGCCATGACCAGATGACATAATAGCACAAGATACTTAACACCCTAATGGTCTTAATTAGATGAAAAGTTAGATCTTACAGCAAACTGCGGATATGTGTGTATGTGTGTAATTTCTTACACATTATAAACAGTTATAAGATATTTCATTAGGTGTACTGCTGTGATGTTCACACATGCAATAACATAATTGAACATGAGAGTTTGTGCTAGAGTATAACGGTCAGAACTTCACGAGTGAGCTTCTGGCGGCTTCTGTGCATTCACCATGTTGTGGAGAGAGAAATAGATAATTAGAATGTTCCCACCTGGATTGCCCGGTGCACTTAGTCAATATTGGCGCTGATCAGTAATGTAACGGTCGTATCACAAGTCCTGGGGGGCAGCTTAGCGTTGGAGGAGTTTCCAAACAGTTGTTCTCGACTGACGGCAATCGTGGCTAGAAGATCGTCTCTGCCAGTAGGGTGGACAGATGTTCGTCACACCCGACACCCATCTCGCCTTTGTTCGAGCACCTGTGACATGTAATAGGTTGTAGAGGGTGTCATAAGAAAAAATACGCCACATAGGCCGTCCACATTAAACTCCAACACCAACTTTAAACATCAACAGCGCACACACACATCGCCACTAATTCATTTTAATCAGTATTAAGCTCCCCAGCTGTGACTTATCTCACTCATGTACCAACTACCTTTTAAGTATTTCGTTGAAATATAACAATTAATTACTGCGTATTTCATAATTGTTAATAACACCAAACACAGCTGAGTGCGAGATGCATTAGCATTTGCTTTATTGAAGTCAATTTGGCCCACAAAATTTACATTCATATTAATTTAATTTTGTAATTGCGTTAACGCACACATTGAAAACTGCTCTACACACACACACACACACGAGTATAGATTATAATAGACGCTGAAACACAAAAATATATTTGGGGTTAGAATATTTTCAGAACCCGCTAACTTGTACATACCTGGAGCTATACTTTATTTAGCCAACCATAGCGATAGTTGACGAAGTCCTGGACAGAAGGTTGCCGCCAGTCGAGAGCAGATGACCAGGTCGGAGGATCGAACAGAAATGAGACCGATTCAATGTGTCGGTCTAGCCAAGTAAACTCAGGATGCAGGAATGTACAGAAACAGCTGGACGGGCCAACTGAATTGCGTTGGTGCACAGCATTTGTGTGTATAAACAGACGACAACAAACTACCGTATGGCCGTGCGTGACGTCACCGCCGCTCGTTTTAAAATACTTATAATACGCTGCCGAACCCAGTACGGCACACTTGAAGACTTGATATTAGAGGAAGACATGTGGAAGAATTCATATACAGAGGAATACAAGTATTTAGGGGTAAAAATTACGGTCAGTGGGAAGAAAGACACAGAAACCTAATCCAGAATTAATCTGGAAAAGATGGCTATATATGTATATATATATATATATAAATAATATATTAATATATTTTTATATATAAATATTTATAATAATAATAGTATGTTTTTCTTTTTTTTAATTCTAAATAAAAAAAAAAAGAAAAACATACTATTATATATATATATATATATATACATATGTATATATATTTATTATATATGAATATATAAATATGGTAATACAGTAACATTAACATTAATATTTTTAATTTAACTATAAATATACTGTAAGCATATATTTTATTAATCGGATTTGCAAAATGTGGGTGTACAAAAATTGATGTAATTATTGTATTTTAGCTAACTCTTCAACTGTTACTAGTTATTCAGTTCCGTAATTTTATTTTAATCAATAAATAGAGATAGGGAGAAATGAAGGAAAGAATATATAAAGTTGCGAATCTAGTATTGGCTGTAAGTCTATTGTATAATAAACCATACACCAGATATTATAAGTCATATATAAAAATAAAAAAAAAAGAAAAACAAGAAAAAAAATAAGATGCCTGAATGAAAAAGGGTTATTTTGATAGAATAAATTATGTAATATTATACTCTTATTATGTTAACAGAATTAAACTGTCTTTTAATATCAAAAATTAATGTTCTTCATAAACTACAACATATAAAAGATAAGCTAAAATTAAGCTAATGGGTTCATACCTCATTTATGGAAAATTATCCTCTTTTTAATTAAAAAAAATTCTTCTTATATAATATTTGTGGCATTCTTATTTTTTGGTATTATATTGGTGATTTGTTCAAACAATTGACTGGGTTGTTGAATAGGAGTCGAAATAAATATAGTATCATTTTTGCCTTTTATGATAAATAAAATAAGAGTTTACTCATCTGAGTCAATAATTAAATATTTTATTATTCAGAGAATGGGTTCAAGACTATTATTCCTGTTTGTTGTTATTTTAGGAATATTATTTCAAGTAAAATATTTTATTATAATTAGTTTAATAATTAAAATTGGATCTCCTCCATTCCATTATTGATATGTTTCAGTAATTGATGGATTATCTTGACTAGTGTCTTTTTTAATTATAACTGTTCAAAGGATTATTCCCATTATTTTATTGAGTTATTTAGATATAAGATTGATTTTATTTATTGTTTTATCATGTATTTGAGGTTCATTAGGGGGACTGTGTTATTCATCAATTCGAAAAATTTTAGCATATTCATCAATTTACAATTTAAGTTGAATTTTTAGAGGGGTTATATTGATAAATTATATATGACTGGTATATTTTTTAATTTATTCCCTCTCTTTATTTTTGACTTGTTATCTGTTTTGAATAAATAATATGAATTATTTAAATCAAATTTTTATTTTGTTTAACAATAGGGTTAAATCATTAATGTTAATAATTATTTTTATGTCAATAGGTGGATTACCACCATTTTTAGGATTTTTCCCAAAATTTATGATAATTTATTGTCTTTTGGTTAATAAAATGTATTTTTTATGTTTAATTTTAGTAATAACTGCTTTATTAGTGTTATTTTATTATTTGCGAGTTGTAATGACAGGATTAATGATAACCAATATATCTTTAAAGTTGTCAACTTTTAGGTTAAATAGTACATTATTTATAGTAAATTCTTTATTGATTGGATTTATAGTTGTAACCTTATTTAATGTTATGAATTAGTAAGGTTTTAAGTTAATAAAACTATTATCCTTCAAAGTTAAAAATATAATTTATTGTAAGCCTTAGATTTATTTTAATCACCTTTAAATTTGCAATTTAATATTATTATTAAATATAAGACTATATTGAAGAAAAAAATAGAAGAATAGGGAAGAAAATATTAGATTAGATTAGATTATTGAGAGGAAAACATATCCATAAATAAATTTACAGTTTATTACCTAATTCAGTCATCTCAATTGGGAATAAATCAATGATTAGTTATGAATAAGTGATTTTTCTCAACTAATCATAAGGACATTGGAACATTATATTTCATTTTTGGGATTTGATCGGGAATAGTAGGTACAACTTTAAGAGTTCTTATTCGTGTTGAATTAGGCATTCCTGGATCTTTTATTGGAGATGATCAAATTTATAATGTGATTGTTACTGCTCATGCTTTCGTTATAATTTTTTTTATAGTGATGCCAGTTATGATTGGAGGATTTGGGAATTGATTGGTTCCTTTGATAATTGGTGCTCCTGATATGGCTTTCCCTCGAATAAATAATATAAGTTTTTGATTATTACCACCTTCATTGACATTATTATTAATTGGTAGAATGGTTGATAGAGGTGCAGGTACTGGTTGAACAGTTTATCCTCCGTTGTCAAGAGGCGTCGCACACTCAGGATCTTGTGTTGATTTAACTATTTTTTCTTTACATTTGGCTGGAGCTAGCTCAATCTTAGGTGCAGTTAATTTTATTAGAACAATTTTTAATATACGATCAATGGGAATATACATAGATCGGTTACCTTTATTTGTGTGAGCAGTATTAATTACTGCTTTTTTATTATTGCTTTCATTACCAGTTTTAGCTGGTGCAATTACAATATTATTAACTGATCGAAATTTAAATACTTCTTTTTTTGATCCTTCAGGTGGAGGAGATCCAATTTTATATCAACATTTATTTTGATTTTTTGGACATCCTGAAGTATATATTTTAATTTTGCCTGGATTTGGACTAATTTCTCACATTATCACTCAAGAGAGTGGAAAAATCGAATCTTTTGGATCACTAGGAATAATTTATGCTATAATATCAATTGGTATTTTAGGATTTGTTGTTTGAGCACATCATATATTTACAGTTGGTATGGATGTTGATACACGGGCTTATTTTACTTCTGCTACAATAATTATTGCTGTTCCAACTGGAATTAAAGTTTTTAGATGATTAGCAACTTTGAGAGGAGTTAAAATCAAGATAAGACCTTCAATTTTATGAGCAGTAGGTTTTGTTTTTCTTTTTACTATTGGTGGATTGACTGGGGTGATTTTGGCTAATTCATCAATTGATATTGTATTACATGATACATATTATGTTGTAGCTCATTTTCATTATGTGTTATCAATAGGTGCAGTATTTGCAATTTTAGGAAGATTTATTCATTGATATCCTTTATTTACTGGATTATCTTTAAATTCTAATTGATTAAAAATTCATTTTTTGATTATGTTTATAGGGGTAAATTTAACCTTTTTTCCTCAACATTTTTTAGGATTGAGAGGTATACCACGTCGGTATTCAGATTATCCTGATGCATTTATATCATGAAACATTGTATCTTCTATTGGAAGAAGAATTTCATTTATTGGAATTTTATTTTTATTGTTTATTATTTGAGAAAGATTTATTTCACATCGATTGATTTTATATTCAATTAATATAAATTCTTCTATTGAATGGTTACACAAACTTCCTCCGTCTGAGCACTCATATAGTGAGATTCCATTATTAGTTCAATTCTAATATGGCAGATGAAGTGCGATGAATTTAAGATTCATATATAAATAACTTTTGTTAGAAATTTCTAATTGATCTTATATTAATATGCAGGACGCTATATCACCATTAATAGAACAGTTAATATTTTTTCATGATCATACTTTAACTATTTTAATTATTATCACTTCAATTGTTACTTATATAATAACAGTTATTATATTTAATAATATTATTAATCGACTTTTATTAGAAGGACAATTAATTGAGTTTTTTTGAACACTTTTGCCTGCCTTAACATTAATTTTTATTGCATTTCCATCTTTACGATTATTATATTTATTGGATGAAATTAATAAACCTTTAATAACTTTAAAAATTATTGGCCATCAATGATATTGATCATATGAATATTCAGATTTTTTAAATATTGAATTTGATTCTTATATAAAATCTCAAAATGATATATTAATTAGAGAATTCCGTTTATTAGAAGTAGATAATCGAACGATTTTACCTTTTAGTACTCAAATTCGATTATTGATTTCATCATTTGATGTTATTCATTCATGAGCTATACCATCTATGAGAATTAAAGTGGATGCCGTGCCTGGTCGATTAAACCAAGCGAGAATATTTATCAATCGACCTGGTATATCATTTGGTCAATGTTCTGAAATTTGTGGAGCAAATCATAGATTTATACCTATTGTTATTGAAAGAGTTGATATAAATTGTTTTATTAATTGATTAATAAGTTATTCATTAAGTGACTGAAAGTAAGTGATGGTCTCTTAAACCAATTTATAGTAACTAACGACTACTTTTAATGATGAAAAGTTAGTTTATTATAAAAACATCAATCTGTCAGATTCAAGAAACTAAGAATGGTATTTTTCTATCCCACAAATATCTCCAATAAATTGATGTTTTATGTTTATCTTTTTTTTATTAATTGTTACTTTAATTATAACTTTTATTTATTTTTATTTTATGAAAATTCCAAAGATAAATTTGATTAATAATTTTAATAATTTATATAATTGATTATGATAACAAATCTATTTTCAACTTTTGATCCATCAACAGGGTTATTTTCATTAAATTGATTAAGTTCTTTAATTTTATTATTATTCATGCCTATAGGGTTATGATATATTCCCAGTCGTTATGTAATTTTTATAAATAAAGTTTTAAATACAATAAGTTTTGAATTAAATTTATTAATAAATTCAGGATCTTTTGGTAGATCATTATTATTTTGTTCTTTATTTATTTTTATTCTATTCAATAATTTTCTTGGATTGTTTCCATATATTTTCACTAGATCAAGACATCTAGTATTTTCTCTTAGTTTAGCTCTTCCTCTTTGATTGACTTTTATTTTATTTGGATTTATTAATAATACAAATCATATATTTTGTCATTTAGTTCCAATAGGGACTCCAATAATTTTAATACCTTTCATGGTATGTATTGAAACTGTCAGAAATTTAATTCGACCAGGATCCTTGGCTGTTCGTCTAACAGCAAATATAATTGCCGGTCATTTACTAATAACATTATTAGGAAATAGATCAACTAATTTAGAAATTTATATAAATTTAATTATTTTAATTCAGATATTATTGATATTATTTGAATCAGTAGTTTGTATAATTCAATCTTATGTTTTTACAGTTTTAAGAACTCTGTATTATAGAGAAGTCTCTTAATGAATAATCATCCATATCATTTAGTTAATTGTAGACCATGACCTCTAACGGGATCAATTGGAGCTCTAACTTTTGTTTCTGGTATAGTAATAATATTTCATATACAAAATTTTATTTTAATATCTTTTGGATTTTTAATTTTAATTTTAACTATAATTCAATGATGACGTGATATTTCGCGTGAAGGGACGTTTATAGGATTTCATACAATAGTTGTAGTGAGAGGTCTAAAATTAGGAATAATTTTATTTATTGTATCAGAAATTTTATTTTTTATTTCTTTCTTTTGGGGATTTTTTCATAGAAGATTAAGACCTGTCATAGAAATTGGTATAAATTGACCTCCTTCTGGAATTATGCCTTTTAATCCAATACAAATTCCTCTATTAAATACTATAATTTTACTGTGTTCTGGAGTAACAATTACGTGAGCTCATCATTCCATAATAGAAAGTAAATATAATGAATCTGTTTATGGTATTTTATTAACTTTAATATTAGGTATATATTTTACTATTCTTCAAATATATGAATATTTTGAATCATCGTTTTGTATTTCAGATTCTGTATATGGATCAACGTTTTTTGTATCAACAGGGTTTCATGGAATTCATGTTATTATTGGAAGAACATTCATTATAATTTGTTTATTACGTCAATTGAAATTTCATTTTTCTAGAGCTCATCATTTTGGTTTTGAAGCAGCTGCTTGATATTGACATTTTGTTGATATTGTTTGACTATTTTTATATGTATCAATTTATTGATGGGGTAGATAAATATTCTATTAGTATATAAGTATATTTAACTTCCAATTAAAAGGATTAATTTTTAAATAGAATAATTTTCAATGTTGTAAGTTATTGTATTATGATATTATTAATTTTATTTACTTTAATAACTCTTTTATATTTTGTGTCAACTAAATCAATAATTGATCGTGAAAAATCATCTCCATTTGAGTGTGGATTTGATCCTTTTGAGTCATCTCGAATTCCTTTTTCAAGACATTTTTTTATAATTGCAGTCATTTTTCTTATTTTTGATGTTGAATTAGTGATTATTATACCTATAGTTATTGCAATATCAACTATTAATATTATTGAAATTTATTTAGTGATATTGTTATTTTTATTATTTTTAATATTAGGCTTATATCATGAATGAAAAAATAGAATGTTAAATTGAATTTAATGGGAATGTATTTAATTATAATTATTGAATTGCAATCAATAGGTGCTCAGACTAGCCATTCTTAAAAGCAATGAAGTAATAAATACACTTAGTTTCGACCTAAAAAAAGAATCTTTATTCCTTTGTTTATTAATTGAAGCCAAAAATAAGGCACTTTATTGTTAATAAAGTTATTGAATATATAATTTCCAGTTAAAAGGAAATAAGAATAAAAGCAGCTGCTAACTAGCTTTTAAAGCGGTTAAATTCCGTTTTTTCCTTATTTATAAAGTTTATAAAACATTTCATTTTCATTGAAAAGAGAGGAAAAATCCTTATAAATATTTAAAAATATTTATTACCTTAATATCTTTAATATTATGCTCTAATGTTTAAGCTATTTAAATATATCATAATTAGAAATCAAGCAATAAATGTTATTATTTGAATCTTGAAATTATTTTTTCTTATATTAATATTAAATATTATAATTAATTTTATCAATTCAATCATACCTTGAGGCCCAATTTTTTCTCCTCACCCCAAATCAATTGATTTTTGAAATATAAGTGAATTTTTTAAAAAAAGAAATTGAGTATGAAAAGTTGATAGTTGTTTTAAAAATCATATAGAATTTATGAATTCTCTTGTAAATTTTTTTACTATGGATGAAAATATGGATATTTCATATCCAATTAATAACCCTAAAAAAGATAAAGCCATTGCTATTAGTTTCCCTTCTATGGGGAGAATAATTCTTACAGGATTATTAAATATGATTCATCTAAATATAGACCCTGATAAAATTGAATAAATAGATAAAATCATGATTCTCTTTAATATACTATTAAATGACTCGTTTTGTGAACTAAAATTATAATAACTAAAATTTATGTTTATTGAAAAATATGTTAATCGGGCAGAATAAAAAGATGTTATTCCAATTCCAATATATATTAATAATAAAATTAAAAAGTTAATATTTCTGGAGCATATTATTTCTATAATTAAATCTTTTGAATAAAACCCTCTCATAAAGGGTATCCCACATAATGATAAATTTGCAATATTTATGAACGTTCTAGTTATTGGTATATTATAACTTATACAGCCTATCATGCGAATATCTTGATTATTCATTAATCTATGAATCAATACTCCAGCACATAAAAAAAGTGATGCCTTAAATAAAGCATGAATAATAAGATGAAAAAAAGATAATATTGGATAACCAAATATTAAAATTGATATTATAATTCCTAATTGTCTTAAAGTTGATAATGCAATAATTTTTTTTAAGTCAAATTCAAAATTTGCAGCTAAACCTGATATAATTATTGTTAGTAATGATAACATTAAAAATACTTGAATTAAATTGAATGATATAATTAAATTTCTGAATCGAATAATTAAATATACTCCTGCAGTAACTAATGTTGATGAGTGAACAAGGGCCGATACTGGAGTTGGAGCAGCTATAGCTGCTGGAAGTCATGAAGAAAAAGGAATTTGAGCTCTTTTTGTAAATCCTGCAATAACAACTAGCATAATTATTGGATTCATTATTATCTTATTAATAAAAGATATAAAATTTCAAGATCCAAAATTTATTATTCATGCAATTAATAAAAGAATTATAACATCTCCAATACGATTTATTAATGCCGTTAGTATTCCAGCATTTCTAGAATTTAAATTTTGATAATAAACAACTAAACAATATGATACTAATCCTAATCCATCTCATCCAATAAGAATACTTACTATATTAGGTCTAATAATTAATAATACTATTGACATTACAAATATTATAATAATATAAATAAATCGATTAATATATTTATCATTTATCATATATATACCTCTATATAATATAACCATTGATGAAATAAATATAACAGTTGAAAGAAATAAGGTTGATATAAAATCAAAAATTAATGTTATATAAATATTACATGAATTAATTGTAACAATCAGTCATTCTATTATAATTGCATAATCAAAAATAATCATATTTATTGATAAAATTAATATTATTAATCTTAAAATTAATAAAATTAAAAATATATATATATTAAGTTTATTTTTAGTAATGATCCAATATAGATTTATATTTTTAAATCCACAATTTAATGTTTTATTTTAAACTAATTGAATTATATCAATAATGTTAATTTCAAAATAATTAAATTTAATGGAATTCAATGTATTATAATTAAGAAAAATTCACGTACGTTTCCAGAATTAAAAGAATAACAACCCGAGAAAATTATTCCATGTTGGGTATGAGAGTATAGATATAAACTATAACAAGCTGATAAAAATGAAGAAAAAGATAGGAAAATTATACACAATGGATTTCAAGACATTAATCTATTTAAAATTATAATTTCTCCTGCTAGACTAATTGTTGGAGGACATGAAATATTTCTAGAAGAAATTAAAAATCATATGAGAGTTATTGAAGGCATAAATCTTAATATTCCTTTATTAATTAGGATTCTACGTCTTCCCGAACGTTCATAAGAAATATTTGCTAAGCAAAATAAAGCAGATGAACATAAACCATGTCCAATTATTATGAAATATGCTCCGATTATACCTCATATATTTATTGTTATAATTCCTCTAATAACTAATCTTATGTGAGCTACAGAAGAGTATGCAATTATAGATTTTATATCAATTTGCATTATACAAGATAATCTAATCATAATTCCTCCTATTAATGAAATAGAAATTCAGATGAATCTATAATTAATAAATATTGCTGGTATAATATATATAACACGAATTAAACCATAAGTTCCTAATTTTAAAAGAATTCCAGCCAAAATTATAGAACCAGAAACAGGTGCTTCAACATGAGCTTTTGGTAATCAAAAATGACATATAAATAATGGAACCTTAATTATGAATGCTAATGTTATCCCTAAGTAAATAAACCTATTATCTGATCTCATTAACATCATAATATTAGTTATATTATTTCTATATATATATATAATTGAAACTAATATGGGAAGAGATGCGAATAAAGTATAAAACAATAAATAATATCTGGCATTCACTCGTTCAGGTTGATACCCCCATCCTATAATAATAATTATGGTAGGGATCAAACTAGTTTCAAAAAAGATATAAAATATTATAATATTGTATGAACAAAATGATAAAATTAATAATGTTATTAATAATAACACTATAAACAAAAATAAATTTATATTATTATATTTATATAAGGGACTAGAATTAATTATTAAGAAGGTAATTCAAATTGTAAGAATAATTAATCTATATGAAATATTATCTATATGTATGTTATATCTTAGTATAATTAAATCTTTTCTAAAGAATAAGATGATAAATAACACTAAAAGAATTAATATATTTCTTAATAACCATATATTAAATAATAAAGGGGTTAAAAATAATGAAAATAAAACTAATTTTAACATGTTTTTAAAGATATTGATAATAGTTGATCATTACCATGTGATCGAATCATATTAATCAATCTTGATAGTCCTACAACTCCTTCACAAACACTAAATGTTAGCAAAACTATTAATATATATATATCATTTAATTCAATTGATAGAAATGCAGAAAATATACAAAATAATCTTAAAATTATTAATTCTAATCTTAATAAACTTATTATGATATGTTTTCGATTTAAACATAATGAGATAATGCCCGATATAAATATAATTAAATACAATAAAGGTAATGACAAATTCATTCGTTTTAATAGTTTAAAAAAAATTTAGATCTTGTAAATCTAAGATAAATTAATAATTTTAAAACTTCAGAAGAGAGTAAAGAATCATTTCAAGCACCCAAAGCTTACATTTTTATTAAATTATCTTCTGTATGAAAATTATAATATCAATTACAATTATATTATCAATAAATTTTATTTTTATGAAGCACCCATTATCAATGGGATCTATTTTATTAATACAAACAATACTAACTAGAATTATTTGTATATTTTATATAAATTCTTATTTTTTTTCTTATATCTTATTTCTTGTTTTTATTGGAGGAATATTAATTTTATTTATATATATATCAAGAATTGCTTCAAATGAAAAATTTTATTTTTCAATAAAATTATTAATTTTAAACATAATTATTTGAATTTTGATCATAATTATAAATACTATTAGATTTAAGATAGATAGAGTTAATAAATTATTGGAAATGAATAATTTATTTGATAGATTTATAATTAAGAAATTATATATATTTCCGTCAGGAATAATAACTATTATGTTAGTTATTTATCTTTTATTTACATTGATTGTTGTTGTAAATATTATTAGAATTAAACTATCTCCTTTACGAAGAAAATTTTAATGAATGTTAAATATCACTCGACGTATACACCCATTAATTAAAATAATAAATAATTCATTAATTGATTTACCAGCAGCTACGAATTTATCATATTGATGAAATTATGGATCGCTGCTAGGAATATGTTTAGTTGTTCAAATTTTAACTGGATTATTTTTGTCAATACATTATAATGCAGATGTAGCAAGTGCATTTGATAGATTAAGACATATTTGTCGTGATATTAATCATGGATGAATATTACGAATTTCACACGCAAATGGAGCCTCATTGTTTTTTATTTGTGTTTATTTACATGTTGGGCGAGGACTATATTATGGTTCATATAAAAATTTTGAAACTTGAGCTGTAGGAGTGATCATTTTATTAACTTTAATAGCTACTGCTTTTATAGGTTATGTCCTTCCATGGGGACAAATATCATTTTGAGGAGCAACAGTCATTACGAATTTATTGTCAGCAATTCCATATCTTGGAACAATTTTAGTAAATTGAATTTGAGGAGGATTTGCTGTTGATAATGCAACATTAACTCGATTTTATTCTTTCCATTTTATTATACCATTTATTGTTTTAGCATTAACAATTGTACACCTTATTTTCTTGCATGTTTTGGGATCAAACAATCCACTTGGAATTAATTCAAATAATGATAAAATTCCATTCCATCCTTATTTTTCTATTAAAGATGCGCTAGGATTTTTATTAATTTTAATTATTTTTCTTTGTTATATGATACTTGAACCATATAAATTAAGTGATCCTGATAATTTTACTCCAGCAAACCCATTAGTTACTCCAAAACATATTCAACCAGAATGATACTTCTTATTTGCATATGCAATCCTACGATCTATTCCTAATAAATTAGGAGGAGTAATTGCATTATTTATATCAATTTTTATTTTAATTTTTGTTCCCTTCATAAACAATTCAAAATTTATAGGACTATTAAACTACCATATTAATCAGATTTTATTTTGATATTTATTCATTATTTTAATTTTATTGACTTGGATTGGAGCTTGTCCTGTTGAGTACCCATATATCAAGATTGGGATACTTTTAACAACAATTTATTTTATATATTTTGTTTTAGATCCTATAATTAAATCTTTTTGAGATAAATTAATTAAATAGTTAATTAGCTTATAAGTAAAGCATTTACTTTGAAAGTAAAGAAAAGAAAATTGAGTTCTATTAACTTAATATTAATACAATTTTTAATGAACTAAATAATAGATTTAATCATGAAAAAAAAAATCAATAAATTTAAACTTACTGGTAAATATGATTTTCATGCTAAATATATTAATTTATCATAACGATAACGAGGCAAAGTACCTCGAACTCAAATAAATAAAAATGAAATTAATGTTAATTGAATAGGAAAAACCAAAGAATTAATTTTTCTACCTAGAAATATTAAACAAAATATTATACTCATAAAAATAATTCTAGCATATTCAGCTAAAAAAATAAATGCAAATCCTATACCTCTATATTCAACATTAAATCCAGAAACTAATTCTGATTCCCCTTCAGAAAAATCAAATGGTGATCGATTAGTTTCAGCTATTGATGATGAAATTCAACAAATTCTCAGAGGAAAAAACAAAAATACTAATCATATAAATTGTTGAAAAAAATAAAATTCAATTAAATTAAAACTCTCAATCATTACAATAGGGCACAAAATAATTAATACAAGACTGACTTCATATGAAATAGTTTGAGCAATTGATCGAATACAACCTAATATAGCGTAATTAGAATTTGATGATCAGCCTGTAATCATTAAAGTATAAACTCCTATTCTTGTACAACAAAAAAAAAATATTATACCCATATTGAACGAAACACAATTGATTAGGTATGGATAAATAACTCACAATAGTAAAGAATTAAATAAGCCTAACACAGGTCTAATCATATAAATTAAATAATTGGATAACATTGGTATATTTCTCTCTTTTAAGAATAATTTAATAGCATCTGAAAATGGTTGTAAAATACCGATAAATCCTACTTTATTTGGACCCTTACGAATTTGAATATATCTTAAAATCTTACGCTCCATCAAAGTTAAAAACGCAACACCAATCAAAATAAACAAAGCAGTAATTAAAACAGTAATTATAAACATTTTCTACATGTAATATTATTACATAATTAAATTCTAAATTTAATGCACTTCTTGCTAAAATAGAATAAATTAAATTATTTGATATGGTCCTTTCGTACTAATATCAAAAATATATTAGTAGATAGAAACCAACCTGGCTCACGCCGATTTGAACTCAGATCATGTAAGAAATTAAAGGTCGAACAGACCTAGAATATTTAGATTTTGCTCTAAACTCTTTTCTTAATCCAACATCGAGGTCGCAATCTAATTTATCGATATGAACTCTCCAAATTAATAACGCTGTTATCCCTAAGGTAATTTAATCTTATAATCAAAAAATTGGATCAATTAAGCATTAATTTATGAAAAGTTCATTTAAAGTTTTATTTATTATAATGTCACCCCAACAAAAAATAAAGTAATTTTTTCAGTTATTAATTCTAAATTCTAGTAAAACAAATTTATTTAAAATTCTATAGGGTCTTCTCGTCCCACTTATTTATTTAAGATTTTTTACTTAAACTCTAAATTCAATCTATTTTAATTAAAAAAGAAAATTTTTCATCCATTCATTCATACAAGCCTTTAATTAAAAGACTAATTATTATGCTACCTTTGCACGGTCAACTTACCGCGGCCATTAAAATATCATTGGGCAGAATAGACCTTTAATATTTTTCTAAAGGACATGTTTTTGGTAAACAGGCGAAAATTATATTTGCCTAGTTCTTAAATACAACTTATTATAATTTACTAATTTAATCATTTTAATAAAAATATTTTAATTAATTTAATTTTCTTAATATATACCTAAAATATATTAAATGTATTAAAATAAAAAATAAAATTTAACTTACTCATATAAAAAAGCTAATTGCAAGCCTATTTAATTAATTAAAATCTAAAATATTATAGAAATTATATTTAGCTTATCCTTAATATAATTAAATAAATATAAAACTTTATATTAAAATATAAGTTATAATATTTATTTTAAATTAAATTTAATTCTTAAGAAACCAGAAATATTATAGTTCGAGAGAAGTTTCATCACTAAAGTTATTTTATTAATATTAATATTACAATAATTAACAAATAATTTTAAATCACTATAATTCGGGAAAAATAAATTTTTATATACAATTAATTAACCCTGATACAAAAGGTACAAATTATAATTTTACTTATTTATATTTATTGTTTGATCTTCACAGTTCAATTAAAAATATTTTTTCTATAAATAATACTAAAACTAAATAATTATTTTTACTTAAAATAATCTCAATAAATTAATTTTAAATTTAAATTATTATTCAAATTATATTGATAAATCAATAATTTTTATTAGTGTAATTAATATGCCTTAAGCTCTAATTTGCACTCTAGCCACACTTTCCAGTACAGCTACTTTGTTACGACTTATCCCACTTTATAATGGGAGTGACGGGCGATATGTACATAATTTAGAATCTAAATTCAAAAAACTATATTTAATAAATTTACTTTCAAATCCAATTTCATGATTTTCATTATAGAAAACAATTCATTTTTATAATAATGTAATCCATTCTTTCTTTAAAATTAGCTGCACCTTGACCTGACATTTTATTAATAAAATTAATGAAAATTATTCTGATAAAGCATTCTTGACAGAGGTATACAAACTTATATAAAGTGAAATCTATCGTGGGTTATCGATTATAAAACAGATTCCTCTGATTAGATAAATTACCGCCAAATTCTTTGAATTTAAAGATCATAACTATTAATAATCTAGTTGTTTTATTTACACTTTCAATAATAGGGTATCTAATCCTAGTTTTAGATAAAAGTTTATCAGACATAAAAGTAAACACATATTTATACATTATTTCACCAAAATTTAAAAATCTTACTATTAATTTATTTTTTAACTGAAACTAATATAATTAAAGTTAGAGAATCGTGTAACCGCAACTGCTGGCACGAATTTTGTCCTCTATAAATAAAATTATTATCTCTAAAATTAATAATTAATAATACTTAATACTGCGCTATAAATAACTATCATTTAGATAGTTTTTAATCAATTTAAAGTTATGCATGTAATATAATTAAATATTTAATTTACAAGCTAGAATAAAACTCCTCCTTTTTAGTTATTTATTAATAGCATAGTTTTCCAAAATGTTAAACAATCCCTTTAAAGCAATATTCACTCAAAAATGTATAATTTTTAATCGATGTTTCCTCACAATAAAAATAAGAATTCATGACTGGTGAATTTTTTGAAATATAATATTATATTTATACATTAATTTATAAATCATGGCATCAAACCTTTGTAAACAGATCTTTTACAACAATATTCACTCATTTGAGTAATCCCGGTTTTTTAATATTTATAATTTTTATACAATATATTTATAGTTAAATTAAAAATATTAATGTTAATGTTACTGTATTACCATATTCATATATAATAAATATATATATATATATATATATATATAATAGTATGTTTTTCTTTTTTTTTTATTAGAATTAAAAAAAGAAAAACATACTATTATTATTATAAATATTTATATATAAATATATATTAATATATTATTGTTATATATATATATATATATATGTATATATTACTACCACCCTTAATCCAAAACTGACACACTAGAGAAATCAAACGAGGAATGCGGCATGGACCCGACCCTACAATGATCGACATCCAAATTCAACCTCTATGAACCAGGAAACCACAGCACATAACTTCTCCATCTTATTTTTAGAACAGGCGAAACTGATAATCTACAGGACCAGGTCCGAGAAGACCAACAACCTGTCCTCATCTACTCCATCCAATACTGAAGGTTTCTGGAAAATCCCTGAAATGGGGTGCGACAATTCCCGGTAACATACCGTCGCCAGAGTTGCACAATTCTCAAACACAACACAATAACTTAAATCCCCATAAAACACATAACACAAACTTACCCTACAAAACATAATGACAACGAATCCGAAAAAACTCAAGTACTCTTCTTCCTTTGAGCCGCTCCACAGTGCTCTAGCGATGCGACGAGATGGGTGTCATAAAAGCAGAGAAACAGCCATGTAAAATTTCCAGAAGAGAACACGACACAAAACAACACACTTGACTCACTATATACAATCAAAACAACAAAACTGACTCACTGACTACAATCCACAAAGTACACATAAAATGCAATGTAATTGAAAATATAAACTATCACATCCATGCCCTTGGTCGGACCATAACCGCGTTCAAAACACCCGATACCGCAACGCAACGCAACGCCCTCAATAAACCATTACCATATAACGGTGTGCAATAAAACACGTTGTCTAATCCAGGAGACAAATCACAATCAAAATCGACAAGTACTGACGGCCCTCATCACGTCCAGAATCTGTTTAAGCTCCAGGGTATGTGCAAGTGAAATCAATCAGCACACATTCATAAAAAAAAATCAATCACATTCTTATAACCCCTCTTCAAAATTCATCTCACACTCAACATCACAAAATAATCACTTAAACACTAACACATATTAAATTATTTTAAACTTCATCAACCCCTTATTCATTTTATAAAATGTGCTATTTCTCTGGTTATTCTTTCTATTAATTCGTTACACTACCATTAAGTTTTCTTGCAACACTTGGATTCTAATTAAAAAATAATTTGAGATAATTTGCAAGTCCTAACACCAGCTGACATGTCTGTAGACACACAAGGTTTCATTTAAGGAAATAAATGTAAGTCCCCAGATTCTAAAATTTCTCAAGTTCAAAAGAAAAATAAGGCAGAAATATTACCTACTACCTACCTAGAATCATAACCACGCTCTGATCTAACATTTGAAACCCCCCTTTTATTTTTCTAAATTTTTTTTTGAATTTTTATTTTATTTAATTTTATTTATTATTAAGTTTTTTTTGTAAAGGGGAGAGACATCATATTTAGAACTAGGTGGAAAACCTAGAGGAAGCAAAAGTGTACAAGGCCCAATTGCAATTACAGACATGTCCCCCCAGGTGAATGACAGGACTTGCAAATGAAAAAGTCTTTTAACCAACAAACGTATGCTTTATTAAACCTGCAAGATGTTACATAAAATGAGAAGTTCTCGATTGTGTAGGCACACAATTAATGGTAGGATTATATATATATATATATATATATATATATATATATATATATATGTATATCAATTAATATTCATAATGTAAAAAAAAATAAGTGAATTTGATATTAACATAATTGCAAAATTTCTGCCTGATTATGTATGAGTCAATGGCAGCAATAATCTCATTCATAAAAGCAATTCATTAATCCATAAGTGTTGTATAGTTTCAAACAGGCTAGCCTTTTTGTCTTAGTAAGCACATTTATGGTTTTTTCTTCTTTTTTAAATTCATTACATATTCCCCCAGCAAAATATAGTAAAATTACACACACAAACACATACACAACATGAATGACACAACACCCCTCATATCAGTACTAAATTCCTCATAAACCCATTCCAACTACCGTAAATGAATGCACCATAATATGTATATATGTACAAATATAAATGACAGCGTAATCTGATAATCACAGCTCCTAAGCATAGATTTGCCTTGGTAGTTAACACCAGAGAATGTAAGTGACCGCCCCAAGACTCAACCTGCTAAACGACCCTGACTTTAATCATTAAAGCGCTAAGTATATGTGAGAAAGAAAATAGATTCTCATCTAAAGCATCAGACAGCCCCCGTTACGTGATTAAAACTCAGCCATGACCAGATGACATAATAGCACAAGATACTTAACACCCTAATGGTCTTAATTAGATGAAAAGTTAGATCTTACAGCAAACTGCGGATATGTGTGTATGTGTGTAATTTCTTACACATTATAAACAGTTATAAGATATTTCATTAGGTGTACTGCTGTGATGTTCACACATGCAATAACATAATTGAACATGAGAGTTTGTGCTAGAGTATAACGGTCAGAACTTCACGAGTGAGCTTCTGGCGGCTTCTGTGCATTCACCATGTTGTGGAGAGAGAAATAGATAATTAGAATGTTCCCACCTGGATTGCCCGGTGCACTTAGTCAATATTGGCGCTGATCAGTAATGTAACGGTCGTATCACAAGTCCTGGGGGGCAGCTTAGCGTTGGAGGAGTTTCCAAACAGTTGTTCTCGACTGACGGCAATCGTGGCTAGAAGATCGTCTCTGCCAGTAGGGTGGACAGATGTTCGTCACACCCGACACCCATCTCGCCTTTGTTCGAGCACCTGTGACATGTAATAGGTTGTAGAGGGTGTCATAAGAAAAAATACGCCACATAGGCCGTCCACATTAAACTCCAACACCAACTTTAAACATCAACAGCGCACACACACATCGCCACTAATTCATTTTAATCAGTATTAAGCTCCCCAGCTGTGACTTATCTCACTCATGTACCAACTACCTTTTAAGTATTTCGTTGAAATATAACAATTAATTACTGCGTATTTCATAATTGTTAATAACACCAAACACAACTGAGTGCGAGATGCATTAGCATTTGCTTTATTGAAGTCAATTTGGCCCACAAAATTTACATTCATATTAATTTAATTTTGTAATTGCGTTAACGCACACATTGAAAACTGCTCTACACACACACACACACGAGTATAGATTATAATAGACGCTGAAACACAAAAATATATTTGGGGTTAGAATATTTTCAGAACCCGCTAACTTGTACATACCTGGAGCTATACTTTATTTAGCCAACCATAGCGATAGTTGACGAAGTCCTGGACAGAAGGTTGCCGCCAGTCGAGAGCAGATGACCAGGTCGGAGGATCGAACAGAAATGAGACCGATTCAATGTGTCGGTCTAGCCAAGTAAACTCAGGATGCAGGAATGTACAGAAACAGCTGGACGGGCCAACTGAATTGCGTTGGTGCACAGCATTTGTGTGTATAAACAGACGACAACAAACTACCGTATGGCCGTGCGTGACGTCACCGCCGCTCGTTTTAAAATACTTATAATACGCTGCCGAACCCAGTACGGCACACTTGAAGACTTGATATTAGAGGAAGACATGTGGAAGAATTCATATACAGAGGAATACAAGTATTTAGGGGTAAAAATTACGGTCAGTGGGAAGAAAGACACAGAAACCTAATCCAGAATTAATCTGGAAAAGATGGCTATATCTACATTAAATGGAATCTTGTGGGATAAGCAAATTTCAGCAGAAACTAAAACCATTGTTACATGTATCATGGACTTATGGCTCAGACGTTTTGACTACTAACAAACACACAAGACTTAAATTTGTGACAGCAAACATGGATTTTTGAAGACGTTTGGCAATAGTATCCAGACGTGAGAAGATTAGGAATGAAGTTATTAAAGACAGAATGAATGTAAAAAATTCTATTGTTGATTTTATCTAAATAAAATGTTACAATGGTATGGACACACAAAAACAATGTCACATGAAAGATTGCCAGGGGGAGCTATGGAATGGACCCCACCAGGAAGAAATGTAAGAGGAACACCACCTATCACCTGGATAAAAGTTATTCAGACCATATTGAGGGAACGAGAAATTGAAGAAGACCTTTTGATGAACAAGCAGCAGTGAAAGATGAGAATTCAATCATTTCTGTAATCTTTGGTTCCAGAAAAAGTGTAAACATTGTACAGCCGGAATAATAATAATAATAATAATTGAGCACCTGCTACGTTATTCAATGAGGTTATCCACCCTGATCGAGGGACGTACTGTGAAGGGAAGGCTCAGGCAGGAATGTACAAATGAGACAGAAGAAGACAGGACGTATGTGGTCATTAAAAGACTGTCCAACTGTCCACGGAACGGAAAACATTGCAAGCCTATCCGTCTCTGGGTTTAAGAGGAAGTGAAGCCATATCAACATTTATGGTTACTGAATATATAAATTACAGACTAATTTTCATTGGCGTTCACATGTAAATTAAACATTTGCTGCCTACCCATTCAGTACATTGTTTATATAGCAACTAGAGTATACTCTTACGACGGTATAACTGATCGTCATATGGTACAGTGTAAAACAAAATACAAGACACCAAAGAAATCACTAACAACCAGCTTTAATTATCACAATTAATCATTTGTAATCAACAAGTTATTCATAAAGATTATACTCGTACAATAATTCAAATTAAATTCGTCCACGCGCAATAATAATGTCAACTAATAAATTTCCGCATAATAATCACTTTTCACTAATAGCCACTTGAAACGCACTGAGTAATCGCCCGAAGTAAACTGAATCTAAGCGGCAGGTGTGGGCTATTTATAGTCTGCAGGGTTCCGTAATAATCGTCCTTAAGAAGCACTCAAAAATTCTAGAGCATACTCCAGTGCGGCCTTGGCAAAAACACACAACCGGCAGGGCTAGTCTAAAAGCTTGTAGAACAACACCATCGAACGCACGAAAACGTTCCGCATTACGTAACAATATTATAAAATTTAAGAACTTTCAGTAAATCCAGCCCCTAGTTATAACTTTTCCATGTTTAACAGTGAGAATATTATTTTAGCGGCAACAGCATGTAAATGTCAAATGTAGCTTTCCACGAGGCAACCTAATTTACTTACACCTTTGCAAACAATGAAAACTTGACTACCACAAAACACCAGAAAGCACGCAATGACAAAAGTTAGCTGTATGACAACGAATGCGCAGGGAATCCTTTGTAACTTTGTTTCGTAAAAAGCAACCTCATCTAAAGTATAACAATTACATAAAGCACGTGCAGCAGAAGGGTATAGATAAATAATTGTGTGTTTTTTCTTTTGAGAACTTGAGACAAACTCTTAATTAGTACGAACGTCGTGCGTTATGAATATAAACACTGACAAATACAGCAACTTCATGCAGTAAGACATCACTCAATCTGTAACGTACCATACTGTCTTGTTGAATGTAAATAGAACATTATTAGCAAAGGAATTATATATGCCCTTAAACATTAACGGTAGTTACATCCAGAGTAGATACAGATCCTCTTAAACGTGTACAACTGACACAATTAACTCTGAAAAAAACTAATAAATTACCAAAATTCTTCTTCTTATTCTTCTTATTCTTCTTCTTCTCTTCTTCTTCTCTTCTTCTTCTTTCTCCTCCTCCTGTTCTTCTTCTTCTACTTCGTCTTCTTCCTTTTCCTCTTCCACTTCTTCTTCTTCTTCTTCCTCCTCCCCTCCTCCTTATTCTTATACTGCCTGGTCACTGTCTAAAAAACTAGATTGTCCCCTTTACTGGCTGCTTATTTGTACTTACGCTAACACGTACTCTTACAAAACAATGATTCTTGGGTAGTGATATCGACATCTCTCACATTCATAACTCTCAAATGATCTTATTCGTTATTCAACCATTTTTTCATAAAATCAATCTAGTATAGTGGTTCCCAAACTTTTTAGTCCGCAGACCCCCCAAAAAAATTTAAAATTTTACGGACCCCGTCTAAGTTATGAAATAAACCAAGCAGGAAATATGATACAAACTCATCTGTTTTAATTAAAATGTATTAAGATAAAAATTCTCTTATCTTGCAAAATTATAATATTTATGATATAAAACATAATTAAATGTGAACAATGAAGCTGCTTTTGAACAACTAGCTCTCCAACATTAGGTTTAATGGCTGATAATTTCAATATTAAGTTACTCTCGACATTAGTTTATTTCCTAACTTTGCCAAACTCGGTTCTACCTTTTCAGCCACACGTGTCAAAATCCGGCTACTTAGGCATAAAACCAGCTACACGGAAAAACATTTTACTTAGATACAGTGCTTGTACGCGAGATACACTGATTATACGTACACTAAAATAGGCCAAACAGTTCTGCGTTGTTGCGGTGGTCTAGTCAGTTCGGTCTAGTCAGATCTGCTATACTACATGATTTAAAGACATTATTAAAGCCACTAGTTTGAAATTACTTTTACAATTACAATTAGTTTCAACAACAAAATACTAAAATTTTCTACTACTTGTTATAAGATTCTAAAATTTCGATTTTAGACCATAAAAAATCCGAGAAAATTACGGTATATTCTTTTGTTTCTTAAAAGGGTCGGTGGACCCCACTTTGGGAACCACTGATCTAGTATCCTTATGTCGTTTATTAGGCAGTTTCCAATTAGAATGTCTTATTTAGTTCCTTACGTTATTTGCAAGAACTGTTATTTTTTCAGCACAAGGAAGTCAGTCCTATCCCTGAAGTCCCCCAGGGAGGAGTACAATGTGTTTAGATCAGAGCACCTACCTCCTAGACCAGCTGGGCTTTCACTACATCTTCAGGAGCTTAGTCGGGCTTTTGGTTTTTTTTTCAGAGTGTCTTTCTCTTAGCCTCTAGAGAACCAAGTTCTATCCGTGTAAGGCAGCGTAGGGCTGTGGTTATTTAGAGGCCACTTAACACTCGCCATGCCACCGTATAGTATAGAACCTATGTGGTTCGTAATGGGAATGACCTCGCCACGGGTCACTGTTTCCACACCCTGGTCATCTTCCGCCATAGCCTGAAACTGGTTATTTGCCCAAGCCTTATTCCCAGCTAACCCCATATCTAAAAACCATACAGTTTCTAGGAGCTGTGGTTCGTCCATGGACATAAAAATATGAATAAAAGAAAATGTAATTATTGTTAGCAAAAATTGATTGAAACATATAAATAATAAATTAATAACATTTGTTTTTACAAGAATATATCAAGTTAGTGGTAAAACTGCCCAAGACCAAGTTTCTAAATGATGTGTCGAGATCTCTCAAAAACGACATTTTTTATAAATTAATATATTTTTTATTTTTAAACAGTTATGTGATCAATAAAACATGCCTATTAATTATAAAAATTAACCTTAAAAACCAGTTTTATAATTTATCATTGCTCTTGGAAAGCTTTATTTTCAATTTCTTGTAAATTCACTTGTCTAGGGTTGGGTATATTTATCAAATAAAACTACGATAAAATTTTGTATTTTTTAAATATTTACTGTGTTTCAATAGTACATATAAATGTGATCTTTAGATTTTATATAGAAATTATTATAATTATTGTGAAATGAATTGTTATTAACATTTTTTCTTATAGACTAAATTTAATGTATAGTAATATGTATATAAAATATGTTATACAAATAAATATAGGAAAGTAATATAAATATTTAATATTTTATTAAATTTCTAACTTATGAATACTATAATATCTTGTATTGTTGGATTTTTTCAGGTATTAATTTTTATATATTTAATTTTTAAATATTTCCATATTCTCCTGTATGTTCTTTTTTTGACCTTTGGAAATATATTTTAATAAAGTAATATTATTTAAATTTTTAAATGTGTGATTATTGTTATTCGAGTATGTAGTTAAATTTAATTTGAAAATTTTTAGTTTTAAATATGTTTTACGGTGTTGCATAGATCTTTCTATTAAAAGTTTATTTTTTTATTTTTATTAAACAGTCAAAGAATACCTTTAATAATGTATAAAAAATTGTTAGTACTTACAAGTACACCTCTAGGTATTCCAGTCGGTGTTTTTTACCCAAGATGCATTTCGGAACAGTTGTGTTCCATCTTCAATTGGATCATTTAGTAAACTTATTAGATAACATTTATAAAAAATTCCCACTCAAGTGAGCGTCGTCGACACAGTTACATATAATGTGCAACATAAAACACAATACTTAAAAATTTTTTAAAATAACGTTAATATTAAAACGAAAACTGAATCCAAACGGACGATTTGAAAATCGAAGCTGGACAGCACTTGTTGCATTTGTTGCTTGTTGTACTTGTAAGTACTAAAAATTCTTTATACATTTTTTTTTAGTTTGGCCTACGTATAATTTATTACAGCTGGCACAATGAATTTTATATACGATATTTAAATTATAAATTGAATTAATTTTTTGAAGTTTGATTGTGTTACAATTTATTTTTTACAATTATAGGTAATTTTAAAATAAAAAATAAAAAGTACATTTTCTTGCGAAAACAAATATTACGAATTATTTACTAAAATAATTAAACAAGAATAGTATAAGGTGGTATGAAACTTATCAGACCAGTTGTTACGTTGTTAGTTATGGAGGCGAGACATGGAGGATGACAAAAAAACAACGCTACGTTGAAGAAGAAGAAGAAGAAGAAGAAGAAGAAGAAGAAGAAGAAGAAGAAGAAGGAGGAGGAGGAGGAGGAGGAGGAGGAGGAGGAGGAGGAGAAGGAGGAGGAGGAGGAGAAGGAGGAGGAGGAGGAGAAGGAGGAGGAGGAGGAGGAGGAGGAGGAGGAGGAGGAGGAGGAGGAGGAGGAGGAGGAGGAGGAGGAGGAGGAGGAGGAGGAGGAGGAGGAGAAGGAGAAGGAGAAGGAGAAGAAGAAGAAGAAGAAGAAGAAGAAGAAGAAGAAGAAGAAGAAGAAGAAGAAGAAGAAGAAGAAGAAGAAGAAGAAGAAGAAGAAGAAGGTATTAACGTACACAAATGGCATACTAAATTATACAGTTGTGAAAAAATACAGTATAATTTTTATGGATGCGATTAAAACTATATAATACCTATCATACTCAACAGGTTTTAATAACAATTTTAGATTGTCCAACCACAGAGTGGAATTAAATTCTCGCGTTTGGTAATGACGTCATAACAAGTCACGGGTTATTTCAAATTAATACGGTCAGTAGACAGAGCAGAGGTCAAACGGTAAGAGGGATTGTGCAAGTCTGCGGTTGCATTGCGCGTCCTGCCTTGTAAACGGCAGATGAGGGTAATTTCTGTCACGTAGGGGGCTGAATTGTTGTTAACCGTAATCGGACCCCGTATTGTGTGTGACCGCCAGATTTTAATTGGCCACTGTGTTGTTAGTGAAACTAATGTCACACTAACAGGTCCCCACTAATAACCTAATGATACCGTAAATATTGTTCGAAACTATTTGATGTAAAACTTTTCAATTTACATAGATTTCAATTTGAAAGTATTAATTTGTGTTATTAAATAATTCACTTCATGTGTTACGTAGGCTTACACAGCCGGAGTCAATTAGATTAAAATTACCTCCCGTGCTGTTTGGCCGTGGTCCAAATTTTACTTTAAAACGAAACGTTTCGGCAGTACCATCGACTGCCATCTTCAGTGAAAATCGAGTACGCTAACTGATGGAAGGTGTGGAACCTTAACAGTACTTTGGTCACTAATGTACACCACATCACATTAGTGTACTTATTTTCACTGAAGATGGAAGTCGATGGCATTGCCGAAACGTTTCGTTTTGAAATAAACCTTGCACCATGGCCAAACAGCTCGGGAAGTAACTTTAATCAATATAATTCACTTTAGTTTTAGTAAATAGCAGAGCAAATTAAGCAGAATTGGAAAAGGAAGAGTAAGGAAGTATGGAATGGAAATAAGTGTAGGAAAGAAAGGGATAAGAATAAATGACGAGAAAGAATTTCTTCTGTATAATATTTACCTTATTTCTTCCGTCGTGTGACTTCGTGTTGCGTTTGATTTGATTTACGTGTTTCGAAACATATGTTTAGTCTTCAGAAATAAATAAATAAAATTCACTCTTAGCGAGGTCGTTACATATTAAATACAAATATTGGAAAACGATTACACACATATCCGCTTTACATGAGTGCGCACTCGAGTCGGACCGATCGGACACCGACTATCAATACCTATTTTGTAAACAGGTTTATTGCGGTTTTGATTTGAAATTTAAATGATCGTTTAGCACGAAGTCACGACTGTGTACGTCATTGTACGCCCTATATATCTCAAATTCTTGCAAGGCGTTCATGTAAATGCCTTTATTACAAAAATATATGGGTTTCAAGTTGGAATTAAAGCTTGTATATTTATGATTTTCGTTTATCAAGTGACGTGCATAGTGAGATTTTATGTTGGATAGTGTTGTCTGACCCTTCAGATTATGCTTTAGTGTGTGTTCAATAAAACGTTTTTGGAAACCCCTTCCCGTCTGGCCGATATAAAAGCATTCACAATCGTCGCACGATAATTTATACACCCCTGTTTCCTTTTTTAAAGGGATAGTTATTTTATTACGGAGTATGTTCATAAGATTATTGTTAGTTTTAAATATTACGGTTCTATTGTTATTATTTAACACACTAGTTAAAATTTTTGGCATTATGTTGGTGTATGTCGTTGAAATAAAAATGGTTTTTGTGTCTTTTTTCTATACGAGGTTTAGATAGCTTGTGCTTTTGTTTTCTGATGAGGTTGTCAATCAAGGAACTATTGTGGCCATTGGCTTGAGCTGTGTATTTTAATGTGTTTATTTCGTCATTAAAATCCTCGTCGTCAAGAGGTACTGTTAAAAGTCTGTGTATAAAGTAATTAAAGGCTGCCATTTTTTGCGATAAGGGGTAATGTGAGTCGACAGGTATGGTTACATCGGTGGTGGTTGGTTTTCTATAGATATTGAATTTCAGATTATCAATGTGTTTAGTAACTGTTAAGTCCAAAAAGTTTAATTTATTACTTGTTTCAGTCTCAAGACTATATCAAGTAGCTATTGATAATCAGTGTCCGACCGGTCCGACTCGAGTGCGCACTCATGTAAAGCGGATATGTGTGTAATCGTTTTCCAATATTTGTATTTTAATATGTAACGACCTTGCTAAGAGTGAATTTTATTTATTTATTTCTGAAGACGAAACATATGTTTCGAAACGCGTAAATCAAATCAAACGCAACACGAAGTCACACGACGGAAGAAATAAGGTAAATATTATACAGACTTTGTCAATAAGTGACTTGGATACCAATTCAAACATGTCTTTCAAGAATTTCTTCTTTCTGTTCTTCTGAATCCAGAACCCGGTAAACTTGTAACTTCTTTTTTTGAAAAGTAAGTCTCTTAGTGATTTCATATAGTCTTTCTCTTTTTATTTTTGTATTTTGTAGTTGTTGTTTTTATTTTCATCATCATCATCATCAGCATCGTCATCATGATCGTCATCATCGTCGTGTCGTCGTCGTCGTCATCGTCACCGTCATCATCATCATCATCATCATATTCTTCACGCATTAAACCAAGGATGGTTTGTTCCGATCTCAAATAGGCAAAGATTAGAGTTGGTCACTCCAGCGCTTCCTCGAACGCCCCACATCTCTCCGTCCCTCGGCTTATAGTTCCAGAGTTATTTGGGGATGCGGCAGTCATCCATTCGGTAAAGATATTCCCACCAATACAGCTGATACTGGGTGATCCTGTCGAGTAACTCAGAATATTCAGTTCTTTCCGTATCTGTGTTTCTTCTATGGTCATGGAGAGTATACCCTGCCACGTGCCTGGGAAATCTCATTTCAGCCGCTTAGGTGCGACTGGCCTGCCCTTTCGTTAAAGTACAATTCTCAGACCCATAAAGAAGTGTGGGAAGAGCAATCACCTTGTAGATTTTTACGGGTGATCCTTTACTTGATGACATAAGGTTTCGCCTAATGGTCCCGCACATTGTTTTTATTTTATTACACAAATTGTAGTAGATGGTACTGCTCTGAAGCAGGTCAGTAATATTGAATAGCTGGGCTATAACGTATCTTTCATTACAAACAGTGTTGTGGTGAAGAAGCTGGACAGGTTTAATCATGTGTGTGGGACCATACATCAACGAATAAACAAACACACCTGAAGTTCTACAAGGTGATGAGGCCTCCTCACATTTCTCTGCAGGTATGTGAATTGGACTTTAAAGAAATCACTGTCCTGTTGCATCCGAGCAGCCGAAATGAGATTTTTCAAGAAGGCAAAGGATATACTATTATTAAAATTCATTCCCGTGCTGTTTGACCGTGGTCCATTGTTTCTTACTAAAACAGACGTTTTGGCAGTACCATCGACTGCCATCATCAGTGTAAATTTTTGATGTTAAGTAACCCTGCCTAAGGTTACCTCTCTAGTGATTTAGTTAGCGCCCCTCAATCACTCCCGTGATCAAAATTCTTAACTAAATTTTAATTCTTAATTCTTGATAACGTCTCGGGTCAGAAAATTCCCGAAATCTACCGCAAGCCGGTAGTTGTTGTATATTCCCTTATAGAGCTGTCACTAGGATTTTCTTCCACTGCTCACTTCAGGAAATTTACTTAGAGACATTCGTCACCGCAGTTCAAAAGTCTTTGACTGTAAGTCTGGGTCATTAACTCTCTGTGTCTATGTTACATGACTGCCGCTGCAGTCATCATCCCAGAGACAACGTCTTTAGTGTCGTACGTAGAAGATAAATCAGGAAATTTTAAACATTACGTGGTAGTCTCAAACCGTGAGCTTCTACAGAAATTCTTTTTGTAAGTAATTTCCAACAATTTACGTGTCTGTGACCTTATTCAAAATAAGTTACTCAAATTGCAATGAATAAAAAATATATCAGCAGTCATTGGTTATTCGTCATTTTTTTCCACACAAAAAATTGCATCATTTTGGGCTCTGATGACGTAATACATAACTTCATTAAAATAATAAACTCTAAAACCTAATTTCATGTTTACTATTTCAGTTGTAACTAAATTCAATTTTTCTGTACTATATATCTTCTTCTGTTTCGTTAACACCCTATATAGATTAATAAAACATTTAGTTATGTCTTATTAACAACTATAAAACGATTGCTTATGCGCTAAACCACCGCAATTGGGACTCCTTAATGAACGGCCGCTCCAGGCCTTCGTTACCATTTGTTGTTCGTCACTGCAAAAGAGAGTAAACATATGCAAGTAATAACTGTTATTTAAACTTACTCGTTCTTTCTAAAACAGTATTCAGTATCTGACTCGCATAACAACTACACATGGAGCTGTATTCGGCTCTCGTCGCAAACCCATACGTTGGCTGTCACCGCTAACTAATGTCGGATTTACACACCACCGAGCTCGTTCTTACACACACACACGCGCGCGCGCGCCAGCGCGCGCGTATTCATCTTGTACAAACACAATCGTATACGAATAAGGACACAATTTATCACATTACACTAATTTTCATTTAGTAAGTACTCTAAATTAGTAACTTAAATTTTGTAGAAACGCAAAATTTAAACTTACAAAGAAGGATTAAATTAAAAATCTATTACCTTATATAGGCCGACACTGGAAATATACCGATACTGGAATATTTAACATTAAAATCAGTAAGTTGCACATAACAATTTTTAAAAATTCTCTCCGCTCTGGGGAAGTATTGTACCTGTTCAGTATTGCGATTCAGTGTCAGGGACCACTAAGATAACACACGAAGATGTCATTACGAAGGACCAAACAGTAATATGCGCCCATTTTAGGTTTACCAGGTGAATACTGTACGTCGCCTTTCGTCAGCAGACTGTACGTCACAACAAACAGGCTACTACTACAGCTACTATTGCTGCTGCTACTACTACTACTACTACTACTACTACTACTACTACTACCACTGCTACTACTACTACTACTACTACTACTACTACTACTACTACTACTACTACTACTACTACTACTACTACTACTACTGCTGCTGCTGCTGCTGCTACTACTACTACTACTTCTAGAAAATAATAAAAACAACAACAACAACAATAATAATAATAATAATATAATATAATAATAAAATAATAATAATAATGTAGACGTAAAATAAATACACGTTAGACACCAGGATTTACGGGACACAAATATTTACGGTTTAGGGATGCAATTTGAGGACAGTATCGAATTTGCATACAAAGGCAGGCGCTATGTATGTTCTATTGATTTGCCTTCCTTTTATTACACATTTCTACTGTTGCTGCTGCTCCTCCTCGCCTCCTATAACTTTCTCGTCCCTGTAAAACTTCTCCTACCACTGCTACTATTACTACTACTACTACTGCTACTGCTGCTATACTCCTACTATTCATAATCTTTATCTTCAGCAAGTAATACACCAAAATGGTTTGTTCCGGTCCCAAGGCAATAGACTAGAGCTAGTCACTTCAGCGCTTCGTTCTTGACGTCCCATCCCGCGTTCCTGTGCCCCTTAGCCATAGGACATACAGCTATTTTAGCCAATGTTGGGAGGACATACAGAGTATGTGTATAATTTATTGTTGTATTGGAGTGTTAGTGGTCTCAAATATTTCTACTAGTAATTTTGTACAAACCACTATGTTGTCTTTGGTATTGACGAGCGCTTTCGGCAGTCAAGTATTATATTATTAAATATTTATAAAACGAAGAGAAGAAACAAAAAATGAGAATAGTAAAGAAAAAAAGGAGTATAAGGGATCCATATCATATATAGGTTATAACATAAGAAAGATACAAAAATATTTTAGAAAATATAATATAGAGGTAGCGGTTAAAAAATCAAAAACCATGTTTGATATAATAAAAACTACGAATTTTGAAGAAAAGTGGAGTATACATGCTCAGTTGTGGGAAATGTGACAAAGTGTATCTGGGCGAAACGGGTCATCAATTTTGCCAGAGATTTAAAGAACATAAGGGGGGTTAAGGAGAGTTAACGACGAATTCATTATACGCTAGGCATTTTATAGAAGAAGGACATAAATTCATAGACGCAATTGTAAATTATAAGATAATAAAAGTGATGAGTAAAGAGAAAGAAAGGAAATTAAAGGAAGAAGTAGAAATATTAAAAATAAGGAATAAAGATGAAAAAAGACTAATGAATATAAAAACCACATTTGAAAATGAAGAAATATTTAGCAGCTTATTAGACAACAAAAAAGAGTAGAAGATGAGTTAACGTGAATTGTAACGGCTACAAAATTGGTAATGTAAGACAACCCACTATGGGTGGAGCTAAGTAAGACGTTACTCCATCAGGGGGCGGGGCTAGATAAGTCCGGTAGAATGGTATATAAGAGGTGACCAGTTTCATATTTCTCTGTTGGTAAATGACCTGAAGATGGCTTGACTGCCGAAAGCGCTCGTCAATACCAAAGACAACATTGTGGTTGTACAAAATTACTAGTAGAAATATGTGTATAATGTTGAGTTCTTGCTGTATACCTCCATTTCTTCTACAATCGTGGAACGTATACTATAGCACGTGCCAAAACAATCTTATTTCGCCTGCTTGAATACGACTGGCCTACGTAGGAGAATATGAAGAAGATAGATGCGGCAGACATGACCTGACCCAAAGGGTTGAAAAAGTTGATAAATTTTGTGAATCTCTTAATTTTTAGGCGGTTTTATAATATTTATTTTCAGCTGTCTACCCTGATATAATAGTAGCTCTTTATTGAATATAAAAACATATTTATTACACAGCATTTGGGTATACTGCTGAAAAATCAAATATAGGGAAATAAATTACCTACATTTTGCAACCCTTATATCCCTATAACCCTTTCAATAATAACCCTTTCAAGTTCGCAAGGCTTATATAGAAGTTGAAGAAATGGATTGACCGCCAACACGGTGAGGCTAACTACCATCTGACACAGGTGCTCAGTTGTCACGGTAATTTTAATGCCTACCTCCACAGAATGGGAAAAGTGCAAGACGGCGACTCTGTACATGAAGATGTCTTTCACACATTTTGGCCAAGTGCTGCAGATTCGCAAGACAGATGATTGAACTGGAAATGAATCTCGGGGGCTCACGACCGAGAGCGTAGTTGCGCTTATGCTTCGTGGCAAGGCGGAATGGGACCGCATCAATGCGTTTATTTTGTGGGTCCTACCAGAAAAAAAAGACAGGTCCAACTTGCAACCATAGTGCAGTAGAAGATAAGGGACAGCTAGAAGTAACCTGATAAGGTATCAATAGGCTCTATCCTAAAGTAATACTTTAAGTGGTTCCAGTATGAATACGAATGCCTGACAAAGAGGTAGGTTTTTTTACTGGGTGAGTGTCACACACCAGGAGGCACACGGTTTCCTCTGGCGGTGCATAAAGCATTTCCCTCCTCTAAAAAATGTATTATTAATATTATTATTATTTAATTCTTCCTTTTTTATTTCTGCTCCATATTAACTGATATAACAAAACTTCTTTCAATTTCTGACGTTCCCCAGTGATCCTTTATTCTCAGACCCGCTTGTTCTCCTTCCGTTTCTAATTAGTGTGTCTTCAGATGATCATTCACTTCAGTAATTTTTCTTCTCAAATTTTTTATACACTTTTTTATTTAATTTTTATAATAATGTTCATAGAAAAACATTCGTCTTTCCTATATAGTGGTGTTATAAGTAACGCTTTTTTAATTATAAATATTTACTGTTTTCAAAATTAACTTTTGTCAGTTTTCAAAAACTATATACTTTCTCATTTAACAACGTCACTAATTTTACTTGTTAATAAGGAAATACACAATCGTATTAAACGTAGTCAACAACGATATGCTTTGTGCTTTACCATGGCCGACTCTAGTAGAAGGCTTGAATAATAAACGTGGCAACGTTGCGTCTGAGACATATAAGCATAGTGTAATAAAATAGCTAAAGTGAAGACGTAATATTCTGATTTAATTTCATATCATTACTAAAATCATGAGTAGGTCTATTTGTAGCTAAATCTAATTTACAGGTCTGTGCGCACTTAGTACTACAGGTTTAATTTGAAGAAATTAGTGAATTAGTGTAAGGCCTAATGAATTAATTTTGTTCGACATATTGAATTAGTATCATATGAATGAGTTAATTATTATATTTCCTAAATAATATAACAATATTTTAAATAATAAACTTTCAATTTTCAAGATATTAATAATTATAAAACTGCTGTTAACCGGCAATTAAAACTGAGGCGATTTGATTATTGAAATACATTGAAATCATTAATTATTGAAATTAAGAGATCGTCTAGTCGGCCTCAAGTATCAGCAGGTTACAGTGTTGCCACGTTTAATATTCCGGCCTTCTGCTAGAGCCGGTCATGGCTTTACTAATCAAGTATGCATTAGCGGCCGCGGATGCGTTTCACAATTGAGTTGCATTGAAGGCGTGATACAGACGTCAATGGTCTGTTGTAATCCGACTTCTAAACATTAATTTAATCAACGTTTCTAATACAGTAGGTCGTGGTAAATCGCACTGCCATCTCTTAACTAATCTATTAATTACATCTGGATTGACATTTTCCAAAGTCTCGTTTGGTATCGCCATCTGGAATTAGAGAATCTGTTTTGTAACGTTACTCAGTCATGAGTGTGACTTTCCGTTTGTCCATGCTTCCGTTGGCACAAGGGAAATAATAAGAATTGAATGTCTATAATAATGATGGTGTTGGGTTAACACACCAGTAAAATTAATATTTATTGGTTGTCGTGAACAGAGAAAAGCAATCTTAAAACCGACGGTACTTAAGGGTAATTACCACGCTGCACTGTAAAAATACAAAACAATTTATTTTTTGTAAAACATTCAACACAAACATTAATAACATAAAGCCAAATATTTGGGCATACATTTGTTAAATCGAGTCTGCAAAGACGATTGCGAATATCTACACTTAAGACCAAGGTGATGGCTTTTCGTGGAACTGATCCCGTACGGACAAAAATTGTTATAGATGGTACTGTCTTGGAACAAGTTAGTATTTTTGAATACCTGGGGTACAGTGTATCTTACAATGCAAGCAACGACGTTGTGAATAAGTTGCATAAATTCAACCTTATGTGCGGGACCATCAGGTGAACTTAATTCAGCAAGTAAGGGATCACGCCTAAAATTCTACAAGGTGGTGGCCCTTCCCACACTTCTTTATGGCTCTGAGAATTGGAGTTTAACGAAAGGCCAGGCTAGTCGGATCAAACCGGCTGAAATGAGATTTCTCAGGTACGTGGCAGGGTATAGTCTCCATGATCATAGAAGAAACACATTTATACAGCAGGAAATAAATATTATGAGTATACTCGACAGGATCGTCCAGTACTGACTGAATTGGTGAGAACATCTTTGCCGAATGGATGACTGCCGCATTCGCAAACAACTATGGAACTGTAAGCCGTGGTGACGGAGAGGTGAGGGACGTCCGAGGAAGCGCTGGATTGACCAGCTCTAATCTTTGCTCTTTGAGTCCGGAACAAACCTTGCTTAAAGATGATGATGGCGATGAAGTAGAATATTAAAATTTTAGAAAACTCAAAATCAAGATTCGTTATACCGAATATACGATTTTCTTTATCACGTTATACGACCAAAATATTTTATTTGATAAAAAACAACACCTTTCAAAATTCGATCACGTTTTAAATAAGCTTTACACGATAATTTCGAAACTATTTCTGTTGCATAAAAAAGAGGCTAATAATATTAGTATCAAACTAGTTGTTAGTAAATAAGTTTTAAATAATTATCACCAATTTAATTTGCCAAAACGTGTGCCTTACAGAGAGTGAGGAATTCCATGCGCAATTTTATTTCTAATGTCTTTAATCCCATTATTGAAATTTACAATGTTCATTTTCATTCGCAACTCTAGGAATTACCTGCTCACCACATTCTGTAAGCAGTGACAAGTTGAGGTTTTTTAATGTCCTTGCTATATACTTAATTTAACAAAAAAACAATCTTTCGTAGGTCCAATTAGCTTTTACCTCCAACAACTGTGTCACATATTTACTGTGCAATCATTGAAATCTTATACAGACTATACTAAATACTAACATATATTAGAAAACTTATATATATTGTACTGCTGTTAAAATACACCACAGTACATAAGAATGAAATAATAATTTTAAAAGAGAGAAGATATAAATTTAATAGTATGGTGAATATATGTGAGGATTGTAAACAAAAAACTGAGTGTTAGTCACGACCAACATATAGGTAGACTCCAATATTATATAGAACAGCATTAAGAAATATGTGTTGACAATTATTATATTAAATTGGAAATAAACATTCAAATAAAATGAAAGATTAATAGAATAGTAATCTAAAATATACTATTTATATGGATAATGTAAAAAAGCAAATAAATGTAATTAATAATAATTAATAAATTTATATATGTTGTTAAGAGTCATATGATGGAAAGATGTGACGAATGTATTTAGGTATCTAAGTGGCGAATTGTAAATTGTTAGTTTTGAATTGTATTCAAATGGAAGAAAATTTGTTTAGTCTAATTTTATATTTAAAAAGAGCCACATCAAAAAGTCAAATTTTATATGTAATAAGATACACATTAAAAGAGTTGAATTTTTATAAAAGAGAATTTTGTATTTAATAAAGGAAACCTGTAAAGGAAGTTAACATTGATATTGAATTTAATAAACATACGAGAGTGTAAATCTATAACATTGAAAGAATCATAATTTGTATACAACTTAATGAACAACATTATTTCAAGAAGTCTGAGTATATCATTTAGTGGACGCCGAACTAAAAGAAGAAGCCTTTCCTGGAAGATAGTTTGAGTGTCAATACAATAAAATTCGATATTCCGAAGAAGTATCAATTTAGTAATCATAGAAGAAAATATAATTCAACATTTAATCTAATAAGAAATCCCAGAGAAGGAACAGATCACGAAGCCTAGCATTACCTTTAAGATGATAAACATCAACTAGAATTGAGGCCGTTGCAGTTGTAAAGAATTCAGATTCAAGCTATTTACAGTTAAATGGTAGATATTCTTACCTTGTTATTTATTAAAAAATGTATAAACTAACGTTATTTGGTACGGATTAAAGAAAAGAATAAATCATACACAGTATTAAATATTATAATTCATCTTAATAATTGTTAACCCTGACATAGAGTTTTCTTTTCATGTACAGATAGAAATAAGTAATATCTGTAATTAAATATTTTAATTACAATACTTGTAAATAATTACAGCACAATAAATGTCACCAACATCGTGGGGCATATAATAATTACAATATCTGCAATTAATTACAGTACAATTAATGACGTCACCAACGTGTGGCATATAATAATTAGAATACTTGTAAAAAATAACAGCACAAATAATGGCGCCCAACGTGGGGCATATCATAATTACAATACTAGTAAAAAATTACAGTACAAATAATGGCGCCCATACCTGAAAGCAAAGATTTTCTTTAAGCCAGCACGAAATAACATAAATTAAATAATAGGCAATAGTGCCGAACTGAATTAGTTAAATTACAATAAAATAATTTTTGTTAAATTTAACAAGAATAAAAAATTTACTTGTAGTTAAATTAATTTAAATATTGTAACATGACTAACAAACCGGAACAAAGATATGAATTAAGAAGTAATGGTGCTGAAGAGGAGGAAGCTGAAATGGAACAGCCCACTAAGGAAAGTCAACAAACAAATAATAGTGAGGACAATGATGGAGGCAATAATGGCTAAATTAGACCAACAAAATGGTAATTCTAAACAGTTCAAGGCTGAAATAAACAGTAAATTTGATCAACAAATGGCCAATTCCAACCAGCTAAATTCTAAATTTGACCAAATCAGGACTGAGGTTACTGATAACTCTACTCAGTCAAATGTTATTTCTAACCAGTTAAAGGCTATTTCTGAGCAGCAAAATACTCTCAGGACTGAGGTTACGGATAAATTGGATAAACAGAATACTGAATTAAAAGAGTCCATTCAACAACAAATAAATGGGGTGAATGATAAATTAGACCAGCAGAAGGCTGAAATCAAGTTAATATTGCAAAATTATGAGGAAAGGAACGTCAGGCAATTCGCAGGAGGGAAATTGAATATAGAAACAATGGAAAACAAGTTAGACAGAATGGAAATGGGACAACAGTCACTGAATGAAGCAGTAGAAGTGAAATTGGTAGAAACTAAGCAGGAAATTACGGAACAGATGACGAAAGAATTGACAAAACACAAACAGGAGGTAACCAGCAATAGTCAATCCATGGAACACCAGTTGGACAACAAAAATACAAAAATAGAGGATACAATGGTACAATTAGTATTAAAGGTAAATGACCGTCTTATTAAAACAAAATAAGTATGTGGAAAAGAAGACGAAGAAAATAGGTAAAAGACCTCCCAAGAAACAGAAAAATACACATGAAGAATTAGATATGATTAGGAGTGGTTTAATTAATGTATTTAATCTCAAAATCATTAATTACAGGGAAATAACTAAATTAAAAATTAATAGAAAGACTTAACCAAATTAATAGTTAAATTAAAAATAACAGATCAAGAAAAACTTAACAAAAAATCGGTGACTTCACCGATAAATAATGTACCATTAACACATCTGTATAACAAACCAGACGATAAAGTGAGTGATCTAAACTTTGATACTATTGCAAACATTATAGAAGAAAACTTGCAGTACAGGGTGACAGAGAGATATTTAAGAAGAACAGAAATCATTATGGAGACAATAATAACCCGTGCAACAAGAACAACTTATGTATTTGACATCGGATGAACTACATATGGAAAAAAGGGACGGAAATATTGGATAAAGACAAAGGCAAATCAAATAAAGAAAGAAAAATGATAATATACTAAAATAATAAAAATAAGACAAACGACTATTGTGTAAACGACTAATACAAGACATTAAAAATAAAGACTATTTTAATAGTGGTTTTAATCACAGTAAGAAGAAGCAGAATAATAATAATTATCAACAAACTACCACTTGAAGTTTATTAGAAAGAGAAGTGATCGAGAAGAAAAAAGAAAAAAAATGATACGAAGAACATCTGTCACAAGAAGGAAAATCAAAAGGATTTACAAATAATACCTGTCAACAACGTTATCTAGAAAGAGCGACAGAAAATAAGAAAGAGTCAAGAAGAAAAAAGAAATATATAATCAAATGAAAACGACAACAGCGAGAATAATCCCAAGAGTGTTTTTTACCAGTCGTCAATCGACAACTTGTAAGATTTTTTTATAATGAATTGTCTGTAGAAATGTTCCAGCAATGATTTACCTGAGCAGACGATACGTTCCTCTGGAGTCAGAAGCTGTAAGGATGGACAGCGGAGTAATGGACCCAAAAGTGGCCACCCGAACTGAACAACCGCACATGATAGGGAAAAATGTTAGGGAAATTAAATATTTAAGGGATAACACACCAGCTAAGAAGATATTATATCAGATTCCAGACTTATGAAGGAAGAAAACAGAAGGAAATAGCAGACAGAAGCTCAATTGAGCAAGGACAGATATAGAAGTAGATAGAAATATGAGAGTGTTAGAGCAAGTTTTTATTGACGTTTGTGGACCATTCCCAACTAGTGGTAGGAGACGTATTAAATACATACTGATTATTTTGGACAGTTTTACTAGGTTTACAAAGTTATATCACATCACTAAAGCTAATACCCATACTATAGTAAAAATAATTAAAAGAAAAATAATTCTGAAATAAAGAACACATGAAATTTATGACCAGGATTGGGAAGGTGAGATTTAAAAGAAAAGATAATGTTTGTATTCATGTTTTTGAGTTTTTTAGCCATGAAAGTAGGCACAATTTCTATTTTATATTTATTATTTTTGCTGTAAAACCAGTTGGTTTGATTAATGTTACTTTAAACCATAAATGAGTGTGTAAGATACGGTGATTCGTGGTAGTAATGAACCATATTTGTAAAAAAAAAAAAAATGAAAAAACATTGTGATATACAATTAGCGAATTAATCAAATGTTGTCAATATTAATGTTAGACCACGGTGGTGATAAGAAATTAATTATTTCAAAATCTCATATCAAATAATATCTGAGATTGTGAAATAAGGGAAGGTATTATGTACTGCTGTTAAAATACACCATAGTACATAAGAATGAAATAATAATTTTAAAAGAGAGAAGATATAAATTTAATAGTATGGTGAACATATGTTAGGATTGTAAACAAATAAACTGAGTGTTAGTCACGACCAACATAGAGGTAGACTTCAATATTATACAGAACAGCATTAAGAAATGTGTGTTGACAATTATTATATTAAATTGGAAATAAACATTCAAATAAAATGAAAGATTAATAGAATAGTAATCTAAAATATACTAATTACATGCATAATATAAAAAAGCAAATAAATGTAATTAATAATAATTAATAAATTTACATGTATTGTTAAGAGTCATATGATGGAAAGATGTGACGAATGTATTTAGGTATCTAAGTGGCGAATTGTAAATTGTTCGATTTTAATTGCATTCAAATGGAAGAAAATTTGTTTAGTCTAATTTTATATTTAAAAAGAGCCACACCAAAAAGTCTAATTTTATATGTAATAAGATACACATTAAAAGAGTTCAATTTTTATAAAAGAGTTTAATTTTGTATTTAATAAAGGAAACCTGTAAAGGAAGAGAGTTAACATAGATATTGAATTTAATAAACATACGAGAGTATAAATCTATAACATTGAAAGAATCATAATTTGTATACAACTTAATGAACAACATTATTTCAAGAATTCTGAGTATATCATTTAGAGAACGCCGAACTAAAAGAAGAAGCCTGTCCTGGAAGATTGTTTGAGTGTCAATACAATAAAATTCGATATTCCGAAGACGTATCAATTTAGTAATCATAGAAGAAAATATAATTCAACATTTAATCTAATAAGAAATCCCAGAGAAGGAACAGATCACGAATCCTAGCATTACCTTTAAGATGATAAACATCAACTAGAATTGAACCCGTTGCAGTTGTGAATAATTCAGATTCAAGCTCTTTACATTTATATGGTAGATATACTTACCTTGTTATTTATTAAAAAATTTATACACTAACGTTATTTGGTACGGATTAAAGAAAAGAATAAATCATACACAGTATTAAATAATATAAATCAACTTAATAATTGTTAACCCTGAGATAGAGTTTTCTTTTCATGTGCAGATAGAAACAAGTAATATCTGTAATTAAATATTTTAATTAGAATACTTATAAATAATTACAGCACAATAAATGTCACCAACATCGTGGGGCATATAATAATTACAATATCTGCAATTAATTACAGTACAATTAATGACGTCACCAACGTGTGGCATATAATAATTAGAATACTTGTAAAAAATAACAGCACAAATAAATATATATTATATATAGAAAAACATATATATAGAAAACACAATACTAACTTATATTATTCCTTAAAATTTCAAAAATAACCTTTAGTGAAATAATCCTTTTTAACGTTAATTCACATAAATTATTGGAACTAAGATATATTATTAACGATTATTTTAATAATATAAGTAACCAAATATTTGGTAATTGTAACATAAACGACATAAAGTCAACACTTTCGCATTCAAATAAATCTGATATAATTTTTGCAAATTTAATAAAATTTTTATGATAGCTGTTAATAGTTCTGTTTTTAGAAATAAAAAAATCATAAATACTTTTACATCACAACGTAGCTTCATCAAAACGTAGTTACTTCAAAATATAGCTATACTCTTTACAAATAAAATTCAAATACATAAAAATTATTCTGTTAATAACAGCATCTCGTGTGGTTAAAATTATATTAAGGATATACAGGATGATAAAGATACTCAACTGACCTACTATTCATTACCTAAATATTTAATCAAATATTGGAAAAAAATTGTGTTGTTTGTTTCATAACGGTGTTGTTTTCTTTTTTTTTATTTCAATCGTTGGTTCAATCACCATTACATGGACAGTACTGTGAGCAGTGACAAGTTAAGGTTTATTAATGTCGTTCTTATATACGTAATTAAAAAAAACAATCTTTCATAGGTCCAATCAGCTCTTATCGCAAACAAGTTTGTCAAAAATATAAAACAAATGTGCAAGTGCAAGTTAAAGTGTGCAAGTGTGTGTATAAAGGTGTGCCGTCACTGAATCCTTATATAGAGTTTACTAAAAAAAAAGTATATACTAAAAGATAAATCTTTAACACCTCAAAATTAAACCCAACTCTAATGACCCTTTTCAACCTTAATCCACATCAACGATTGAAACACGATTGCTGTACAACATCGTAAGTGTTAGACATAATACAAAACATACTTGAATAATAAATATTATTTTGATTTACTCATTCTTTCTAAAACAAAAGGTTTCGTTCAGTATCTGACACGCATAACAACTACACACGGAGCTGTATTCGGCTTTCGTCGCAAACCCATACGTTGGCTGTCACCGCTAACTAATGTCGGATTCATGCCCCACCGAGCTCATCCTTACAGATGAGTGTGTGTTCCTGACGTATACAGGCAACGTTATGGACGAATAAACACGCTCGCACAAACACACACACACACACACACACACACAAATTTATCTAAATTATTTTGTTTCAGTTAAACAATTTCTCCTAAAATTATACCAATGCTTTGCACCAATAAACATTTTGCCAAGGCTGAGAGAGTGGGTTTCCTGATTTAAAATTATCCGAGGACCGCAATAAGCCCAGTAACTTATCGGCTGGGCGGGCCGAATCATAAGCAATCAATTACTGATAAATAAAGTGTAAATCAAGAAAGCGTATTCAAGCATCATCAACATCATCTTCAAAGATTAAACCAAACATGGTTTGTTCCGATCTCAAATAAGCAAAGATTACAGCTGGTCACTCCAGCGCTTCCTCGGACGTCTCACACCTCTCTGTCCCCTCGTCTTATAGTCCCATCTCATTTCAGCCGCTTAGATGCGACTGGCCTGGCCTTTCGTTAAAGTCCGATTCTCATACCCATAAAGAAGTGTGGGAAAGTTAGGAAATCACCTTGTAGAATTTTAGGCGTGTTCCTTTACTTGCTGACTTAAGGGTTCGCCTGATGGTCCCGCACAAAAGGTTGAACTTATGCAACTTATTCACAACGTCGTTGCTTGCATTATAAGACACACTGTAGCCCAGGTATTCAAAACTGCTAACTTGTTCTAGGACAGTACCATCTATAACAATTTTTGTCCGTACGGGATCAGTTCCACGGAAAGCCGTCACCTTGGTTTTAAGTGTAGATATTTGTAATCCAGAGTCTTTTCAGATTCGATTTAACAAAGTTATACCCATCTGCAATATGTTTTCAGAGTCTGACAGAATAGCCTGATCATCCGCAAACAACAAAGTGTCAATTGTAGAGTGACAATGACGCGTAAATAGTAAATAATTAAAACAGGGCATGTAACATATCTTACTACATATTTTAACAATACAATATTCATTTTATCAGTATAGTTATAAAAAACCAAGAAATATATTATTACACATTTTATATTTGAATAAACACATAACACTGCGCCACAATACTTCGAAACGCCCTGTGTAAATTGCCCTACGACAACTGAACTAATCGTCGCTGAGTACTTGTATTTATACCCCTCTGAGGTTCCAGAATATTCCATAATATGCGTCAACTACTAGAAAACACTAGACCGTAATTGATTGCGGTCTTGAACACAGCGCACGCAAAACGGTATGATCTGGAAAAGTCTCGCTGCGGACTTGTGACAAGTGTGACGTAATTGTCCTTCATCTGAAAGTAGCAGCAATATGTATGCACACAACATTACAGCCGGATTCCATTGGAATAGCCGAGAAACGCGTAGCGTGTTCTGTAACGTCGTAACGATATGTTGTAGAACGAAGATAGCGGCGTCTACTCAAAAAGCCTTTCTCGTAAAGTAAGGTTGAATGCCGTGATCTCGGGGAAAATACGTTATGTGATTTAACGGGGGCCAGCAGTAATGTCACCTATGAATGTTTATCACTTTTATTCCTAATGGCTTCTCTCTACATAAGCACGTTGACACCTATTATACATATTATAACGTTACCAAATCTCATAGATTTGGAGTTATATGTAAAAGATTTTCAAAATCAAATGTAAAATAAATTTTAATCGTTAGAATCATGTCTCGTGCTGTAGCGAGCATTCAAATGAATTGTACAGCGACCAACGTCAATGCCCCATGGCGTTACGTAAGCACGTAATTTTAAATTATTTATATTTCGGAAACCGATAAATATAGGCAAAAACCAAAATAGCAAAAATGTTTGCCGAAATATTAGTAATAGGGTGTGCAAATTTCAATGCATATAATTAAAGATTAGAAAAGATAATAAATTTTATTTGATATATAATTACCTTAATATCCACTTTAGCGATACACAGTTTCGTCACTGATGACGCGTTTCGGGACTAAGTCCCATCCTCAGATACATAATTAATAAATTAAAATATTAAAATCACGACCATGATACTGGTCAAGTCAAAATAAATAAAATAAATTATAAATCGCATGTAATAAGTTTTGCTAACCACGGCTGGAGCTCCCGCATGCGTTCACCCGCAACCGCGATTGTCACGCGACTGGTCAAAGATTAAGACAAACTGATTGCAGTGTCGAACAGGTAATTTGACGCAAAATTTACCTGGTCATTTAATAAACTGTTTTTGGTGTTACTATCTTTTAAAGCTTTATAAATTTCAAATTCCTCCAGACTATCCATCCGTCTACCCTTTTTACAAATATGCAACGCTGTTAAATTTTCTTCGAAGTTCGTATATTTATGTCCGCTTGATATTAAATGTTGTGCAAAGTTGGACTTATTATTACTTGGCTTAGGAATATGTTCTAGAAATCTTTTATAAAAACATCTGCCAGATTGACCGATATAGAACGCATCACAATCATCACATTTTATTTTATATACACCACATTGCTTTTTTAATGGTAATTTGTTTTTGTTTTTGAAATAATTTCCTAAATTATTATTTGTTTTAAATGATAAAATATAGTTATTATCTTTAAGAACGGGTCTTAAAATATTTGGCATAATACCTGTGAAATTAGCCGAAAGATATTTATAATTTTTGTTACTTGCTTTTATAGAGTTTGAATTTTTATTTTCTAAACGTTTCCTATGCCTATTTATTATTTTGTCAACTATTGTAGATTTATACCCGTTATTTATTGCTATTTGTTTGATAGTGCTAACCTCATTTAAGTAGTCCTCCTTTTCGAGGGGAACATTTAAAAGTCTGTTGACAAGACTATTAAACACTGCCACTTTTTGTGTAACGGGATGATATGAATCATAGTGTATTACTGTGTCAGTACTAGTGTGTTTTCTAAAGATTTTGTATTTTAAATTATTCCCGTTGTGTAATACAGTGAGGTCTAAAAAATTGATACTTTTGTTGTTTTCGATCTCCATAGTAAATTTTAATTTGTTATGAATTTTGTTTAGGTAATTTTTAAATAATTCTATTTGTCTGGCATTCCCGTTAAAAATAATAAAGGTATCATCTACATATCTGGAGTAATGGATGATTTTACTGGCGAAATAATTATCTTTTAAAATTTTTGTATTTTCTAAATGGTTTAGATATAGGTCCGCCAGGATGCCAGAAAGTGGAGATCCCATGGCAAGTCCTTCATTCTGTTTATAATATCCATTTTCAAATGAAAAATAGTTTTGATGAAGAATGGTTTTTAGTATCATCATCAGTTGGTTAACTTTCTGTATTTCTAAAGAACCTTTATTCATTAAATTATGCCTGAGTAAAGTTAAAGTTTCATCAATAGGCACATTAGTGTATAAATCTACTATAAGGATAAGTGTATAAATAAAGATATAGTGTATAGTGTATAAAGATAAGGATATAGTGTATAAAGCTATAAGGATTTTATCAACAATATAAACCACGTTACAATTCAACCAAACTACAAACTAGTATCATTCGACATAGTAGATTTATACACTAATGTGCCTATTGATGAAACTTTAACTTTACTCAGGCATAATTTAATGAATAAAGGTTCTTTAGAAATACAGAAAGTTAACCAACTGATGATGATACTAAAAACCATTCTTCATCAAAACTATTTTTCATTTGAAAATGGATATTATAAACAGAATGAAGGACTTGCCATGGGATCTCCACTTTCTGGCATCCTGGCGGACCTATATCTAAACCATTTAGAAAATACAAAAATTTTAAAAGATAATTATTTCGCCAGTAAAATCATCCATTACTCCAGATATGTAGATGATACCTTTATTATTTTTAACGGGAATGCCAGACAAATAGAATTATTTAAAAATTACCTAAACAAAATTCATAACAAATTAAAATTTACTATGGAGATCGAAAACAACAAAAGTATCAATTTTTTAGACCTCACTGTATTACACAACGGGAATAATTTAAAATACAAAATCTTTAGAAAACACACTAGTACTGACACAGTAATACACTATGATTCATATCATCCCGTTACACAAAAAGTGGCAGTGTTTAATAGTCTTGTCAACAGACTTTTAAATGTTCCCCTCGAAAAGGAGGACTACTTAAATGAGGTTAGCACTATCAAACAAATAGCAATAAATAACGGGTATAAATCTACAATAGTTGACAAAATAATAAATAGGCATAGGAAACGTTTAGAAAATAAAAATTCAAACTCTATAAAAGCAAGTAACAAAAATTATAAATATCTTTCGGCTAATTTCACAGGTATTATGCCAAATATTTTAAGACCCGTTCTTAAAGATAATAACTATATTTTATCATTTAAAACAAATAATAATTTAGGAAATTATTTCAAAAACAAAAACAAATTACCATTAAAAAAGCAATGTGGTGTATATAAAATAAAATGTGATGATTGTGATGCGTTCTATATCGGTCAATCTGGCAGATGTTTTTATAAAAGATTTCTAGAACATATTCCTAAGCCAAGTAATAATAAGTCCAACTTTGCACAACATTTAATATCAAGCGGACATAAATATACGAACTTCGAAGAAAATTTAACAGCGTTGCATATTTGTAAAAAGGGTAGACGGATGGATAGTCTGGAGGAATTTGAAATTTATAAAGCTTTAAAAGATAGTAACACCAAAAACAGTTTATTAAATGACCAGGTAAATTTTGCGTCAAATTACCTGTTCGACACTGCAATCAGTTTGTCTTAATCTTTGACCAGTCGCGTGACAATCGCGGTTGCGGGTGAACGCATGCGGGAGCTCCAGCCGTGGTTAGCAAAACTTATTACATGCGATTTATAATTTATTTTATTTATTTTGACTTGACCAGTATCATGGTCGTGATTTTAATATTTTAATTTATTAATTATGTATCTGAGGATGGGACTTAGTCCCGAAACGCGTCATCAGTGACGAAACTGTGTATCGCTAAAGTGGATATTAAGGTAATTATATATCATATAATAAGTGATACGGTACGCAAACAAATAAGTAATTAAATTTTATTTAAATAACTCCCATAGTGAGTGAGCTACGGGGTAGAGCTTTGAATAGGATATAGTTACAAAAATTATCAATCAGATGTATATTTTAGAATAAGCATAACTTAGCTTGCAGACAAGACAATCGCAATAGAAATTGCAATCGGACATCCGGACCGACAAACTGAATCCGGTGTTTTTCAGAATATTAAGAATAATAACAATTCTCAAACTGTGGGAATTCTTTTTCGTTCTCACGATCTGAGGTGATTAAATTACAAGTAGAAGGGGAGTGTTTCAGCCAATGAGATCATTCTAAAAATTTGGACGAACCGTTAGATTCGGGCTGAACACAAGCATTCATCTAAAAAGACTCGACGGGTCAAGACGTCTACCTACGATGGTCTTAGTTAACTCATCTAAAAAGACTCGACGTGTGAAGACGTCTACCTACGATCGTCTTAGTTAACTCATCTGTAACGACTCGACCAGTGAAGACCTCTACTTACGATACTCTTATTTGTTAACAAATAAGCGTACAGCTTAATACATTAACCTGTTGGTGTACGCATGTAAGAGATCAAGTATACACTACGTGAAGTCACATCAAAAGTACAACAGAATGAGGCCGTCTAGTACGTGGTACGAGCTGAGGAACTAACGTCGCAGAGCGACACCCGAGACGAGATACACACACCAGGAGTGCAGCGTGTACCGGACCGAGGGCCTGAAGCAGTTACAGCCGTTAAAACCACAGACGTTAAACCATCAACAGTTGCAGAAGGAGGAGTGTTGCTGATTCCCGAACTCTTCTAACACAACGCCAAGTCGCTAGGCTAGACGCGTCGATTGTAGAAACGCGTTCTGATATTGACACAAATAGAGAAAATGTATTACAAACACTTAACGATGAGATTTCTAAAGTACGACAGGAAGTACGTAAGAAGTCGGCTCCAAATATTTTAGTACAAGGGCAAGCAGACGAAAAGAACCGAGTGTATTTCACTGGCGAAAATAACGAAAACCCGATCGAGTTCTTGCTAACTTGCGAAAACGAAATGGCAAGAGTAGGTTCGCGATTAGAGGACCAAGACCGGATACAATGGGTCGTAAACGCGATGAGGGATTCAGCGAGGAGATGGTATAATATAGTACGTGATAAAATTACCACATACGCGGAATTCAGGCAGATGTTCGAAAACCGTTATTGGAATTCGCACGCGCAGAGGCTTTTGCGAAACGAACTTGAATACGAACGTTATGGCCGGAAGCAGGCTATAACGCCTGAAAATTATATTATACAACAAGTTGAACGCGCTAAACATTTAACACCAGCGTTTTCCGAAGTCGACATAGTCACTAAATTGGCGTACCACTTTAACCAGAATATTCGTGTAGCCGCATTTACACAAGGAATACGCGCGGTTGATGAATTATTAATATTAGTATCTCAAAGCGAAACTGTTTTTGATTTCGGCGGGTGGAGGTATAACCCGAATTATAACCAAAATAATGATGGCCAAAATAGATGTGGACAATATCATACCCAAACCGATCCGAGGCCCAGTACCAGTTCGGCTCCACAACAAACACCGCCAAAACCGTCAAATAAACACTTTGAGTATAAGGATAAGCAAAATTTCGGCAGGCAGAAACCACAAAACAGAGGCAACGATGGGACTTTAACGAGAACCATTCAAACAGTCGCTATATCAGACACCGGTACGACCGGACAAACGAGCGAAGCAGAAACCGTTAGAGACCCTGTCACAAATGTAAAACACTATCACCCTACAAAAAACGTGCAACCAGGCGCATCCAAAAAGGATGTGCAATAAGACCTGCAAAAATGTTTAGAAATAAGAGTGTTAGATACAAGAATAATATTATATGTGAAAAATGTGATTTTTGTAATGTAACGGGTGTACCCGTTAACAATGTGTTCCCGCCGGATGTAAGAGAACCGTTGTTAAAGTCCAATACAACACAACAAAGCCCGCCTAGCACAGCGTGTCCGGTATTACAGGCGCATGTAAACGGCGTTTCCACGCAGGTATTTCTGGATACCGGTAGCGTCGTATCCGGTATTAGCGAAAGGGTTTTACGTGCGAACAACAAATATTTTCGTACAGCCCCATCGCTTCCAATCAACCAATTCTACATACGCACAGCTACAGACACTAGAGAAAAAATTGACACGCAACGTTATTTAACAATCGCGGTACAAAATGTGCAATTTGAAGTGTGTCTAGTAGAGATAAAAAATTTAATATGTGACGTATTATTGGGAGTCGATGTATTGCAGCAAATACACGCGGAAATCGACATTAGAGAACGCCTGTTAAATTGCAACATTAACGACACTAGTTACATTTTCAATTTAATCACAGCACAGACACCAACACAAGAGTACGGTGACCCAATTAAAATTACTCGCCCGCCAAAACACGTAATTGAATACGAAGGAGGAAAAGGGGGAACCGACCTTAGATTCCCAAACTGAACGAAGGTTGACATCGCTTCAAGAAGAGTATAGCGATATCTTCAGCGAGCGACATTCAATCACGACAGTTTATCAACACAATATAAATGTTGTAGAACTAGAGAAGTTCGTAAGAAAACTCTACCAAATACCCATGAAGTACCAAGCCAAGGTCCAGCAAGAGATACAGCGGATGTTGGATGAAGACATCATAGAGAGATAGGAAAAATGCTCCGAATTTATTGTCATAAAGATCAGAGCAAGTGGCCCGAATTCTTACCATTTTTCGAAACAGCAATAAATGAGAATTACCACGACACAACAGAATACACACCAGCGGAGTTAGACTCTGGACTAAAACCGGAAAGATTTTGGCATGAATATTTGCACACGTCAAAAACAAGCAACCTACCTCTGCCGGTTCAGTGTAAGAATCAACTAGTAAGAGAGAGAATAGCGGCAAAAGGACGAAAGCGAGCGGAAAGGTACAATACCAGTCATAAACTGACGAACTTTGCGTTAGGTGAGAAAGTACTTCTAAAGGCAAACCCGGTTGGACGCCGAGACTTGAACGTAGCAACGAAGTTTTTCCGGTTGTACAACGGGCCCTACCTATTAGCCGAAAAGCTTGCACCTCACACGTTCATCGTCACGACGCTAGACAGAAAAAAGACCATAGGAAAATATCACGCAGCCTCATTAAGAAAATATTATGAGTAATATATAAGTCTTAGGTGCGTTGATACAAAACGATAGAAACAATGTAAATATAAATCGTATAGGGCTAAAAATGATTTAAATACTAATAATAATTGGTAAAATAAATTAAAAGTATTGGAAATAAATAATAATAATTGTAGATAAGTTTTAAATGAATAACAATCATTTCGTAGCGCTGGAACAAACGCACACACAAACGCGTACGCTCTTTCAACATACAGGCGTGAAAAAGCGGATCGTAGCAGGAAATGCACTTACAATGCGACGACATGCGCACTAGTAAACACAGCTGGTTTTTAAATGCACAGGCTATTAACGACGCCAGCACCGTGATAAAAGTGTAGGCAAACGGAAGCGCATTCCTGAGCGTGCGTGCCCGCAATTGTCTGTAACTATCTGTGAAATTCTTTCTTAAACGTTGTTATAAACTACTACCCATGCTACAAACATTGTTACACAATATTTTAGCACATGATGTTAATTTATTGGAATTAAGTTGTATATGAATCTAGTATGATGAAGGGTATTTATATCAGTGTATGTTTTAGTAAATAAATAGAACAATGTATGATTTGTAAAGCATAACGAATGTACATGTAGAAAAAAAAATAAAAAAATAACTGTATAGTCTACATTCATTAAAAAAAAAAAAAAAAACGGGTGGGGTGTATATAACGTTACCAAATCTCATAGATTTGGAGTTATATGTAAAAGGGTTTTAAAATTAAATGTAAAATAAATTTAAATCGTTAGAATCATGTCTCGTGCTGTAGCGAGCATTCAAATGAATTGTACAGCGACCAACGGCAATGTCCGGTGGCGTTACGTAAGCACACACCGTTATAACAATTAGGGACACGCCCTAATTTTAAATTATTGATATTTCGGAAACCGATAAATACAGACAAAAACCAAAATAGCAAAAATGTTTGCCGAAATATTAGTAATAAGGTGTGCAAATTTCAATGTATATAATTACAGATTAAAAAAGATAATAAATTTTATTTAAATAACTCCCATAGTGAGTGAGCTACAGGGTAGAGCTTTGAATAGGTTATAGTCATAAAAATTATCAATCAGATGTGTATTTTAGAATAAGCATAAATTGGCTTGGAGCCAAGATAATCGCAATACAAATTGCAATCTGACATCCGGACCGACAAATTGAATCCGGTGTTTTTCAGAATATTAAGAATAATAACAATTCTCAAACTGTGGTTATTATTTTTCGTTCTCACGAACTGAGGTGATTAAATTACAAGTAGAAGGGGGAGTGTTTCAGCCAATCAGATCATTCTAAAAATTTGGACGAACCGTTAGATTCGGGCTGAACACAAGCACTCATCTAAAAAGACTCGACGTGTGAAGACGTCTACCTATGATGGTCTTAGTTAACTCATCTAAAAAGACTCGACGTGTGAAGACGTCTACCTACGATCGTCTTAGTTAACTCATCTAAAAAGACTCGACGTGTGAAAACGTCTCCCTACGATCGTCTTAATTAACTCATCTGTAACGACTCGACCAGTGAAGACGTCTACTTACGATACTCTTATTTGTTAACAAATAAGCGTACAGCTTAATACATTAACCTGTTGGTGTACGCATGTAAGAGATCAAGTATATACTACGTGAAGTCACATCAAAAGTACAACAGAATGAGGCCGTCTAGTACGTGGTACGAGCTGAGGAACTAACGTAGCAGAGCGATACCCGAGACGAGATACACACACCAGGAGTGCAGCGTGTACCGGACCGAGGGCCTGAAGCAGTTACAGCCGTTAAAACCACAGACGTTAAACCATCAACAGTTGCAGAAGGAGGAGTGTTGCTGATTCCCGAACTCTTTGCTGGGAACCCAAGACGCAGAGGAAATCATCGCCACTAGCCGATTAGACCAGGACACCGAGGGATTCCAGGAGGACCTCATCACGATCTTCAGTACCAGGAAAGTCAAAAACAATTTATACACTTCTCAAAAGATTATTTTTCTTTTCTTTTTAAATCATTGTAAAGTTAAATTAATTCAGATGCCGATAAAACATAGACTCTAAATTAATAAGAAACATTCATATTGTGATAATCTGTATAACACGTATAAGCTTAAGTAATAATCAATAGATAAGAATTAGACGTAGATAACAAGCGCTACATAAATAATAACATTGAATTACTTAGAGACTTATACTGCAGTATACGTGAAACAAATCACAAATAAATAAAAAGCACTTTGAACTAGATTCACGGCTAATTTATTTCAAAGTATTTTAAAAGCATCTTAAAGTAATAAAATCAGTATAAAAGCATTGCAAATTCATAAATTAAATTATTTAAAATTCACATTTTTTTGAAATCAATAAAAATATAATTCGCATAAATTCAAAAAAAAAAAAAAAAAAAAGCTCGTTTTCTGAATGCTAATACCCATTCAGAAAACATTATACAAGATACTAATTACTGTTTTAGTACGTAAGGATTGCTCTAGCTATAAGTTTTTCATTGATATGTGCTATTAGAGTAATAAACACCAATTTTATACCCAACACTGTATTTTTATTGCTGTACTACGAGCCTACCAACATCATAAAACTATCCAAAATAATTATAACGGTATTATTGTTTTTTTTGTACATTTGAATTAACCTACTTGCGAATTCAAAACACAAATTCCTACGCCCTTAGTTGGAAGAAGTCGCAAGAACGCACAGCAGGTAGGTCATTTCACACTACACTCATTTATATGCTTATATTGATAAAAATAAATAAAGCGTACGTACAGAAGCAAAGCAAAATAGAGTTATAATATATAAACACATATTTTACTGATCTTCTTTTTTTAAGGTAGTAGAGCCCTTACAGTGCCGCCATCGTCCTCATAAGAGGACAAACACTTTTGATAAAGACCAGTAAGAAAATACTTTTTTGTTCAACTGTTTCATTCTTCTAATCGGTGTCGTCCCTTGCATAATATCACTAAATCAAAACAGTATTAGAGAATCGGCCAAACAACGGTTTGGTATAGCCGCAAGATTATCGCCTACCAGGACTATTGTAATCATCATCTTCAAGGATTAAACCAAGGATGGTTTGTTCCGGTCTTAAATAGGCAAAGATTAGAGCTGGTCACTACAGCGCTTCTTCGGACGTCCCACACCTCTTCGCCCACCTCCGGCTTATAGTTCCACAGTTGTTTGGGGATGCGGCAGTCATCCATTCGTTGAAAGATGTTCCCACAAATTCACTCGATACTGGTCGATCCTGTCGAGTGTACTCATAATATTCAGTTCCTGCCGTATATTTGTGTTTCACCTATGATCATGGAGAGTATACCCTGGCACGTGGCTGAGAAATCTCATTTCAGCCGCTTGGATGCCACTGGCCTGGCCTCTCGTTAAAGTCTAATTCTCAGACCTACAAAGAAGTGTGGGAAGAGCCATCACCTTGTACAATTTTAGGCGTGTTCCTTTACTTGCTGGCTTAAGGATTCGCCTGATGGGCCGGCACGTATATTTGAATTTATGCAACTTATTCCAAACGTCGTTGTTGGCATTATAACACACACATATTGTAATAATTTTTCACTAAAATTGGCCATGCACAGCGGTACGCGATTTGCAATTGACTATTTATAGAAGTTTCTAGCATCATTTGCAGGTCAACAAAGCCTCTAAACACAGAGGCCTTTATCTGTATGTTAAATTGTAGATTCAATCTTAAGTATAGGTTGTGTAATAACTTGGAGTAACAGATCAGACTAACACTAATGAAAGACGAAACTCGGACGAGCGCTTGTGTTTTGTAAAAAAGAGTATATGTTGGTATAATCGATACTTAAGGCTTTCACGACAGGAATCAACTGTGTTAAAATATAATTGACTTCTCTCCGGACTACTACGTCGTGATCCACCTTGTGGTATCTTTTACCACAGTACTGAAGTTCACTGGTGCAATTGGTGGTTAAAGTACAAGATTGTCAGCGTAGGGATTAAAAAAACACTTAAAGTTTGCTGGATCATTGTATACACTCAACACACAAAATAAATTACGATTAAAATTAATTAACTACGATTTATAGAAGTGCTCAATCCAAGATCGACCCTCAATACCAGAACTACATCCACAATGAACGCCTACAACCATTCCAAACGGGATCATAAACTTACAGTCATCATAAAGGGAACTGACTTTTCATTTTTATTATAAATTTTAAAGAAACTTATAAACTGAAAAGACAAAAGAACTCATATAAATAAAAAATATGTATTAGATTATAAGAAAAAAATTTATAAAGCCAACAGGGACAGAATAATTTTTTGTTTTTTGTCATAGACAGTAATAAATCACATTGGGAAATTTAAAATTCCCATTAACAGATCCGAAAACATTCCAATATACGATTCAACCTACTACTTATTCTATGCGACCCCTGTACATCGCAGAGAATATATATAGGCCATATATAGCTTGTACACACACACACACCTTAGCCATTAAAATTTACATTATGCCAATAAATTTCGGTTAATCCCATTTTTACACAAACTTTATACTTTAGATTGTGCCAGTCTAAAACTGCAGATCTAAATACCTGTGCCAGTCCCCGAAACGTTTTTGCACTGAAGGTGGCATCCAGGGGAGAGGCCGAAACGTATGTTTATGGCGGCAGCAGCAGACCACCGTCTATTAGCCGGGGGGGGGGGGGAAGTCAACTAAGTTTCAGCACAGTGTATGTTGTTTTTAAATTTGTAAAAATTTATCTAATGAATTAATTTACCTATCGGCTAGTTCTCAATTAACATTTGTGCATTAGGTAGCCTATTCACAAATTAAGACTACAGCATAATTAATGTACGTGCAAAAATCAGTTTTAATTTTATAAGAATAGATACCATTAAAAGCACAACGAGCAAGGGAAGATGCATTACTCGTCAAAAAGAGCTATACGGGGGGGGGGGGGTTGTAGACAGTGTCACAGGTCATTCTCCGCCTTTTGACGGGCAACAACATCGCCCTGGGGCTGTGTGCGCACAATTCCTTTTACGACACAATAGTTTATTTTCCAACATACAGTAGAATAAAAACAACCTACTACCCCATACTTTTCTCTATGTTACAAAGTAAATTTTCTTTGTATTTAGTAATAGTAATTCTTGTCCTATTGTTTACGATCCTTAATTTTATAGAAATTATCATGTGGTCTGTCACGCATGTGTTCGTAAAGGGAATGTTTGAGCAGTTCTATTTTAATTTATGCACACAAAAATTTCATTTTATATGTATTGTGAATAAATAATTGAAATAATATTGTATTCAGTAACTGTAATCTTACAGTTGCATTGGAATACAGCAGTATGACTAATTACAGTTGATGCACTAACAACCAATATCTTCAACTCATTTACTTATCTTCAAAGCTTGCAAACCGCTTGTTCACGCACAGCAGTCTCGCCAGAAGCCTTTTGTACACGTTTACCAGGACAGTGCAGTTTGTCAGATAAAGGTATCAAGTAGTGTTCGGCGTACATCTGCCACTATTGTGTTATTTATTCTGTGGGAACGAAGTAGAATTGCTAGAATCGCTGAACAAACTGGTAAACTTTTAGTCCAATTCTATACGACACAACGATAAGATTACAAGGCGAGGTCCGTAGTGCACGGTCAGTAACAACGTAAGCATAACAGTCGATTATAGTGTTACCATGGTGCGCGCCAACAACATCGCTGTCGACCGTGTTCATTTATTTTATATTTATTTACGACATATGTGTAAATTAAACGTAATTTGTTTTAATTGCCTGACGAACTTTATTGAGGGATTACACCTGAAGATGGGACAGACGTCCAGAAAGGCGTAGTGAAATATAAACAAAAAATGCCACTAAACGGATTATTATTATTTGGTGTTCTGCCCTAAGCCAGGTCTTCAAACGGTAAGAGCTCTCCAAGCTGCCCTATCGCATGCCAGTCTTTTCGTTTCTTCGTAACACCCTCTGATTTTAATTCTATCTATTTACTTCACTCTTCTACGCCCTCTCGTTTTTCCTCCTTCTATGACACACTTCATGGCAAGCAGTCTCTTCTTAAAAAATGACCTAACCAATTCCTTTTCGTATTTTCTATTACCTTCAGAATTCTTCTCTCTTCTAGACGAATAGATGAGGTAAATTTTATTGTATTCATAATCATAACTATCCTGCGTGTTACTGCTAAAATTTAAGCAACAACAGTGTATTCGTGATTTCAAGATTTAGTTTTCTTAACCCAGGTTAATTTAATATGGATACATTATTTAAAACAATGGAAACGTAACTAGTACAAAACAGAAAACATGAATCAACAAAAGTTAAGTGAACACAATTGCTGTGTAACAATATGCGCATTGTACTCTATATTTTGTAAAAATCAACTTGCTACAATGTGTAACACTTAAATACATACGAAACACGTGCAGCATCGCTACATACATAATACTAAACTTTGTTTCTTTCTAAACTTTGACAAAACCACAAAACTCTTAATTAGTGCAAATGTCGCGCATTATAAAGTAGCAAATACACGAAGTTTATACAACAGAGCTTCTCAGATTCACGTGTGCTACTATTGATGAATACGTAGGTAGATCATTATTACTAAACAAAACATAAACTGGCTTGAACAATAATAGCATTTGTATGTAAAGTAAACGCGTGTTGTATACATATTACACATCAACTTTAGATAAAACTATTTAACTAACGAAACTATTTTATTCATACTTTAATTTAATAAATAAAGTATGAATATTTAATAATTTAATTAAAACACTCTTGATCTAGTTCTACAGGTACTTTCTTTCCTGGCAACTGTTTCACAGATTTCAAAAGCTTCAGAGGTTAGATTTGAACTGACAGATTTTAAATTATGTATGGCGGGGGATAGAGTTAGTGAATGGGCCAGGTAGTGGTGAATGGAGGCAGTGGTGGTGAATGATAGATAGGTAGAGGGGGCAGTTGGACAGTTGCAGGTAAAAAAGTTAACGATGGTGCTTGTTCTACTGCTAGGAACAAAATAAAGAACCATTACTAAATAGTTATGAATCAGATACACGCTTTTGTGTAAAAGCTAAATAAAAATCTTGTCACTTAAGCCAATGTAGGTCTAAATATACATGAAATGTTTATAGTACGAAGCTGATTATAAATAACATACAATAAGCTTTTGTGTCTAATTTACATGTAAAACAATATGAAATTCCCAGTATAATATTGTTACGTAATGCGAAAAAAGTGTTACGTAAGCCTACGTGTTTCTCGAATGTTCCAATGGAATCCGGCTGTAATGTGTCTGGGTACGTGATTCTCAACGCATTAGCTAGACTGTCACAGAAGCCGCGCGCACTGTGTCAAGGCTGCAATGAATTACGCTCTAATGTTTTCCTTTATTGTTAACGCGTAATATAGATGCTCCTTGATTTTCGGCGGGGTATAAATACAAGTACTCAGCGACGTTCAGTATGGTTGCGAGTTATTGTCGGGCGATTACTCTGTGCGTTCAAGTGGTTATTTGTTAAAAGTAATTATTGTTGAGAAGTGTTATGTGTTTTAATCGTGTGCATAATCGTGCGGGACAATTGTATTGCAATTGTGTTTTATGTTAGTTGAGAATTTATTGCGTGTGAACAATTTTTATTTGATTTATTGTAACAGACTATCTTGTTGATTAAAAACTGTTTTATTGTGATAATTAAAGCTGGTGATTAGTGACTTAATTGGTATCTTGTATTATGTTTTCCACTGTACCATACGACGATCATTAGACCGTCGTAACAATACAAATTATATAGGCTACAACACATACATAACATAAGCCAGTACAAATAAAATAACATATATTTAAATTATTTACAGAATAAAAACATAAATGTAATAACATAAACAATGTATAAATAACATGTAGGTTTTGTCTAATTTACAGTAACTAACTTACAAGTAAAACGTAAATCCCAGTAAAATGTAAAATACACAAAAAAACTGTATAGTGTTAGACGGGTGGTATGAATAAAACAGATTTTAATGATTGACTGCATTAATGTTAAGACATCCACTATACAAAACAATGTACACATACAAAATAAAATAAATTTAATTACTAAAAAAATTTGTAAAATTTACTTATACGTTAATGATGTTTTTCTTTGGTTTTTATGGTTTATTAATTTCCAATACACCCAAATTATTTAAAACGTTTATTGCTCATTGTAGTAATTTTATTATTATTCGGTGTAGAAACTTACTAATCTTCTTCATCAATTCTTACAACTTGTGACTTGCCGAAGGTTTTACATTAAACCCCGAAGGCCACAGACTTTAAATTTAGCCACCTATTTTTTGAACGGCCAAAATTCCATTATCACTTTGGTTGCTACGGCAAATCTTTGGCAAGCGACAGCCTCCAACACTGTCGTCATGGTCTTTAAAATTACCTGAAATTTCAGAATCACTAAGTTAATGTTTTATGTGTTTAGGGTTTGTTTCATTTCAAACTAAGAATGGCTAAGGTTTTGCCATCACAAGGTCCTGCGACATAGACCAAACAGAGACACTACTACATCGTCTCTCTCAGAGTATTATTTTACATGATACCATGCTGGTATGTGTTTCTAATAGTAAGACGTGTTTTAGACAGAGAGACGCCTAGGCTGCGTGTTAAGTCTCTTAAAACGCTAAGATTAAAGCTATAATTCTATACAAAGCACTTTTACAATACAATAAGTAAGGATTTGTATACTGTTAGAGTTTGTGTTTACTATTTATAATATTTCCGAAAATATTTCTATTAGTTAGTTAGTTAGGCAAACATGAACTTCTAAATTTATATATATATATATTTACTTTAATATTTATAACTAAATTTACCTCAAGATATACTTTTTTCCTTTAGGAACATGTTTCGGGAGTTCTTGTTCTCCCATCTTCAGCCTTCGCCATCTTGTTTCTGGTGAAGTATTTGTGTGTTGGCTTCTGGATGTTATTAAGGTAGTTTGTTGGTCTTTGGTCCTTCAAAGTTGTATTATTGTGTGTGGTTGTGGTATCTGTTTTTGTATTTTGTGTATTTTCGATGTTGAGTGCTTTGAATATTGTGTCATGTTTTGTATTGATTTGTATTTGTTCTGGTATTAATTTGTTTTGTGTTTTATGTTTGTAAATCTGTAAATTTTCCCAAATGTTCATTATGGTGCCTTTGTGTGGTATATGTTTTATTAGTGTTACATTGGTTATGTCTGGGAATTCATGTCCTGTGTTTATTGCATGTGTGGCTAAATTGGATTTATATATATTTGGTTTTTTGTATGCATTTAGGTGTTCAAAATAACGTTTTTTCAGCTGTTTTTTTGTTTGTCCTATATAACATTTATTGCAATCTTGGCATTCAATTTTGTATATACCGTTGGTTGTTGTATTATCTTTGTTGTGTGAGCTATTTAGATTTTGTAATTTATTTTTATTAGTTTTGTATGCTATTTTTATATCTGTGTTTTTAAATAGTTTTGTTAGTTTTGTCATTTTATTATTTATATATGTGAATGTGGCCCATTTTTTGTTGTTGTTATTATTTATGTGTTGTTCAGTTTGATTAATTCTTAATTGTTCAGTTTTTATTTTGTATTTGATTTTATTTTCTATTTTGATCATAGTATTGTATCCATTTGCATAACCAATTTGGTATATTATATTTCTTTCTTTGTCAGTTTCTTGTTTGTTTAGGGGTATTTTGTACATTCTGTTAAATAACGAATAAAATGCTGGCATTTTATGTTGTGGTGGGTGGTCAGAATGGTTAGGTATAATGATGTTAGTGGAAGTTGGTTTTCTATATATTGCATATTGTATGTGTTTGTTGTATGTTGTGATGGTTATGTCTAAATAGTTGATTTTGTTATGTTTTTCTTTTTCTTCTGTGAATTGTATTTTGGGATGTATGTTATTGATTTGTTTCAGTATGTTCTCTGCATTTGTGTTTTTGTTATTTGATACATATAGTCCATCATCTACATATCTTATCCATATGCCATCTGGGTCATGTGTTTTTATGATATTTTGTATTTTGGTGTCTATGTGTCGTAGGAATATTTCTGCTATTTTGCTTGATAATGGTGATCCCATTGCTAAACCTTCTTTCTGTTGATAAATTTTGCTATTAAATTCAAAGTAATTTTGTTTTAGTATTAGTTGGAGACTATTTTTTATTTCGGTTATATATTGTTTGTTTTCATTTTGTTCTATAAGTTTGTTTATTATTATGTCAATTGTTTCTTCTACTGGGATATTAGTGTACATGTTTGTTATGTCATATGATGTGAAAAATGTATTTTCATTTATATTTATTATTTTTAGTTTGTCTATTAATTCGTATGTATTTTTTATGTTATAATGGTTATTTGTTAGATGGTTACTTTTTAGTTTTTGTGCTATTATTTTTGCTATTTTGTATGTAGGAGCTTTTTTGAAATTGATTAATGGACGTATTGGGTTGTTTAATTTGTGTATTTTTATTAGGCTGTTCATTTTAGGTGGTTCTGGATTATTGTTTATATATATGTCTATGTTTTTATTGTTGAAAATGTTTTTATTTGTTTTTATTAGTTTTATTGTTTGTTTAAGATAGTTTTCTGTTGGGTTTTTATCTAGTTGTACGCATTTATTATTGTTGATGAATTCTTCGGTTTTTTTGATGTAGTCTGCTTTATCAATGATTACTGTTGCTTGACTTTTGTCTGCTTTAGTTATTATTAAATTATTGTTCTTTACTTTATTTTTAATTTCTTTTATTGTTTTATTGTTTTTCTTTTGTTTATCTTTGTTTTTCATTTCGCTAGTGATTATTTTTTTAATTATATGTGTTGCTTCTGTTCTTTTTTCTTCTTGTATATTGTCTTTTATTAGGTTAATGGCAAATTCTGTTTCTACTATTAAATTTTCTAGATTTTTGTTTGCATTTTGGGTTATGTTAGTTTTTGACATATTGTTTAAATATTCTGTTTCTTTTTTGTTAAATTCTGTATTGCTGAAGTTAATGGTTCGAGGGTAAAATGTGTGTTTATTTTTGTTTTTTTGTTCTTGATTTTTGTTTTGTTGTTTTAATGTGTTAAGTTTTTTGTTGATTGTATAAGTCTTTTTGTTTTTTTCAAATCTTATTTTATTTTCTATGTTATTGTATTTATTATTCCAAGTGATTGGATGTAATAAACTTGTTAGCTCTAAGTGTAGTTTGTATATGTCTAGTGTTATGCTATTTTTCTTACTGTATAATTGATTAATTTCGTTTTGTATCCATAGCCTTTGAATCAGAGACATATGTAGAAAAACAGCTGGCGCCTGGCACTACAATTCAATACTAAGAGGTCTATGATCGTGGGAACCGTTCGGCTACCGTGTGAAATTTTGCCATAACTTCCATAGTTTACACACATTAATGTTCATAATTTCCATAGGTTAAGTTTATTAATATACCTAACGATTTGTCAAATATTATTTATAAGAAGGGTGCGTTTTATGGAATTTAACGCCGGCAGGAGTATAAAACCCCAGCGAGCGACACACGCTTTCTCAGATCATTAACAGATAGTACGTGAAATCCACGCATCTCGGTACCGCAAATTTTACAAAGTTTAAGTAATATTTTAAATCGAATTACGTAACTTAAAGTGCGATGGAACCGGCAGTACGTCGGTGAAAGTAATTAGTGATATACACGAGTGCTGTAAAAGACAGTAATATCGTAAACTACGAGGAGTCGAAACGTCGTCGATGAACTTTAAGAAGTCCACGTAGAACGTCGAGACATCCACGAGGGAAAATACGAGGAAAGGAGAGGAACCAGAGCAATATACTAGAGGACGCAGGGTGAGCCACACGCAGCTACATCCAGCCGTTCATCATCACGACCAGAGGTCCATGTCAGAACTCAGCATCCATTAGACGGAGAGAGTAATTCCAAACGACGCAGAGACAGAGAAGGTGATACCGGAAGGGGATCCCAAAACTCGAGAGTCCAGGTGACGGTAACAACACAGTTAAATGGTTGCAGAAATATGCAGGTGAAGTCAGACATTTATTTAATCTTATAAATGACTCTGAGGTCTATCAAAAAAAGGCTCTAGATTCCATATACAAGTTTATATAAAGTTTAATATTTTTTTATTGGCATAATGAATAATTAATAAAAGTTCAGAGAATAATAATTTGTAACAAAGAACATAAAACTTATTTATCTCATAAATGAATGGTAATTAGAGAAACCATATTTTATTATATTTTTATTCTATAACTAAAGTCAAGTAACTGTAACGTAAAATCAAGTACAAAAGTTTGCTTCAATTGTAGATTTAATTTAATTGAGACATTAGGAATATAGTTAAATAAAATAATAGAATGGTCTCTATTAGAAATTTTATAAATGGTTTTATTAATTACTTTTCTTTTTTATTTAAGTGGTATATAAGAAAAAACCACACTTGCTAAGTCAATATTAATATTCAATTTCGTATGTGTTAATCACGCATTGTAAGAATATATGTGTTATGTATTATATGTCTGTGTAAATATTCCAGGTCATATATGTCTTATTTTTGTGTATAATGTGCCTTAGAATATAAGAGCTAAGATTTTGGCACGGTATAATTATACGATATTCGTATACGTGAATATAAGGGTGTCAATATTAGTTAACCCACACACTAATTAATAACATGACAATTTGAATTTTTTAATTAATAAACAAAATGAATATAATTTTATTAACAAAGTCGTACTAATTTCACAACCAGTACGAAATCCTCTGTACTCTTTACTTATAACGATATTCACGTGCTTATCCACCCTCAATTAACTACCAAAGCCTGCGACCTAGCTGGGAAACATCAGGGTAAATACTGCAGAAGAAGAGTATACCTTCGAGACGTGGGTAAGTGCGCACAAATGAGTAATAGCATATGTGCAAAAGTGAGTTGTTAAGAGTATCGTTGCAATATATATATATATATATATATATATATAAATTATTTGTTGTTTGCATTAAATAGCCACTGGAAGGAAAAGTGCTGAGATACAAAGTGTATTGAGAAGATCACCTGGTGAGATTGGATAAGAAATGCTTACCTGCAATTTTGCTTTATTGTAAATCTGATGGGAGACGTAATATTTATGTCCATTGAAACATTGTTTGAATTTTGAATTAATTTCAGTTTCAAATTTCAGCGATCTATAAAGAATAAGGGTACCACAACAATTGACTCTTTAGAATCTTCTTTTAGACTAACTTTCAAGAATTATTACGTGTTCTAATACTTGGTAATGTTGCTGGTATATTTCGTACTAGGAAAATGTGTTTTATACACTATCGCATATCGATTGTAGGTGGCATCTGATTGAAACGCTAAAATTAGACTTATAATTTTATTCAGATCACGTTTGCAGCACCTGGTGTCAATGTACGTGTGTTTGCCATTAGATTTCATGGCTGTCGTTTATATAATATAGGCTAATCGTTCACCTTGATATTAGTTAATGTTGGTTAAATGACATTTGGTGTTTTATGTTTTTCAAGTTTCAAACAATAAATAAAAGCTTACAAATATAATTAATAATTAATAAAAGCTTACAAATACTCTTTGTATTTTTACACATAATATTTTATTTACGGGTGCTAACAATTCTTTAATTTATAGACGCTATTTACAAAAATTTATAAAAAATAAATGGACAGTTGAGATTTAGTATGCAGTAAAAATAAGGCGATAGATAGTGTATGTGGAAAATCAAGGAATTCTAAAAGGCAAATATTATGTAACACTAGATTTTGCCTAATTCAATTATTGTTCTCAGCAAAGCGGATGCATGGAATCGTCTCAGTTCAGTGTAACTATTTTTGTAATATTCGACAGCATTAATTAATTATATTTTCCATCAGAATAATAATTAAATTTATATGATGTAGTAAATGTGGGTATCCTGAAATTCTGGTGGCTAACGTTTTGCTTATTTTACATCTATATGTTATTATTATTTTTTACGATGATAATGATGATTATTATTATTATTATGGTAGTTGTTATTTTTTAATTTTATAAATACTTATTATTAATAAGTATAATATAAATATTATTTATAAATATAATGAACATTTAAAGTTGTTTTACTTAAATATTGAAAGCTACTTATACATTAAGAACCTGAAATTAGAAATAGTATTCACTACCGTTAGTTACATAGTGCAGACGTTCATAAGCTCTCACGGCCGGCTTCAGCACTGTTGGAATTGTTATTATCCACCGGAAGTGGTCCACAGTTGTTTTTATTGAAAAACGTTTCGGCCAAACCATGTCTTTACATTATCTGTGAGGTAAAGTGGTGGACACCGTGTCAATTTAGACACTGATGATAACCCTCTATGATGGGGCCGAAACGTCTGTCAATAACGACAACTGTGGACCACGGTGGACAATAATTATTTCAACAGTTATGTAGATTTGTTTCAGGAACATTAGTTTAACTAACACACAATAGAAAAATTACAAAGGCGGTGAATCACAACACCTCTTTAACACAGTGTCAAATAGAAATTCTGATTACGGTAACAACATTTCAGCCCTCTCAAACCCGACGTGACAGAAATTAGCCTCATCTGCCGTACACAAGGCACCGTTTGACCTCTGCTCTGTGCGCTGACCTTATTAATTTGAACTAATCCGTGCCCCGCCATAGTCAACTGTACCTCATACCTGTATCTCAAGGGTTAATTTCAACGTTGTGGTCACATATTCGCTAATTGTTAGCGTAAATAATTTCCTGATTCAGTAAGGTAACGTTTACATTCCTTTATATAGACCTATCCGTGATGTAAAACAATTTGTTTTCAGAATTAACAGTTTATTTATGCTGGTTTCACGTTTAAATGATGTTTTTTTTGACAATACTTGAACTTACATATCTGTGCACCAGAGGCATAAGACACCATGTCACCTACACAGTACTTACAGGACAGCTAAAATGCACTTTGTTTGCTTCAAGAAGCAATGAGAGATAGTGTCATTTTGAACATGCGTATTGGCTGCATAAAAATAACTAGGAGATAGTGCCATATACTACTAGAAAGAGGGCAGTCTGTAAATTAACACTATATAAAAGCTCTATTTTATAAAAATGGAGATGGTGTATTATGCCTCTGGGGCACAGATATTCATATTCAGCTGTAGTTATTTCTTGTTTACAATTTCTTCTTCTTCTTTACAAGTATAATGCTTAAAGTCTATTACGTCGTCCCCCATTATTTCATCGCCCGTCCCAGACTTCTACGTTTAGGCATATATTTTGAACTTACGTGAGCAGTTTTTTAAATTATAGTATTGTTCCCTATTATGCGTGGTATTTATTTTGTTACAATACTTTAACTTACATATTTTGTGTAAATATGGCGGCTCAGGAGACCAGTAGGTATGGACACCTGGCTACTAATCTAGACGTCTGAGTTCGATTCCCGGGCCCGTACCATAAAGTCAAGGTGCGTTTTGTAGCCCCCAGGTCGACTCAGCCTGTTGAAATTGAGTATCTGGGACAACATCCTGGTGATGATAATTGGCGGCTAGAGCGTAGTGCTGGCCACACTGCCTTCTTTGTATGCCGTACGGCTCACATAATGCTCACATACCCTGCCTATTTCGGTAGTACCCATAGGAGCCATTATTATAATATTTTGTGTAAATACGTGTTGTAAACAATACAAGGTAACAGTACACATAAACAATGTTCACAAACATGTTTTGATTCTACGGAATCGTTATAAATATCAGTGTTGATGTAACACAGTGTAATCCGCTAGGAATCAGAGTGGTCACGTTTACTGCACGTTGTTTGTTCTTTTATGGCTCCTCTGATATCAACAAACGCTTTTAGAAGACAAATACTCTTTGCTACAAATTTCACTTCCTGTAAACCCTTTTACTCTCATTATTAAACATCCCATATACATCCCTCGTCGTTTGCAAACTTTCACATTCCTATACTTTGATCTATCAGATACAGTCATTTAATTATTTTTTTTTATTCATTTATTGGAGATCTGTAATCTGTTCGACTGAGCGAACATTTAACAAGTTGGCTGACATCACACACAGGATTATGAAGAGCTGACCATTGACAGCTCTTCTAGCGTTTGATAATATATTAAAGAGGTACACAAAATACAAAACTAAATGATAAAACATGTAAACAAATGAACAAGTCACTTCCACTTCCTGCTGGCATGATACAGTAATTTCAAATATTAAACACTGGGCCCATAAGGCACATATACAGGTTGACATTAACACGTATGAATGACACGAATACAAAAACATACAGAACAAATATCACCGACAGTACAATACAGAAAAAAACAGAGAATACATTATTAGTTAAACCTGAATGGTAAGTCTAATAGTTTGTGACTTTTCGGTCTATAAATATCTTCACTGTTGTCTAACAAGTTAATTGCCAGGTGGTTAGGATGCTGTTTTAGTTTAGAGATGTGAGTCCTGCAGAGGCGCATGATTTCTTTTCTCACGGTTGGAACTTTGAGGTCGCGGTGTATAGAGTTGTTGGAGACAAACCATGGAGCGTCGACTATTGATCTTAGTGTTTTGGACTGAAAGCGCTGGATAATCTCAATATTACTTGTACTTGCAGTACCCCAAAGTTGAATACCATAAGTCCATACCGGTTTAAGAACTGCTTTATAGATCAAGAGTTTGTTGACGAGACTTAACCGTGATTTTCTGCCTATAAGCCAATAGATTTTTCTGACCTTGTGAGTAAGATCAATCTTCTTAGATGTTATATGTTTTTTCCATGTTAGTCTCCTGTCCAGATGCATCCCAAGGTACTTAGCACTTTCAGCTTGGGGTACTGGTTGACCGTTAATGGTTACTGGAGGGCAGTTTGCCTTACGTGTGGTGAAGGTAACGTGGACTGACTTGGATGAATTGATTTCATGATTGGATGAATTGAATGAGCCATTTAATGGGAAGACAAGACTGCTGTGTGGGAAAATTAATAAGAATTTAAGAAAAAGGTTAGCAAAATGTTATGTGTGGAGCGTTGCTTTATATGGTGCAGAGCCATGGACACTGAGGAAAGATGATGAGAAAAGATTAGAACCATTTTAGATGTGGGTTTGGCGAGCAATGGAAAAAGTAAGGTGGGTTGATAAAGTAAGGAATGATGAAGTTTTAAGAAACATAGTGGAAGAGAGAAGAATTCTGAAGGTAATAGAAAATAGGAAAAGGAATTGGTTAGGTTATTGTTTAAGAAGAAACTCCTTGCTTACAACTGTCATGGAGGGTGTCATAGAAGGAGAAAAAAGAAGAGGGCGTAGAAGAATTAAGTTAATATATAGTATTAAAATCACAGGGTGTTACGAAGAAACGAAAAGGCTGACATGCGATAAGACAGCTTGGAGAATTTTTACCATATAAAGACCTGCCTTAGGGCAGAACACCAAGCAAAAAATTGATTTAGCAGAAATCTCAGTATCATCACCTCAACCTGTAATCGGTTTTCAATGCCTCCTAAGATTTGCAGTTTACGTTACTGAACCTTCTATTCTGTCTGTCTCAGTTGTAGTAATTTTTCCTTAAAATCATAGAATAAAATTAAAAAATTAAAACATAATACTGTTATCTTACCAATAAATTACTATTTCAGAGGAAGTAGTTAAGCCTTTAAATTTTTTTTTTTTGTAATGACTGTTTTATTAAAATTTTGACGTATCTGAATAAAATGATATATACTTGATGATACAAATTAACTCGGAAACATATCTTATGTATTATTGTTCTTAGGCTTTCACGGCGGTGTCAGATGCATTTAAAATATCTATCGGGCTGTTTGGCCGTGGTCTAAGTTTTACATTTAAACCAAACGTTTCAGCAGCACCACTGGCTGCCATCTTCAGTGGATATTCGAGTCTACCTAATGCGGGGTGTCGTACGTCAGGCTCACAGTAATGAGCCTTCACCACAATACTGTGGGCTGTAGATACTTAAAATACAACATCTTATGTATAATTAAGAACACTACGTCAGCCCACTGTAAACTCATTACAACATAGGTATGAATCCTGACTTATTCCGTGCAGCAGTACAGAAAGTTAAAATAATCTGTATGATATCCAACATCCGAAATGGATAGGAACTATCAGAAGAAGAACACTATTCAAATCCAATATGTGGTAATAATATTGAGGTTGCTAATTATATTGGAGCACAGGATAGGAGACAGTTTGGTAAGATTAAGGAATGTTGCCTAGAGTTGTTATTGAGGCGCAGCCGGACTTTGAACAAGAGCTATAGATATCGCTGGTACCAAGAGTCTGTTTGTCTTGTGAGAGTACTTGTGATCATATAACAAGCCATAACAACAAACAAACATGCAGTAAACGTGACCACTCTGATTCCTGGCAGATAACAGTGTTTCTCCTATCCATACTGATTTGTACTGGTAATGATTCTGTGGAATCAAAACATGTTTATGAATCAAATATATTGGAACTTACCGTCTGCGGCTTTCAGAAACAGCGTCTTTATAAATTTACATGTTTCGGGACCCTTGTCCCATCATCAGAATTTAAAAAGTAATTGTGTATCGTTTAAATATGATACACTTGTCAAACACTTAAAATATTAAAATTTAATATAAAATAACTTAATATAACATATTATAATATTTACAACGAGTACGAAGGTTACCGATGTACATCGGATGAAAACCGACCGCGCACTAATCTATGTCTCGCTCCCACCACGACAGTAGCGCAAGGCAGTGTTGTACAATACATTTGATTTGAAGACCAATTTATCATTTAAAACATGCGGCTTGGTACCAATATTATTGTGTGATTTATAAATTTCGTATTCTTCAAGAGCGTTCAAATATCGCCCTTTCTTACATATGTGAAGGGGTTTCAAATTAGTTTTAAAATTTGTGTAGCTGTGATTTTCGGAAATGAGGTGTTCTGCAAATTTTGACTTGACACTGTCCAAACTGTGAAAATGTGTAGGCGGCGGCCTATGTTCTAAAAATCTTTTTAAAAAACCACGTCCTGTCTGGCCCGTGTTTGTCTAATCAAAACATGTTTATGAATCAAATATATTGGAACTTACCGTCTGCGGCTTTCAGAAACAGCGTCTTTATAAATTTACATGTTTCGGGACCCTTGTCCCATCATCAGAATTTAAAAAGTAATTGTGTATCGTTTAAATATGATACACTTGTCAAACACTTAAAATATTAAAATTTAATATAAAATAACTTAATATAACATATTATAATATTTACAACGAGTACGAAGGTTACCGATGTACATCGGATGAAAACCGACCGCGCACTAATCTATGTCTCGCTCCCACCACGACAGTAGCGCAAGGCAGTGTTGTACAATACATTTGATTTGAAGACCAATTTATCATTTAAAACATGCGGCTTGGTACCAATATTATTGTGTGATTTATAAATTTCGTATTCTTCAAGAGCGTTCAAATATCGCCCTTTCTTACATATGTGAAGGGGTTTCAAATTAGTTTTAAAATTTGTGTAGCTGTGATTTTCGGAAATGAGGTGTTCTGCAAATTTTGACTTGACACTGTCCAAACTGTGAAAATGTGTAGGCGGCGGCCTATGTTCTAAAAATCTTTTTAAAAAACCACGTCCTGTCTGGCCCACATAAAAAGCGTCGCAATCGTCACATATTAATTTGTAAACACCAGTTTTGTGTTCAAGGCTGGTGGTTCTGTGGACACGAAGATTATTCATAATACTATTAGTGGTCTTATAAGTGACCTTGATATTACTGGTTTTACCAAAAATTGACCCAAAGATCTGTGGCATAAGGTATGTGTATGGTGTTGCAATATATTTGCGTGTTGTATTTTCGCGTGTTTTACGTCCGATAATGTTGCTATGTCCTTTCTTATGTTTTCGAAGGATGTTATTCACCATATTGACATCATAACCATTAGCGACAGCAATGTGTTTAATGGTGTCCAACTCTTCACGGTATTCTTTATCACCGAGGGGCAAAGATAAAAGTCTGTAAATCATACTGTGGAAGGCAGCTAATTTTTGTGATAAAGGATGAAACGACTTAGCATGTATTACAATGTCAGTCGTTGTGGGTTTTCTATATATGTCAAATTGCAACTTTTTATTATTATTGTCCTTAGCAACAGTCAAATCTAGAAAATTCAGTTTACCATTTTCTTCACTTTCAAGCGTGAACCGCATTTTGTTATTGATATTATTCAAATGATTGTGTAAATTATCAATTTGTCTTTTTGTACTTTTGTATATTAAAAAGGTATCATCAACATACCTGCCGTAAAATATTATGTTACTCCTGTGTTTGTTATTAGTAAGAATGAATGAATTTTCGAAATTATTTAGGTATATATCTGCAAGAAGACCTGAAAGTGGAGAACCCATTGCTAACCCATTTTGTTGTCTGAAAAATTGATTATTGTGGGTAAAGTAATTTTGATCAAGAACTAACTCCAAAATGTGCATCAATTCATTTATATTATTAATATCCAATTTATTAGTATTAATAAGGTTAGTCCTAAGTATACGCAAGGTCTCCGCTACTGGTATATTCGTATACAAATCCACAATATCAAAGGAAATAAGTTTGTGGGTCGGTTCAACTATTAAATTTTTAACTTTATTCACAAAGTCAACGCCATTAATCAGACTATGATCATTAATTATATGTATATTGTGTTTTATTATGGTGACTAACTTTTTAGCTGTTTTATACCCCGGAGCAGTAGTGAAATTTACTAACGGTCTCAAGGGGATAGCATCCTTATGGAGTTTGGGTAATCCTGTTAAAACGGGTGCTTTTGAATTTATTGGTTTTAAAGATCTTCTTGTTTGTTCATCAAACAAATGGTGCATCTGTTTATACATTGATTTAATTGTTTTACATAATTTTCTGTTGGGTCCGAATTTAGTAAATCAATGCTGTTGTTAATAATGAAATTTTGTATTTTATTGTTATAATCTTCACTGTCCATAATAACCACAGTATTGCCTTTGTCAGCTTTAGTGACAAGAGCTTTATTGTCAGATAATTTTTGTTTTAAACCTATTAAAATTTTCCGTTCTTTGTTATAATTATTATTTGTTAAAGGAATAGAGGAATGAACATTATTATACCGATTTTTAATGATTTTATTAAATTTTTCGTTTATTAAGAAACGTGTCTGGTCTTGATCCTTCTGATCAACCATTGCCTTAACAACAGTCTCTGCATTGATAATTTCTGCAATAATTTGCTTGCGATCAAGACTCGATTTGTGTACAGGAAGATTATAATTCAAACCTTTACTCAATAAATCAGTTTCATCAGTATTTAAAACAAGGGACGTTAAATTCTGTAACCGTGTATGAAATTTGTGTTTACATTTGATATTGTTGGATGTCGGTAACTGATCATTCAACAACCTTTGTAGTTTATCTGATTGTTTTATACGCATTTGATAAACTATTCGCCTGACGTCATTGTTTATAATATAAATAATATCAATAACAAAATGCGGTTCACGCTTGAAAGTGAAGAAAATGGTAAACTGAATTTTCTAGATTTGACTGTTGCTAAGGACAATAATAATAAAAAGTTGCAATTTGACATATATAGAAAACCCACAACGACTGACATTGTAATACATGCTAAGTCGTTTCATCCTTTATCACAAAAATTAGCTGCCTTCCACAGTATGATTTACAGACTTTTATCTTTGCCCCTCGGTGATAAAGAATACCGTGAAGAGTTGGACACCATTAAACACATTGCTGTCGCTAATGGTTATGATGTCAATATGGTGAATAACATCCTTCGAAAACATAAGAAAGGACATAGCAACATTATCGGACGTAAAACACGCGAAAATACAACACGCAAATATATTGCAACACCATACACATACCTTATGCCACAGATCTTTGGGTCAATTTTTGGTAAAACCAGTAATATCAAGGTCACTTATAAGACCACTAATAGTATTATGAATAATCTTCGTGTCCACAGAACCACCAGCCTTGAACACAAAACTGGTGTTTACAAATTAATATGTGACGATTGCGACGCTTTTTATGTGGGCCAGACAGGACGTGGTTTTTTAAAAAGATTTTTAGAACATAGGCCGCCTACACATTTTCACAGTTTGGACAGTGTCAAGTCAAAATTTGCAGAACACCTCATTTCCGAAAATCACAGCTACACAAATTTTAAAACTAATTTGAAACCCCTTCACATATGTAAGAAAGGGCGATATTTGAACGCTCTTGAAGAATACGAAATTTATAAATCACACAATAATATTGGTACCAAGCCGCATGTTTTAAATGATAAATTGGTCTTCAAATCAAATGTATTGTACAACACTGCCTTGCGCTACTGTCGTGGTGGGAGCGAGACATAGATTAGTGCGCGGTCGGTTTTCATCCGATGTACATCGGTAACCTTCGTACTCGTTGTAAATATTATAATATGTTATATTAAGTTATTTTATATTAAATTTTAATATTTTAAGTGTTTGACAAGTGTATCATATTTAAACGATACACAATTACTTTTTAAATTCTGATGATGGGACAAGGGTCCCGAAACATGTAAATTTATAAAGACGCTGTTTCTGAAAGCCGCAGACGGTAAGTTCCAATATATTTGATTCATAAACATGTTTTGATTCCACAGAATCGTTACCAGTACAAATCAGTATGGATAGGAGAAACACTGTTATCTGCCAGGAATCAGAGTGGTCACGTTTACTGCATGTTTGTTTGTTGTTATGGCTTGTTATATGATCACAAGTACTCTCACAAGACAAACAGACTCTTGGTACCAGCGATATCTATAGCTCTTGTTCAAAGTCCGGCTGCGCCTCAATAACAACTCTAGGCAACATTCCTTAATCTTACCAAACTGTCTCCTATCCTGTGCTCCAATATAATTAGCAACCTCAATATTATTACCACATATTGGATTTGAATAGTGTTCTTCTTCTGATAGTTCCTATCCATTTCGGATGTTGGATATCATACAGATTATTTTAACTTTCTGTACTGCTGCACGGAATAAGTCAGGATTCATACCAAACCAGGTCCTCAAATTTCTCAATTATGAGATTCTCGATCGCCCAACCCTCTTTTTCCAAGTACTTTTCCTGTAGTATGGACTGCAATAAGTAAAATCTCTGTTAATTTCTCATGACATGTCCCAGACACTGAAGCTTTCTTATCTTTACTGTGTTAATAAATTCCCTCTTTCTTTCTTCATCTCTCTAAGAACTTCAACATTAGTTATATGTGCTGTCCATGAAATGCTCAGTATTCTACGGTGAAGCCACATTTTGAAAGATTCCAATTTTTTAGTTGTGGCTTCAGTCAAAGTCCAAGATTCTACACCGTAGAACAAGACCGAGAATACGTAGTAGTGTAAAAGTCTCATTTCTGTGCTTCTTGTTAAATCGCGAGTTTTGAATGAATTGCTCATTCTAGTGTACTCTGCTCTTGCCTTTTCAATTCTGCTCCTTATTTCTTGGGAGTGCTCCCATTGTTGAATAGTGTTAATTTTCTTAATTGCCATCTCATTGGGATTAAGGCCTGTTTCTTATAATTTTCTAATAATTATATATTTTTATATAATTATATATTGTCATATTTCTTCCTTGACACAGGAAAAAATTGTTTTGTCACCATCATCATCTTCAAGGATTATAAAAGATCTACTCTTAACTGGCCTTGTGAAACGAAAACGGACCTCCAACAAAGGAAAATAATATGACAACGCTTTACCAGTAGGGCTACATGGTGCACCAACTATTTTCTTTACATTTATAGTTTTCATATATTTGTATTCTACTGAAGTAATCCAGAATGGAATACCATCAATTACTTATACAACAATTAACTTTAGTACACGGGAACACGACATAGCGTTAATTGTAATCAACAAACGACTTACTTTGTGCTTTACTAATCAAGTATGCATTAACGTCCGCGTCTCCGCCTCCCTCTTACAGATGTAAACAAGCTGGCTGTTGAAGTTTGGCTCCCAAACATTAATTTAATCAGCGTTGTTACTACTACAGTAGGCCGTGCCAAATGTCGCTGCCTTCTCTTAACTAATCTATTAATTACAAACTTTATTGACATTTGCCTATGTCTGGTTGGGTGTCGTAACCTTGCCACAAACATGACTTACAATTTTTTCAGCTTTCCTTAATTTCATATCATAAGAAAACGACTCTTCACTTCAGTGTCAATATCAAAAGTGGTATTAGAGTGCCTGTGCTTACATGACTTAAACATTAGTCATCATCAACATTATCTGCAAGGATTAAACCAAGGATGGTTTGTTCCGGTCACAAACAGGCAAAGATTAGATCTGGTCACTCTAGCGCTTCCTCGGACGTCCCACACCTCTCCGTCTCCTCGGCTTATAGATTCATAGTTGTTTGGGGATGCGGCAGTCATCCATTCGGCAAAGATGCCCCCACCAATTCAGCAGACACTGGACAATCCTGTCGAGTATACACATAATATTCAGTTCCTGCCGTATATCTGTGTTTCTTCTATGGAGAGTATACCCTTCCACGTGCCTGAGAAATCTCATTTCAGTCGCTTGGATGCAATTGGTCTGGCCTTCGTTTAAGTTCTTTAAGTTTAAAACCTTGTAGAATTTTAGGCGTGTTTCTTTACTTGCTGAATTAAAGGTTCGTCTGATGGTCCCGCACATAAGGTTGAACTTATGCAACTTATTTAGAACGTCGTTGCTTGAATTATAAGACACTGATTTTAATAGTATCAACGTATTTTTACAAAATATTTCAATTTTTTACAATTATACTTCTCATTTTATTTTGTAAGTTGGAGTACGGCTTACATAAGACACACTACACCGTCCAATTGCTGTCTTCCATGGTAGTATAACTTCGATAGTTATATAACAAAGATAACTGTTATAATTATAATCAAAACGTCTATTAGTGAGTTTAAATAAATTTAAATTATTACTTTAATGTGTTACTTTATTAAAAAATACACAGTAAACACAATATTCATTACACACTACTTTTTATGTAAATCTATTAAAAGCACAGCGGGAGGACGCATTATTCGTCACAAAGTGCTTTACGGGGGGGAGGGTGTAGACAGTGTCGCAGGTCATTCTCCGCCTTTTGACGGGTGACATCCCCCTGGGGCTGTGTGTGCGCAATTCCTTTTACGATACAATAGTTTATTTTCCTACATATAGTAGAATAGAAACAACCTACCCCCATACGTTTCTCTAAGTATTCTGTTTTTATTTTAGTAACAGCAATTTATCTTGCAAGCAATATTCACTCTTCTACAATAATTTGTCATCTGCCACGCACGTGTTTATAAAGTAAATTTTAAGAAGCGTATTTTAATTTATGCATATAAGAATTTCATCTTAGGTAAATTATACACAAGTTTTATTTACAATGATTTTAGTAATTATAATAATGCATAGAATATAACGTGTTTATAATTTTACTTGTAAACTAGTTTAAGAAAACAAAACACTAATTATGAAGTAAGAACTAAGTTTTTCTTTTAATTGCATTGCAACTAAGAATGTATGTCCAGTTTTTCAGCTGATATTCTCAACCTAATAAAGACCTCACACATATTGAGTTTTAACATTTTATTCTGCTCTTTCTTCTTCTCGTCATTTTCTTCTTTTATCTTCAGTCCAATGAATTGTAAACTTCCTTGCTCGGACTTTATCTGATTTATGGGACAATTACCTTCTTCTTGAGTCACCTATACCCCCCTTAACACTGCATATCACAGCTATTTGACCAAGGTACTTTTTTCTTGGACAATCGCTAGTAATTCTTATCTCTTCTAACATTGCAGTTATATAGTTGCTCCGCCTAATTAAGTGCTCCAAACACCGGTGTTTCTCCCCAGTGTGCTTTTATTTAATCTTTGTTAATTATTTATCAATTTAAATACGTTTTTATTGATTAGTTTATAAGGTCTTTGTACGAGGGATGATCAAAAAGTAATTTACACCCATACCGTGTTCCTGAACTAAAAGGGATCATTTAATTTCTTGTGGTGGCAACACTGTCTATATTGTTGTCTTTCCACTCCCCAAGCAGCAGTGCTGTACGACGCTTAGAGTGTGTTTAGTCAGCGTGTGAGTATGGTTCGTCGTATAGAGGCTTTGTCCGGCATTGAAGTGCTTTGAGTAGACCAATTTTTTTGGGCGAAAAATTATAATCGTTGTTAAATTAATCGCCGAATTGTCGAGAATGCAGTATCGCTCCCCAGGATTGCAAATTGGTGCCAAATGTTCTCACCGGAAGAACGAATGCAAGTGACGAACCCCGTGTTGGGCGCCCTTCAACTGCGAACACGACCGACAACGTAGAACCCGAGAAGGAAATGATTCTGATTAACCGCCACATTAAAATTAGAGAACTTGCAAGTGATCTAAACATCTCTTATGGTAGTGTATTTGCGATTATTCACGATCAGCTTGGTTACCGTAAGACGTGTGCACGCTGGGTGTCACGTCTGTTGATCGACAACCACAAAAACCAACGTTTTGTGTCTGCCCTTTCCTTTCTCGAACGTTATTCAAGAAAGGGTCCACAGTTTTAATCAAGGGATCCACAAGAATCATCACGGGAGATGGGAGCTGGGTGCTCCATTACACTCCCGAGACTAATGCTGATGAAGTGAAGGAATCAGTGCTTAAGTGGTTAAAGAAAACTGGACGGAATTTTGATGAAAGTGGAATTGTAAAACTAGTCAAACGGTATGATAAGTGTTTACAAATGCTTGGTGACTTTGTTGAAAAATAGATAAATGTATGTACTTTTTGTTCAAAGAAAATATTTTTCTTGTAAATGTGTTTGTTCCATTGACAGGGGGGAGGTCTAACACCACGTCACATAAATCGCTATTCTTTCTTGTCCCTTTCTTTCATGTTTCGGATTTGTACTGATATAGATTCCGTTCCTACTATCATAGGATCAAACGTTTTTGTCCACTTGAGTTGCATAAAAATAAACTGAAATGTCTAAAGGCCATCAGTACAGAAGATATAGCTCTACGAGATTTTTCGTAGCCCTTGAGCTTTCCTTTGTTACGTATAAGAGAGAATCGTGGCCTCTGTAAGCTTTGTAGTTATACTATCGTGCCTATAAAAATTCTTGAGCCTAATGAAGACGTTTTCTTTTCATAACGTTTCTCTCTTATTTATTAACATAATTACTTTAACATTACTTAATCGATTCTTTAATGGCGAGTCTTCCGTTTGCTTTTACTCGATGCATCTATTCGTTTCTTGTCTCTTTTTCCATTCTCCTTCTTATAGTACCACAATCCTTACATGTGATTAAGATCTAATGTTTACCCCATGGAGATAAAATAATAGAATTTACTGAACTGTAGAATAATCATTATTTTAGAATAAAAAAGAATACAAATCTACTTCTCACGTCATTTGGTTTTCCTATTCATAAACATGGAGCGGAACTGTAAAGTCAGAACACAGCATGCCAAAGAGGATTTAAAAAATTACTGAAATAACCACCTCAATAAGAACTGTTGCTATTACTGTAGAATGCTAGTAACACTCATCATCATCAACCTCAAGGAATAGGCTCATCCTGAACCTGTTCCGGGACCCATTACGCTCTCGGCCGTCCTACATCTCTCTTCCCCACCGGTCTATATTCTATTGCTAGCACTGGAATCCTGTCACCCGCCATTCTTACCAAATGTTCACACCACCTTCTATTGTTGCTTTTCAGCTGTTCAAACAATGGGTCGATCCCCAGTTCCGTCCTTATATCCACATTCTTCTTTCTATCGAGAATGGTACTCCTCATAAACTTCATCTCCACTGCCTGAATCTTTGTTTTGTCTCTTTGTGTCGAAACTCTGGCTTCATCTCCGTACATCAAAACAGGTACCGCTGCAGTGTTAAAAATCTTATCCTCGTTTCCTTTTTTGTCTTAATTTTAAGGTATCTGTGAATTGTTCTACAAGTATTCCTAAATTTGTTTAATTTTTTATCTTCGTCAATTTCTGTCCCACATCTTACGTACCATCCCAAATAATTGAAATGCTGGGCTAATAGATTTATTCTGTGCAGTGTGGGTACAGACGATAAACAGGTTACTACTGACAATCTAGAGGCAAATTATAAACTGCTTTATTTACATCTCAAGACAGGACAGAATTAAAAGACTGGTCTTTCAAGTCAGTATAGACGAAGACAGGAACAGAGATGTATTAGCGGTCCGATTCAAGTTAATGTACTAAATAATTTGACAATAAAGAATATTTTGAGAATGATATCAAATAGGAGGAAAATATTAATTGCTCTGCCGATACGATGGATGACAACGTTTTGAAAGGAACATGGGCCAGGAAAAATTATGAAATGAAATAAAATAATTTTGATTGATATCAAACACACGAATGGTAGAGTGTGATTATATAGTGGAAATTGACACGTGGATCATACGTTGGCTACGACGTATATTATTTACAAATTGTCAACAGTGACGTCAGCGCGTGTGGAATAATGATATGAGGGGAATTCAGATTACTCCTATGTGTCATTGTTATGTGTGTGTGTGTCGAACGGACCACATTTCACTACAGGAATACACAACACTACTCAATAAATAATATTTAAGTACTGGTTGGTTCAATATGACATATTTCAAAATTAGAGTGTTACATAAAAATGTTAGTTGTATTATATTATAAACAATTATACATTGTTTATTAAGGCGGCACAGTAGACCAGTGGGTACATCACCTGGCTACTAATCTAGAAGTCTCGGTTTCGATTCCCCAGCCTGCACCATAAAATCAAGGTTCATTTTTCAGCCCCCAGGTCGACTCAGCATGTTGAAAATGAGTAGCCGGGATAACATCCTGGGGATAATAATGGGTGGCTGAAGCGTAGTCTTGGCCACACTGCCTTCCTTTTATGCCGTACGGCTCGCATACGGCAGCCTACCCTGCCTGACTCCTAAGCTGTTTCGGTGGTACACATGGGAACTATTATTATTATTATTATTATAAATTGTTTATAAACTATTATAAACCATACGCTACTCAATTTACTGAAGTGAAAGTTTTATTCTAAAAAGAAGTCTTTGTTGGTACCTCTGAGTCAGTGTGCACTTGCCTCGAAAGATCGTAACTTTGGATTTATATAAGGTAATATTAAGATTGTCCTGAGGGTCATTAATATATGCCCATACAATTGCAATCAGCGTCTGTCTTTATCCTTATGGTTTATTTCAATGTCGTCAGCAACATTTTACACTACGTGAGCTGGGTCAAGACATACTGGTGAGAACGACAGAAGGGTGGTAAGCTACGCTCTGTTATACCGGATAATGGATAATTATTTATTGTAAATAATAATGGTAAACCACTAGTGGAAAAATGTTAATTGTTCAAATTATATTGATACCAAACTGAGCTGGAAAGAGCATGTAAAAAAGAAAAATAGGAACTTAACATAAAATTCCGACAATATAAATCGCTCATAGGAAAACATTCCAACCTGTCTTTATGCAGTAAAAGTCTGATCTATAATCAGATAATTAAACCCACCTGGCTGTATAGAATTTACCTCTGAGGATGCGCGAAAGATAGTAACATCAGGATAATACAAACATTCCAAAACAAAGTTTTGCTGACCTTGGTGAATGCACCATGGTATGTTAGAAACGCCGATATCCACAGAGATCTAGATTAAAGAAGAGATTAAATAGTTTGCGAAGAAGCATGAAGAAAGGCTTCACCTCCACATAAATGCAGTTCTCCAGCTGCTGGACAATCAACACGTGTTCCGAAGACTGAAGAGAACAAAGCCAAATTTGAACTTGTGTAGTGTTTTGTGTTATAAAAGCAGAGCATTGTGTACGGGTGAGAGTGTTTATTTAAGAACACCAGAACTAACTAAAGTATCTCATTAGACTTAATTTTTCTGATACGTATTTAGTATTACAGACCAGTGTTAACATGTTAAGTTAAATAATTAAAAAATTTATATTGAACTGAAGTAGACTGCCGAGTATAGAGTTTACCGGAAATATGCACAAATCTGTCCACTCAGTGAGCACTTGTAAAATGACACTAGCAAAACATTATTGGCTTATAAAACGTATTCTACGTTGAGATGAACGACAAGTACGTGACACTTGTAGTGAATCAACAATCGAGGCTGCTTCTGACCGCAGTTGTCTTCAAGAGGGGACATTGACACTATTTCTAGTGTATTCCACAGCCATTGCCTTTAATACCAGTTTGTTCAATACTCGCCCGGAAAGTGACAGATTCTTCTGGAATCTCAGTAAAGTATAAAAATATAAGCACCCAGCGGCCGTTAATTGAGTTCAGTTAGAATGGCGATATTAGAATGGGGTTCGGCGTTATTGTTACCTTTCAGTGGAACGTGGTTATTGTGTTCATTATTGCAAAACTATAACACGATGTCATTGATTGTTGTGCGTTAGTTAAATTTAAGTTGACTTACTGTACAAAAGTTCTTTTGGATTTCTAAGTGTTGTTTACTTCTTACTAAACCTGGCAATTAGTGACATTTTGGTACTATAGTCAATGAACAATGAGACCAATCTCAAGAAATAAAGAGCAGAATTGAAAAGACAAGAGCAGTGTACACTAGAATGAGCAGTTTATTCAAAAGCGACGATTTAATAATAAACACAAAGATGAGCCTTTTATGTTGCTACGTATTCTCGGCCCTCTTCTACGGTGTAGAATCTTGGACTTTGACTGAAGCCACAAATAAAAAATTAGAATCTTCCGAAATGTGGCTTTAACGTAAAATACTGAGCATTTCATGGACAGCACATATAACTAATGTTGGAATTCTTAGAGAGGTGAAGAAAGAAAGAGGGAAGTTATTAACACAGTGCAGATAAGAAAGCTTCAGTATCCGGGACATCTCATGAGAAATGAAGAGATACTTTACTTATTGCAGTACATACTACAGGGAAACGTACTTGGAAAGAGTTGGGCGACCGACAATATCATGGCTGAGGAATTTAAGGACCTGGTTTGGCATAAATACAACTGATTCATTCCGTGCAGCAGTACAGGAAGTAAAAATAGTCTGCATGATATCCAACATCCGAAACGGATAGGAACTATAAAAAGAATTAGTGGCTTCAGTAATCTGGTATTAGTTATTCTGTTGCGACCGTCGTAACAGTATATTATTGTCCTAAAACAAAATCTAAATTTAGACAGTAGTATTCAATCTCCGTCGTTGTTTCCAGCTTTGTAACAACATTTTGAAGTCATATTTTTTAAATGTCGGACTCAAAAAACAGGTTGCTGATGGGTATACATTTTTTAAATCGAATCTACAAAGATTCTGGTTTACAAAGATCTACTCTTATGACCAAGGTGATGGCTTTTCGTGGAACTGATCCCGTATGGGTAAAAATTGTTATAGATAGTACTTTCCTGGAACAAGTTATCAGTTTTGAATACATGGGCTACAATGTGTTATTACATTATTACATGTTATTAATAATACAAGCAACGACTTTGTGAATAAGTTGTATAAGTTTAACCTTAAGTCAGCAAGTAAAGGAATACGCTTAAATTCTACAAGGTGATGGCTCTTCCCACACTTTTTTATGGGTCTGAGAATTGGACTTTAACGAAAGGCCAGGCCAGTCGCATCCCAGCGGCTGAAATGAGATTTCTCAGGTTCGTGTTATGGTACATTCTTTATGATTGTAGAAGGCACACAGATATACGGCAGGAACTGAATATTATGAGTATACTCGACTGGACTACCCAGTATCGCTTGAATTGGTGGGGACATCTTTGCCGAATGGATGACTGCCGCATCCCCAAACAACTACGCAACTAGAAGCCGAAGAGACGGAGAGGCGTGGGACGTCCGAGGAAGCGCTGGAGTGACCAGCTCTAGACTCTTTGACTCTTTGAGACCGGAACAAACCGTCTTGATTTTATTCCTTAAAGATCATGATGATGATGATGATTTATTTTAAGTTTAAAAGTTGTTTTATACTGTATCCACTGACTATAAAACATATATCAGCGTTTTCAGCCTTTTGCATTGAAGATGGTTGTAGAAGGAACGGCGGAAACGTTTGCTAATAACAACATTGGACCCCGGCCTTACAGCCCGCCATACCAAAATTTCAACAATGCTAGGAGAACATTCTTCTTCTTCTTCTTCTTCTTCTTCTTCTTCTTCTTCTTCTTCTTCTTCTTCTTCTTCTTCTTCTTCTTCTTCTTCTTCTTCTTCTTCTTCTTCTTCTTCTTCTTCTTCTTCTTCTTCTTCTTCTTCTTCTTCTTCTTCTTCTTCAGCGCCGCAACAACCCATTACTTAGTCAAAGCCAACTTTTTTTTAGGTTTCTGCACATAAAAGAGTTTGACAGATGGAATATGTGAATTCATCGATCCAACCCCAACCTGGAGGACCAGGGACTTTGATTTCAGGGTGCTCTTCCCCTAGAGCAGTAGTTCCCAAAGTGGGGTCCGCACACACCTTTAAAATAAATAGAAGAAACCGTAATTTTCTCCAAATTTTAATGCTGAAAATCTAAATTTTAGAATATTATAACAATTAGTAGAAGATTCCAGAATTTTTTTGGTTCAAACTAATTGTACTTGTAAAAGTAATTTCAAACTAATGGCTGTAATAGCCTTTAAATCATGTCGTGTAGCAGATCTGTTTGTCAGCCGAACTGACTAGACCTCTCTCTTACACTACAAAAAGAAAACTCATTGGCAGAACTTTCAACTGACAGTTTATTAAAATTACTTACTTTACTTTACTATATCCAATCCCCGCTGTCGGCAGTTCAGCCATTCGGCGGCGAGCCTCCTAGTACAGAGAGGACAAAGTTCGCGGTTGCAGGTTCGCCAGTTCAGAACAGACAGGTAGGTGTTGTCCATCCATCATTCCTCCATTGCATAGCGGGCAGATGTTGGAATTCATTAAAATTATATTTTTTGCAATTACAGCTAGTTGACGTCTGGTTATATGTAATGGCTGACTATCCTACACTCGCAAAAAAGCTTTGAAGTTGTCAACTGTGTTTTCCCCTACTTATTTTTTGAAACCGCATTCTCCTAGCTGACGTACATAATGTCAAAGTTAAGAAATAAACTTGACGTCGAGAGTGAATTAATATTGAAATTATGAGACATTGAACCCAATATTGTAAAGCTAATTGAGCTAATTGTTCAAAACCAGCTTCGTTGTAGACATTAAACTATGTTTGATATTATTAATATTATAATTTTTTAAGTTAAGAGAATTTTGATTATAATATATTTTAAATAAAATATAAGAGTGTATATCATATATACTGTTTGTTTCATTTCAAACAAAAATTTTTAATTTTTCTGGAGCTATCCGTGGACTGAAAAGTTTGGGAACCACTGCCCTAGAGAGTTGCTTTCACTTCAGCTGACGAGCTCTCTCTGCCTGGTCGCAGTAAACTAACTGACTCACCCCACGTGTGCATCCGTTGGGCTACTATAGCCTCCTCCGTCACCACACTAGATGCATACCCTGCTGCCAATGTCCACCATCCTGCCAGGCCAGGACCCGGGATACCGTCAGACTGCCCTGCAGAACCCCAACCTCTCGTTTGCTTGCTTACCGATGCACTCTTCCTAAGGGATTGGTTACCACAACCTTGGAGTCGATTGCTCGGCGTAACAGGGCCCACCGACGTGTAAGCGAGAGTCGAGTTGGGGTGGAGAGGCTGGTGCATTTAGGAGAACATTCACCTACAATAACAAAGGTTTTTAAGTAGGAACTAAAGTTTAAGTGTAGTCGTGCGAGCATTGAAGATGAAGCTGATCCCTGCAGTGGATTCAACAACAGCAGATATCATTAATAAAATTTTTACAAACTGTGTTCAAAAATCGACGATTGAGGTTGGATGACATCATATGAGATGAGATCATAACCATCTTACAAGAACTAATTCTTGCATGGTGCTGTACTAACTCAAGCTTTGTAACTTGCACTTTTTGAACTGATCCTGTACGGGAAAAAATTGTTATAAATGGTACTGTAATTGAACAAGTCAGGAATTTTGAATAAATGGGTTACAGTGTGTCTTATAATACAACCAACGACGTTGTGAATAAGTTGCATAAATCCAACCTTATGTGCGGGACCATTACGCGAACCCTTAAGTCAGCAAGTAAAGAACACGCCTAATATTCTACAAAGTGACGGCTCTTCCCATACTTTTTTATAGGTCGGAGGATTAGATTGTAACGAAAAGCCAAGCTAGTCGCATCCAAGCGGTTTAAATGAGATTTCTCAGCCACTTGGCAGGGTATACTCTCTATTATCATAGAAGAAACACAGATATACGGCAGGAACTGAATACTATGAGTATACTCGACAGGATCGCCCAGTATCGGCTGAATTGGTGGGAACGTCTTTGCCGAATGGATTACTGCCGCTTCATCAAAAAACTATGGAACTATAAGCCAAGGGGACGGAGAGGTGTGGGACGTCCGAGGAAGCCCTGGAGTGACCCGCTCTAGACTCTTTGACTCTTTGAGACCGGAACAAATCATCCTGGGTTTAATCCTTTCAGATTATGATGATGAATTTGTTTAAAGTTTAAAAGTTGTTTTCTACCGTATACGTCTATACGAATGAATTCGCAAAACACGGTACAATGGTCACTTGACAAGCTTACGGAGCAACCTCTATAGCATGGGGGTAGAACTAATATTTTCCGTTGTTGTAACATTCATATTTCTTTTAAATAGCTGTAAATTTGGAAATCTATCTGCCAGTTTATTTATTGTTTGCAAGTTCACGTAAAATTTACGTGTTATGCGTTCTTTGAAAAAGGAAGAAAATGATACATCGTGCTGTTGTTGAGTTGTTTGTTAAAAAAGGTCTAGCGTAAACGAAATTTTACAAAAATGGTAAACATGGTGGGAGAATACTCAAATATAAAGGTTTTCAACAGGAGCTAGAGTTAAACGTGGTCGTATAAGCATTGAATATTATACTTGCAGTGGACGCCCAAAAAATGCAACAACAGCGGATATAATAAATAAAGTTAATGTAAAGTTAAATAAATAAACGGTGATGTAAAACTGACGATTGAGGTCGGTTGACACTACACGAGTTAATTTTTGCATCATGGTGTACTAATTTAGGCCTTGTTATTTTATAGTAAGCGTAAAGTTTATATTATACTTTAACTATTTTTTATCAGTATTTCCCTGGTATAATGAGTAGAATCGACATTTACAATAATAGTATGTCGTTAAGTATAGAACAGGTTTAGTTCATGTGACTTTAGTACTGCCTTTGTCATGAACAACATTTGAGCGGCACAATTTATTCAAAGCATGCCTGGCGCCACCTGTTGATATTAAGCACACGCCCTTCATTAGATTTCCTACATGTCACATCATAATAACAATATTATACCGTAACTCTCTCTATAGCACTGGATCGCTTTAGTAACAAAACCCCTTTTATACAACTGTTTATAGAATTTAATACAAATATTTCTAACAAGAAATTAAGTGTTTGTTTACTATTAGCCCAATAAATTTGACTATTTTAACACACCAATTAAAACAATAATAAATTTATGAGCAGCCATCAATGATAACTATTCTAATCCAACTGGAGTAATGCTTCAGAGACCTGGACAATAATAAAAATAGCGAGAGACTTCGAGGTTGCTGTGAAAGACGGATTCTAAGAACAATATTTAGAGGAGTACAAGAAGATGGAATGTGGCGCAGGCGCTATAATTATGAACTATACCATCTTCACAAAGAGCCGGACATTGTCAGGATTATCAAAATGTACAGGCTAAGGTGGGTTGGACACATAGAGAGAAGGGACTAGTGACTCACACTCCCTACAACATTTTTATCCAACTCAATATTGCCAGCCTGTACAGTGTTGAATTTAGGCAACAAAAGTCATTTCAATTCCGATTACTTGCTTAAGCATGTCCATATAAACCATGTGTGGCAAATACTCTGTATAAATCGTATAAATGTTGTGAATACAAGTACTAAAAAAATGCCTGCAATTCATTATATTAGGATAAAATTTGGCATTTTCGACGCTACATTTCCTCTTACATGCCCAGTATATTTTCTTGTTATTTGTTCACTTAAACATTATCTGGTATAAACACACACGTATTCCAAAACCCGGATTAGCTGACAACTTTATTTATTTGCAGTTCAATTACAAGTTTCGGTTCTCTCCCTTTATCCGTTCCTGCAGTCATTTTCGATATTTCAATTATGCAATTATTTGGCTTTGATCTTTAGTAAATATCGCAAATAATTTTATATAGGTGAAATAATTACAAAATTTTAATTTCATATAGTGTAAAATTGTGGCTGGCTGTCGACAGTTGGTGTTCTTAATCATTTTTTTTTTACGAAAATGTAGTATATCACAGTTGTGTACCTGTGACGCCAAAAGTTGATGTTGTTATGTTAACATAAGAACTAAAATTACACATGAAAAGCGATACGTGTGTAATATAAAACTCGTTTTTGGCGGAAACTACATAAAATATCGGTATGGAGAACCATACATGACTTCCATTTCTAAGATTTATATTTAAAATCATTTACGAAATGAAATGTTTCCATAAAAATTACTTCTTTCTACTTATTGCTTCAGCCTTAACCACAGTACTGTGGTCACTAACGTATACCACCTCACGTTATCGCACTCGATTTTCACTGATTATGGCAGTCGACGGCACTGCCGAAACGTCTGGTTTTGCAGAAAACATTGGACTACGGCCAAACAGCCCGGGAAGGAATTTTAACAATAAACTACTACTTTGTTGCCGATAACGTAGTACAGTAGTACACATATTATCCCCTCCCCCTTCAACTATAATTTTCATTTATAGAAAATTACCCCCACCCCGTTCAACTAGCCTCTTCATTTATAGATATTTCATCTACGTTTCAACAGTGGATTATTAAGATCTTCTTATCAGGATACTTTATTTATCAAAATTAAGTACTTTACTCTTGTTACAACAACAAAATTTCAGGTAAACTGCCCTTTCCCCATAACCGATCTTCACCAAAATCAATAGGCCTAGAGTCTTCTACAACTCAGGCACATATGTAAAAAAATATTTGATTTTATTTGAATTTAAGGCAGTTATCGTTCGTCATGAAAAAATTCTCTTGTTACAACATAAAATGTTGCAGGTAAACTACCCCTTTCCCTTATCCGATCTTCACCAAAATCATCAGGCCTTGAATATTCTACAATTTAGGGATGCATGCAAAACATTATTTGATTCTGTTTGAATGTGCGGCAGTTATCGTTCGTCGTAGAAACAATTACTCTTGTTAAAACATTAAAAGTGGCCGGTAATCTACCCCTTTCCCTTAACCGATCTTCACCAAAATCAATAGGCCATGAGTCCTCTACAACTGAGGAACATTTGTACAAAATTATTTGATTCTGTTTGAATTTACGGCAGTTATCGTTCTTCATGGAAAAGGTTCTTTTGTTACAACATAAAATGTTGCAGGTAAACTACCCCTTAACCTTAACCGATCTTCAACAAAATCAACAGATCTTGCGTTATCTACAATTCAGGAAGGTATACACAAAATTATTTGATTCTGTTTAAATGTGCGGCAGTTATCGTTCGTCATAGAAACAATTACTCTTGTTCAAACATAAAATGTGGCTGGTAAACTACCCATTTCCCTTAACCGATCTTCACCAAAAACAATAGGTCTTGAGAACTCTACAATTTAGGGCTGTATGCAAAACATTATTTGATTCTGTTTTAATTTGCGGCTGTTATCGTTTACCATAAAACAAAAATCTACAGATAGACAGAAAGACACATAGACAGACAAACACACAATCAGACACTTTTAGAAAATTGACTTTTTTTCATGTTTTGAGGGTAGTACAATCAGAATCTGCAATAATCTCAACCACGATTTTTTTTGCCATCACCAGACTTCCATTTCCTTATGGAACATGGAAAAAAACCAACTCAAATGTAAGACGGGGTGGCCCAAGGACTCAGGTTTATGATCCCGCACATAATGTTGGACTTATGCAACTTATTCAGAACATCGTTGCTTGCATTATAAGACACACTGTAGACCAGGTATTCAAAATTGCTAACTTGTTCCAGGACAGTACCATCTATAACAATTTTTGCCCGTACGAGATCAGTTCCAAGAACAGCCATCACCTTGGTCTTACGTGTGGATATTTGCAATCCAGAGTCTTTGCAGATTCGATATAAGATATGTATACGCATCTGCAATCTCCATTTTTACTTACCAAATTCTTCCGAATGGTTATTATCTTCCATACGTTGAATATATCGAAAAAATTCAATTGTTTCCTTTGAGGTTGTGATGGTTTAGTTTCTACGTCTCTTCCAACGCTCACATTCTCTTTATTCTGCACTTTTGTCTCCTCACCTACTGTTCCCTTACAGCCAACATTTATTTCGCTTAACCTACACGTCTCATATCTCGTATGTCATATGACACCGTTATTATTATTTTTTGGCTTAAAAAAATGGCTCATTATTATTATCATTATTCCGGTTGTACAATTTTTACACATTTTCCGGAACCAAAGATTACAGAAGTTATTGAATTCTCAGCTTCCACTGCTACTTCTCCATCCAAAGATCTTCAATTTCTCGTTCCCTCAATATAGTGTGAATTCCTTCTATAAAGATGATAAGTGGTCTTCCTCTTTTCCTTCTTCCTGGCGGGGTCCATTCCATAACTCTCCTTGGCAATCTTTCCTGTATCATTCTTTTTGTGTGTCCATACCATTGTAATTTGTTTGTTTGGATAAAATCAACAATTGAATTTTTTACATTCCTTCTATCTTTAATGACTTCGTTTCTAATTTCTTCACGTCTGGATACTCTTGCAGAGAAAATGGCTCATAATTTCTTTAAAAGTCGTCAGTGATGGGTGATTGACATTAAGACTGCCAGAAGGACGGACTTCTTCCATCACTGCAGTTGACTTTCAAACGTGCGTGTTCATGCAAGTTTTGTGCGTATATTCAGTGTGTGTGTGTGTTATAGATTCCATAGTTGATAAGTTTTATTTATTGATTTATTCTATTTTATTACGTATACACTTTAGTATGTTTTGACATTCTGTCGGTTGTGAAACAGAGTATTTTTTACTTTTTACGTTTTTGTAATCTTTTAGTGTTTGTTTTGGCCCTGAAGGCAACTACAGATTTTTTGCATAGTCGAAACGTCGCTTTATGTAGAAAATGCAATGATGAAATAAGTCCTTCTCTGTAATAGGTTTAATGTCACAGTGGCTCATATCCAAGTAATATACAGGAATTGTGTTTTATATTACAGATTACTTTGTCTTTACCTCTTTTGTAACTTCTTGGGTATTTAAATTATTTTTTAGGTTTCACAAACATTATTGATTATTTTGTAAGGAAGATAATGTAGTAGAAATGTGATAATCAGTATTGACCAAACAGTAGCAGAGAATTAGAACAAGTGAGGCGTTTTAAATGTCTCGGCTGTGCAGTAAGCTATGCATCTGAATATGATATAAGAGAGAAGATAAATAAATTTAGGATTATTTGTGGTGCAATTCATAGAAATCTTAGAAGTAAAACATGACACAGCACAAGGATTAAATTTTGTAAGGCAATTCCAATACCCACTTTGATTTACGCGAGTGAGGCGTAGGTCATAACAAAAAAGGAAAGCAACAAGATTCAGAGTGCTGAAATCCAGTTTCTTCAAAATACTTTAAATTATACATTACAAGATATAATAAGGGATGAAGATATCAGAGCAGAACTCGAAGTAAACAACATAAATTAAATTACTGCAATTTACAGAAGACAATGTTAAAAACGATTATCTGCAAAGGATGACAGAGGATCGATGGTCGAAAGAGCCACTGAACTCTAAAGCCATTGGTAGAAGAGACTTGGGTCGTTCGAGGATGAGATGGGTGCCGAAACAGGTTTATATAAATTAATCCTTGAAGAGGAGAAAAAGAAGAAGAGGACTTGTTAAATATATTTTACGCACGTAATCAATAGTGCAAGCATAAATTGTTTTCTTTAATGGGAAAGTTAATTGCTTTGCCCGAAGCCTTGTTATTTGATAAGCGAGGTTTCCTTATAAGAAACTTGATTATAGTAAGCCAAGGTAGGAATAAATAGTAAGGAAAGAGAGGTAAAGGAAACAAGGGAGTGATTGAAGGGGGGGAGATTAAAGATTGAAATCGGAAAAGAGAATAGCTGAAAATAATGAGCAGGTACCCGTCCTACAAACAATGGTTCTTTATATGCCAAATTACTAGTCCACGAAGGGTTAATTACTAAGCGTTCAATGATTTATATGCGTTTTAATACATAGTAGAGTAACAATGATTCCCTTTAAATATAATTCACGCTTCGTATCAACTGATGTTAAATAGTTAATGTATTAGTGTACAGATTGTTTTGTAATAAAATACGTTTTGCAAAAATCTGACAACATTTTCGTAGTTATAAATAAATAAATAAATAAATAATTAAATATAAATAAACAAACAAGGGGATGGTCATATATTGTTTGCAAGACGTACAACGTTTGATAAATTGTAGCGATGAAAGCTTTTGTCAGGTTCTGTACATCAAATAGACACAATTTAAAACTTGTTTGTCATAGTTTTAAATAAAATGTCGATGTTTCTGACAATATTCCTTTTCATAATCACTCCGTGTATGCAAAAGTCCATCTCTGCTGTCATTAATTTTGTTGTTGTGTATTTATTAGTAATCCGAACTTCTAAGCCGTAAGTCATGATACTTAAAACAATGGTTTCAAGTATTTTGGTTTTAGTTTCTGCTGTAATTTGCTTATATCACAGGATTCCATTTAATGTCTTTCCATAGCAGACTTTCCCAAATTAATTCTGGATTGTATCAAATGTCAATTTACCATTTTAACGATACAAATATTGTACTTTACTTATTACAATGATCCTCTCATGTTAAATAAAACAGGTTTTCAAAGTCCCGGATCTTTTAACTATAGTTTCTCTTAGTGTTGTTCCGGATTTTTAAAAATCTCTATTGCCTCTTTTGTTACTCGCGAAAAATAATTTTGTATCTTTGCTAAAACTACCGTTTCTTCAAATAAAATACGATGTCTATTGTCACAGCTATGCTTTGCTATTGCTGATTTCGCTGTGTCGAAAGTGTTCTCGCACTGTCGTTATCACCTGTTATCGAGTTCCAGTCACGTACACATCACCACGACTGGTTAGTACCTTGTAGACGCCACAGTTGGGAGAGGTATCTTGTCTTTCGCTTTTGTTTGTGTTACAGAGGTATTTTTTTTTTTTTTTTTTGTAAATTTTTGTGTTATTGTACGGGCATATTTTGTTGTAAATTATAAGCTTGCTTGCAGTAGCGTTGCGTCCATGTAACCGCTGTTGCCGGCGGGAATAGTCCTGGAAACGAAAGAAAATAATATTACTTATACACGGAATAAATAGTTTAGTTACTGAGTACTTTGGAATCCGAAAATATTAGTAGGAAAACTTGAAGAAAAGCGTAGCATTGCTTTCGAACTGCTGTGCACTTGCACCGTCTTGTGTTGCTGGCTTAGTCATCGGCAATGTTTTACTGCGTACGGTCATTGAACTCGGAGTAGTTGTCACTGTACAAACGGGAGGGGGACAAATCCGTCTACCCAATGTGCTGTCGCTGTATAAACCGGCAAAACGCTCAGTTGGCAGCTATGTTCGTTTTGGAACCAACGTGCACCAGTTACTACCTACCTGTTTGTGTTTTGTTCGTTTAATGCATCTGTGTGTCTTTATTATTATTAATTCAATTATTTGTGTCTTCATTCATTCTGTGTAAGTATAATGGAGTCAGATCCCGTGTAACCGGAACCCTCTTCTTCTGCCATTGAAATACAAAAATTACTTTAAATATATATTTTAGCTTTAAAAAGAATATTTTTAATGTAAAAAGAACATTTGGTACTAGACAAAATTTGAATTAAATTTTAGGGCAAGTTTTAGCCCTATCACAATCGGCAACAGCTGATATGTACACGTGTAACGCCACTGCTTGTTTGTAACTTATTGTTGCGGGGTTTATTATTTATATAGGGGTTGGTGAAGGCTTTGTGTTCCGTCTCAGTCGAGCCACTGAGGATGCCTTATCGTAGTATAGGCAAAAAATTTGTTATTAAAAGCAATAAAAATATGAGACTTTCTATCGATAAACAGTGTTAGTAATCATCATCATCATCATCATCAAGGATTAAACCAAGGATGGTTTGTTCCGGTCTCAAACAGGCGAAGATTACAGCTGGTCACTCCAGTTCTTCCTCTGACGTCCCACACCTCTCCGTCCCGTCGGTTTGTAGTTTCATAGTTATTTGGGGATGCGGCAGTCATCTATTCGGCAAAGATGTCCATACCGATTCACCCGATACTGGGCGATCCCGTCGAGTATACTCATAATATTCAGTTCCTGCCGTGTATCTGTGATTGTTCTACGATAATGGAGAGTATACCCTGCCACGTGCCTGAGAAATCTGATATCAGCCGTATGGATGCGACTGGCCTGCCCTTTCGTTAATGTCCAATTCTCAGACCCATAAAGAAGTGTGGGAAGAGCCATCACCTTGTAGAATTTTAGGCGTGTTCCTTAACTTGCTGCCTTAAGAGTTCGCCTAATGTTCCCGCACATAAGGTTGAACTTGTGCAACTTATTCACCACGTCGTTGCTTAAATTATAAGACTAGTAATTTTTAGTAGTAAAAATTAGACTTAAGCACTAAATTGTGGTTATCTTTTAATTGTATAAGACGTGCAGTGTGAAATGGAACGTGGGGATCGTAACAGGGTAAGTAAAGTTTTTAAATATCTCAAATTAAAAGTGACGTTAAAAAACTGTTAAGTAATAAATAGTTTAATTAAGAAAGTTGTGTTAGTGGTTATAATCACAAACAGAACTATTTGTGATTTCCTGACGGTTATTTCCGATCTGGTGATGAACTGTGAAGCTTGAAAGCGCTAATATAATTTTTCTATGGTGGTGTGCAACAGCGGTAATTTTTATTTGACAATATATGGTTTCATGAGCAGTGTTTGATTAATAATTTTATACCAAACTACGCGTACGTGAATATAAAGAATAGTAACAACTTGGATAAAAAAAGTGAAAGAAAAAAGTTGTGTTCCATCTGAAGATGATCCGAGAGACTTGAAAGCGCTTATGGGCCGTATAATTGCGTGTCAGTGGTTGCAATATAAGTTTAGTAAAAATTAGACTTAACCACTAAATTGTGTTTATCTTTTAAAAAATAATATAGGCAAATATGAAAGTGATGTAATATAAATAATAATGGCTCCCTTGTGTACCACCGAAGCAGCTTAGGAGTCAGGCAGGGTAGGCTGCCATATGCGAGCCGTACGGCATACAAGGAAGGCAGTGTGGCCAGCAGTACGTTTCAGCCGCCCATTATTATCCCCAGGATGTTATCCCAGGTACTCATTTTCAACAGGCTGAGCCGACAGAGCGCTGAAAAACACAACTTGATTTTATGGTGCGGGCCAGGGGCCTCTAGGTTAGTAGCTAGGTGCCACACCCACTGTTCTACTGAGCCACCCGTGATTATATATATATATATATATATATATATAAAACAAAAAATAGTTTGTAGAAAACAAACACATTACAAAAGCAATATATTGTATTCACGTCTCGGGGGGGGGGGGGGGGGGTAGACGCGGTATACATAACAATGACATAACAATGGAGCAGCACTGTATTCCGATCGCGTCCGAATCCCATACGTCTCCTGTCACTGGTAACAGATGTCACAGGCACACGCTTGGACTGATAGACATAGACGAATCGAAAGTGTGATGTCACAACATGAATTTTATTATATTATATCCTATTATGATTTCGAACAATATTAAATACATTTTTGTCAGGCAGTAATTAAGCTACTGCATATCACGTTTAGAATAATTTAGAAAAATGTTTGTTAAGCATGAAAGTTAAAATACGTAGGCCTACTATACTAGATACACAAAGTTTACATCAATTCTATAAATAATATTGCTTTGTAAACGGTGAGTCATTAAATGAGTAATTTATTTATTTTTTTAAATAAATATACGTATTAGTTTAAACCAAGCAATGATACGTATTAAACCTACCGTTTCATAACCTTCGTTTTTTACAAGTGTGACCCATACATAAAAACTGTTTATTACTTCACAAATGGTATCCACTGACACAATGGAGTACAAGAAAACAAAAATTATTTGCTCTGACAGTGAAAATTGAAATAAATTGAACATGTGACGCTAGGTCTAGAACGAAAGCGTTGCATTCAGGAAGTTGTAGAAACAACTGAAAAATGTAATGCGTGACCTATAATTAACGTATAAATTATAAAATTGTACACTTGTTTGCTTTAAATATAAATTCTTACATTTGAGGAAAAGTATAATTACAGAGCACGGGGAAAAAAATCAGTGAAAACTAATCGAAAAATGTTTTGTAAAATAAAAGTTTTCAAGAGTGAATAGCTGGGAATTCCAATAAGACATTCTCATCTTTATATTCTGACATTTTCATATAATTAGGTAGTCATCGTAAAATTTATATATACTTAAAATTTATAATTTTACACTTAGCGCAAAGTGGCCAAAATAATTTACTACATTCGAAACCACTATTACCTGTGAACTCCCACAGCTGAAATTTTCGATCGCTATTCTAAATTAAATTCATTTATTGTTAGGTACGTTTGAATACAAGGTACTTTTGTAAATACTAGAAAAATTACATAATCCCCGATTCCTCTATTATATTTTTAGTAAAATTGTGTAAAGGAGGCAGTCATAGAATAAAAACAAAAATCCCGAAACCTGCATTTTTTAGTTAAATTTAAAACAATACTTAAAAAATGAAAAATAATTTAGTCCCAGCTGTTGAGTTCATGTTCGCTTCCATATACATCTTCAAATAAATACGCTGCAATTAGGGTTAGGTTGTACAATTCACTTACAATATCGAAAGCGGAAACGAAATAAACAAACCTCTGAAGATATAGAATAATTTATGTGAAATGTACGTCAGGTGAAAATAAACCTACTTGCAGCGAGTTTATTTGAAGATATTACTGGGAGACCTGCAGGAAATTTAAAGGAATAATGCTTCCAGATACATATATTGCAAAGAGACAAACATTCACCCTGTGTGTGAATATGTAGGAACATATTAATAATAAGCCTTAGTTGGTGACCTGTGCAAAGGGGTGTGAATGTTATAAGACAATATTGTTACTAGGATACGTATTGCATATTATCGTAGTGTTGTGCGCGTAACGAATAGTGTGAAGATAGTTAACAGACACGCTATAAGTCATTTTTATTATTGTGAAAATTAGAATAAACATTAATAATTAATTATTTCAATATTAAATGAATTTTAATAGTGTTTATTGAACTGACAATGTAATTAACTCTTCAAGCACATGCAGTTGAAAGCACGTCGTTTGGAAAGATCTAGAAACCGGAAGTTTATGTCCACTAACACGTGGTAGTTTGTATAGTAACATCTAGAACGTTTTAACTTGTAAAAATGACGTCATATGTGTAACTCTATAAAAGCACGGGTGAGTCGTTAGTTTGATCAGTCTTTTGCAGTCGCTAATAAGTAGTCTCTCGGAGTTTACGGAAGTCGGAGTAAGCGGCTAAATTAGACTACGAAGTCAGGCACGGCGTTCGAGATCTTCAATGACCGATGGCTGTCAACGAGAACTGAATCAGCATTGAGTTGAGCGGACACAACGCCCACGAGGAAACCCTGAGGTCGAGATTCCAACTTAGGAGGACAACAGCTGGTGTGGAAGCAGGAGTAGGCCCACGATATCGTCCGGAGCAATCCAAGTCAATCTAGAAAATTCCAGGAAAGTAATATGATAAAAAACCCTTGCCTATGTCCGTGTTGTCAAGATGATAATGATAATGATGTTGATGTCTAATTTCTTAGTTTGGCGTTGGGAAAACAATCTAAAATTAAGACTACTTTTCAAGAATTCATTTTTTAATTGGACCACCACATTGAAATAACTAATGCGTTAGAATTTACTCGTTACTATGTGTGCAGTAAAAGAAAACCATACTTATTCTAGAAAAATGTAGCTGAATATTGACTCATTACTGAGCCAAATCATGTAAAATGTTGTTTTTCACTTTGATTCGATTACATGTAGTGTACAGCAAGTAACTCGGACGGAACGTCTCGAAATGTAAAGTTGAGTTGGCCAACAAAGTTTCGTTTGAACTCCAATTCATCTTGACTGAGAAAATGTAGTTTTCAACTTTGTCACCAAATTGTCCCTTAGGGTACTCAATCGATGTGGCAAAGTTACGTTTCTTAGCGGACTAACTAAACCGCGCGCTAAGGCAGAATTACGCTTTCGAAAGAGAATTATTTCACTGAAGCCAAACACATTATACTTATATGGACGATAGCCTCGAACAATAATTACTAAATTAGTTTAATTTTAAAAGTATTTACACATGTAAATGGCATGCAGAGTTACATTTTCGTTTATTTGATATAGTTTAGAATGCAACAATACACTTTTGAGATCCATTCATTATGATTTACGAAGTTTCTTCGTATTTTCATAGTACAATTTTAAGAGACGTCCTTAAAGAATTATCGAGTTGGAAAGTAAATGCATACAATAATTAATATATTGTTACGCCATTACAGAACATTCTACACGTTTCTCGTCTATCGCAGCTGTAATGTTTGTGTGCGTACGTGACACTTAACATGCGTCAACGAAGCTATTCCAGACTATACCGGTCCGCGCGCACTGTGTTCAAAGCCGCAAGCAATTACGCTCTAGTGTTTTCGAATAGTGTTGACGCGTATTATGGATTATTCTGGAATCGCAGCGGGGTATAAATATAAGCATTTAGCGACGCTTAGTTTCAGTTATGTGGCGTTTTATTCCAGTGAGTTTCGAAGTATTGTGGCGAAGTGTTGTGTTTTATAATTGTGCGAGACTATATTAGTTGACATTATTATTACGTGTGGACAAGTTTTATTTGATTTGTTGTGAGAGACTAACTTGTTGATTGCAAATTGTCAACGGTGATAATTAAAGCTGGTGATTAGTGGTTTCATTGATGTCTTGTATTTTGTTTTCCACTGTACCATACGACAATTAGTGAGACCGACGTAACAATATTAATAAGGATGTAGGTAATAAATAATGAGAAATTAATAAATTTAACCAGATAACAGAAACACTCCGATGTCCTCTAAATGACAAAGCAAGGAAAAAGTCCATAATAAAATTATGCAAATCCATGTTAGTTCTACCCTTACTTATGGCTCAGAAACGTGGACAATGGTTGCTAGACAAATATTAAGAACTCAGGCTACGGAAATGAAATTCTTGCGTTCCATCGCAGGGTATACAAACTTAGATGTAAAAAGAAACAATCGGATAGTGTAGAAGGACGAGATAGGTCCTATTGATTCTTGTTATCTGTTTTATAATTATTATTAATGTTTTCTTTTTTATTATTAGTTTTTTGTTTCCGTGATTTATTCAATCCAATTCAATCTATTATTGATTCCAATATGAATAAATCGGTTCACTTACTCTTTGACGTTGTTTATTAATTATGTTTAGATTTTTTATAATGTTTTCTGTTCAATATCTTGAGTTCGTATCTGAATAAGTTGCGTTGACTTTTCTGCCATTAGCTGCGGTGAGTCGATCGGTGTATTCCTGTATAGACATTAACAAGCACAACATTTATATGACACTTACTAGCAGTTGTAGTATGCTAAAGATATGAGATAATATTGTTGGTGAGAATCATTAGATTTGAATTCTTGCTCTGGCTCCTGGTACCAACCGTCTCTTGTTGCTCACCTAAGCTGTAATTCTATTCTTTTCAATAAAGGTCAACACTTTAATTTGTTCGTGAAACAATTTATTTAACTCAAGTTGAATGATTGTTGTTACAATTTTATTATTTATTTTCCTTTTAAAAATAAATAAAGTTGAACATGGTCTATTAAAATTATTAAACTCTCAGGGTGGTATGACTGCATTTTGGCAAATCGATTATTTTCTGTTTGTAAATAATTTGGTTATTATGCTTTATAAAATTAGTAGGTTCTTTGAGTCTGCAAGATACACTTCACCAATAAAATGCACTACTGTGATAATGAGAATAAGAATATTAATTGTTGCTTTAACATAACATAAAATATGAACGATTGTTCATTGTTTACAATTGAGGTTAATTACGTTTCATTGTAACCTTACTTATTTGAAATTAATTAATTCATGCTTCTTTGAGGCATTACTTATTTTGTACATCATTATAATGTATTAAATTCAGTGTTATTTTCCTGAATGATCTCCAAGATTGGATATAAACAAAACAGGTAATTCAAATTAATTCGCTACGACTAGGGTCCACTCATGTGTGACTTTGAGTTCATGTACTACAATTAAATACAATAATATCTTAAAATTTTTAATTGTTAGGGTTCATTTTTCCCTCATTGATTATTCAACGTCTCTTCTTAAACTATTACAATTGATTTAAATCAAAGAATTAAAATTGTCATTACCAAAATCTTTCATTTGTTTATTGTTTATTTTATTTTTCAAAGTCCCCTTCCTTGTGAAATTCGGGTTATTTGTTAATTAATTTAAACAAATTATATCCGCTATTAGCGTTCCTTAATTACTTAATGATTTGTTATATAATAAAATGATCATGTGCACTGATACTTGCGTATTCTGTTGATTCGAAGAATTAACACTTTTTTAACTTTTAATAATTAATTAATATTTTAATTAATTTTCATTAATTCACATCACACACTGCCTATACGCATGAACTCCGTTATAGAACACTTGAAAATAGACTTCACTGTCCTTTCGGTCCGACCTAACCTCGACTCAAAGTTTCGAGGTTAGCTGTGTATTATCAGCTGACGTCTGTCAACCCAATGTTGTGATGGCCGCTCCGCTAACGTGGAGTATCTCTCGAATGTTGGTGATGAACTGGTTATTGTTACCTAGTCGGGATTCGACACTTCGTATTTTTTAATGAGCTCTGATTGGCTAATTGTCTTTATGTCGTGTACTCTCGGTGAGGTTCGTCAAAATAGACGCTTAACCTAGCGTCAGTAGCTGGGTTCGAGACTATGATTTATTGGTCACATAGCCAAGCGCAAGGGCTTGTCACTTTCTAATTTTTTCTTATAAGTCAAATATCTTATCTATAATTACACTGACAATATTTGTATAACTCCCATCGTTTCTATCTTTTGATTACGAGTAATTTACATACCCTCATCATATAGTTCTGATTTGGGGTTGATAAAACCGCACTTGGTATAAATTAATAATACTTTTTAAGTTACTTAATACCTTATATATATATTGTTTTTATCCCATGTTTTCATGGTGATAACATATTATTGCAGCATTATGCACTTTTCACTTCTAGTCATGTACTAATAATTATAAAATATCCAATTTCCTAGGTTCAAATCCTAGGCTTATTGTCACATACATTGTTTATCAATAATATTACAATAATAGTAGTTGATAATAACATTTTATTATGGCCTATGCATAATGCATTGGTCATTATCACTTCTGATAGTGTCCTTTTTCTCTATCACTGGGTTTTATTACTTTAAATATAGTCTGTTAGGTGAGTTTTCTGTACTCTTGAAAGTTACATTTTTTCATGAGTTGTAATTCTTTCAAATTAATCTTATTATTGTTTTATTATCTCTTATCAGTGTTCTGATAACACTGTTAGTATTGTGCAGTAGTTAATTCTGCATTTACATTGACAATTACTTTGGTTTGAATTTACCATGATTACTTGCATCTAGCTGTCATTATGGTTTACTTATTATTTGTGTTATTATTATTATTCAGGTGGCTATAATCCTTGAGTTTACTTATTTAAACGTTATTCTGCCTTATTCAATGTTATTAGTTGAGTTCCTACTCTTTTATTACAAGTTTACTAGATAATTTTGTTCTCTCATCCAACCATCCTATGACAGGCATTTGGTTATATTAAATGATATCAATTCAGCCTTTATATTTCCTTATTACATTATCTGTTGTACAATAAATGTTCCTTATATTATCTATTTATGTCATACTACAACACATTTTAGTTCAACATTGCTTTAGCCTTATTTTTCTATAGTTTTATTGAAAACTAGTTGGCCAGATTAGGTTATGTTATAATCTAATTATTCAACAATAGTTTACTGTCAGTTTTGAATTTCTACATTACATCTGATTTATTTAACTTTATGTAGCCCTGGTATTTTTATAGTGTATCACTAGGTTTCAATTTGTTTATTTTCACAGTCTTTATCATTGGTAATTAGTGGTTATTTGCAATTTCAATTCCACTTTACAATCTGTTACTAGTGGTTTGGACATAGTCCTTTTGTCATGTTTACACATCATTTAGCTATTAAATTATCATACTGTTACTCATTCTCTTTATTAAATTCTGTTTTCAATAATTAACTTTTATTGAGTTCTATTTGTATTGCATTGTTAAGGAAGGTATTCGATTAATAAGTTTAGGTCAGTGTCAATTTTACAGCTTAGGGATTTAAATCATGTTGTTTATTTCACTTATACTTTCTTCTTCTATAACAATACTTTTATCTGCATATGTAAATTCATTATAATTCATATTAACTCCCTTTTGGTGTTTGACCTGGATATGTTTTCTTCTTCTCTGCACTCATTCCTTCCTTACTCTTAATAAGTTTCTTCATGGGGTTGTTCTCACTGGTTTCCTTCTCACTGTTTGATCTATTGGGTAATTATTTATGTCGTCTCGTCGTTAGTCCTGTTTTATTTTCTTCAGCTGTACATTTACTGGTAATTCATTATTCATTTTATTCACTTATTTTGGTAAAATAGTTTACCTTTTTCTTGTCCGTCTGGTGGCCTTTCCTCTATATTTAATTCAACGCGTTTCAGTTCATATGCCCCATCATCAGGAATATCCCTTGTTGAAGTTCGTCGATCGTTAAAATATTAAAAACACTGTATATACAATTTTACACATAACAATAAATATAATATAAACATAAAAAACACATAAAATACCCAAATTTGAGACACACGCGATATCGGTGGTGCGCACCACGACATGCTATAGTCGACTGCAGTGTTCATGTTGTTATATGTCGTGCAATATGGACCTTGTTCGGTATTCTTATCGCTGTGTCGTATAATAGATTGGACTGGAAATTCAACTGATCGTTAAGGATGACTTCTTCTGTTTTTTTATTTTTATAAGCCTTATATATTTCGTATTCTTCGATAGCATTCAATAATTTCCTTTTCTGCATATATGGAGGGGTTGAAAGTTCGTTGTGAAATCAGTATAACTATGGTTTTTGTCCATCAGATGGCGCGCGTAATTTGACACTGTTTTACTAAATTCTTTTTTAGGTAAATGTTCTCTGAATCGTTTTTTAAAAGGTCTACCAGTTTGGCCAATGTAAAAGCTATCACAGTCATTCCATATTATCTTATAAACGCCCGTCCTGTCTTCAACCGATTTTGAATGTTTAGGTAAGAGTATCTTATTAATGTTATTATTAGTTCGGTAAGCCATTTTTATATTTATCCCACTGAATAATTTGTTTAAAATTTTGGATACGGTGTTACCATATTCTGATGCTATATACCTACATTATTTTCTTGTAATTCTATGTTGTTTTTCTTTTTTCTGTGTTTCTTGACTAAATTATCCACGATTGAGCTTTTATAACCATTGGCTTTAGCTATGTATTTGATCGTGTTCAGTTCTTCGTGAAAATCTTTGTCTTCTAATGGTATGGAAAGTAACCTATGTATTAAACTATGATAAGCTGCCATTTTCTGACAAAAGGGATGATGTGATTCAGCATTTATCGTGAGATCCGTGGTTGTCGGTTTTCGGTATATTTGATATTGAAATTTTTCATCTAGCCTTGTAATTGTCAGGTCGAGGAAGTTAAGTTTATTATTTATCTCCGTCTCAAGTGTGAACTGTATGTTTTTATTGACACTATTCGTGTATAATTTCATATTTTCTATTTGTCGTATTGTGCCATTAAAAATTATAAACGTATCATCAACATAACGTGTATATGATATTATTTTCGTGGAAAGTTTATTTACGTTATTGAGCAAATATGTATTCTCATAGTGGTTTAAGTATATGTCAGCCAATAAACCAGATAAAGGTGACCCCATGGCTAGGCCCTTTTTTTGGATGTAATAATTATTATTAAATGTAAAATAATTTTGGTCAAGTACAACTTCCAGTAAATTAACTAAATTATTGATTTCTTCAGAATTACATATTTTGGCGTTAATAAGATTTTCTTTAAGGATAGTGAGAGTTTCTTGAACAGGGACATTCGTATACAAGTCAACAAAATCAAAAGATGCTATTTTATAATTAGGTCGTAATTTAATGCTTTCCAATTTAACAAGGTCAATGTTATTTCTTATACTATGGTTATTACTTATCTTTATACTGTTTTTTATTTTCACTGCAAGTTTTTTGCTGACATTGTAGCTCGGCGCAGTTGTGAAATTTATCAATGGCTTAATCGGTATATTGGTCTTATGGATTGGCCAACAAATTGTGGTGCTTCTGCATTAATGGGTTTTAGTGCACGGCGTGTGGCGTTATCAAACAGCCGTGTACATAGGTTAATTTTATTATTCAAAACTTTGACGAACTCTGCAGTTGGGTCCGTTTGTATCATTACAATATTATTATTTGATATGAACTCATTAACCTTTGAAGTGTATTCGTCTCTGTCTATTACGACTACGGTATTCCCCTTGTCAGCCCTAACATGGATCTAAAACTTATTTTGGCTTATGGTACTTCCTTTATTCATGATTGTATTTTCAACTTTGTAGATAATCTTATTTGTAGTGGCTTTCAATTCATTTGTGATACGTTGGTGTTGGTTGTGTTATATGTACCATTACAATAGTTGTTTCTGTTCTCTAAGAAGATGAACTGAAAGTTGAAGAAGTAAACTATTATTAACACGTTATCATGCAATTGTTTTACGAGAGTAAGTGAAAATCACTATAGACATTAGAAACTCCGTAGTTCGTAGTAGTGTCGGACTCTAATCCACTGAAAACACCTCCATTAATGCTACAACTGAGCGAGCTCCTCCAGCAGCTTCTCCTTTATGTTTTCTTCACGGTGATGGGGTAAAGCCAATGGCTAATCCCAATATTACTCTGTCTTTCTCTCACGTAGAGTTTTATGGATCTATACATATTAATTGCTTTTTATTGCGATACCAGATCATGTGGCTTCTGTTTTTTTGAGTCGCCTCAGGACGTTTGGAGCTTCTTCCAACACGTGTCACATTATTAGGTTATCACGGATCTGAATCCTACGATCATGTTTGTCTCCATATTTTGTTATTATTTCGCTGACATATTCTACATTTAATGTCTACGTAGGTCGTCATTCCTAATATACAAAGAGGCATTCACTGTGCTTCTGAGTACATTGTTCTGATATGTTTGCATCTTTTCCAAATTTGTTTTTTTTTTTTTTGTACAGCCACACAGCAATACCTCATATATGATAGAAATAAATTTTATTTCGAAAAGTACTTTAATAAGTATAATCAGAATTAACTCCAAACACACAAAAAATTACGCTTTCTTAGATTAGGTTAGCTATTAGCTGACTAAATGCTAAATAGCTGCCATCTATCGGAAAATCAAGGAACTACAAATTTCACAGTATACAGAAAAACACCTACATTAGGTTTCCCAAGTTTTTTATGGGTGTGAGAATTGAACTTTAACGAGAGGCCAGGCCAGTTGCGTCCAAGCGGCTGAAATGAGATTTATCAGGCACGTGACAGGGTATACTATCCATGATTATAGAAGGAACACAGATATACGGGAGGAATTGAATATTATGAGTATACTCGACAGAATCGTCCAGTATCGGCTGAATTGGTGGGAACATCTTTGCCGAATGGCTGACTGCCGCACCCCCAAACAACTATGGAACTACAAGCCGACGGGACGGAGAGGTGTGGGACGTCCGAGGAAGCGTGGAGTGACCACCTCTAATCTTTCCCAATTTGAGACCGGAACAAACTATCCTTAGTTTAATCCTTGAAGATGATGATGATGATGATGACCTACATTATTCCGTAAAGTTCAGTTACAAAGCCATTCAGACTTTTTGAGTAGTCAAATGGCAACACTAAGCATTTAAGGGTTGAAGGAAGCTGTCAAATTACATTGCTAACATCTGATGTAATATGTACTCTCAACAGCGAATTACACCTGTAAGGTACCGGTAGGTAGTATTACTGGCTGCTGCACCCGCAAGGGCTAATTTGTCACGAACGTTACCGCAGAACCGTCTTTACTTCATTTGCTTTCTAACCGCTTGGAAACTTTAATGACTGTTTTTTTTCTGCTTTAATGGTTACAGCGACATCAGAGTGCCCTAGAAGCAAGTTTATGCCCTTATCGCTACTGCACGGCACATTGAAGCAACGCTTTTGGTATGCTAACGTCGACGCAGACAATTTATAACGTCATTTGCTTACAGGAAATAGTCGCGTAATCCTTGAATTTTATACTATTTCCGTCCTTAGTTTAATCCTAATGTAAACAAACAGGCGTGAATTACGCTTTAATTATGCACTACAATAGCACTACAGACTGGGTACATATAATTTGACACTGTATAAACACATTAAATTGTAATAATTTGTCCTAACCAAAGTAAAATTTGTGTGACTGTGTCAGACCGACAGTGAAATATATTCTAACACCGTTTAATGTTTTTTTTTATTAACTGATTAAACATTGGGACAAAACAAGAAATTAAATTTTATTTAAAACTAAAATACAACCTGTGATAATTATTATTTACCACTGTACTGTATATTATCAGTTGCTGTCAGTGAGTAATTCAATCCCTATCATATCTGTGTCGGAACTTGTATCATCATTTTGATCAGCGTTATTACTGATAAGACTGTGAAGCACAACGACTGCGGTAATGTGGGCCAGTTCGCAGAGCATGACTTCTATGTTATTTGTACAATGACGCCACTTGTCTGCCGCTGTTTCATTTACTGCCTTCTCTATCAATCGTTTTAGATCAGGCAGCTTATATATGTTGTGTTGTGACAGGCAACATCTTTCAACTGGCTCCATAGGATTCAGAATACAACGACGAATGGGGAAGTATTAAAACGACGTGCCCCGATTTAAGTGGTGTCCAATTTTCGTCTCACATGACTATACAGACATTCTGCACATGCGCGTAATACATTACTGTGTGAACAGTGTCAACCCACCTGACCAATAATGTTTCAGATTTGCCACGTGGGTTTGTCTGCATGAGGATTGAACTAAAACGAAAATAGTACACACTGACAGACTTTGTAATTAAATTAACCTGGCATTTTACAATTACTTTTTTCAATAAAGTTAACTCACATTAACACATTAAATTTAAGTGTTTGTAAATAATGTCTGTCACCTAACCAATCGGTAGGTGGTGAAGACAGAAATTTCAGGTAGGCTTAAAAATTTCAGACATCATATGGTACCGTACGCAAGTTCTTCAGCTTTGAAGGCATTCTTCAACATTGTTGAAATTATTATTATCAGCCGGGCTGTTTCGTCGCGATAAATCGAAGGGGAAAAGCCTCCTATTGAATAGGATCTGCTATGCTTTGCTCCCAAGCCAATCAGAAGAAGATTGTTTGATGCTACTTTCCAGCTTAAATCGTGCTGGTACAAAAGTTTATAAAATTTGGCCTTCTCAGGCAAAACACACAGTCTCTATCTCGTCTCTGACGTAAATTGGAGGACACCGTGCTAATGTAGACACTGAAGAATGCCACCGATGGTGGGGCCGAAACGTTTGTCAACAACAACAACAACTGTGGACGACGGCCTAACAGTCCGAACTATAATAATAATTTCAACATTGACTATAGTGTTTACTCAAGGGTCATTAACAATTATAAATTCAAGTTTTGTCATTGTTGATTTAGAAACGGACACTTACTTATAAAAAGGTATTTATAATAAAAATATTCAGAAGGAAACATTAAAAATATAAGCAAAATCTAAGAACGCCTGGCCCCAGAAAAAATTATTAGCAAAGGTGTTTACATTTTATTCGAAACTATACCAAAAGACGTATGAAAAGTCTAAGAAAATCTCGTCTACAATTTGTTAACATAACATCTTATTTTATTACGTAGGCTCTCACGACCAAAGTCAGTGATAAAGAAATTCATGTGCGGGCTGTTTGGCCGTGGTCGATTGCATTGTTCAGCCATTTTTTAACAGTTTCCATTACCCACCGGAGGTCTTCTTCAGTAAAAAAAAGTTGAAAATTGTTCGACAAAGGGTAAAGAGCCGAACGTACTCATAACCCAGATAAAAACAAACCTGTAAATAGTTTTATAGTACCTCCTTGTAAAAACTATATTAGAGCATCTCAAGGCGATATCGAAGCATTTACAGTAAGGGAATACGGAGAAATCGCATGAACATGTTTAAAACTACACCATATTTTGAAATATATAATTCATGATTAAGGTCCTTTAGCTAAAAATTCAGTTTATTATATTGCTGCGACAGTTACGTAACGCTCTCGGAAATACGAGAGCGTCATTCTTCACATTTCTCCACACAAGCCCAGAGCGTTGTTTCCTTGTGTAGTAAATTTGTGATATTTTCTTGATATTTTCCTTTAGGGTTTGGCGATATTACAAATCCGAATCGAACTGGCTGTTACGGTTTATCGGAAAGTGATTATTTTGTTGATTTGTGCAAAACTGGAGGAACATGACATTTATTGTTGTGCGTTAAACAAATGTAACTTGAAGTAATGTATAAGACTGCCTTTTTTGCTTCCATGTTCCATAAGGAAATGGAAGTATGGTAATGGCGGAAAAATCATGTTCAAGATAACGACTGATTCTGGTTGTACTACCCTCAAAAGAAGAAGAAAAGTGATTTTCCGAAAAGTGTCACTGTGTGTGTCTGTGTGTAGAATTTTTTTCTATGGCAAACGATAACTGCCTAAAATTCAAACAGAATCAAACAATTTTTTGCATATACGCCCGAGTTGTAGAGGACTCAATTCCTATTGATGTTGGTGAAGATCGGTTAAGGGGAAAGGGTATCGTTTTATGCTTTAACAAGATTAATTTTTTCTATGGCTAATGATAACTGCCGCGAATTCAAACAGTGTTTTCCATATGTGCCTAAGGTGTAGAGTACTCAAGGCCAACTGATTTTGGTGAAGATCGGATATTAGGAAGGGGTAGTTTACCAGGAACGTTTTTGTATTTTAACAAGAGTAAAGTACTTAATTTTTATAAGTAAAGTATTCTGAATAGAAGGTTATAGTAATCCACGGTAGAAAGGTAGATGTAATATCTATAAATGAAAAGTGTCATTGAATGGGCAGGTTGTAATTTTTTATAAATGAAAATGATAGATGAAGGGGGAGGTGATAATTTTTTATATGCTTACTACGTTACCGGCAACAAAGAAGTAGTTTGTTGTTACAATTCCTTCCCGGGCTGTTTGGCCGTGGTCCAATGTTTCTGCAAAACCAAATGTTTCATCATCAGTGACAATCGAGTGCCCTAACATGAGGTGGTATACGTTAGTAGAAAGAAGTAGTTCTATGGAAATATTTCAGTTTGAAAGTTATTTTAAATATAAATTTTAGAGCATGGAATTCATGTATGGTTCTCCATACCAATGTTCTAGTTTTCTAACTGTTTTTTTCTAATTAAAGTTGTAGTTGGTGACAGTTATTGGTGTCAGTTATTCCAATTCCACTATGCAAAACAACAATCTGTTTGACCATCGTTACGATAATTTAAAACTGTTTTTAAAATAATATTAGCCACGTAATATGCACTATTCACAACAGAGAATAGGAATCACAGTGTTAAATAAATAAACACTAGTCCAGAAGAAATCACCGCAGTCTTATATCTCTGAATTAGTGCTTACTGTAATTACTTGTGTAAATAATTCGTGGCACTGAATGACCGATCACAGCTGTACTGTCTTCTTAAGATTTCTGTTGGGAAAATGGAGGAAGGTTAGCCTAGAAAACACAGGTACTACCAGAAACCAATGAGTAGTAGAGCATGGACAAAACCCGAAGTAGATTCAAAGATCAGATAGAGGAGGACCTCAGAAAGCTAAACATAAGAAACTGGAAAGCCTGGGCACGCAATAGAAAATAATGCAGTCGACGCTTGGAGGAGGCCAAGATCCTCCAAAAGTTTTAGAGCCACGGGTGATTTGATGATGAATGGCCGACCACAAGCTGTACTGTCTTGGCCAGTCAAGGTCACCTCTATTATAACGGTAGTGCCTATTGCGTTGGTAGTCTTGCGCTAGAAAAAAAGGATGGAGCCCCCCTTCTAGGAGGGATGGAGGCTGTTACTGTGTTGCAAAAACGCGGGGCGATTCGCAACGGCTGAAAAGGAATTTTTTTACAGATTTGGAGAATAAGGATCTTGATGAGAGTGGATTAATCGTCGTGGCAAAAACTTGGCATAAAATAAAGTATAGCATGGTGTAGAGAACGAGCCTATAGCGACGGGAACAGATCAAGGCACTTTGTTTGGCTGACACCTGGTGGCCGATAGATAATTTTGTGTTACCGGCCGCGTAGAGGCGTCTGCGTACTGTGTTCGAGTTGGGGACACCTGTCGCCAGCATCGCCACCAGGGGCAGTGAAACTAATGCACAAATTAAATAATCAGCTCAAAACTCCGTCGTCATCTAGCGGATGAGCGCATTGGCGTCTCCCATCCGAAGTTTGGCATCCCTGTCAAGAAAGCTTAGCACTGTTTTTATCTGGCAGTCGTCGGGTACGTCCCGGAAGCTGCAGTTGGACCGCGGGTGAAAAACCCCCCACTACACAGAGCAAACAACGGTCGCCTGTTGCTCTTACCCCAAAAAGTTGTCGGGTATCGTTCTGCCAAGGTCCGCCATAATTGTTACACAATATTCTGTTGGTTTTTGCAGCCTGAAGAAGAGCCCCGACAGTGGGATTCGAAACGTTGGCGGCGATGTCGCTGTTATATAGCAACAGTCCACGGCCTAGCAACCCGGTTTTTAATCATTTTTGGTAAGAGTCGATTATATGTTTCGAATTAGACCTAGAAACATATTACAATACAACGATCGATACATCACAGAGAGTTATATTGCATTTATCACGACGGGGTAGTAATATACTATATAGGTCCCTTATGGACGAACAGACCATTGGATTAGTAGAACTACCCTAGAAAGTTTTACATTGAATTTGTTAGACGACGAGGGATAGTAACCACACCACATCGATAACAGACCGATCCGAGTTAACTTTTCAAACAAACAGTCCCGTAAGGGGTTCAGAGAATCTACAAAGTTAAGACCTATCGTGAGACGGACGACACTGATCCGGCTCTTGAGCTGGATAACAAGTTGAATTTAACTGTATTGAACTGCTTGAGAGGAACACGTGTTACACATAGCATACACAGTAAATCAAAGTTTAAGTTATTTAAATGAGTCTGAAGGCAAACAATTAATAAATTAATTTTTTCCAAAATACTTGTTTAAATTGTTACGACATTACAGAACATGCTACGTGTTTCTCGGCTATCCCAGCGGAATCTGGCTATAATGTGTGTGCGCGTACATACTGCTGCTGCTTTGAGATGATGGACAATTACGTGACACTTGTCACACGTTCGTAGCCGAGACTGATTCAGATTTCACAAGTCCGCGCACACGGTGTTCACGGCGGCAAGCAATTACGCTTTAGTGTTTTCTAGTAGAGTTGTTGATGCGTAGTATGTATTACTCTGAAATATCAGCGGGGTATAAATACAAGCACTCAACGACTCTTAGTTCAGTTTAAGTGGCGATTTATTCCAGTGCGGTTTGACGTATTGTGGCGAAGTGTTAGGTGTTTTATAATTGTGCGGGACTCTATTAGTTGAAATTTTTATTGAGTGTGATGAATTTTTATTTAATTTGTTGCAAGAGACTATTTTGTTGATTACAAACTTTTTATTGCTATAATTAAAGCTGGTGATTAGTGACTTAATTTGTGTCTTGTATTTTGTTTTCCACTGTACCATACGACGATCAGTAGACCGTCGTAACAATTACAATTTTGACTGTTCTGAATAAAATGATATATAATTTACGATGCAAATAATCTCAGAAACACGTTTTTAGAATAATCTATAGTATTGCACTGTACACAGTAAAATTATTACAATTTCGTACACGATTCATTGTGTTAATTCATTGTTACGATGGTCTCACTGATCGTCGTTTGTGTACAGTGCAAAATACAGACACCAATGAAGTCACTAACTACCAGCTTTAATTAGTCACAAATAATAATTTGAAATCAACAAGGTACATACAGTAATTCTAGTCAAATTTGTCTACACACAATAATATTTTCAACTATTAGAGTTTCACACTAATTATAACACAATAATCACTTCCCGTAACAACCACTTTGATGCGAAATTGAATAAATCGCCCAACGTAACTGACTTCTAAGCTCCAGCTGTTGCTATATATTGTAACGTTATGTTTTCCCCTTACATAAAATAGGTCTCCATTAAAGTCATTCTATGGCCATAATAAATGAAGAACAAAATAATAAGCCATTACCTAATTTGTGTAATATGATTATTGTCTTAGATTATAAAAAGATAGAATAATGGAATGTAAGTAATAAGAACTTTAATACAATACCTGTTTATATTGAGAATAATAATAAGATTTTGACACAATGAACTACATTAAATAATAAAAAAATTAAGGTAATACTCCATACTGCAGTAGCAAACTGAATCTTCAATAAAGGAAATTCCTAATACAGTAAATAACTTATAAGTACCACACGGATGAAAACGAATAATAATTTTATTTGTTATTATGAATAAAATTATGTAAATAAATAAGAGTATTAAAACTTGTAAAAATAAAAATATAAAGAGAATTGAACAATGAAACTAAATATAAACCTACATGTGAGGTTAGGTAACACTATAATATTCTGAACAAAAGACAGGACTAACAAGGATGGTAAAGTCCATGAATTGTGAACAAAAAGTGAAAACCAAATGGGAAGTAGTAAATAAGGCAATAATTAATAGATAATAGTGGTTATAAATGGAATTATAACTTGAATAGGGAGAAATATGAGACACTAAAGCCTATCAATGTTTGTAAGTGAAAATATCATTTTTAATGTAATTTGTTTAAACAAACTACCTTGTATAAATAATACAAGAAGTTGTATTATTGTTATGATATTCTAGTATTGAAAAAACGTTTAACCATTAAGTATGAACCATGTAAATAAGGAAACAATGTACACTTGGACCAAACCTTCAGAATACTGATTCTGAAGCTTATAACACTTAGAGTAAGAAGGAAAAGTAATATTAAGTAATAAACGAGGTTGTAAAAGTTTCTGTATGTTGTGAAGAACATTTTTCAATAATTGTAAAATAAGACGAGATATGTGTTTGTAGGATAAGAATGAATGTAGTGGTCAATACTGTAGGCACCAGCCAGCCTAGACACATTTTTGTTATTTAAAATAGATCAGTGCCAATTTATGTTATTACTATTGTTGTAGAAGTGTAATAAGTTATCAAGAACAATTTAAAATGATTGTCTTGTAGTAAAAACAAGAGTTGTTAAGGTATGAAAAGAAATAAGGTTCAAACTACCATTGTCCAGTATGCCTAGGTAAGTTATTTATGTTATTGGTAATCAACTATCATTAAGGTTTGTAATCAAAGGTGTTACAAAAGTTTAATTAGAGTGTAAGGAACAATTGTGATTAGTTATAGCATATTAGAGTTAAGTAATATTAATGTATAAACGAGAATTAAGGTGTCAGGAACCAAGGATTGGTTAGGCCACAGGAGCCAAACATGATTGTTATAATATTGTGACTAATGTTACATTATTCATTATTGTAACTAATGTTACACTCTAGGTTTTATCAGTAAATACCATTTTTGCTATCATAAATAAGTAGATAAATCAAGAAAATTAACATTTTCTGTGAAATTCTTAATTAATGCTAATGTTAAGATTAGAATTTTGTTATTACTGAACAAAAACATATCAGGTGGGATGTCAAAATGTTCATCCCGAAGAGCGCTGAGGAATGGTATTATTGAATTTTTAATTGGACATCGTATAAGGGAATTATATTAATTATAAAAATGTTTAGCAATTTTGATCATCGGAAAACACTTTAGTGAACCCTTTTAATTTAGCCCTGAACCCACGCGAGCAACGCTTCAAAGCGTCTATTTTAACGACCATTGCCGATTAATTACGGAAATTAGAACAGATTGACCAATCAGACCTGTCAGTGGGAACAAGAACTGGGTAAAAGTGAGAGGGGAGTCTGCAGCGAGTACTCGAAGGGGACACCACGCACCCCCTGTGACGAAAAATTCGTGTTTAACCTAGTAAAGCCAGTCATATGTTTTAACCTTAAAGTGCAAGTTAGGTTAGGCGCTATGTCAACAATAGACAACATAACCTATGACCGAGTAACCGTAACGGAGTGTAGTATCAGTGTTGTGTAGTAAATAATATAAGTCAAATAAACAATACAGTGAATAAAAATAAAAGTGAAATAAATAAGAGAGTGTACAATCAAGGAAGTATGGTATCAATTAACTAATAACACACTGTCTAGAACTTGAGAATTTTGTATACACTTTCGATTATTAGAGACACTTGTAACTTAAATGAACACTGTAACTATATTTAACCACTTACACTATTAATTTTTACTTTATTTATTTTGAATCAATTATTACTTCTTTATTATTCACATTTCAAGAAACACTCTAACCAACTTGTTTACTTTGTCACACGGACATAGTCCGACATTAGTTTTGTTTACAATCGTAGATTTAAGTATGTATTTAGTATAATCCAATTGTTATTATTCCTTTGTGATGTTTTGTTCTTCATATAAGACATTTTTGTTTCTATATCATGGTCAAAAGGACCCAAGAACTTAATAATTATATCGTAATTAATACTAATGTTTACGTGAGGTATCACCTCTAATGTTACCAACTGTGACATAAGTAATTGTCTTTAGCCGGATCAATCAGTTTATGTTCTGAGAATTATTATGTTTAACCAAGTCAAAAAAAAGAGAATATAAATGAACACTAAAGAAAAATAAAAGCATATTAAAGGAAAATATTGGTGTACGACATCTCATTATTATTATTAGCGATCTTTTCGCCCGACCTGAAGCTTCGTGTTGTTCTATCTTTACAGGTTATGTTGGCAGTAGTTCCTTTTTAATTTATTAGCACCAATTCAAAAGTTTAATTAATTAAGTGGAATCAACCTAGTAAAGCAAGCAGCACATTCCTATATGTTATCTACTGTTATGGGAATGACTATTAATTTAACAGAAGTCCATATTTCTTTACATCAACAAGCCACGTTCAGTTTGAATTGCATTACTTTAGTTAAATAAAGAATTAAACAGTTTTACAACTCTTAGCAATTCTAAACTTTGAATTTAATTGGTTTCAACTAACTGTTAATTGCAGATTAATTATAGAACCCATCAAATTTTTTTACACGTCCACATAACTACTTGAATGTAGTTTGAGTTATACCATATGGTCAATAATATTTATTAATCCTCATCGCATTAAGAGAAGTGAGCCTATCCCAGTATACCAAACAGGTTTTTTTTTTTGCGGGGGAGGAAAAATGCATTATGCACCATCAGGAGACACCCGACTGGTCTCCCGGTGTGTGGGACTCGCACCCACTAAAAAACCTCCACTTTACAGGCAGGGAACCCCCCCTGGAACAACTATTCGTATGGCTTCAGGGTGGCACCTCGTATTGCGCCTCCTACAGCTTTATCTATATCATCGACCTGTGAGAGGGTCCAGTTCAGGCTTCTTCTGCTGTAGGACCTTCCTCACGAAGGTCACAACCATGTCCCAGTTCTCTTTGCTGCTGAGCATGACGCCTATAATTTTATCAGGCGTCATGGGGCCAATCTCCGATTCGAATCCTCGCCTCTCCAGCACCCACCGTTGACACTCGAAGAAAGTGTGATGAGCGTCATCAGAGTCTGAGTCGCCATACACGCACGACGGATCCTCCATCTTACCCATCCTTCGCAGGTATGCACAGAAATAACCATGCCCTGTCAGGAATTGAGTAAGGTAATAATCTACCTCGCCGTGGGTTTTGTCCACTCATTCAGGGAGGTTCCCTCGCCGTCCATCTAGCTCGACTCTCCTGCTCCCATCGTAGTTGCCAGCTCCGCATGGAGTGTGCCCTGGCCACTGCTTTTGCTTCTACAAACCCCAAGTCTTCCTTGGTTGTGTAGACCCTTCTTCTCTCCTCAGCCATCAGATATATTGGCATTACTCCAGCGACGACCAAGACTGCTGGTTCCGACACCGTTCTGTTGGAGCTTGCAATTCGTATGGGTCCTCTTCGTTGTACCGCGGCCATCTGTTTGCGCTTCTTTTTCTTGCTTCAGTGCGTCGGCCCAGACCTGGCATCCGTAGAGGAGCATCGAGTTGGACACCGACATCAGCAGTCGCCGTCTTCCCGCAGCTGGGCCTCCGACATTTGCCATTAGCCTGCTCAGCGCAGCAACGACCTTAGCGGCTTTCTCCGAGGAACATCGAATTTGCTCCCAGTAGGAAAGCTTAGTATCCAGGTTCACCCCTAGATACTTCAACGCTGGCTTTGATGTTATCGCATTTTCCCCCACCACGAACTGTGTGATTGTGGGTATACGTCATCGACTGAGCAGCACAATCTCTGTCTTCTCCATCGCAAGGCTCAGACCGTGTTCTTCCATCCAGATGCGGCCCCTGCACATGACCTGGTTCAGCATGCGCTGCGCCTCCTCTACGTCTCTCGCGGTGATCACGGCACCCACGTCATCAGCATATGCTACCAGAAAGTATATATATCTGTAAACGAATATCGAAAGTAACACATACATTAAATAGTTAACTAATACCTTAAAAATAATTTTAAATAAAAATTATTTTCAATACAACAACAAATTTTACTATCAAACAGATGGCCTTGCTATGGGAGTCCCAACCTCCGCTATAATAACAGAAATCTTCCTACAAAAACTCAACGAACAAATAATAAATATAATAAAATAAGCGACCCATTAAGGTGTTATTTTAGATACGTTGATGACACTCTGTACTTTTTCCAAAACAATGGTATAAATATAAATAAAATATTCAACTCCATAAATAATTTATATTCCAAAATAAAATTTAGGTTAGAAGAAGAATCTAATAATAAATTAAATTATTTAGACTTAACAATAAAGAAAAATGAAACAAATTTTGAATACTCAATATACAGAAAACCTTCTCAAACGGATTTAATAATACCAAATACTTCTAATCATCCTCCCCAACACAAAATGGCAGTATTTATTTCCATGGTTTACCGAATGCTTAAGATCCCATTAAATAACACAGATAAAACAAAGAAAGAAATATTATCCAACAAATAGCAGTTAAAAATGGATAACTTACAAAATAAAAACTATTAATAAATTAGAAAATAAAATTAAACATAAAATCACTAATAAAATTCCCAAGAACACTACATTTAAAAATTCACCTATTAATAATAACATAAAATATACAACTTTCACTTACTACGGAAATTGTAACGAGAAAATCGGCTACGTCCTTTTTACTTAAAGCCCCACGATGGGTTCGTCAATATGTAACGATCTGGAAGTCTCGGTCGTACCTTTGTATAAAATGTTTACACTTGTTTATTATGTGTATATGTGTTAATGTGGTGTGTTCGCCTCACACCGGTCGTTACAATAATAGCTGTCACTACTGAAGTCTGTAGCGTGGTCTAAATTACCAGTACAACCTACCTGTTAATTCATAGGGGTTGCGAATCCCGGGTGGCGAGTAGTAATAAAAGGTTGGTTCTGGGACAGCCACGCCCCCCTCGTTTGTTTATGTTTACATTTTTTTCACTCCCTCCACCCCCGTCTTCACCTACATAACCGCCGCGCTGTCACCGAACTCCGCTCGTTTGTTTACATTTTTTCCGGTTTGTTTACATTTTTTCTCTCTCGCCACGCCCCCACTCCTCTGTTTATGTTTACATTTTTCCTTCCTCCCCACCCCCGCCTCGCCCCGCACCCACCGCCGCCGCGTCGCGGTCATCGACCTCCGCGTGTTTATGTTTACGTTTTTTTTTCCACCGCGTGTCCCAGCTTTGCGTTGTTTACGTTCTCTCCTCTGTTTATCTTTACATTTTTGTCCTTCCTTCCCACCCCCGCCGCGTCGCGGTCATCGACCTCCGCGTGTTTATGTTTACGTTTTTCGTGTCCCAGCTTTGCGTTGTTTACGTACATTTTTTCTCTCTCGCCACCCCCCCCACTCCTCTGTTTATGTTTACATTTTTCCTTCCTCCCCACCCCCGCCTCGCCCCGCACCCACCGCTGCCGCGTCGCGGTCATCGACCTCCGCGTGTTTATGTTTACGTTTTTTTTCCACCGCGTGTCCCAGCTTTGCGTTGTTTACGTTCTCTCCTCTGTTTATGTTTACATTTTTTTCCTTCCTTCCCACCCCCGCCTCGCCCCGCACCCACCGCCGCCGCGTCGCGGTCATCGACCTCCGCGTGTTTATGTTTACGTTTTTCGTGTCCCAGCTTTGCGTTGTTTACGTTTGTGCCGAGAGAGAATGTTTATGTTTACGTTTTTTTTCTCTCTCTCGTTGTTTTCCTTGGCCGCCGCCGCCGATCGACGACACGCTGACCCAGTAACAAACGTAAACATAAACATTCCGACAAACGTAAACAACGCAAAGCTGGGACACGAAAAACGTAAACGTAAACATTCGGAGTTCGGCGGCGACCGCCGGAGCGCGTCTGTTTGTAAACAAATGTTTAGGAGAAGGGATAATGGCGTGATATATTATTTTATTAATGATGTTGTTTGGTATTGTTTACGTATCAATTTTTTCATTTAATACGAGATTTTCGTTTAAGATGTCTGTAACGCGTGTTACACCCGTCCAGATTGTGCTAGATTTTTTTGACAACGAAGGTTTTGTTTTTATAACTAATTCAGATAATATTAAATGCGGCAAGTGCGGTTTTAAAACAAAAGTATATCTGACAATCGCGCATATCCAGTTCATGCATAAACTTTTATATCCGAAATGCGGAATGATTCGCGACAGGTATTATAAATTTGAAGATTACGCTAAATCGAGAGAGTGTATTACAAATTATCCAATCGCTGTGAAATGTGTTCGAGAAGCGCGGAAACAGATGGAAGCATCATTTGCGTTTCCTCGATGGCGAAAACGTTACCCGTCAGTCGAGAGACTGGTATCAGCGGGATTTTATTACACCGGAACGGAAGACGACGTAATATGTGTTGAATGCGGAATAGTACTTTGTGATTGGAAGGAGACTGATGATCCTTGGCTCGAACACGCGAAAGCTTCGCCAGACTGTGTATTAATTAAATTGCACAAGAGACAGTGTGCGGAAAAATAGTAGTAGTAATAAACAAGTTTTATCTGGAAATGTATGCGCTTTTTTTATTTTGAATTATTCGTTTAGTATCGTTTTAAAATTATTATTTATCAAATATGATTTGGTCGTGTGCGTTAATTGTATCCTATAACGGTTTTATCAGTATTATTAGTTCGTAGGTTCGATTCCTCGCATTACCAAATCATATTTTTTTATTAATTAAAATATATAAAGAATAATTTTCAGTTCCCGATTAAACAAATGTTTATTCTCTGTCAGTAAATGGCTTGCGGTCTTAGCGGCAACATTGTGTGTTTACGAGCGCACATTTTTCGTCAGATTTATTTTGTAAATAATGAATTTTCTGAGACAAATGTTACTCGCTAAATCAAAAGAGTGTATTGCTAATTATCAGAATGCGATAAAATGTGTTGAAGAAACAGAAGAAATGATGAAGTTGACATTTTATACATGGCCAAAACGTTCACCGTCAGCCGATAGACTCAGATCAGCGGGATTTTATTATACCGGAATTGAAGATGACGTAATGTGTGTGGAATGCAAAGCGGTTCTTTGTGAGTGGGAGGAGACTGACGATCCTTGGATTGAGCATGCGAAAGCCTCGCCATATTGTTTATTAGTTAGAATATATAAAGAATTATTTTCTATCCCCACCTAACCGAATATTTAGTATACGTTCAATTTTATTGTCAGTGTTCAGTTTGCAGTCTCTGTGAGAACATGTTAACGAAAGAATGGACGGTAGAAGTATAATCGACTTATTAAAACGCGAATTTTCAGAAGACGTTGTATTAAGGTTATCAAATATTATTAAAGTAACGAGTTTAGACGATTTGGTGATAGATCATTTTCGAACGTGCCAACTGAAGGGAATATATGATTGCTTAAAAGAAATTATTTTTTATTGTGAAGTAAAGAAGTTATCTGAAGACGGGTGTTGTTGTAGTGATAAGTTTACTGACGTTATAGACGGTCCGTGCCCGTGCGCTATTTTTGAAAGAAATAAAAATAAATTACTGTGTTGTTTACAGTTGATTGAAAGTCATGATGATTCAGAAATTAAATTATTTTTTGTAGATAGATATCTTCGATTTTTATAAACAAAATGACTGATAAATTTGGAAACAGTATTTCCGCATTTAATTGGCAAATATATTATTTCGGCCATAATATATTATTTCGTTAATAATCAATCATTCGATAAACGAATTGTTAGAATCCGGTTTTGTTTTTAAACGATAAATCGGCGATAGAGTAAGAATTAGCAAATATAAAAAGGTGTTTGCTAAAGGTTACCTTCCCAACTGGACAAACGAGTTATTTACTATTTATAACGTTAAATCTACAGCGCCGAGAACGTATATTCTGAAGGACGATAAAGGTAATATATTAGAAGGTGGTTTTTATGAACAAGAAATAAGTAAAACAAAATTTGGTGACGTATATTTAATTGAAAAAATTTTAAAACGTAAAGGCGAGAAAGTACTTGTACGTTGGTTGGGTTATGATAAATCACACGACAGTTGGATTAATAGAAATAATATTATATAATAACGTGTGTAAAAAAATAGACGTCAGTGATGAAGCTTAAACGGCAGAAACATAAAATAAATATTCGCGATATTGATACGATTGTTTATAATTGTAGGGATCTGAAGAAAAAGAGAAAAAACATAGTAAATTATTACCAGATAATATTAGATGTTTAATTACAGGCTCATCAGACATGGGGAAGACTAATTTAATGCTTAATTTGTTATTCGATCCGAACGGATTATGCTTTGAAAATATATACGTGTTTTCAAAATCGTTGTATCAGCCTAAATACAAGTTTTTAAATAGAGTGTTTTCAAAAATACCGTTTATAGGTTATCATACGTTTACAGATAATGACGAGGTTATACATCCGAATGAAGCTAAACCTAATTCTGTAATAATTTTCGACGATATAGCTTGTGAACGGCAGTATAATATACGAAATTATTTTACAATGGGGAGACATAATAATATTGATGTTTTTTATTTGTGCCAGTCGTATAGTAAAATTCCAAAACAACTGATACGAGATAACGCAAATTTAATAGTTTTATTTCGGCAAGATGAACTAAATTGCCGATCATGTTAACACGGATATGAGTTTTGATTGTTTTAAAGAAATTTGTAATAAAGCATGGATACGTGGTAAACATCATTTTTTAGTAATAGACAAAGAGAGTGATATGGGTTGCGGTCGTTATCGTATTGGATTCGATATTTATATAGATACATAAGGATTGATAAATTATTGTACAAGATGACGTCGCGAGCGAAACGTGAACAACTTGCGAAAGAGATCAAACAAATTAGGAAAGATATTAGACGGAAACACGCTAATTTGACTCAAAGCGCTATCAGCGAACAACAGGAATTAGAGAAACAATTAGAACCGATAGTTCAACCTTTAAAAAAATTAATAAATTTACGTAATGTGCTTTATGATACGGATGAAAAAATGGATGATGTAGAAACGCGTTTAAAAAAACATAAACGTCGTGGAAATAAAATAGAAGAACCAAAAGAAGTAGGAATTACGCCGATTAAAATGAGAAAAATTGGATCGATAACTAGTACACCTGAAATGGATGTTAACGAAGGTGCTACGGAAATAAATGAAACACCGCCGACATTACAAGAAGTACTATCAACATCTACTGGTCTTAGTAGAGCAAATTATTGGATTGATAACGCTGTCACAGGAAAATTGCCTAGACTATATTTACGTAAATTGTTTAATGATAAAAATAAGGAAATCGATCATACTTACGGTGTTTATTTTGGAGACGATGATTCGATAAAGATAGGCAATTCAACTATTAATTTCGAGGGCGATAATATTATTATCGATAATGTAACGTATGAAGGTACGCCTGGACTTTATGAACTTCTTTTTATGAAAATACCTGACGATTATATATATTCAGAAGAGGATCTGCATACGTACGGTTTGATACTAAAAGCGACAAATGCTCATAAACAGAGTCACTCTGATCGAGTTAAGAGTAACAAAGGACATAAATATAATAATATAATTAAAAATCTGGTATCAGAGTCAACGTCTACTAAATCGAAACTGAAACGTATTGAAGGACGCGGTGTTTTATCGTTAACTAACGACGATAAACCGAATTATGTATATTGGGATGATCCGAACGAGTTATGCGACAGATTACGTTTATTAATAGCATCTAAGAATACCGGTCATTCCGGTCATGAAAATGAAATCATATCAATTATCGAAGAATTGCGAGAAGCGAATATAATAAAATAACGTGTAGTAATGTTAATTTTGTCATTTACAAAATGAGTATCGATAAATTCGGACGTTACAATAGACATATGCGGATAAACGTTGTTCGCGGTCCTACCGGTGAAGGTTTTCGTTTAACAGATGAGGGTGATTATGATATAGATAATAAGAGACTCTGTAATGTCGGTAACGCTGTTTCGGAAGAAGATGCTGTTAGTTTTAAAATTTTAAAAGAAAATTGTTTATATCAAATTGATAACCAGTACGACGTTGCTTTGAAAAATATAATTAATTTAGCCGATCCGAAATTACTTACTGACGCAGCGACTAAATCGTATGTAGATACAAAAATTCCGACCGTATCAAATGGAATTTGTAACTTCGAAGGTTATAGGTTAAATAACATAGGTTATCCATCGGTTCCGACAGATGCTGTAAGCAAACAGTTTATACTCGATACAGTTAATATAGTTCAACAGAGAGTTGAAGACAGATTAGACAATTTTGTTAATATATTAAACAATCACGTGTATAGTATATTATATAATGTTTATGTAAAAACAACGAAAGATAATCCTGTCAGAGATATAGAAGATTGGAAAAAAAATATATATTTGTAAATTATTATTTATCGCCGTCACAAATGCGTGTATATCAGAAGAGTGCAGAAGATGTCCGTCGCGGTCGAGGATTAATCGGAAATTTACTGAATAAAGCGGTCGATTTTTTACCTATCGAACTACATGTTCCTGGTTATCAATACTGCGGACCGGGTACGAAATTAAGTAAACGATTACAGCGCGGAGATTCGGGTATTAATAAATTAGACGCGGCTTGTAAGGAACACGATATAATATACTCGAAATATCGAGATACTGAAAATCGTTCTAAAGCCGATCGTGAATTAGCGGAAAAAGCTTGGCAACGTGTAAAAGCACGAGACTCGTCTATCGGTGAAAAAGCTGCTGCTTGGGCGTTAACTAATATTATGAAAGCGAAAAGTAAATTCGGCGGCGGTATTAAAAAGAAAAAAAAGAAAAATAATAAGCGAATTTCTAAATCAAAAAAAAGAAAAAGGAGGGGAAGGGGATTATACTTACGACCGTATAAAAAATCTGGTGGTGGTGGCGGTGGTGGGAATAAAAAAAAAAACATCGAAAGAAATAAAGATTCCCTCACACGCTCTCACCAATAATGAATTGTTTTCCTACGCTAAACTCTTGAATGTATTTAATTTTAGAGGTGTTTTTATGAAAGATACTTTACCGTTAAAAATTCAGAAAAATGAAACCGGTATTGTTAATTTAGATAGTATACGCGGGTCAGGTACGCATTGGGTATGTTACCGTAAACAAAATAAGACAATAAACTATTTCGATAGTTTTGGTAATTTAAGACCGCCAATTGAATTAGTTCGTTATTTTCAAACATCGGAGCAACAACCCGTCAATATAAACTATAATTATAAACGTTATCAACGATCAAATACAGTTAATTGTGGACGTTTGTGTTTACAGTTTCTTAGTAATAATGTTTAGCTTAAACGGAGTAGGATCGTCACTTAGTTGTGATATATTTCCTCCCATCGAACTCGAAGGAAATTGGGAACTCGGGTTGATTAATTTCATGACATACAATTCCATACCGAATGTTGAAGAAAATGTAAATAATATGTTTTATTTTGGTGACGATGGAGTGATTGCATTACCTACAGGCTCTTATGAAATCGAGGATATAAACACTTATATAAATCAAAAATTACCAAAAAGTAATAAAAGGAAAATTATTAAATTATTAATACGTGCTAATAATAATACTTTGAAAAGCGAAATCTATTCGAGTGAAACGATAGATTTCACTAAACCGAATTCTTTGGCTTCTCTTCTCGGATTCGCTAATACTGCCAAACTCGAACCGCTTATATGGCATTCATCACAGTCGACAATCAACATTGTAAAGACAGATGTTGTAAGACTTGTCTGTAGTGCTGTGGCTGGATCATTGAAGAACGGTCGAGAATCTCATATATTACACGAATTTTATCCGACAGTCGGACCGGGGTATAAATTAGTAGAATCACCGACAAACGTTATCTATTTACCAGTTAATACAAATAGATTAGATAATATCACAATACGATTAGAAGATCAAGACGGAAAGTTAATAAATTTTAGAGAAGAAACGATTTCTTTGCGATTACATATAAGAAAAAGACGAGATGAGGCTAATTTTTCCTTATGGGCAAAATAAAACAATAGTTAAGCCCGTAAATAGCGCCAGTAAAATACGGGATGCTAATCAGTTAACATCTCTTAATAGAAAATTTTTAAAGTCGTTAGGGTATAAAGTACTTATTAACAATGAGTATATTGGACGTGTTAAATAGCGCTGTCTATGATGACGATAGTATCATCGGACGTGCGTATCATACACACACTCCTTACGCATCTACTACATTAAATAATAATGATGAGATACGTATTCCTGTTCATCAACAAGATCATTATACACTTCCTTGTGAGAGTTATCTACATATCGAAGGTAAATTAATGGGTGAAAACAATCAGAAAAACGAAAATATTCAATTAATTAGTAACGGATTAGCGTTTTTATTCGATGAAATACGGTACGAAATATGTGCTACGGAAGTAGATCGTGTTAAAAATGTTGGTATCACATCAGTAATGAAGAATATTTTAACATTCAAACCCGGTGATATGAAGAAAATAACTAATGCAGGATGGACGAGAGATGTAAAAAGTTGCTTCACAACAGATTCAACGAATTTCGTGTTTTGTATTCCTTTAAAATTATTACTCGGTTTTGCTGAACAATACAAACGCATAATTTTAAATGTGAAACAAGAACTGATTTTAATACGATCATCGTCTGATAATAACGCTGTAGTTTTAAACGCTATCGATAAATATAAATTACAATTAACAAAAATCAATTGGCGAATTCCTTATATTTATGTTAGCGATGAGTATAGACACAGATTATTGAGTATTGTTGATAGAGATACGCCAATAAAATTAGCGTTTCGTAGATGGGAGTTGCAAGAATACCCGACTTTACCAGAAACTAAACAGTTAACGTGGACGATAAAAACTGTAGCACAGACTGATAAACCGCGTTATATAATTGTAGGTTTTCAAACAGATAGAAAAAATAACATAGCAAAAAATGCCTCTCATTTTGATTTATGCAACTTGCATAATATTAAATTATATTTGAATTCGCAATACTATCCGTATGATAATTTAAACGGAAGTAAAGAAACGTTATACGAGATGTATAAAGGGTTTCAATCATCGTATTATGATGGTAGCGAGAACGAACCTGTTCTGGACAGGACCGATTATTTATTATACGCGCCGATAATTGTTATTGACTGCTCTCATCAGAGCGACCTTTTAAAAACCGGTTCTGTCGATGTTCGTTTAGAAATAGAATCAGCGCAGAATTTTCCGCCGAAAACGACCGCATACTGCTTACTGATATCTGATAATTTGCTCGTATATTTACCTTTATCTGGTGTTATAAGAAAATCGATAGAATGAATCGATTGTTAACATTATATTTATTCGCTTGTCATACACATTTTATAATCACTTGTAGTGTTAGCGCTTTATAATAATGATCGGTTTTATTGTTGATGTTCAATGTTTTTTCGACGACGCTAAAAATTATATTGTTAAAGAATTGTGTGTACAAAGAATAGAAAATCACAACTGTACCGGTGTGAGAGAACATTTTTTGTTTTTACCACCATTCGATTATCGTTATTTATCAAAAAATAGAAAAAAACAAGTAGAGTGGTTGAAAAGATTTTTTCATGGTTTCAGCTGGAATTGTGGAATTCACAGCTATGACGAACTTCACAATATTTTAAACAGCATCGTTACTGAATGTGAATATGTGTACACTAAAGGAGCGGAAAAGCAGAGACTCATCGAGGACATGCTCGACTACAAGTCGGTTGAAGTAATAGATCTCGAAGCGCTTAAATGCCCATCATTAAGTGTCTTACAACAGCAGACTGTGGCACGTGTCGATTGCCCATATAAACATAATCTTGATCATTGTGCGCTAAATAATGTATTTCATATAGCAAATTGGATATTGAATAATAAAATTTAAAATGTATTTTTTTTAATGTATTTATTTCACATCTTTTTCCTTCACTATTATTAATCTATGATCGACTACAAGTCGGTTGAAGTGTCCATCATTAAGTGTCTTAAAACAGTCTGTATAAACATATTTTTTTTTTCTTCACTATTACTATGCTAGAACATCACATTATTATTAATTCGGGAATCCATGGTAAATACCAAGCCCATCATTGTCACGCACCAACACTGTGCGTTTACTCCAGTCGTTCAACCCTTCTTTATAACGAACCCAAGCTGTTAAGGCTCTATGCAATTCCGAACCGCATAATGTTCGATTATTGCGATCTCTATATATTAATAGTATAGCTGTATGATAGCACACATCATTTATTATACTCTTACAACTTGTATTATATATGGTGTTCGCTATTATACTATCGTCTGATTGCAAATGTACATAACATTCATGACGTTTGCAGTACATTCGATCTGTTAATAAGAGTTGTTTTTCTATCCATTTAATATTTTTTTTACCGTCTGTACAGCTAATTTTGGAACTGGACAGACAGGCGTCGACACAAGCACAATTATTAATTTTAGATTCGTGACCGTGTGTTAATATATGATTCAAAATATAATCTCTATATAAATTTATAGAATCACATACACACCGTATTATAGATCGTATATTACCCGTATACAAACGCGATGTATACAAACGATCTACTATATTTTTTGATTTGTTTCTATACATAGCGCAACGACGGTCACCTTCAGGAATTTTAAAATCTGTATTTTTATTATGACTTGGTCGACAAAATTTAATATCAAGGTAATGTTCTAACATAGCTATACACTCCCATGTGTGACTTAGATATTTATCGTCGACACGCACGCTTGGGTTGAATTCTTGGTCACGGTCCATTACCTGCACAAAGGAAAGGATTTTGTGAAAGTATTAAACACCAACACTAAATTTTTTATATGTTATTTATTTATACCTATATATATATAAAATTACAAAAATTCTATAATTTTTTTATTAATTCTTTTATAAACGGCTGTATAGTCGAGCCTGGTCTGTCGACTATCGCTTTCAATTTCACAATTTCTCCAGGTGTTAATCTTTTTGGCGAAAAAAACCATTTCTGGAGAAGACGACTCTCCTCCTCCTGTTTTGATGACGTGTTCATTTCCATCAAAGACACAAATAGAAGTAGGTCAAAAACAGCTGTAAATGTGTTCTATGTAAAATCAAATACGGTTTAAAAATAACATAGGAAAGTCTTATAACAAAAACAAATTAATTTTTTGAATAGAGAAATGTAAAACACGTTATACCTTGTAATAATACATATATTAAAAATGATATAAAAAAAAACACACTTATTTTACAGGTTACCAAAAAAAAAACAAGAATTATTATACACGTTCTTGTGTAAAACATATTATTTTTATTATATATATATTAAAATTAAATCATTTATATATATATATATACAATTAAAATTAAATACTTATTTATAATATATACATATTTACATACATCAATCAATCAATCAATCAATCAACTAACAGACCAACCTTAAATTATTTTAATACGGCTTATACCGCGTCTTGTACGAGCCGTGTGCTACATCTTTAACATTTCTAATTTTGATTAAAGCCGATTTAAATAAATCGGCTGTTGCCACGAACAGCGGGTCTTGTTGTGACGATGCTAAAACAGTCACTTTACGGGATACTTTTTGCCACCAGTTGTCGGAATGTACACGTTTGATGTCAGCCGTCTGCGTTAATTTTACCTCGATCAAATATGGACCTTCCTCACCTGGTGTTTTGACCCATTTCTTCATGCCGTCTTTTAATATCTCAAACTTTTGTTCAAATTTAGTGTTTTTGATTTTTTTTGATTTTTCAGATTTTTTAGATTTTTTAGATTTGGAAAAAGAATTAAAAATTTTATCAAAATCGTCTTCGCTATCTGATTGAGTATCGGTACTACTATCGCTGTTTTTATTGAGTTCAATCGTCTCGGCCGATTTCTTTATACTAATTAATTCACGAAACAATTTAATACTATCATAATCTAAATTTTTGCTATTGTAAAGTTCGTCATCAATCTGAGAATTAAAATAATCGATAATTTCCGCTAAGGTCATTTCTTTTTGTTTCCTACGGAAAATATCGATTTCTGACGGTTCATCATCAAATATATGCATGACCGCATTCTGAATAATTAAATATAAATTAATAATAATTGAAGGTTGGTCCAGTACAATCGCTTTCAAATTTTCTAATGCCTCCTCCCACAGCACTATTTTTACCAGCCCCGTTATGTAAAGACATTGAATCAGGTCTTTAATTGAAAAATACGTCGATGGGCCGGCGGATGCTGAAGGAGAAGTATTGGATGTTTCGCGTTCCATTACTAGAAACAGAAAAAAAAATAACATAATTAATTTCTAACAACATTTAAAAAAAAATAAATAATATTGTTAGAAAAAAAAGAAAATTTAGAAATCTGTTAAAAATTTTTCTATTTCTAGCAATAAGTTTTCATCATCATCATAGTTATCTGCAACGCTTGTTCCTCCTGTCGAACCAAAACCACAAGAGCCGCGAGCTGTTGAATCTAAACTCGCTAATTCTTGTAATTTTGGCTCAGCTATTTGTTCGCATATTAACTGCGCTATACGATCTCCTTTTCGAATGTAAAAAATTTCAGAAGAATGGTTAAATAAAATTACACCAACATTGCCGCGATAATCTCTATCAATAACGCCTGCGCCGACGGCGATATGGTGTTTTAACGCTAACCCAGAACGTGGTGCAATTCGTCCGTAACATTTTTCTGGAATTTTAACAGCCAAATCAGTTTTAACTAACGCATTGTCATGAGGAGCGATCATGCAATCATACGCGCTTCTGAGATCGAAACCCGCAGCATATGTGCTCATTTTGACTGGAGGATAAGGATTATCAGATAACTTGACAAAAAACAGAGTTGGAACTGCCATTATGCCTGCAACACAAAAAACAAATTATACTGCCTTCAGCGATGATAATATCTATATACAAAAACAATTACATTATCGGATAATATTAACATATATTAAAAAACAATTTTAAACAATTACTTACTGAATTGATGTATGAAGTTGTTGCACAAAAAAGAGAAGAAGAAGAACAAGCTGATAATATCTGTATAAAACAAAATAAAGTATTAGTTTTATAACTTAACATAATCACCAGTAGCGTTAGTATTTTTTAATAAAAATAATCATTTACCAAAAGTGACGGTAGTCAGTCGATTGATAAAAACGTACGAAGGGAGACGAAAGCTGATATAAGAACAAGCTGATAATATCTGTATAAAACAAAATAAAGTATTAGTTTTATAACTTATCATAACCACCAGTAGCGTTAGTGTTTATAATATAAATAATCATTTACCAAAAGTGACGGTAGTCGATTGATAAAAACGTACGAAGGGAGACGAAACAAGCTGATAATATCTGTATTAATTTTACAACTTAAAATCTATTACTATCAACAGCGCTAATGTTTTTATATTAAATAAAAATATCCGCTTACCAAAAATAATAGTAGTAGTAGTAGTAGTAGTAGTAGTAGTAGTAGTAGTAGTAGTAGTAGTAGTAGTAGTAATAAGCAGATGATATCTGTATAAAAATAAAAATAAAAAAGTATTAATTTCACAACTTAACATTATCTATTTAAAATCTATCACCATCAACAATGTTAGTGTATACAAAAAATTGTCTCTTACCTGAGATAGCAGCAGTACAACACGTCGAGTCGAACGAAGAATTGTACATAGATCAGTAAAATCCAATTCACTTTATATACATTTTTTGAGAATACCAATTATGACCTCTGTACAGAGACTTGTTTACTGTTTTCCGTTATCAAGCCACTTCCATTTACGTAATTATACAAAAAAACTGTGATTAATAATCATGTGATATGCGCGTGAAACTTGCTATTTACAGATTGTAATGTCAAAACAACAAAAAAATAATATAAAGAAATAAAAATACTGTAAAAAGAATAATAATTAGAACTTTGTATCCAGATTTTGTTTACTGTTTTCGTTATCAAGTTAATTCCATTTACGTAATTGTACAAACAACTGCAATTAATAATCATGTGACATACACGTGAAACTTGTTATTTATAGGTTGTAATGTCAAAAAAAAAAAAATAATATGTAAGAATACAGTAGAGAGAATAATAATTGAAACTCTGGACCCGGATTTCGTTACTGTTTCCGTTATCGAACCAATTATTTTAATAACTGTAATTAATAATCGTGTGATATACACGTGAAACTTGTTATTTACAGATTGTAATATAAAAAACAAAACAAAAAATAATATAATTAAGAGTACTGTCGATTAAACAACCCGGAATTATCGCAAATTGGTTTTTCCATTTATGTACAGCGCCAATTAACTGAAATGACGTAAATATTTTTTTTCTCAATTTGTATTTTACTGTTGTAGCCGCAAAACGTTTAAATACTATGATTTTATTCCTCTACATCAGGATGAAGACAAATTCATCAAATTCGTTACAGGACAGATAGAGAGATACAATCGCTTCATAACAAAATCAACGAATTTTGTATACCTTCAAAACTATTACTCAGCTTTATTGAACAACAGCAACCTATAGGTATTGGAATTATTTCTTTTACTGTTAGACTAATTCAATAGTAAATACTTACTTTTTAAAAAATGAATGATTTTACTTTTTTTAGATTATAATGGACAAACAACTCCCATTCAAAAAGAGATTGTCTGTGAGAACCGATAATGACGCAAATACTCGCACACCTGAACCCGGATCTTCATCCAGACAAGATCCTCAACCTGGGTCGTCTTATATACAACATCCAAGTTATTCTTCCACATCATCACCATCATCATCATCATCATCATCATCATCATCATCATCATCATCATCTAATAATAATTTACATTTAAAAAATAATAGATTAAAACATATAATTTTAGAAAATAAATGTATAGAAATATAAAATGCGTTTAAGGGTAATTTAAGAACGTATTTTTATAAAAATAATAATAACGTAATTAAAGACATATGTCTATTATTAATTTATTTAAAATTAGAAATATTAAACATTTTAAGTAATATGATTGTAATATATAACGCTATAAAATTCAATATTTTAGTTGAATGTACATACGTTAAAAATAATATTAATGAATATCAGGACAGAACATTTAAAACCAAAAATATTATTTTACTTCATAGTTCGTCTATACCATCTGAAATAGACAGTATGATAAACAGTATTTGTAATGAAGAAGACATATATGTACAAAAAGGCTCTGGATGGTCGTTATATTCAATTGACGGGATATTGATTCGAATTAATCGTTTTAAGCCTTTAAGAGGTAGTTCGTATATTCCGCTTTCACCAAAACTGACTGCTAAAAAAAGCATAATTAATCCTAAAAATACAGATAATTATTGTTTTAAATGGGCGATTCTTTGTAAATTCGTAAACGGTTCACACCCGGAACGCATAAATTTTCGTTATAAGGATTTAGAAAATAAATTTACTTTTAATAATATCGATTTTCCTACTCCGTTAACACAAATAAAAATTTTTGAAAAAAATAATAACGTTTCGATTAACGTGTATGGTGTTGAAAACGATATGACAATTTACCCGTTAAAAGTATGCGATAATGAAAAATCAAACCATTTCGATCTTTTATTATTAAATAAAAATAATACGACCCATTATTGTTATATTAAAAATTTCACCAAATTAATTAGATCGCAAATAACTAAAAGTTTTAATGATATCGAATTTTGTAAACGATGTCTAACCTACTTCACTGTTAAATCTAAAAAGTTAAAAATACATAAACGAAACTGTCAAAAAAATACACCTACACGAGTGATAATGCCGACTGATAATTTAAAATTTCAAAATTTCCAATACCAATATAAACTTCCAATAGTAGTTTACGCGGATTTTGAATGTATATTAAAACCGATAAGTACTTGTTACCCTGATCGGAAATATTCTTTTACAGTCGCGAATGAACTACACGAACCTATGAGTTTTTGCGTTTATTTCGTTGTAGAAAATTCAATTCCCGCTAATATTAAAAAACATTTGCCATCAGAACCGTTCTTATATAGAGGTAAAAATGTTGCGGAAAAATTCGTATCATATCTCGTTGAAAACATAAATTTATTAGGTTTGCTTCTTAATAATATTATACCGTTAAAAATGACAAAACAAGATAAAATCTAATATAAATCTACTACACATTGCGAAATGTGTAAACGCGAATTCACGTTATTTTACAGACCCGTTAGAGATCATTGCCATATTACCGGCCGTTACCGTTCCGCATTATGTAATAATTGTAATCTGAGGAGACAAAATCAAAAATTTGTTCCCGTTTTTATTCACGCTAGTTCAAATTATGATTCTCATTTTATCGTCCGCCAATTAGGGTATGATATTAGGCAAATAATTGTTATTCCAAATTCGACTGAAAAATATATATCATTTTCAAAAAAAACGTGTAACGGAATAACTATTAAATTTGTTGATACTTTTCGTTTTCTAAATAGATCCTTAGCGGAACTAAGTAATAATCTACCAAAAAATCAATTTTTTCATACTAGCAAATTTTTTTCAAATAATGATATGGATTTAGTCACTCGAAAAGGTGTATATCCTTATGAATATACCGATTCGTGGGAAAAATTGGAAGTACAAGAACTACCTCCTAAAGTCGAATTTTATAGTAAATTAAATGCGAAACATATAAGCGATGAAGATTATAATCACGCGGTTCAAGTTTGGAATCATTTTAAAATTAAATCGTTGGGCGACTACAGTGATTTATATTTGAAAATTGACGTATTGCTTTTATGCGACGTTTTTGAAAGTTTTCGTTTGCTTTGTTTATCTTCACATAATTTAGATTGCGCGCACTATTTAACCGTTCCAGGGTTTGCTTTTGATGCGATGCTATTTTGTACTGGTATTGAACTTGAGTTGCTTAACGAATACGAAATGTATATGTTCTTTGAGGCCGCTATAAAAGGAGGAATATCGTCATGTATTAAAAAACATTCAAAAGCCAATAACAAATATATAAAAGAAACATATAATCCAAATTATCCTAAAACATTTTTAGCATATTTAGACGCGAATAATCTATACGGGTGGGCGATGAGTGAATATATTCCGTATTCTAACTTTGTATGGACTGATAAAATTACTATTACAGATATATTAAATACCCCTAATAATTCTAAAACAGGGTATATATTAGAAGTCGATATAGAATACCCTGAAAGTTTACACGATAGCCATATGGATCTACCATTTCTTCCAATTAATAAAAGTATAAATCACACAAAACAAACAAAATTACTAACTACATTAGAACCAAAAGAACATTATAGTTGCCATTATATCAATTTAAAACAAGCTGTCAATCACGGGTTGAAAGTAACTAAAATTCACAGAACGTTAAAATTTTATCAAAAACCATGGCTAAAACCGTATATCGATTTAAATACGGAAAAACGACGAATTGCAACAAACGAGTTTGAAAAAGATTTTTTTAAATTGTTAAATAATTCTGTCTTTGGTAAGTGTATGGAAAATGTAAGAAAAAGAATGAAATTAGATCTTGTAAGTGAAAATAAAAAATTATTAAAACTTATTTCTAAGCCGACTTTCAAAGACAGAATTATATATGATAAATCACTTTGTGCTGTATTATCAAACAAAACGTCTATTTATTTTAATAAACCAATTTATGTAGGTTTCGCGGTATTAGAATTGAGCAAAACCTTAATGTATGAATTTCATTATGATATAATGAAAAAAAAAATATGGAAACAAAATTTCGTTATTATATACTGATACTGACAGTTTGTTTTATGAAATATTGACAAATGATTTTTACGAAGATATGTTAGATCCAGATTTGAAAATGTTTTTTGATACTAGCGATTATCCTCCTGATCATAAATGTTATTCTACTATAAATAAAAAAGTAATCGGCAAATTTAAAGACGAATGTAACGGTATTCCGATTAAGGAATTTATTGGTTTACGATCAAAATTATATACCTATACTACGCGTGACAATAATATTCAAAAGAAAGCGAAAGGAATTAAAAAATGTGTAATTAATAACGAGATCTCGTTTAACGATTTCAAAAATTGTCTTCATAATACTCTTTCGGAAACAGAAAAACGTAGAATTATGAAATTAATAAGATCAAAAAAACATATAGTAGAATCGGTATCAATTAATAAATTAGCGTTAAGCAATAATGATGATAAGAGAGTATTATGTGATAACGGGATAAATACAATCCCGTACGGTCATTATTCATTAAGCCATTCAAGCTGATACTTTATAGCAGAACTATGAATCGTCTTTTTATGTTACAAAATAAACACAAGCAACGTAAAAACATCGTTTTTAATATTTACGATACTCAGGTTATGGGACTTAAAAATTTTAATATCTGTTATTATAAAATATTTAAATTTCTTCGTGAGAAAGTAGAAGAATATGATAATAATGTGGAGTGTATTAAAAATTGTACAAAGTTTGATGTGTATCAAAATACTTGTTGTAATAATCATTTAAAATGCGATCAACGCGTTACTCAACTTTGGAATACTATATCTCAATTACTTTAACATATTTTAATTTACCACGACATTTTATGTATATATATTTTTAATATCTGAACAAAAAAACGATATCGACAATATTCAAACTATTTCCTACACAAAAAAATGTTCATTGAAACGCATACTGGAAACGTGATTGTGTTAATTGCAATGAACCTGATAATAAATCAATCTTTTGACCTTCTACTTATAACACGTACTGACGATAATGCGTTTTCTGTGTATATAAACCGATTAAAAATTGTAGCTCAGCATCCAGAAGCATACCAACTGTTGTAATGTATAATCACATAGAATTTTTGAAACGCTTAAAGACGTTTTATAAAGTCGAGAAACTTGGGCGAAAAAAATATGATCATAGATATTATCCTAATAGGAATCAAAACCCCCACAATCTGGCAGCCGCTGGATTTGTTTATGAAGGCGATGGAGACACCGTTCGGTGTCTGACATGTAGAGTCAGATTTATGGAATGGTCAGCGGAGGATTGCCCTATAGCATTACATAAGAAAGTAATGCCGCAATGCCAGTTTGTGATAACACAGCTTGGATGTGATCATTATCATCTTTAAGGTATTTTTTTTTTAAATAATTTTTACTATTTTAAAAAAATAGGTGATTATATTAGTTTCACAATATAATTTAGTTACTTGTAAAATAACTTATTATAATATGTTCTACACAAGAACATACATATACAGTAATTATTCGTTACCTGTAAAATAAGTAGGTTCTTCATATGTCGTTTTTACATTTCTCTATTCCAAAAATTTTGTCTTATAAATCTTTCCTATATCATTTTTTTTTAAAAATATGTAATTATTAAAATATATAATGTATTCTATACGTTTCTCTATTACTTTTTTTATCTTAGTTAATAGGGTTCAATTTTTAGTTCTTAAAAGTTTAGTTTATCTTTTGTTTAATTTTTAAAAAAATATGACTTTTTTTCAAAGGATTCTTGGTGCGTTTAATTAACAAATTATTATTTTTGTTTGTTATAGATTGGGGAGGACTGACTTCCAACTGCTGACAAAAAAAAAAAAAAAAAATATGTTAATATAATCTTAATTATTTTGTTATCATAGTTCAAATAGTTATTTTGTATGTACTTGTTAATGTAATCTCAATTATTTTGTTATCACAAAATTTGTTACTCATTTTGTATGTACATAGTTATTTTGTATGTACTTGTTAATATAATCTCAATTATTTTGTCGTCATAAAATTTGTAACTGTTCAAATAGTTAGTTTGTATGTACTTGTTAATATAATCTCAATTATTTTGTTATCACAAAATTTGTAACTATTCAAATAATCATTTTGTATGTACTTGTTAATATAATCTCAATTATTTTGTCGTCATAAAATTTGTAACTGTTCAAATAGATAGTTTGTATGTACTTGTTAATATAATCTCAATTATTTTGTTATCACAAAATTTGTAACTATTCAAATAATCATTTTGTATGTACTTGTTAATATAATCTCAATTATTTTGTTATCACAAAATTTGTAACTATTCAAATAATCATTTTGTATGTATTTGTTGATATAATCCGATCATTATATATGTATTTAATGGTATGATAATAAATATTGTGATCTGCTTTGATTTGTTATTATTATTTTGTAGGAATAATTAAAATAAAACCAGTGTTTTGTTAACAATACAATTTATTACACTCTTTACAACAATGAAATATTTCTCAATACAAAAATTCGAGTCATATCAATTTGAAGGTTATAGGTTATCCATCGACTGTAACGTAAACAAGCGTCGACAATAATACATATCAACTCTATTTTTATAAATTTTATTTACAAACTGAACTTTTATTCTTCTTCATCGATATTACTATCAATTATTGTGTGAAATCGATTGGTCTTTCTTTTGAATTATCAATTGTAATATTAATTCTTTCAATTTGTATAGTACATCATCTTTTGCACATTTCAATCCGAATATCGATAGATTATTTTGTTCTGTTCTAACTAATCCGCCCGTAAATTCATTAAAGACATACACAGTGTTATTCTTAAAAAAGTATAAATTGCCATCAGAAAATCTAAATGATGAATCGATTTTAGGCGGTATTCCAGGAAATGTATCGGATATATAACCCCATGATTTAGTAGTGAACATACACTCATTGACTTCTCTATAATAATTATCATCATGAAATATATAAGTTTTACCTGTATAACTGTTAAATACCGCATGCAAATTATTCGGTTGTATGTTAAATAAAGACTGGATATGCTTCGGATAACCATGACTGAATTTAAGACTCATTAAATCAAACATGAATACCAAAGAATCTATAAACATAACTATCTCGCCAGATGGCCGTTGATATACAGCTAAAATTTTTGTGAAATTTCTTGGAAGAAACGTTAACCAATGCTTTATTATAAGCGGTTTGGTGTATATCATCTCTGTCGGATTTAATATCCACAGCCATTTTTCATGTAATATATATAATCGTTTATCGGCAATTAAAAATAAATTAATATTTTTAAAATTACAAAGATCAATTTTATTTGTATCTATAGGACGCTCGTCTTCCGTCTCTGGTATTGAAGAAGATGGTGACATCGGTATGAAAGACGTCATAAAAGTGTTTTGTGTCTTACCATACAAATTTTGAATAGCTAAAACATCATCATCACCTAACTCGATTTTACCGTTGTAATAAGCATACATTACAGAATCTGATACATCTGAATGTGATAAACCTATAGCATGGCCGATTTCGTGTATTAAAGTTGCATACAAACTTGATTGACCAAGAGGAACGACTTTGCCAGTCGAATATGACCAATTTTCATCTTCATCAATATGAATTTCTCATCTTAAACGAAAATCTCGTATTAACTGAAAAAATTGATACGTAAACAATACCAAACAACGTCATTAATACTTATAAAAAAATATATCATATCACTATCCCTTCTCCTAAACATTTGTTTACAAACAGATGCGCTCCGGCGGTCGCCGAACTCCGAATGTTTACGTTTACGTTTTTCGTGTCCCAGCTTTACTTTGTTTACGTATCGGAATGTTTATGTTTACGTTTGTTACTGGGTCAGCGTGTCGTCGATCGGCGGCGGCCAAGGAACACAACGAGAGAGAAAAAACGTAAACATAAACAGAGGAGAGAACGTAAACAACGCAAAGCTGGGACACGAAAAACGTAAACATAAACACGCGGAGGTCGATGACCGCGACGCGGCGGCGGTGGGTGCGTGGCGAGGCGGGGGTGGGAAGGAAGGAAAAAATGTAAACATAAACAGAGGAGAGAACGTAAACAACGCAAAGCTGGGACACGCGGTGAGAAAAAAACGTAAACATAAACACGCGGAGGTCGATGACCGCGACGCGGCGGCGGTGGATGCGTGGCGAGGCGGGGGTGGGGAGGAAGGAAAAATGTAAACATAAACAGAGGAGTGGGGGGCGTGGCGAGAGAGAAAAAATGTAAACAAACCGGAAAAAATGTAAACAAACGAGCGGAGTTCGGTGACCGCGCGGCGGTTATGTAGGTGAAGACGGGGGTGGAGGGAGTGAAAAAAATGTAAACATAAACAAACGAGGGGGCGTGGCTGTCCCAGAACCAACCTTTTATTACTACTGTGGCGCCAAATTGTTTATTTTAAAACAATTAAATTTGTTAAAATACAAGTTAATAAGTGTTGTTAGCGTTGACAGCTGGAGCGTTCAAATGGTTCCCGCCGCTGTACAGGTTGCCGTATTGTCCACTCGTGACGAGCGCTAGTCGGTTACTGAATAAAAATTGCTAACACACATATATTCTACAACGTCCTATGAAATAAAACGATGGTAATACTCTGTACTGTAATTTTAATACAAACTCAGTCATGAATTAATATAACAAAAGGATTATAAATGGTTTAATAACAAATTGCTCCGGCTTAGAACATGAGACGCCAATATTTCAAGGTTGGCGAAATCGGTTTTAAAACAAATTATCTCAACGCCGTCATGGCCTCGGTTTACATACAAAATATTAATCTGTTCAAAATCTGGGGTCCTTTGGATTATAAAATAAGACATAAAAGTTGGTTACATTAAAAAAGTACACTACCATACCTTATACGTACTTAAAGAGTATAAAGTGTTTTTACAAATTGTTCGGTAGTGTCGTATTATTTGTTACAAAGTTCGCACACTAATGCGAGGTTATATTTTAATTAACAAATGTTTTTACGTAAGTTGATTATGCATTAAACCTTTGAAAGAAAATTAATTTTGTTTAATAGTGAGAAATTTTGATTGTTTTGAGAAATATTTAAAGTAATTTGGTTTCTGGGAGAAAGGAATTTATTGAATACTTATCAGTTCAGACAGTGTTGACATGTTGTCATCTGGGGTAGTGGAAATTCTGCAATTTTGGGCCGGTTTTAGGCTTCGGGCATCTTCTTCTATCTCGTCTCGGGACTTTCTGCTATTTTATTTCTAGTGATTTGGTCCCAGGACATCGTATAATCTTGGTAGTTCTGCATCTATTCGTCTTTGGTTTTTGTTGTCAACTTCTGAACGTCTTTTTAACTATTTAATGTAAAATTTCAGTCATCACAATCTTGCGTGCCGCTTACCCACGCGTCATTTTTTCAAGTCTAATAAATTTAACGGAAAATTAGTATTCAACGGCCCGTTTCTATGGTAACAGAAATCCTTTGATTGGTTAAGACCTCTTTCAAAAGCATTGTTAAGAGATTTGAATTTTTATTCAAATTTATTATGTATTTTCTTAATGATTTTATTCCTCTATCTTCCTTTTGGGATAATAAATAATATCACTATTATATTTCTTTCCTTTCAAAGTTTAAAATGATACCTCATAAGGCCATATTCTATTATACATTAACTTTAGTCTAAATATTTGACATTTGATAAATTACATATCTCTTTTAATATGATTTACATATAATTACTGGCCATTTACTGGTCTTAGATTAGTAAATTTCCTTGTGAATTTGTTACAATTGACATTTGTGTGTGTCTGACAGTTAGACGTTTTCATAGCCAAAAGTAACCATGATGGTATTTTATTTATTTCCTTTAAATTATATTTTAATTCAGCCTGATGGGCTTCACTTTGTTATTATATTTGTTTGTGTTGTGTTTTTATTCTGTTTGTGTTTTAATTACTATTCAATACAGTTTTCATTATACATATTTTAAAATATAACAATTAGGCTTATGGACTGCAAGTTCCTTTCAGCCATATCCTACTCATAACATTGAAACAAACAATTCTTTATAAGTTATTAGTTACTGTTGGTTTTAACATTAATTTCATTCTTTTGCTATTACTTTGAGTGATAAACATCATCACTTCCTTCAAACTCATTAAAATTATTTCCCTTCTAACATGGGGTGTTTTATTCCTAGTATACATAATATTAAAGCAAAATCTTATTTCAAAACTACTATCTTCCTCCATTCCATGTTAATACAAACTATTTTTACCTGGGCTTTCTCCCTGAATAATATCACATGTTTTACTTATCTCTATTTGAAATACTATTTTTTAATTATTCTTAATTATATGAATGTTCACAAGCTCACTCATATCATTGACTGGTTTATCAATGATTTATTAAGTGTTTTCTTATTTATTATTACATTTTTATTACTGAAAATGTTTATTTCCACGTATCACCTTCACCTTTAATTAACAGAGGTTTATCACTGATACACACTCACTATTTTTGGGGTATTTACACTTTCACTATTGCACTTTATTTTGGTTCACTGTTTATATTAAGTGTTACTTAGTGGGTAATCCCTATATTTATTTCTCCTATTATTACTCACTATTTCTTTATAACATAGTTCTTATTATTAATGACATTTGGTTATTTACCTTTCATTAAATCTAACTTTAATAATTGTGTTAGTGTACTTTTCTACACTACTTTACTTTTTAATTGTCTTTTGTTTTAAAACAGGTATATAAGTTATTTCATTTACAACAATAATATTTGTTTCATTAGTGGATAATTATTTGGGGTTTATTTACAGTATTCTATCTTTGAGTAAACCATTTCTTCCTTTTATATGTGGTGTTAGTTCCTCCTTGGTTTCAACTTGTCTCCTCTTCATTCTTCCTCTTCTTCTTCTTCATCTTCTTCAACTTCAATTGTCTTCATTTTGATTCGGTTCTCCTCTTCTCATCTGGTTTAATTTCTATTTAGTCGTAGGAATTCATTCACTTCCTTTGATTCTTCTTTAGTTCTGGTTTCTTACCTTCTTTTGTTAGTTCCTATTTGTTTGGTCAATCACCTTTTGTCTCTGTGTATGTTTCGTGGTTCCCTTCTTTTGTTTTCTGTTGTTGGGTCAATCACTTGGGTTGGGTAATATCGTCGTTCGTTGTGTCATAATATTTATATTTTATTCATTTTTAAACATTTAATTTTATATGAAGTATTTTTACATTTAGAATTATCTTTTTTATCCCTTGTACTGGGGTGGCTTATTTGTGTTGTAACAAAATATAACTCAAAAATTAATAAAATATTTAAAGATACTAATTTAAAAATATCTTATAATACAGATAATATAATTTTTAATAAAATAAAACCTAAAACTAAATCCAATACTCACAATAAAAATGGAATATATAAAATAGAATGTCCAGATTGCAATAAATTTTACGTGGGCCAGAACAAGAAAAAACTACTAGATAGATTCCTTCAAAACCGCAATGCATATTAAAACCAAATATTTATAAATCTAATTTAGCCACACATTGTCTAATAATAACCACCAATTTCCAAGCACTGAAAATATAAAATTAATTAAAACATACAAAAAGATCAAAAAATTAATATTTGGGAAAATCTTAACATTTACAAACGCAATAACAATAATTTATTAATTAAAGAACAAACCCAAATAAAAACAAAACAAGACGATCTATTTAAAATTATAAATTTACTAAAAAAATAAAAATGAATAATATATAAACAACAAATTTTCAAATATAACCGAGAAAACAGCAGCTGAAGAAAATAAACATTAAAGCAATCGTTAACTAATCGACCTAAATCGATTATCAGTTATTTTACATTAAAATCGATACAAATTCGATTATTCGTTAATTTTATATTAATAGAATTATTTCGATTGTTATTAATTTACTAAGAAACCTCTGATGATATTGATATTTTTCAGTGAAACGTGCGTCAGGTGTTAAAAAGAATATAAGAAATTATACTACTTGCAGAAGAAACAAATTGAATAACATCACAAATTTATATATATATATTTTTTTAAAATGACTTTTAACTCAACATGTTTTCTCCCTATTTGGAACATGTTTCGGGAAGCCTTGTGTTCCACCTTGTGTGAAGATGGGAACACAAGGTTTCCCGAAACATGTTCCAAATAGGGAGAAAACATTTTGAGGTAAAGTCATTATAAAATATATATTATATACATCAAGAAACGGACTGTATCAGAAAGTGTTTGAATATATATATATATATATATATATATATATATATATATTGTAAAAAGCAATGAATTGGTGTTAGTAATAATAATAAATATCGATGTATGTTGATTGTGCTCTCCTGTAAGCCCCACTGGTTGGGCTAGCTAAATTTGCAATAATTCACAATAATGATTTGAATTGTGTAATAAAATAATTTGTGTATGTATGTGTGTAGTTTTCTGACGTTCCGCTCCGGAAACGTCAATTTGGTAATGTTCCCAGTCTTCGTAGTTACAAATAAAATCTGTGTATATTGCTGTTGTAGCAATTTGAAAAAAATAAAAATAAAATTTAAAATTAAAAAAAAAAATTTTAATTTTCTGGAAAATGTTTTTGGGTAACCTGTTCTTAAATTTTAGGAACAAATCGAGTTAGTCGGTTGTAATTATAAATGAAATGGTATCGTGGTTATTCTAGTAATAGGGTCACTTTCAGTAATTTTGTTGGAAAGATAATCTTGTTAACTCCAAGTTTGAACGAAAGACGGCTCTCTTCTTCTTCTTTCTGAAACGTTGTCGTTTCGTATGTACCGCCCTTCAGTTAGTTGGGTTTCTTCATTAATTAATTGTTAAGTCTTTTTTATAATAAAAAACCAACTCCAATTTACCGAAATAGAATGTTTATTAACAAAAAATAATGAAATTGTTTGATTAAAATTGATATCACAATACAGTATCGACTCGCTCAGGGCCGGTCGATATAAACAATTTATATTGGTATTATAAAATAGGGTTCTTTAAACGGTTATTAAAATATATAGCCAGAGAAGGTTATGGGAAGGAAAGTATAACACTTACACTTATCAAATGCCTTAAATTTTAACAATACAATAATGATTAAAAATATTAAAAGTTTATATATGATTTGATTTCGAACCAATAGTCGCCATGTCGTTTCTTTATACTGCAGCGGACCGGACCGAAATGGTTGACTGACGCATGCGCAAGGAAGCCTCCAGCGTTGATGAAGTTTTTGTTGTAATAAAGGTGTCCTTTCTTCGAGTAAATGCTCTCAGCAATTGTATACGATCGTCCTGGATATATTTAAATGTCACTGGTGTATGATGGAATAGTTCACTTGGTGTAGAATGTTGTCACTGGATATATCTCGTTGTGTTTATGTGTGTCGTTTTTAACCTCTAAATTTCGGTCTGTATTTGGTGTAATATCAGTGTTATTCTGCTTATCTAGTTATGTGTGGTTCAATTTATTAGTGTTACTGTGTTCATTGGTCACTTTCACCACTTCACAATCTATAAAATAGTTTAAAATAATTATTTTCAAAATTTTCACTGAGATATGGTTTATAACATAAACGCCATTAAAGGTTATTCTGGCGAAAGGTTACTTTAAGTGCACTCGTCAACGCATAATAATGAACTGTCTGTATTTCCTTCGTCTCATGAAAGTCTTAGCCTATATAATATATCTCATACATTGTTTAAATTTGCCATAACTTCCGATACACTTTAAAAATGTACTTTATGTTCAAAAAACAAATTCGTTATTAGTTAACTGTTTGAAATATAAAATACATATTCGTTTTCACTATTCTGTTCTACTTATTTTGATAGTAATTAAGTTAGTATTACAAAGTTTTATCTGAAAATTATATTTCTTATAATTTTTTGGGAGGTAGGCCTAAAATTATACTTCCTGTCTTCTATGTAAATAATAGCCATTTTACCTAATATAATTATTATTCTATGAAATCTGAAATTTGTATAATTATCAATTCTCACTTATTTTATTGCAATTTAGTATACTAATGATGGTTTTTTAATATAATTCAATTGTATATGACTTCCCCTAGAATAGTGTCAGTTAATCTATTTCAGTTTTAATGGTATTTTATTAGACAATTAAATAATTTTACTCATATAATGACCATATCTTTAGAAAGCCTTATTTACATAGTATTTGATATGTTGAGTTTATTTTTCCTGAATATTGTCATTTTATATGGTTTATAAGACTAGGTTTGTTAATTATTCTGCAGTTTAAATTTATTCTTTGGCCTAGATCTGATGTGTGGCTAATTTCCAAATGTTTTATTAATGTAGCTATTTTATATCCTTCTCTGACTGGTATAACATAAATTATTGATTATATAATTAACATATAACATCTCTCTATATCACAACTAGTGTTCTGAATAACATTGCTTATTATATTATCTAATAACATAATAAAGAGTATTTCTACAACATTGGAATGATATCTATTTTTAGACAGTGCATTCCTAAATTAAACTGAACAATAAAATAACAGTTATAATACTAATATCTCTTATGACTAACCCTTATTTATCTAAATGTTATATGTAATAGGAACCTAACATCCTGGTTCCATATATAATTGTTAACACCTTCTATAAACTTCATCATAAACAGTTTGTTCTGTAATTCCCCATTTATAAAATTTATACCCCCTCTTAAAGTATACCCCTAGCTACCTAAGTTATATTCCATTCTATGGAATGTTCATATCGCTTTAGTAGCTTTTATTTAGTAATATTACTACTTCATTATCAAAGTAGGCACTGTTCCCAAAACTTAAAGTTTGTTACTATGTACTGCAACTCATGTACCCTTTTAAAGTTTATTATTTATAATTTGATCACTTGCACTTGTCTATGGTGAATTATCAATATATTTACTAGTCTTTTTCTAGCTTTTAATATGAAATATTCAACCATGGGGGAACTGTGAAGACTTGTCTATACAAACTAAATAATAACTTTTTGAATGCACTAATATTTAATACTACTAACACTTTTAGTTTTTGTCAGTTTTACAGTGATTTGGTTTTTTAGGGTGTTATACTTTCTCTTTGGGCATTCATTGATTTTGGGGTTTTTTGGTGGTTCTTTCCCTATGGGGTTTTTGTTTTATATGGGTCGTCTTAATTATTCTTCTTTCTTCTTGAGTTTGGTTATTCTTCCTTCTTCTGTAGTTTTGGATTATCCTTCTTTCTTCTTTCTTCTGTAGTTCTTATTTTTATTATTCTTCTTTCTTCTTTGAGTTTTAATTGTTCTTCTTTCTTCTTTCTTCTGTAGTAGTAGTTTTAATTAGTCTTCCTTCTTCTTTCTTCAGTAGATTTAGTTTGGGATTATTCTTCTTTCTTCTTTGAGTTTTAATTGTTCTTCTTTCTTCTTTTTTCTTTCTTCTGTAGTAGTAGTTTTAATTAGTCTTCCTTCTTCTTTCTTCAGTAGATTTAGCTTGGGATTATTCTTCTTTCTTCTTTGAGTTTTAATTGTTCTTCTTTCTTCTGTCTTCAGTAGCTTTGATTGTTCTTCTTTCTTCATTCTTCAGTAGCTTTGATTTTTCTTCTTTCTTCTTTCTTCAGTAATAGTAGTTTTAATTAGTTCTTCTTTCTTCATTAGATTTAGTTTGTTCTTTTTTCTTCTTTCTTCTGTCTTCTGTATCTTTGATTGTTCTTCTTTCTTCATTGTTCTGTAGTAGTAGTTTTAATTAGTTCTTCTTTCTTCCTTCTTCAGTATTGGTAGTTTTAATTAGTCTTCTTTCTTCTTTCTTCTGTAGTAGTAGTTTTAATTAGTTCTTCTTTCTTCTCTAGTTTTAATTATTCTTCCTTCTTCAGTAGATTGAGTTAGTCTTCTTTCTTCCTTGATTTTAATTATTCTTCTTTCTTCTTTCTTCAGTAGATTTAGTTTGTTCTTCTTTCTTCCTTGATTTTAATTATTCTTCTTTCTTCAGTAGATTTAGTTTGTTCTTCTTTCTTCCTTGATTTTAATTATTCTTCTTTCTTCTCTCTTCAGTAGTGGTAGTTTTGGTTATTCTTCTTTCTTCTTTCTTCAGTAATAGTAGTTTTAATTATTCTTCCTTCTTCTGTCTTCTGTATCTTTGATTGTTCTTCTTTCTTCATTCTTCAGTAGCTTTGATTGTTCTTCTTTCTTCAGTAATAGTAGTTTTAATTAGTTCTTCTTTCTTCCTTCTTCAGTAGTTTTGATTGTTCTTCTTTCTTCTGTCATCAGTAGCTTTGTTTTTTCTGGTCTGGTTTCTTTGACGGGGTATATTAATTGCCTGCTTCTATCTTACCTGGGTAATTTTGTTGTTATCATTTTCGGTTTTCTGGGTTTTTTCATTTGTATTATATTATATTATTTGCAGAAATTTTCTTTATTCAACCTTTCTTGTGAATATATTATTAAACAGTGCATTTTAATTAATTCTCATCTGGATATTCCATATATTAGAGCTTTATTAATGATCATTGAGTAATGTATTTGTGTGGATTATCTGTCATGCTACAGATTGCTCTCTTCCAGAAGTGATTAGTTCAGATCATACTTAGTTTGTCTGAAGTAATTGCTTATGACATTATATTATAAATTATATTCCTTTACTTCCTTCACATTTCTAAAATTTTTTCTCCTATATTTTTGAGCTTATTTATATCTCATTATTAACTGGATTCTTACTGATATTAATAGTCTTCTGAGGTTCGTTATTTTTTATTTTTCCATTTTCTTCTTAACTCGTTTCTTTATCCTTGGGATATTTATTCCCTAAAATTCCCTAACACGTTAGCTGGGGCAGTGTCCAGAGGGGCTCTGTAGGCTTCACACTCTGCTGGCCATGCTACGTCATTTATTGATTACAGAGGTAAATCATCTCTGACCAATACATAATAATACTGCTGGACTTATCTCAGACAGTCATTAATAAAAATTATATAAGAATAGTCCACCTTATGACTATAAAAAAAAATTAAATATCTTTGGATATTTCACTTCGTATACGAACAGATCTATTTATATTTCTATCTTAGTGAATCTCTATCTCAGTTATTTTTCTCAATGGTTAGCTCTGTTGGCATTTTATTTCTCCTTGTGGTTGGAAGCTGGTATAATATAATCATCACTTATTATTCAGTGTAAAGTTTTTAATTCTCTGTCATTTTTTGACTGTTATCACAATCTCCTTCTGGTCATTGGTAGCATATATTTTGTATTATATTTTTGTTCCTTTCTTAATTCTTGTGAATCGTTCCACTAGTATTATGTTTTTTTTTCAATTACTCTTTTAATTGTCTTTTTAATAATAGACATTGATTATATGATCATCTTTTTCTTATGGATTTATTTATATATGGTTTTTTCTTTCTTAATCAAAATTTTATTTTGCTCTTGCTTTTTATCCAAATGCACTCTTTATTATTAATGTCATATGTTTAATATCTCTGTTTATTTGACATAAAATTCTCATTAATTTTACTTCACAATAAGTTTATTCATTTAAATTGTATCAGTGGTTTGTATTGCCATTTCTTTATTCTGGAAAGTTTTTCAGAATTGGTCCCATATATAATTGTTTGTAAGGTGTTATCCAAATTCTTTTTCTTCTTGTTCATTTCTAAAAGTTGTTTTTTAAAATAAGGTAGTAAATTGTTTTTACTTGGGTTTTTGAATTTTGATGATTTAATTCAAAATTCATTTTCTCTTTGATTCATAAATTGTTTTCTAAATGGTAGGCAGTAAGTAGTCATTACTTCATTTTTGAATTTAGTGATTTAATTCAAAATTCATTTTCTTCTTTAATTCATAAACGGTTTTCTAAATAATAGGTAGTAAGTTGTCATTACTTCATTTTTGAATTTAGATAATCTTTCTTCCATACATTCAATTACTCATAATATTTTTTCATGGAAGCCTGGTTATATACTCCCTTTATCCTTTCCGAATCGATTTCTTTGATTTCATAGGTATTATTATTTTTCACATTGGATATTATATATGGTCCGATGTATAATAGCAATAACTTCTTCGTTATTCCTTCCAGTGTGCTGGGTAATTCACGATTTCTTAACAAAATTTTGTCTCCCTTTTCATATATTATTAATTTACCACTAGCCTTTTGATACTTATTTTGCCGTTTCAACTGGTCTTCTGCCACCTTGTTATAGAATTTAGCTTTATCAAATCTGTACACATGGTTACTGGGGAATTCGAGGATATCTGTGATCTCTCGTGGGGGTGGTTTCTCGTACATCGCAGAGTATGGGGTTATCCCTATAGCTGGATGGTATGCTAGGTTGAGGAATTCCTCCGTGGCTTCCAGATAGTCTTGCCACCTTTTTTGTTGATGGTGACAATAAGTCCTGAGGATCCTCCCCACTTCTCGCAACACTCGCTCTGCCGGGTTACTGCTCGGATGGTAGACCGAGGTCTTGTATGTACGGATGCCCATTGACAATAATGTATCCCGCCATTTTCCACCCTTAAACTGGGTTCCATGATCAGTAATGATCGAAGATGGTTTCCCCAGGTGTGGGATATACTGTTCAGTTAGTATCCCCAGAATTTTCCGGGTAGTCGCTCGATTAGTAGGGTATAGCTTAATATATTTGGTGAAGTGGTCCATTATGATGGTTAGGTACCGATATCGGTGTCGACCTCCACTACGGGGAAATGGTCCGGAAATGTCTAGGAACACCTTCTCCAATTTTGCTTGGGAAGTGATTGGGATCATCACACCTTCCTTCTTCTCATTATTAGTTTTCACCAGCTGGCAGATTTTACAACTCTTTATATACATTTGGACCTTTCTATTGATGTTTTTTATATAGCAGCTCTCCTCCAGAGCTTTTATTACCTTGAGGGCGCCCATATGCCCGTAACGTATGTGGTAATTCACTATCAATTCCTTTTCGATCTGTATCGGAATGATTACCTTCCAGATCTCTTCCTTCAAGGAGGTTTTAACGAACAGTATTTGTTTATTCATCTGGTAATATTTAGTAACGGTTTCATCTCCCTCTTCTAGCCGAAGTTTGAGGTTTCGCAATTTTGGGTCCACTTGTTGGTGGGTGCCCATGTTAGTCAATATGGTTGTTAAATCGGCTCTGGTGCTAAGAAGATGATATATTTTCAGCACGCTTTCTTTCTCCCCTTCGAAAGTTTGTTCTTCCACATTGACCCGGGACAACACATCCGCTACTATATTCTTTTTACCAGGGATGTACTCCCATTGTAGATGGTATTCTTGAAGGGCAAGTATCCACCTCGTTAGTCTGCCATGGTTCAGTTTGCAGCTTTTTAAGAATGAAATTGATTTATGGTCCGTTCGGATAGTAACGGGGTATCCTAAAATGTAAGTGCGGAACTTACCGCAAGCGAATACCACGCTCAGTAACTCTTTTTCCGTCACCGTGTAATTCCTTTCGCATTGGTTCAAAGACCTGCTTGCGAAGCTAATTACTTGAGGTTGACCCTTCTCGTCCTCTTGATACAGTGTCGTTCCCAGACTGATGTTGCTGGCATCGCAATTCATGAAGAACGGTAACTTAAAGTTTGGGTGGCGAAGGATTATGGTAGCCAGAAATTTGTCCTTAATTTGTTGAAAAATCCCCTCTTGTTCCTTACACCATACCCACTTGTTTTTAGATGATAATTGAGGTTGAAACCTCGCAGTTAACGCTGAATATTGTTCCTGGAACTTTCTATAATAATTGCAGAGTCCCAGGAATGACTGCAATTGATTCCTGTTTTTGGGTGCCGGGAACTTCTGGATGGCTTCTACCTTTTCTGCCGACGGTGAGATTCCTTGATCGTCCAAGTTAAATCCTAAAAATTGCACTTCTCTGGCAATAAACTTGGATTTTTCCAACTTCAGCGTGACGTTACTGGCAGATAATTTTTTTAGCACATGTTCCACACGGTAACAGTGTTCCTCCCACGTCTCAGATGTTATGAGTAGGTCGTCGACGTACACGGTTGTAAACTGAAGTGCTTCTCGTCCCAATATCTGGTCCATGCAGGTCACAAAGATGGCAACTGAATTTACCAATCCGAAGGGCAATCTTTTGAATTGGTAATTACGCCCCTCGAATATGAAAGCCAGATATTGGCGACTCCGTGGGTGCAACTCTACCTGCCAGTATCCGCACACCGTATCCCAAGTGCTGAAGTATTGGGTACCATGGAAGCGTTTCAGGATTTCCTCAATCTCACCGGGCGATGTTCTATCATTAATGATTTTCTTGTTTATTTCCCGTGCATCCAAACAAAGTCGGACTTCGCCGTTTTTCTTGGGAATTGCGACAATAGGGCTGGTGTATGGGGATTGACTAGGTTCTATAATATCGTTATTAATCATTCGATTAATTTCCGCTCTTACCGCCTCCTTTCGAGAATGTGCGATAGGGTAGGATTTCCTATTAAACTCTACTGTATCTCGGAATTGAAGGGTACATTGATAATTTCTTACCTTGCCTGGCTCATCGGAAAATACTGAGCGGTATCTTTCATAAATTTGTATTAGCTGATTCGCTTGAGTATTGGGTAATTTTTCTCTATTAATTCCGCTTCGGAAATCCCTTATCTCCTGTATTTTCTGGGACCATAAATCCTCGTCTGTAAGTTCATATACAATAGTGTTAGGAATGGTGTTAGTATTGGTATAATTTATGCTACGTATTTGCTGGTGGATACTGCTGGGAAGTGTCATCTCACTACCGACTAAATCGGCCGTCCAGGTTAGATCTCCGGTAAAGAGTGATACCTTCTCCATTCGTAAGTCAATAATAGCTGAGTTCCTTCTCAGTACATCACATCCCACTAATATGTTGAAGGGTAATCCTGCTGCAATTAAGAAGACCATGTTGATAGCTATACCCTTACTAACGACATTCAATGATACTTGTTTTCTGATTGTCTTGTTTTGGCGACCCGTGGCACCGATTAATATAATGTTATTTATAGGCAAGGTTGGCAATAGCTTACCACATTTTCCTTGGATTCTCTCCAATTCTGTATTGTTAATTATGGATACATTCGCACCGGTATCGATCATTAGTTGTGCGAATGTTCCTTCGACTTCTGCATTAATGTATATTATTTCATTATTTATTATAGGGAGGCGAGTGTTGTCCTCCTCCAGTAATTCATTTCGAATATTTTTCAAATAATTACATCGAATGATTGTAATTTTATTGGGATTATTTACTATCGGCAATTCCTTTACATACCCAGGCGATGGAAGCAGCAAAAGGTCCTTATGGTTTATCACTGCCTCCTCCTGTTTAAATTCTCCTCATCTTGGTTATTAATAGGACCAACAGAGGCATCAGTGGGGAAACCTTGAGTAGGTTCCAGTCTTTCAGTTCTCGGTTCGTAGGTTTGTTCCCTATTGGTACGCCGCTCCGGGTCATCTAGGCTAGTACTTCGCCTTGGCAGATTATAATTAGAGTTGTCCCGTTCTCGGCTTCTGTTTCGGTCTTCATACTCGTGTACGCTGCTCCGTCGTTGCTGGTTATATCTGCGATGGTTGTTTCCTTCCGCCCGTATAAAATTTACCCGTGGTCGGGAGAACCGGTTGTTGTTGTTATTAGGATTAGGGTAACCCCTATTGTTATTGTCAAACCGTTCGGTGTTATTGGTAGGATTGGTGTTTCTTGGTCTATTTACGTAATTATTCGGGTAATAATTACCTCGATTACCGGAGAACCCGTTATTATTTCTGTTATTATTCGGGTTTATATTCCCGTGGTTATTATTGTTGTTATTACCATTCGTGGGGTGTTGATTATGGTAATTCGGATTATATCTATTTCCTTGGTACCCACTGTTGACCGGTTGACTATTATTATTTGATGACGGATTATTTCGAACTTCTGGCCGCTCATTTCTTCTTCTGCTCTGCCTGTAATATTCTTCATTCTCATAGTTCTCCAATAGCTCCGTCATCGCCTGTATGGTCTTTATCTGACTACCTCTTCGAGCTCTTATGAACTCCTCGTCGTAATGATAAGAGAGCTTGTTCACCAGGCATTCCTCTGGTATGGCTGGTTCCAGGTGCTTGGCCAGGCACACCTTCCCAAGAAAGTACGAAAGTCATGGTACTGCCAAACTGAGTTCTATATCGGCCATTGCAGATGTTGTCCCTTATTAAATTCTGGGTGGTCTCTGACCAATACTTAGACTTGAACAAACTTTTGAACTGTGGATAATCGGTTATTTCGCTCCTGTTCGCCATCCACCAATTATCCGTCATATCACGGAATGATTCGTCTAATAGTTCACGATTATTGGACCATCGATTACTTTTATGTTTGGCCATATATTCTTCTATACGGGCCAAGAACTCCATTGGCTTCCTTTTATATTGGCGAAAGTTAAGCCATTCTCTGTTCTCGTTTATTGGGATATTAGTAAAGCTGGTTGGTCGGCTCCGAATTGCTTCCATGTCCTCCTGGTTCTGTCTCACTTGACCAGTGATGTTAGTCATTGCTTCCTCCATTCCGTCGCATCTTTCCGTAATTCGAGTTCGTACCTTGCTGAGTTCTTCCTGGCTTTCCTTTCGGTTTTCTTCTGCCTTCTTGCGAGTAGATTCTTCAAGATTGGTGACCTTGGTGTTCACCACTTCCTTAAACTCTTGTACCTCCACTTCCGTCAGCCGACATCTTCCATCAACTTCTCTTATCTGTTGGTTTATAGTTATGGTTTCGTCTTCCAGCCTTTTGGTCATAGATTTCTTATTTTCCTTGAGTTCCTTGTTCATTTCCTTTCTTAATAGCTCCATTCGTTCGTCTAACTTGTCTAAATTCTCTTGGTTAACTTCTCGTAATTCTTCTCGTAGTAGTTGGTTATCCTCTCTTAACTCTTCCAACCTCTCCCCCATCTTCTCTTCCATTTTCTTATTATTTTCTCGTAATTCTTCTCTTAATTGCTGGTTGTCATCTTCTATTTTCTTGCTGGTTTCTTCCATCTTTTCTTCTAAATTCTTCTTATTTTCTTCCATTTTCTTTTGCATCTTCTTGCTGGTTTCCTCAATTCTCTGATTGGTCCTTTCGATTTTACGGCCCAATTCTTCTTTTGTTTCTTGGTTGTCCTTCTTCAATTCTTCTTTTGTTTCTTGGTTGTCCTTCTTCAATTCTTCCTTTAAAGATTGGTTATCATTCTTCAACTCTTCTTTTGTTGCTTGGTTGTCCTTCTTCAATTCTTCTATGTTTTTATTTATATCATTCAAATCTTCCTTGGTGGACTGATTATTGTCATCCATTTTCTTGCTCATTTGCATGAACATTTCCATTAATTTGTCCATTGTACTTCCTTCTGTAGTCCTAGACTTTTCCACTTCTTTGTCTTGGACATGGACGTCCCCTGTTTGAGTGGGTATTTCGGGTTGTTTCTCTGGTGGTGCTGGTTGTTTATCTTCCACCCGTTCTAATATCTTTTCCACGTCCTCCACTGGGGTCGCCTCCTTATCCTCCATTTCGAGTTCTTTCTCGGCCTCCGCCGCTCTCTTCTTTGATGTGGCACGACGCATCATCTTCCCTGATTCCCTGGCTGACTAACCGCTGCCAAGCTGAATTAGGAATTGGGTAAGTAATTACAGTAATTTCAACCCCTAATTACAGCCCTAGAGTTGGACGCCAAATTTGTAATAAAGCAATGAATTGGTGTTAGTAATAATAATAAATATCGATGTATGTTGATTGTGCTGTCCTGTAAGCCCCACTGGTTGGGCTAGCTAAATTTGCAATAATTCACAATAATGATTTGAATTGTGTAATAAAATAATTTGTGTATGTATGTGTGTAGTTTTCTGACGTTCCGCTCCGGAAACGTCAATTTGGTAATGTTCCTAGTCTTCGTAGTTACAAATAAAATCTGTGTATATTGCTGTTGTAGCAATTTGAAAAAAATAAAAATAAAATTTAAAATTTAAAAAAAAATTTTAATTTTCTGGAAAATGTTTTTGGGTAACCTGTTCTTAAATTTTAGGAACAAATCGAGTTAGTCGGTTGTAATTATAAATGAAATGGTATCGTGGTTATTCTAGTAATAGGGTCACTTTCAGTAATTTTGTTGGAAAGATAATCTTGTTAACTCCAAGTTTGAACGAAAGACGGCTCTCTTCTTCTTCTTTCTGAAACGTTGTCGTTTCGTATGTACCGCCCTTCAGTTAGTTGGGTTTCTTCATTAATTAATTGTTAAGTCTTTTTTATAATAAAAAACCAACTCCAATTTACCGAAATAGAATGTTTATTAACAAAAAATAATGAAATTGTTTGATTAAAATTGATATCACAATACAGTATCGACTCGCTCAGGGCCGGTCGATATAAACAATTTATATTGGTATTATAAAATAGGGTTCTTTAAACGGTTATTAAAATATATAGCCAGAGAAGGTTATGGGAAGGAAAGTATAACACTTACACTTATCAAATGCCTTAAATTTTAACAATACAATAATGATTAAAAATATTAAAAGTTTATATATGATTTGATTTCGAACCAATAGTCGCCATGTCGTTTCTTTATACTGCAGCGGACCGGACCGAAATGGTTGACTGACGCATGCGCAAGGAAGCCTCCAGCGTTGATGAAGTTTTTGTTGTAATAAAGGTGTCCTTTCTTCGAGTAAATGCTCTCAGCAATTGTATACGATCGTCCTGGATATATTTAAATGTCACTGGTGTATGATGGAATAGTTCACTTGGTGTAGAATGTTGTCACTGGATATATCTCGTTGTGTTTATGTGTGTCGTTTTTAACCTCTAAATTTCGGTCTGTATTTGGTGTAATATCAGTGTTATTCTGCTTATCTAGTTATGTGTGGTTCAATTTATTAGTGTTACTGTGTTCATTGGTCACTTTCACCACTTCACAATCTATAAAATAGTTTAAAATAATTATTTTCAAAATTTTCACTGAGATATGGTTTATAACATAAACGCCATTAAAGGTTATTCTGGCGAAAGGTTACTTTAAGTGCACTCGTCAACGCATAATAATGAACTGTCTGTATTTCCTTCGTCTCATGAAAGTCTTAGCCTATATAATATATCTCATACATTGTTTAAATTTGCCATAACTTCCGATACACTTTAAAAATGTACTTTATGTTCAAAAAACAAATTCGTTATTAGTTAACTGTTTGAAATATAAAATACATATTCGTTTTCACTATTCTGTTCTACTTATTTTGATAGTAATTAAGTTAGTATTACAAAGTTTTATCTGAAAATTATATTTCTTATAATTTTTTGGGAGGTAGGCCTAAAATTATACTTCCTGTCTTCTATGTAAATAATAGCCATTTTACCTAATATAATTATTATTCTATGAAATCTGAAATTTGTATAATTATCAATTCTCACTTATTTTATTGCAATTTAGTATACTAATGATGGTTTTTTAATATAATTCAATTGTATATGACTTCCCCTAGGATAGTGTCAGTTAATCTATTTCAGTTTTAATGGTATTTTATTAGACAATTAAATAATTTTACTCATATAATGACCATATCTTTAGAAAGCCTTATTTACATAGTATTTGATATGTTGAGTTTATTTTGCCTGAATATTGTCATTTTATATGGTTTATAAGACTAGGTTTGTTAATTATTCTGCAGTTTAAATTTATTCTTTGGCCTAGATCTGATGTGTGGCTAATTTCCAAATGTTTTATTAATGTAGCTATTTTATATCCTTCTCTGACTGGTATAACATAAATTATTGATTATATAATTAACATATAACATCTCTCTATATCACAACTAGTGTTCTGAATAACATTGCTTATTATATTATCTAATAACATAATAAAGAGTATTTCTACAACATTGGAATGATATCTATTTTTAGACAGTGCATTCCTAAATTAAACTGAACAATAAAATAACAGTTATAATACTAATATCTCTTATGACTAACCCTTATTTATCTAAATGTTATATGTAATAGGAACCTAACATCCTGGTTCCATATATAATTGTTAACACCTTCTATAAACTTCATCATAAACAGTTTGTTCTGTAATTCCCCATTTATAAAATTTATACCCCCTCTTAAAGTATACCCCTAGCTACCTAAGTTATATTCCATTCTATGGAATGTTCATATCGCTTTAGTAGCTTTTATTTAGTAATATTACTACTTCATTATCAAAGTAGGCACTGTTCCCAAAACTTAAAGTTTGTTACTATGTACTGCAACTCATGTACCCTTTTAAAGTTTATTATTTATAATTTGATCACTTGCACTTGTCTATGGTGAATTATCAATATATTTACTAGTCTTTTTCTAGCTTTTAATATGAAATATTCAACCATGGGGGAACTGTGAAGACTTGTCTATACAAACTAAATAATAACTTTTTGAATGCACTAAAATTTAATACTACTAACACTTTTAGTTTTTGTCAGTTTTACAGTGATATGGTTTTTTAGGGTGTTATACTTTCTCTTTGGGCATTCATTGATTTTGGGGTTTTTTGGTGGTTCTTTCCCTATGGGGTTTTTGTTTTATATGGATCGTCTTAATTATTCTTCTTTCTTCTTGAGTTTGGTTATTCTTCCTTCTTCTGTAGTTTTGGATTATCCTTCTTTCTTCTTTCTTCTGTAGTTCTTATTTTTATTATTCTTCTTTCTTCTTTGAGTTTTAATTGTTCTTCTTTCTTCTTTCTTCTGTAGTAGTAGTTTTAATTAGTCTTCCTTCTTCTTTCTTCAGTAGATTTAGTTTGGGATTATTCTTCTGTCTTCTTTGAGTTTTAATTGTTCTTCTTTCTTCTTTCTTCTTTCTTCTGTAGTAGTAGTTTTAATTAGTCTTCCTTCTTCTTTCTTCAGTAGATTTAGTTTGGGATTATTCTTCTTTCTTCTTTGAGTTTTAATTGTTCTTCTTTCTTCTGTCTTCAGTAGCTTTGATTGTTCTTCATTCTTCATTCTTCAGTAGCTTTGATTTTTCTTCTTTCTTCTTTCTTCAGTAATAGTAGTTTTAATTAGTTCTTCTTTCTTCATTAGATTTAGTTTGTTCTTCTTTCTTCTTTCTTCTGTCTTCTGTATCTTTGATTGTTCTTCTTTCTTCATTGTTCTGTAGTAGTAGTTTTAATTAGTAATTCTTTCTTCCTTCTTCAGTATTGGTAGTTTTAATTAGTCTTCTTTCTTCTTTCTTCTGTAGTAGTAGTTTTAATTAGTTCTTCTTTCTTCTCTAGTTTTAGTTATTCTTCCTTCTTCAGTAGATTGAGTTAGTCTTCTTTCTTCCTTGATTTTAATTATTCTTCTTTCTTCTTTCTTCAGTAGATTTAGTTTGTTCTTCTTTCTTCCTTGATTTTAATTATTCTTCTTTCTTCTTTCTTTAGTAGATTGAGTTTGTTCTTCTTTCTTCCTTGATTTTAATTATTCTTCTTTCTTCTCTCTTCAGTAGTGGTAGTTTTGGTTATTCTTCTTTCTTCTTTCTTCAGTAATAGTAGTTTTAATTATTCTTCCTTCTTCTGTCTTCTGTATCTTTGATTGTTCTTCTTTCTTCATTCTTCAGTAGCTTTGATTGTTCTTCTTTCTTCTTTCTTCAGTAATAGTAGTTTTAATTAGTTCTTCTTTCTTCCTTCTTCAGTAGTTTTGATTGTTCTTCTTTCTTCTGTCTTCAGTAGCTTTGTTTTTTCTGGTCTGGTTTCTTTGACGGGGTATATTAATTGCCTGCTTCTATCTTACCTGGGTAATTTTGTTGTTATCATTTTTGGTTTTCTGGGTTTTTACATTTGTATTATATTATATTATTTGCAGAAATTTTCTTTATTCAACCTTTCTTGTGTTATTAAACAGTGCATTTTAATTAATTCTCATCTGGATATTCCATATATTAGAGCTTTATTAATGATCATTGAGTAATGTATTTGTGTGGATTATCTGTCATTCTACAATATATATATATATAGTAACCAGACCGCTGTATGCCGGTCGTTACAAAAGAATAAAATGTAAAAGGAAAATTTATAAAAAATAGAATTTTCCAATAGTAAGAAATCTTGTCTATGTTTATAGAAGTGTGTATAAGAAATAAATCTGTTATATAAGGTTCTTGTTGAAATTTTAATAACAGGTAGGTATTTATTGACCGTCGAGCACTTCTTGAAGATTTGAACCAAGTCTGGAGTTAAATAGATTAACTCCAGTTAATAATCGATTGGTGACTTTTCTGGCTGGTCCAATATCTTGTTCAAATAAAATATATTCTTCTTATTTAAGTCCTTCAGCCTTAATAAATACTCTTAAATTAACCTGTGAAATAAGTAACAGATACGAAATAATGGAAATATAAAGATTTATTGACAATTTAAATAAATAATCGATATTTTATCGATGGAGAGCAATTATCGACTCTGTCTCGGGAATTATCGATTGTGTCATACAGAACAAAATTCATGATATTTAATATATTAAAAGACAGGTTCTTTGAGCGATTAGAATTAATAGTCAGAGAAGGGTGACGAGAAAGTATAACATTAACAATTAAAAATAAATACAATAATTACTATTCAATAGTATTTAAATAATTCCAGTATATAATATTTTAATAAATGTTTTGTCGAACCATTGAAGACTGACGTCACTGCGATGTAGGAAGCAGGCTCCGTATTCAAGATGGCCGCTACTCGAGTTGGACTAGGTTACTGCAAATGCGTCGCGTCAGAAAATCACAATAAAATTACCTTCATTAAGGTTTGAAATGTCCCCGCACTGATGTAATATGTCTATTAAGTTATTTGGTGTATTCTGAAGAAGTGTTCTGTGTGAACTTGTGTTAGTTAGTTTATTTTGTATGTGTTCACTTCTGCGGATAAGTTCTCAAGTTATGGTTAGGATTGTAGAGTGAATCAGTTTAAATATAATGTTTTACTTGTTTCTATCACTCGTATCATGAAGTTAAGTGTTTGTTTTCACTATCGTCGTGAATGTATTGATAGCTTTAGTTTTAAAAAGTGTCTAATTCGTCTAACTCTCTTTTCATATTTTAATGGCTAAACGCTAGTACCATTTTCAACTCGATTTAAAGAACGTTTTGTCACACAACTATCCAGCTTGATACTCAACAAAAGACTAATTAACTTGGTCATAAATCTGGCCCAGTTAATCTTTGAAAAAGTATTGTTAACATATTTCGACTTCCCATACACATGATAAAATATTACATTATATATGGAATTTATCTATTTTATTCATCACTTTTATGAATTATGAACCTTATTATTGGTTTAATCATCTCATTCCCTTTAAATTGATGTATTATAGTCCATATCTGTAGACATTTTGTGGAAATTAACAAATTCCTTCCACATTTTGGAAATATAGGCTCAAAATTGGATTTCCGTCTTTATACGAATTCCCACCATTTTAAATATTATTAATACTATTATAATAAATTTTAATTAGTCATATTCCTCTTCCTTTCCTTAAATACATATAAATTACACCTTTGAACTGGTTTTTTGTGTTAATCTGTAAATTTGACATTGCTCTTTAAAATTAATTAATTTATATATTTTGAAAATTTACAATGTTTTAAGGTATATTTCCTTATTATCATTTTAACTCATAGGATCATTCGCAGTAGTGTTTAACTGTGTTACCTTATCTAAATCTTGGTAGTTTACAGGATTTATAAGTAAATTATACTAGTTTATATTGGTTCTGTGAATTCACCAAATGGCCTAGATTTTAGAATTTTATATTTCTTTCTTTCTCAAATAAATTTAAACTTAACTCCTCCTCTGACTTTACATAATTACAATTATATGAAAATAACATGGTTTATAACTTATTGTGTGGTGTAGTAGTTAATTAACACTACTGTTGTTAAAATAAATAATTATGAACATTGTTTAGCAATCTGCACAATTGAACATATTGCAGACATGGTTTGAACATACATCTTTTAAATATTCTTGAGCTAACATAGTATACCTATTAGAACATTATTAATGGTATGTAGGCTATTATTTATCAAACATAATTCTTTTTAAAACACATAACATAAATCTTATTTTCTAATAACCCTTACAAATACATTTTATTAACATTGATTTTAGGACTCTGAATAAACAGTCTATTTAAACATTTTACACTTATTAATACTATATTAATGCCAGTCCTTTCTGGTCTAAACCATTATTATTGTGATCCCCTACATCAGTAAACATTAACTCCCATACTCTATTTATTATCATTTTTTACAAATGTCTTGTAAATAAAGATTTACATTAAAATAATAAAATACTGGAAATCTTCCATTTTATTATTTTATTATGCTGTTTATTATTAGATATTAAAGTTGTGATATAGCATACTGATAAGTTATAGTATCACCAACTTTAAGTTTATTGCATTTTTTTAAAAAACACTTACACAAATTCACTTTCACTGTTGGTTCTGATATTTTGAGTCTTATTATCTCAGACCAGACCTTTAGTAATCATGGACTGTTAAGACTAGTTTATTTTCTTTATTACACAATAGCTTTAGTAGGTTCACTTCTTATAACGCTATACAGCACTTTAGTTTTCTCAATAATTACATTTTATAGGATTTTGGGTATGTTATACTTTCTTTTGCATAGTTTTTGTGGGTTTGGGGTTGACAGTAGTTTATATAATAATAGGTTTTACAACGGTGTTTCTTTCATATTATCTCTTCCTCTCCTCCTGTTTTCTTTCTTGTCCTTCTTCGTATCTTCCTTCTGGTCTTCCTTCTTGTCCTTCTTCTAGTCTTCATTCTTGTCCCTCTTCTAGTCTTCATTCTTGTCCCTCTTCTAGTCTTCATTCTTCTGGTTTTCTTGTCTTCCTTCTTCATTCTTGGGTAAACCAAGGTACTTGGTGTTATCTCGACTGAGGTTTAGTTTGGAGCATTTGATTTATTCACTGATACTAACTTTATTCTTCTCTACAGGTTTCAGGGTATTGTTTTCTTCCTGATCACAAACTTTATTCTTCCCTCTTATTGTTTTTGGGGTATTTTGGTATTCACCACTCTTTAATTGAGTCTCTTTTTTCTTGATATGGTCTTATATAACTGGTTTACTGCTCTGAGCTTCCTGGGTAACTTACTGATATGATACTATGAGTTTCTTCGATACTTCCTTTGGTTTTTTAAACAGTGATTTTTATATATAACGTAATGAGGATTTTTATTTTATCGTGGTTCATTCCTTTGATTTATTTAAATGTCATTCAATATTATTATAACATTTGTTGGTGTAATTAAACTTTATGATTTCATATGACTTAAGATGTAGTGGATTTTCTGTCACGCTACAGAATGCCCTTCTCCAGAAGTAATTTTTTCAGACTATACTTGCGTTGTCTGAAACAATTGCTTATGATAATTATTTTAGGTTTGTTATTATTCTGGACTTCCTTCCATTTTAAAAATTTTCTTATTTATATTTAAGTTTATATCATTCTCACTTGATCTTCCTTGATAGTAATAGTCATCTGAGTTTCATATTTATTATTTCATTTTCATATTTCTTCTTAGTATTTTCTCCTTGGGATATTTCCTCCCTATCGTTCCCTACTTTGTGAGCTGGTTCAGTTCAGAGAGGCACTGTACGCTACTTTCCTCTGCTGTCCAATACTTCACACATATTTGAGTACAGAGGCAAATCATCTCTGCTCAAAAAACATATTAATCCTGCTGGAATTATCTTCAGACAGATTAAAAAATTATTCAGAATAGTACACATTTGTTACTATTTAAAAAATATCTTTGGGATACTTCACTTCTTACTTATTATACTTCTCAGAGATTTTAATATTCCTATCTCAGTTGTTCTTCTGACTCATTATCTGGATGTTTCTTTCATTTGATATTATGGTAGGAAGCTCTTCTATTATTACATTTTTCAACTTTTCTTATCATATAAATCTTTTGGTTATAAATTCTTTATTACCTTCTGGCTTTTTTATTATAAACTGCATTGTTTATTGTAGCATATCTTTATGACATTTTTAGACTGTTTCTTTGTTCTTAAATTTCCACTTGTTCTATTTTCTAGAATTTGTAGAACTATCATTATCATAATTGATATTTAATTCATAAATCATTTTATATTAATTCGTTTAATTACATAATTCTTTGACATTATTTTCACATTATTCCTGTCATTGTTATTATACTAGTAAATGATGGTTTTTTTTTATTAATTTCATAATGAGGTCATAATTTTTCCTCATACCACTTCAAAGTTTCATTATCTCATAATTCCAAAGACGTTTTTGCACTTTATTATATTCAATCACTCAAATCGTATTAAAGAATTTTTTTCTATTTTTATTTCCTTTAGCATCATTCTATGGAAAGGTTTTTACTCTTCATATTGAACTTAGACATGATCATATTGTCCAGAATTATTTGTTTTAATTCTAAATCTGTTTCCTTTTACTCATTCCATTATGATCCTTTGTTACCATGGTAATTATCTTCTATGCTTACCATAAATATGGTATGAAATCTCTTCTGTTTATCTCACCAAAGTGTTTTATCAATAATTGGTTGGTAAGTTGTATTTATACTTTGTTTGGAAACTTGGTTTATTCATAATTCAAAATTCACTCGTCTTATATTATTCCATAAAGTTTTCTCAAATAATTTGTATGTAAGGTGGGCTTACATGTGTTTAAGCTGGTTTTATTTTTCTAAATTCTCTTGGTATTATTGTCAAAATGTTTCTCTTCAAATAAATATTTAGTAAGCTGTCCTTACTAGTTTTTGAATGTAGATGGTTTCTCATCTAAATTCTCTCCTTCTTTATTATTATATTATAGCCATAAAATTTTTCTGCAAATAATTATTTATGTAAGATTGGCTTACAAGTGTTTTAGAATTTTGAGGATTTTCAAAATTCTATTTTATATATCTTCTTACAAAATGTTTCTTCTCAAATAAATTGTATGTATGTTCTTACATTGTTTTTAGAATTTGGGGAATTTTACATTCAAAATCCTTCTTGTACATATCTTCTTCCAAAATGTTTCTTCTCAAATAAATTGTATGTAGTTGTCTTACATTGTTTTTGGAATTTTGGGGATTTTAAATTCTATCTTATATATCTTCTTCCAAAATGTTTCTTCTCAAATAAATTGTATGTAATTGTCTTACATTGTTATTAGAATTTAGGGGATTTTAAATTCTATCTTATATATTTTCTTCCAAAATGTTTCTTCTCAAATAAATTGTATGTAATTGTCTTACATTGTTATTAGAATTTAGGGGATTTTAAATTCTATTTTATATATCTTCTTCCAAAATGTTTCTTCTCAAATAAATTGTATGTAATTGTCTTACATTGTTATTTGAATTTAGATAATTTATTCTAACTTCTTCTTATGCATATCTTCTAAATGGTTTTCCTTTAAATAATCTTTATGTAAGATTGGCTTACATGTATTTTAGAATTTTGGGGATTTTAAATTCAAAATTCGGTTTTATATATCTTCTTCTAAAATGTCTCTTCTCAAATAAATTGTATGTAATTGGCTTACATTGTGTTTAGAATTTGGATAAATTACATTCAAAATTCTGTTTTATATATCTTCTTCCAAAATGTTTCTTCTCAAATAAATTGCATGTAATTGGCTTACATTGTTATTAGAATTTAGGGGATTATTTCAAAATTCGGTTTTATATATCTTCTTCTAAAATGTTTCTTCTCAAATAATTTGTATGTAGTTGTCTTACATTGTTTTTAGAATTTAGTTAATTTATTCTAACTTCTTCTTATGCATATCTTCTAAATGATTTTCCTTTAAATAATCCTTATGTAAGGTTGGCTTATATGTGTTTTTGAATTTTGGGGATTTTAAATTCTATCTTATATATCTTCTTCCAAAATGTTTCTTCTCAAATAAATTGTATGTAATTGTCTTACATTGTTTTTAGAATTTATAGGATAATTTTACCTTAAAAATTCTGTTTTATATATCTCCTTCCAAAATGTTTCTTCTCAAATAAATTGTATGTAATGGACTTACATTGTTTTTAGAATTTGGAAAATTATTTCAAAATTCTTCTTGTTATATTCTTCTTTCCAAATAGTTTCTTCTCATTATTTTTATTATACCCAGTAGTTAAGAGCAGTAACGGGTTCTGGCGATTTATTACTGCCTGTGCCCGTTTAAAGGCTCGGCATCATTGTTCCTTTGAGCCATATTATTCGATGCTTCATTCCGGATGCTTAGAGTGGTTACCTGCCGATCTGTCCTATGGTCTTCCGGTCGTTCATGGTGCGACCTCTGTTCAGTGTTGTCCAAACTATTGCTCCTACGCGTCGGATAGTACTTCGGTTGGTCCCGTTCTAGGCTCCTCCGCCTTTCTTCGTATCCGCGGTAACTGGTTCGTCGATTGTGGTTGAATCCTCGCTGTCTTCCATCTGTGGCTCGTATGAAGTTCACTCTAGGGCGAGGAAACCTATTATTATTAAAATTACCATTGTTGGGACCCGTACGATTGGTATTATTAGGGTAAAGACTATTACCATAATTGGGGCTTCTCTGACTATTTACGTTATTAGGGTAGGGATTGCGGTTACCCTGATAACCATTAGAGGGTCGGTTCGGGTTTTGATGGTTGGGACCCGTATTATTATTATCATTGTAATTAGTATTGTTCCCATTATTATATTGTCTTATATTCCAATATGTCTCTGGTCCATATGCTGTATGACCTGAAAAATATCTGTGAGGGTCTTCATCTGGTTTATCAATTATTTGCTTCTCTGAAGCCCCATAATCTGGTTCATCATCACATATCCATCCGGAAGGTATACATTTTTGTGTAATTGTACACTGGAATAGTCCTGGATGGCGCACTAATGGAACACACTCTGGTGATTCACCAGTGCCATCGTCACAGTCTGATAAGATGTTATATTTCCATCTTTCTGAAATACACTGTTTAGTTCCGCACTGGAACTGATCTAGTCCACATGTAGTATTCCGTTTACCTCTGGTCCTTCCCCATTGGTAAACTACTGTTTGGTGGTATATTATTTGTAATATTATTTTTAATCTCCTTCCGTAATTTCTGGAATTCATGATTTCTTCATGGTCGGTAATTGGAATATTATTGACATCCGTTAAACCATGGTTCATCATTTCCATTTCTTCCTTTGTTTTCTTTAATTTCTTTGGAAGCGTTTTCCTCCTTTTCCTTTGTTTAATATTTTCCTTGTTTCCGCTAATTTTAATTCCAGGTAATATCACTACCTGTTCCTGCGTCTTATCATTTGGTACTTCTTCTGGTTCTGGTTTGCTATCATATTTTATTTCTTCGGTTTTCTCCTTTCTTAATTCTTCCCTTTTTAATCTGTCCTCTCTCATTTCCTCATTCGTTTCATCCAGTTTCTTATTGATATTGTCCAGTTTGTTATTCAAGTCTTCACTCAATTTATTACTCATATCCATTATCATTTTTCTTATGGCCTCCTGGAAATTAACCTCCCCTATTGGTGTCGGCACTTCAGGTTGTTCCCCTGGCGGTACGGGTTGTTTATCTTCCACCGGGGGTAGTAACACTTCCGGATCTTCAACAGGTGTTGCCTCCTTATCCCCCATGTCAATCTCTTTTTCGGCCTCTGCCGCCCTCTTTTTCGATGTAGCTCGTCTTTGCATCTTTCTCTGTCTCTATTTATTAATCGCTGCCAAGCTTAGATTATTAAGCCCTCTAAGTTGGACGCCACTTTGTAACCAGACCGCTGTATGCCGGTCGTTACAAAAGAATAAAATGTAAAAGGGAAATTTTAAAAAAATAGAATTTTCCAATAGTAAGAAATCTTGGTTATGTTTATAGAAGTGTGTATAAGAAATAAATCTGTTATATAAGGTTCTTGTTAAAATTTTAATAACAGGTAGGTATTTATTGACCGTCGAGCACTTCTTGAAGATTTGAACCAAGTCTGGAGTTAAATAGATTAACTCCAGTTAATAATCGATTGGTGACTTTTCTGGCTGGTCCAATATCTTGTTCAAATAAAATATATTCTTCTTATTTAAGTCCTTCAGCCTTAATAAATACTCTTAAATTAACCTGTGAAATAAGTAACAGATACGAAATAATGGAAATATAAAGATTTATTGACAATTTAAATAAATAATCGATATTTTATCGATGGAGAGCAATTATCGACTCTGTCTCGGAAATTATCGATTGTGTCATACAGAACAAAATTCATGATATTTAATATATTAAAAGACAGGTTCTTTGAGCGATTAGAATTAATAGTCAGAGAAGGGTGACGAGAAAGTATAACATTAACAATTAAAAATAAATACAATAATTACTATTCAATAGTATTTAAATAATTCCAGTATATAATATTTTAATAAATGTTTTGTCGAACCATTGAAGACTGACGTCACTGCGATGTAGGAAGCAGGCTCCGTATTCAAGATGGCCGCTACTCGAGTTGGACTAGGTTACTGCAAATGCGTCGCGTCAGAAAATCACAATAAAATTACCTTCATTAAGGTTTGAAATGTCCCCGCACTGATGTAATATGTCTATTAAGTTATTTGGTGTATTCTGAAGAAGTGTTCTGTGTAAACTTGTGTTAGTTAGTTTATTTTGTATGTGTTCACTTCTGCGGATAAGTTCTCAAGTTATGGTTAGGATTGTAGAGTGAATCAGTTTAAATATAATGTTTTACTTGTTTCTATCACTCGTATCATGAAGTTAAGTGTTTGTTTTCACTATCGTCGTGAATGTATTGATAGCTTTAGTTTTAAAAAGTGTCTAATTCGTCTAACTCTCTTTTCATATTTTAATGGCTAAACGCTAGTACCATTTTCAACTCGATTTAAAGAACGTTTTGTCACACAACTATCCAGCTTGATATTCAACAAAAGACTAATTAACTTGGTCATAAATCTGGCCCAGTTAATCTTTGAAAAAGTATTGTTAACATATTTCGACTTCCCATACACATGATAAAATATTACATTATATATGGAATTTATCTATTTTATTCATCACTTTTATGAATTATGAACCTTATTATTGGTTTAATCATCTCATTCCCTTTAAATTGATGTATTATAGTCCATATCTGTAGACATTTTGTGGAAATTAACAAATTCCTTCCACATTTTGGAAATATAGGCTCAAAATTGGATTTCCGTCTTTATACGAATTCCCACCATTTTAAATATTATTAATACTATTATAATAAATTTTAATTAGTCATATTCCTCTTCCTTTCCTTAAATACATATAAATTACACCTTTGAACTGGTTTTTTGTGTTAATCTGTAAATTTGACATTGCTCTTTAAAATTAATTAATTTATATATTTTGAAAATTTACAATGTTTTAAGGTATATTTCCTTATTATCATTTTAACTCATAGGATCATTCGCAGTAGTGTTTAACTGTGTTACCTTATCTAAATCTTGGTAGTTTACAGGATTTATAAGTAAATTATACTAGTTTATATTGGTTCTGTGAATTCACCAAATGGCCTAGATTTTAGAATTTTATATTTCTTTCTTTCTCAAATAAATTTAAACTTAACTCCTCCTCTGACTTTACATAATTACAATTATATGAAAATAACATGGTTTATAACTTATTGTGTGGTGTAGTAGTTAATTAACACTACTGTTGTTAAAATAAATAATTATGAACATTGTTTAGCAATCTGCACAATTGAACATATTGCAGACATGGTTTGAACATACATCTTTTAACTATTCTTGAGCTAACATAGTATACCTATTAGAACATTATTAATGGTATGTAGGCTATTATTTATCAAACATAATTCTTTTTAAAACACATAACATAAATCTTATTTTCTAATAACCCTTACAAATACATTTTATTAACATTGATTTTAGGACTGTGAATAAACAGTCTATTTAAACATTTTACACTTATTAATACTATATTAATGCCAGTCCTTTCTGGTCTAAACCATTATTATTGTGATCCCCTACATCAGTAAACATTAACTCCCATACTCTATTTATTATCATTTTTTACAAATGTCTTGTAAATAAAGATTTACATTAAAATAATAAAATACTGGAAATCTTCCATTTTATTATTTTATTATGCTGTTTATTATTAGATATTAAAGTTGTGATATAGCATACTGATAAGTTATAGTATCACCAACTTTAAGTTTATTGCATTTTTTTAAAAAACACTTACACAAATTCACTTTCACTGTTGGTTCTGATATTTTGAGTCTTATTATCTCAGACCAGACCTTTAGTAATCATGGACTGTTAAGACTAGTTTATTTTCTTTATTACACAATAGCTTTAGTCGGTTCACTTCTTATAACGCTATACAGCACTTTAGTTTTCTCAATAATTACATTTTATAGGATTTTGGGTATGTTATACTTTCTTTTGCATAGTTTTTGTGGGTTTGGGGTTGACAGTAGTTTATATAATAATAGGTTTTACAACGGTGTTTCTTTCATATTATCTCTTCCTCTCCTCCTGTTTTCTTTCTTGTCCTTCTTCGTATCTTCCTTCTGGTCTTCCTTCTTGTCCTTCTTCTAGTCTTCATTCTTGTCCCTCTTCTAGTCTTCATTCTTCTGGTTTTCTTGTCTTCCTTCTTCATTCTTGGGTAAACCAAGGTACTTGGTGTTATCTCGACTGAGGTTTAGTTTGGAGCATTTGATTTATTCACTGATACTAACTTTATTCTTCTCTACAGGTTTCAGGGTATTGTTTTCTTCCTGATCACAAACTTTATTCTTCCCTCTTATTGTTTTTGGGGTATTTTGGTATTCACCACTCTTTAATTGAGTCTCTTTTTTCTTGATATGGTCTTATATAACTGGTTTACTGCTCTGAGCTTCCTGGGTAACTTACTGATATGATACTATGAGTTGCTTCGATACTTCCTTTGGTTTTTTAAACAGTGATTTTTATATATAACGTAATGAGGATTTTTATTTTATCGTGGTTCATTCCTTTGATTTATTTAAATGTCATTCAATATTATTATAACATCTGTTGGTGTAATTAAACTTTATGATTTCATATGACTTAAGATGTAGTGGATTTTCTGTCACGCTACAGAATGCCCTTCTCCAGAAGTAATTTTTTCAGACTATACTTGCGTTGTCTGAAACAATTGCTTATGATAATTATTTTAGGTTTGTTATTATTCTGGACTTCCTTCCATTTTAAAAATTTTCTTATTTATATTTAAGTTTATATCATTCTCACTTGATCTTCCTTGATAGTAATAGTCATCTGAGTTTCATATTTATTATTTCATTTTCATATTTCTTCTTAGTATTTTCTCCTTGGGATATTTCCTCCCTATCGTTCCCTACTTTGTGAGCTGGTTCAGTTCAGAGAGGCACTGTACGCTACTTTCCTCTGCTGTCCAATACTTCACACATATTTGAGTACAGAGGCAAATCATCTCTGCTCAAAAAACATATTAATCCTGCTGGAATTATCTTCAGACAGATTAAAAAATTATTCAGAATAGTACACATTTGTTACTATTTAAAAAATATCTTTGGGATACTTCACTTCTTACTTATTATACTTCTCAGAGATTTTAATATTCCTATCTCAGTTGTTCTTCTGACTCATTATCTGGATGTTTCTTTCATTTGATATTATGGTAGGAAGCTCTTCTATTATTACATTTTTCAACTTTTCTTATCATATAAATCTTTTGGTTATAAATTCTTTATTACCTTCTGGCTTTTTTATTATAAACTGCATTGTTTATTGTAGCATATCTTTATGACATTTTTAGACTGTTTCTTTGTTCTTAAATTTCCACTTGTTCTATTTTCTAGAATTTGTAGAACTATCATTATCATAATTGATATTTAATTCATAAATCATTTTATATTAATTCGTTTAATTACATAATTCTTTGACATTATTTTCACATTATTCCTGTCATTGTTATTATACTAGTAAATGATGGTTTTTTTTTATTAATTTCATAATGAGGTCATAATTTTTCCTCATACCACTTCAAAGTTTCATTATCTCATAATTCCAAAGACGTTTTTGCACTTTATTATATTCAATCACTCAAATCGTATTAAAGAATTTTTTTCTATTTTTATTTCCTTTAGCATCATTCTATGGAAAGGTTTTTACTCTTCATATTGAACTTAGACATGATCATATTGTCCAGAATTATTTGTTTTAATTCTAAATCTGTTTCCTTTTACTCATTCCATTATGATCCTTTGTTACCATGGTAATTATCTTCTATGCTTACCATAAATATGGTATGAAATCTCTTCTGTTTATCTCACCAAAGTGTTTTATCAATAATTGGTTGGTAAGTTGTATTTATACTTTGTTTGGAAACTTGGTTTATTCATAATTCAAAATTCACTCGTCTTATATTATTCCATAAAGTTTTCTCAAATAATTTGTACGTAAGGTGGGCTTACATGTGTTTAAGCTGGTTTTATTTTTCTAAATTCTCTTGGTATTATTGTCAAAATGTTTCTCTTCAAATAAATATTTAGTAAGCTGTCCTTACTAGTTTTTGAATGTAGATGGTTTCTCATCTAAATTCTCTCCTTCTTTATTATTATATTATAGCCATAAAATTTTTCTGCAAATAATTATTTATGTAAGATTGGCTTACAAGTGTTTTAGAATTTTGAGGATTTTCAAAATTCTATTTTATATACCTTCTTACAAAATGTTTCTTCTCAAATAAATTGTATGTATGTTCTTACATTGTTTTTAGAATTTGGGGAATTTTACATTCAAAATCCTTCTTGTACATATCTTCTTCCAAAATGTTTCTTCTCAAATAAATTGTATGTAGTTGTCTTACATTGTTTTTGGAATTTTGGGGATTTTAAATTCTATCTTATATATGTTCTTCCAAAATGTTTCTTCTCAAATAAATTGTATGTAATTGTCTTACATTGTTATTAGAATTTAGGGAATTTTAAATTCTATCTTATATATCTTCTTCCAAAATGTTTCTTCTCAAATAAATTGTATGTAATTGTCTTACATTGTTATTAGAATTTAGGGGATTTTAAATTCTATTTTATATATCTTCTTCCAAAATGTTTCTTCTCAAATAAATTGTATGTAATTGTCTTACATTGTTATTTGAATTTAGATAATTTATTCTAACTTCTTCTTATGCATATCTTCTAAATGGTTTTCCTTTAAATAATCTTTATGTAAGATTGGCTTACATGTATTTTAGAATTTTGGGGATTTTAAATTCAAAATTCGGTTTTATATATCTTCTTCTAAAATGTCTCTTCTCAAATAAATTGTATGTAATTGGCTTACATTGTGTTTAGAATTTGGATAAATTACATTCAAAATTCTGTTTCATATATCTTCTTCCAAAATGTTTCTTCTCAAATAAATTGCATGTAATTGGCTTACATTGTTATTAGAATTTAGGGGATTATTTCAAAATTCGGTTTTATATATCTTCTTCTAAAATGTTTCTTCTCAAATAATTTGTATGTAGTTGTCTTACATTGTTTTTAGAATTTAGTTAATTTATTCTAACTTCTTCTTATGCATATCTTCTAAATGATTTTCCTTTAAATAATCCTTATGTAAGGTTGGCTTATATGTGTTTTTGAATTTTGGGGATTTTAAATTCTATCTTATATATCTTCTTCCAAAATGTTTCTTCTCAAATAAATTGTATGTAATTGTCTTACATTGTTTTTAGAATTTATAGGATAATTTTACCTTAAAAACTCTGTTTTATATATCTCCTTCCAAAATGTTTCTTCTCAAATAAATTGTATGTAATGGACTTACATTGTTTTTAGAATTTGGAAAATTATTTCAAAATTCTTCTTGTTATATTCTTCTTTCCAAATAGTTTCTTCTCATTATTTTTATTATACCCAGTAGTTAAGAGCAGTAACGGGTTCTGGCGATTTATTACTGCCTGTGCCCGTTTAAAGGCTCGGCATCATTGTTCCTTTGAGCCATATTATTCGATGCTTCATTCCGGATGCTTAGAGTGGTTACCTGCCGATCTGTCCTATGGTCTTCCGGTCGTTCATGGTGCGACCTCTGTTCAGTGTTGTCCAAACTATTGCTCCTACGCGTCGGATAGTACTTCGGTTGGTCCCGTTCTAGGCTCCTCCGCCTTTCTTCGTATCCGCGGTAACTGGTTCGTCGATTGTGGTTGAATCCTCGCTGTCTTCCATCTGTGGCTCGTATGAAGTTCACTCTAGGGCGAGGAAACCTATTATTATTAAAATTACCATTGTTGGGACCCGTACGATTGGTATTATTAGGGTAAAGACTATTACCATAATTGGGGCTTCTCTGACTATTTACGTTATTAGGGTAGGGATTGCGGTTACCCTGATAACCATTAGAGGGTCGGTTCGGGTTTTGATGGTTGGGACCCGTATTATTATTATCATTGTAATTAGTATTGTTCCCATTATTATATTGTCTTATATTCCAATATGTCTCTGGTCCATATGCTGTATGACCTGAAAAATATCTGTGAGGGTCTTCATCTGGTTTATCAATTATTTGCTTCTCTGAAGCCCCATAATCTGGTTCATCATCACATATCCATCCGGAAGGTATACATTTTTGTGTAATTGTACACTGGAATAGTCCTGGATGGCGCACTAATGGAACACACTCTGGTGATTCACCAGTGCCATCGTCACAGTCTGATAAGATGTTATATTTCCATCTTTCTGAAATACACTGTTTAGTTCCGCACTGGAACTGATCTAGTCCACATGTAGTATTCCGTTTACCTCTGGTCCTTCCCCATTGGTAAACTACTGTTTGGTGGTATATTATTTGTAATATTACTTTTAATCTCCTTCCGTAATTTCTGGAATTCATGATTTCTTCATGGTCGGTAATTGGAATATTATTGACATCCGTTAAACCATGGTTCATCATTTCCATTTCTTCCTTTGTTTTCTTTAATTTCTTTGGAAGCGTTTTCCTCCTTTTCCTTTGTTTAATATTTTCCTTGTTTCCGCTAATTTTAATTCCAGGTAATATCACTACCTGTTCCTGCGTCTTATCATTTGGTACTTCTTCTGGTTCTGGTTTGCTATCATATTTTATTTCTTCGGTTTTCTCCTTTCTTAATTCTTCCCTTTTTAATCTGTCCTCTCTCATTTCCTCATTCGTTTCATCCAGTTTCTTATTGATATTGTCCAGTTTGTTATTCAAGTCTTCACTCAATTTATTACTCATATCCATTATCATTTTTCTTATGGCCTCCTGGAAATTAACCTCCCCTATTGGTGTCGGCACTTCAGGTTGTTCCCCTGGCGGTACGGGTTGTTTATCTTCCACCTGGGGTAGTAACACTTCCGGATCTTCAACAGGTGTTGCCTCCTTATCCCCCATGTCAATCTCTTTTTCGGCCTCTGCCGCCCTCTTTTTCGATGTAGCTCGTCTTTGCATCTTTCTCTGTCTCTATTTATTAATCGCTGCCAAGCTTAGATTATTAAGCCCTCTAAGTTGGACGCCACTTTGTAACCAGACCGCTGTATGCCGGTCGTTACAAAAGAATAAAATGTAAAAGGGAAGTATTAAAAAAATAGAATTTTCCAATAGTAAGAAATCTTGGTTATGTTTATAGAAGTGTGTATAAGAAATAAATCTGTTATATAAGGTTCTTGTTAAAATTTTAATAACAGGTAGGTATTTATTGACCGTCGAGCACTTCTTGAAGATTTGAACCAAGTCTGGAGTTAAATAGATTAACTCCAGTTAATAATCGATTGGTGACTTTTCTGGCTGGTCCAATATCTTGTTCAAATAAAATATATTCTTCTTATTTAAGTCCTTCAGCCTTAATAAATACTCTTAAATTAACCTGTGAAATAAGTAACAGATACGAAATAATGGAAATATAAAGATTTATTGACAATTTAAATAAATAATCGATATTTTATCGATGGAGAGCAATTATCGACTCTGTCTCGGAAATTATCGATTGTGTCATACAGAACAAAATTCATGATATTTAATATATTAAAAGACAGGTTCTTTGAGCGATTAGAATTAATAGTCAGAGAAGGGTGACGAGAAAGTATAACATTAACAATTAAAAATAAATACAATAATTACTATTCAATAGTATTTAAATAATTCCAGTATATAATATTTTAATAAATGTTTTGTCGAACCATTGAAGACTGACGTCACTGCGATGTAGGAAGCAGGCTCCGTATTCAAGATGGCCGCTACTCGAGTTGGACTAGGTTACTGCAAATGCGTCGCGTCAGAAAATCACAATAAAATTACCTTCATTAAGGTTTGAAATGTCCCCGCACTGATGTAATATGTCTATTAAGTTATTTGGTGTATTCTGAAGAAGTGTTCTGTGTGAACTTGTGTTAGTTAGTTTATTTTGTATGTGTTCACTTCTGCGGATAAGTTCTCAAGTTATGGTTAGGATTGTAGAGTGAATCAGTTTAAATATAATGTTTTACTTGTTTCTATCACTCGTATCATGAAGTTAAGTGTTTGTTTTCACTATCGTCGTGAATGTATTGATAGCTTTAGTTTTAAAAAGTGTCTAATTCGTCTAACTCTCTTTTCATATTTTAATGGCTAAACGCTAGTACCATTTTCAACTCGATTTAAAGAACGTTTTGTCACACAACTATCCAGCTTGATATTCAACAAAAGACTAATTAACTTGGTCATAAATCTGGCCCAGTTAATCTTTGAAAAAGTATTGTTAACATATTTCGACTTCCCATACACATGATAAAATATTACATTATATATGGAATTTATCTATTTTATTCATCACTTTTATGAATTATGAACCTTATTATTGGTTTAATCATCTCATTCCCTTTAAATTGATGTATTATAGTCCATATCTGTAGACATTTTGTGGAAATTAACAAATTCCTTCCACATTTTGGAAATATAGGCTCAAAATTGGATTTCCGTCTTTATACGAATTCCCACCATTTTAAATATTATTAATACTATTATAATAAATTTTAATTAGTCATATTCCTCTTCCTTTCCTTAAATACATATAAATTACACCTTTGAACTGGTTTTTTGTGTTAATCTGTAAATTTGACATTGCTCTTTAAAATTAATTAATTTATATATTTTGAAAATTTACAATGTTTTAAGGTATATTTCCTTATTATCATTTTAACTCATAGGATCATTCGCAGTAGTGTTTAACTGTGTTACCTTATCTAAATCTTGGTAGTTTACAGGATTTATAAGTAAATTATACTAGTTTATATTGGTTCTGTGAATTCACCAAATAGCCTAGATTTTAGAATTTAATATTTCTTTCTTTCTCAAATAAATTTAAACTTAACTCCTCCTCTGACTTTACATAATTACAATTATATGAAAATAACATGGTTTATAACTTATTGTGTGGTGTAGTAGTTAATTAACACTACTGTTGTTAAAATAAATAATTATGAACATTGTTTAGCAATCTGCACAATTGAACATATTGCAGACATGGTTTGAACATACATCTTTTAACTATTCTTGAGCTAACATAGTATACCTATTAGAACATTATTAATGGTATGTAGGCTATTATTTATCAAACATAATTCTTTTTAAAACACATAACATAAATCTTATTTTCTAATAACCCTTACAAATACATTTTATTAACATTGATTTTAGGACTGTGAATAAACAGTCTATTTAAACATTTTACACTTATTAATACTATATTAATGCCAGTCCTTTCTGGTCTAAACCATTATTATTGTGATCCCCTACATCAGTAAACATTAACTCCCATACTCTATTTATTATCATTTTTTACAAATGTCTTGTAAATAAAGATTTACATTAAAATAATAAAATACTGGAAATCTTCCATTTTATTATTTTATTATGCTGTTTATTATTAGATATTAAAGTTGTGATATAGCATACTGATAAGTTATAGTATCACCAACTTTAAGTTTATTGCATTTTTTTAAAAAACACTTACACAAATTCACTTTCACTGTTGGTTCTGATATTTTGAGTCTTATTATCTCAGACCAGACCTTTAGTAATCATGGACTGTTAAGACTAGTTTATTTTCTTTATTACACAATAGCTTTAGTCGGTTCACTTCTTATAACGCTATACAGCACTTTAGTTTTCTCAATAATTACATTTTATAGGATTTTGGGTATGTTATACTTTCTTTTGCATAGTTTTTGTGGGTTTGGGGTTGACAGTAGTTTATATAATAATAGGTTTTACAACGGTGTTTCTTTCATATTATCTCTTCCTCTCCTCCTGTTTTCTTTCTTGTCCTTCTTCGTATCTTCCTTCTGGTCTTCCTTCTTGTCCTTCTTCTAGTCTTCATTCTTGTCCCTCTTCTAGTCTTCATTCTTGTCCCTCTTCTAGTCTTCATTCTTCTGGTTTTCTTGTCTTCCTTCTTCATTCTTGGGTAAACCAAGGTACTTGGTGTTATCTCGACTGAGGTTTAGTTTGGAGCATTTGATTTATTCACTGATACTAACTTTATTCTTCTCTACAGGTTTCAGGGTATTGTTTTCTTCCTGATCACAAACTTTATTCTTCCCTCTTATTGTTTTTGGGGTATTTTGGTATTCACCACTCTTTAATTGAGTCTCTTTTTTCTTGATATGGTCTTATATAACTGGTTTACTGCTCTGAGCTTCCTGGGTAACTTACTGATATGATACTATGAGTTGCTTCGATACTTCCTTTGGTTTTTTAAACAGTGATTTTTATATATAACGTAATGAGGATTTTTATTTTATCGTGGTTCATTCCTTTGATTTATTTAAATGTCATTCAATATTATTATAACATTTGTTGGTGTAATTAAACTTTATGATTTCATATGACTTAAGATGTAGTGGATTTTCTGTCACGCTACAATATATATACATATATAACCTGCAGATGTTCCAGAATAATATTCCACAATTTGCGTCAAAAATACTGTTTATTGTCTCTCAGAACGTTTAAAATTTACCAAATTAAACATCAATATCATAATTCGTATTATAGTCATTATTATTTATCAAATAATTAAAATGGTTCACATGTTCTACAATGTGATCGTTAATTAAAGTTTTTTTTCTTATTGGTTCCTTTCCTCGAAATGCCATTAAGTTTGTTTTTATAGTGGAGATTTTCATATTGTGTTGTTTGTAAATCTGATGAAGCTTAAAAACAAATTTTTGCAAATCATATTCTGTATTTTGAAGGACAAGAAAACAACGTTACATCTACATTTATTTTGAGTAATTGTTAACATCGTTGACTAATAGTATATTTTCCTTCCACGATTTCTCGCAGTCAACTGTAGCCATGTCTGTAACAACAAGACGTAGATGTATCAAAAAGTACTGAGTCTGCGTTCCAGTGGTTCCGTGGCACGTTAATTGGCGGTTGGTTTCGTGAAGCAGCAAGATGGGGTTGTTTGTTATTTCTACACTTGCAAAGAGAGACAGCTCCGCTATTGAGCACGTGGGCTCGACAATGTTTTCCACTTTGTAAGGAATGCCATTAAGTCGAGCGATTTTCTTTAAAGTTGCCACTGCCTACCGCCATACAATCTTAAGCAACTTAAATTCTACAAATATTTCTTGGTTAGGATCCGCGTTGTACTGTAACAATATTGATTAAAAGTATTGACGTTTTATACATGTTACAGAGGAATATCAGTTCTATTATCTTATAGATCAACTTTAAACTTACAGTAGCGTGGCATCCATGTAACCGTTGTACCCGGCGGAAATATTACTGGATATAACAGAAAATTATATCAATTATATCACAGAATAAATACTTTGGTTATTGTATAATTTGAAGTCCGAACAATATTGGTAGAGAAAATTGAAGAAAAGCGTAGAATTGCTTTAGAACTGCTGACCACTTGCACCGTCTTGTGTTGCCGGCTCAGACATCGGCAATGTTTTACTGCATACGGTCATTGACCTCGTAGTAGTTGCCATTGTACAAACTGTGGAGGGTGACATATTCGTCCACCCAATGCGATGCCGCTGTATAAACCGGCAAAACGCTAAGTTAGCAGCTATGTTCGTTTTCGGAACTGACGTGCAGCGATACTACGTACCTATTTGTGTTTTGTTCGTTTGGTCATGTGTTTCTCTGTTTGCCTTTATTATTTTTAATTCAATTATTTGTGTCCTCATTTATTCCGTGTAAGTATAATGAAGTCAGATTAGCCTAAGTTTTATATCCATGACAACCGGCAACAGCTGTTATGTACCCACGCTACGCCACTGGTTGAAACAAATCAAAACTTCAGGAATTATTGTATCTTCTTCTTATCTAGCGTTACAGCCTTTGGTTGGCTTTAGCCTCCCCTCAGCAATACTCCTCCATGCTTCCCCTTTTCTCCACCCTTCCTCTCCACCTACTGGTTCCCATTCTAGCAAGATCTTTTGTCATGCCATCCAACCACCTCATGCTTGGTTTGCCATACAAGGCAAAGTATTGCCTGACTCAAAGTGTTCTAAACTTGACCGTATAAATAATTCAGCCATAAAATAAAAGTTATAAGTTTTAACTTAAATGAAAAATTAAAAAATTATAAACTACGGTGGAAAGTCGACTTAGAAAGGATGTCAGACTCCAGACCTAAACCACTTAGATTCCGTTAGATTTCAAAAAAGTCTGGAAGTACAAACCTATAGAACACAGGTGTGTGTGTGTGTTTGTGTAGACCCAGGAAGAGATGGCTGGAGGATGCTTGAAGGCGGAACAGGCAGCACCTTGTCTATGCCATGTTTTGAAGATAATGATAAATTTTTCCTGTATTATGTTCATTAGCCGAACTCACCAGCAGCCAACATAGCTGAGTGATTGTCTTCTGAGAAGAGAGCGTTACGTGTGTATGCAATATTCAACTACCATATGAACATCCAAATTTCCTATTTTTTAACAACTGTCGAGATTACATTTTAAGTTATGACTGATGTTATTTCTTATCATATTTTACCACGTATCTTCTTCTCCTCTTCAAGGATTAGGTTATATAAACCTGTTCCTGCACCCATCTCATCCTCGGACGACCCACGTCTCTTCTACCAATTACTTTAGAGTTCAGTGCCGCTAGTTTGCAATAGTTTCATTTATGTCCTTTACTTCGAGTTGTGCTCTGATATCTTCATTCCTTACTCTATCTTGCAATGTGTAAATTAAGTATTTCGAAGAAACTGCATTTCAGCACTCTGAAACTTGCCGCTTCCCTTTTTTGTCATGACCCACGCCTCATTTGCATAAATCAACGTGGGTATAGCAATTATCTTATAAAATTTAATCCTTATGCTGTGGCTTGTTTCATTTCTAAGATTTCTACGAATTTTGCCACAAATATTCCTAAATTTAATTATCTTCTCTGTTTCCACGTATCTTTATCAGTAATAAACATAACGTTGCACTAGAAACACTTGTTTACTTGCTTGCTTGATTTCCAAACCATCGTATAAATTATTCTCCAGACAAAAGTTTTATAATTCCAGGTTTTTACTGTGTAAAACAAATAGACTAGAAGCACTTACCGTATTTGTTTGCAATAAGTATGCAAATGAATTCACTGACCTAGAACTAACAACGCAGCCAGATGGTCACCAACTTCAATGAAGCCACAGAATGACAATTTATGTTAATGAAAGTCAATCTAGTTTTAATATAATCATCTGGGTAGGGGGTGGATTTTGTAGGGTGACCCACTAACCACGGTGCCACAATTTACAAAGTGGCATGTATGATTGTGGGGCAACAAAGCGTTTCCATCTCTTTAGTGACACAGCTACCGGCTCTCACACCAACACACAGGTTACTGCCTATGCAAGCAATATTTAAAAAAAGAACGTTTCTTACCGTCAAGGTTAGTCTTCGTCGTTGTTTTTTTTTCCTCCAGAGGGACGATGGGAAGTTGACCTGAAGCGTGCGTGTTCATGGTATTTTATGGATTTTATAATTGGTAAGTTTTATTTATTTCTTTTATGTTGTTTGAACTTTATGAAAAAAAACTTTAGTATGTTTTGATTCTCTGTCGGTTGTGAAACAGAGTATTGTTTTATTACTTCTATGTTCCGTAAGGAATGGAAGTATGGTGATCGGAAAAAAAATCTTGTTCGAGATAAGGGCTGACTCTGATTGTACTACCCTCAAAACATGAAGAAACGTTATTTCCCGAAAAGTGTCTGTGTGTCTATGTGTAGAATTTGTTCTATTGCAAACGATACCAGCCGCAAATTCAAACAGAATCAAATAATTTTTTGCATACAGTCCTGAATTGTAGAGTGCTCAAGGCTATTGTTTTTGGTGAAGATCGGTTAAGGGAAAGGGGTAGTTTACTTGCAACGTTTTATGTTTTAACAAGAGTAAAGTACTTAATTTTTATAAATAAAGTATTTTGGAAAGAAGGTCATAATAATCCACTGTAAAAAGGTAGATAAAATATCTATAAATGGAAAGGGTAGTTGAAGGGGGAGGGGTTAATATTCTATAAATACAAATTATAATTGAATTGGGATGGAATAATTTTTTATATATGTACTGCATTATAGGCAATGAATAAGTAGTTTGTTGAAAAAATTTCTTCCCTGGCTGTTTGGCCATGGTCTAATGTTTCCTGAAAAACCAGACGTTTCGGCAATGCCATCGACTGGTATCAACAGTGTAAATCGAGTGCGCTAACGTGAGGTGGTATACGTCAGTGACCACAGTACTGTGGTTACGGATGAAGAAAGAAGTAGTTTCTATAGAAATATTTCATTTCGAAAATGATTCCAAATATAAATCTTAGAACATGGAAGGCATATATGGTTCTCCATACCGATATTTTCGTATTTCAGTGGGACGGTGGAAAGTTGACCTGGAGCGTGCGTGTTTATGTGCGCGCGTGTGTGCGCGGTGTCTTATAGATTTTATAGTTGGTAAGTATTATCTATTTATTTTATTTTGTTTGTATGCTGTGAAAAATCTTTAGTATAGTTACGTTACGCCATTACAGTAACTTCTACATGTTTCCCGGCTATACTAGCAGAGCCCAGCTGTAATACTTGTGTGCGTACCTGACATGCGTCAACAAACGGCTCTATTACAGACCATACTGGTCCGCGCGCACTGTATTCAAGTCCGCAATGAATTACGCTCTAGTGTTTTGGAGTAGTGCTAACGCGTATTATGGATTATGCTGGAACACTTGTGCTATTTATTTAAATAACGACAGCTGCCGCTTAGATTCTGTTTAAGTGGCGATTTATTCAAGTGTCGTCCGAAGCATTGTGGCAAAGTGTTATAATTGTGGGAGACTGTTTAATCTGACATGAAAATCACGTGTGGGCAAATTTTGCTTAGATTATTGTACAAATTGATTACAAACTGTATTGTTGTTTAATTAAAGCTGGTTTTTAGGGACTTAATTGGTGTCTTGTATTTTGTTTTCTACTGTACAATACGACGACCATTGAGACCGTCGTAACAATATGTTTTGGCTCTCTGCCGCTTGTGAGACACAGTATTGTTTTATTTTTTATTAGCGCTGGTTTAGTGTTTGTTTTTGCCTGAAGACGGCTACAGATTTGTTGCGTAGACGTAACGTCGCTTTACAAAAAAAGCAATAACAAAAGACGTCCGTCCTTTTAGTAGGCTAAATATGTGTTTACTAACTTACAGATATATTGTTTTTTGTAAGATTCAGTCTGCTGAAATCCAGTTTCTTCGAAGTACACATGAAATTAAACATTTCAAGATAGAATAAGGAATGAAGATATCAGACCAGGGCTCCAAGTAAAGGACATAAATGAAATGATTGCAACTTCTAGAAGACAATGGTGGGATCAGCAAAGGATGACAGAGGATCGATTGCCGAAAGCGGCACTGAACTATAAAGCCATTGGTAAAAGACACGTGGGTCGTCCCAGGATGAGATGGGTACCGGAAAGGGTTTATATAACTTAATCCTTAAAGAGAAGAAGAAGTAGAAGAAGAAGAAGAAGAAGAAGAAGAAAAAGAACAACAACAAAAACAAGGAGAAGAACAATAAGAACTGTTATTTTTAAAACGTTTCGTCTCAAGTTGCCGAGTTTTAAAATGTTAAGGCAGAACGCGGGGATGTGAAGAGTAGAGACGGCTACAGTGTGATGTGTATACAATGCATGTATCCTTTACTGGAATAACAACATGTGGGGGAAAATGTGCTCCTTTAGTGAAAGAATGCGTTGCTGCGGTTATTAAATCGCAAACCGTTGTCAACTTTATAGTTGCTGGAGACCCCCCCCCCATGATACACACACACACACACACACACACACACGCACACAGTTTTAATAATGTTTCCGTGAAATCCGTCAGTAAAAACAGTGATGTTAAAACAATAAAACCGCTTTGCGCATACGTAGATACGCTCAGCTTTGATAAAACTTTGCCCATTATCCGTTCTTTTGAATTTAGTTTATTCAGTGGTTTAGAAAATAATCATCAAATAATATAATTTTGTTACACACTACTGTGAAGCACAAAATGTAAACTCTACAAAACGCTTATCAGGCCCGTGCTGACGTATGCTTCAGAAACCCGGATAATGACAAGTGACAGCGAGAGACTTCTAGGTTGCTGTGGAAGACAGATTCTAAGAACAATATTTAGAGGAGTACAAGAAAATTGAATGTGGCGTAATCGTTATAATTATAAACTATACCATCTTTACGAAGAGCCGGGCATTGTCAGGATAATTAAAATATAGGGGCTAAGGTGGGTTGGTTGGACACATAGAAAAAATGGAGGAAGGACAGACTACGAAACATATTTTCTACAAGAAACCAATAGGTAGTAGAAAAAGGTGAAAACTCGAAGTAGATTCACGGACCAGGTAGAGGAGGACCTCGGAAAGCTGAACATAAGAAACTGGAAAGCCAGGGCACGGAACAGGAAGGTATGGAATCGAATCTTGTAGCAGGCCACGGGCCAAGGGACCAAGCGGTTTAGAGCCGCGGCTGATGATGATGATGACACACCCTTGTAGAAGTCCCCCAAAATATTGGTGACGATGAGCAATGCCTTATGGTCTCATTCCATGGTAAAGGAACTCCAAGCTGCAACTCCAAGTGGTGGGGGATATGCAACACCTACAGGTGACTAATGCGGCTCTGGAGACCGAGTGACAGCCGGTATAAGCTGTCCCTCTTCTACTTGTCATTGTCAAGTAGATGATAGAGCACCCTCCTTCCCTTGGGGTGAGAAATTGCCACTAAAGACGGATGACTTTCCATTGGTTAACGACGTACGATGTGGGGGGCAAGGAGAAATCACCACATTAAAGAATCTTATGGATACCTCAACAGGGAAAACTGGTTTCTTCAGTCTGGTAAGACAGCCAGTTTATGGGAGATCACCCACTCTGAAAATCGAGCAGGACCTTAAGCATGAAGGTAACAGCCCCGCCATATGTCTTACCCTGGATATGCTACTAACATATCCAGGGGACACATTCACTGTTAAATTGCCTGAAATAACAGACTCGGAACAGGTTGCAGGTGGGTATACATTTGTTAAATAGAATCTGCAAAGACTCTGGATTACAATTATCACATATATCGTGTTGTGAAGATGGTGATGATGATGATGGTTACTAAGTGAAAACAACTCAAATAAAGTAACAACTGTTGTTGTGCTTTGGACAAATTTAATCTGAATTACTGTATAACAGTGGTTTCGTACACTTCTGATGATTTTTGTAATTAGTAATCTCGTGTTGTGTCAGTTATTCGGTTTCCACTAAACAGTGTGCGTCAATGTGAGTGATAAGTTATTATTTACTTAATAATAACTGAAAAATTGCAACTACAAAAGGAACTTATTAAAAATACTGACTGACTGACTGACTTGTGGTTTTGAGACGAACTGTTCACTGATAAGGCATCCGATATCACCGACAGACAGTTTTACTATATGTGACACACATATTGTTGCCAACATAACGAACCAGACAATATTATGTAGCTATAGTATGTAAATTTTCTCTAAAGCAATCACAAGTCATTATCAACAATGACATCAGTATTAGTACTGATATAATAGTTACAACGATATTACAAATCGACGGCAAATAAAGTTAATTGAATACTTGATTTTAATTTAGATAACCACGGCGGTACAGTCAACGAACTATATACAGTCATATGAATGTTTGATTGACTGTTAATTGGAAATTGTGGTAATTTAATGTTTAGTTATTGCAAATATATTGAAAATGAATGTTGCTGACAGATGTGTGTGTGTGTGTGAGATTGTGTAAGTAAACGAATGATATCGCGCGCGCGCGCGCGCGTGTGTGTGTATTAATGAAATTTTCCGGTCTCAGAAACCTCTCCGCCATAAAGTTTCAAATATTTCTGTCCTTGCAGATATTCTATTTCAAGTCTCGATACATTTTTCTTCCTCCTCGTCGCCCTGCCATCTTCTTCAGGATTTCCTTCGTCTCCGTTTTTCTAATGGTATCCATTCCAGTGTGCGCTTGGGCCACCTACAATCGTCCATTATTTTAGCATTCCCAAAAACCATAATAATCGTGTCTTCCTAATTTTCTCCAATGTGTGTGTGTGTGTGTGTGTGTGTGTGTGTGTTCATTTCACCCTTTCTCGTTTAACCTCATTCCTTACTCTTTTCAACAACCTCTGGATAACACGGCACAGGCATGGTTGTTCCGTTTTCAAAAATCCTCCAGCCATTTCTTCCTGGATCTATCCACACACCTGTGTCCTATATCGTGGACGTGTGTAGTTGATTACAGTTGACTTGTTTGGTCAGTCTGGAATCTGAGTTTTTTTCTAAATGTTCTTTCCAAAGTTGTTTGTAATCTTTTAATTTTCCATTCAAGTTAAAATCTTGTAACCCTTCTCTTATGGCCTCATTCCTTATATGGTAAAGCTTTAAATTTATCACCTTATAACTCCTCTTATAAACGCCATTTCCGAAGTCTAACTCCTTTTCCTCTACAACTTGATATTATACATTATACATCTTAGGAAATTAATCTTTGCCGTTAGTAATTTATTTATAGTCTTCTTTGTTACATCCAAAGTACAGATCCCTAAGTTATTAAAAGTTTGAGTAATAATCTGTGGTTCCGAAACTTGGGATTTGGTGAAAAAATATTATTTCAATACCATTATTCTGCCTGTACAATGTTTATACATTTTCCGGAACCAAAGATTACAGAAGTGATTGCATTCTCATCTTTCATAGTTGCTTGTCCATCCAAATATTTTCCTCAACTTCACGTTCCCTCAATATAGTTTGAATTTCTTCTATCCAGGTGGTATAGGTAGTCTTCCTCTTTTCCTTCTTCCTGGTGGGGTCCATTTCATAACTATACTTGGCAATCTTTCCTGTGTCATTCTTTTCGTGTGCCCATACCATTGTAATTTTTTTGTTTGGATAAAATCAACAATTCAATTTTTCACATTCATTCTGTCCTTAATGACTTCACTTCTAATGTTCTCACGTCTGCATACTCTTGCTGAACGTCTCCTAAAGTCCATCTCTGCTGTCATCAATTTTGTTCTTGTGCGTTCTTGGCAGGTTCTTGTAGTAATCCAAACTATTGAGCCGTAAGTCATGATACTTCTGACAATGGTTTTAAATATTTTGGTTTTAGTTTCTGCTGTAATTTGCTTATTCCACAGGATTCCATTTAATGTATATATTATCCGTCTTTTCCAAATTAATTCTGGATTCTGGATTCTGGATTCTTTGTCTTGCTTCCCACTTGCGGTAATTTTCACTCCTATATAAAAAAAATATCTGAGTAGAATGCAAGCATCGGAGATGAGATTCTTGCGATATGTTAAAGACTGCACATGAAGAGACGAAGAGATAGTCTCTACAATGAAGACATTATTTGTGAAGAGTTGAACGTATTTAATATCCAATACGGTATTGCAGAGAAGAAAGAGAGATGGATTGGTCATCTGAATAGGTTGCAAGATGGCAGGTTGCCTAAGAAAGTTTGGCAATACAAGCCTGTTGGACAACGAAGTATGGGAAAACCTAGGAAGCATTGGTGACGTGGTTGTATTCCTATGGGACCAAAACAGGTTATTCGCTTAGTCCCTGGTAGAAGAAAAAAAGAAGAAGAAAACCCCTTTCAAATCTTTATTACCAAATTTCCTACACTTAATTTTATATCTTTATTTCCTACTGCCACGTGTTCCAAATTCTCACAATTAATTAAAAGGGCTGCGATTTTGTATTATTTTCTTAACTTGTAGAACAAACATTCATTGTTTCACAAACACTCCTTATAAACTGTACGAAAATGATTAATTTAGCACGTTATTTTATTGTGTAGTTTTTTTGTAGTAAGATTGGTTATATAATGTAAATTTACGCAAGAATAATAGACGATTTTATTAGAGTACAGTGTATTAGATTCCACGGAACAGATCCTACATACATTTGTAGGCGTGCTCAGTACGCCTACAGTAAATACAGCCCGCGGTACGTACTGTTCAGTACTTGACTTTCGAACAATTGGAAACATCTAGTAAACCCTCGTACTAAGTTATCACGAGACAGAATATTGAACGTGCTGACGACTTGCTTGTACTTCAAAGTACAGTATTTGATTTGCAAAAATCTGTTTTAAGCTTCATCAGGATTGCAAACAATACAGTATAAAAAACTCCACTTTAAAAACAAAGGTAGTTTCATTTCGAGGCAAGAAAGCAATAAGAAGAGAAATAAAGAATAATGACCAAATTCTAGAAGAGTTAAGGCATTTTAATTATTTGGAAAAATGATACTGACTATGATAGGAATTATGATAGTGATGTTAAGTTATGTAAGTTCTTAACGATCTGTGAGACAATCAACTGTATTTTTAAAATTAAGGTATACGTCGAGATACAAAATTAAAGATCTACTAAGTTATGCCCGTCCCTGTGGTTGTAAATTATGGACAACAACCTAGAAACAAGACAGTAAAATACAGGCCTCGGAAATTGTGTTCTAACAAGTGTTAAAAGCTGTTCTATACTCGACCGAATAAAGAATAAACTCGACCGATGTTCTATACATGACCATAAGAAAAGATAAAATCTTTTTTAATTTAAATGAAAAACTAAAAGGTTACAAAAACAACGGTGGAAAAACATTTTGAAAGAATGTCAGATTCCAGACTGGCCAGACAAGTCTGGGAATATAAACCTACAGGACACAGGTGTGTGGGTAGACCCAGGAAGAGATGGCTGGAGGATGCCGTGTTGTGAAGAAGATGATGACGATGATGAAACACGTTTCCAGAAAGCATTATGTTTGGAAATCGAGGATCTCCAACTGTATTTTATTATTTAATTGTAATATTTGTAAACATTTGGTTACTCACCGTCTTGTGACTACTTTAAAACGTTTAATAACTACGCGTTTCGAGGATAAATTCTCATCATCAGGTTATATAAAAACACCAGTTGTTCTGGAGAAGTCGTCAAAAAATAAAAAATGTTTACCAATCATCACATTATGTACGTCGTCTAAGAACATTTCACGTCGCGTCGCGACCTGGTGCGCCCCACTACACGCGATCGACTGCTAAGCATCGTTATCGCCCGAGATTATTGCTGCACCGCGAAAGCTCATACGTATTTCCATATCTATGGCAGTATTATATAGACGGTTGGACTTAAAAAAGAGTTTACCGGAAGTCAGAAGACGGTGAGTAACCAAGTATTTACAATTATTACAATTAAATACTTATACACATCACTTGGAGACTATAATATAATGAATGTATTTTATTTCAATGCCGTATGTATTTATTTGTAACTCAAGCCTGTCTGAGACAGAAGGCGCGGGCTATTTCTTATCATTCGTGACGTAGCTGAGCCCTGGAGAAACACATTTCATGTAAACGACTGTCGGTCCAGTAGTGCCCGCTTTGTAATAATGACGTCGTTAGCGTCCACCGCTCAGTGACAGCTGTTGCAGATTGATTAATAAACTTCTTGAACTGACACAGTCTGACCCGATAAGTCCCCCCCTCCAGTGATTGATACTGCTCGCGTTAAAACGAAACGTCTTGAGAACGACTTAACATGACGTCGTTATGACCTTGACCTTGTACTGGAAATATGTATCATATAATATTTTGTTAATACTTAACATTACGAACAATCAAAACGACAACGGCAATCTGAGTAGCCGATAGAATATTTATCCCAACCTTAAGAAAAAATAAATGATTACATTTATGTGTGTACAAAAACAGGTAATTATAATCATAGAGCAAGTCCAGCTTCTTGATGAAGGGGTTATTTAGCAAAAGTTCATTGAACACTGAAAGTAAGTTTCTTTAGTTGACAAATTTATTGCAGCTGTCAGATTCATATAAATTGTTACGGGAAGCCTACCGAACAACCCAGAACATTCTCCACTCACCCCGTCCAGTGTGGCAGCTGTTGCGTCATTCAAGAAAGTGATTCTAGTGCGTTCCGGGAACACTTGAGATAGGCATTAAGGCGCCGGCGTTCAGTAAGGAGGGAAAGCTGTACTGGACCTCAGCGCGGCGTATATAAAGCCATAGCAGCCGGATTGTCAGTAGGTTATGTAAGCGATTTTCGCTAGTGCGGACTGAGTGTTTATCGAAGTGAAGTAGTATTGTGTTAATAATTGTGTGAAACTCTATTAATAGATTTTGTTATTGGGTGTGGACAAATGTAACTGGAAATATTGTACGAGCTAATTACAAACTTTGTAATTGTGATAATTAAAGCTGGTGAGTAGTGACGTAATTGGTGTCTTGTATTTTGTTTTCACTGTACCATACGACGATCAGGTAGACCGTCGTAACATTGGTGTCAGAAATGGGATAGAACGGTTAACAGTGGAAACTTCGTAGAAGAGTGGTGTTAGTAGAAGTTGATAAAATTTAAAAAATAAAATGGATACCAGTCTGATGATAGAAGCATTCCGAGTAATGCTACGGCAACAAAGGAACAACAAAAAGAATAATTTAGTCGTTGAGCAGACGACGTTAAGGCGTTCGTACAAGCTAATATCACTGCAAAATTCATCCTGTTACGAGGTGAGCTGAACAAAGAAGTTGACAGAATATCTGAAATAGAAAAGTCTGTGTCAACTATGAAAACAAGTATGTCAAGTTTAGAAGATTTAAAATATCAGAGAAATCAAAGAACGCTATTATCTGAAGTAGGACCAGTTTTTGCAAAGGCCCCATCGTTTAATGGAAGCACTCACTGGGCAACTTATCATCGCCAATTTGAAGCTGCCGCTCGCTTTAATAACTGGACAGAAGAAGAGAAAGGTCTTTCACTCATTCTTGCATTAAAAGGACCAGCCGCAGAGCCAATACACAAAGTGCCATCTGACAGCCAGAACACATATGCCGAATTAACAAAAGCTCTGGAATTACGGTACGGTGACCAGCATTTGTGCGAAGTGTACCGTATTCAACATGAAGCGACGCGACAGCGTTCAGGGGAGAGCCTTCAAGAATTTGAAGCAAATGTCGACCGACTGACGAAATTGGCTTATCCCGAAGAATCGGAGGACTTCCGAACGTGGATTGCTCACATTGTGTTTACTGACGGTATCAGAGATAGTAAATTACAATAAGTGTTAAGAATGGCACTGCATCATAATAGCTCAGACGCTCTTATTCATGCTCTCCGTTTTGAAGCTGCCAAGTCGGCGACCTACATTAATCAAAATATGTCATCACGTTGTAGTCAAACTAATCCAGTATCACAGTATCGTCATAACGGACAGAATAAAGAGACGATTCAAGAACAACAGTTTAAGAAGTCAGTAGCGCCACAACAATTTTTCGAACAAAAGGGTAAAGACAAAAGACCTAAGTGTTATAACTATGGGAAAAGTGGCCATCTATAAGCAGATTGTTGACAGACGAAAAATCGGAGAGAAAAGCGTGAATGCACGAATTGGAGATGTAAAGATACGGAACTGCACACAGTCTCCACGCTTCATAAAACCACAGGTAACCTGATTGTCAAAGGATTCATTCAAGACAAACCTGCAGCATTTACAGTTGACACGGGCGCCACAGTGTCCATCGTGCGCCCTGACTTAGTCAGCAACCGTCAGCCTCAATTTAGCTCTTGTACAATACAGACTGTGACTGGAAGCCGCGTTAAAGTATTAGGTCAAGTAGACGTACGTGTACGCCTGGGTCTTCTCGAGTTTAGCCACCAAATGTTTGTTGCGGACATTGTCGATGAAGTGATTCTTGGCACGGACATTATTAATGCCTACGGATTTATTGTGAACTTAAGAGAGAATGCCCTGAAGGTTGGCCAAGAGAAGATAAAGCTTTGCATGGCTAAAACGACAGGGTCTACCAACCATTCGATTAAGCAAATGGCATTAGTCGAAGAAAAAGTCAAGAGGTCTGGTCAAGAGGAAACCTCCCTATTGCAAACGGAAATGGAAGAAGAACTAGCAGAGGAAGTACAAATACGGGTAACGGCAAAAGAAGTGTCTGGAAAACCAACTATGGGAGTCAAGGAAAACCCCTTATTTGTTCCTGAGTTATTAGAAGCGCCCGGGGGAAAAGTTCCTGAAGATGAAGTTACGCAAGAGGTTGTTGATGAGAACCAAACAGGCTTGGATCAGCCAGTGGTGTTTAGGTCATCAGTACATGACGCAGCGGAAGTGATTCCAGCAAAACTAACGATTGAGCGGAAGACTCGTATACCTGGGAACTTGACGTTCGGATCACACGAGACTGAAGTCGAAGAACCGGAGAATTATCTTTCGCAAGGACGTTTACCTAGATCGCCTGGCCAAGTATTACTTCAGAGACGGTTTGCCAGTTCTGGACGAACAGGCTTAAGTGGGGGATAGTGTTACGAGAAGCGTACCGAACAACACCGAACATTCTCCACTCCCCCCGTCCAGTTTAGCAGCTGTTGTGTCATTCAACTAGGTGATTCTAGTGAGTTCCAGGAACACTTGAGATACGCATTAAATCGCCGGCTTTCAGTAAGGAGGAAAAGTTGTGCTGGACCTAAGTGCGGCGTATATAATGCCATAGCAGCCGGATTGTCAGTCAGTTACGTGAACGATTTTCGCTAGTGTGGGTTGAGTGTTTGTCGAAGTGAAGTTGTATTGTGTTAATAATTGTGTGAAACTCTATTAATAGACTTTGTTATTGCGTGTGGACAAATTTAATTGTAAATATTGTATGAGTTAATTACAAACTGTGTAATTGTGATAATTAAAGCTGGTGAATAGTGACGCAATTGGTGTCTTGTACTTTGTTTTTCACTGTATCATACGACGATCAGGTAGACCGTCGTACCAATGTACATTGGAAAGTTAGGGTTTGAAACTGACTGCACTTGTACAAATACATTTTTATTGTGCGAATTAATACATTTATTGGTTATTCCTTTATTGTTAATATTTATTTATTTTATATGAAACACAATTTTTTAGTAAAAATTATGAATTTAAATATATATAAATTTAAAAATATTTGACAGTTATCAAATTAAAAAGAGTTTTTAAATGTTTTATATTTTATAAAGTGTTTTAATAATTTCACATTTCTGGAATTTGCTAAGTTAGGTTGCATCGATTTGGAAGATCTCGCGGGCTTCCTGCTACGCTTTCACACCTTCCGTTTTCCTACAAAGTGGGATGTAGATTTCAGGGTTTCCTCGTGGGTGTTGTTTCTGTCTATGTTGCTCGTGATTGAGTCTTCGTTGACAGCCATCGGTCGTTGAAGATCTTGAACGCCTGACTTCGAAGTACCTGACTTCGTGGAACTAAATTCAACCGCTCCTTCGACAATACACTCCGACTTCCCAGAGGCTGTAAAGACTGCCATATGAAAGGCTGCATAACTCACGACTCACCCATGCATTTACAGATCTAAGCACATGACATCATTTTCACATCTTAAAATATTCTAGATTTTAATAGACAATCGACACTTTGTTGGTGGACATGAACTTCTAGATCTTTCTAGTTCTTTAAAAACCACGAGTTTTTAAGTGCGTGTGCTTGCAAAGCTAATTACTTTGTCAGTTGAATAAATACATTACTAGTGAAGTTTATTTAATATTAAAGTAATTAGTTACTAACAGTTATTTCAATTTGCACACTAATATAAATGACTTATAGTGTGTTTGTTAATTGGCTTACTGTTAATTATCTTCACACAATTCCTTTATGCGTACAACACTTATTCACTTTCACACTACACACTGCACTGCTGCTTTTTACTGTTTATTATTGTCCCAAAATACGTTAACGTGCAGTAATTATTCTAGTATTAATATTGTCTTACGACATTCACACCCCAACAACACATAACAGGACACAGGACACCAACTAAGTCTTATTTTAAATATGTCCGCACGTATTCACATACAGTGTGAATGTTCGTCTTAATGCAACACACACAGACACACACACACATCCATTTGGCTTGCGGTTTTGGTATAATATAGGCCCACGATAAATCAATAGCCAACAATAGCCAAAAAGTTACAATTGCCGAAAAGTTATGTAACACTCCTACATTGTAGGGCGCCCCCATTGTTGTATGTGTGTAGAAGCAATTTATTGCACCAGTGCATCTGAAGAATGGGCAGAACCACTGTATGTGGGTTTCCCTCACCCGGCAGCTCAATAACACGATACACAGCCGACGTTAACCGAGTGACGTCACACTGTCAGCTAACAAAGGCAGTTTGTGTACTGTAACTAACAATATTGTAACGATACCGGGGGACCCGAGTTCGATTCCCGGTACCGAATCACAATTTTATAGTTATTATTGGTTCTGTTCTTATATTTTTGTTAATAATAACGATATTGTTTGTTAATAATTATTATATTGTTTTGTAATAATGATAATTGATATAAAAATATATATAAATAATTATATATGTATAACTGAATGTATGAAAACAGAATTTGTATGAGTGATGTAATCGAAAAATGGTGGCGTTGTCAAGGAGACTGTTTTTAGAGTGTGAAAATGATGAATTGTTAATTTTGGATCTGTAGAAGAAAAGGTGAAATAAAAATTGTTCTTTTGATATCTAAAGTTAAATAGATTTAAATAAAAATTGGTACAATAAAAACTGAGAAGATATTGATTATATTATAACATTAAAAAAAATGTTCAACCAAAGAATAAATAATAAATAGACCTCCGAAGAGAAATAATGAAACGCTACAACGTATAAATTGGTGCTCAGCGGTGTAGATTATAATCTTAAAATTTGTGCAGAAAATATGAAAATAACACACAAATTAAAAAAATAACAACGGTTGCTAAGATGAAAAAAAAATATACTGAAAAGGGAGATACATATTGATGCTGATTTGAACAAGAGGCAAGAAGTCCTGAAGGAACGTGAACTGGAAGTCGTCGGAAGATTTTTTCGGAACTAAGAAGGAAGAATCCAGGCCGAGACGAGACAGTATTTGCAGTTCGAGTTGAAGGCAACTTATGTACAAGAAGCTCCTAAGCTCCTGAAGGCGGATCATGAAGGTGTTTGGGTGAGTCCGGCAGATTTGTTTTGTTTTGTTTCTTGCTGTTGATGTTGTCTGGTGTTCGTGTGGTATACTGTCTTTTTAGTAAAATATCTCATTAAAATGGCATTTATTCAACGGTACCCAAAAGTTGTTTTACACGAAGTTGCGATCGATGTAGATCTTGAAATTCGTGAAGGAATTATTAAGAAGGATTATACTCGTCTATTTCAATCGTATGAAGATTACGATGAAGAATTAATCAAATATCTGTTACAGAAAACAGAAACAGAAATTGTTGGACGTGAAACAGTAGCAGCTGAAGCTGTGAAGGAAGAAAAAGATTAGAAAGAGAGTTTGAGTTAGAGAAATTGAGGATTCAACAGACTTCTAATACTGAAGTTGAAGTTAGAAAAATTATAGAACCAAAATTGTATAATATAAAAGATGTTGTAGGTATATTTGATGAAAAAGAGGAAGATTTGTCAATTTTCCTTCGAAGATTTGAACGTGCTATGGTACATTCGAAAATACCTCTTGAAGACTGGGTTATTGTTTTAACTAGTGTTGTACCAATAGTAATCAAAGAACTCATTCATCGAGAACCAATAGAGCTAGCAGAAAATTATGATTATGTAAAAGAATTATTTATGAAAAAATATCAGTTAAACCCTGAAAAACTCAGACAAAAATTCTTTAATATTAGACGCTTACCGAACCAGACTTGGGCAGATTTTATATACCAATTGACCATATATTTTGAAGGATGGACTGAAGGAATGAAGGCAGTTGATGTCAAAGCTTGAAAAATTTAATGATTTAATCAGTTAAAATATCGTGTTCCTACCCAAATAAAAGAACAGCTGAGTCAAGATTGGTTAAATTTAAGTACACCTTTGAAGTTGCAGAGACAACTAGAGAAAAATGACGATTTGAGGACTTGTCTTAACCAAAAAACAAGTTTGGATTATATTAAGATAGAGTCGAATCCGAAAAATGTTCTGAAGGTGCAACCTAAAGGAATTTAAAAAAAGGGAAGATTCAAAGATAAGTGAATTTAAACCTGAATTTGAAAAACGGAAAGAGATGCGATGTTATTTATGTAATTCATTGGATCATTTGAGGAATAGATGTCCTAAAAGTTTATCTAGTAATGACCCCTCAAATGTAGCAGGAATAGTTGAAGAGGTCTCTAGTTTTATGAAAGATACTAAAGAGGATTTGAAAGTTGGAAGCATTTCTCAATCTGATTTGAGAAGAGAATCATTATTCCGAAGAGAAATAATGAAACGCTACAATTTACTGCAGGCTACACACGAATGAATTACTTTCCTCTATACTATCCAACTAAACAGCTCTACATTTTACGGCTATCACATACGAGTGGAGGGAGACAGGTGGCTTTGAAAACGTAAAGGTCTGCTAATTAAATATATTTTGTATTGTTACGAGGGTCATATGGATTATTTTAGAACAGATTCCAAATCGACTAATATGGTGATAAGTCATAACTACACACATCAAAAGCCACTGTCTTCGTCATCTTTTACGGCTTAGGTTAGTAGCCTGTGTCCAGTCTCAATGGAAGTCATCCAACCATCGCTTACGGGGTCTTCACACACTTTTCTTCCCCCTTGGACGATAGTTAATGGCTCTTCTTAAAAAACTAGTTGGATCCATTCTCTCTATGTGTAACCGCCACTCCGTTTTGTACCGGGAGATTTTCTCATTTAAGCTTTCAGCTATGCCTAGCACCATTCTAATATAATCATTTCTGATAAGATCTCTTTCCTGGTACAACCCTTTACAGCCTTCAAGAACCTCATTTCTGCTCCTTGTGTTCTAGATATACCTTTGGCCTTTCTACTCCAAGTCTCACTACTATACAGTAGTTGAGGTGTGGCCATTATATTATAATATTTCAATGGCCATAAATCAAAAGCTTCTTAAATAATTGGCAAGCAGCTGTGTAGAGGAAACTGGATAACTACTCTAAGACTATTTTCTTGCTTTACTATTTACAATCCGTCCATCTATCTGCGAGTGTAAAACTGCTACTGTAGACAGGAGGCAGGTGGCTTTGAAAATGTAAAAATTCACTTGATGTTACGTAGTACTTTGTAATGTTAGTAGAACTGTAGGAATCGTATTACAATATACGAACGAATCAATATGTGTGCTAGGTAAACCAATGGCAGCGGTATTTATTTAAAACGCGTAAAATGCTTTAAAGTAACTTAAACATAACATTGAAGCAATAATTAATACAATCACTTTTATATTTTTAACATCGATCCACCCATGTACATTTATTACACCTTTCGTATCCTGCACTCCAGAAGGTTCTGTTGTTCTACATTACAACATAATCTGGTAAATCCTCGATCCGGACTGCTACTTCCATCGTATTTTTTCTTGCTTGGCATTTCGATCCATGGAATATACAAAAATCATGCATGGAATATAAAAAACCGTTTTTATAATGTAAAAAACATACATTTTTAGTCATTGACTTTTCTAAAGAAAATTATGAAAATAAATCTTTACCTTTTGTGCCCTTGTTAGCCTTGTACATATACTGTAGGTGGGCATGAGTCTAACACGGCTTCAGGTATGCTTTAGATCAAAGCCACTTTTTGCTTACACACACCAATAGAATAAACATTTCTTAGAAAACAATGTAGAATGCACATTGTTTTGGAGGTAAAAGATATTTTACTATTAAACTTTGAGATTAATACATAAATACATACATTTGTTTATAACTAAATATACTTTTACTGCCGCAGATATCCACACTATGGATTATAGAAATTTCTTTTTCAGTTAGTAAGCGATATGGATTAGGTACTGCAACCTCATATTTGCTTTGCTTCAGTAAATCCTTGCAGATGTTGGAGAGATATAAACACTCGATAACTTCTACGCCCTTAATCCGACCATTGCCAAATAGAAAGTCTCAGTTGAAACGATGACAGGTTTAAGCGAAATAATTTTACCAATATTTTATTCACTGCTAACAAAAGTTAAAAGTTTTTATTGAACATCAAACTGCCAAATTAATTTAATGCTTATCTAAAGTAAGATTTTAATATATGTTATTGTTATTTTTCTAAGCGCTAACGAATAGAACTGTTAAAATTTATATTTCGAGAGGGTAACTTCTTTCACCTGGCGCTGAAGAAGGTGGTCCGCTAAATAACAGCTGGTCTTTACGTCTGAATGTAGTATCAAAACGCTACAGATGTGGAAGCTGTTTTGTAGGAAAGACAGCATACGATATAAGATTTTTGGATGAGGTGTACCAGGGACAAGTACATGAGACATGGATGAGCATTCAAAGTAAAGGAACAGTTGTTCGGTCAGCAGAAATGAAGATCCTCGAATCTATTAAAGGTTGCATTAGACAAGAGAAACTTAGAAATGATATTCGGTATGTCGTAAATGTTTATATTACTACATTTGGTAAGTTATATATTTTTTAAAGCAAATACTGATACTTTTCAATGTTTGAGTCTTTCAATGCTGTTAAATTACTTCTATCAAAACGCAAATTATATGAACTTTGAGACAAAAGATCTAAAAGATTGTCTTTATCAAATTCGTTGTTTGACTGACAAGATTTTGTTTTTGCTCCCTTTACAGGGGGGGGGGAGCGGTAGATGATTTTCTTGCTGCCGGTACCATAAACCTTTAGATATTCCACTGTTTCTAGCTATGTATTATATGTAAGAGTTAATAAAAATTGAACTGTGTTATTTCAAAATAGATTTAACGCTTTCAAATTGATTTAACGCTTACATTTTTTTTGTTTTAAACACCTGCTCACCACATATTGTGAGCAGTGACAAGTTAGGGTTTATTAATGTCATTGTTATACATTCAATTCAACAAAAAACAGTTTATCATAGGTGCGATTAGCTCTTATCGCAAACACTTTTGTCACATACTTATTGTGCAGTCACTGAAACCTTATATAGACTATACTAAATTTTAACATATACTATAAAAATATATACTTAACATTTTAAAATTAACCCCAACTTAAATAAAACTTTTTAACATTAATTCACATCAATGATTACAACTAAGATACAGTAACAAATATTATTAACGATATGAAATAATTAACCTACTATTTGGCAGTTATGGCAATACTCAACATAAAAGCAATACTTTTACATTCAAGCAAATCTGATATAATGTTTGAAAATTAAATGAAATTATTACAACTGTTAGCAATTTTTAGTGACAAACAAATCATTAATAATTTAACTTCACAACTAAATCCGACTAAACCTAATGCAAATAAAATAGAAACAACTAAATTTCTTCTGTTAATGATAGCATCTCGTGTATTTAAAATTATTATTACCCATACATAAGATTATAAAGGTGTTCAACTGACCTTGTGTTTATTAGCCAAGATTTAAAATGATAGACAAAACTTGTTTATTTTTTTAATTTTATATATCGGCAGGTAAACTATTATAAAATCTATGAGAAAAATTTGAATACACTTTGTATCTAAAGTAACATTTTAATAATTGATAGTATTATTTCTCTAACAGTTGGAATTGCTACAGTTTATGTTTTGATAGTGTCATTTGCTTTCTGTGAACACTATTGACGTCTCATTGACCGACGTCGGCCGCTCATCTACTGAAACTTGTCTGTCTCTATGTGTAATTTGGTTTGTTTTTAACTCTGTAATTCTTCTCGATGCGTGCTGAATCCATGGTGTGATTGATTGCAATCGTACCTCAGTGTTGATCTCTCCTCTTCAACTTAATGTTACGCACGCAATTTACAGTCTCCACTGTCTGTTAGAGAACTTATAATGTTTCCACGTCCAGGAGTAGGACATACGGAATATAGAGCCGTTTGGACCAGAGCCTCTACCTACTCAATACCGTCGTGCGTGATGAAGAGCCACACCCTTCTGAGGTGGTTTTATAACAGAACACGACGGATCTAGACCAGAGAAGGTCGATAAAAAATCTAGCCGGCATAGGTTGGTTGCCTAATAGGGTTGGTCTCAACAACTCACAATTCCTACAGTAGCCTCGAAAACCAGGATAGATATTACTTATGATCAAGATAGAGATATAGAATATAAAGTAACGAATTTTACAAAAATGTACGGAATTTTGGAGAACGTTAAAAAATAAACGTAGAAAAGAAACCCAAATAACATTTTATAAAACAATGGCAATGCCTACACTAGTTTATGGTTCTGAAACTTGGGTCATAAAGAAAAAAGACGAACAAAAGATACAAACAACAGAAATGAAATTTCTGAGATCAGTTAACAGGTGTTATAGACGAAATCATATAAGAAATGAAGAGATAACAAGTGATTTAGATATTTTTGCAGTTAATGAAAAGATTAAAGGATACGGAAGAAAATGGGTTCAACACATCAATAGAATGGAAAAAAGTATAATACCGAGGATGGCGAAAGATCACAAACCTAGAAGCAGAAGAAAAAATGGTAGATCTAAAAAAATGGTAGACTTTGGAATAGAAATAGGCCGCTAAACTTAAACCGTTAAGAAGAAGATGATGATGACAAATGTCTGTCTGTTATTATTTATCTGAAGCGTGATGTTCATCGCGCGTCTTCTCTTCAACAATGCCATGACGCTGTGAGCTTCTGCTAATTTTTATACTCCTGAACATAACATTTATATTAAGCATTATTTCTGGGACACTTCATTTTTCATTTTGCAGTGCTTTTAGGGATTGGTGAACATTTTTTTCGGTGCTGAGCAAGATCTGTATGCTTTTCGTGATTCTCTGTTTGACTTCTACTGTAATGTCGTGTGTCGGAGTGTGTGTGTGTGTGTGTGTGTGTGTGTGTGTGTGTGTGTGTGTGTGGTTGTTTTTACACAGACAACAAAAGTAAACGAGAGAAGGAAGAACAGCGTATAGACATTGAACAGCACTGAAGATGAGGCACTGCGTGTCTCCGAAAGCACTTTGCAAATATAAAATAAAGTAGTAAATAAAGAAGTAAGTGTTATTGAAATCGTAGTTAATATTATTATAAAATTATTGTGTATCAGTATAATAATATTTTTTTAAAACGGCGAAAGGATGTGTAGTGAAAACCCGTGAAATAACACACACACACACACACACTTGGATAGGTGTATATATGCTTGTGTGTCTGTGTGTGTATGATGTGAATTACATCCTTCGGCTGCCTTCGATGTTTATCATCATCATCATCATCATCATCTTTACAACACGGCATAGGCCAGGTGCTGCCTGTTCCGCCTTCTAAGATCCTCCAGCCATTTCCTTCCTGGGTCTAGCTACACACCTGTGTCCTATAGGTTTGTACTTCCAGACTTGTTTGCCAGTCTGGAATCTGATATTCTTTCTAAGTATTCTTTCCACGTTGTTTTTAATCTTTTAATCTTTCAATTTTTTATTCAAATTAACTGAGTGAATTAATCTGAAGTTGAAACATATGTTCCGAAACGCGTTATTTTAAATAAAAAACGAAGTCACACGACGGATCTAAGGTAATTTATTAATTTATAAATAACGAAGTGACTTCGATACCAATAAGAATATGTATGTAATAGTTAATGTTAACAGTGAAACACTTGGTACTTGTTTTACAAACGACATCATCATCATCATCCCCACAACACAACATAGGCAAGGTACTGCCTGCTCCGCCTTCAAAGATACTCCAGCCATATCTTCTTGAGTCTACCCACACACACATACACATGTGTCCCATAGGTTTATATTTCCGTACTTGTTTGGACAGTCTTGAATCTGACATTCTTTCTAACTCTTCTTACCACCTTAGTTTAAAAAATTGTAGTCTTTCATTCAAGCTACATTTTGTAACTCTTCTCTTATGGCCTCATTCTTTACATGGTCAAGCTTAGAACACACTGAACTGGTCATAAGAACGCCATTTCCGAAGCCTGTATTTTACTTTCTTGTTTCTTGGTTGTTGTCCATAATTTACGCCAATAGGTTAGTACAATTAATGCCATAACTTCATATACGGGATGACTTCATAAGAATGTTCATATCTAAGAATAACATTACTTCTGCTTCAAAGTTTAGGGAAAGTTGACAGACGTTTACGACTCTCCTCTGGAAGCCATCTTCAGCGTGAAAAAACGATTCGCTAACAAAAGAATCTTAACTGTGGTTAACCGTGTGAGCTAGCAAATCGCTTGTACACTGAAGGTGTCCTCCAGAGGAGATGCCGAAACGTCTGTTAGTAACAACAGGAGTGGACCACGGCGCACTAACCCGGATTTACACAGTTTGTTTCCACCAAAAGCCATAGTGATTATTTTGATTTAATAGTATTACTGTTTGTTTTGACTGTTATAGTATGTCTTCCACAAAACGCCATGCATGTTCCTAAACATGCGTATTCCTAAACAAACGTTTCAATACAGGCCAGTGGGAACGAGAGTTCGTGAAAGACTCTGAAAAAAAATGGTCAGATACTCTGTGAGGTTGGAAGGGGCTATAGTTTAAGCCATGTAGTGAAAAAGAAGAAGACGAAACCCCATTGAGCTTTATCTATTAAAAAAAAAAGAATTTTAAATCTGAGTCAAATTTAAATAAGTTGTATAACTAAATGACGCAATGAAGAAGCGTATAAGGGGATTTGTTAGCTACTGAAGATTGATGTAGTGGTGGCGGTGTTAGTTATTTGTGTCTAAGAATGCGTTACACTCGTGTGACCCAAATACTTGGAGCGTTGCGGTCTTTGCATTTAGTGAGCAGTCCAAACTAAACGCTGCTTTCAGCATACCGCGGTTAGTCTAACGGAGCAAACATATCCGACTTCATACTCTACGGATCGTGAGATCTGCAAAACTAACGAAGCCAGAAAATTGTTGTTGGCCACCGTTTTTAATTACAAGTCTGAAATATAAATCACAAACTCTTTATAGTTCTTCACCTACGTTTGACGAGTATCCAGGAGAAAACTCATGCCATAATTATGATGAAAACTTATGAACAATTATGAAGGAGGGTCATTTTAAAACTTTTCGGACTGATTTTCTACACAGTAGAACTAAAATTTTTCGTATGTTGGAAAATTTAAATTTAATGTTAACATCTGTTATCTGTCAGTATAGTATGTGAACCGGCGTACACATGGTTGGAAACGTTATTACCCCAGTTATTAGGCCGTGGTCTAGAGTCTATGTCAATTAATCTCTACTTCATCAGTGGGGTGAATTGGCGGACATAATGTCAACTTTTACTGGCAATGATGATGGCCTCCGTTCGAGACGCCAAAACGTCTGTCAGCGTGAACTCTCCTTTATACTTAAATAAGGTTTTAAACAATCTGCCAATGTATTTACTGTTTACCGGCTATTTGAAATGTAACGTGTAACGGCTGTTTTGAAAAATGCACAAAATCAAACATCGTACTGTGATTCTTTGTTAAAACTTTGTAGAGCTCCTAAAATTCATAACAAAATGATAAATAAATTGAGAGATGCTGGATTTCGAAAATAACTGTGTGTAAGTGAGTACTTGAGTTTAATCGTGGTCAGGGGCAAAGGTTAATGTAAATTTAACTTATTTCTTACTAACAACATTTCATATTAATTGGATTATTACTGTTCGTATAGTGATTATTTTTTATTTGTTTTAGGTATAGAATCCGATAAAACGGTATAATTTTGTTCTATCCGTATTTTTTTCCAGGAAGCTTCATTTCTTACTCGTGAGTCACCACATTATCAAATATACACAGGGAATGTCTTATACATTTCTTTGGCTATGCGTAAAATATGATGTCGTTTGTTAAATAAATACAAAAATACTTGTGTGCAACGTCACTGAGCCGGAATAGAGATAGGCCTATACGTGTACGCACCCGTCCGTCCTGTCGTGTAGTAAGTGAACTGTAAGAATACAGTACAGTACGTCCGTAAATTGTGACGTCAGCTGTTTGGTTACCCCCACTCTACACGCACATACAAAACTACTACAATAAACGACTTTCCGAGAACTTGCACTGTTTCAGTTAAATTCAGTGTAATTTGTTTCACTTAAACTTTGTTACTTGGTTACTCAAGTGACTTCTTAAATTAGTGAAAATACACAGCATGAATATGATGGGAATAATGAGACACACAATAAACACGAATTATGATATCGATGTTATTTTGGGTAAATTCCAAACGATCTGTAGCACAGTAAACCGTATTTTTAGAAACAAGGTACGTCGATATGCAAAATTAAAGTTCTATAAAGTTGGAGTAGGCCCTAGTACCTATATTGTTCTATGGGTATGACTTATGGACAACAACCAAGAAAAAATACAGTAAAATACAGACCTCGAAAATGGCATTCTTAAGAGGAGTTAAAAGCTGTTCTAAACTTGATCGTAGACGGAATGGGACCATAAGAGAATAATTATTTTTGAAGTGGGTTTCCTAAAGAGATTTAACAAACACACACCGAAACATATTTTTAAAAATCGGACTTTACTTAATAACATAAAGTCCAACTATGCGCGAAATTTAATTTCAAGCAATCATACTTACACAGACTTCACAACAAATTTAAAACGCTTACACAATTGTAATAAAGGCCAGTACATGAACGCTTTAGAGGAGTTCGAAATTTACAAAGCATACAATATCATCATAGTCGTGATTTTATATTGAATAATCATTTCAATTTTAAATCGAACCCGCTATACGATACAGCCTTGAACTTGCACAAATATTCATAGACAACTTCAGTATCCGGTCGGCCTTCAAAGGGTGCGCACCCATAAGGACGTGTGCGTGCAAGTACAAAGTAATGTGATTTAACTTTTAACAACCTCAACTGAGTGAATTAATCTGGTGATGGAACATATGTTCCGAATCGCGTCATTTTAATAAAAAACGAAGTCACACGATGGATCTAAAATAATTCATTAATTTATAAATTAATTATGAAATAATGTTTCCCTCGACACATCAGTTTTTTTTTGTATCGGCCATCTAAGGACCATATGCCAATTTTAATTCTTTATTCTTTGGTATTTTCTTTTTTCCAGTATGCTTTCATCTTTTTCACTGTGTCTCTTCTTCCTGTGTTCAGTCCACTTTAAACCTGCGTTTTTCTCTCTCCTACACTGGACTCCTTCAATTATTAACACTTTTGCTTGAAGAACATCTCTTTCAATTGCTTCTTCTGCGTTTATATTATTTTTTCTAAATCCTTTTGGACTTCTTTAATCTAACTTGGTGTTGACTTCTTCCCCCACAGATGTTTGAAAATCTGCTTTGTTAACCTACTGTCGTCCATTCTATATAAATGTCCAAAAGATAATAGTCTTCGTTTTTTCACTGTTTCTGTTATATTTTCTACACTCTGATATATTTCATCATTACTTAATAACCAACCTTCTAAAATTTTTGTAGGCCTAATATTTTCCTAATAATTCGTCTTTTCAATATTTCTAGTTTGTCTAAATTATAATTCAATGCTAGACATTCACTTGCATATAGGCACTCTGGCCTCACTACTGTACTGTAATGCCTTATTTTAGCATTTTCAGGTATCCACTTTTATTGTAAATATCTTTAGTTATACCATATGCTCTTTCCATTTTATGAATTCTTTCTTGTACAGCAGTTTTTCCAAACCTTTCTCTTGAAATATTTCCCCTACATACTTAAATTTTCTAACCCTCTCTATTCGACAAATATGTGTTAGCAAGAATTTTGGCGCATTTTTAATATTCGTGAGAAATTTGTTTTTGTACAGAAATTCTTAAGCCTGTTCTACTGGGTATGTCCTCTAAAAAATTAACTTGTGTTACTGCAGATGACAGATGTTCAGAAGGTATAGCAAAGTCATCTGCGAATGACAAACAGTTTAATTCAACATGTTTGTTCCTTCTTTGAACACATCAGTTTTTAAATTCAAAAACGTTTCCATGTCCAAAGCTAAGTTTAAAGAATAGAAACAATTTTCTTCTTCTCCTCGCCGTGACGTAATTCAATAATCTCATCTCAAGCACCACCGTGTTCGTAAAACTGCCCGCCGGCTTATCGAGCAGTAATTAACAATTCCCCTTAGAGTGTCTCTTGACATTTTTTAGATATCAATCATTTTATTAATTAAAGCAAAGCACGTTTTGTTTACTTTAGACTTGTCGTTTCCTTTGCTTCGGTTATTAGGCACATCCGCCTCCACGGTCGGAAACTCTAACAGAATAACAAGGCTACGCAATACAATTTAATTTCCAGTTAAAGTTACTAATTTATGCTTGTTGATTGCTTCTGGCCAAAATATTTTACAACTACACTTTTGGTACAAAAAATTTGTAACATATACGTTACACATTGTTGTCGTTATCATATTGCAACTACGAACGTCTCGAACAAGGGCGACAACAACGTCGTTCTATTGGGACTTACTATTTGGCAATAGCTTAGGAGTGTAGAGATTGTCGATTGCTTATATCTCTCTAACACGTACAAGGACTTACTGACGCAAAGCAAATACATTTTCAATTAATACAATTGTGTCAGTGGTTATAATCACAAACAGAAATAACACTGTCCCACACTACTATAAAATATTTCTGACCTTATGATGAGCTGTGAAGCTTGAAAGCGCTAATCGGAAAAAATCTATAGTAGTGTGCAATAGTGTTATTTCTGTTAGCGAATACGTTTTGTTGGGGTGGCAGTAACTAACTCATATCGCTTGCTAACCGACAAAGGAATTCTGATAATCCAGAATGTAGATATCTTCTGCATTACAAGTTATGTCGGATATTTTCTCAAGTTAGTAGAGAACGTATGCCCTTGTTTGCAAGTAGTAGCTCGAGTGACCCATATCTTTGACCTACTAGTTGTAGAACGCCGCCATACGAAGATATCTAGTCTATTTTGAAATAACACAGTTCAATTTTTATTGACTATTACATAGTTGGAAACAGTGGTTACCCAAGGGCTTACAGTGCCCGCAGCAAGAAAATCATCTCCCGCTTTTCCTCCATTTGTAAAGAGAGGAAAAACAAAATGTTGTCAGTCAAACAACGTATTTCATAAATACAGTCGGTTAGATCTTATGTCTAAAAGTACATTTAATTTGCGTTTTGATAGTAGTAATTTAACGGCATTAAAAGACTCAAACATTGAAATGTATCAGTATTTGCTTTTACAAATATATACCAAATAAAGTAACAGCGAAGGTTTACGACATACCGAATATCATTTATAAGTTTATCTTGCCTAATTCAACCTTCAACCCAGTCGAGGATCTTCATTTCTGCTGACTGAACAACGGTTTCTTTACTTTGAATACTCATCCATATCTCATGTACTTGTTCCTGGTACACCTCATCCAAAAATCTTTGCATCCCATGCTATCTTTCCTACAAAATAGAATTAATTTATTGTTGTTAAAATTAATTCCCAGGCTGTTTGGCCGTGGTCTGTTGTTTTCTACAAAAGCAGAGGTTTTGGCAGTGCCATCGACTGCCATCATCAGTGTCAAATCGAATACGCTAACGTGAGGTGGTATACGTTAGTCACCACAGTACTGTGGTTAAGGCTGAATAACACCATTCACGTATACCACTTCACGTTAGCGTTACTCGATTTGACACTGATGATAGCAGTCGATGGCACTGCCAAAACATCTGCTTTTTGAAAACAATAGACCACGCCCAAACAGCCTGGGAAGAAATTTTAACAACATTGACTCCGACCGTGGAAGCCTACGAAATACAGAATTAACATAGATTTAGACTTGGTAATTCCACATCTGCAGCGTTTTGGCATTAGATTGAGTTCATGTCCGCGGTCGGTGTCCGTATTTCCCAGACGCAAAGTCCAGCCGTTCTTTGGCAAATAACAATGCATTAACCACTTCTCACCCACTAAGCAAAATTCCCGCAAATACTCAGGTTTTTCCGTAGTTTGATAATGTCTTGGGGACATAAACAAGATGAAGTCGACAATTCACAACTTTGTTCACTGCTTAATTCTTTTAATCGGTCTATTAACCTTGAAATCTGTGCCAATTACTATAACGGTATCATCATTATCATCTTCAAAGATGAAGCCAAGGATGGTTTGTTCCAGTCTCAAATAGGCAAAGATTAGAGCTGGACACTCTAGCGCTTTCTTCGACGTCCCACATCTCTCCATCCCCTCGGTGTATAATTCCAGAGTTGTTTGGAGATGCGCCAGTCATCCATTCGTGAAAGATGTTCCCACCAATTCAGCCGATACTGGGCGATCCTGTCGAATATACTCATTATATTCAATTCCTGCCATATATCTGTGTTTTTTCTATGATCATCGGAGAGTAAACACTGTCACGTGTCTGAGATATCTCATTTCAGCCGCTTGGATGCTACTGGCATGGCCTTTCGTTAAAGTCCATTTCTCTGACATATAAAGAATTGTGGGAAGAGCCATCACGTTGTAGAATTTCAGGCGTTACATATTTGCTGACTTAAGGGTTCGTCTAATACTGAGACTTCAAAACCAACGGTTTCTAAGTATACACTTAAATTTAAACGTGGTCGTACGCCCAAAAATGCAATAACTCCAGATGCGGCAGCCATCTTGCACTACGCTTTTTCACAGCAAGTTCTTGAGTTCTTGAGCACCAAGTATGATGCGCAGGGTCATATGCGATGCCTGTGATTTCAGCAACGTCATCCACTCCTATATCTGCGGTCTTCCAACACCCTATGAAATTTTTCAATAATGCCATTTTTTTGCACTTTTTGGATGTCCACTGCTGGGATAGACTTCAGGGTTTGTACACCAAATTTAAACTCGTGTGTGCCACACTTCCCGTTGTTTCTGAAGGCGCACCATCTCCTAACACATTTACAATTCCGTTTTTATTTTCCATTGGCCCTAAAACGTTTTTAACAGAGAATTAATCACAACACGATGTTTAATTTCATGCATTTTAAAAACTCGCGTAACAGGAATATTTCAAACAGCTGGTAAAAGTGAATAATTTGACAGGTATATGTGGAAATTAACAGGTGAACACGCGAAATATACGTCTTGGAGCATACGAAAGATTTTATTTCTACCACTGAGCTATAGATGTCGCTCCGCGAACTTTTCAACTGACCCTCGTATATAATTCAACAGGCCTTTATATTTTCAAAGCCAACCGTCTCCACTCGTATGTGAAGCCGTGAAATGTAGAATTGTTTCGGTGAATATTTTAGAGGAGAGTAATTCATTCGTGTGTAACCCGGCAGTACATTGTTAGTTACAGTACACAAACTGCCTTTGTTAGCTGGCAGTGTGACGTTGGTTAACATCGGCTGCGTGGCGTGTTGTTGAGCTGCCGGATGAGAGATGAAGCGAACACAAACCCGCATACAGTGGTTCAGCCCTTTCTTCAGACGCAGTCGTGCAATAAATTGCTTACACAGACACACACAACAATGGGGGCGCGCTACAATGTAGTAGTGTTACGTACGTTTTCGGCAATTATTACACTCTATTGATTTACCGTTGTCCTGCACATTTCTTAACCCGCATGACGCATAAACGTGCGTACATTTCTACTGTGTATAAAACAACAGGCCAGCCGTCGATCACGCAAATATCATTTCCTTTCCTTCTCCTGCCAGAAGGCTCATATTCGCACACTATACGCCGCCTTCCTTTCCACTGTCAACCCCTTTATTATCTTCTTCTCACTGCAGAGAACCTCAAGATTTTGAATTTTGTTTCTGTATGTATTTCTATCCACACAGTCTTTCAAAGAGATACCCAGTTTCATCATTTCCTCCTAGAGTTGGTTGGTGTATCCGTTCAGACTGGAAAGTAGCCAAATATTTTTGAAAATTCGTTTATTTAATCTGGACCGATCCATCCGAATCATATGTCTAAGTAATCTCAGTCTTTTCATTCGGAAAGCCGTTTCCAGATCTTCCAGATCCCTGCACAGCTTTTCTCTGGGTCTATGCCTGTACCCATCTTCGGAAATTTTAAGAATAAGTTCCGAATTTTGAAACCACATTGTTTCCACTCCATACATGATCATCGACCTGATCACAGTGCTATAATGGCGGACTTTAGCACTTCTGGAAAGGTTTTTTCCGTATAGTTTCCGGGTTAGAGTAAAGGTCTTTGCTAATTTGAGTTTCCTTAAAACAGTATATATTGTTGGAATTATTATTATTGTTATTATTATTATTATCATTCAGGCTTTTGTCCCGTGGTCCACAGTTGTCGCTATTCATAAACGGTTTGGACCTGCCATCGGAGGCCATCATCAGTGCCTAGACTTGCACGGTGTCTGCCAATTTATCTCAGAAATGAGATAGAGACTATTAGAGTCTGAGGTAAATACGGACTGATGACCGGGCCGAACCGTTTGTCAATAACGACAACTGTGGACGACGGCCTAAGAGCTCGGCTCATAATAATAATTTCAACAATGTAGAAGCCGGCTGAGAACTTGCAGACAATACGTTGTTTATTATAATTCTATCACAAAAAGCAGATCAATTACCGTATTTTCTGGTGTTTAATGCGCACTTTTTCTCCAGACATTCTTCCCAAAAATGTATGTGCGCATTATACATGAATAATGTATAATGTACAAGCTAAATTGTAGATCTGCACATGTATGGTCAATTTGTGCTCAGTTGGCAACGTTACTTAAAACTTTGAGGCTTGAGTCCAATAACAGTAAAATGACATTTACCGGTAATTTGGTTTGCAGTTTCCACACCTTCTCCATCAGTTATTTGTTCACTTCGTATACTTATAACGGGCAGGTCCAGCTCCAGACAGGGGCGAACCGTGCCACCGCCCAGGGTGGCAAATTTTAAAGGGCGGCAGATTCCAGGATATCCAGTTTTGAAATTGAGGGAAACAGCATTGAAGTCTTGTCGGATAAGTGTACTAAACTGTGAAATGGCTTAATTCATGGTGAATCAAAAGACATCAGTGCTATTGATTTACAGGATGACTTAAAGTGTACGACAGTATATTTCATGCAGATTTATTTGCATAAATTAATTATTCCATTAATTATATAAATTTTTATCTGTATTTATGATAGTGTTGTCGGTACGAACTTTGTCGTACTTATGTGTATTTAGCCCTGTAGTTGGACGCCATATACGGCTGTATATGTAGTTTGTTATGCCCCACGTTCTTTGGGAGCCATATACGAATGTATATTTATGCAGATTTAATAATTGCATAAATTAATTAATTAATAAATTTTGCTTATTGTCCCGCGTTTGGGCGGCATGTACAAATATAATATATTACCACGCGTTGGGCATCATGTACAAATATACATGTATTATGCAAATTTATTAATTGCATAATCTAATTGAATTTTTAATTGTATAAAATTTACTCTTGGTTACAATTATCTACTAGAATTTGCTTCCTCGTGTCACGTGTTGGGACACCATATGCAACTGTAATATATTTTATGTTTGTCTCTACTTGCATAAATTAGTTAAAATTATTCAAAGGAGTTTCCATAAATGTAAGTTTTTATTACAGATCTTGTTTACTGCTCCAGGACGGGCATGCCATATCTGATGATACACTCTGATATCACTGAGCCATAATACGCCCCGCGTGCTGGAGCACCATATGTAAACAGGTGTTTTGGGTGAATAACAATCATCTGACTCAGACACTATTAATTTTCGTAAACAATACAAATTTAATTTTTATAAACGATGCAAATTTATTATATGTTTTCAATATCATTTAAATACTGAATAAAGTTAGCGTTTCTAGACAACATATCAAATACACAATGCTGTTATATTATCTCTACGTTATGAACATCTACAAAATCAATAAAGGCTAATTAATTAATGACCATATAAATTTCAATATATCCTACTCTATGGATTCATATTTCTCAATTTGCGTTACTTTTGAGCAATTAAATATATGTATATTCAACAATTAAATAAATGTATATTCTACTCAGTGGCGAGTTCTTTTTGAGTGGCAGGACAGTGGCGACCTAATCTAATGTTACATGAATGATAATAATTTACTTGTTGTTTGTATCCAAATTGCGGTGATTAACTGCGTCGTACCTCTCATCCTACGAAGAAATCCAGGCTGAAGATACGCCAATTAAATTACACTTGACACTTCGTCACGACACTATTTGTCCCACATTTTATCCGGATACTCGCATGAACGATAATGACTAATTGCGTTAACTCGAATATGACTTCATCGTCTAAAACACTTTGCGTGTAGGTTCTTTGTCACTTTTGATGTACGCGTGCAATAGTTTATGCTGCGTTTAACTAGAGCGATTGTACCATTTATACTGTATTCACAATGCAAATATAATTGGTTTTAATTGCATTTTAGTGAGTTAAGAACGTGGCACAATCTTACTATATTGTTTCATGTCACTTATGTCACGGTAATGTGATATTGTCAATACCTTATCACTCGCATTAGATTCATAAAAACGAGATTTTTATGATCACAAAGTCTGATCGTACTTAACTCGACGTTGTCATAGTATTTGGTCACGGGTTAGTTCTACAGTTTTACATAGTCTCTGATACACTCCCGAACAATCTCTCTGCTCGTATCAATACACTTTGCTACCGTCCATCTGAAAGACTTTGGCTGGTTTATACCGAAATAGAATTGACTGACAAAAATTAGAATACGACCGAACTGAGACTGAACTCTCCAAATCGACCGAACTGAGATTAAAATAGACTGACTGACTGATTTTTATAGACTGACTTAAATTGTTTGAAAATTGGAAATCGACTGAACTCTTCTTCTCTGCGAACACCTTATTTTATTACTTCAGCAACACGACTCCCTCCACGGATGTCATACCCTTACCACAATCACTGTCATGATTGGTTTCTCGCATCAGATTCTGCGAAGGCTCCTCCTGGATACTCCGGCTGGGGTCTCTGGTCTACTTCCCATTCGCTCTTCACCCTTGTCTCCATGTTGACGTCTTCTTTACACCCGCCTTTGCCGAATTCCTTGCTCTTGATAGGTCAGCCAAGACCCCTCTCTAAAAGTCTTGCTGTCCACCATCTCCCCGTATGACGACGGACCTAATTACACGGTTGTCTGTTATGTGATTGTCTTACGTTCCCTAGTGTCCTTTCTAAGCGATTTCCTTTCCGCACATGTGTGTACCATAACCCGGGTGTGTCGAATCGCCGTATTGTCCTCGACTTCCCTTGTTACGTTCACACGCTGATGGTGGTCATCTTCCAGGAACTAACATCTGTTCTGCAGCCTTACAAGATGCTCCGTATGTCGTGCCAGTAAGCAAGTTTCCCGCTGTGCAGCTATATATAAGTTCCTTTGTACTTAACTGCATCCGCTCTTAGACTGCTTTTGTGGAAAATGTTATGTCCATGTGCAGCCGCTAACTCACACGTGTATGTCGAAAATGTTGGCGTCCCCTTAGTACACTCTTTGTCGGTAGTTGTGATGAACTGACACCGTCTTTTGTTTCTTTGTTATTGTCGCCACTTGCGCTTATGTCGTTCATCCATGTCCAACATCTGTTATGTGCCAAGGCGTTGTCCTTCTTAAATCATTGTCTAACGGCGGCCGTTTGGCTATACCATGCATCACTCTTGACAGTTGACGCCCGCTACAGTGCCGTTTACGCAAAAAAAATTCTCTGCCGTAATTGCTTTACAGAGTCCCTAATTTGGGTTCATTGATGAGTCCCGAATCAAGGAATCGCAAATTAATGCCCTTGCTGAAGTTTCATCAATGGTCATTCTTCATTGAAAAGAGTGTAGTCACTAAAGATCATCTTCCACATGAAAGAGTGTAGTGTCACTTACCCTTTCCTTCCCCCTTTTTCAACACTGTCTGTCATTATTACACCACTGTCGTTCACAACCTTGATACTGAATTTGTTGCTCGCTTGTTTGAGATTATGAATCCATTTACAGATTTTCTAGTAATTATATGGTTAAGTTAATATTCATTTACATGTTCTATATCTAAAAAATTCCTTCCTTTTAGGAAAATAAAGTAAAAGAATATTCTTTTGTTGCTAACTAGTTATCACATTTTTTTTTTCGTTTAGGTTTTTAATATTTATATGCATTACTCCTAAATAATCTATTGGCTAAAATTTACATTTTGTTGACAAGCGCTCGACCAACTTGGTTACAACAAAAGAAAACACAATAAGCTTAAGTATTAATGATAACCTATTCACTCTAATTATCCTTGGTTAGATTTTCCAAAGATTATATTACAATTTGATTTACGCTAAATTTTACACATATAAACCTTAATACTGTACTTCTTATACGTATCAAAAAAAATTTTCTTCCCCTAAAATTCTACAATTTCTCAACAAAATCTCATTTCAATTGAACAAAACTTTATTTACATTCCCCTTTTGTTTGAACTTAACAACTATCACACTATAATTCTCATTAAAGTTTTTACGATTACACAATCTATAATAAATGATTTTTTTTTCTATTTTACATTCTTGTAATTTATTACTGCTTGTTGTACATTCCAATAATTTATAGCTAATTATTTCAAATGATTAAGTAACAAACCTTTGTTTACTTTCTCTTATCGATTACTATCTTATCACGTACATTATTCAAAATTTTACCATGAAACAAGACATTTAAATTTTTACAAATTAGTCTATGATTTCACTACTAACTATAACACAATGACATAGTTCTTGATTTATTTACAAAGACAATTCTATCTCTTAGCTAAGCAAACTTGAATGGTTTGTTTTTTATTACCGTTAGAGGCGTTACGCTTTCCTCTAACTTCTCCCCACTTAGCCGTTGAGTAGTTTGCCTTTTCCCTTCTTTACGTAACATAAACGCACGTCTTGTCCTTAAATAATTTGATGTATTATTTATCACGTTGATTTCTTTCTTTAATTATCCTTGCAACGTTGACATTTGTCACAAGTTTTTACGTACTCTTTAATTTTCCTTGACATTTTGTCAAATGTGAAACTCTCCTGTAACAGTTTGGTACATTTCTTACCTCCTAAATGGCCGTACATCTGGTGTATTTCGGAGATGATTATGTCCGTAATACTCTCTGGCACGTATAATTTCCATTTGTTCTTACACTTTCTATACAATTTGTTATCAACATACTTATAAAACTTACACATATCATTTTCATTACCATTATCTAGATTATCTATAATAGATCCTAACTTCGTATCCTCCTTCTGGAATTTTCCTATGTCTCTTATCATACTACATACGTCTTTCTTCATTTTTATAGTTACCTGATTTATCTGGTATTCAAAGTTCTCATCAACTTGGTCCTCTTCCGTTGCATCTTCTGGATATCGGCTGAGTATGTCGGCCACTACATTCTCTTTACCTTTACAGTGAAGGATGTTAAAGTTATATTCTTGTATGGATAGGATCCACCTAGTTATCCTGGAGTTGTTTAGATGGCATTTATGCATGAAAGTGAGTGCTTTATTATCAGTTATAATCGTTAGGTTTGCTCTGCGTAGATTGCTTAATAATAAATTCAAATGTACCAGATGCGTCTTGACGTCGTTCGAGTAACAAAGACAGTCGTCAACATAGATGATTGTGTTATCTTTCACCGGATCTTCAAGTGCCATGTCTAGTCCTCTCGTCAGAGCGGCAGAACTGGTGCTTAATCCGAATGGTGTTACTGTATATCTATAACATTTCCCCTCATACATGAAAGCAGTGTAATCGCGACAACATTCCTTTAGTGGCACCTGCCAAAAACTGCTGGTTAAATCCACTGTGGACAGGTACTTCATTCTACCGCACCTTGCTGAAATCTCTTGGATAGGAGTTGGTCCTTCATAGTCGGGAATGGTAACACTATTGATTTTTCGTGCGTCCAAACACAGCCTGACGTTTCCGTCTTTCTTTATTACGGCGACCATTGGATTAATAAATGGGCTATTTCCCCTCTCAATTACACCGTGTTTCAACATTTTGTTGATTTCGGCATCAACTCTTTGCTTGTATGCAAGTGGAATTGGCCACCCGCGTTGGAAATAAGGTGTGTTGTCCGTTACTTTAAATTCATGCTGATAGCATTCCATTCTCCCTGGACTCTCCCGAAATAAACTTTTATTATTCATTAAGACTTCTCTCAGATCTTCTAACGTTTCCTCATCCACACCTGTTATGTTGTCCACTTTCGCGTTTATTTTCTTCTCGATTTCATCCTCTTCTTCTGCTTCTACTACTTCCATGTGTATAATGGGTATGCTGACATTTTGTTCTTCCTCTCTTCCTCTAAATTCGACGACTCCCTTTTCCACGTCAATCAAACATTTTTCATCTTTCATAAAGCTAATACCTAATATACAATTTCTAATTAAATTTGGAATAATTAAAAATACGCAGTCTATCTTGATATCACTAATGTAAATGTCACATAAGATTTGTTTCCGTACTAGCTTAGACTTACTACCTACTGCACTAATAATCAGTGTATTAGTCATGCTTAATTCCTCATATGGTTCTAAATAATGTTTATTTTGGTTGAACCATTCTTCTGATAACGCATTTATCGCGCTCCCAGTATCCAATAAGGCAAGGACCGTAATATTATTATTGAACTTAATTAATATTTCTGGACACTTAGAAATCCGTTGTCCGAATCTTAATTCATCTTCATAAGTTAATTCATTTCTAAGATCTGGTAATAGTATGTTGGTTTCGTGAAGTCGGTTCTTGGTCAGTATATCGGCTATCTCATTGTATGGTAGGGTTAATTTTTTTTTTCTCTATCTACGTCGTTCCCCTTACCAGTCGAGGTCGACGCACCGTTGTTTACGAATTCTAAGGAATTTATGGGCTGTCGGTTAGTGTGTCGTCCAAACCCCTTAACGTTGCGATCGTTTTCACTTTCTTTGTTCGGCAAATGTTGTTTTTGCTTCCAGCTGACACCCTTATTGTGAAATGGTTGGGGTGTGTTTGTTGCTTCCCCCACACCTCGGGCATTCACCTTCTCGTGACTCCCTACAAAGTCATTATCTCTAGTTGTTCGCTGATTAATCGTGGCGTACTCTGCAATCAATGATTCAAGGTTTTGGATTGAATTAATCCCCCTTGTCACCACAGCAATTTCAATATTCTTACCAAAATGGCGCGCTATCTTTTTGATTAGCTGACGATCAGTGATAGCTGGCGTTAATTGGCGACTTTCAAGAAGCTTGCGCTCCATATATTGAATTGCGCTCAGATTGCCCTTCCAATTAAATCGACCAAATTCTAGGTTGTCCCTGACTGCGTCCTGTCTCTCTTCTCCCCAATACTTTTGTGTGAAGAGGTCTTTAAATTCATCAAAGTTGCGGATTTGGTCTCGTATCACCCTCCACCAAATCGCGGCGTCTGCTTCTAGATGTCGACCGATCCATTTGACATCGTCACTTGGGTAGAATGTGTTCTGGATTTCGGTCAGTTCTTTGAGAAATTCGATGGGATATCGGTCTGTGCCGTTGTATTTTAATTCGTTGTTATGCGGCCCACCTGTTCTTGCGGTCGATCCGACTTCTGCGTTGGCTAATTGACGCTGTAGTCGTTCTTGGCCTTCTTTAACTTTGGCGATGTGGTTTCTTAATTCTTCTAGCCGTGTCTCCTTCTCTTTATCTGTCTCACTGATTTTCTGTACAGCCGACCGTTGTCTGTCATCTACTTCTACGATCTTCTGTTTTAACGAGTTTACTGCTTCTCCTTGTTCTGTCCGTAGTCGTTCTACGTTGTTCATGACAACTCCTTTCAATTCTTCATTCCTGCTGTTGGTTTCTTGAATATGTGTGTCTAGTTTGTTATTTATTTGGTCTACTGACTTCTGTGTATTATTAATTGCTTCTTGCCATTCTTGTCGGTCCTTCTCTCTCAATTCTTTACTTTCTTTGGTATGTCTTGTTAATTCATTCTTCAACTCTTTCATTCCACGTTCATTCTTTTTCTGTAGCTCGCTAATTTTCTCTTCCCATTTCTTGGTGTGTTCTTGCAATTCTACTTTTATTTTTCCAATCTGTTCTTCGTTCTGTTGTCTCATTTTTTCGCTCATTTTTTCACTCATTTTTTCGCTCATTTCTTCATTCTGTTGTTTAATGAACTCGAGCAATAACTGGAAGTTCATCTCGCGAGGTACTAACGATTGTCCCCCCGCCCTTGTAGTCTCGTCGGCGCTGGTGTTTTCACTCTGCGTCGTATCTTCCTCACGTCCTTCGACGCCTAGCTGGTTGTTCACGTCGAACTCCATACTATCTGAATTATTGTTTGTCATTTTCGCGCGACTACGCGTAATCATTCAAGTATGCTTAACTAAGACTATTTCTACTACTGACTTACTGTCTAACAATTGTTTATAGCCACTGCCTGTCCTCAGCCTACTCACTTATAATATTTATTATAAATTATTCGAGCAATCGCTTCGTGCAATCGCGTTGGGCGCCATTTACGACAGTATATTTCATGCAGATTTATTTGCATAAATTAATTATTCCATTAATTATATAAATTTTTATCTGTATTTATGATAGTGTTGTCGGTACGAACTTTGTCGTACTTATGTGTATTTAGCCCTGTAGTTGGACGCCATATACGGCTGTATATGTAGTTTGTTATGCCCCACGTTGGGCGCCATATACGACAGTATATTTCATGCAGATTTATTTGCATAAATTAATTATTCCATTAATTATATAAATTTTTATCTGTATTTATGATAGTGTTGTCGGTACGAACTTTGTCGTACTTATGTGTATTTAGCCCTGTAGTTGGACGCCATATACGGCTGTATATGTAGTTTGTTATGCCCCACGTTCTTTGGGAGCCATATACGAATGTATATTTATGCAGATTTAATAATTGCATAAATTAATTAATTAATAAATTTTGCTTATTTTCCCGCGTTTGGGCGGCATGTACAAATATAATATATTACCACGCGTTGGGCATCATGTACAAATATACATGTATTATGCAAATTTATTAATTGCATAATCTAATTGAATTTTTAATTGTATAAAATTTACTCTTGGTTACAATTATCTACTAGAATTTGCTTCCTCGTGTCACGTGTTGGGACACCATATGCAACTGTAATATATTTTATGTTTGTCTCTACTTGCATAAATTAGTTAAAATTATTCAAAGGAGTTTCCATAAATGTAAGTTTTTATTACAGATCTTGTTTACTGCTCCAGGACGGGCATGCCATATCTGATGATACACTCTGATATCACTGAGCCATAATACGCCCCGCGTGCTGGAGCACCATATGTAAACAGGTGTTTTGGGTGAATAACAATCATCTGACTCAGACACTATTAATTTTCGTAAACAATACAAATTTAATTTTTATAAACGATGCAAATTTATTATATGTTTTCAATATCATTTAAATACTGAATAAAGTTAGCGTTTCTAGACAACATATCAAATACACAATGCTGTTATATTATCTCTACGTTATGAACATCTACAAAATCAATAAAGGCTAATTAATTAATGACCATATAAATTTCAATATATCCTACTCTATGGATTCATATTTCTCAATTTGCGTTACTTTTGAGCAATTAAATATATGTATATTCAACAATTAAATAAATGTATATTCTACTCAGTGGCGAGTTCTTTTTGAGTGGCAGGACAGTGGCGACCTAATCTAATGTTACATGAATGATAATAATTTACTTGTTGTTTGTATCCAAATTGCGGTGATTAACTGCGTCGTACCTCTCATCCTACGAAGAAATCCAGGCTGAAGATACGCCAATTAAATTACACTTGACACTTCGTCACGACACTATTTGTCCCACATTTTATCCGGATACTCGCATGAACGATAATGACTAATTGCGTTAACTCGAATATGACTTCATCGTCTAAAACACTTTGCGTGTAGGTTCTTTGTCACTTTTGATGTACGCGTGCAATAGTTTATGCTGCGTTTAACTAGAGCGATTGTACCATTTATACTGTATTCACAATGCAAATATAATTGGTTTTAATTGCATTTTAGTGAGTTAAGAACGTGGCACAATCTTACTATATTGTTTCATGTCACTTATGTCACGGTAATGTGATATTGTCAATACCTTATCACTCGCATTAGATTCATAAAAACGAGATTTTTATGATCACAAAGTCTGATCGTACTTAACTCGACGTTGTCATAGTATTTGGTCACGGGTTAGTTCTACAGTTTTACATAGTCTCTGATACACTCCCGAACAATCTCTCTGCTCGTATCAATACACTTTGCTACCGTCCATCTGAAAGACTTTGGCTGGTTTATACCGAAATAGAATTGACTGACAAAAATTAGAATACGACCGAACTGAGACTGAACTCTCCAAATCGACCGAACTGAGATTAAAATAGACTGACTGACTGATTTTTATAGACTGACTTAAATTGTTTGAAAATTGGAAATCGACTGAACTCTTCTTCTCTGCGAACACCTTATTTTATTACTTCAGCAACACGACTCCCTCCACGGATGTCATACCCTTACCACAATCACTGTCATGATTGGTTTCTCGCATCAGATTCTGCGAAGGCTCCTCCTGGATACTCCGGCTGGGGTCTCTGGTCTACTTCCCATTCGCTCTTCACCCTTGTCTCCATGTTGACGTCTTCTTTACACCCGCCTTTGCCGAATTCCTTGCTCTTGATAGGTCAGCCAAGACCCCTCTCTAAAAGTCTTGCTGTCCACCATCTCCCCGTATGACGACGGACCTAATTACACGGTTGTCTGTTATGTGATTGTCTTACGTTCCCTAGTGTCCTTTCTAAGCGATTTCCTTTCCGCACATGTGTGTACCATAACCCGGGTGTGTCGAATCGCCGTATTGTCCTCGACTTCCCTTGTTACGTTCACACGCTGATGGTGGTCATCTTCCAGGAACTAACATCTGTTCTGCAGCCTTACAAGATGCTCCGTATGTCGTGCCAGTAAGCAAGTTTCCCGCTGTGCAGCTATATATAAGTTCCTTTGTACTTAACTGCATCCGCTCTTAGACTGCTTTTGTGGAAAATGTTATGTCCATGTGCAGCCGCTAACTCACACGTGTATGTCGAAAATGTTGGCGTCCCCTTAGTACACTCTTTGTCGGTAGTTGTGATGAACTGACACCGTCTTTTGTTTCTTTGTTATTGTCGCCACTTGCGCTTATGTCGTTCATCCATGTCCAACATCTGTTATGTGCCAAGGCGTTGTCCTTCTTAAATCATTGTCTAACGGCGGCCGTTTGGCTATACCATGCATCACTCTTGACAGTTGACGCCCGCTACAGTGCCGTTTACGCAAAAAAAATTCTCTGCCGTAATTGCTTTACAGAGTCCCTAATTTGGGTTCATTGATGAGTCCCGAATCAAGGAATCGCAAATTAATGCCCTTGCTGAAGTTTCATCAATGGTCATTCTTCATTGAAAAGAGTGTAGTCACTAAAGATCATCTTCCACATGAAAGAGTGTAGTGTCACTTACCCTTTCCTTCCCCCTTTTTCAACACTGTCTGTCATTATTACACCACTGTCGTTCACAACCTTGATACTGAATTTGTTGCTCGCTTGTTTGAGATTATGAATCCATTTACAGATTTTCTAGTAATTATATGGTTAAGTTAATATTCATTTACATGTTCTATATCTAAAAAATTCCTTCCTTTTAGGAAAATAAAGTAAAAGAATATTCTTTTGTTGCTAACTAGTTATCACATTTTTTTTTTCGTTTAGGTTTTTAATATTTATATGCATTACTCCTAAATAATCTATTGGCTAAAATTTACATTTTGTTGACAAGCGCTCGACCAACTTGGTTACAACAAAAGAAAACACAATAAGCTTAAGTATTAATGATAACCTATTCACTCTAATTATCCTTGGTTAGATTTTCCAAAGATTATATTACAATTTGATTTACGCTAAATTTTACACATATAAACCTTAATACTGTACTTCTTATACGTATCAAAAAAAATTTTCTTCCCCTAAAATTCTACAATTTCTCAACAAAATCTCATTTCAATTGAACAAAACTTTATTTACATTCCCCTTTTGTTTGAACTTAACAACTATCACACTATAATTCTCATTAAAGTTTTTACGATTACACAATCTATAATAAATGATTTTTTTTTCTATTTTACATTCTTGTAATTTATTACTGCTTGTTGTACATTCCAATAATTTATAGCTAATTATTTCAAATGATTAAGTAACAAACCTTTGTTTACTTTCTCTTATCGATTACTATCTTATCACGTACATTATTCAAAATTTTACCATGAAACAAGACATTTAAATTTTTACAAATTAGTCTATGATTTCACTACTAACTATAACACAATGACATAGTTCTTGATTTATTTACAAAGACAATTCTATCTCTTAGCTAAGCAAACTTGAATGGTTTGTTTTTTATTACCGTTAGAGGCGTTACGCTTTCCTCTAACTTCTCCCCACTTAGCCGTTGAGTAGTTTGCCTTTTCCCTTCTTTACGTAACATAAACGCACGTCTTGTCCTTAAATAATTTGATGTATTATTTATCACGTTGATTTCTTTCTTTAATTATCCTTGCAACGTTGACATTTGTCACAAGTTTTTACGTACTCTTTAATTTTCCTTGACATTTTGTCAAATGTGAAACTCTCCTGTAACAGTTTGGTACATTTCTTACCTCCTAAATGGCCGTACATCTGGTGTATTTCGGAGATGATTATGTCCGTAATACTCTCTGGCACGTATAATTTCCATTTGTTCTTACACTTTCTATACAATTTGTTATCAACATACTTATAAAACTTACACATATCATTTTCATTACCATTATCTAGATTATCTATAATAGATCCTAACTTCGTATCCTCCTTCTGGAATTTTCCTATGTCTCTTATCATACTACATACGTCTTTCTTCATTTTTATAGTTACCTGATTTATCTGGTATTCAAAGTTCTCATCAACTTGGTCCTCTTCCGTTGCATCTTCTGGATATCGGCTGAGTATGTCGGCCACTACATTCTCTTTACCTTTACAGTGAAGGATGTTAAAGTTATATTCTTGTATGGATAGGATCCACCTAGTTATCCTGGAGTTGTTTAGATGGCATTTATGCATGAAAGTGAGTGCTTTATTATCAGTTATAATCGTTAGGTTTGCTCTGCGTAGATTGCTTAATAATAAATTCAAATGTACCAGATGCGTCTTGACGTCGTTCGAGTAACAAAGACAGTCGTCAACATAGATGATTGTGTTATCTTTCACCGGATCTTCAAGTGCCATGTCTAGTCCTCTCGTCAGAGCGGCAGAACTGGTGCTTAATCCGAATGGTGTTACTGTATATCTATAACATTTCCCCTCATACATGAAAGCAGTGTAATCGCGACAACATTCCTTTAGTGGCACCTGCCAAAAACTGCTGGTTAAATCCACTGTGGACAGGTACTTCATTCTACCGCACCTTGCTGAAATCTCTTGGATAGGAGTTGGTCCTTCATAGTCGGGAATGGTAACACTATTGATTTTTCGTGCGTCCAAACACAGCCTGACGTTTCCGTCTTTCTTTATTACGGCGACCATTGGATTAATAAATGGGCTATTTCCCCTCTCAATTACACCGTGTTTCAACATTTTGTTGATTTCGGCATCAACTCTTTGCTTGTATGCAAGTGGAATTGGCCACCCGCGTTGGAAATAAGGTGTGTTGTCCGTTACTTTAAATTCATGCTGATAGCATTCCATTCTCCCTGGACTCTCCCGAAATAAACTTTTATTATTCATTAAGACTTCTCTCAGATCTTCTAACGTTTCCTCATCCACACCTGTTATGTTGTCCACTTTCGCGTTTATTTTCTTCTCGATTTCATCCTCTTCTTCTGCTTCTACTACTTCCATGTGTATAATGGGTATGCTGACATTTTGTTCTTCCTCTCTTCCTCTAAATTCGACGACTCCCTTTTCCACGTCAATCAAACATTTTTCATCTTTCATAAAGCTAATACCTAATATACAATTTCTAATTAAATTTGGAATAATTAAAAATACGCAGTCTATCTTGATATCACTAATGTAAATGTCACATAAGATTTGTTTCCGTACTAGCTTAGACTTACTACCTACTGCACTAATAATCAGTGTATTAGTCATGCTTAATTCCTCATATGGTTCTAAATAATGTTTATTTTGGTTGAACCATTCTTCTGATAACGCATTTATCGCGCTCCCAGTATCCAATAAGGCAAGGACCGTAATATTATTATTGAACTTAATTAATATTTCTGGACACTTAGAAATCCGTTGTCCGAATCTTAATTCATCTTCATAAGTTAATTCATTTCTAAGATCTGGTAATAGTATGTTGGTTTCGTGAAGTCGGTTCTTGGTCAGTATATCGGCTATCTCATTGTATGGTAGGGTTAATTTTTTTTTTCTCTATCTACGTCGTTCCCCTTACCAGTCGAGGTCGACGCACCGTTGTTTACGAATTCTAAGGAATTTATGGGCTGTCGGTTAGTGTGTCGTCCAAACCCCTTAACGTTGCGATCGTTTTCACTTTCTTTGTTCGGCAAATGTTGTTTTTGCTTCCAGCTGACACCCTTATTGTGAAATGGTTGGGGTGTGTTTGTTGCTTCCCCCACACCTCGGGCATTCACCTTCTCGTGACTCCCTACAAAGTCATTATCTCTAGTTGTTCGCTGATTAATCGTGGCGTACTCTGCAATCAATGATTCAAGGTTTTGGATTGAATTAATCCCCCTTGTCACCACAGCAATTTCAATATTCTTACCAAAATGGCGCGCTATCTTTTTGATTAGCTGACGATCAGTGATAGCTGGCGTTAATTGGCGACTTTCAAGAAGCTTGCGCTCCATATATTGAATTGCGCTCAGATTGCCCTTCCAATTAAATCGACCAAATTCTAGGTTGTCCCTGACTGCGTCCTGTCTCTCTTCTCCCCAATACTTTTGTGTGAAGAGGTCTTTAAATTCATCAAAGTTGCGGATTTGGTCTCGTATCACCCTCCACCAAATCGCGGCGTCTGCTTCTAGATGTCGACCGATCCATTTGACATCGTCACTTGGGTAGAATGTGTTCTGGATTTCGGTCAGTTCTTTGAGAAATTCGATGGGATATCGGTCTGTGCCGTTGTATTTTAATTCGTTGTTATGCGGCCCACCTGTTCTTGCGGTCGATCCGACTTCTGCGTTGGCTAATTGACGCTGTAGTCGTTCTTGGCCTTCTTTAACTTTGGCGATGTGGTTTCTTAATTCTTCTAGCCGTGTCTCCTTCTCTTTATCTGTCTCACTGATTTTCTGTACAGCCGACCGTTGTCTGTCATCTACTTCTACGATCTTCTGTTTTAACGAGTTTACTGCTTCTCCTTGTTCTGTCCGTAGTCGTTCTACGTTGTTCATGACAACTCCTTTCAATTCTTCATTCCTGCTGTTGGTTTCTTGAATATGTGTGTCTAGTTTGTTATTTATTTGGTCTACTGACTTCTGTGTATTATTAATTGCTTCTTGCCATTCTTGTCGGTCCTTCTCTCTCAATTCTTTACTTTCTTTGGTATGTCTTGTTAATTCATTCTTCAACTCTTTCATTCCACGTTCATTCTTTTTCTGTAGCTCGCTAATTTTCTCTTCCCATTTCTTGGTGTGTTCTTGCAATTCTACTTTTATTTTTCCAATCTGTTCTTCGTTCTGTTGTCTCATTTTTTCGCTCATTTTTTCACTCATTTTTTCGCTCATTTCTTCATTCTGTTGTTTAATGAACTCGAGCAATAACTGGAAGTTCATCTCGCGAGGTACTAACGATTGTCCCCCCGCCCTTGTAGTCTCGTCGGCGCTGGTGTTTTCACTCTGCGTCGTATCTTCCTCACGTCCTTCGACGCCTAGCTGGTTGTTCACGTCGAACTCCATACTATCTGAATTATTGTTTGTCATTTTCGCGCGACTACGCGTAATCATTCAAGTATGCTTAACTAAGACTATTTCTACTACTGACTTACTGTCTAACAATTGTTTATAGCCACTGCCTGTCCTCAGCCTACTCACTTATAATATTTATTATAAATTATTCGAGCAATCGCTTCGTGCAATCGCGTTGGGCGCCATTTACGACAGTATATTTCATGCAGATTTATTTGCATAAATTAATTATTCCATTAATTATATAAATTTTTATCTGTATTTATGATAGTGTTGTCGGTACGAACTTTGTCGTACTTATGTGTATTTAGCCCTGTAGTTGGACGCCATATACGGCTGTATATGTAGTTTGTTATGCCCCACGTTGGGCGCCATATACGACAGTATATTTCATGCAGATTTATTTGCATAAATTAATTATTCCATTAATTATATAAATTTTTATCTGTATTTATGATAGTGTTGTCGGTACGAACTTTGTCGTACTTATGTGTATTTAGCCCTGTAGTTGGACGCCATATACGGCTGTATATGTAGTTTGTTATGCCCCACGTTCTTTGGGAGCCATATACGAATGTATATTTATGCAGATTTAATAATTGCATAAATTAATTAATTAATAAATTTTGCTTATTGTCCCGCGTTTGGGCGGCATGTACAAATATAATATATTACCACGCGTTGGGCATCATGTACAAATATACATGTATTATGCAAATTTATTAATTGCATAATCTAATTGAATTTTTAATTGTATAAAATTTACTCTTGGTTACAATTATCTACTAGAATTTGCTTCCTCGTGTCACGTGTTGGGACACCATATGCAACTGTAATATATTTTATGTTTGTCTCTACTTGCATAAATTAGTTAAAATTATTCAAAGGAGTTTCCATAAATGTAAGTTTTTATTACAGATCTTGTTTACTGCTCCAGGACGGGCATGCCATATCTGATGATACACTCTGATATCACTGAGCCATAATACGCCCCGCGTGCTGGAGCACCATATGTAAACAGGTGTTTTGGGTGAATAACAATCATCTGACTCAGACACTATTAATTTTCGTAAACAATACAAATTTAATTTTTATAAACGATGCAAATTTATTATATGTTTTCAATATCATTTAAATACTGAATAAAGTTAGCGTTTCTAGACAACATATCAAATACACAATGCTGTTATATTATCTCTACGTTATGAACATCTACAAAATCAATAAAGGCTAATTAATTAATGACCATATAAATTTCAATATATCCTACTCTATGGATTCATATTTCTCAATTTGCGTTACTTTTGAGCAATTAAATATATGTATATTCAACAATTAAATAAATGTATATTCTACTCAGTGGCGAGTTCTTTTTGAGTGGCAGGACAGTGGCGACCTAATCTAATGTTACATGAATGATAATAATTTACTTGTTGTTTGTATCCAAATTGCGGTGATTAACTGCGTCGTACCTCTCATCCTACGAAGAAATCCAGGCTGAAGATACGCCAATTAAATTACACTTGACACTTCGTCACGACACTATTTGTCCCACATTTTATCCGGATACTCGCATGAACGATAATGACTAATTGCGTTAACTCGAATATGACTTCATCGTCTAAAACACTTTGCGTGTAGGTTCTTTGTCACTTTTGATGTACGCGTGCAATAGTTTATGCTGCGTTTAACTAGAGCGATTGTACCATTTATACTGTATTCACAATGCAAATATAATTGGTTTTAATTGCATTTTAGTGAGTTAAGAACGTGGCACAATCTTACTATATTGTTTCATGTCACTTATGTCACGGTAATGTGATATTGTCAATACCTTATCACTCGCATTAGATTCATAAAAACGAGATTTTTATGATCACAAAGTCTGATCGTACTTAACTCGACGTTGTCATAGTATTTGGTCACGGGTTAGTTCTACAGTTTTACATAGTCTCTGATACACTCCCGAACAATCTCTCTGCTCGTATCAATACACTTTGCTACCGTCCATCTGAAAGACTTTGGCTGGTTTATACCGAAATAGAATTGACTGACAAAAATTAGAATACGACCGAACTGAGACTGAACTCTCCAAATCGACCGAACTGAGATTAAAATAGACTGACTGACTGATTTTTATAGACTGACTTAAATTGTTTGAAAATTGGAAATCGACTGAACTCTTCTTCTCTGCGAACACCTTATTTTATTACTTCAGCAACACGACTCCCTCCACGGATGTCATACCCTTACCACAATCACTGTCATGATTGGTTTCTCGCATCAGATTCTGCGAAGGCTCCTCCTGGATACTCCGGCTGGGGTCTCTGGTCTACTTCCCATTCGCTCTTCACCCTTGTCTCCATGTTGACGTCTTCTTTACACCCGCCTTTGCCGAATTCCTTGCTCTTGATAGGTCAGCCAAGACCTCTCTCTAAAAGTCTTGCTGTCCACCATCTCCCCGTATGACGACGGACCTAATTACACGGTTGTCTGTTATGTGATTGTCTTACGTTCCCTAGTGTCCTTTCTAAGCGATTTCCTTTCCGCACATGTGTGTACCATAAAACGGGTGTGTCGAATCGCCGTATTGTCCTCGACTTCCCTTGTTACGTTCACACGCTGATGGTGGTCATCTTCCAGGAACTAACATCTGTTCTGCAGCCTTACAAGATGCTCCGTATGTCGTGCCAGTAAGCAAGTTTCCCGCTGTGCAGCTATATATAAGTTCCTTTGTACTTAACTGCATCCGCTCTTAGACTGCTTTTGTGGAAAATGTTATGTCCATGTGCAGCCGCTAACTCACACGTGTATGTCGAAAATGTTGGCGTCCCCTTAGTACACTCTTTGTCGGAAGTTGTGATGAACTGACACCGTCTTTTGTTTCTTTGTTATTGTCGCCACTTGCGCTTATGTCGTTCATCCATGTCCAACATCTGTTATGTGCCAAGGCGTTGTCCTTCTTAAATCATTGTCTAACGGCGGCCGTTTGGCTATACCATGCATCACTCTTGACAGTTGACGCCCGCTACAGTGCCGTTTACGCAAAAAAAATTCTCTGCCGTAATTGCTTTACAAGTGCTGTCAACAACTGTAAAACCCAAAAGTACTCCTGTGGAGAGTTTAAAATTTATTCAAGAGTATAGGTTCGCGCCAAATATTGATGTCGCTCTAAGAATTTCCCTAACATTACCTGTGACAGTGGCAGGCTGAGAATGGGCTTTTTCGAAGCTCAAACTTATTAAAACTTATCTCAGATCCAGTATGTCCGAGACTCGCCTGACTGGTCTAGCGACTACATCTTGTTAGCTGAATCACTTGATTACAACGATTTCATAAAGGAGTTTGCCAGTGCAAAAGCTAGACAAGTATTTTTAACTAAGGTATATGATACATTACTTTTGTTATATTTCAGTCATAATGAAATTATTTAGTATTTTAATTTTAAGTCATCACATAGGCATTTATTTTTATTGTCTCACGATACCTTGTACTGTCTCTACAATTTTTATTGTAGCCGTTCGCCGCATCGTAAACGCCAAAAAGTTCTAGTTATTTGATAAATACAACAATGCAAACATTACTAGTGTAACAAGACCCTTATATGGCTGTAATCAAATCAAGTCCCACTGTTTGGGCTAGCCACTTGGTCACCAGACCGCTGTATGCCGGTCGTTACAAAAGAATAAAATGTATACGGAAAATTCACTAATTATAGAATTTTCAAATAATAAAATAATTTTGTTTATGTTTATAGAGGTATGTATAAGAGATAAATCTGTTTTTTAAAAGGTTCTGGTAAAATTTTAATAACAGGTAGGTATTTATTGACCGTCGAGCACTTCTTGAAGATTTGCACCAAGTCTGGAGTTAAATAGATTAACTCTGGGTAATAATCGATTGGTGACTTTTCTGACTGGTCCTATATCTTGTTCAAAATAGAATATATTCTTCTCACTTAAGTCCTTCAGCCTTATAAATACCCTTAAATTACCCTGTGAAATAAGTACAGATACAAAATAATGGAAAGATAAAGATTTATTGACAATTTTAAATAAATAATCGATATTTTATCGATGGAGAGCAATTATCGACTCTGTCTCGGGAATTATCGATTGTGTCATACAGAACAAAATTTATGATATTTAATATATTATAAGACAGGTTCTTTGAGCGATTAGAATTAATAGTCAGAGAAGGGTGACGAGAAAGTATAACATTAACAATTAACACAAATACAATAATTATTATTCAATAAAATTAAAATAATTCTAATATGTAATGTGTATGATCGTTGTCGTACCATACGCAGACGATGACGTCACTGCCGGATAAAGAAGGCCGGCTCTGTAGAATTAAAAGATGGCCGCTACTAGTTCTGGCGTAGTTAATGTGAACTCGGCATGTCCCAAAATCACGACAAAATTACCTTCGTCAAGGTCTAAAATGTCCCCACACTGGTGTAATATGTCTGTTAATCTATTTGGTGTATTCTGGTGAAGTGTTCTGTGTAAACTTGCGTTAGTTAGTTTATTTTCTATGTGTTCAACTTCTACGGTAAAGTTCTCGAGTTATTGGTTAGGATTTGCAGAATAAATCAGTTGAAATATAGTGTTTTACTTGTTTCTATCACTCGTATTATGTAGTTAAGTATTTGTTTTCACTATTGTCGTGAATGTATGAACAGCTTTAGCTTTAAAAAGTGTCTAAACCGTTTAACTCTCGTTCACTGATTTCAATGGCTAAACGCTAGTACCATCTTTCTCGATTTTTTAAAGAAACGTTCTTTTACACAACTGTCCAGCTTGATATTCAACAAAAGACTAATTAACTTGGTCATAAATCTGGCCCAGTTAATCCTTGAAAAAGTATTGTTAACATTTTTCGACTTCCCATACATATGATAAAATATTACATTATGTATGGAATTTATCTATTTTATTCCTCACTTTTATGAATTATTAACCTTATTATTGGTTTAATCATCTCATTCCCTTTAAATTGATGTATTATAGTCCATATCTGTAGATATTTTGTGGAAATTAACAAATTTCTTTACTTTATGGAAATATAGGCTCAAAATTGGATTTCCGTCTTTATACAAAATTCCCTCCATTTTAAATATTATTAATACTATTATAATAAATTTTAATTAGTCATATTCCTCTTCCTTTCCTTAAATACATATAAATTACACCTTTGAACTGGTTTTTTGTGTTAATCTGTAAATTTGACATTGCTCTTTAAAATTAATTAATTTATATATTTTGACAATTTACAAAATGTTAAGGTATATTTCCTTATTATCATTTTAATTCATAGGATCATTCCTAGTAGTGGTTAATTGAGTTATCTAATATAAATCTTGGTAGTTTACAGGGTTTATAAGTGAATTATACTAGTTTATATTGGTTCTGTGATTTCACCAAATGGCCTAGATTTTAGAATTTTATATTTCTTTCCTTCTCAAATAATTTAAACTTAATTCCTCCTCTGACTTTACATAATTACAATTATATGAAAATAACATGATTTATATAACTTATTGTGTTGTGTAGTAGTTAATTAACACTACAGTTATTAAAATAATTAATTATGAACATTGTTTAGCAATCTGCACAATTTAACATATTGCAGATATAGCTTGAACATATATCTTTTAACTATTTTTGAGCTAACATAGCATACCTACTAGAACATTATTACTGGTATGTAGGTTATTATTTATCAAACATAATTCTTTTTAAAATACATAACATAAATCTTATTTTCTATTAAACCTTACAAATACATTTATTTAACACATTGATTTTAGGACTGTGAAATAACAGTCTATTTAAACATGTTACACTTATTCATACTATATTAGTACCAGTCCTTTCTGGTTTAAACCATTATTATTGTGATCCCCTACATCAGTAAACATTAACTCCCATACTCTATTTATTATCATATTTTACAAATGTCTTGTAAATAAAGATTTACATTAAAATAATAAAATACTGGAAATCTTCCATTTTATTATTTTATTATGCTGTTTATTATTAGATATTAAAGTTGTGATATAGCATACTGATAAGTTATAGTATCACCAACTTTAAGTTTATTGCATTTTTTTAAAAAACACTTACACAAATTCACTTTCACTGTTGGTTCTGATATTTTGAGTCTTATTATCTCAGACCAGACCTTTAGTAATCATGGACCGTTAAGACTAGTTTATTTTCTTTATTACACAATAGCTTTAGCCGGTGCACTTCTTATAACGCTATACAGCACTTTAGTTTTCTCAATAATTACATTTTATAAGATTTTGGGTATGTTATACTTTCTTTTGCATAGTTTTTGTGGGTTTGGGATTGATAGTAGTTTTTTTACTACGGTGTTTCTTTCATACTATTTCTTCCTCTTCTCCTGTCTTCCTTCTTGTCCTTCTTCGTATCTTCCTTCTGGTATTCATTCTTGTCCCTCTTCTAGTCTTCATTCTTGTCCCTCGTCTAGTCTTCACTCTTCTGTTCTTCCTTCCTCATTCTTGGGTAAACCAAGGTACTTGGTGTTATCACGACTGAGGTTTAGTTTGGAGTATTTAATTTATTCACTGAACTGACTTTATTCTTCTATACAGGTTTAAGGGTATTGTTGTCTTCCTGTTCACAAACTTTATTCTTCCCTCTTCTTGGTTTTGGGATATTTTGGTATTCACCACTCTTTAATTGAGTCTCTTTTTTCTTGATATGGCCTTATATAACTGGTTTACTGCTCTGAGCTTCCTGGGTAACTTACTGATATTATACAATGAGTTGATGAGTTGCTTCGATACTTTCTTTGGTTTTTAAAAACGGTGGTTTTCATATATAATGTAGTGAGGATTTTTATTTTATTATGGTTCATTCCTCTGATTTATTTAAATGTCATTCAATATTATTATAACATTGGTGGGTGTAATTAAACTTTATGATTTCACATGACTTAAAATGTAGTGGATTTTCTGTCACGCTACACTAGTCGTCAATCGGAGGCAGTCGCCGTATCTTTAGAGTAGGTCTAGCGTGCGTGAATGTGTTCAGAGTTAAAATAGGAAGGCGGCGGCACTCATAAATACTGCACGGCGTCACTGATAACGGGTGCTCTGTTGTAGCATTCTGTTACTGTATTCGTTTGTCGTCCTTAGTCTGTTGTTTTTTACAGTTCATTACCGGCACTGAATGTGTTGTGAAGCAACAGATTGTATACTAATAATGAGTGCAACATCTCTATCGTCCTTTACGGCTCAGTTTCAATTATACGTAATAAAATTCATAAAAGAAAAATGGTAATCGCGCCGCATCGCATAAATCGATATAGCTACATCTAATGTTCGGGAATTGGAAACACAAAAATTACGTGTTTATTACTCGTGGTCGGCGTTCTTTCTGTGGTAGAACAGCCACGTTTCCACAAGTAGAAATAAATTTTATCGAGTTTGTACAAGTGGAGCTTTCGACGGTAATACTGAAAGGTACAGATTCAAGCTACCAAATCTCTCAGCGTCTTGAAATAGACAATAGCAATACTTTTTTTCTATTATTTTGTATAAAACACTTTTTCTGCATAGCATAATATTCAAGCAATGTACGAGTATATGTTTTTCTATGTCCTAACAAATTTCTTCAACTGTTTCTCAACACAAATATGGACGAGTCTTATTCAAGAATTACATTTTTTCTGAGAAATATTACGATAAAATAGGGGTGAGCGTTATTCACGAGGGCGCATTATACACGCGAAAATATGGTATTCCTATATACTATACCTTAATGACACCAGAAATATGCCACTACATTTTGTCCTTTCCCTGTGTAAGATGCTTATATTTGACAAGAGAGTCAGTTTTCCCCTTAGTTATTTTTTCTGTCAGTGTAATGTTCATAACTTAAGTCAATTTTAAGGCAAGAGTTATTGCAATTGTAAGTAAGTGGAAGTATCATATAATACTTTGTCTAGTTTTTAAGTTATTTACGACTATTTTAGTTGTAATCTGCATAATTAATTATTATTAATAATTACGATTGATATACATTCAGCAAAGGTAGAGTTGCCACCTGTTTCACCCTGCATTATGTCCAGTACTTGCAGTGGTTTATCATTTAATATGTCATTTTTGCATATTACCATAATTATGTCAGCTGTATGTGGTCTGTTATTGTTATGTGTACATAGCTTTTTAAACATATTGTTACGACTGTCTCACTGATCGGTGTTACGGTAGAGTGGAAAACAAAATACAAGACACCAATGAAATCTGTGATAAGCAGTTTTAGTTATCACAATAAAACAGTTCCTAGTCAACAAGGTAGTTTCTCTTACAACAAATCAAATAAAAATTGTCCACACGCAATAATAATGTCAACTGTAAAGAATTCCGCACAACAACACTTCGCTACAAACACTTGATCCGCGCTAAAGAAATCACTCAACACCACTGAACTGACAAGCCGTCTGCTATGTGTTTTTATAGGTAGCTCACGCCTTCTATAAATCTTCCATCCTTAAGGTGCACGCCATTTAATGCGTATTCAAGTGTTTTGTAGGGTACTGTGGAACGTACTTAAACGCGGCCTTGAACACCTACCACACTAGGCGGGGGACGCGGGACGGGTCGAAGACGTTCTCGGCTGTTCTAGGTGGTTCCATTCGCTTCAATATTGTAAAGAACGTATTTACGCGTACTTTACATAGTATTTAGACATAGTTTATATTCCCTTGGATACACACAAACACCGAGACTTCATAAGATACACACATGTTTATTTAGAATCTACTAATCACAACGTAATTGACTTAGTCTTCGTTAACCTGTCATTAGATGCAACTGAAACAATTCAAGGAATTGCAGTCGTCACGTACACGACAAAATTGTAATGCACGCCATTAAAGAAGTGAATGTAGGGCGTTCGAGAGTACAAATTTGAATTAATTTATCATCGGCAGTTCCAACATAAGTACTTTCATAAACGTGACGCTGCCGATTCTAAACACCTGTTCCAATTCATAATACAGTTTGCACATTATAACTTCCCGCCCGAGCAAACATAAATTATACACACCGTATTCTTGTTCCGTTTATATTCAAACTCAAATCCTTTACTCCTTCAGTTTCCAAAAGCGGTATCTAATATGGGGTAGTTGCAACCAGCTATAGAGGAAAAGAAACAAATATACACAGCGGGCAGTAAGATGTTTGACAGTACTGCATGTTTTGAAAATGTCTAGCGATCAAATATGTCGTGATGTGCAGTCATTAACTACACTCAACTTTATAATGTGTGTCCCAATATTCAGACAATATTTATTTACATCACAGAGACCTGTAAAGTTAAATTTTAGTTACACCCGTTGAACAATAATACGACTATTGGAGAATAAAACGCAGAGAAATTTATAAAACCTGAAAGTTCTATAAGGTCGTGGATGTGCCGACTATAATGTATGGATGTGAAACATGCACTCTACTGCAAAAAGGTATTTTAAAAATATAAAAACGAAATCTTTCGGAAATAAAATTTTAATAGCAGTTAAGGGATGTAGTTTGATAGATCATCTACAAAACGACGACATAAGGAAAGACTTGAAGTTACAGTGGGTTCTAGAGGGAATAAAGGAATACAGGCAGAATTGGAAGTCTCTTGTGGAACGCATGGTTTTACCAAATCGTTGTCATGTCGCGAAAGAGACCACGGCGCCAGAACTGAGGTTATTTCCTTTGTGATGCAGGAAACCGGTATCAAGAAAGCAGACGATTCAGTCGCTGACTGGCAACCAAGCACAATTGTCAAGAACATTAAAGCTGTGAAAAAAATCAAAGAGTCTTTTGCAGGCTACATGAACCCGTTTTCACCTGAAATAGACAAAAATAAATTACTCAATGTTGTGACAGGAAGGGCAGCCAGTCAAGAAACTTGTGAATTTCTGCTCAATGTGGAGAAAATCGGGGATGATCAAAGAGAAATATTCATTTTGGAGACGAGTAACAGACCCGAGAGGTTTTCAGAGAGAATAAAGTAAAACAAGGTCTGTACTGTTGCCAATGAAAACAAACAAATCGTTAAGAAAATAGATGGAAAGTGTATTTCTTTGAAAATGGATAAAGACCTGTTTGCGAGAATGTTGGCGCTCTCTCTCTCAAAAATGATTGACCTTGCATACGAGTTGACCTTCCCATTGACGCCTGTTCCATCAACATTATGTCACCCTGATGGTAGTTTCATAAAAACTTAAAAGTCTACCCTTAACAGGCATCTTGAAGGTAAATTGGATTCCAAATATCCTGAACCACAAAATTTTGATGCGGTACTCTAGGATGGATTTTTTTTTATCCGCTTACTCGTTGACTTACCAAAAACATTTGGACAGATTGCACGGAAATTGATCACTACGTTAAGTCACCAGCCTGCTAAGGTGGTGCATCTCATTTTTGACAGATATGTAAACCCATCATTGAAGGATACGGAGAGACAGCGCCGAGGAAGTGTTCCAGTTGCTTACCAATATTGGGGCCTGACCAACAAAGGCCGGCTGATTTTATGAATATCTAATCCTTTTTTCAAAGAATCGTTCGTCAAGTTTTTGGTCAATTAGTTGGAGTCCAAAGAAATGTCACCATTATTGGAGGAATCTCGCTCCTTGCATATAACATGAGGGACACAGTGATTCTCGTTCCAAAATGTGGACGAAACAATAACGAGAAAAGAAGAGACTGAACTCGAATGGGACCACGAGGAGGATGATACACGCATAATTTTCCATCTAGCACGAATGTATCAGCATGAAAATGTGCTGGTCCGATCCTCAGACACAGACGTTATGTTTGTCCTCCTTTCCAATATGTGTAAACTGCCGGTGAAAGTCAAGAACGTTTACCTTCAACTCGGGAAAGTCACTTTTGGTTCCAAAAGACTTTTAAATATCACTGCGTTGTATAAAACCCTCGGCAATGACTTATCAAGGGTCTTGATAACCTTTCACATGTTCACTGGAAGCGACCACACCCCTGCCTTTTTCAGGAGGGGTAAAATACAACCTTTCAAGGTATTGTCAAGTGATTCTCCTGTCATGAAGGCGTTCATCAATCTTGCGATAATGTTGTGAATGACGAAACATTCACGGTGATTGAGGAATTTACATGCAGGATGTATGGGGTACGGGGATGCAAAACCGTCAATGAAGCAAGGTACGAACTTTTATGTAAAGCGTATAAGCCCAAAAAAAGCAATGAACCAGTACTAAAATTCGCTAGGTCATTTAGCTCCACCAACATCCCTCCAAGCAAAACAGAACTATACGAGCAAATCAAAAGGGCCCACTTTCTCGGAGGTTTGTGGAGCAATGCTCACTGCCTGTTTAGCCCAATAAGCAACGCAGATAACAATGGATGGAAAGTCACAGAGGATCACATTGAGGCTGTTTGTTTCGCTGGAGAGATGGGGCGATCGAGCATTGATGACATTTTGGGAAACGCTGACGACCATGATGCAAATGCGGACGACGATTATGACGAAAAGACGATTTCTGAGTCAAGTAAGATGTACAGAAAAAAATATTTCTTGTCATAGTACAGGTAAGTTTACAATAGATAATTTATTTTACAAGTATGAAAACGTTGGTTATTATGTACATTTATTATTTGACGCATTTATTCATGTAGCATTGTCGTTCAGCCATGAATGTAATAATATTATATTGAAGCTTTCTCTAGAATAATGATGATGAATAAATAATAAAAATTGACTAAATAAGATAACAATAGTAATGTCTTGTTTGAATGTTTCAGATTACTCATCGTCGGATGAAGAATGAAGAAAATTCAAATACTTCTGTTGAAGAAATAATTAATAAGTTCTGACCAATTTTGAAAATATTATTTGTAGGTTTATTAAAACATTATTATTAAACCAAAACTCTTCTTTGAAACCAATTTTCTAAGTCGACTTAGTAAACTATCTTAACACCCCTACGGAAATTTCGAAGACCATTATTTGTATTCTAATCAAAATAAGTGAACAAATTAATTAAATTTACACTCGTCAGTTTTGTAATAGCAACGTGATTTGAACGTCAGTTGGTTTTATTCTAACTCCTTGACCGAAATGTGAAAAATTGTAAGAATTTCCAGGCGTTTATCGCTCAGTTAAATTTCCTTCAACTGAAATTTAAATTGTAGTCAGTTAAGAATTTGCAACTGCTTACACCGTCAGTCGTCCTAGAATAACGTTTAGGGAAGTGTGCTGAACATTTTTATGTCAATTCCGACCATTTATGTCTCAGTTAAATTAGATGCAAAATTTAACCAAATTTGAACCCGTCAGTTTTGAAATAGCAACATGATTTGAACGTCAGTTGGTTTTATTCTAACTCCTTGACCGAAATGTGAAAAATGTCGGAATTTCCAGGCGTTTATCGCTCAGTTAAATTTCCTTCAACCTAAATTTAAATTGTCGTCAGTTTTGAAATTGCAACTACTTACACCGTCAGTCGTCCTAGAATAACGTTTAGGGCAGTGTGCTGGATATTTTGATGAACATTCCGACCATTTATTTCTCAGTTAAATTAGATGCAAAATTTATCTAAATTTGAAACCCGTCAGTTTCGAAATAGCAACGTGATTTGAACGTCAGTTGGTGATATTCTAACTCCTTGACCAAAATGTGAAAAATTGTCGGAATTTCCAGGCGTTTATCGCTCAGTTAAATTTCCTTCAACTGAAATTTAAATTGTCGTCAGTTAAGAATTTGCAACTGCTTACACCGTCAGTCGTCCTAGAATAGCGTTTGTGGTAGTGTGCTGATAATTTTAATGAAAATTCCGACCATTTTACTCTCGGTTAAATTAGATGCAAAATTTAACCAAATTTGAACCCGTCAGTTTTAAAATTGCAACGAGTTAGAACGTCAGTCGTCCTGAATCCTCAACCAGTGATCAAAGCCCAACATTTTTAACACAAAAATTGCCCATTTATCTCTCGGTTAAATTAACTGCAAAATTTTAGCAATTTAAATTCAAATTTTCGAAAGTAAAGCAACCGGTGAGGAGTAGCTGACGGTCATTTCACGTTTCATGGCAGTAAGTACATTCGATCTAGAGGGTTTCTAGCTTTACATCTTCCGGTTAAATGATCACGTTGGTGGCTCTCTATCTATTAGTTCTTCATAAAGTCACGGCCGAAACATCTACAACTAACAACTTTGGACACGGCCTTACAGCCACAGCCCGGCAAGACAAGGTTCTAGCTTTAACGCAGGTCGTGAGAGCCTGTTACTTTTGTCCAAGAATCGTTTAACAGGCAGTAATGTGTTTGCTAGTGCACAATCATGATTGAACTGTTATAAATTTATACAGCATACGTCTAGATATCTCTATCGACACATTTACGCTCATGTAGTGAAGGAAAACGCGCAAACAATACTCTTTTTATGACTTTAACAACTAGCAATACAAATTCGTAAAACACAGTATGACAAACTAACAAAATTTAGACGCATCTGTGGAACGATTCTAGGTACCTGAAAAATAAACACGGAAGTAAACCCGAATGAAATTTTGTAAAACTGTGGCTGTTCACACATTCCTGTATGCTAGTGAGACAAGGACTCTTGGTAAAAGGGACGTACAGAGGATTCAGGCAGCTGATATAAAATTTCTAAGAGGGACGCAAGGTTGTTCTCCCTTGGATCGGAGAAAGAACGAGGATATTAGACGCGATTTAAACATTGTATCATTGGACCAGAAGATTAAAAACCCCGGAAGCAGATCGTGTGAACACTTGAATCGTATGACTGATCGTCTACCTCTGGCTGCCTTGGGTTATCCCTACTGGGTAGACCGAGGAGGACATGGGTTCCGGGGCAGTTCTAAGGCCTAGTCCTTGGAGTGGTGATGATGATGATGACAATATGACAGATTTCATCTTATTTTCACATTCTTTCATTCACAACTTTTTCGACGTCTTTATACAACATATAAACGTCTCACTTATGTTTACCAGACTCACTAAAACATTTTTAAAAGTTCCGTCTTCCTGTAACAGTTATTTCATTTTATATTAAAATTACCGAAACGACTTAAGTCTTGAATTATACGATATTGACAAATCAGCAAGTACACCAGAACACAACGTACTCAGTTAGATGTTAGGAGTAAACCACTGATTATTTCACTTAATGACAAAACAAGAAAGGCACATCAATAAAATCCAATACAGCGATGCTATTATATATGTTATATTCGGGCGAGGCTTGGTCTCTGAACCGTAATGTTAGCAAACTGCAACCTAGAGAAAGGCAGTTTCGCAGGTCAATAAAACGTTGCATACAATTTGACAGTATTAACCGTGATGACACGTGGAATAATGTACGAAATATATTAGTGAACGAGGTGTGTTAAAAAAAAAGACGGAACTATTTGTGTAGCATGTCAACCTGCGCACATAGCGAACTGCACAATTAAGTGCTGATAGTTACAGTCTTTGACGCCCGAATGCCGTTTTCTCCGACACGTCATGATCATCAGTCTTCGAGCTACACACGGTGTAGTGGACACGGGCACACAAAGTCCGGCGCATTTAAGATATTAACACAATGTGTGTGCATAACCTTTCGCTGCTAACTTCGTAAAATCTTTAAATATCAATTTCCATTGCATTCCAAAGTTGGCATTACCATTTGTGGTGGTACATAGTTGCTTACCGATTTGAAAACGGGTCTTTTTCTGATCATCAGTCAAAAAGCGCAGAAAGAATTTTTCAGTGATACGACAGACTTGATTTTTTCTATCAACAAACTTAATTTTACGATCTTGCGCATTCTCTCAAGACGTTAAACGGCATTTAAACTATGATTTACAATTACTACACATCACGAGGTCTCTTGCCATTATCTTCGACATCTCTTTGATCGGCACCTACCAATTTTTGTCTCCCCCTGTAAGAATGCTTGAAATAACCGTTCGGCTTATGTAGGCCTTCGTGTATGGTTAATTGAGTAACCAGAATGTCCCTGTAAAGTTTTAACCTAGTTTTGAAGCAAAGTTTCATACGCACACGTTGTTTTTGAAGTCTTTCTGAACCACTTTGTCACTAATCAGACGGCCAGCGTGCTCACGTCCCCACTTAATCTGATAAAAGCCAAAGGCTAGTGCTGCTAGCTGAACAAATAAATGGCAGTTTGTTGTCTCAAACTACCGCTAGGTGTGCCCAATGTAGCAGCGCGTTGTTTGTGCAGGTTGATGTGTTATTCAAAAAGTTTGGTCTTTTTTTGAACACACCTCGTATGTGGAATAATCGAGTGTTTAATCATTGGAAGAAACAACAAGACGATACTGAGAACAACGGGTTTGAAATGTGAAACGTGCGGATTAGTAACCATTTATTAAGAAAATATTAGTCTGTAGATATAAAGGTAAATATTAGATCTCCTCATCAACTGCCTTTAATTTGAGGTTTATGAACCGTTAATTACTACAGGCCTAATCATTTCTCTGTACATTTTCAGTTTACGCTAGATTTTAATCATTTTACTAGGCAAAAGTAAGCTTCATTTCACGCCATTATTCTCTTAGTTATTTCATTTGATACCTTATTTTCACTATTAGCATAAGCTTCAAAGTACGTAAACTTATTTACTTCTTCAAAAGAGTAATCGTTTATGGTCAGGTTTATTAGGGTTCTCCTTGCCTGCAATCTGGATACATTCATATCTTTTGTTTTGTTTGCTTTTATTTTAAAACCCATTCTAAAACAGAGAGATATCGTCCGATTTATAAAGTCCACACGAATTAGCTTGTTAGGACATGTAGAAAAAATGGAGATCCTAAGACTCCCAAAAAGGATAATTAATGGCCACATAGATGGCCGCAGAAGTCGAGGCAGGTCAAGAAAACGATGACAAGACGACGTGGAAGAAGACATGACAAGGATGGGTGTTGGGTCTTGGAAGACCAAGGGACATGATCGCACTATCTGGAGGTGGATCATTAGGGAGGTCAAAGTCCATCCTGTACTGTAGTGTCGGATATACGTATATGTATGTATGTATGTATTAAATCTACTGAAGAAGAAGAAGAAGAAGAAGAAGAAGAAGAAGAAGAAGAAGAAGAAGAAGAAGAAGAAGAAGAAGAAGAAGAAGAAGAAGAAGAAGAAGAAGAAGAAGAAGAAGAAGAAGAAGAAGAAGAAGAAGAGCAACAACCTGGGTTGGCTGCTGTTCGTGAATACTGGGAAAAATATCCAGATCAAAGAGTACCGAATCGTAAAACGTTTGAAGCTTTAGAGAGGCATGTTCGAGAAACAGGTACGCTAGAACCACAACGAATAGATGCTGGTCGTGAACGTTTAGTGAGAAATCCGAAACTGAAGAAGATATACTGAATGCGGTACAAGTATCTCCTACCACAAGCACCAGAGGTTGTCACGTCGGTTACAATCAAGTGTATGGCAAACGTTATGGGAGCAACAATTATACCCATTCCATACAACACGTGTACAAGACTTATTACCACCTGATTATGATAAACGGGCAAAATTCTGTCGATGGTTAATTAGAAAATGTGAACACAACCCCATTTCCTAAGTCATATTCTAGTTACTGATGAATCCTGTTTCACAAGAAATGGCATTGTAAATTTTCAAAACACCCACACTTGGGTAGAAGAAACCCATGTGAAACTGTTACAAGTCATTACCAACACACTTTTTGTTAATGTGTGGTGCGGTCTTCTTGGTAATAATGTCTTAGGCTCTTTTTTCCTACCACCAAGGCTTAATGGAGAACAATACTTAAATTTTTTGCAAACGATCTGATGGAACTTTTGTAAGATATTCCATTTGCAGATAGAGTGCAGATATGGTTTTTGAATGATGGTGCACCTGCTCAGTACTCTCGCGATGTGATGAACCATTTAAATAATCCATTCGGTAAGCGATGGATTGGTCGAAACGGACCAGTAAAATGACGACCTCTATCTCCCGATCTCACGCCAGTAGACTTTTTCCTTTGGGGTTGGATAAAGTCGTTAGCTTATTCCGCTCGTACTGGCACACAAGAAGAATTGAGACACGCATAATAAAATATGGAAATTCTGTTAAAAATAATCCTGATGCTATAAAACGTGCCCGGCTAGCATGGCTTTGCCGAGTTGAATTCTGTATTCAACAAAATGGCGGCCACGTTGAACAACTATTTTGAATGAACGTTTGCAGTTTTATTATCAGTTTAAAAATATTGATATTTAATTATTTGAAGTATTGATAATGTAATTTTCAATTACATTTGTTGTGAAAACGTTTTTGAAAATCTTTGTTTTGTTTAAAATGTAGGGCCTAACACATTTCCGACCCATTTCGATCTGTTTTGTTTTACATTGAAGTCAAACTTCTCAAATTTGTATTTATTTTTCATAGACTTAATACACATCAATATTTCAGAATTAAATTCTCTATAAATTTCGTTATAAATTTGTTTTATCTATTGGCAAATTAAGAAAGTTATTTTGTCCCAAATCTAAAAACGTGTGTTTTTCGACTCCAATGTTTTGGGTTTTACAGTTTTTCTTAAAAACTAATTGAGATAGAGTTCAGGGACCTCTTTTATTCAATTGTTCAGATCAAAAACAGTAAGAAACCACCAAATTTACTCTTCACTTTACACCCAAGGAATTTCAGTAGCCTATGGCGTTATTTTACTGTTGGACCAGAAATCAAGGCTAACTGGTTCATGAGCCGTAACTCGTTAACGAACCGTTTTCGGACCTATGTTTTTATGAACTTGTTTTCTTATTTTTAGCTCTAGAATCAGCTACCGAATAGGGAACCAACACAAATTTATTTTGTTATCTGTATTCCCGAAGTCACTCTGGATTTCCATGCTCCCCACATGTCGCCAATGTATATGTTAAACATGGTTGGGAAAACGCAGCATCACTGTCTAACTCCCTTATTTTTACAACTCTTGTTTAATATATTCTATACACTCTTGTCATCATAAGCGTTATGATGGTCGCGGGTATCGTCGTTTTCAACGGTCAAATAAACAACTTAACAACAAAAAACCCGTTATTCGCAACTTGAATTACACTTTACTAGCGTTAAGATGCTCGCATACATAGTTTCCCAAAGTTACATCAATCCAACATACGCAATTTTAACAAACAACATAACTTGTTAATTAGTACAACAAACGAAATAATTACGAGTATGTTTTGTTTTATATTATTTTTATTATTCCGGCTGTACAATTTTTACACATTTTTCGGAACCAAGGATTACAGAAGTGATTGAATTCTCATCTTCTACTACTGCTTGTCTATCCAAAGATCTTCAATTTTTCATTCCCTCAATGTAGTCTGAATTTTTTCTATCCAGGTGATAGGTGGTCTTCCTCTTTTCCTTCTTCCTGGTGGGGTACATTCCATAACTCTTTCATGGGAATGTATGTGGGGTACATTCCATGGGAATCTTTCCTGTGTCATTCTATTCGTGTGTCTATACCATTGTAACTTTTTTGTTTGGATAAAATTAACAATTGAATTTTTCACCTTCTTTCTGTCCTTACAATTTCATTTTTAATTTACTCATGTCTGAGTACTCTTGCCGAACGTCTCCAAAAATCCATCTCTGCTGTCATTAATTTTGTTTTTGTGTGTTTATTAGTAGCACAAATTTCTGAGCCGTAAGTCATGATACTGCTAACAATGGTTTTAAATATTTTGGTTTTAGTTTCTGATGTAATTTACTTATCCCATAGAATTCCATTTAATGTAGATATAGCTATCTTTTCCAAATTAATTTTGGATTGTATTTCTTTGTCTTGCTTTCCATTGGCCGTAATTTTCCCGTGTGGAGTTGCTAGTTTACCATCGGTCGCCCCCCTCGGATGGCGGATAGGAGAAGCTTACCAAATATGGTGGGTACTGGGGAAAAAAAATACCCGGGGCGGAACAAAACTAGCAGCTGCTGCCTTGTAGTTGGATATTGGTTTATCAAATACTAAAAGAAGTACGCCTTGACTAAAAACTGCCTGTCCCTCCAGGTTGGGGGTTAATGTAATGGGCCAACTTCCCAATAATTGTAAAAAAGGAAATGTTAAAAAACCAAATAGATAGCACCTGGATGGATTCAATAGGGGTTTGTTTTATATTTATGTTAATAAAATTTTTGATTAATAAATTCCTTAGTGTTTATTCGGTTATAACAGTCTTTGATGATCAGGTTCCAGATGACCCTTAAAATCGTACAAGCAAATAACATGTTCGATTCTTTTTAAATTTTTGAAACCTTTCTACATGCAGAAACATGTTTCTTTTGTTTAAAATTTTTTATATAGAAATATATATTTCTATATAAAATCAGGTGCTGCTTAAAAGTACAAACCCCAATTGTTTATATAAATTAATAAATTACCTTACATACGCCATGTGACTTTGTTTTTTATTTAAAATGATGCGTTTCGGAACATACGTTCCATCTTCAAATTAATTCGCTCAGTTGAGGTCGTTAAAAGTTAAAATCGCATTACTTTTTACTTAGACACGTCCGTACGGGTGCGCATTCTTTGAAGGCTGACCGGATACTCAAATTTATTACTGAGTATATATGAACTCAAATATACATTTGAGTGTCCGGTCGGCTGTCAAAGGGTGGGCACCCATACGGACGTGTGTAAGTACAGAGTAATGTGATTTTAACATTTAACGATCTCAACTGAGTGAATTAATCTGATGATGGAACATATGTTCCGAAACGCGTCATCTTAAATAAAAATCGAAGTCACAAGGCGTATCTAAATTAATTTATTAATTTTTGTTTACAATTTTGTATATAGAAATATATTTCTATCTTCCGATTATCACTTGTTGTTTACAAATAAGAACTCAATTTTATACTTTTCACCAAAGAAAGGCACGGAAATACGTTTCTCTACTAAAGAACGTATCAAATTTATTTAAACAATATTTCCTGCACATAATAAAGAGAAAAGACTGTATAGTTGTAAAAATATATGTTTACGACAAAGCCCAATATTGTATTTACATATAGTGTTTCTTAAAACACAAAAATACGGAGTTTCTACACTATTTTATCGAAAATATTCATTCCATCGTTTCGTTGTGAACAACGAGTGGCTTTGACTGAAAGTACGCCTGAAATCATATTAGATTCACGCCCACACAGGCTATAAGTGTAGGACTAACAAAGGCACAAAGGCTGCAGATTTTCTTTTATCTTTTCCTTTGAAAACAACCTATAAATAAATTTCTAAGGCTTTTGCTTTATTTTTGTATGTTGTACAATGTACACTTTGAAGTTAATGAACATATATACACACACACACACACACACACTGTTGTACTGTCTAACATAAATCTTTTTTCGTTTCTTTGACATGACTCTTCCAAGATTCTTTACCATCAGTTGCAAAGAAACTTTCTGTTCTTCTTATTCCAGCTCTTTAACTAAATAAATAAATATATAGTTACATATATTCAGACAATTTTTGATATAAATAAAACACATACAACACAAAGGCACTATAATGAACGTATGGGAACATTTACAAATATACAAACACAAAATCAACTAATACGTAAACAAATACAAACCAATACAAAACATGAAACAAGTTTCAAAACACTCAACATTGAAAATACACAAAAAGCTAATACGTATATACACCACAATCACACACAATGATACCAGTTTAAAGTACCAAAACCAACAGGAAACCATAACAATAACCAACGAAAACACAAGTACTTCACAAGATTCAAAATTAAGAAGGCTGATGATGGTAACAATGTTTCCCGAAACATGTTATAAATATAGTGAAAAACATCTTGAGGTAAAGTAATTATAAATTTTAAATAAATAATATATTTGTAATTATATAATTCTACATGTTATTCTAATGTTATTTTATATTATAGTTAATGAATACCAGAGTATAGATGGGATGGTTGCATTACAGGAACCAACAGATTCATTCCAACAGAAGGGGTTTTTCGTTGCCTTGTCTTCTATTTTGTTGTTAATCTTTGTTTCCCATTACAATCAGGTCTTGTCTGCTTTTTCCAAGAAGGTATTTTCCAATACAATTAGAAAAATTTGTTATATAATCTCAATAATTACATTTTCAACATAAATGAAATGAACATCTGGGCACTTGAATTGCAAACATTGCCGTTTTATTGCAAACGTCCTGCCTGTTATTGACATCATTTATCGACAGACGTATGATAATTTTGTAAGGTTAGCTACTACTCTGTTGTGTAGTTCAGAATGTGGTTGGGCACCCAGGAAAACAAATCTTACACAGATGGAGTCAACAAAAATGAAGTTTCTTTTAGGTCGGTAAAAGTTTGCGATAAGGGAGACAAGACAGGAAATTTATCCATCAGGTTTTCAATGGGCTGCAAAACAAGCAGAAACCGATTGTTGTGTACTAGAAAACTACAACCCATATCCTAAGTTATATTATGAATATTGAGTAACATTGTATTTGGAATTATTAAAACTATTTGCCATTACTATAATACGTATAGATTAAATGCGTAACTTATGTTACTCACGTACGTTATGTTATCCACAATTTATATATAACTTACTGTTACTTCATTACTGAACGATCAACGTGTTTCCTGGCTATCCCAGCAGAGTCCAGCTGTAATGATGCGTGTGTGCGTACATATCGCTGCTACTTTGAGATGAAAGACAAATTACTTGACACTTAACAGGCGTCAACCTGACCGAGGCTGTTCCAGACTGCACCGGTCCGTGCGCACTGTGTTCAAGGCCGCAAGCAATTACGCTCTACTGTTTTCACTTGTGCATAGCACACTTGTGCTTGTACGTTCAAGTATTATCTAACACTTGTGCTATCTATTTAAACAAAGACAGTTACCGCTTAGTTTCAGTTTAAGTGGCGATTTATACAAGTGGCGAAGTATTGTGGCGAAGGTGTTATTGTGTTATAATAGTGAGGGACTCTAACAGTTGACATTATTATTGCGTGTGGACAAATTTTGCTCGGAATATTGTACAAGTTGATTACAAACTGTATTCGTGATTAACTAAAGCTGGTGATCAGCGACTTAATTGGTGCCTTCTGTTTTGTTTTCCACTGTAACATACAACGATCAAGGAGACCGTCGTAACAATCTGTAACCAATGTACGTATATTGATAAACACTATAGAGACACTGTAATGACACTATTTATAGAATACACTAGAATGTTATATATAAATTGTACAGTGCATTGGTGGTTGACCCAGTTTGTTATACAGTGTTCTAATTAATACTCCTCAAATAACCTAGACTATTCTAGTGACTGACGCATTTTGGTAACGACCGAACAGTACAGTCTGTATTTACATTTACCATGTATTTACCATTTTTTGTTTACATTTGTATGTAAACAGTATTAGACGGGGTCGATAATCAGTCTATATTAAGAGTTCGGTTAAGTGAGTTAGAGTTAGTACATGTGTTTGATATCACATTTGTGGATTTTTTAATTATATTAAAAATATAATTAAACAACGTTATCCTGCTGTACAAATTTAGACAAAATATTGTACACTTCTTTGTAGCGAGGATAAAGACTGAATGCTTTGATTATTTTTATGAGATTCAAGCTTTATATCAGTATATATCTGTATTTAATTTTTTAAGAATTATTGTAAAATTTTTAATCAAAGTTTCATATTCAGTGTGAGTTTTTTTATTCTTACTATTTACCTAGTGCATATTGTTTCTTTAATTAGGCAACTTTTGTTAGTGTAATATGAATTATATCTAATAAATAAGTGAATATATTTCATTTTCGATGCAAAGTAGTCTAAGTGATACCATTTTGGACTTCAGTATAATAGCTGGTTAGTGGCTCAATTTCACCACTTTTACCACGGAATCAACTTTAAAATTGCTTTGTTTAAGTTGTAAAAAAGTTATTTATTTAACAATAACAAAGCCAAACTGACCTAACTACCAGAAATTGAAGGCTAATTGCTATGTAATTGAAACACTGTAAATGCCAAAGTGAGCTATGTGTCATTTATTTCTTAAAAGAGTTTAGTTTTTGAGAATGTCCATGTAATGATAACTTTTATTCTAGATTTGTCTTTTTAACTAAATAATCATTTAAGTACCTGAAACAATACCCGAATTACAGGACCATATTTTAACAATGTTGATTCTTGGACGTTATTTTGCTCCATTTTTGTGTTTTGGTAGTTAGTTTAGTTTGGCACTGTGTGCCTCATTTCTGTGTTACATTTTCATTGTATAACTTACGATTTTTTAAATAATCATTTTTGAAATTGTATTTTCTGTGTTATTTTTTATTTGTAAAAATTATTTGTGAATAGCCAAAGTGTCGACAGCGCTAAGAGTGTTTTATTTTAATATTAGAAGACGACATTACAAAAAAGATGGAAAGAATATATATCGAAAATTAAGGAAGAAAGGATTCCAAAGCAGGCCTTGACTTATCTATGATAGGACCGAGAATTAGATGGTGAAGACAAAACGGGCAGAATCGCCGCCTAACTCTGGATGGGCGGAAGAAGAAGACGAAGAAGCATGTATATATATTTTTAGACAACACCGGAATGCTTTTGTAGTGCAGTAAATGTCACTGTTCAGTTTTACCAACGTACCGAATAATTCTGATGTGTTAAAATATCTAGAATAAACAAACCGTGTAATTTCGTTAAAACAGTTGCAATTATCATTGTAGCGTGCGTGTTCATATGAGTTTTGTGCGTGTATTTTGTGTGTGTGTGTGTGTGTGTGTGTGTGTGTGTGTGTGTGTGTGTGTTCTATAGATTCCATTTGCTTGATAAAGTTTTCTTTCTTTATTTACTTTTTTGCTGGTTATGTATATACTTCAATATTTTTTGACTCTGTCTGTTGTGAGACAGAGTATTTTTTATTTGTGATGTTTTAGTTTTTGTTTTGTCCTGAAGACGGCTACAGATTTCTTGCGTAGACAAAGCGTCGCTTTATATAATAAGTGGTATGGAGAACAATACACGACTTCCTTGTTCTAAAATTTATGTTTAAAATCTTTTTCGAAATGAAATATTTCCATGGGAACCACTCCTTTCTTCAGAAGTACTGTGGCCACCTCACGTTAGCGCACTCGATTTTCACTGATGACGGCAGTCGATGGCACTGCCGAAACGTCTGGTTTTGCAGAAAATATTGGACCACGGCCGAACAGCCTGGGAAAGAGTTTTAACAACTAACTACTTCTTTGTTGCTGATAACGTAGTACACGTATAACAAATTATCCCCTCCGCTTTCAACTATCAATTTCATTTATACAAAATTACCCACTCCACCTTCAACTACCCTTTTCACTCATAGGTGCTACCTTTACTCACTTATATGTATCTACCTTTCTACAGTGGATTATTATGACCTTCTTTTCAGGACACTTTATTTATCAAAATTAATAATTCACTCTTGTTAAAACGTAAAATGTTGCCGGTAAACTACGCCTTCCCATTAACCGATCTTCACCGAAATCAATAAGCCTTGAGTCCCCTACAATTTAGGTACATACGCAAAAACTTATTTGATTCTGTTTGAATTTACGGCAGTTATCGTTTTGTCAGAAAAAATTCTACACACAGATACACACACAGACATTTTTCGGAAATTTACTTTTCTTCATGTTCCGAGGGTAGTACAATCAGAATCAGCCCTTTCCTCGAACACGATTTTTTCGCCATCACCAAACTTCCATTTCTTTATGGAACATGGAAGTAAAAAAGGCAGTGATGGACGAAGTCCGTCCGTCTAGTAGGCTTCATGGAAAACGTTTAATTACTCAACTTATTTAACTTAGTCCTGCTCTTCATTACTCCTGCAACTTAGGGGTCACCGACATGTTGTCATCTAACTCAATTTTCATACTTAGCTTGTATCTCTTGACATTCACGTCCTGCTACTTTGTACTATTTCGCCCACGACAATCCTGCGCCACCTCGCTTTTGATCTTCTTCTCTTTCTTAATCCAGCTGACTTCCAGTCAATTTCTTGTATCGTTATGTCGCCTTCACGCGTTTTGTGTGTATCATCAATCCATCTGTTGTATGTAAGATCAATACTTATTTCTCCTATGTTTTTCGTGGACTGGGTCGTACTTTACTTTTTGCAATAGTTCTTCATCCGATATTCTTCTCCAACCACTAGATTATAATTTTTTACTTAAACGTCAATTAAAACGTAGTTTTAATGTTTCTTTCTGTATTTCTTGTAACATTTTACGCTTTTGCTTAGCAGAATATCAGAGAATATATGCTGCAGTTAAAGATAGTAATGCCTGTGCGTATACGTAAATAGAATCCCTGAATATTACATTCCTCTTTAGTATATACAATTATTATCATTATCTTACACTTTTGATCACATCCTGACGTCTTACAAATTTCTTATCAACAATACACCTTAATTAACAGAACTTTTCTATAAATAAATAAATTACCTTAGATCCGTCATGAGACTTTATTTTTTATTTAAAATAACGGGTTTCGAACACATGTTCCATCTTCAGATTAATTCACTCAGTTGAGGCAGTTAAAAGTTAAAAGCGCAATACTTTGTACTTGCACAAGTCTGTACGGGGGTGATCCCTTTTAGGAATTCTCTTTCCCTTTCAGGGATTCACTTTCAGTAATTCAGAGACCCCTAAATCAAGGTGCGCGCACCCATACGAACTTGTGCAAGTACAAAGTAATGTGATTTTAACTTTTAACGACCTCAACTGACTGAATTTATCTGAAGATGGAACTTATATACTAAAACGCGTTATATATATATATATATATATAACTCAATGTCTGAGGATTTATGGGAACTGAATACAAATCCACACCGTTACACACAATACGTTTATAACGTCTCCTAGGTTATAACATCGGGAACCTGGTTAATTGGCTCAGGTCAATTAAACAGGCTGCCATACTCTTAACAAACTCCCAAATAATCAAAATATAAACAATTGTAAAAGGATCCCTAGAATTGAGGAAAATTGGTAGGTGTTTGTAGATTTATTCACTCACTTTGTTGGACCATGACATCTCTTTATTACGTAATGATATTAGCATTTTTACTTATGGTTATCAACATTTGTATTTCAACATTTTACAAAATGATTTTATGTTTTGTTCATTTAGAAGGGCCCTCAAAATATAGATGTACATCTGTTTAACTTTTCCACGGATCCGGGACTTGAAAAGGTATATTAATAATGGTCACATATCCATATATTATCTTGAAGTGGTGCCATTAGAAGAATGGACTTATTTCCCCTTTTAAACAATAAGGCTTTACAGTTTAGAGCTTTAACTCTTTTACTAAGAATAGATTTACCAGATTATATTATGTCAGTTCTTAAAATGTCTTAAAGGTGTTAATTTAATTGTCTTTTGTAGAATATAGTATTTAGTATTTCATAACCACGGAAGGCATGCTCCCGTGTCACCTGTGATATCCTCCAGCTCCTCGTTATTACAGTCCTCGGTCCTCGGTTGCAGCATGTTTCTTGTAGGTCAGGTATCTCTCGTTATCTTCGTCTCCGGTGATGGTGAAGTGCTGAAGTCTTTTAGATCATTGTGGGTCCTGGTTCTCTGCTCTTTAATAACTGGTAGTAATAGCTCGTTGTTTTGAATGGTTAACACAAAACTTTTATTCACCTGTATCAACTTCACATGATTGTTTATTTGTTGCACTTCACATTATGGTCTTACCACAGTTTTAATTACATAAGTTTTATATTTTAAGATTTTTGTAGAGATGTCATAGGCGCACAATTTTCATTATTCTTTCTTACTCGTTTACTACATATTTATATGAATCGCGGTTCAACTATATTAACGATACACATGGGTTTAATAGTGTAAAGAGTGCCTCTATGTCTTAACTGACGGGATTATTCACTTTAGGAAACAAAATATTATTATCGTTCCACATTACTGCTGTGCGCAGCTTACGGCTTGACCGCTCCATTTCAAGTGGGCTTCGTTTAGGGGCAAATTTGTAACTTCGCGTAGTTTACTCTTCACCATAAAAGTAGTTCCACATTTATTCGATAATTACGGTATTAATGTTTGACCTATTAATTATCCAAAGATATGCTTTACTTCAGAATTAATTAATGTATACTACTGTGTTGTTGTTTACTTATTTATTTAATTTCAAATTTACAAGTATTATTAGTTCAGTTTATGGGTCGTTATGCAATTTGGTTCCGGTTATCGCATGTCGATGCATGGTAAATTATTAAAGGGGTTTCTTTACTTTTACACTCTCTTAATTAAATATTATTTTGAGTTAATTAAGGGATTTAAAATTAGTTTAAATGTGCGATTTAAGAAAAATTTAAATTTATCTCCTTTTTACATTTGAATCGGGGAATACTAAAATGTTCTAAGTCACGTTTTTTAAGGTTTCGAGTTATTGGCGGGAAGACATTCTCTGAAGATAAATACAACAGTGTATGCATAAACCTTTCAAGTCTCATGTGTTTATACGACTATTGTAGGCTTGCAAAATCTCCAGAGCAGACAAAAACGTTCTTAGTCACTGACTTAGAAGGTTTTTGTTGTCCATGTTGGCAATGCCGTATAACATGTGTTTTGCAGTTGCATCATATGTTTATATTCCTTGTTTGTTTGTATTCAGAGGTTACGTTACGTGTTGTAACGCTGTTGAATACTACTGAATTTCGTTAAATTTATTAAATTAGTTGTAATTAGTTTAGATCTTTGTTAAATCTATTATAATGGAAGAAGAACCTGGACCAAGTTGTACAAAAAAAGTGAAAGATGAACGTAGTTGGAAACGAAACAAAATAAATGAAGCTAGAGTCCAAGGCAAAGAATACATTGATTATAAAAACAGACTTGTACCTGCTGTAACTACTGGACCACATTGTGGGTAAGTAAATTAATTTTGAATCTTTTGAACCTTATTATTACATAATTAAAATTTACTTAATTCATGAAGAAATATACAAACTATGAAAAAACATACACGCATGGGCCTAGTCGTCTATAACATAATGTACAATATTACTTATGCTGTAAGTTACATCAGAAAGTTAAAATTTAACTTTCTGATTTAACTTTAACATAACCTGAAGTCATAATCTCTACAATAGTGGTTTTTGTTGTTCCAGGTGTACAGAACAGTGCACTGCCAGGCTTGAAGGAATGGCTGATGAGATTTTAGTACGACTGCGCACCATGAACACGAAGAACGAGCAAGATATATTTCTGCAGTCCCTAATCAACAGCCAAGATGTTCAGACTCACAGGCCACGGAAAAAAGGGGAAGAGGCAAGACCTCCACGTGAACAGTCATTCACATACCACGTTATGGTAGGAGATCAAAAGGAACGGGTATGTTTAAATGCTTTTAAATCTCTTTATGGTATCAAAATCAGCCGAATAAGGAGACTGCGCACTCTCATACTGGCAGGAAAAAGTCCAAAAGACCTTCGTGGTAAAAACTTGGCACAAATGCAATTCCTGCTGCCACAAGACTCCTCATCAGAGAGCACGTAGAAAGGTTTCCTTTAAAAGAAAGCAAGTACGCAGGAAAAGTGATCAAATACCTTGATGCTAGGTTAAACATAAAGTTAATTTACAATATGTTTATTGAAAAACATCCTGGCATAAAATGCAGCTACAAATTCTTTGTACGTTTTTTTATGGAAAATTTTAACTACAGATTCGGTAGACCACAAATTGATTGCTGCTGTACATGCGAAGAGTTAGGCCTAAAATTAAGAAGTTCACACCTAAGTGATGCAGCAAAACGAAATGTAGCTGCTGAGTTGATGGTACATCGGCGTGCATCCAAAAAATTTTACAATAAGCTACAAAGTTATGCAAAATATAAACATACTCAAACAAATATCTTAGCTGTTGCTTTCGATTACATGCAAAACATACCATTGCCCATTATACCAGTTCAAGAGACCTTCTATTTACGCCAGTTGACAGTGAACGTACTTTGTATACATAATATAATAGAAAATAAAGCGCAGTTGTATATCTACCACGAAGGAACAGCTAGAAAAAGCCCTGATGAAGTTTGTTCATTTGTTTATGAGTATTTAACGTCAGTTCCTAATCACATTAAAGAAGTTCATGTCTTCTCAGATAACTGTGGAGGGCAAAACAAAAATCATACCCTCAATAGAGTTTTTCTTGCCCTTACAGACTCAGGTACATTTCGAAAAATTGAGCAATACTACCCTATAAGGGGAAACTCTTATCTTCCTTGTGATAGGAATTTTGCACTTATTACAAGAAAACTACGAAAAAATGATAGGCTCTATACAATACACCAATTGACTGAACTTATAGTCACATCTAGTTCTTCTAACAAATTCACGGTGAAAGAGGTGGACAATTCAGAGATACTTAATTTCAAAAAGTGGTGGCAAGCGTACTATAAGAAAACATGCGTTTCTGAAGAGACGAGAGGGAAACGTGTGCGCAAAGAAGACAAAGTCTTCTTCGGAATAAGTTCTATTATGCATTTCACCTATGTAAATACAGTGAAGGGTTCCTTTTTAGCACGGCCCAATATAGATGGATTGGTGGTAAATACTTTTAAGCTGTCCCACTCGGCTGACGAAGTAATAGTTTTTCCTTCAGTAGTTGCATATGAGTTAGGAAAAATTTCCATAAAACAACAAAAACTAGATGACGTAAGAGCACTGCTGCCTTACATTCCACAAGAAAATGAGGGAATCCAGGAGTCCTACAAAGAACTGATGGAATGGCCTACAGGTGAAAAAAGTGATGGAGAAGAAGTGCACGACATTATTTGAAAGGACCGAGACCTCGAATTAAAAGCATTATCTTTTAATTTTTAAAACCAAATTAGTTATTTCTTATTTTGTAATGTTCTTTTTTAAATGCCACATGTCTAATGAATAATAAAACATTTTATTTTTGCTAAAAGATTGTTTTTTATTTTATAAAACCTGAAGGCACACTAAAAAGTTCTAAGTCATCATGTAAAAAAAATAAATTATAAAAAAACGAAAACATATAAACGTTAAAAAAAGTTCATTAGCTTTTCAATGGTTTCATAATGATACTGTAAATTTGTAGTATTTTTAAGATGTGTTGTTTAAAAGTTACACAGTTTGTTTTAGTTTCCCGAAAAACTGGTTTACATGACTTCGAATGTTTTAGTATTCCCCGATTCATTTCCTATATTTTAAAATCGTCACACGTTAATCTAAATTTTAAACAGGTAACCTTAGACACAAGGCAAAAAATACTGTCTGACTTGGCATTTAATATATTGCTCCTTTCCTATGATTTAGCCCCTTTTAATTATATCTTCTTGTTGACGTGTATAAAGATGTCAAAAACACCATGGAGACTAGAAATAATTACCATAGTAACAAATAAATAAACAAATGATATTTAGCGGCATCAGAACTGTACCTTTATCCGTTCCTGCAGTTTTTAATGTTTTTAAGATGAGATTTTATCGATATATTTTGTAATTTGTGTATATAGATAAGTCTATATATTTTGTAATTGTCTTAAACGATTATAAAATTTATGTTTACACGTATTTCTGATGATGAAATGAATAATTAATGAAATACAACAAATATCCTAATAAAGTTATCAACAATACCGTGGAGACCAGAATTAATTACCAAAGTAACAAGTAAATAAACTAAAGCTATTTAGTGGAATCGGTACTGTACATTTATCCATTCCTGCACTACATTTTCGATCTTTTATATAGCCTAATATGCGATTGTATCGATATATTACGAAGTGGAAAAGATGAAGTGTGCTAATTGTAAATTGTCCTATTACTTAATACAAAGCAAAAATACTTGGTTTTCATTTGTTAGGTTAGGTGACAACGGTTTTTAGATTTTAATTTACTCCTGACATAAGTAAAAGCCATGGTTCAGGGAAGCATAACGTATAATGTGTTACACAATGCTTCTAACACAGTAACACTTAAAATAAAGAATTTAGCGTTTTTAATTTAAAAGGTACTTTGTAAATATCTCCAAAGGCTTTATAAACGGGTACTTTTAAATCTGCAAACGCTTTTGCACCAACATAATAATTTAGTACAAGTTAAAATACTACAAGTGTTGAAAACAGTTTTGGAGAGAATTTGACTAATGAGTACAAAATTGTTATACGAGCTGACAGAACGCCATATAGACATAGACAATAAAAATTATATTAAAATACTTATTAAAAGTCTGATATTCGCGTGCGAACCCGCGGATAACAGCTAGTTTTAAAACAAATTCACATGACGGATCTCAGGTAATTTATTAATTTATAAATAAAGACGTGACTTGGATACCAATAATAATACGTAAAACGTTTCTACCTTTCCCAGCGCTTCATTCTTTAGTGAGATATTTTCTTCACGTGTTCAATTTACTATCAAAAATTTGATTGTAATCATTGTTTTTAAGTTATTTCTACGACAAATACTATGTCCTGCTAGTTAGTATCACTTCCTGCACGAAACTTCTGCGCCACGTCACCATGCTTAGGTCTTTACCCTTTTTTGTCTCCAGCTGCATTTGAGTCAAATTATTGTCTTGTTATGTGTCTTAACGTTTTGGGTATGTATAGCAAATTCACCTCCAATACCTTCTTGTATGTATTTCATGGACTGGATCATAATATTCTTACCTCCATAGTGTTTACTTGGTATACTTTCCAACAACTATATTGTTACAGCTTCTCTTACAAACATCAATTAGGAAGTACGTTTAATTTTTGTTTCATATTTCTTGTAATACTTTCGGTTTCTGTTCGGCACGGTGACACAGAGTGTTCTATTTAAAATTTTTCTTTTTCTTTCCGTACAGAGAGAATTCCTGAAAATTATATTTTTTTAATGTATAAAATACGTTTTGTATTTTTCTTAATATTCTTATCATTTTGCACTCCTTCTTATTAACAATTTATTTATTATCCCGTCTGTACAATTACACATTTCAAAGAACCAAAGATTACAGAAATGATTAAATTCTCATCTTCCACTGCTGCTTATCCATCCAAAGATGTTCTCGTTCCCTCAGTATTGTCTGAATTTCTTCTACGCAGGTGATAGATCGTCTTCCTCTTTTCCTTCTTCTTGGTGGGCTCTATTCTATAACTCTCCTTGGCAATCTTTCCTGTGTCATTCTTTCTGTGTGTTTACACCATTGTAACTTTTTTGCTTGGATAAAATCAACATTTGAATTTTTCACATTCATTTTGGTCTTAATGACTTCACTTCTACCTTTCTCACTCTGGACACTCTTGTCGAACGTCTCCAAAAGTCCATCTCTGCTGTCATTAATTTTGTTCTTGTGTGTTTATTAGTAGTCCAAACTTCTGAGCCGTAAGTCTCGATCCTTCTAACAACGGTTTTAAATATTTTGATTTTAGTTTCTGCTGTAATTTGCTTATCCCACAGGATTCTATTTAATGTATATATAGCCATCTTTTCCAAATGAATTCTGTATTATATTTCTTTGTCTTGCTGCCCACTGGCCGTAATTTTACCCCTAAAACCTTGTATTCCTCTTTTCTCTTTTTTGTCAACAATACCCTCTCTAAAATATCGAAATTTTACATCTTCCAGAGCCTTATTCTTTAGTGAGATATGTTCTGAACCAGCCGAGTTTGGTCTCAGCACATTGATTACAATTATTGTTTATAAGGTATGTTAGTAGACATGGCTGGAGGGTTTTGAAGCCGGAACAGGCAGCACCTTGCACATGCCGTGTTGTGCAGTTGATGATGAGGTCTGTTACTAAAGACTCAGTGGATCTTCATATTACTTAAACAGTTTGCAATATCTTCTGGTTAAATATCAACCTTTTTTTATTTATGTTATTATTATTGAATAATATTTATTTTGAATTGTGTTATCATGACGATATCGTTTCTATTATTCTACAGATAAATACCTTGTAATCAATTTTAATTCAACATACTATTCCATTCTTGTATTTAGTTTTTCTAATAATTCATTAAATTATTCCACATTACCAATTATGTTTTGAAATTATTAATCCACATCTTTTATACTCGTCTGTTACTTACTTGACATTATTGCCACATAGTCAACATCATTCTCGTCTTCCACCATTATAATTTGGTAGAATGCAAAGCTTAACCTGTTAAATGCCTACTGATGTAAAATAATTTGTCATTTTTTTCTCACTTGTCCTTACATTTTCTTAATGCTTATTCAATATAACACTGGATAATTGGCCAATAATATTGTTACAACGGTGTCACTGATCACCATATGGACAGCGGAAAACAAAATACAAGACACCAAAAACAAGTCACTACAAAAACAGTTTGTAATCAACAAGTTATTCAACAAGATTATACTCGTACAGTAATTCAAATTACATTTGTCCACACGCAATAATAATGTCAACTAATAGAGTCCCGCATAATAATCACTTTTCACTAATAGCCACTTGAAACGCATTGGGTAATCGCCCGAAGTAAACTGACTGTCCGTCGCTGGATGCTTACATTTATACCCCGCTGAAATGCCAGAGTAATCGGTCACTTTCTGGATGACGCGTATAGCAAACTGCGTATTACAGGCGTTATAGAACCCACTAGAAACCGTGCTAACTCTCTGGCCTTGACACAGTGCTCCGACCGGTATGGTCTGGAATAGCCTCGATTGTTGACCCATGATAAGTTTCACGTAATTTCTTTTATCTCAAATTAGCAGTACGTACGCACACAAACATTACAGCTGGGCTCTACTGGGATAGCCAAGAAACATGTACAACTTTCTGTAATGGCGTAACAATATTCATGTAAGAATTTGAGATTTCTGTTTGTGGAATATATTTTCCTCTCTACTGAGCAGCTGTTGGCATAAATTTTTGAATGATTGCATTTAGTGGTGAGATTATGTCGTGTTCCATACGTTTTGTTACCCTGTTGTATGGAACAACAATATATTATACAAAACGTGTCTTGAAGAACACGTATCTGGAGAGGAATTGAATGCGAACAAAACCAATTGTAACAACTGCCCCAAAGTTATGACAGAATACATTGTACAGCAGACCGCACCATTGTTGTGTGTATGAAAGCAATTTGTTGCATCACTGCGTCTGAAGAAAGGGCTCAAACGCGCGGACGTGGGTTTGTGGTCGCTTCGTCCCGCGGCAACTGGCCTCACTGTAACAGCTGACTGCCGTTACTGAACGTCTAAAACAATAGATGCTTTTTTGAGAAAGAATCAAGGGTTTTTAAGAAAAAGCAATATTTTTGTTGTATTTTAATGTTACAAATGTATTTTAATTTTTTAATGTATTTTAATGTGTGTTGTAAAATTTTATTGTAGTTACAATCACAGATATTTTAGCGGAAGATGTAAAATATTTTGTTTTATAATTTAATACAGTGTTTCATAAGTATGACATTTAGCAGCACGTATAGTAGGCCTATATAAAATTATATGATATGTAAAAATCCGCTGCGAAACGTCTGAAATGAGCGGGGAAACGACGGAGGCCTTTGTAACAAAATAGACTTAAGTCAAACAGAGCAATTGTTTTATATTTCATTACAGAAAAATTATAATTAATTTGTATATAAGTATTGAAATTAATGCTATATTTACTGAAATAACAATATTTTCTTACTCATTTGATGTGTTACTCATATGTGGTCATAGTTTTCTTGTATTTATATTATTTTTATATTTTAATAATAATAAAACTTTTTCAAGAATATATTACAAGAATATATTTTAAACAATTAATTTAAAAAAAATGTTAATAATTTATATCTGATGACAGTTAGATTACTATCGAAACATATGTAAATTTAGAAAATAAAATACAAATATATATACATTCTTCTAAAAAGTTTTATTATTATTAAACATAAAATATATATATTGCAACAAAACACAGGACGATGATCTATAATAAGAATATCAGCCCATGGATAACGGACATTAGTATATTTTAGATTGATTTATCCAATTTTTGTCAATTAGCTATAAGTTTTGTATTTAGTGATGGATAAGGACTTGTGTTATACCAAAATATTTGTAAAATTTTGGTCTATAGTGTCATGTACTTTGTTTGTGAATATGTGCGCGCGTTTGCGTGTGGTGAACCATCGTGTTATATCTTCCGCGTTTGTTATCCGATCGGCATGAGACTTGGACCGTGAATTATTTATGAAAATAGCTACATTTTCTATATACTCTGTTGTTCTCAGCTATTTTTAAATGTGGTTTTTTAGTAATTGAAAACTTAACTTTTGACTCTTATCAATTGAAGAGTAATAAAAATTCTAGATAAAATCTAAGCAGGCACTCGCAGAGTTATACAAAGATTCGCCTGCAACGCGTCTATCTTTTGTCCAAGCTACCACGTAGACAGTTGATTGACCAATCAGAAGCCCCTAAATTCAGTCAGATCCGTCGGTTGTCAGTCGTACTTTGAGGCAGTTCATCGGAAGCCGTGGCCTAGTGAACGTGTGCTCTTCGTCAAGTGTTTTTCTTGTTCGAACTGGTTTAATCTAGAGCAACTCTAAGTCTTGGGACTCTTTTCGAGTTTGTCGATTAGAACCAAGCGGGTGAACTACTAGTTATAAAATACGCAAGTGCTATTACGTGTTAGTGGAAGATTTTCCGCTTAGGGAGATTTATCTACCGTGATAAATCCTTATTAACGCGGAACACTTCAAGAATAGCCGGATGGTGTAAGTAATATACACCGCTTTTAAATAATATCATTCATTACCACCCTGAGTAACATTAATTAATAATAAGCAATTGCGAGCGAGTAAACAAACGATTCGGAAAGTGACAATTCGTGTGTAAAATCTGCATCAGTGTTATCAGCTGTTCGGCGAACCCCAGCGGAAAGATAGAGAGAGTGAGAGAGGAGACCGGCGATCATTGCAGAGAGGAGCGTAACAGCGACGAAGCGAGTGACGTCACTCCCAGTGTAAAGGAATTCTACGTTTCAAGTAAAACATACCAAAACTGAACTATATAAACTCTTTGAAAACAAATAAAATACTACAGATGACATTTTGTTTAATTTAAATATATCATATAAACAATTATTTACTTGTGTTATAAATAAATAATTTTTCTACACCTCCAATATAGACTTGTGCATTATTTAAACACACATAATTATCCTATGCAAAAATATTTATTTGTATCATCGCAGTGTGTGTGTGTATGTGTGTGTGTGTGTGTGTGTGTGTGACAATAAAACTTGTGCGGTTATTTTCATCACACACAAACTGTTTATAATTATATATTATTTTGTGATATTAATGCATAATTATTATAACTTTTTTATACTTATTTATTTTGTAATGTTTTATTTTAATTATATGTAGATTTAAATTAGAATAATATTGTAAATTAATTGGTACTAAATACTCAACCTTAGTTATGTCTTTTTTGTTGTTTCTAAAATGTAATGAATGTCTATTAATGTTATTGGGGTAAAATTTCGTCAAACAATATTCAACGACCCGGTCTCTCTTCTTTGTAGTCAAAAACTTTGTACCAAATAGAGCCAGCAGCAGCTGAAAGTGTACATTTATGTAGGAGAGTTTGAAAGCCGAGAAAATTACATGAATAATACATTTTGTTTGCCCCGCCAAACAACTGCAGTTTTGTCCTGGAAACAGGAGAATTTATTTTTTTGTCCTATTTTGTACGGCGTTTTATCGACCGCCAAATCCATCTTTGTTGACGTAAAAATGAGGCGTAACAAATTACTATAGAATTTTTAAGAGTTTCATTAATGATGGATATGATTGTTCCAGTGAAACACAACTTTTATCTTTAAGTTGGAAACTGAGATCATGTTATTGTGGTTCGAAGGCTTTCACGTCCGGTGTCACTTGAATTTAAACTACTTGGCGGGCTGTTTGGCCGTGGTTCACGTTTTTAAGGTAAACCAAACTTTCAGCACCACCACTGGCTGCCATCTTCAGTGGATGAAGCGAGTCGAACCTAACGCGGGTGTCGTACGATAGAAGCACAGTACTGTCGTTAAGCCTCCACAGCCACAGTACAGCCACAGGAGCCTTAACAACAGTACTGTGGTCCTAACGTACGACATCCGCATTAGGTTTGACTCGTTTTATCCACTGATGACGGGAGCCAATGGTGCTGCTGAAATGTTTGTTTTAATTGAAAACTTTGGACCACGGCCAAATAGCCCGGCAGTTAGTTTAAATTCTAAGATCATGTTACATTACCAGGAGCGTTTTAAGCGATGTTTATTCTCGTTTTTGTCAAGTTTTAAGGATTGTTAAAGACACTTTCTACAAGACAATCAACTCCTATGACCTTTTCATCCGAGGGGGGGTCATAAAAATTAGCTGTCTAAGTTATAGCACTGCAGAACTGTATGACGTATCAGATAAATCTCTCTCTCTCCCTCTTTCAATTGGCGCTAAAGTTCTTGGAAAGCCTTGGCCTCCTGGACAATCCGCCTCCAGCCACCTCGATCATCTGCTCTCTTTCTCAATCTTTTTATATCGAGCCTGTGCAGGTCGTCCTCAACATCATGCAACCATCGTTTTCTGGGCCATCCCCTCCTTCTTCTTCCACCAGATCTCCCCTTAAAAATTTTCATTATACAGATGTCTCGTATCAGATAAATAGCATGGCCAAAAAATTGTTTATATAATGTAGTCAAGCATAACGAGACATCTTAAAGAAACATTTCCAGGTGTAGAAATTAAAAGAAACACTTGAAGGCGAGAAGAAGCAATATTTTAGAACACGTAGATACGGTTAACAAAGCTATAGCTAAAGTTGTACGAAGGGTTACACCCCCGGTGTCATTCTGATTAAAATTAACTCCCATCCTGTTTGGCTGTGGTCCAAAGTTTCTGACAGAACCGAACGTTTAGTCAGTACCACTGACTGCCATCGTCAGTGAAAACGAGTCAACGCTAATGTGGGATGTAGTACGTTAGGATGTAATACGATGACTCGTTTTCACTGAAGATGACAGTCAGTGGTACTGCCGAAACGTCTGGTTTTGTCAGAAACTTTGGACCACGGCCAAACAGCCCGGGAGTTAATTTTAATCAGAAGATATAGCTAAGTTCAATAGCTTAGCGTGCCGTAATAGTTCATTATTGTGAGAGAACTTTGGTATAATTGGTCGCTTGTATTATTATTTATTGCGACAGAAGTAAGTAAGTAGTATTTACTCAATTGTTTCTTAAGCTGGCGTATATTGGACTACCGTAAGCTTAATAAACATTCATATACGAGTGTTTAATTTTTGTGTTATTGATATAATTGTCACTAAAGTTGTAGTAACCGATTTCTCTGGTGTCTTTTTATTATTTGCATCAGCCATCTGAGGACCACATGCCAATTTCAATTCTTCATTCCTTGTTTTTTTCTTTTTCTCCAATATTCTTTCATCTTTTACCATGTCTCTTCTTCCTGTCTTCAGTCCACTTTGAATCTGCGTTTTCCTCTCTCCTACCCTGGACTCCTTTCATTTTTAACAATTTTGCCCGAAAAACCTATCTTTCAATTGCTTTTTCCGCGTTTATATTATTTTTTTCTAAATCCTTTTTGACTTCTTTAATCTAACTTGATGTTTACTTCTTTCCCCACAGATATTTGAAGATCTGTTTTTTTAACCTATTGTCGTCCATTCTATATAAATATTCAAATAATACTAGCCTTATTTTTCGCATTGTTTCTGTTATATTTCTATATTTTGATATATTAATAAAAATACTCTATTAAAAATAAAAATGAGCCTTGAAAATCGGTTTTACGAGTTATCATTGCTCTTCAAAACCTTTAATTTTTCGAAAAATTCACATGAGTGGACTTTTTTAAATTTACCAATAACCCCTATGATATGCTGCTAACAAATTATTTTCCCCCCCACATACAGAAACGAAATGTTGTTTGAAATTTGCACGGCTACACTTGTGGAATGAAGTATGGTAACTGTGTACAGTACAGTTTGTGTACACACAGCACCGCCCGAGGCGGCTGGCCTGGAAAGAATTCCCGGAGAATTGTTTAAACACTACCGCGTCCGTTGTTGGGTTCGGCGCAATCTAGGGTAAGTAGATAATCAATATGCAACGAGCAACCTCGGGCTTACTTTTGCCTATCTCATGTCTACTGTTGATTACTCCTCTGGCTACTATCTCTGCTGTAGCTACAGAATTACATTCATACTCTTTGCGGACAAAGATATGTTTTATCACAAAAAGCTTTGCGTCCAAGAGATACCTATAAATTGACTACCGTATACGTTTTAGCAAATAGACAGCAATCAAGTAATAGCATGTCCTTATCTCAAAACATTGTTATTTGTTTTTAAAAATAACCTTGTTTTTTTAATCTACCGCATTTTATTTCTATGTTCCGTAAGGAAATGGAAGTATGGTGTTGGAGAAAAAAACGTGTTCGATATAAGGGCTGATTCTGATTGTACTACCCTCAAAACATGGAAAAAGTCATTTTCCGTAAAGTGTCTGTGTGTGCGTCTGTGTATGCGAAAAGTGTCTGTATGTCTGTGTGTAGAATGTTTTCTATGGCGAACGATAACTTCCGCAAATTTAAACAGAATCAAATATTTTTTTTTTTGTATGTGCCCGAGTTGTAAAAGACCCAAGGCCATTGATTTTGGTGAAGATTGGTTAAGGGGAAAGGGTAGTTTACCTGCAACGTTATACATTTTAACAAGAGTAAAGTATTTAATTTTTATAAATAAAGTGTCCTTAAAGAAGGTCAAAATAATCCACTGTAGAAAGGTAAACGAAATATCTATAAATGAAATGGGTAGTTGAAGGAAGAAGGAAGTAATTTTATATAAATGAAAATAATAGTTGAAGGGGGAGGGTATAATTTTTACTTCTTTGTTTCATAAGGAAATGGAAGTATGGTCATGCCGAAAAAAATCGTGTTCGAGATAACGGCAGATTCTGATTGTACTACCATCAAAACATGAAAAAAAGTCATTTTTCGAAAAGTGTCTGTGTGTCTCTGTATAGAATTTTTTTATGGTAAGCGATAACAGCCACAAATTCAAACAGAATCAAATAATTGTTTGCATACAACCATGAATTATAGAGTACTCAAGGTCTGTTGTTTTTGGTGAAGATCGGTTAAGGGAAAGGGGTTTACCCGCAACGTTGTACGTTTTAACAAGAGTAAAGTGCTTAATTTTGATAAATAAAATATCCTGAAAAGAAGGTCATAATAATCCACTGTTGAAAGTTAGATAAAATATCTATAAATGAAAAGGGTAGTTGAAGGAGGAGGGGGTAATTTTTTTTATAAATTAAAATGGTAGTTGATGGAGGAGATAAATTTTTATAAAGTTTTATGTGTGTACTACGTTATTGACAACAAAGAAGTAGTTTCTATGGAAACATTTCATTTAACTTTAACAAAATTCTATATTTTTTCATTTTAATTTAAATCATGTATGAGAGAAAATTTATCGTTCGTGGCAGCCAAGCATATCTCAATTATGTTGTTTACGTTTCCATTTTACTTCCATGTTCAATAAGGAAATGGAAGTATGGTGATGGCAAAAATAATCGTGGTCGAGATTATTGCAGATTCTGATTGAACTACTCTCAAAACATGAAAAAAGTCATTTTTCGAAAAGTGTTTGTGTGTGTGTCGGTCTGTGTCTGTCTGTCTGTCTGTCTCTGTCTGTATATTTTTTCCTATGGCGAACGAAAACTGCCGCAAATTCAAACAGAATCAAATAAGTTGTTGCATACACGCCTGAATTGTAGAGTACTCAAGACCTCTTGTTTTTGGTAAAGATCGGTTAAGGGAAATGGGTAGTTTACCTGCAACATTTTATGTTTTAACAAGGGTAATTCTTTTCTATGGCAAACGATAACAGCCGCAACTTCAAACAGAATCAAATAATGTTTCGCATACTGCAATATACAAAATATACAATTGTTTCAAAATATACAACCTTGCTCCAGATAACTGACTATATTGTTCAATTATTACTATGCCTGATATACGTTTTGTCGCAATACAGCCCTTAATTATAGAGTTCTCAAGACCTATTGTTTTTGGTGAAGATCGGTTAAGGGAAAGGGGTAGTTTACCTGAAACGTTTTATGTTTTAACAAGGGTAATTTTTCCTATGACGAACGATAACTGCCGTAAATTCAAACAGAATCAAATACATTTTTGAAAACCTGCATGAATTATAGAGTACTCAGTGCTTGTTGATTTTGGTGAAGATCGGTTAAGGGAAAGGGGTAGTTTACCTGCCACCTTTCATGTTTTAACAAGAGTAATTGTTTCTATGACGGACGATAACTACCGCACATTCAAACAGAATCAAATAATGTTTTGCATGCATCCGTGAATTTGAAGAGGACTCAAGACATATTGATTTTGGTGAAGATCAGTTAAGAGAAAGGGGATCAGTTTAGATGAAATATCTATAAATGATAAGGCTAGTTGAACGGGGTGGGGGTTATTTTCTATAAATGAAAATTATAGTTGTAGGGGGAGGGGATAATTTTTATATGTGTACTACGTTATCGGCAACAAAGTAGTAGTTTGTTGTTAAAATTCCTTCCCCGCCTGTTTGACCGTAGTCCAATGTTTTCTGCAAAACCAGACGTTTCGGCAGTGCCGTCGACTGCCATCATCAGTGAAAATCGAGTGCGATAACGTGTGGTGGTATACGTTAGTGACCACAGTATTGTGGTTAAGGCTGAAGAAATAAGTGGAAAGAAGTAGTTTCTATGGAAACATTTCATTTCGTAAATGATTTTAAATATAAATCTTAGAACATGGAAGTCATGTATGGTTCTCCATACCGATATTTATTATTATGATTACCGCAATAAAAAGTCAGGTAAGACACACACACACACACACACACACACACACACACACACACACACACACATTTCACTTTTTTACTGGCCTCACTCATGTATATTTTCATACATTTGCGCGCTTTTTAAATGGAAAGTGCCGAAACCCACACCAACACAACGCGTGCAAGTCGAAAAAGTGCCCAGCGTGGATAGCGATTTGCTTCCTGTGGATCGCTGGGCAGTGTAACTACACGTGTTTACAGAGAAACGGTTCATAGACAGACTTTTCGTCTTTAGAGAATGAACCCTCTGCAAGATGCTCAGGGTCCATGAGTGACTTCGGAGCGCTTCGGAGGAGGGATGATTATCTGCGTACTTCGGTTTCTTTATAAGAATAAAGTAAGCCTATCTAATTTTAATCAATAAAGTGACTGAAAACAACATTATATTAAACGACTATCCCATAATAACAAAAATATGTATAAATAGTTAAATTAGTTTGAGGGTGGGCGATATGTTTTTAGAAATTACCGAACCGGATTCAAGTAAATTATTTTAAACATAAATCTTACAACATGGAAGTCACGTATGGTTCTCCATACCTATTTTTTATGTGTACTACGTTATCGGCAACAAAGAAGTAGTTACTATGGGAATATTTCATTTCAATTAGTCAAACTTGTCAATTTTTTTAATTTATATTTAAGTGAATTTAAATATAAATCTTAGAACATGGAAGCCATGTAGCGATTTTTTCTTTAGGTACTATACAGAGTACCTAAATTGCCTGTGGACAATTTACATCAAGGATAGAGGTTTTCTTTTCAATTTATTTGGGCAATCCATTAGTTGCCTAAAGAACTGCAATTCTTCTCTCCTGTTTCTGTTTTATACACTACCGTTTGAAATTTAAAGTAATGCCTTTTTCTTAACATAAAAAATTACCTTTCTACAGAAATTTTTAATCTGGAAAATTCATTTTCTCATTTATATCAACAACATCATCATTGCTCTGTTAGGCGCCAGTTGCCTGTTCCGGAACCCATCTTCTCCCCAAAGAACCAACCACTCTTTTACAATAGCTTATATCTTCAAGGCTAATAGTGACAACTTATTATTTAGTGTGCGGTTTAAGTATTTGCACACTTTTCAATACTAGAAGAGTACTGTAATTCGTATTACTAGTCGGAGAGTATTGCTAGTAATCTGTATCCGTGTTAGAAGAGTCGGGAACATTCTCTATTATATTGTAAAATCATTCACTATAACAATTTAACGTAAATGATAATATGGAGGCCATCTTCAGTGTAAAAAAGCCACTTGGGATCTGGTATGGATCTTCACCAGTTGACCACAGTACAGGTTGCCGGTAGCACTTTGGTTAACTAGTGAAGATCCATGCCAGGCCCCGAGTCGTTTTTACACTAAAGATGGCCTCCAGTGGTGAGGCCGAAAAATCAGTTTATAGCGGCAGTAGTGAACTACGACCTCATAGACTGGAGAGAACACAACACAGTTGACGGTGGCCGTGAAAGCCTAAGGTGCGCATTACAACTTATTCAGTTAGTTGTAAAATCTATTGAATCATACAATGGGCTAAACATTTAGCCGGCTCTCAATAATATATCGACCAAGAAGACATAAAACAGTTGTGTAATCGAACACTTGTGCTAACACACTTTTGAATATTGCACTAGCGTTTTGCACAAATCATTATTGCGTGTACATTCATTATTCTATCTACCAGTATTCGTGGGGAATATTCACAAACCGCCAAACAACGTGCCTCCACCCAATCCATCGCAGCCTCCATTAACAGAACTACCAGGAGGAACACCTGCAGATCCTCCTTCTTCATCAAACCGTCTTCTGACTATGCATGAGCCTCTCCTCCTAGGAATACATGCAGACACACAGAAACAACTATATAAACACATCACAACATACTCCACCTCGTGCCAACTTGAGAGTAACTCTTCCTCTCTTCACACCTATAACATGCCTTCTTCCTTGTGTCCCCCGCCTACACCTTGACGACGCGACGGTTTGACGCTTCCTTGCATCTTTGGCGTTCAGCGCTACTCGACCCTGCCATGGCTGTTTATTAGTTTGGCATTCTCATCGACATTATCCAGTCCCTATTTCGCTGTTCACACTACACACATCCACACACTAATTGTCACAACTGAGTGCCTCCACTTTCTCCACCTTTCTCCACTGGCCTGCGTTCCCTCTAAAAAATGTCCATATAGATGAAAGGGACCTGTTAAAAATCAGCCCGAGAGTCGTCCTTCGGGTCAAGCCTCAAAAAAAAACTACATTCTAGAATAAATTACTATTTAAAAATGGTCGGTGTATTTCTTTTAGACATCGGAATCCTTAGTCTATAAAAAATTATTAATTTCAAGTCATCATCATCTTCACGGATTAAACCAAGCATGGTTTGTTCCGCTCTCAAATAGGCAAAGATTAGAACTGGTCACTCCAGTGTTTCCTCGGACGTCCAACACCTGTCCGTCCCCTCGGCTTATAGTTCCATAGTTGTTTGGGGATACGGCAGTCATCCATTCGGCAAAGATGTTCCAAACAATGCAGCCGATACTGTATACTGTATGCTGTTGAGCATCCCATAACTGTACTGCCGGTACTCATAATATTCAATTCCTGTCGTATATCTGTGTTTCTTCTATGATCATGGAGAGTATACCCTGCCGCGTCCCTGAGGAATCTCATTTCAGCCGCTTGGATGCGACTGGCCTGGCCTTTGGTTAAAGTCCAATTCTCAGACCCATAAAGCAGTGTGGGAAAAGCCATCACCTTGTAGAATTTTGGACGTGTTCCTTTACCTGCTGGCTTAAGGGTTCGCTTAATGTCTCCGAACATAAGGTTGAAATTATGCAACGTATTCACAGCGTCGTTGCTTGCGTTGTAAGACACACTATAGCCCAGGTATTTAAAATTGCTAACTTGTTCCAGGAGTAATATACGTAAATGTACCTGCGTAAATTCGTAACGTATGCAATAAATTCACCCAGCTACAAATGTATACATCTTCTAGTCGGATAATTGGCTACAAAACACCAGTAACTACCCAAACGATCCACTGGGGACCAATTACTACAGGTTCTGTAACGGACGCTGTTATTTGTTTGTTGTGTTATACGTTAATTTTCATGTGTGGTGCGTAATCGTGTGTGCTTTTGTAAACGGCTAACCTGCGCGCCTATGTGTGTAGTAAGTTTATTTGTGTGTACGTATGTTTATCTGAACAGTAGTAGTAAAACTGTTACAATACCTTTATTGAATACTACAGATTTCTTAAAGCCGAGCCTGTCGTATGTACCATAATAATGAAAGTTCCGTTCTCTCTGAATCAGCTTAAAACTATAGATACCATGTTATATCAGAAAAAGAAATTACTATCAATTACGTTTTATTGTTGACTTTATTATTAGGCTTAATTGTTAAGTTGTCTAAAGGTTAGTAATCTTAAATTAAAGGTCAGTAGAAAAATGGTTATTTGGTAATATGCTAAAAAATATTTCAGTAAGAAATATGCTTTCTTATTTCAGTGAGGAAGACCAAAACCATGGCCTTTAAAGGTAAATATCCAGTGAGAAATAAGATAGTTGTAAACAACAGTACTTTAGAACAAGTGAGCCGTTTCAAATATCTCGGCTGTGCAGTAAGCTGTGAATCTGAATATAATGTAAGAAAGTAGATAAATAAATTTAGGAATTTTTGTGGTATGATTCATAGAAATCTTAGAAATAAAACAAGTGACCACAGCACAAGGATTAAATTTATAAGACAATTGCAATACCCACATAGATTTATGCTAGTGAGGCGTGGGCCATGACAAAAAAGGAAAGCTGCAAGATTCAAAGTGCTGAAATGCAGTTTCTTCGAAATACTTTAAATTATACTTTGCAATATAGAATAAGGAATAAAGATATCAGATCAGAACACGAAGTAAAGGACATAAATGAAATTATTTTAATTTACAGAAGAAGACAATGGTAGGACCATCTGTAAAGGATGACAGAGAATCGATTACTAAAAGCGGCACTGAACTATAAAGCCATTGGTAGAAGAGACGTGGGTCGTCCTTCGTGAAGGATCACGTTGCAACATCCCGTTGCAACCACGTGAGGAATCCTTTTTTGATGGATTCGTGAGTATTGTTTATTATTATTATTATTATTTTAGCACTATATTTGTATAACTAAGGTTTGGACTTTTGACGATATCTATTTGCCAGTGATAGGCTTTTCTTTGTATTAATTTATTGATTGCCTGAAGACGACCTCTGATTCCATAAAGGTCCTTTATTAATTAATGGTCCTTTAATTCCATAAAGTCGTGTTTATTAGTTTTAACTTACGATTGCCCTAAATCTTATAATTTGTAATAGAAACATGGGGTTCTTCCATGAGACTTCAGAATGAGATTTCTTCGTTCATTAACTATATATAACATTACGGACTCGGATCACACATAATTATTATCGGTAAAAGTGATAAACGTATACCTGATGGACTAAACTAGTTTTCGCTCCGTTAGAGCTTCGCCAGGAGCATACTTTTTTCTTCCATTTATGTCATCCATATACTGCTCTGTCCGACCTTCCCCTCCCACTAACCCCCTCAGTTACCCTCTTAATCATGGTGGTGAATCAGAGTTTGAATGGCGTGTATCAGGTGGCCAACTATAGAGCTCATCCATTCAGTCAGAATCCTCCTTCCGTCCACTCTCGTGTTGAGCCCTCTTTATGTCGGGGGTATTCTCCGGGCCGTCTTACACCACCGCATCTCAAAACCTTTAAGGTTTATGTGCAATATTATTTGGTAATTAGTGTATGCGAATTTCTTAATCCGAGGCTGCTTTGGATACTGTAAGTGTTTCAAAGTTTTACATGAACAGGTTACCGGCCTGTTGTACAACCCCCTACCAGGAGCACCAATTTTATAAGTCAATTGGAATATCCACGTGATTTATGGGTGTGAGGAATGGGTCATGGCAAAAAGGGAAAGCGGCAAGATTCAAAGTGCTGAAATGCAGTTCCTTCAAAATACTTTAAATTATACGTTGCAAGATAGAGTAAGGAATGAAGATATCAGGTCAGAATATGAAGTAAAGGACATAAATGAAATTATTTCAATATACAGAAGAAGATAATGGTGCGATCATCTGGAAAGGATGACAGAGGATCGATTGCCAAAAGCGGCACTGAACTATAAAGCCATTGGTAGAAGAGACGTGGGTCGTCCGAGGATGAGATGGGTGCCGGAACAGTATATATAACCTAATCCTTGAAGAGGAGGAGAAGAAGAAGAAGAAGAAGAAGAAGAAGAAGAAGAAGAAGAAGAAGAAGAAGAAGAAGAAGAAGAAGAAGAAGAAGAAGAAGAAGAAGAAGAAGAAGAAGAAGAAGAAGAAGAATTTTTTACTTGTTTGGGAGTTTATTATATGTATTGAGAACGTGTATTAGACAATTTTGTATCTAGAACTAGTTATTATTTACTGAAAGTGTAAGTCAATTGTGTACAGCTATTTCTTTGGTGAGTAATAATTTATTTAATTGTTTTAATGTCACGATTCTTGCAATAATCTTAACAATATAATCCATTATTAACTTGATATGTTTCTGTAAATTTCTCAGAAATTCATTTACATATTTTATTTAAAATTTCAAAAATGTAGTGATCAGAATTCATGTGGTATAGAGAAAATATACTCGTATTTCTAACAAAGAGTATTCTGAGAGCAATAAATATTAATAACATATTACTGACGTATTTTGTATAAAAGGGTTTATTGACGTTAATATTATAACGCTATTTTAAGTGCATTTATATTTTTTTCGTGTTAATAACAAAGGCACAAAAAATTCCGTTATCAGACGTAGTGATGGATTACAGAAATACAAGTGATGTTAGTCGCGTGGGCGAGAAGGAGCAACAGACTCCTAAAAGTGATTGATGAAGTAATTTGAGCGAAAACTGCAGATAACTGTACAGTATTTTTTTAAATATTTTGTGGAAAATTTGACTGGAAGAAGCTAATGAATTTTAAAATATTTACCTCAATGGTTTTAAAGTCTCTTCACAGGTGGAGTAAAGTGCCAAATCTATTTCTATCCACAATGTTTGACAAAAGTATATATATAATGCAAAGTAACAGGTGTAAAGAAATAGATTTTTATCAGGTAATTAACACATTTATTAGTTATTCCTTTTTTTAATATAAAATGTACAGCCATTCTGAAAATTGAGTTTTAAAAAAACTCATAATTTTCAGATATAGCTGTACATTTTATATATATATAATGCAAAGTAACAGGTGTGAAGCTGACTTCACTTTCAGAAATACATTTTTATCAGGTAATTAACACATTTATTAGTTATTCCTTTTTTTTAATATAAAATGTACAGCTATATCTGAAAATTATGAGTTTTAAAAAATTTATTAGTATACATTTTGAAATATTTGACAGTCAGCAAATTACAAAGAAAGTCTTTACTTGTTTTTATTTTATAAAGTGTTTTATCATTTTACTTTCCTAGATTAGCTGTGTTAAGTTGGATCCGTGCGGACGATCTCGCGGGCCAACTCCTACACTATCACACCGGCCGTTGTCCTCCTATGTGAGATGTCGATCTCAGCGTTTCCTCGTAGGCATTGTGTCCAACTTGCTCCTGATTCAATCTTTGTTGACAACCATCGGTCGTTAAAGATTCAAACGGAATGTCTGACTTCGTAGATCTAATTCAGCCACTCTGCCTCCATGACACACTTCTCCGTCTTCAAGGGAAGCTTGTTCACAGTGTCAGCCTCTCGCGGGACATAGGCTACTACCTCTTTCTCGATACACTGAAAAAGGCCGTCGTGAGCACGGCCGAACCGTCTGTTTTTGTTCTTGTTATGAATTTGTTGAGTTTTATATAATTTATTTTGAATAGATTGCTTTAATGTACCAGCTTTTTGATAGCAACTATAATTTTAATAACGTTAGACCACGGCCTAACAGCCTGGCAGTTGTTTTACAGTCAAATGAAGGCAGTGAATCCTAAGAGAAATCAGAATTACAAAATAATACCGATTATGAATTCGACAACATTAAAACGACTTCCTCACATGTAAGGTTAACCACGGAAGAGATAAAGGAAATATGTCGACATCTGAAAAATGGTAAAGCCCCCAGACCTGGCAACATCCCAGCGGAACTGCTCAAATATCGCACAAGAAAATTATATGAACATCTTACGAAACTATTCCATAGATGTATAAATGATAAACAAATACCGTACAAATGGAAAGCATCTTTTGTATCAACCATTCATAAAAAAGGTAAAACAACTGAATGCGACAATTACCGTGGAATTGCTGTGACGAGTTCAATCAGTAGAGTGTATGGAAAACTTCTGAAGAAAAAAATTGAACATCAATACTCGGACATGGAGGCAGAGGAACAAGCTGGTTTTCCACTTATTTTGCTTGACGCAAATCATAGAAATAAAAACTGCTGTAAACCAAGAAGTGCACTGTCGATATGTTGACCTTAAGAAAGCGTATGACAGTATTCCGCACACCAAACTTTGGCTGGCACTTCAACAAACAAACATCGCCTCCACGTTAATCGAAGCGATTAAGACTTTATACAACGAATTGAAAGCGCACGTAAAAATTGGAAGTAAAGTCTCAAAAGAATTTAGCCCAATATTAGTAAGGGCCTGAAGCAGGGATGTTGTCTCTCACCGACGCTTTATAAAATATACCTGAAACAAACCCTTAAACCTGGAAAAGAAATGCCACAAAATGGGGATACCTCTAATTGACAACACAGTGTACACACTGTGTTTTGCTGACGATCAAGTCGTGGTAGCGCAGGACTATCACGACATGGAATACATGACACGAAAACTTATAGAGGAATATAAGCTATGGGGCCTTGAAGTAAACACAAAGAAAACGGAGTATATGTGCATTGGTGGGGAATAGAAGAATTTAAGTTTTGAAGACGAACAAGAAATAATACATTGCAGTAGCTATAAATATATAGGAACAACAGTTACACAATATGGTAGTCTAGATAAAGCGATAAGAGAAAGAAAGAACCTGGGAAAAAAATCAATAGCTTGTATTGTATTACCTTATCCCTGGTGATATTCGGTCCCTGTGTTCGTTAGCCGCTTGATATACAAACGTTGCCCTCCATCTACAACGGGGAGGTGAACATCAGCATTTTCCCTTCAACAGGTCTGGGACAATAGTGGTATTTCCTAGATCCTCCAGTACTTTTAGAGAGGCAGAAAGTAAGAATCACAGAGGACGACCCCGTTTAGACTGCACGAAACAGCTTATGGTCGATACGAACTGCACATCATATTGTGAGTTGAAAAGAAAACCAAAGAAGCATAAAGAATGGCGGGCTGCTGCCAAGCAGCCTATGGGCTGCTAACCTAGAAGAGAGACGTAGTGACCAAGACAAAGTTGGGCGCATTATGAGACACACGGCTCAGAAAACTTTGAGCACTCTGTTTCTGATTCCTGGTCAGCACCCGATTAATATTATAGAGGCTATTGAACCGTTTCCTACATCAGACAGCAATTAAGACAGTGTACAAACAAACCCCTGTTGTATCCGATTCACTGTGTATACGAGTTCATTAATGTGATTAGCATCAACAGAGACTCGAGCTAATCAATGTTGATTATTGATCTTGGTGCAGTAATTTTCCGTCTAGCTGATTAATTCTCAGCCACTGCATTAATTAAGCAGTGACGTAGCAGACTATTACTTAACGGGCAATGACCATTACGTACGCACACATTGTTATACATAAGGGTGCAGCTTAATGTACAATACGAAGGAGCACTGGTGTTTACTTTATAACAGCTGAACGGATGATTTCCGTTATTAAAAATAAATAATACTTACTATCGAAGAAAGGAAATAAGGATTTTTAAATGGTGATACAGTTTATTCATTACGGTTTGCAGATGACTAATTACGTTTGGCTCAAGATTTTGAAAACATAGAGTACATGACTATAAAATTGATACAGAAATATCAGGAATGGAGGCTAAAGGTAAATATGGATAAAGACTTGATACTGGAGGAAGACATGGAGAAGATTTGAAATACAGAGGAATACAAGTATTTAGGAGTGTGAATTACGGCCAGTGGGAAGCAAGACAAACAAATGCAATCCAGAATCAATTTGAAAAAGATGGCTGTATCTTCATTAAATGGAATCTTGTGGGATAAGCTAACTACAGCAGAAAATAAAACCAAAATATTTAAAACCATTGTTAGAAGTATCATGACTTACCACTCAGACGGTTGAACTACTAATAAACACACAAGAACAAAATTAATGACAGCAGAGATGGACTTTTGGATACGTTCGGCAAGACGTGAGAAAATTAGAAATGAAGTCATTAAGACCAAAATGAATGTGAAAAATTCAATTGTTGATTTTATCCAAACAAAAAAGTTACAATGGTATAGACACGAAAAGAATGACACAGGAAATATTGCCAAGGAGAGTTATAGAATGGACCCCACCAAGAAGAAGGATAAGAGGAAGACGACCTATCACCTACATAGAAGAAATTCAGACAATACTGAGCGAACGAGAAATTAAAGAACATCTTTGGATGGACAAGCAGCAGTGGAAGATTTTAAAAAATTTATCGATTTAATTGTATTTAATCGTCACGTTTATAGTTTGTAAAATCATCGGCTTGCGCCTGCGTCACTGTCCATTAGACTGCATCGCTACAAGGCTCTTCAGTTAAATTGTGCTTCCTTAGCGCTTGCTTCACCCCATGCCCCATCGGGTCTTCCTCCTTTAATTCGACCTCATGGTTACCCTCAGATTCACATAGGAGTTTTGGCAATCTTTTATTTTCCACTCCGTGAAAGTGTCCAAATCAGATTATTGTGCGGCCCACTAGGTATAAAGTTGAGAAAGAGGACGATGAAGTGTTCTGTTTGGAGCGTGCTCTTATACGGGAGACAGAAGCTTGGACATAAAGGAAAGAGGAGCAGACGAGGTATTACAGGCCATAGAGGTGTGGATACAGAGAGGGCTAAAAAAGTTTTCCTAGAAGGAAAGTGTGACAAATGAGGTGGTGCTGTGATTAGTACAGGAAAAAGGGGAGTGTTGAATATCATCAAGGACAGGAAGAAGAATGGGATGGAACACTATGTACGGTAAAATAAGAGAAACTTTGGAGGGGGTGGTAAATAAAAAGCGGAATAGAGGACGGAGTAGAGTCCAGATGATACACGATATTCAAATAATAGAATATCATGAAGTGAAGGGACCAGGCCAGAATAGCAAGGCATGGGCAAAAAACAATGATGACAAAGTTTTGTGGATTTGAAACCCCTCGCGGCGTGGTGGTGGTATACGGAACCTGTCATATGTCACAATACCATACGATCCACATGTGTTTTAGTAAGAATAGAAATATTATAGTGTTGTACTTATTAGTAGTTGTATTTCTAGGTCAAACCTAGTTTCTGCAGGTGTTGTAAAAGTAATCAAACTACTCTGCCGTGACGACTGCCATGGTCATTCGATGCAACAGCCCGTGCCTTGAGTTCACAATCTAATCACTGCAGACAACATTACCAGTACATGCCGCCTGGGAACTCTGTTTCTATAATTCCAATACACACTACGCAAATATAATTTGGAAAACTAACATCCTAGATATTTACTTCTGTGGGAACATAAGTAATTTTAGTCACCACACACACTTAGAAACGCCTAATTTCCTGTAACATGTTTAGTTTACGAATCTGTAATTTGAACTTGTAGGAAAAAGTCTAGTCGAATCGGAATCGGCTTCGTACAAAAGAAAAACAGGTTAAGACTAATCAAATTACAACCAATAAAGTGGCTGAAAACGGGTGACAACATCCTGAAGTCAATGCAGTTAAAGTAAACGGTAAGAAAACAATCAAAGTACGCGTTATTGGAACATTATTTAGAAGGTACTTATTGAATTGACTGATTTTTCTATATTTCATATCTCAAACGTATACTAAACGTGTTTATATATTAATAAAAGGCTCATTACTCTATTAGCGTGTACAACTGAAAATTAATATCACAGTCTAAAATTTAAAATACCAACAAAACTTCTCGTCAAACTTCGACCCCCTGAAGGGGGGTTGACTCCATTTCCCCCCCCTAAATATGCCCATACGATTTAGTTACCATAAACCGGGTTGTAACTGGGTTTCCATTTAATTCTGACTGTCATAGTCTGGTGTAAAGTTTGAATACTAGGCCTAGGTCTAGAGATTACTAGGCCGCCCTGTAGGTCGCAGTCAATAATGAAAAACCCTTAGACAGTTTATAACTGCTCTGCTTTCTTTCATTCTCAGGACATGACATACAGAATTCAATATTTCCAACCTAATGAAGGAGGTAATGATGACGTCATTGCATACTGTACACAATATTCTCTTCCTTTCTCCGCCGGTTTAAAAAATTTTACATGTCAAGCCTATGTTCCTCCTAAGTAATCACTTTTCAAATCTCTCCAGCAGTTCTAATGGAACATTATTAAGGGTCTAGGTTTCACCGCCGTAGGTCTTTTACAACCTCAAGCTCGTTCGCGCTGGCTTAATGACGTACTGCTCACGATTTTATTCAAGTTGGAACAGTATTCAAGATGTCCATACTGTTGTAACAGTCATATCCACCATTAACGAAACATTTCAAGAGTCTATAAAAATTAGTTACGCATCATATTCATGTCAACGAAGATGAATTTGGTGGTCGATAAAACGCCATACAAAATAGGACAAGAAAAAGAAAGTCTCCTGTATCCAGGACAAAACTGTTCACGATTTTATTCAAGTTGGAACAGTATTCAAGATGTCCATACTGTTGTAACAGTCATATCCACCATTAACGAAACATTTCAAGAGTCTATAAAAATTAGTTACGCATCATATTCATGTCAACGAAGATGAATTTGGCGGTCGATAAAACGCCATACAAAATAGGACAAGAAAAGAAAGTCTCCTGTATCCAGGACAAAACTGCAGTTGTTTGGCAGCGCAAACAAAGTCAATTATTCATGTAATTTTCTCGGCTTTCAAACTCTTCTACATAAATGCACACTTTCAGCTTCTGGTAGCTCTATTTGGTACAAACTTTGACTACAAAGAAGAGAGACCGGGGTCGCCGAAAATTGTCTGACGACATTTCACGCCATTAACATTAATAGGCATTAATTACGTTTTAGAAATAACTAAAAAGGCTAAGGCATAACACCGATCGTCGCATTCTACAGTGGAAACAAAGTAGAGACACCAATGAAGTCATTAATTTACAACGTTAATTAGTATAGTCACAAATAACAATTTGAAATCAACAAGGTACACTCTCATAAAATAATTTCAGTTAAATTTTTCCACACGGATTAATAATTGTCGACTATTAAAGTTACGTACTAATTATAACACAATAATTACTTTCCATTAACCCGCAAGAATCATTTGATCCGGCGCTCTACGACAACGCCAGGTGTAAGTAACTTCTAAACCGGCCGCTGTTACTTATATAGGTCCCGCAGGTGTTCCAGAATAATTTTCCATTCTTTTGTCGCCGTACCCGCATAATTATCGTACTTAAGAGTGCTACACGTCTCTGGATGTTACTTGGACAGTGACATTGGACCTGTTTAGCTAGCCGAGAAACGTATAGAACGTTTAACTAAATGTGCTCTCAACTTTTTGAGAGCGTTACGTAATTGTCCCGGAAATGTTATAATTAAAATATACGTATAGGTAAAATAAAATTTTACAAACTAAATAACTTTAAAAAAAGGGTAAACTAACTATGAAATTATATCACAAAATAGAATATAATTATAAGTATTTGGAGTGTGATGAAAAGCAAGCACACAAGATTCATTGTTACATATATATCAAACACATCAAATGGATAACAAAATTTTGTTAGCAAGTACACAAGTTTCATTGTTACATACGAGTATATATCAAACACATCAAATAAATAACAAAATTTTGTTATTCCAGTAAATGAACAATTAATTTCAATAGTTATACGTATACAATTTAATTATAACTTCTGTGTGTAATTAAATATAAAACAACAATTCCTTTATTGGACCTAAGTCCTTTATAAACCGAAGGCCCCTGTCGTTTTCCCCACTGCCTTCAGCCTGTTCCCAGCGGGTTGTATGTACCATCCAATCTTATATATTGTTACGACGGTCTACTTGATCGTCGTAGGTACAGTGGAAACAAAATACAAGACACCAATTAAGTCACTAATCACCAGCTTTAATTTTCACAGTTAAACAATTCGTAATTAACAACACAGTCTCTTACAACAAATCAAATAAAATTGTTCACACGCAATAAAATGTCCACCAATATTAAACACAATTGTATTACAATTATCCGATTATTAAACACTCCACTAATAACCACTTGAACGCACACAGTAATATCGTTTGTGATCGCCCGACAATAACTCGGACCGCACTGTAAATATATCGCAACTAATACTGACTAACCTAACTAAGACCGCTGTCGCCTTGTATTTATACATCCGCGCACAAACCAGAAGATTCCAAACTGCGTCTTAGTGCCAGTGTGTACGACGTAATTAATTGCGGCCTTGACACAGTCCGCGCGGCCGCTTGAATTCTGGTACCGTCTAGCAAATGGGTCGAGAAGCACGTACACCACTGCATTACATTCTGGATCCCTCTTGAACGTTCGATAAACACGTAGGTTGTTCTGTGATGTCGTAACAATATCATATGTGCTGCTAAATGTCACACTTATGAAAGATTTTATTTAAATTTTATAAGAAAATATTTTACATCATCCGCTAAAGTACCTATGATTGTAACTACCATAACATTTTACCACGTTAAAATACAATAAAAATATTGCTTATTTCTAAAAACCCTTGAACCCTTCTCAAAAAACCGTCTTGTTTTAAACGTTCAGTAATGGCAGTCAGCTGTTACAGTGGGGTCAGCTACCGCGGGACAAACCAAGTACAAACCTACATCCGCGCGTTTGATTCCTTTCTTCACACGCAGTGATGCAACAAATTGCTCCCATACATACAACAATGGTGCGGTCTGCTGTACAATGTATTCTATCATAACTTTTGAACAGTTGTTACACTTGGTTTAGTCCGTATTCACTTCCCCTGCAGATACGTGTTCTCCAAAACACTTTTAGTATAATATATTGTTATTTCGTATAACAGTATAACAAAGAGTACGGAACAGAATATAGTCTCACCACTATCTACGATCATTTTTTAATCTATTTCAAAAACTTTTGACTGATGACAGAAAAATATTATACAATTAGAAATTTTAAATTCTTGTGTTAATGTTATTGGACCAAAAATAATATTTATATTGAAAAAGCTTTAGGAAATTATAAGAACATGTAAAGACAAAAGGGCATTGTTTTTCCTAAATAAACACTTTACAGGTTAAATTTTGAAGTCCACCAAAGAGTAATGCTGAAAGATTAGAATGATGTCGAGTTTGTACCGATTATTATATCAAGTAAGTAGCAGATACGTATAAAAAATGTGGGTTAAAGCTGAATTTAGATAGTGTATAATGGAGACGTGTTGATTGACCAAATTGGCATTTAATTTTTGTGTTGACCTCACACGGCTGGTGTCAGTATTAACAAAATGATTAAAAACCGAGCAGTTAGGCAGTAGTAGGTTAGTATTTAACAGCGACATCGTCGCTAACGTTTTGAATCCCACTCTCGGGGATCTTCTTCAGGTCGCAAAAAAAAAAAAAAAAACGACCTTGTGTTGTGAAACAGTTACGGCAGATATTGGCCGAACGATACCCGTCAACTTTTTTCGGGTAAGAGCAACTTTTTTCAGGTTGCTCTTTTGCGGTCTGAAGAAGATCTCTGAGAGTGTAATTCGAAACGTTGCAGACGATATATTGCAACCGACCACGACCTAACAGCCCGGTTTTTAATAATTTTGATAATATAAATTATAATGTGTTTTTAGACGTCGCCATTACACAGCGCGGTGCATATACAGTACCATAACTACACTGTATAAATTAGACGAGGTAGAGAATAAAATAAAAACTGAAAACAAGTAGAGACCGTATTGAATGACATTTTGGAGCAAATGCGGTATTACAAACAGCGGTAGGAAACTTAATAATTTAAACTTTTTTTTCCAGAAGAGACCAGTCGACAGCAGCTATAGAGACCATGTGTGTTAACGGAACTTGAACAGGACTTAGCATAAATACAGATGTATAACAAATTTAATTATCAATGCAGAGAGAGTATTCAGTATCAGTATTGACAATGAAACAGGACGAGATGTCAAGACTAACTTATTGATATTTCAGATGACGTGTGGCATTATACATAGCACACTAAAGAACAAAAGAGGAAAAGAAACATAGATAAAATGTTGTAAAACAATACTAGTGTATGTTCACGTATGGGTTCAAATCATGAATACGTGCAAGAAAGATTACAAAACAAATTCAAAGTTTGGATATGTGTTTTTTGAGAAGAAGAAAGGATTTTATAAGGCGAGTAGGTTGTCGCAATGCGGACATATTGAATGACCTACAGGTATTATTCACAGACAATGTTATTTCACAGCCTTGGTAACAATATTCTATTGCTACAAATATACAATTTGCTCAGATAAGTAAGATAACAATATTAACAACAACAACAACAATAATACTAATAACCAAATATGTACCTTCGTGGTGGCTAGGTGTTCGCTACACATACCCTATGGTCTATCCGATTCTTTGGGGATAAAAATCCCCAATTCATTGGACGCTGTTCCCTAAAGTTGCTTCCAGCTGTATTCAAGATTACGTCTCTTGTCTGCTGACAGAATCTTCTTCTATATTTCTACGTTGCTTTGGCTGTTGTGCGGTTGTACTGAAAGTTGGGTTCCACCGAAAAACGTCTGAGCAGAATACAAGTATCGGAGACAAGATTCTTGCAATCTGTTAAATACTGCACACGAAGGAATTAACTCTACAAGGAAGACATTCATAAAGAGTTCTAAATTTTAATATCCAAGATTATATCGCAGAGAACAAAGAGAGGACTGCTCGTCTGAATATAATGCCTGATGGCAGGTTGTCTAAGGAAGTTTGCCGATACAAACTTATTGGACAACGAAATGTAGGTAGCGCTGATGAAGTGGATATATATTGCTCTTGGACCGGAACAGGTGATTTGTCTCGTTCCTCATATAAGAAAAAGAAGATGAAGAAGAAAAAGAAGAAAATTGTATAGAGGAGGAGAAGAAAAAGGAAAAGACGAATAAGGAGGAGAAGAAGCAGAAAAAAGAGTTGACGTACAGTTACTGTTTCTGATAATATATTTTTGGCATTTACATATTCTAATGAAGAACAAAACGTAAACGCTATTATATATTCTACAACGCGTGCAAAACATTAAGCATACCGCTTCCAAAACTTGAAATTAAATGAAACATAAAAAATTTTTGTTTTGGGGGGTGCGGGGCGTCACGTCAAAATCTCGATACCTTACCTGCCATTGCGGAATGTAAAACCAACCATCTGATTAAATTATAAATTTTGCTTTAATTTTTACGTTTGATGGTTCTCAGAGGCTTTGTCGGCAAAGGACACCGTCTTTTTTGCGCAGCTAGGTTGTACACATGTATACGTGTATTTTATTTTACGAGGGTAGGTAAAAGTCTTTATAGACACTAGGAACTCCGTAGTTCCTAGTAGTGTGGGACTCTAACCCACTAAAAAGACCTCCTTTAATGCTACAACTGAGCAATCTCATCCAGCAGCTTCTCCTTCATGTTTCCTTCACGGGTGATGGAGTGAAGCCCAGTGGCTAATCTCAAGATTATTCTCTTCTCTCTTTCTCTTACGTAGAGTTTTATGGATCTATACGTATTAATTGCTTTCTATTGCAATACGAGATCATGTAGCTTCTGTTTTCTGAGTCGCCTCAGGACATGTGAAACTTCTTCCACCACGCGTCGCATTATTAGGTTATCGTAGATCTGAATCCTCTGATCATGTTTGTCTGCGAATTTTGTTATTATTTCGCTGACATAGTCTACATTGAAGTGTCTGTGTAGGTTGTCGTTCCTTATATACCAAGGGGCATTCACTGTGCTTCTGAGTACTTTATTCTGAAAGGTTTGTATCTTTTCTAAGTTTGTTTTCTTTGTACAGACCAACAGCTGAATTCCGTAAGTACACAGGCTTCAGAACTTGTTTGTACAACAGCAGTTCGTTTTCAACGGTAAGTTGCGAGTTTCTCCCTAAAAGCCAATACATTTTTCTGTATTTTATGTTGAGCTACTCCTTTTTTTATTTACTCTTTCCATTTAAGCTTTATATCCTGCGTCATACCTAGATACTTTGCTGTGTTAGCATATGGCACTTCCACTGGATCAACTTTTCTGTTGGTGAAGTGTATACGTATATTCTCTATATTACCCATGCAAAGCCAATAGGTAATTATTACGCTCATTTCATTAATTTAATTATCATCTTGCTCTCGATAGACTGTAAATATAAAACGGGTTAATGTATTGTTATTAATACAGTATATGAATATTGCATAATATTATAAAAAAATGTTAGGTTAAAATATATGAAATTAAATTACATGTGAATAAATGTGAATAAATTTAATTTTTGTTTGTTAATAACATGAAGGTGTTATTATCCATTTGAACACTAAATATTTCCTGTTCAGAAACAATGTAGCCTAAATATAGATATAATTGCTATTACTTTTGTGATAATAATTTATATACTTTTATAAAATATGCGCTGAGCCGAGTTTTACAATGCTTATAATTATTCAAAAATTGTGTTTGTTAAACAATTTATGAAAATTTTATTTACGAAATATGGCATTACATTTATGATACGTCATGCTAACCTGACCAATGCAACTTGTATCAATAAAAACAGTTTCCTTCTATCTCTGTTTAAAATATTCTTTCCTTTTTAAAATATCTTTCTTCCTGACACAAAACTCTGTGTTGCTACTGGCAAACAGGATTAGCCAATATTGTTACTGAAAGTGTTTCCTCTGTGAATTTGTACCGTACATCCATCCACACGGATCAGCACTCTCAAATGGTTATAGTCTATAAATATAAAGTTTGTTGGTCAGTAATGAAATCGCACTATTAGTGACCCGTCACAATGTATTAATTTTTCTGAATATTGTAACATTACATTTGGCATAGCTTGATATCGTACCAGATTTAATGAAGATCATGGATAAGAAACTTAAACAACAAGAACAATATCTTTTAAAAATGATAGTGAAGATGAACAAATAACTGTTTTATACTGACTTGGACTATAACTGACCGTACCCAAATTAATGTTTAGCTAAAGTGATGCAAAATACCCCGATGATGACATGAATTTCAAATAATGACAAGAATAATACTTATAAAGACAGACAGCATTATGTACCATTACTATAAGTAAACAAATTGTTTTATTAAATGTATCAAAATATAAAAATAATCAAAATACAAATTGAGGGATAATAGGCCCAAATATACAATGTAATGTAAAATAATATATTAATAAATTGTTAACTAAATGATATAATGAAATAATACAACAAAACAATTATTATAGATACATGGAAACATGCAACTAACTGTAAATAACAGTGGACATAATGTTATCAAATAAATAATGTGTAATCACATAATAATTCTCAAATGTATAAAACAAAAAAATGGTAAAATTACCTAGTACAACAATGGCTGAAATGCATGAGAAAAGAATAGAAATTATAAATCATTGTTAAATGACTAAACTTTCCTTTTTTATGTTTTAAAAATAATATTAAGTTGTGTTGATGGTATTTATAGTTTTATTAAGTAATGAGTGTATGATATGCCTTAGGCAGGATGTATGCAACCAGACATATGCAAATTGTTTAATCACAAAATGTGAATTATGTTTTTTTTATAATGTTACAGTAATAATTATTGTTATATTTTAAATAATAATACTAATAGAGTTATAGGGAGTAGTTTTGATGGTAGTTGCATTGTTAATAGGTGTTACAATAACAGAAAATAGAAATATAACATGTCAAGACATAGGCCTATAGAAACTTTGGAATTTTGTAAAGTTTAGGAAATACTGTTAGAATTTTATAAAACAAATGTTGTAATATGGATAGGTTTATAATTAATAGTATACACAACAAATATGGAATCGAAATAATCAGTTTTAAGTTATTTAAGAAAAATTCAGGTAGCAAAAAATGTAACATCAGTATTTCTTAAGCAAAAATAGGCATGTTTGGTGTCTATATGTCACAAATGTTAAAACAAAAATAATGATGCTATTACTTTTAAATTCCCGATCAGTACAAAAAAGGTATAATAATTTAAAAGTTTTTGACCAAATTCAGACATTGAAATAATGAATTTGTATGACAATGTATATCTGAATCAACCAACCAGATTTTAAGTTTTACCTTAGCAACCGTAAATTCAGATAAATAAAATAGGACTTCTTTGACAACCGTCATTGAAGACAGACGCGTTAATAAAACGTCTCAGATAATTATATTTTAAATAGTTAAAACACATACCAGACTTTGTAAAACGAATTGGTATAGTCAATACAAAATGTTATAATAACAAAATAACCTCAAGAATTTAATTCAGAAGAATTTAGATCCGGGGAGAAGAAGCAACGAAGAGGTGGACCCTATCTTCGTCCTGGAAGAATAAAGAAGAGGATCTGGTGAATTTGAACAATTTATCATCTTATGTGACAACACCTACACTTCGGTACACAACTATTTAGGAATTAAACAATAAATAAAACTACAGACAATGTCCTACACCAACACTAAAGAACACTTGAAAATAACACCAATTGAGTATTACACCTTTTTTGAACACCATAAAAACTTTAACGATAACTAATAAGCATCTAAACTGTTCATAACCTATAATTGTGAGTAACACATACACGACTACCAGTTTGCACTATACACATCAAAACCTTGTAATATCCTTATATTGTGAAGTTTGTATTTTGATTTTAAGAGTTGTATTATTTGTTTAACCATAATTTCCGAACCAAATACGCCCTCAGATAATTTATTTTAATAGAAATAAAAACAAACTGCATCATTCTTTAGTTTGTCGAATCCAGCATAGAGCACAATATTTTAGCTACTACCAACTTATGAATAAAGACGCTTGATTTTGTCATAATCTGCAATTACAGTAAAGAAAAACGAGAAGTAATTAATCAATACTTTATTTGAATAAAGATTGTTAAAAGGAATATATCTGTTTGGTGTTATCTTTGCATTATTATTACTGTTTCAATTAAGAATTACGATAACATAGCACAGCGGACGGAGCAACTGTTGGCAACTCCGAGTGACGTCATTGGGACTGGATGCATAGTGGGAGCGAGCGGCAGAATACAACCGTAGCATAATAATTTATCGTTCAACATACATATTATATTTGTTACAAATTGGCGAACCAACGTGTGAGGCGATAAATTAAAATATAATTTATAATTAAACAAACCAAAATTAAACGAAAATGAGGAAGCGAGTAACATCGCGCAAACGAGCGGCTGAAACCGAGAAAGTAAGCGAATTTACCATGGAAGACAAGGAAACAACACCGGTTGAGGAAGTAGAAACCGTTATAAGGAAGGCTCAGGAGAAACAACCAGAGGAACCCACACAAACAGAAGGCGAGAAGACGCAAGAAATGATTAAACGTATGATGGATTTAATGCAGGAAACTGGTAAGAAAACGGAAGAAAAGATGGAGGAATTAAAAAAGGACAATAAACAGTCTATGGAAGAAATGAAGGAGGAATTAAAAAAGGACAATAAACAGAGAAAGGAGGAATTGAGCCGAAAATTGGAAGAGACTAATAAGAAAATGGAAGAAAAGATGGGAGAATTGAAAGAGAATAGCAGGAAAATGGAGGAGAAAATGGACGAAAATAATAAAGCATTGAGGGAAGAATTGAAGGGAAATTACCAGGAAACCATGAAAAAATTGGATGAACGCAAACAGTCATTAAAAGAAGAGTGGAATAACAAGATGGAAATTAATAACCGGCAATTACAGGAAGCATGGGACAAGAAGCTAGAAGATTAAAAGGGTAGAATCCGAGACCAAGGAAAAGTGTGAGCGGATGAACCAAGAGATACTGAGCGTCCGGGAAGAAACGAATGGACGAATAGAAAATATACAAACCAACCAAGCAGTGATGGGAGAAAGATTAGAAAGCATAGGTACAAGTCTTAATCGAGTACAAGACCAAACAACTGACCATAGAGATGAAATCAACTCTCTAAGAAACAGACAATGTACCGGTGCCCATACCACATGCGAGGAAAACCGAGAAGTTATCGACTTCCAGAATTATAGAAGAAACCCCATGCTATTCCTAGAACGGGTAGAAGAAAAAATAGCAAAAACCGGAGAAGACAGATGGGTTGTAATTAGAAGTATGCTGGACGAAATGTTCAGAAAAGTCTATGACAATTGGTGGACGGCGATGCGGCCGATTATACAAAATTTTCAAGAATTCAAAAAACAATTTAAATCCAAGTAATGGTCTGATGCCACACAGCATATGATAAGGAGTGACATAGGATTGGGCCGATATGACCTACATGGCAAACAAACTCCGACCGCATACTTTCTTGGTAAGATAAACATAGCCAGACATTTAGAACCTGCAATTCCTACTGAATGTTTAGTGAGGCTATTGGCTTATCACTATGGTGGGGAAATTACGAGAGGCCGAATAAACGGACGAATACAAAGCATTGAGGAGATGTCGGCATTATTAGCGGAAATGGAACAAGAGAAGAGCTTCCTCCAATACAGACGAAGGAGCGATGAAATGGATAGAAATAATGGTCGTCGCGACGCCCGATATGAAAACAACGGGAATACATCAAATAATAACAACAACAACAACAACAACAACGGTAACCACTATCAACGTAGTTACCAAAATAACAATAACAATAACAACTATCCACGAAATAATGCGACAAATAACAACAACAATAACAACAACCACTATTACCGTAGCTCTCCTACGAATAATAATAACGGATACCTGCGTGCCAATGATAGAGACAAACATTACCAGAACAACCGAGGTTATCAAAACAATTGCGAAAACTGTTACACACAGAATAATAATGGCAATTATAACAACCAAAACCAAACATATCGAAGGCACGTGAATTATGTGAGCACCGAAGATAGAGATATGGCAAGACGTTCGTACCAGGGATGAACGAATTATAATGGGAACCGGGAGAGAAGTTTTCAGGAGGAGAATAACCAGCGCTACCGGAATGAACATAGACGTAGTAGGAGCTGCGACGATGACAGGAATAACAGAAACATAGTGACGTTCAATAATAACGCCAGTGACATACAAGAATTACATAATAGAGACAGACCCGGTCAACCAGACAACACGACCGAGGAGATTAGCCCTGATTTAAACGGACCGCGGCAGTGAAAAACCAACAGGTCCCATCACTGAACCGACAATTTGGGTACTTACTAGGACGAGACAAAACGACTGACAATACCATTACCATAGTACATAACCATTTTTTAAAAAATGTGAGAGAAGAATTGTTAAACGAAGATACAATAACGAACAATAATTTGAATAACGAGATTGCATATATTATCGCTCAAGTAAATGGAATAGACACAAGATTCATGATAGATACGGGCGCAAACGTGTCGTTAATCGATAACAACGAATACCACAAAATTCAAAAATTAAGTAAGATCATCTTACCGACTCTACCAATCCAGAATATAATTTTAATTGGAGCCACCGGAACGAAGAAGATTAAGGGAACATACAACCAAGTTTCCTTAAAAATGTATTATTAAGCCAATTAAAACCATCTTTGAATAGTCTCAAAATTCAAACAAATAGTAAGGACAACTTACAGTACATTTTCATAATGTTATTTTGGATCAAGTGAATAAACGAATTTGAATAAATCTCAAAATTCAAACAAATAGTAAGGACAAATTACAGTACATTTTGATAATGTTATTTTGAACCAATAAACAAATTTGAAAAATCTCAAAATTCAAACAAATAGTAAGGACAACTTACAGTATATTTTGATAATGTTATTTTGAACCAAGTGAATAAATAAATTTGATAAAATTTCTAAATTCTAAACAAAATAAGCACCTCTTATACAATATAATTATGAACTTATTATTTGAATATAAAAGAAAGAGACAACCTTCCATGAATCAGGAGAAACCAAAATGTTATAAAATGAATTAGAAAAGGCAAATGTAGACAATCGACGATGAAAATAAGACAAGACTAGAAACGAATTTACTACAAAAAACCTATCGTGATTGTGAGAGAATCAACAACAGCTATAGATACAGATATTTGTTACGTGTTAATTGAATAAAGATAGTGAATGAAAAATGAAGATTAAGCAGTACTGATAAAGAAGGAAAGAAGATTGTACCAATTAAAAATAAAAATGTTATTAATATCGCCACAAGAAAATGAACATCCGAATGAATCAATGGAACGAAATATTTAGATCTGAGAAGTTAAACTGAGTGAACCATCCCAAGAATATATTATTATATTATTTTTATTTGATTTAGTCGTGAATAGACTAGTTATTATTAAATGTGATTGACTGATGAGATAGCTCCAGCAATCGATATTATTTATGTATTATGTATTATAAGGACAGCGGGGTATTAGGTCAACAGACCCCCCCCCCCCCGACTGATTCCAAAATATATGTGATGATGATTAATTTGTTAGGGAGGTAACATGTTCCAGGGATAGAACACTTATAATTAAAGACAAGTATACCAGATCATAAAAAGGATAACAAGTGATAATATGAAAGATAAGATAATTGATAATTTCAAAAAATATACTATTTTATTAAAATAATCAAATTTGGTGGCAGGGTGTTATGTAACATTACATTTGATATAGCTTGATATCGTACCAGATTTAATGAAGATCATGTTTAAGAAACTTAACAAGAAGGAAAAATATCTTTTAAAAATGATAGTGAAGATGAACAAATAACTGTTTTATACTGACTTGGACTATAACTGACCGTACCCAAATTAATGTTTACCTAAAGTGATGCAAAATACCCCGATGATGACATGAATTTCAAATAATGACAAGAATAATACTTATAAAGACAGACAGCATTATGTACCATTACTATAAGTAAACAAATTGTTTTATTAAATGTGTCAAAATATAAAAAAAATCAAAATACAAATTGAGGGATAATAGGCCCAAATATACAATGTAATGTAAAATAATATATTAATAAATTGTTAACTAAATGATATAATGAAATAATACAACAAAACAATTATTATAGATACATGGAAACATGCAACTAACTGTAAATAACAGTGGACATAATGTTATCAAATAAATAATGTGTAATCACATAATAATTCTCAAATTATAAAACAAAAAAGTGGTAAAATTACCTAGTACAACAATGGCTGAAAAGCATGAGAAAAGAATAGAAATTATAAATCATTGTTAAATGATTAAACTTTCCTTTTTTATGTTTTAAAAATAATATTAATTTGTGTTGATGGTATTTATAGTTTTATTAAGTAATGAGTGTATGATATGCCTTAGGCAGGATGTATGCAACCAGACATATGCAAATTGTTTAATCACAAAATGTGAATTATTTTTTTTATAATGTTACAGTAATAATTATTGTTATATTTTAAATAATAATACTAATAGAGTTATAGGGAGTAGTTTTGATGGTAGTTGCATTGTTAATAGGTGTTACAATAACAGAAAATAGAAATTTAACTTTTCAAGACATAGGCCTATAAAAACATTGGAATTTTGTAAATTTTAGGAATTACTGTTAGAATTTTATAAAGCAAATGTTGCAATATGGATACGTTTATAATTAATAGTATACACAACAAATGTGGAATCGAAATAATCAGTTTTAAGTTATTTAAGAAAAATTCAGGTAGCAAAAAATGTAACATCAGTATTTCTTAAGCAAAAATAGGCATGTTTGGTGTCTATATGTCACAAATGTTAAAACAAAAATAATGATGCTATTACTTTTAAATTCCCGATCAGTACAAAAAAGGTATAATAATTTAAAAGTTTTTGACCAAATTCAGACATTGAAATAATGAATTTGTATGACAATGTATATCTGAATGAACCAACCAGATTTTAAGTTTTACCTTAGCAACCGTAAATTCAGATAAATAAAATAGGACTTCTTTAACAACCGTCATTGAAGACAGACGCGTTAATAAAACGTCTCAGATAATTATATTTTAAATAGTGAAAACACATACCAGACTTTGTAAAACGAATTGGTATAGTCAATACAAAATGTTATAATAACAAAATTACCTCAAGAATTTAATTCAGAAGAATTTAGATCCGGGGAGAAGAAGCAACGAAGAGGTGGACCCTATCTTCGTCCTGGAAGAATAAAGAAGAGGATCTGGTGAATTTGAACAATTTATCATCTTATGTGACAACACCTACACTTCGGTACACAACTATTTAGGAATTAAACAATAAATAAAACTACAGACACTATCCTACACCAACACTAAAGAACACTTGAAAATAACACCAATTGAGTATTACACCTTTTTTGAACACCATAAAAACTTTAACGATAACTAATAAGCATCTAAACTGTTCATAACCTATAATTGTGAGTAACACATACACGACTACCAGTTTGCACTATACACATCAAAACCTTGTAATATCCTTATATTGTGAAGTTTGTATTTTGATTTTAAGAGTTGTATTATTTGTTTAACCATAATTTCCGAACCAAATACGCCCTCAGATAATTTATTTTAATAGAAATAAAAACAAACTGCATCATTCTTTAGCTTGTCGAATCCAGCATAGAGCACAATATTTTAGCTACTACCAACTTATGAATAAAGACGCTGGATTTTGTCATAATCTGCAATTACAGTAAAGAAAAACGAGAAGTAATTAATCAATACTTTATTTGAATAAAGATTGTTAAAAGGAATATATCTGTTTGGTGTTATCTTTGCATTATTATTACTGTTTCAATTAAGAATTACGATAACATAGCACAGCGGACGGAGCAACTGTTGGCAACTCCGAGTGACGTCATTGGGACTGGATGCATAGTGGGAGCGAGCGGCAGAATACAACCGTACAATAATAATTTATCGTTCAACATACATATTATATTTTTTACAATTTGGCGAACCAACGTGTGAGGCGATAAATTAAAATAAAATTTATAATTAAACAAACCAAAAATAGACGAAAATGAGGAAGCGAGTAACATCACGCAAACGAGCGGCTGAAACCGAGAAAGTAAGCGAATTTACCATGGAAGACAAGAAAGCAACACCGGTTGAGGAAGTAGAAACCATTATAAGGAAGGCTCAGGAGAAACAACCAGAGGAACCCACACAAACAGAAGGCGAGAAGACGCAAGAAATGATTAAACGTATGATGGAATTAATGCAGGAAACTGGTAAGAAAACGGAAGAAAAGATGGAGGAATTAAAAAAGGACAATAAACAGTCTATGGAAGAAATGAAGGAGGAATTAAAAAAGGACAATAAACAGAGAAAGGAGGAATTGAGCCGAAAATTGGAAGAGACTAATAAGAAAATGGAAGAAAAGATGGGAGAATTGAAAGAGAATAGCAGGAAAATGGAGGAGAAAATGGACGAAAATAATAAAGCATTGAGGGAAGAATTGAAGGGAAATTACCAGGAAATCATGAAAAAATTGGATGAACGCAAAGAGTCATTAAAAGAAGAGTGGAATAACAAGATGGAAATTAATAGCGCCAATTACAGGAAGCATGGGACAAGAAGCTAGAAGATTAAAAGGGTAGAATCCGAGACCAAGGAAAAGTGTGAGCGGATGAACCAAGAGATACTGAGCGTCCGGGAAGAAACGAATGGACGAATAGAAAATATACAAACCAACCAAGCAGCGATGGGAGAAAGATTAGAAAGCATAGGTACAAGTCTTAATCGAGTACAAGACCAAACAACTGCCCATAGAGATGAAATCAACTCTCTAAGAAACAGACAATGTACCGGTGCCCATACCACATGTGAGGAAAACCGAGAAGTTATCGACTTCCAGAATTATAGAAGAAACCCCATGCTATTCCTAGAACGGGTAGAAGAAAAAATAGCAAAAACCGGAGAAGACAGATGGGTTGTAATTAGAAGTATGCTGGACGAAATGTTCAGAAAAGTCTATGACAATTGGTGGACGGCGATGCGGCCGATTATACAAAATTTTCAAGAATTCAAAAAACAAATTAAATCCAAGTAATGGTCTGATGCCACACAGCATATGATAAGGAGTGACATAGGATTGGGCCGATATGACCTACATGGCAAACAAACTCCGACCGCATACTTTCTTGGTAAGATAAACATAGCCAGACATTTAGAACCTGCAATTCCTACTGAATGTTTAGTGAGGCTATTGGCTTATCACTATGGTGGGGAAATTACGAGAGGCCGAATAAACGGACGAATACAAAGCATTGAGGAGATGTCGGCATTATTAGCGGAAATGGAACAAGAGAAGAGCTTCCTCCAATACAGACGAAGGAGCGATGAAATGGATAGAAATAATGGTCGTCGCGACGCCCGATATGAAAACAACGGGAATACATCAAATAATAACAACAACAACAACAACAACAACGGTAACCACTATCAACGTAGTTACCAAAATAACAATAACAATAACAACTATCCACGAAATAATGCGACAAATAACAACAACAATAACAACAACCACTATTACCGTAGCTCTCCTACGAATAATAATAACGGATACCAGCGTGCCAATGATAGAGACAAACATTACCAGAACAACCGAGGTTATCAAAACAATTGCGATAACCGTTACAGACAGAATAATAATGGCAATTATAACAACCAAAACCAAACATATCGAAGGCACGTGAATTATGTGAGCACCGAAGATAGAGATATGGCAAGACGTTCGTACCAGGGATGAACGAATTATAATGGGAACCGGGAGAGAAGTTTTCAGCAGGAGAATAAACAGCGCTACCGGAATGAACATAGCCGTAGTAGGAGCTGCGACGATGACAGGAATAACAGAAACATAGTGACGTTCAATAATAACGCCAGTGACATACAAGAATTACATAATAGACACAGACCCGGTCAACCAGACAACACGACCGAGGAGATCAGCCCTGATTTAAACGGACCGCGGCAGTGAAAAACCAACAGGTCCCATCACTGAACCGACAATTTGGGTACTTACTAGGACGAGACAAAACGACTGACAATACCATTACCATAGTACATAACCATTTTTTAAAAAATGTGAGGGAAGAATTGTTAAACGAAGATACAATAACGAACAATAATTTGAATAACGAGATTGCATATATTATCGCTCAAGTAAATGGAATAGACACAAGATTCATGATAGATACGGGCGCAAACGTGTCGTTAATCGATAACAACGAATACCACAAAATTCAAAAATTAAGTAAGATCATCTTACCGACTCTACCAATCCAGAATATAATTTTAATTGGAGCCACCGGAACGAAGAAGATTAAGGGAACATACAACCAAGTTTCCTTAAAAATGTATTATGAAGTCAATTAAAACCATCTTTGAATAATCTCAAAAATTCAAACAAATAGTAAGGACAACTTACAGTACATTTTAATAATGTTATTTTGAACCAAGTGAATAAACAAATTTGAAAAATCTCAAAATTCAAACAAATAGTCAGGACAACTTACAGTATATTTTGATAATGTTTTTTTGAACCAAGTGAATAAATAAATTTGAATAAATTTTAAAAATTCTAAACAAAATAAGCACCTCTTATTAAATATAATTATGAACTTATTATTTGAATATAAAAGAAAGAGACAACTTCCATGAATCAGGAGAAACCAAAATGTTATAAAATGAATAAGAAAAGGCAAATGTAGACAATCGACGATGAAAATAAGACAAGACTAGAAACGAATTTACTACAAATAACCTATCATGATTGTGAGAGAATCAACAACAGCTATAGATACAGATATTTGTTACGTGTTAATTGAATAAAGATAGTGAATGAAAAATGAAGATTAAGCAATACTGATAAAGAAGGAAAGAAGATAGTACCAATTAAAAATAAAAATGTTATTAATATCGCCACAAGAAAATGAACATCCGAATGAATCAATGGAACGAAATATTTAGATCTGAGATGTTAAACTGAGTGAACCATCCCAAGAATATATTATTATATTATTTTTATTTGATTTAGTCGTGAATAGACTAGTTATTATTAAATGTGATTGACTGATGAGATAGCTCCAGCAATCGATATTATTTATGTATTATGTATTATAAGGACAGCGGTGTATTAGGTCAACAGACCCCCCCCCCCCGACTGATTCCAAAATATATGTGATGATGATTAATTTGTTAGGGAGGTAACATGTTCCAGGGATAGAACACTTATAATTAAAAACAAGTATACCAGATCATAAAAAGGATAACAAGTGATAATATGAAAGGTAAGATAATTGATAATTTCGAAGAATATACTATTTTATTAAAATAATCAAATTTGGTGGCAGGGTGTTATGTAACATTACATTTGACATAGCTTGATATCGTACCAGATTTAATGAAGATCATGTATAAGAAACTTAACAAGAAGGAAAATATCTTTTAAAAATGATAGTGAAGATGAACAAATAACTGTTTTATACTGACTTGGACTATAACTGACCGTACCCAAATTAATGTTTAGCTAAAGTGATGCAAAATACCCCGATGATGACATGAATTTAAAATAATGACAAGAATAATACTTATAAAGACAGACAGCATTATGTACCATTACTATAAGTAAACAAATTGTTTTATTAAATGTGTCAAAATATAAAAAAAATCAAAATACAAATTGAGGGATAATAGGCCCAAATATACAATGTAATGTAAAATAATATATTAATAAATTGTTAACTAAATGATATAATGAAATAATACAACAAAACAATTATTATAGATACATGGAAACATGCAACTAACTGTAAATAACAGTGGACATAATGTTATCAAATAAATAATGTGTAATCACATAATAATTCTCAAATTATAAAACAAAAAAATGGTAAAATTACCTAGTACAACAATGGCTGAAAAGCATGAGAAAAGAATAGAAATTATAAATCATTGTTAAATGATTAAACTTTCCTTTTTTATGTTTTAAAAATAATATTAATTTGTGTTGATGGTATTTATAGTTTTATTAAGTAATGAGTGTATGATATGCCTTAGGCAGGATGTATGCAACCAGACATATGCAAATTGTTTAATCACAAAATGTGAATTATTTTTTTTATAATGTTACAGTAATAATTATTGTTATATTTTAAATAATAATACTAATAGAGTTATAGGGAGTAGTTTTGATGGTAGTTGCATTGTTAATAGGTGTTACAGTAACAGAAAATAGAAATTTAACTTTTCAAGACATAGGCCTATAAAAACATTGGAATTTTGTAAATTTTAGGAATTACTGTTAGAATTTTATAAAGCAAATGTTGCAATATGGATACGTTTATAATTAATAGTATACACAACAAATGTGGAATCGAAATAATCAGTTTTAAGTTATTTAAGAAAAATTCAGGTAGCAAAAAATGTAACATCAGTATTTCTTAAGCAAAAATAGGCATGTTTGGTGTCTATATGTCACAAATGTTAAAACAAAAATAATGATGCTATTACTTTTAAATTCCCGATCAGTACAAAAAAGGTATAATAATTTAAAAGTTTTTGACCAAATTCAGACATTGAAATAATGAATTTGTATGACAATGTATATCTGAATGAACCAACCAGATTTTAAGTTTTACCTTAGCAACCGTAAATTCAGATAAATAAAATAGGACTTCTTTAACAACCGTCATTGAAGACAGACGCGTTAATAAAACGTCTCAGATAATTATATTTTAAATAGTTAAAACACATACCAGACTTTGTAAAACGAATTGGTATAGTCAATACAAAATGTTATAATAACAAAATAACCTCAAGAATTTAATTCAGAAGAATTTAGATCCGGGGAGAAGAAGCAACGAAGAGGTGGACCCTATCTTCGTCCTGGAAGAATAAAGAAGAGGATCTGGTGAATTTGAACAATTTATCATCTTATGTGACAACACCTACACTTCGGTACACAACTATTTAGGAATTAAACAATAAATAAAACTACAGACACTATCCTACACCAACACTAAAGAACACTTGAAAATAACACCAATTGAGTATTACACCTTTTTTGAACACCATAAAAACTTTAACGATAACTAATAAGCATCTAAACTGTTCATAACCTATAATTGTGAGTAACACATACACGACTACCAGTTTGCACTATACACATCAAAACCTTGTAATATCCTTATATTGTGAAGTTTGTATTTTGATTTTAAGAGTTGTATTATTTGTTTAACCATAATTTCCGAACCAAATACGCCCTCAGATAATTTATTTTAATAGAAATAAAAACAAACTGCATCATTCTTTAGCTTGTCGAATCCAGCATAGAGCACAATATTTTAGCTACTACCAACTTATGAATAAAGACGCTGGATTTTGTCATAATCTGCAATTACAGTAAAGAAAAACGAGAAGTAATTAATCAATACTTTATTTGAATAAAGATTGTTAAAAGGAATATATCTGTTTGGTGTTATCTTTGCATTATTATTACTGTTTCAATTAAGAATTACGATAACATAGCACAGCGGACGGAGCAACTGTTGGCAACTCCGAGTGACGTCATTGGGACTGGATGCATAGTGGGAGCGAGCGGCAGAATACAACCGTACCATAATAATTTATCGTTCAACATACATATTATATTTTTTACAATTTGGCGAACCAACGTGTGAGGCGATAAATTAAAATAAAATTTATAATTAAACAAACCAAAAATAGACGAAAATGAGGAAGCGAGTAACATCACGCAAACGAGCGGCTGAAACCGAGAAAGTAAGCGAATTTACCATGGAAGACAAGGAAGCAACACCGGTTGAGGAAGTAGAAACCATTATAAGGAAGGCTCAGGAGAAACAACCAGAGGAACCCACACAAACAGAAGGCGAGAAGACGCAAGAAATGATTAAACGTATGATGGAATTAATGCAGGAAACTGGTAAGAAAACGGAAGAAAAGATGGAGGAATTAAAAAAGGACAATAAACAGTCTATGGAAGAAATGAAGGAGGAATTAAAAAAGGACAATAAACAGAGAAAGGAGGAATTGAGCCGAAAATTGGAAGAGACTAATAAGAAAATGGAAGAAAAGATGGGAGAATTGAAAGAGAATAGCAGGAAAATGGAGGAGAAAATGGACGAAAATAATAAAGCATTGAGGGAAGAATTGAAGGGAAATTACCAGGAAACCATGAAAAAATTGGATGAACGCAAACAGTCATTAAAAGAAGAGTGGAATAACAAGATGGAAATTAATAACCGGCAATTACAGGAAGCATGGGACAAGAAGCTAGAAGATTAAAAGGGTAGAATCCGAGACCAAGGAAAAGTGTGAGCGGATGAACCAAGAGATACTGAGCGTCCGGGAAGAAACGAATGGACGAATAGAAAATATACAAACCAACCAAGCAGTGATGGGAGAAAGATTAGAAAGCATAGGTACAAGTCTTAATCGAGTACAAGACCAAACAACTGACCATAGAGATGAAATCAACTCTCTAAGAAACAGACAATGTACCGGTGCCCATACCACATGCGAGGAAAACCGAGAAGTTATCGACTTCCAGAATTATAGAAGAAACCCCATGCTATTCCTAGAACGGGTAGAAGAAAAAATAGCAAAAACCGGAGAAGACAGATGGGTTGTAATTAGAAGTATGCTGGACGAAATGTTCAGAAAAGTCTATGACAATTGGTGGACGGCGATGCGGCCGATTATACAAAATTTTCAAGAATTCAAAAAACAATTTAAATCCAAGTAATGGTCTGATGCCACACAGCATATGATAAGGAGTGACATAGGATTGGGCCGATATGACCTACATGGCAAACAAACTCCGACCGCATACTTTCTCGGTAAGATAAACATAGCCAGACATTTAGAACCTGCAATTCCTACTGAATGTTTAGTGAGGCTATTGGCTTATCACTATGGTGGGGAAATTACGAGAGGCCGAATAAACGGACGAATACAAAGCATTGAGGAGATGTCGGCATTATTAGCGGAAATGGAACAAGAGAAGAGCTTCCTCCAATACAGACGAAGGAGCGATGAAATGGATAGAAATAATGGTCGTCGCGACGCCCGATATGAAAACAACGGGAATACATCAAATAATAACAACAACAACAACAACAACAACGGTAACCACTATCAACGTAGTTACCAAAATAACAATAACAATAACAACTATCCACGAAATAATGCGACAAATAACAACAACAATAACAACAACCACTATTACCGTAGCTCTCCTACGAATAATAATAACGGATACCTGCGTGCCAATGATAGAGACAAACATTACCAGAACAACCGAGGTTATCAAAACAATTGCGAAAACTGTTACACACAGAAAAATAATGGCAATTATAACAACCAAAACCAAACATATCGAAGGCACGTGAATTATGTGAGCACCGAAGATAGAGATATGGCAAGACGTTCGTACCAGGGATGAACGAATTATAATGGGAACCGGGAGAGAAGTTTTCAGGAGGAGAATAACCAGCGCTACCGGAATGAACATAGACGTAGTAGGAGCTGCGACGATGACAGGAATAACAGAAACATAGTGACGTTCAATAATAACGCCAGTGACATACAAGAATTACATAATAGAGACAGACCCGGTCAACCAGACAACACGACCGAGGAGATTAGCCCTGATTTAAACGGACCGCGGCAGTGAAAAACCAACAGGTCCCATCACTGAACCGACAATTTGGGTACTTACTAGGACGAGACAAAACGACTGACAATACCATTACCATAGTACATAACCATTTTTTAAAAAATGTGAGAGAAGAATTGTTAAACGAAGATACAATAACGAACAATAATTTGAATAACGAGATTGCATATATTATCGCTCAAGTAAATGGAATAGACACAAGATTCATGATAGATACGGGCGCAAACGTGTCGTTAATCGATAACAACGAATACCACAAAATTCAAAAATTAAGTAAGATCATCTTACCGACTCTACCAATCCAGAATATAATTTTAATTGGAGCCACCGCAACGAAGAAGATTAAGGGAACATACAACCAAGTTTCCTTAAAAATGTATTATTAAGCCAATTAAAACCATCTTTGAATAGTCTCAAAATTCAAACAAATAGTAAGGACAACTTACAGTACATTTTCATAATGTTATTTTGGATCAAGTGAATAAACGAATTTGAATAAATCTCAAAATTCAAACAAATAGTAAGGACAAATTACAGTACATTTTGATAATGTTATTTTGAACCAATAAACAAATTTGAAAAATCTCAAAATTCAAACAAATAGTAAGGACAACTTACAGTATATTTTGATAATGTTATTTTGAACCAAGTGAATAAATAAATTTGAATAAATTTCAAAATTCTAAACAAAATAAGCACCTCTTATAAAATATAATTATGAACTTATTATTTGAATATAAAAGAAAGAGACAACCTTCCATGAATCAGGAGAAACCAAAATGTTATAAAATGAATTAGAAAAGGCAAATGTAGACAATCGACGATGAAAATAAGACAAGACTAGAAACGAATTTACTACAAAAAACCTATCATGATTGTGAGAGAATCAACAACAGCTATAGATACAGATATTTGTTACGTGTTAATTGAATAAAGATAGTGAATGAAAAATGAAGATTAAGCAGTACTGATAAAGAAGGAAAGAAGATTGTACCAATTAAAAATAAAAATGTTATTAATATCGCCACAAGAAAATGAACATCCGAATGAATCAATGGAACGAAATATTTAGATCTGAGAAGTTAAACTGAGTGAACCATCCCAAGAATATATTATTATATTATTTTTATTTGATTTAGTCGTGAATAGACTAGTTATTATTAAATGTGATTGACTGATGAGATAGCTCCAGCAATCGATATTATTTATGTATTATGTATTATAAGGACAGCGGGGTATTAGGTCAACAGACCCCCCCCCCCCCCGACTGATTCCAAAATATATGTGATGATGATTAATTTGTTAGGGAGGTAACATGTTCCAGGGATAGAACACTTATAATTAAAGACAAGTATACCAGATCATAAAAAGGATAACAAGTGATAATATGAAAGATAAGATAATTGATAATTTCAAAAAATATACTATTTTATTAAAATAATCAAATTTGGTGGCAGGGTGTTATGTAACATTACATTTGATATAGCTTGATATCGTACCAGATTTAATGAAGATCATGTTTAAGAAACTTAACAAGAAGGAAAAATATCTTTTAAAAATGATAGTGAAGATGAACAAATAACTGTTTTATACTGACTTGGACTATAACTGACCGTACCCAAATTAATGTTTACCTAAAGTGATGCAAAATACCCCGATGATGACATGAATTTCAAATAATGACAAGAATAATACTTATAAAGACAGACAGCATTATGTACCATTACTATAAGTAAACAAATTGTTTTATTAAATGTGTCAAAATATAAAAAAAATCAAAATACAAATTGAGGGATAATAGGCCCAAATATACAATGTAATGTAAAATAATATATTAATAAATTGTTAACTAAATGATATAATGAAATAATACAACAAAACAATTATTATAGATACATGGAAACATGCAACTAACTGTAAATAACAGTGGACATAATGTTATCAAATAAATAATGTGTAATCACATAATAATTCTCAAATTATAAAACAAAAAAATGGTAAAATTACCTAGTACAACAATGGCTGAAAAGCATGAGAAAAGAATAGAAATTATAAATCATTGTTAAATGATTAAACTTTCCTTTTTTATGTTTTAAAAATAATATTAATTTGTGTTGATGGTATTTATAGTTTTATTAAGTAATGAGTGTATGATATGCCTTAGGCAGGATGTATGCAACCAGACATATGCAAATTGTTTAATCACAAAATGTGAATTATTTTTTTTATAATGTTACAGTAATAATTATTGTTATATTTTAAATAATAATACTAATAAAGTTATAGGGAGTAGTTTTGATGGTAGTTGCATTGTTAATAGGTGTTACAATAACAGAAAATAGAAATTTAACTTTTCAAGACATAGGCCTATAAAAACATTGGAATTTTGTAAATTTTAGGAATTACTGTTAGAATTTTATAAAGCAAATGTTGCAATATGGATACGTTTATAATTAATAGTATACACAACAAATGTGGAATCGAAATAATCAGTTTTAAGTTATTTAAGAAAAATTCAGGTAGCAAAAAATGTAACATCAGTATTTCTTAAGCAAAAATAGGCATGTTTGGTGTCTATATGTCACAAATGTTAAAACAAAAATAATGATGCTATTACTTTTAAATTCCCGATCAGTACAAAAAAGGTATAATAATTTAAAAGTTTTTGACCAAATTCAGACATTGAAATAATGAATTTGTATGACAATGTATATCTGAATGAACCAACCAGATTTTAAGTTTTACCTTAGCAACCGTAAATTCAGATAAATAAAATAGGACTTCTTTAACAACCGTCATTGAAGACAGACGCGTTAATAAAACGTCTCAGATAATTATATTTTAAATAGTGAAAACACATACCAGACTTTGTAAAACGAATTGGTATAGTCAATACAAAATGTTATAATAACAAAATTACCTCAAGAATTTAATTCAGAAGGATTTAGATCCGGGGAGAAGAAGCAACGAAGAGGTGGACCCTATCTTCGTCCTGGAAGAATAAAGAAGAGGATCTGGTGAATTTGAACAATTTATCATCTTATGTGACAACACCTACACTTCGGTACACAACTATTTAGGAATTAAACAATAAATAAAACTACAGACACTATCCTACACCAACACTAAAGAACACTTGAAAATAACACCAATTGAGTATTACACCTTTTTTGAACACCATAAAAACTTTAACGATAACTAATAAGCATCTAAACTGTTCATAACCTATAATTGTGAGTAACACATACACGACTACCAGTTTGCACTATACACATCAAAACCTTGTAATATCCTTATATTGTGAAGTTTGTATTTTGATTTTAAGAGTTGTATTATTTGTTTAACCATAATTTCCGAACCAAATACGCCCTCAGATAATTTATTTTAATAGAAATAAAAACAAACTGCATCATTCTTTAGCTTGTCGAATCCAGCATAGAGCACAATATTTTAGCTACTACCAACTTATGAATAAAGACGCTGGATTTTGTCATAATCTGCAATTACAGTAAAGAAAAACGAGAAGTAATTAATCAATACTTTATTTGAATAAAGATTGTTAAAAGGAATATATCTGTTTGGTGTTATCTTTGCATTATTATTACTGTTTCAATTAAGAATTACGATAACATAGCACAGCGGACGGAGCAACTGTTGGCAACTCCGAGTGACGTCATTGGGACTGGATGCATAGTGGGAGCGAGCGGCAGAATACAACCGTACCATAATAATTTATCGTTCAACATACATATTATATTTTTTACAATTTGGCGAACCAACGTGTGAGGCGATAAATTAAAATAAAATTTATAATTAAACAAACCAAAAATAGACGAAAATGAGGAAGCGAGTAACATCACGCAAACGAGCGGCTGAAACCGAGAAAGTAAGCGAATTTACCATGGAAGACAAGGAAGCAACACCGGTTGAGGAAGTAGAAACCATTATAAGGAAGGCTCAGGAGAAACAACCAGAGGAACCCACACAAACAGAAGGCGAGAAGACGCAAGAAATGATTAAACGTATGATGGAATTAATGCAGGAAACTGGTAAGAAAACGGAAGAAAAGATGGAGGAATTAAAAAAGGACAATAAACAGTCTATGGAAGAAATGAAGGAGGAATTAAAAAAGGACAATAAACAGAGAAAGGAGGAATTGAGCCGAAAATTGGAAGAGACTAATAAGAAAATGGAAGAAAAGATGGGAGAATTGAAAGAGAATAGCAGGAAAATGGAGGAGAAAATGGACGAAAATAATAAAGCATTGAGGGAAGAATTGAAGGGAAATTACCAGGAAATCATGAAAAAATTGGATGAACGCAAAGAGTCATTAAAAGAAGAGTGGAATAACAAGATGGAAATTAATAGCGCCAATTACAGGAAGCATGGGACAAGAAGCTAGAAGATTAAAAGGGTAGAATCCGAGACCAAGGAAAAGTGTGAGCGGATGAACCAAGAGATACTGAGCGTCCGGGAAGAAACGAATGGACGAATAGAAAATATACAAACCAACCAAGCAGCGATGGGAGAAAGATTAGAAAGCATAGGTACAAGTCTTAATCGAGTACAAGACCAAACAACTGCCCATAGAGATGAAATCAACTCTCTAAGAAACAGACAATGTACCGGTGCCCATACCACATGTGAGGAAAACCGAGAAGTTATCGACTTCCAGAATTATAGAAGAAACCCCATGCTATTCCTAGAACGGGTAGAAGAAAAAATAGCAAAAACCGGAGAAGACAGATGGGTTGTAATTAGAAGTATGCTGGACGAAATGTTCAGAAAAGTCTATGACAATTGGTGGACGGCGATGCGGCCGATTATACAAAATTTTCAAGAATTCAAAAAACAAATTAAATCCAAGTAATGGTCTGATGCCACACAGCATATGATAAGGAGTGACATAGGATTGGGCCGATATGACCTACATGGCAAACAAACTCCGACCGCATACTTTCTTGGTAAGATAAACATAGCCAGACATTTAGAACCTGCAATTCCTACTGAATGTTTAGTGAGGCTATTGGCTTATCACTATGGTGGGGAAATTACGAGAGGCCGAATAAACGGACGAATACAAACCATTGAGGAGATGTCGGCATTATTAGCGGAAATGGAACAAGAGAAGAGCTTCCTCCAATACAGACGAAGGAGCGATGAAATGGATAGAAATAATGGTCGTCGCGACGCCCGATATGAAAACAACGGGAATACATCAAATAATAACAACAACAACAACAACAACAACAACAACGGTAACCACTATCAACGTAGTTACCAAAATAACAATAACAATAACAACTATCCACGAAATAATGCGACAAATAACAACAACAATAACAACAACCACTATTACCGTAGCTCTCCTACGAATAATAATAACGGATACCAGCGTGCCAATGATAGAGACAAACATTACCAGAACAACCGAGGTTATCAAAACAATTGCGATAACCGTTACAGACAGAATAATAATGGCAATTATAACAACCAAAACCAAACATATCGAAGGCACGTGAATTATGTGAGCACCGAAGATAGAGATATGGCAAGACGTTCGTACCAGGGATGAACGAATTATAATGGGAACCGGGAGAGAAGTTTTCAGCAGGAGAATAAACAGCGCTACCGGAATGAACATAGCCGTAGTAGGAGCTGCGACGATGACAGGAATAACAGAAACATAGTGACGTTCAATAATAACGCCAGTGACATACAAGAATTACATAATAGACACAGACCCGGTCAACCAGACAACACGACCGAGGAGATCAGCCCTGATTTAAACGGACCGCGGCAGTGAAAAACCAACAGGTCCCATCACTGAACCGACAATTTGGGTACTTACTAGGACGAGACAAAACGACTGACAATACCATTACCATAGTACATAACCATTTTTTAAAAAATGTGAGGGAAGAATTGTTAAACGAAGATACAATAACGAACAATAATTTGAATAACGAGATTGCATATATTATCGCTCAAGTAAATGGAATAGACACAAGATTCATGATAGATACGGGCGCAAACGTGTCGTTAATCGATAACAACGAATACCACAAAATTCAAAAATTAAGTAAGATCATCTTACCGACTCTACCAATCCAGAATATAATTTTAATTGGAGCCACCGGAACGAAGAAGATTAAGGGAACATACAACCAAGTTTCCTTAAAAATGTATTATGAAGTCAATTAAAACCATCTTTGAATAATCTCAAAAATTCAAACAAATAGTAAGGACAACTTACAGTACATTTTAATAATGTTATTTTGAACCAAGTGAATAAACAAATTTGAAAAATCTCAAAATTCAAACAAATAGTCAGGACAACTTACAGTATATTTTGATAATGTTTTTTTGAACCAAGTGAATAAATAAATTTGAATAAATTTTAAAAATTCTAAACAAAATAAGCACCTCTTATTAAATATAATTATGAACTTATTATTTGAATATAAAAGAAAGAGACAACTTCCATGAATCAGGAGAAACCAAAATATTATAAAATGAATAAGAAAAGGCAAATGTAGACAATCGACGATGAAAATAAGACAAGACTAGAAACGAATTTACTACAAATAACCTATCATGATTGTGAGAGAATCAACAACAGCTATAGATACAGATATTTGTTACGTGTTAATTGAATAAAGATAGTGAATGAAAAATGAAGATTAAGCAATACTGATAAAGAAGGAAAGAAGATAGTACCAATTAAAAATAAAAATGTTATTAATATCGCCACAAGAAAATGAACATCCGAATGAATCAATGGAACGAAATATTTAGATCTGAGATGTTAAACTGAGTGAACCATCCCAAGAATATATTATTATATTATTTTTATTTGATTTAGTCGTGAATAGACTAGTTATTATTAAATGTGATTGACTGATGAGATAGCTCCAGCAATCGATATTATTTATGTATTATGTATTATAAGGACAGCGGTGTATTAGGTCAACAGACCCCCCCCCCCCCGACTGATTCCAAAATATATGTGATGATGATTAATTTGTTAGGGAGGTAACATGTTCCAGGGATAGAACACTTATAATTAAAAACAAGTATACCAGATCATAAAAAGGATAACAAGTGATAATATGAAAGATAAGATAATTGATAATTTCGAAGAATATACTATTTTATTAAAATAATCAAATTTGGTGGCAGGGTGTTATGTAACATTACATTTGACATAGCTTGATATCGTACCAGATTTAATGAAGATCATGTATAAGAAACTTAACAAGAAGGAAAATATCTTTTAAAAATGATAGTGAAGATGAACAAATAACTGTTTTATACTGACTTGGACTATAACTGACCGTACCCAAATTAATGTTTAGCTAAAGTGATGCAAAATACCCCGATGATGACATGAATTTCAAATAATGACAAGAATAATACTTATAAAGACAGACAGCATTATGTACCATTACTATAAGTAAACAAATTGTTTTATTAAATGTGTCAAAATATAAAAAAAATCAAAATACAAATTGAGGGATAATAGGCCCAAATATACAATGTAATGTAAAATAATATATTAATAAATTGTTAACTAAATGATATAATGAAATAATACAACAAAACAATTATTATAGATACATGGAAACATGCAACTAACTGTAAATAACAGTGGACATAATGTTATCAAATAAATAATGTGTAATCACATAATAATTCTCAAATTATAAAACAAAAAAATGGTAAAATTACCTAGTACAACAATGGCTGAAAAGCATGAGAAAAGAATAGAAATTATAAATCATTGTTAAATGATTAAACTTTCCTTTTTTATGTTTTAAAAATAATATTAATTTGTGTTGATGGTATTTATAGTTTTATTAAGTAATGAGTGTATGATATGCCTTAGGCAGGATGTATGCAACCAGACATATGCAAATTGTTTAATCACAAAATGTGAATTATTTTTTTTATAATGTTACAGTAATAATTATTGTTATATTTTAAATAATAATACTAATAGAGTTATAGGGAGTAGTTTTGATGGTAGTTGCATTGTTAATAGGTGTTACAGTAACAGAAAATAGAAATTTAACTTTTCAAGACATAGGCCTATAAAAACATTGGAATTTTGTAAATTTTAGGAATTACTGTTAGAATTTTATAAAGCAAATGTTGCAATATGGATACGTTTATAATTAATAGTATACACAACAAATGTGGAATCGAAATAATCAGTTTTAAGTTATTTAAGAAAAATTCAGGTAGCAAAAAATGTAACATCAGTATTTCTTAAGCAAAAATAGGCATGTTTGGTGTCTATATGTCACAAATGTTAAAACAAAAATAATGATGCTATTACTTTTAAATTCCCGATCAGTACAAAAAAGGTATAATAATTTAAAAGTTTTTGACCAAATTCAGACATTGAAATAATGAATTTGTATGACAATGTATATCTGAATGAACCAACCAGATTTTAAGTTTTACCTTAGCAACCGTAAATTCAGATAAATAAAATAGGACTTCTTTAACAACCGTCATTGAAGACAGACGCGTTAATAAAACGTCTCAGATAATTATATTTTAAATAGTTAAAACACATACCAGACTTTGTAAAACGAATTGGTATAGTCAATACAAAATGTTATAATAACAAAATAACCTCAAGAATTTAATTCAGAAGAATTTAGATCCGGGGAGAAGAAGCAACGAAGAGGTGGACCCTATCTTCGTCCTGGAAGAATAAAGAAGAGGATCTGGTGAATTTGAACAATTTATCATCTTATGTGACAACACCTACACTTCGGTACACAACTATTTAGGAATTAAACAATAAATAAAACTACAGACACTATCCTACACCAACACTAAAGAACACTTGAAAATAACACCAATTGAGTATTACACCTTTTTTGAACACCATAAAAACTTTAACGATAACTAATAAGCATCTAAACTGTTCATAACCTATAATTGTGAGTAACACATACACGACTACCAGTTTGCACTATACACATCAAAACCTTGTAATATCCTTATATTGTGAAGTTTGTATTTTGATTTTAAGAGTTGTATTATTTGTTTAACCATAATTTCCGAACCAAATACGCCCTCAGATAATTTATTTTAATAGAAATAAAAACAAACTGCATCATTCTTTAGCTTGTCGAATCCAGCATAGAGCACAATATTTTAGCTACTACCAACTTATGAATAAAGACGCTGGATTTTGTCATAATCTGCAATTACAGTAAAGAAAAACGAGAAGTAATTAATCAATACTTTATTTGAATAAAGATTGTTAAAAGGAATATATCTGTTTGGTGTTATCTTTGCATTATTATTACTGTTTCAATTAAGAATTACGATAACATAGCACAGCGGACGGAGCAACTGTTGGCAACTCCGAGTGACGTCATTGGGACTGGATGCATAGTGGGAGCGAGCGGCAGAATACAACCGTACCATAATAATTTATCGTTCAACATACATATTATATTTTTTACAATTTGGCGAACCAACGTGTGAGGCGATAAATTAAAATAAAATTTATAATTAAACAAACCAAAAATAGACGAAAATGAGGAAGCGAGTAACATCACGCAAACGAGCGGCTGAAACCGAGAAAGTAAGCGAATTTACCATGGAAGACAAGGAAGCAACACCGGTTGAGGAAGTAGAAACCATTATAAGGAAGGCTCAGGAGAAACAACCAGAGGAACCCACACAAACAGAAGGCGAGAAGACGCAAGAAATGATTAAACGTATGATGGAATTAATGCAGGAAACTGGTAAGAAAACGGAAGAAAAGATGGAGGAATTAAAAAAGGACAATAAACAGTCTATGGAAGAAATGAAGGAGGAATTAAAAAAGGACAATAAACAGAGAAAGGAGGAATTGAGCCGAAAATTGGAAGAGACTAATAAGAAAATGGAAGAAAAGATGGGAGAATTGAAAGAGAATAGCAGGAAAATGGAGGAGAAAATGGACGAAAATAATAAAGCATTGAGGGAAGAATTGAAGGGAAATTACCAGGAAATCATGAAAAAATTGGATGAACGCAAAGAGTCATTAAAAGAAGAGTGGAATAACAAGATGGAAATTAATAGCGCCAATTACAGGAAGCATGGGACAAGAAGCTAGAAGATTAAAAGGGTAGAATCCGAGACCAAGGAAAAGTGTGAGCGGATGAACCAAGAGATACTGAGCGTCCGGGAAGAAACGAATGGACGAATAGAAAATATACAAACCAACCAAGCAGTGATGGGAGAAAGATTAGAAAGCATAGGTACAAGTCTTAATCGAGTACAAGACCAAACAACTGCCCATAGAGATGAAATCAACTCTCTAAGAAACAGACAATGTACCGGTGCCCATACCACATGTGAGGAAAACCGAGAAGTTATCGACTTCCAGAATTATAGAAGAAACCCCATGCTATTCCTAGAACGGGTAGAAGAAAAAATAGCAAAAACCGGAGAAGACAGATGGGTTGTAATTAGAAGTATGCTGGACGAAATGTTCAGAAAAGTCTATGACAATTGGAGGACGGCGATGCGGCCGATTATACAAAATTTTCAAGAATTCAAAAAACAAATTAAATCCAAGTAATGGTCTGATGCCACACAGCATATGATAAGGAGTGACATAGGATTGGGCCGATATGACCTACATGGCAAACAAACTCCGACCGCATACTTCCTTGGTAAGATAAACATAGCCAGACATTTAGAACCTGCAATTCCTACTGAATGTTTAGTGAGGCTATTGGCTTATCACTATGGTGGGGAAATTACGAGAGGCCGAATAAACGGACGAATACAAACCATTGAGGAGATGTCGGCATTATTAGCGGAAATGGAACAAGAGAAGAGCTTCCTCCAATACAGACGAAGGAGCGATGAAATGGATAGAAATAATGGTCGTCGCGACGCCCGATATGAAAACAACGGGAATACATCAAATAATAACAACAACAACAACAACAACAACAACAACAACGGTAACCACTATCAACGTAGTTACCAAAATAACAATAACAATAACAACTATCCACGAAATAATGCGACAAATAACAACAACAATAACAACAACCACTATTACCGTAGCTCTCCTACGAATAATAATAACGGATACCAGCGTGCCAATGATAGAGACAAACATTACCAGAACAACCGAGGTTATCAAAACAATTGCGATAACCGTTACAGACAGAATAATAATGGCAATTATAACAACCAAAACCAAACATATCGAAGGCACGTGAATTATGTGAGCACCGAAGATAGAGATATGGCAAGACGTTCGTACCAGGGATGAACGAATTATAATGGGAACCGGGAGAGAAGTTTTCAGGAGGAGAATAAACAGCGCTACCGGAATGAACATAGCCGTAGTAGGAGCTGCGACGATGACAGGAATAATAGAAACATAGTGACGTTCAATAATAACGCCAGTGACATACAAGAATTACATAATAGAGACAGACCCGGTCAACCAGACAACACGACCGAGGAGATTAGCCCTGATTTAAACGGACCGCGGCAGTGAAAAACCAACAGGTCCCATCACTGAACCGACAATTTGGGTACTTACTAGGACGAGACAAAACGACTGACAATACCATTACCATAGTACATAACCATTTTTTAAAAAATGTGAGAGAAGAATTGTTAAACGAAGATACAATAACGAACAATAATTTGAATAACGAGATTGCATATATTATCGCTCAAGTAAATGGAATAGACACAAGATTCATGATAGATACGGGCGCAAACGTGTCGTTAATCGATAACAACGAATACCACAAAATTCAAAAATTAAGTAAGATCATCTTACCGACTCTACCAATCCAGAATATAATTTTAATTGGAGCCACCGGAACGAAGAAGATTAAGGGAACATACAACCAAGTTTCCTTAAAAATGTATTATTAAGCCAATTAAAACCATCTTTGAATAGTCTCAAAATTCAAACAAATAGTAAGGACAACTTACAGTACATTTTCATAATGTTATTTTGGATCAAGTGAATAAACGAATTTGAATAAATCTCAAAATTCAAACAAATAGTAAGGACAACTTACAGTACATTTTGATAATGTTATTTTGAACCAAGTGAATAAACAAATTTGAAAAATCTCAAAATTCAAACAAATAGTCAGGACAACTTACAGTATATTTTGATAATGTTTTTTTGAACCAAGTGAATAAATAAATTTGAATAAATTTCAAAATTCTAAACAAGATAAGCACCTCTTATTAAATATAATTATGAACTTATTATTTGAATATAAAAGAAAGAGACAACTTCCATGAATCAGGAGAAACCAAAATGTTATAAAATGAATAAGAAAAGGCAAATGTAGACAATCGACGATGAAAATAAGACAAGACTAGAAACGAATTTACTACAAATAACCTATCATGATTGTGAGAGAATCAACAACAGCTATAGATACAGATATTTGTTACGTGTTAATTGAATAAAGATAGTGAATGAAAAATGAAGATTAAGCAATACTGATAAAGAAGGAAAGAAGATAGTACCAATTAAAAATAAAAATGTTATTAACATCGCCAAAAGAAAATGAACATCCGAATGAATCAATGGAACGAAATATTTAGATCTGAGATGTTAAACTGAGTGAACCATCCCAAGAATATATTATTATATTATTTTTATTTGATTTAGTCGTGAATAGACTAGTTATTATTAAATGTGATTGACTGATGAGATAGCTCCAGCAATCGATATTATTTATGTATTACGTATTATAAGGACAGCGGTGTATTAGGTCAACAGACCCCCCCCCCCCGACTGATTCCAAAATGTATGTGATGATGATTAATTTGTTAGGGAGGTAACATATTCCAGGGTTAGAACACTTATAATTAAAGGCAAGTATACCAGATCATAGAAAGGATAACAAGTGATAATATGAAAGATAAGATAATTGATAATTTCGAAGAATATACTATTTTATTAAAATAATCAAATTTGGTGGCAGGGTGTTATGTAACATTACATTTGACATAGCTTGATATCGTACCAGATTTAATGAAGATCATGTATAAGAAACTTAACAAGAAGGAAAATATCTTTTAAAAATGATAGTGAAGATGAACAAATAACTGTTTTATACTGACTTGGACTATAACTGACCGTACCCAAATTAATGTTTAGCTAAAGTGATGCAAAATACCCCGATGATGACATGAATTTCAAATAATGACAAGAATAATACATATAAAGACAGACAGCATTATGTACCATTACTATAAGTAAACAAATTGTTTTATTAAATGTGTCAAAATATAAAAATAATCAAAATACAAATTGAGGGATAATAGGCCCAAATATACAATGTAATGTAAAATAATATATTAGTAAATTGTTAACTAAATGATATAATGAAATAATACAACAAAACAATTATTATATATACATGGAAACATGCAACTAACTGTAAATAACAGTGGACATAATGTTATCAAATAAATAATGTGTAATCACATAATAATTCTCAAATGTATAAAACAAAAAAATGGTAAAATTACCTAGTACAACAATGGCTGAAATGCATGAGAAAAGAATAGAAATTATAAATCATTGTTAAATGATTAAACTTTCCTTTTTTATGTTTTAAAAGTAATATTAATTTGTGTTGATGGTATTTATAGTTTTATTAAGTAATGAGTGTATGATATGCCTTAGGCAGGATGTATGCAACCAGACATATGCAAATTGTTTAATCACAAAATGTGAATTATGTTTTTTTTATAATGTTACAGTAATAATTATTGTTATATTTTAAATAATAATACTAATAGAGTTATAGGGAGTAGTTTTGATGGTAGTTGCATTGTTAAAAGGCGTTACAATAACAGAAAATAGAAATTTAACATTTCAAGACATAGGCCTATAAAAACTTTGGAATTTTGTAAATTTTAGGAAATACTGTTAGAATTTTATAAAACAAATGTTGTAATATGGATAGGTTTATAATTAATAGTATACACAACAAATATGGAATCGAAATAATCAGTTTTAAGTTATTTAAGAAAAATTCAGGTAGCAAAAAATGTAACATCAGTATTTCTTAAGCAAAAATAGGCATGTTTGGTGTCTATATGTCACAAATGATAAAACAAAAATAATGATGCTATTACTTTTAAATTCCGGATCAGTACAAAAAAGGTATAATAATTTAAAAGTTTTTGACCAAATTCAGACATTGAAATAATGAATTTGTATGACAATGTATATCTGAATGAACCAACCAGATTTTAAGTTTTACCTTAGCAACCGTAAATTCAGATAAATAAAATAGGACTTCTTTAACAACCGTCATTGAAGACAGACGCGTTAATAAAACGTCTCAGATAATTATATTTTAAATAGTGAAAACACATACCAGACTTTGTAAAACGAATTGGTATAGTCAATACAAAATGTTATAACAACAAAATAACCTCAAGAATTTAATTCAGAAGAATTTAGATCCGGGGAGAAGAAGCAACGAAGAGGTGGACCCTATCTTCGTCCTGGAAGAATAAAGAAGAGGATCTGGTGAATTTGAACAATTTATCATCTTATGTGACAACACCTACACTTCGGTACACAACTATTTAGGAATTAAACAATAAAAAAAACTACAGACACTGTCCTACACCAACACTAAAGAACACTTGAAAATAACACCAATAATTTAAATAACCTTTAACGATAACTAATAAGCATCTAAACTGTTCATAACCTATAATTGTGAGTAACACATACACGACTACCAGTTTGCACCATACACATCAAAACCTTGTAATATCCTTATATTGTGAAGTTTGTATTTTGATTTTAAGAGTTGTATTATTTGTTTAACCATAATTTCCGAACCAAATACGCCCTGAGATAAATTATTTTAATAGAAATAAAAACAAACAGCATCATTCTTAACTTGTCGAATCCAGCATAGAGCACAATATTTTAGCTACTACCAACTTATGAATACAGACGCTTGATTTTGTCATATTCTGTAATTACAGTGAAGAAAAACGAGAAGTAATTAATCAATACTTTATTTGAATAAAGATTGTTAAAAGGAATATATCTGTTTGGTGTTATCTTTGCATTATTATTACTGTTTCAATTAAGAATTATGATAACATAGCACAGCGGACGGAGCAACTGTTGGCAACTCCGAGTGACGTCATTTTGACTGGATGCATAGTGGGAGCGAGCGGCAGAATACAACCGTAGCATAATAATTTATCGTTCATCATACATATTATATTTGTTAGAAATTGGCGAACCAACGTGTGAGGCGATAAATTAAAATATAATTTATAATTAAACAAACCAAAAATAAACGAAAATGAGGAAGCGAGCAACATCGCGCAAACGAGCGGCTGAAACCGAGAAAGTAAGCGAATTTACCATGGAAGACAAGGAAGCAACACCTGTTGAAGAAGTCGAAACCATTATAAGGAAGGCTCAGGAGAAACAACCGGAGGAACCCACACAAACAGAAGGCGAGAAGACGCAAGAAATGATTAAACGTATGATGGAATTAATGCAGGAAACTGGTAAGAAAACGGAAGAAAAGATGGAGGAATTAAAAAAGGACAATAAACAGTCTATGGAAGAAATGAAGGAGGAATTAAAAAAGGACAATAAACAGAGAAAGGAGGAATTGAGCCGAAAATTGGAAGAGACTAATAAGAAAATGGAAGAAAAAATGGGAGAATTGAAAGAGAATAGCAGGAAATTGGAGGAGAAAATGGACGAAAATAATAAAGCATTGAGGGAAGAATTGAAGGAAAATTACCAGGAAACCATGAAAAAATTGGATGAACGCAAAGAGTCATTAAAAGAAAAGTGGAATAACAAGATGGAAATTAATAACCGGCAGTTACAGGAAGCATGGGACAAGAAGCTAGAAGAACCAGTGACCGAAATTAAAAGGGTAGAATCCGAGACCAAGGAAAAGTGTGAGCGGATGAACCAAGAGATACTGAGCGTCCGGGAAGAAACGAATGGACGAATAGAAAATATACAAACCAACCAAGCAGTGATGGGAGAAAGATTAGAAAGCATAGGTACAAGTCTTAATCGAGTACAAGACCAAACAACTGCCCATAGAGATGAAATCAACTCTCTAAGAAACAGACAATGTACCGGTGCCCATACCACATGTGAGGAAAACCGAGAAGTTATCGACTTCCAGAATTATAGAAGAAACCCCATGCTATTCCTAGAACGGGTAGAAGAAAAAATAGCAAAAACCGGAGAAGACAGATGGGTTGTAATTAGAAGTATGCTGGACGAAATGTTCAGAAAAGTCTATGACAATTGGTGGACGGCGATGCGGCCGATTATACAAAATTTTCAAGAATTCAAAAAACAAATTAAATCCAAGTAATGGTCTGATGCCACACAGCATATGATAAGGAGTGACATAGGATTGGGCCGATATGACCTACATGGCAAACAAACTCCGACCGCATACTTTCTTGGTAAGATAAACATAGCCAGACATTTAGAACCTGCAATTCCTACTGAATGTTTAGTGAGGCTATTGGCTTATCACTATGGTGGGGAAATTACGAGAGGCCGAATAAACGGACGAATACAAACCATTGAGGAGATGTCGGCATTATTAGCGGAAATGGAACAAGAGAAGAGCTTCCTCCAATACAGACGAAGGAGCGATGAAATGGATAGAAATAATGGTCGTCGCGACGCCCGATATGAAAACAACGGGAATACATCAAATAATAACAACAACAACAACAACAACAACAACAACGGTAACCACTATCAACGTAGTTACCAAAATAACAATAACAATAACAACTATCCACGAAATAATGCGACAAATAACAACAACAATAACAACAACCACTATTACCGTAGCTCTCCTACGAATAATAATAACGGATACCAGCGTGCCAATGATAGAGACAAACATTACCAGAACAACCGAGGTTATCAAAACAATTGCGATAACCGTTACAGACAGAATAATAATGGCAATTATAACAACCAAAACCAAACATATCGAAGGCACGTGAATTATGTGAGCACCGAAGATAGAGATATGGCAAGACGTTCGTACCAGGGATGAACGAATTATAATGGGAACCGGGAGAGAAGTTTTCAGCAGGAGAATAAACAGCGCTACCGGAATGAACATAGCCGTAGTAGGAGCTGCGACGATGACAGGAATAACAGAAACATAGTGACGTTCAATAATAACGCCAGTGACATACAAGAATTACATAATAGACACAGACCCGGTCAACCAGACAACACGACCGAGGAGATCAGCCCTGATTTAAACGGACCGCGGCAGTGAAAAACCAACAGGTCCCATCACTGAACCGACAATTTGGGTACTTACTAGGACGAGACAAAACGACTGACAATACCATTACCATAGTACATAACCATTTTTTAAAAAATGTGAGGGAAGAATTGTTAAACGAAGATACAATAACGAACAATAATTTGAATAACGAGATTGCATATATTATCGCTCAAGTAAATGGAATAGACACAAGATTCATGATAGATACGGGCGCAAACGTGTCGTTAATCGATAACAACGAATACCACAAAATTCAAAAATTAAGTAAGATCATCTTACCGACTCTACCAATCCAGAATATAATTTTAATTGGAGCCACCGGAACGAAGAAGATTAAGGGAACATACAACCAAGTTTCCTTAAAAATGTATTATGAAGTCAATTAAAACCATCTTTGAATAATCTCAAAAATTCAAACAAATAGTAAGGACAACTTACAGTACATTTTAATAATGTTATTTTGAACCAAGTGAATAAACAAATTTGAAAAATCTCAAAATTCAAACAAATAGTCAGGACAACTTACAGTATATTTTGATAATGTTTTTTTGAACCAAGTGAATAAATAAATTTGAATAAATTTTAAAAATTCTAAACAAAATAAGCACCTCTTATTAAATATAATTATGAACTTATTATTTGAATATAAAAGAAAGAGACAACTTCCATGAATCAGGAGAAACCAAAATGTTATAAAATGAATAAGAAAAGGCAAATGTAGACAATCGACGATGAAAATAAGACAAGACTAGAAACGAATTTACTACAAATAACCTATCATGATTGTGAGAGAATCAACAACAGCTATAGATACAGATATTTGTTACGTGTTAATTGAATAAAGATAGTGAATGAAAAATGAAGATTAAGCAATACTGATAAAGAAGGAAAGAAGATAGTACCAATTAAAAATAAAAATGTTATTAATATCGCCACAAGAAAATGAACATCCGAATGAATCAATGGAACGAAATATTTAGATCTGAGATGTTAAACTGAGTGAACCATCCCAAGAATATATTATTATATTATTTTTATTTGATTTAGTCGTGAATAGACTAGTTATTATTAAATGTGATTGACTGATGAGATAGCTCCAGCAATCGATATTATTTATGTATTATGTATTATAAGGACAGCGGTGTATTAGGTCAACAGACCCCCCCCCCCCCGACTGATTCCAAAATATATGTGATGATGATTAATTTGTTAGGGAGGTAACATGTTCCAGGGATAGAACACTTATAATTAAAAACAAGTATACCAGATCATAAAAAGGATAACAAGTGATAATATGAAAGATAAGATAATTGATAATTTCGAAGAATATACTATTTTATTAAAATAATCAAATTTGGTGGCAGGGTGTTATGTAACATTACATTTGACATAGCTTGATATCGTACCAGATTTAATGAAGATCATGTATAAGAAACTTAACAAGAAGGAAAATATCTTTTAAAAATGATAGTGAAGATGAACAAATAACTGTTTTATACTGACTTGGACTATAACTGACCGTACCCAAATTAATGTTTAGCTAAAGTGATGCAAAATACCCCGATGATGACATGAATTTCAAATAATGACAAGAATAATACTTATAAAGACAGACAGCATTATGTACCATTACTATAAGTAAACAAATTGTTTTATTAAATGTGTCAAAATATAAAAATAATCAAAATACAAATTGAGGGATAATAGGCCCAAATATACAATGTAATGTAAAATAATATATTAGTAAATTGTTAACTAAATGATATAATGAAATAATACAACAAAACAATTATTATAGATACATGGAAACATGCAACTAACTGTAAATAACAGTGGACATAATGTTATCAAATAAATAATGTGTAATCACATAATAATTCTCAAATGTATAAAACAAAAAAATGGTAAAATTACCTAGTACAACAATGGCTGAAATGCATGAGAAAAGAATAGAAATTATAAATCATTGTTAAATGATTAAACTTTCCTTTTTTATGTTTTAAAAGTAATATTAATTTGTGTTGATGGTATTTATAGTTTTATTAAGTAATGAGTGTATGATATGCCTTAGGCAGGATGTATGCAACCAGACATATGCAAATTGTTTAATCACAAAATGTGAATTATGTTTTTTTTATAATGTTACAGTAATAATTATTGTTATATTTTAAATAATAATACTAATAGAGTTATAGGGAGTAGTTTTGATGGTAGTTGCATTGTTAAAAGGCGTTACAATAACAGAAAATAGAAATTTAACATTTCAAGACATAGGCCTATAAAAACTTTGGAATTTTGTAAATTTTAGGAAATACTGTTAGAATTTTATAAAACAAATGTTGTAATATGGATAGGTTTATAATTAATAGTATACACAACAAATATGGAATCGAAATAATCAGTTTTAAGTTATTTAAGAAAAATTCAGGTAGCAAAAAATGTAACATCAGTATTTCTTAAGCAAAAATAGGCATGTTTGGTGTCTATATGTCACAAATGATAAAACAAAAATAATGATGCTATTACTTTTAAATTCCGGATCAGTACAAAAAAGGTATAATAATTTAAAAGTTTTTGACCAAATTCAGACATTGAAATAATGAATTTGTATGACAATGTATATCTGAATGAACCAACCAGATTTTAAGTTTTACCTTAGCAACCGTAAATTCAGATAAATAAAATAGGACTTCTTTAACAACCGTCATTGAAGACAGACGCGTTAATAAAACGTCTCAGATAATTATATTTTAAATAGTGAAAACACATACCAGACTTTGTAAAACGAATTGGTATAGTCAATACAAAATGTTATAACAACAAAATAACCTCAAGAATTTAATTCAGAAGAATTTAGATCCGGGGAGAAGAAGCAACGAAGAGGTGGACCCTATCTTCGTCCTGGAAGAATAAAGAAGAGGATCTGGTGAATTTGAACAATTTATCATCTTATGTGACAACACCTACACTTCGGTACACAACTATTTAGGAATTAAACAATAAAAAAAACTACAGACACTGTCCTACACCAACACTAAAGAACACTTGAAAATAACACCAATAATTTAAATAACCTTTAACGATAACTAATAAGCATCTAAACTGTTCATAACCTATAATTGTGAGTAACACATACACGACTACCAGTTTGCACCATACACATCAAAACCTTGTATTATCCTTATATTGTGAAGTTTGTATTTTGATTTTAAGAGTTGTATTATTTGTTTAACCATAATTTCCGAACCAAATACGCCCTGAGATAAATTATTTTAATAGAAATAAAAACAAACAGCATCATTCTTAACTTGTCGAATCCAGCATAGAGCACAATATTTTAGCTACTACCAACTTATGAATACAGACGCTTGATTTTGTCATATTCTGTAATTACAGTGAAGAAAAACGAGAAGTAATTAATCAATACTTTATTTGAATAAAGATTGTTAAAAGGAATATATCTGTTTGGTGTTATCTTTGCATTATTATTACTGTTTCAATTAAGAATTATGATAACATAGCACAGCGGACGGAGCAACTGTTGGCAACTCCGAGTGACGTCATTTTGACTGGATGCATAGTGGGAGCGAGCGGCAGAATACAACCGTAGCATAATAATTTATCGTTCATCATACATATTATATTTGTTAGAAATTGGCGAACCAACGTGTGAGGCGATAAATTAAAATATAATTTATAATTAAACAAACCAAAAATAAACGAAAATGAGGAAGCGAGTAACATCGCGCAAACGAGCGGCTGAAACCGAGAAAGTAAGCGAATTTACCATGGAAGACAAGGAAGCAACACCTGTTGAAGAAGTAGAAACCATTATAAGGAAGGCTCAGGAGAAACAACCAGAGGAACCCACACAAACAGAAGGCGAGAAGACGCAAGAAATGATTAAACGTATGATAGAATTAATGCAGGAAACTGGTAAGAAAACGGAAGAAAAGATGGAGGAATTAAAAAAGGACAATAAACAGTCTATGGAAGAAATGAAGGAGGAATTAAAAAAGGACAATAAACAGAGAAAGGAGGAATTGAGCCGAAAATTGGAAGAGACTAATAAGAAAATGGAAGAAAAAATGGGAGAATTGAAAGAGAATAGCAGGAAATTGGAGGAGAAAATGGACGAAAATAATAAAGCATTGAGGGAAGAATTGAAGGAAAATTACCAGGAAACCATGAAAAAATTGGATGAACGCAAAGAGTCATTAAAAGAAAAGTGGAATAACAAGATGGAAATTAATAACCGGCAGTTACAGGAAGCATGGGACAAGAAGCTAGAAGAACCAGTGACCGAAATTAAAAGGGTAGAATCCGAGACCAAGGAAAAGTGTGAGCGGATGAACCAAGAGATACTGAGCGTCCGGGAAGAAACGAATGGACGAATAGAAAATATACAAACCAACCAAGCAGTGATGGGAGAAAGATTAGAAAGCATAGGTACAAGTCTTAATCGAGTACAAGACCAAACAACTGCCCATAGAGATGAAATCAACTCTCTAAGAAACAGACAATGTACCGGTGCCCATACCACATGTGAGGAAAACCGAGAAGTTATCGACTTCCAGAATTATAGAAGAAACCCCATGCTATTCCTAGAACGGGTAGAAGAAAAAATAGCAAAAACCGGAGAAGACAGATGGGTTGTAATTAGAAGTATGCTGGACGAAATGTTCAGAAAAGTCTATGACAATTGGTGGACGGCGATGCGGCCGATTATACAAAATTTTCAAGAATTCAAAAAACAAATTAAATCCAAGTAATGGTCTGATGCCACACAGCATATGATAAGGAGTGACATAGGATTGGGCCGATATGACCTACATGGCAAACAAACTCCGACCGCATACTTTCTTGGTAAGATAAACATAGCCAGACATTTAGAACCTGCAATTCCTACTGAATGTTTAGTGAGGCTATTGGCTTATCACTATGGTGGGGAAATTACGAGAGGCCGAATAAACGGACGAATACAAACCATTGAGGAGATGTCGGCATTATTAGCGGAAATGGAACAAGAGAAGAGCTTCCTCCAATACAGACGAAGGAGCGATGAAATGGATAGAAATAATGGTCGTCGCGACGCCCGATATGAAAACAACGGGAATACATCAAATAATAACAACAACAACAACAACAACAACAACAACGGTAACCACTATCAACGTAGTTACCAAAATAACAATAACAATAACAACTATCCACGAAATAATGCGACAAATAACAACAACAATAACAACAACCACTATTACCGTAGCTCTCCTACGAATAATAATAACGGATACCAGCGTGCCAATGATAGAGACAAACATTACCAGAACAACCGAGGTTATCAAAACAATTGCGATAACCGTTACAGACAGAATAATAATGGCAATTATAACAACCAAAACCAAACATATCGAAGGCACGTGAATTATGTGAGCACCGAAGATAGAGATATGGCAAGACGTTCGTACCAGGGATGAACGAATTATAATGGGAACCGGGAGAGAAGTTTTCAGCAGGAGAATAAACAGCGCTACCGGAATGAACATAGCCGTAGTAGGAGCTGCGACGATGACAGGAATAACAGAAACATAGTGACGTTCAATAATAACGCCAGTGACATACAAGAATTACATAATAGACACAGACCCGGTCAACCAGACAACACGACCGAGGAGATCAGCCCTGATTTAAACGGACCGCGGCAGTGAAAAACCAACAGGTCCCATCACTGAACCGACAATTTGGGTACTTACTAGGACGAGACAAAACGACTGACAATACCATTACCATAGTACATAACCATTTTTTAAAAAATGTGAGGGAAGAATTGTTAAACGAAGATACAATAACGAACAATAATTTGAATAACGAGATTGCATATATTATCGCTCAAGTAAATGGAATAGACACAAGATTCATGATAGATACGGGCGCAAACGTGTCGTTAATCGATAACAACGAATACCACAAAATTCAAAAATTAAGTAAGATCATCTTACCGACTCTACCAATCCAGAATATAATTTTAATTGGAGCCACCGGAACGAAGAAGATTAAGGGAACATACAACCAAGTTTCCTTAAAAATGTATTATGAAGTCAATTAAAACCATCTTTGAATAATCTCAAAAATTCAAACAAATAGTAAGGACAACTTACAGTACATTTTAATAATGTTATTTTGAACCAAGTGAATAAACAAATTTGAAAAATCTCAAAATTCAAACAAATAGTCAGGACAACTTACAGTATATTTTGATAATGTTTTTTTGAACCAAGTGAATAAATAAATTTGAATAAATTTTAAAAATTCTAAACAAAATAAGCACCTCTTATTAAATATAATTATGAACTTATTATTTGAATATAAAAGAAAGAGACAACTTCCATGAATCAGGAGAAACCAAAATGTTATAAAATGAATAAGAAAAGGCAAATGTAGACAATCGACGATGAAAATAAGACAAGACTAGAAACGAATTTACTACAAATAACCTATCATGATTGTGAGAGAATCAACAACAGCTATAGATACAGATATTTGTTACGTGTTAATTGAATAAAGATAGTGAATGAAAAATGAAGATTAAGCAATACTGATAAAGAAGGAAAGAAGATAGTACCAATTAAAAATAAAAATGTTATTAATATCGCCACAAGAAAATGAACATCCGAATGAATCAATGGAACGAAATATTTAGATCTGAGATGTTAAACTGAGTGAACCATCCCAAGAATATATTATTATATTATTTTTATTTGATTTAGTCGTGAATAGACTAGTTATTATTAAATGTGATTGACTGATGAGATAGCTCCAGCAATCGATATTATTTATGTATTATGTATTATAAGGACAGCGGTGTATTAGGTCAACAGACCCCCCCCCCCGACTGATTCCAAAATATATGTGATGATGATTAATTTGTTAGGGAGGTAACATGTTCCAGGGATAGAACACTTATAATTAAAAACAAGTATACCAGATCATAAAAAGGATAACAAGTGATAATATGAAAGATAAGATAATTGATAATTTCGAAGAATATACTATTTTATTAAAATAATCAAATTTGGTGGCAGGGTGTTATGTAACATTACATTTGACATAGCTTGATATCGTACCAGATTTAATGAAGATCATGTATAAGAAACTTAACAAGAAGGAAAATATCTTTTAAAAATGATAGTGAAGATGAACAAATAACTGTTTTATACTGACTTGGACTATAACTGACCGTACCCAAATTAATGTTTAGCTAAAGTGATGCAAAATACCCCGATGATGACATGAATTTCAAATAATGACAAGAATAATACTTATAAAGACAGACAGCATTATGTACCATTACTATAAGTAAACAAATTGTTTTATTAAATGTGTCAAAATATAAAAATAATCAAAATACAAATTGAGGGATAATAGGCCCAAATATACAATGTAATGTAAAATAATATATTAGTAAATTGTTAACTAAATGATATAATGAAATAATACAACAAAACAATTATTATAGATACATGGAAACATGCAACTAACTGTAAATAACAGTGGACATAATGTTATCAAATAAATAATGTGTAATCACATAATAATTCTCAAATGTATAAAACAAAAAAATGGTAAAATTACCTAGTACAACAATGGCTGAAATGCATGAGAAAAGAATAGAAATTATAAATCATTGTTAAATGATTAAACTTTCCTTTTTTATGTTTTAAAAGTAATATTAATTTGTGTTGATGGTATTTATAGTTTTATTAAGTAATGAGTGTATGATATGCCTTAGGCAGGATGTATGCAACCAGACATATGCAAATTGTTTAATCACAAAATGTGAATTATGTTTTTTTTATAATGTTACAGTAATAATTATTGTTATATTTTAAATAATAATACTAATAGAGTTATAGGGAGTAGTTTTGATGGTAGTTGCATTGTTAAAAGGCGTTACAATAACAGAAAATAGAAATTTAACATTTCAAGACATAGGCCTATAAAAACTTTGGAATTTTGTAAATTTTAGGAAATACTGTTAGAATTTTATAAAACAAATGTTGTAATATGGATAGGTTTATAATTAATAGTATACACAACAAATATGGAATCGAAATAATCAGTTTTAAGTTATTTAAGAAAAATTCAGGTAGCAAAAAATGTAACATCAGTATTTCTTAAGCAAAAATAGGCATGTTTGGTGTCTATATGTCACAAATGATAAAACAAAAATAATGATGCTATTACTTTTAAATTCCGGATCAGTACAAAAAAGGTATAATAATTTAAAAGTTTTTGACCAAATTCAGACATTGAAATAATGAATTTGTATGACAATGTATATCTGAATGAACCAACCAGATTTTAAGTTTTACCTTAGCAACCGTAAATTCAGATAAATAAAATAGGACTTCTTTAACAACCGTCATTGAAGACAGACGCGTTAATAAAACGTCTCAGATAATTATATTTTAAATAGTGAAAACACATACCAGACTTTGTAAAACGAATTGGTATAGTCAATACAAAATGTTATAACAACAAAATAACCTCAAGAATTTAATTCAGAAGAATTTAGATCCGGGGAGAAGAAGCAACGAAGAGGTGGACCCTATCTTCGTCCTGGAAGAATAAAGAAGAGGATCTGGTGAATTTGAAAATTTATCATCTTATGTGACAACACCTACACTTCGGTACACAACTATTTAGGAATTAAACAATAAAAAAAACTACAGACACTGTCCTACACCAACACTAAAGAACACTTGAAAATAACACCAATAATTTAAATAACCTTTAACGATAACTAATAAGCATCTAAACTGTTCATAACCTATAATTGTGAGTAACACATACACGACTACCAGTTTGCACCATACACATCAAAACCTTGTAATATCCTTATATTGTGAAGTTTGTATTTTGATTTTAAGAGTTGTATTATTTGTTTAACCATAATTTCCGAACCAAATACGCCCTGAGATAAATTATTTTAATAGAAATAAAAACAAACAGCATCATTCTTAACTTGCCGAATCCAGCATAGAGCACAATATTTTAGCTACTACCAACTTATGAATACAGACGCTTGATTTTGTCATATTCTGTAATTACAGTGAAGAAAAACGAGAAGTAATTAATCAATACTTTATTTGAATAAAGATTGTTAAAAGGAATATATCTGTTTGGTGTTATCTTTGCATTATTATTACTGTTTCAATTAAGAATTATGATAACATAGCACAGCGGACGGAGCAACTGTTGGCAACTCCGAGTGACGTCATTTTGACTGGATGCATAGTGGGAGCGAGCGGCAGAATACAACCGTAGCATAATAATTTATCGTTCATCATACATATTATATTTGTTAGAAATTGGCGAACCAACGTGTGAGGCGATAAATTAAAATATAATTTATAATTAAACAAACCAAAAATAAACGAAAATGAGGAAGCGAGTAACATCGCGCAAACGAGCGGCTGAAACCGAGAAAGTAAGCGAATTTACCATGGAAGACAAGGAAGCAACACCTGTTGAAGAAGTCGAAACCATTATAAGGAAGGCTCAGGAGAAACAACCAGAGGAACCCACACAAACAGATGGCGAGAAGACGCAAGAAATGATTAAACGTATGATGGAATTAATGCAGGAAACTGGTAAGAAAACGGAAGAAAAGATGGAGGAATTAAAAAAGGACAATAAACAGTCTATGGAAGAAATGAAGGAGGAATTAAAAAAGGACAATAAACAGAGAAAGGAGGAATTGAGCCGAAAATTGGAAGAGACTAATAAGAAAATGGAAGAAAAGATGTTAGAATTGAAAGAGAATAGCAGGAAAATGGAGGAGAAAATGGACGAAAATAATAAAGCATTGAGGGAAGAATTGAAGGGAAATTACCAGGAAACCATGAAAAAATTGAATGAACGCAAAGAGTCATTAAAAGAAGAGTGGAATAACAAGATGGAAATTAATAACCGGCAATTGCAGGAAGAATGGGACAAGAAGCTAGAAGAACCAGTGACCGAAATTAAAAGGGTAGAATCCGAGACCAAGGAAAAGTGTGAGCGGATGAACCAAGAGATACTGAGCGTCCGGGAAGAAACGAATGGACGAATAGAAAATATACAAACCAACCAAGCAGTGATGGGAGAAAGATTAGAAAGCATAGGTACAAGTCTTAATCGAGTACTAGACCAAATAACTGCCCATAGAGATGAAATCAACTCTCTAAGAAACAGACAATGTACCGGTGCCCATACCTCATGTGAGGAAAACCGAGAAGTTATCGACTTCCAGAATTATAGAAGAAACCCCATGCTATTCCTAGAACGGGTAGAAGAAAAAATAGCAAAAACCGGAGAAGACAGATGGGTTGTAATTAGAAGTATGGTGGACGAAATTTTCAGAAAAGCCTATGACAATTGCTGGACGGCGATGCGGCCGATTATACAAAATTTTCAAGAATTCAAAAAACAATTTAAATCCAAGTAATGGTCTGATGCCACACAGCATATGATAAGGAGTGACATAGGATTGGGCCCATATGACCTACATGGCAAACAAACTCCGACCGCATACTTTCTTGGTAAGATAAACATAGCCAGACATTTAGAACCTGCAATTCCTACTGAATGTTTAGTGAGGCTATTGGCTTATCACTATGGTGGGGAAATTACGAGAGGCCGAATAAACGGACGAATACAAACCATTGAGGAGATGTCGGCATTATTAGCGGAAATGGAACAAGAGAAGAGCTTCCTCCAATACAGACGAAGGAGCGATGAAATGGATAGAAATAATGGTCGTCGCGACGCCCGATATGAAAACAACGGGAATACATCAAATAATAACAATTACAACAACAACAACGGTAACCACTATCAACGTAGTTACCAAAATAACAATAACAATAACAACTATCCAAGAAATAATTCGACAAATAACAACAACAATAACAACAACCACTATTACCGTAGCTCTCCTACGAATAATAATAACGGATACCAGCGTGCCAATGATAGAGACAAACATTACCAGAACAACCGAGGTTATCAAAACAATTGCGATAACCGTTACAGACAGAATAATAATGGCAATTATAACAACCAAAACCAAACATATCGAAGGCACGTGAATTATGTGAGCACCGAAGATAGAGATATGGCAAGACGTTCGTACCAGGGATGAACGAATTATAATGGGAACCGGGAGAGAAGTTTTCAGGAGGAGAATAACCAGCGCTACCGGGATGAACATAGACGTAGTAGGAGCTGCGACGATGACAGGAATAATAGAAACATAGTGACGTTCAATAATAACGCCAGTGACATACAAGAATTACATAATAGAGACAGACCCGGTCAACCAGACAACACGACCGAGGAGATCAGCCCTGATTTAAACGGACGCGACAGTGAAAAACCAACAGGTCCCATCACTGAACCGACAATTTGGGTACTTACTAGGACGAGACAAAACGACTGACAATACAATTACCATAGTACATAACCATTTTTTAAAAAATGTGAGAGAAGAATTGTTAAACGAAGATACAATAACAAACAATAATTTGAATAACGAGATTGCATATATTATCGCTCAAGTAAATGGAATAGACACAAGATTCATGATAGATACGGGCGCAAACGTGTCGTTAATCGATAAAAACGAATACCACAAAATTCAAAAAATTAGTAAGATATCTTACCGACTCTACCAATCCAGAATATAATTTTAATTGGAGCCACCGGAACGAAGAAGATTAAGGGAACATACAACCAAGTTTCCTTAAAAATGTATTATGAAGCCAATTAAAACCATCTTTGAATAATCGCAAAATTCAAACAAATAGTAAGGACAACTTACAGTACATTTTGATGATGTTATTTTGAACCAAGTGAATAAATAAATTTGAATAAATTTCAAAATTCTAAACAAAATAAGCACCTCTTATTAAATATAATTATGAACTTATTATTTGAATATAAAAGAAAGAGACAACTTCCATGAATCAGGAGAAACCAAAATGTTATAAAATGAAAAAGAAAAGGCAAATGTAGACAATCGACGATGAAAATAAGACAAGACTAGAAACGAATTTACTACAAATAACCTATCATGATTGTGAGAGAATCAACAACAGCTATAGATACAGATATTTGTTACGTGTTAATTGAATAAAGATAGTGAATGAAAAATGAAGATTAAGCAGTACTGATAAAGAAGGAAAGAAGATAGTACCAATTAAAAATAAAAATGTTATTAATATCGCCACAAGAAAATGAACATCCGAATGAATCAATGGAACGAAATATTTAGATCTGAGAAGTTAAACTGAGTGAACCATCCCAAGAATATATTATTATATTATTTTTATTTGATTTAGTCGTGAATAGACTAGTTATTATTAAATGTGATTGACTGATGAGATAGCTCCAGCAATCGATATTATTTATGTATTATGTATTATAAGGACAGCGGGGTATTAGGTCAACAGACCCCCCCCCCCCCGACTGATTCCAAAATATATGTGATGATGATTAATTTGTTAGGGAGGTAACATGTTCCAGGGATAGAACACTTATAATTAAAGACAAGTATACCAGATCATAAAAAGGATAACAAGTGATAATATGAAAGATAAGATAATTGATAATTTCAAAAAATATACTATTTTATTAAAATAATCAAATTTGGTGGCAGGGTGTTATGTAACATTACATTTGACATAGCTTGATATCGTACCAGATTTAACGAAGATCATGTATAACAAACTTAACAAGAAGAAAAATATCTTTTAAAAATGATAGTGAAGATGAACAAATAACTGTTTTAGACTGACTTGGACTATAACTGACCGTACCCAAATTAATGTTTAGCTAAAGTGATGCAAAATACCCCGATGATGAAATGAATTTCAAATAATGACAAGAATAATACTTATAAAGACAGACAGCATTATGCAACATTACTATAAGTAAACAAATTGTTTTATTAAATGTATCAAAATATAAAAATAATCAAAATACAAATTGAGGGATAATAGGCCCAAATATACAATGTAATGTAAAATAATATATTAGTAAATTGTTAACTAAATGATATAATGAAATAATACAACAAAACAATTATTATAGATACATGGAAACATGCAACTAACTGTAAATAACAGTGGACATAATGTTATCAAATAAATAATGTGTAATCACATAATAATTCTCAAATGTATGAAAGAAAAAAATGGTAAAATTACCTATTACAGCAATGGCTGAAATGCATGAGAAAAGAATAGAAATTATAAATCATTGTTAAATGATTAAACTTTCCTTTTTTATGTTTTAAAAGTAATATTAATTTGTGTTGATGGTATTTATAGTTTTATTAAGTAATGAGTGTATGATATGCCTTAGGCAGGATGTATGCAACCAGACATATGCAAATTGTTTAATCACAAAATGTGAATTATGTTTTTTTTATAATGTTACAGTAATAATTATTGTTATATTTTAAATAATAATGCTAATAGAGTTATAGGGAGTAGTTTTGATGGTAGTTGCATTGTTAATAGGTGTTACAATAACAGAAAATAGAAATTTAACTTGTCAAGACATAGGCCTATAAAAACTTTGGAATTTTGTAAATTTTAGGAAATACTGTTAGAATTTATAAAACAAATGTTGTAATATGGAAAGGTTTATAATTAATAGTATACACAACAAATATGGAATCGAAGTAATCAGTTTTAAGTTATTTAAGAAAAATTCAGGTAGCAAAAAATGTAACATCAGTATTTCTTAAGCAAAAATAGGCATGTTTGGTGTCTATATGTCACAAATGTTAAGACCAAAATAATGATGATATTAGTTTTAAATTCCCAATCAGTACAAAAATGTTATACTAATTAAAAGTTTTTGACCAAATTCAGACATTGAAATAATGAATTTGTATGACAATGTATATCTGAATCAACCAACCAGATTTTAAGTTTTACGTTAGCAACCATAAATTGAGATAAATAAAATAGGACTTCTTTAACAACCGTCATTGAAGACAGACGCGTTAATAAAACGTCTCAGATAATTATATTTTAAATAGTGAAAACACATACCAGACTTTGTAAAACGAATTGGTATAGTTAATACAAAATGTTATAATAACAAAATAACTTCAAGAATTTAATTCAGAGAAATTTAGATCAGGGGAGAAGAAGCAACGGAGAGGTGGGCCCTATCTTCGTCCTGGAAGAATAAAGAAGAGGATCTGGTGAATTTGAACAATTTATCATCTTATGTGACAACACCTACACTTCGGTACACAACTATTTAGGAATTAAACAATAAATAAAACTACAGACACTATCCTACACCAACACTAAAGAACACTTGAAAATAACACCAATTGAGTATTACACCTTTTTTGAACACCATAAAAACTTTAACGATAACTAATAAGCATCTAAACTGTTCATAACCTATAATTGTGAGTAACATATACACGACTACCAGTTTGCACTATACACATCAAAACCTTGTAATATCCTTATATTGTGAAGTTTGTATTTTGATTTTAAGAGTAGTATTGTTTGTTTAACCATAATTTCCGAACCAAATACGCCCTGAGATAATTTATTTTAATAGAAATAAAAACAAACTGCATCATTCTTTAGCTTGTCGAATCCAGCATAGAGCACAATATTTTAGCTACTACCAACTTATGAATAAAGACGCTTGATTTTGTCATAATCTGTAATTACAGTAAAGAAAAACGAGAAGTAATTAATCAATACTTTATTTGAATAAAGATTGTTAAAAGGAATATATCTTTTTGGTGTTATCTTTGCATTATTATTACTGTTTCAATTAAGAATTACGATAACATAGCACAGCGGACGGAGCAACTGTTGGCAACTCCGAGTGACGTCATTGGGACTGGATACATAGTGGGAGCGAGCGGCAGAATACAACCGTAGCATAATCATTTATCGTTCAACATACATATTCAAATTGTTACAATATTCGTTTCAACTTACAAACTCGTACTTGTACGAATCTACTCTCTCCACAAATACCCGTTCCAATAACACGTATTTGGTTGTATTTCGACATCTGTTTTTCTTCTTCTTCTTCTTCTTCTTCTTCTGATAGTTTCTATCCGTTTCGAATGTTCGATACCGTACAGACTAGTTTAACGTTCTGCACTGCTGCACGGAAGAAGTGAGTTGTATTCATGCCGAACCAGGTCCTTAAATTCCTCAGCCATGAAATTCTCGGTCGCCCAACTCCTCTCTTTCCAAATGCTTTTCCCTTCAAATGCTTTTCCCTATAGTATAGACTGCAATAAGTAAAATCGCTGTTCATTTCTCATGAGATGTCCATATTTTTCTTTATCTCTCTAATAACTTCAACATTAGTTATATGTTCTGTTTATGAAGTGCTCAGTATTCTACGGCAAAGCCACATTCCGAAAGATTCCAATTTTTAGTTGTGGCTTTAGTCAAAATCCAGGATTCTACCCCGTAGAAGAGGATCGAGAATACGTAGCAGCGTAAAAATTTCGACACCTAACGACAACATATTCCCTTTTTATAATATTACGGTCTTCATATCAACTGTTTTCAACACTTCATTACTCAATTTGTCCTTCCAACCGATTATTGACATTATTCATAACAAATTATAAGTCGTTAAATTCGTAGTGACAGTCAATCAATGAATTTTTCGTCAAGCGTTTCTGATGATAAGTCAAAAATATAACACAAATTTTAACTTATTTGTGTCGACGTTTCGACAATGTTTACTGTTATCATCAAGACAATTGTTTCTGACACCAAACACACAACTGTAAGTTTGGAGTTGTGTGTTTAGCGTCAGCAACAAATGTCCTGATGATAATAATAGACATAGTCGAAACTTCGACACAAATTAAGTTAAAAACTGTGTTATATTTTTGACCGATCCTCACAAACCTTTCAACGAAAAAACAAATTATAAGATTTCGGACATTAGCCATCGAAATTTCAAATTAATTAATTGTGTGTTTATTAATTTTAACTTACGATGTCTAATCTCGAAAATATTATAATATGTAATGAGTATATTGTGTCATCGATTAGTAATAATTTCAAGAATCGCATTGCATTATTCTCCACGCCCAAATTACAACCGTCTCTAAACGTTATAGTTATTGCTTCCTCAGTGGACAGGTTTCCACACTACGTAATAATATGCTGCAAACATAACAATCTGCAAATCTATAAACGGATTTGTATTTCTCTTGTATTCCCCCATTAGACAGTGGCACTGCTAAGTGTTTTTAATTTTTGTTCTTTTTATTTTTTCTGATCAGTAATCAAATCTTGCTCATTGTCACCAGTCCTGAGTTTTCGGAAACATTCGTTTCCAAGTAGCAGACTTCAAATTCCACCATTATTTTATTTTACCGTAGTAAATACATCATATGTTCTGAACAGGAACGACGTAGATATTGTTAAATAATACCATGTTGTTGTATTATTCCCCAGTTTGACTCTCAGTGTATTCTATTTGATTTATCATTATTTAAAAACAGCTGTAAGCAAGTTTTGCTTAGGCTTGTAGTTAAGCAGTACTCCTGTATCAAACTTTGTTTATTACAAAAAGCGGAGATATTTTAGTTCGGCGTGTCTGTATTGCAAATACTGCTGTATTTGATGGTCGGAACGTGACCTTTGGGTTTCATAACGGTCCGGCAGATGGCGTGCGGGTAGGCAGTAACTACGTAGCAGCCGCAGACGTGTGTCACATCAATGTCACTTCAAACTGAGATATGACTCGATGCTTTTAGCAAACACTACAGAGGTATCGGAATCACGTCCGCACAAATTTAACCAACCACGACTTTCCAAGCAGGAATAATGAAACAAACATAATTTAGAAGGAGTAGCTTCAACACATAATTTAATCACATAAAATACATTATGTAAACAAAACGTGTTTCCTTATTTTTAATATGTAAATGTAGTTCAAAACTACAATAATATAATTTTGTCTACATTTTCTTATCAATAGCTTTGAGGCGTAACGTATTTTTCTCTACATCACGCACAGTTGAAAAAGAATTGAAACAAATTTCTGTCTCATTTATATAGTTATAGTATTAGTACAAACTTTGATACAAACGTGTTCCACGATTCTTATTAACTTTTTCTAATTAAACGTTCGGCTTTATATCGCTTAATTATATACCGTTCTTTCCTCTGTTTTGGAGTATTTCTAAAAAGCTACTTATACTGCATTTTTCACTGAGATGAGATAACTCTAGATTTCTTTAGCCGTCGAAATTATTTATTTTGAAACGTCCTCTTCCTTGTTTAAAAGCGTGTTTATGACATCCTGTTAACTAGAATATTCTGAGTTAATTGTACTTTTGCATTTACTATAATAAATTAACAACCATTAATTCTTGACGTTATCTCTTCCGTATGTTTATTGTGTTCGTATTTTTATATCTGATACTTCTCTGATTTTGTACTTTATAGATCTAGATAATTATAGTTCGTCTACTCCTTCATACTCGCCAACTGTCTATAATCAGATACTCATGTTGTCCATCAAAACACATTCACATATCTTTATTTTGTTTATCCACAATTAATCCCCAACGTTAACATTCTTCTGTTACTTTCATTGCGGTATACTCGATAACACTGTAGCCTTTTTGGATTACTATTTAGTACATATAAACTTAATCTGCAAAATGTGTAATATTTTAAAGGAATGTTCTTTCATTTCCATCTGTTTTTATATTTTTTTAAATGTTTTTTTAAAAGAGAATAGAAAGTTTGACTAATCACGTTAGCAGGCAGTGTTTAAAATTTAGCGTGTTATGATTTTTTCTTTGCTGCAAGTAGTTTCTAAAATGTTTGATTTTTAATTGCTACCTAAATTGGTGAGATTATCTGTTGTTCTTTGTCATCATGTTACGCTGAATAATAATATATTATATTAAACGTGTATTGGAGAACACGTATCTGCAGGGGAAGTGAATACGGACCAACCCAAGTGTAACAACTGCCCCAAAGTTATGACAGAATATGACAGAATCTCGTACATTGTACAGCAGACCGCACCATTGTTGTGTGTACGCAAACAATTTGTTGCATCACTGCGTCTGAAGAAAGGGATCAAACGCGCGGACGTGGGTTTGTACTCGTTTTGTCCCGCGACAACTGGCCCTACTGTAACAGCTGACTGCCGTTACTGAACGACTAAAACAACAGACGGGTTTGAAGACGCAACCAAGGGTTTAAAAATAAGCAATATTTAATTTGTATTTGAATGTATTTATTAAGAATTATACGTATGTACTAGCTATACTACTGGATGTTCGGTACTGTAGCTTTATCCGTTCCTGCAGCCATTTTCGATATTTCAATTAAGCGATTGTTTGGCTTCGATCTTTAGTGAACATCGCACATAATTTTATGCCGTTCAAAGATTTATACAAATTTTAATTTCTTATGTTCCAAAATAGTTGGGTGGCAATTGCAGTTGGTGTTCTTAGTCCTTTTTTTAATAAAACGATTGTAGCAGTAGGATATAACAGTTGCGTACCTGTGACGCCAAAAGTTGATGTTAGGTTAATATAAAAACTGAAATTACACAAGGAAAGCGATACGCGTGTAATGTAAAACTCGTGTTTTTTGCGGAAACTACGAAAAACCCAACTCGAAAGTAAAGCGGGGTTGCCTTTGTCAATTACTATACATGTCACTTTTCTGTCGCAGAACTCGTTTTCTCGGTAATATTCGTTTTCCAATAAGTATTCGTTTTGTGGTTAATCGAAAAGAAACGTCCATTATGTACAATATGTAGAGCGTATGTTGTCATACCTTAATATAGGCCTATTGTTTTTGTGTTTTATATCAACCATAAATATTTGTATTTTCTAGTTTACATTTTCTGTTGTAGTTTTCTTCATTTGTTAACTTAAAAACATTAGGTCCTGTATTTGAAATATTCCTGTGTTATAAGCATTGTATATAAACATTAACGTTATGTTTAACTCAACCATGGCTTTTATTTATTTTAGCAGTAAACTAAAAACCAAAAACCTTTGTCACCTAACCTAACAAATGAAAACAACACATATTTTCGTTTGCATTAAGAAATACGACAATTTACAATTAGTACACTTCTTCTTTATCACATCGTAATATATCGATACAATCGCATATTATATAAAACAACGAAAATGTACTGCAGGATCAGATAAAGGTACAGTTCTGAATGCTCTTTGCGGAGTTATTTTTGTTCTGTACTTTATTGCAGTCTACCGTAGGATTAACAATTACCAATACGTGTGACACATAATACCAACTTAACAACAAGTTTAGTTAGTGACACCAAGTTATGTGTTGTTCAAGAAGTTGCACTACTTTAACAACGGACACGCCAAACATGAGATGTGCAGTCATTCTGACGTAAGTCTCATTCCTGTGTAATTAGTTTGTGAAAGTCGTTCTTTGCTTATTCGTTCGGAAAAAACTTGCATTTAATCTACACCAAAATCTTTTTTTAAGATTGTAAAACCTGAAAAACGGATACAAAATTCCCTTTGAAGTATTTTAGCCCCGTTCACGTAGGAATTGCATTAAACGGATACACAATACGTGAGATTTGATTAACCACAGGGCTGTTAATATCCACACTCTACACACATTAGGTGTGTCGCGGGATCAATAGTAAAAGTGAAAACTTCAGTGCCGAGTGAATTGATTCAACGTGTAAAATGTTCCTTGTATGTATTTGAAGTAAGAGATTTTGTTATAAAGAACCAAGTTCTAATTAAGAGTGAACGGATAATTAAATGACCCAAAGGCACTGTTTGTATGTTTTTTTAATATAAGGCATTGATATTTACAATAAACAGAATCACATCAAACGTCATTTTATTTTCAGTGTATATAAACATATACCGTATTCACACAATATGTAACAAATATTTTTTTTTTATTTAACAATATGATTGACGCGATATTTAGTAGAAATATAGAATAAGATAATTATTATTTTACTTATTAATATATAATTTATTAATTATTATATATAAAATATGTTATATTAAAATTCATACATGCATTATAAAATTATCTTTTTACAAATTATAAAATAGGTAAATAGCTATATCAAATTTGAAAAATAAAAAAAACTTCCTGCCTAATACAATATTAAAACCAAAATCGATCGCATGGATTAACCAAAAACGTACAATAAAAACAAAGACAAAAAAAAAGATATAGTGTTTCTACGTTTCAAACATTTATACAAACATTCTCATTGACAATAATATGCATATTATAATAAAAACTAGATTTTAAATTGTAGTAGTAGTAGTAGTAGTATTAGTAGTAGTAATAGTAGTAGTAGTAGTAGTAGTAGTAGTAGTAGTAGTAGTAGTAGCAGTAGTACCAGTAGAGTAGTAGTTGCAGCAGTAGCAGTAGTCGTAGAAGTAGTAGTAGTAGTTGCAGCAGTGGCAGTAGTCGTAGAAGTAGTAGTAGTAGTTGTGGCAGTAATCGTAGTAGTAGTAGTAGTAATAGTAGTAGTAGTAGTAGTGGTAGTAGTAGTAGTAGTAGTAGTAGTAGTAGTAGTAGTAGTAGCAGCAGCAGCAGCAGCAGTAGCAGCGTCAGCAAATGTATATTTTAAAGGTAAACAAATCTGTTTGAGACGGAGCGCCTTGCTTCCTATGCAAATTCTATACAGTATTGAAATTACATCCATGCGCCAAAACCTTTCTATGTAGTATAATAAATACATATTTTTATTATATGTGCGTAGTGATTTTATTCTTCTTCTTACATTAGACTTCTTCTTCCTCTTCTTCTTCTACTACTACTACTACTACTACTACTACTACTACTACTACTACTACTACTACTACTACTACTACTACAATAATAATAATAATATTAATAATAATTTTTTTTTATAATAATAATTTTTGTTGTAGTTGATAATCTTATTTTTTTATTCTTTTTTTTCACGAACAGGCCAGCCGTGGACCAAGCGAATATCATTTCCTTTTCTTCTCCTGCCAGAAGGCACTCATTCGCACACTATGCGCAGCCTTCCTTTCCACTGTCCACCCCTTTCTCGTCTTCTTCTCACTGCAGAGACCTCAAGATTTTGAATTTCGTTTCTTTTTTATTGTTTTTATAATTATAATTATAGTAATTTTTGTAAGAGGAGGAAAAATGTTTTATGCACCATGAGAGGTATCTTGGTCTGTGCATTCTGTAAAGGTACGCGTAAAAATTGCCATGATCAGTGACGAACTATATCGGATGGTACTTGACCTTACCGTTTGATAGTGCACCCATTCCCTCAAACTTGGTATGAGTCTTTCGGCCCAACATGCTCTGTCCTTCCTACTTAAGCGATCTTGAAAGTGCTGGAGAGTGAGTTTCCTGGCTTCTTACTTTGCCGCACCCCTTCCAATTGTATATCTCCTTTCAAAGAGATGCTTTCACTCTACGGCCAGCAGATCTACGGAACAACTCCAGCTATCACCAGGACTATTGGCTTAGCCAGTGTCCGATAAGAGAATGCTACTCAGAGGGCTCCTCTTCTCTGGACCGATGACATACGTTTTCCGTATTTCTCCGTCTTCAGTACATCGGCCCGATTTCACAACCATACAGAAAGATGGATTCCGTGACCGCCATCAACAGTCACCACTTGCTTGCAGTGTGACCTCCTACATTGGTCATAAGCCTGCTGAGGCTTGTTGTGATGTGAGCTGCGTTATCAACTGCATACTTAGATTGCTCCCAATAACATAACATCAAATCTAACCTAACCTAACTACTTTGTTTGTCAGTAAAGCCTCAGTTCCCACTTGCATAGGTATGATTGTGCGAATCCATCGACGGCTGAACTGAATAATACTATTTCTGTATTATCGGTAGCCGTGTCCTTCATGCCAGTAGCTTGCACCCTCATCACTTGATTCAGGCTTCTTTGTGAATCGTCAGTGTACAGTATTAATATATACAATAATATTATTATTAATAGTAAGTGATAATAATATACTTGTTTAATATAACGATAAATATATTTTATTATTATTATTTATTATATTATTATTATATATCCTAATATAAAGTAAATATATTAATAATAATTATTATTATTATTTCTAACGGGCAGTAGAAGATACGGGACAAGTAGAAGGAGCCCGATAAGGTTGCAACAGACTCCATCGTGAAGTAATATGCTAAGTGGCTCCAGGATGGATATGAATGCCTGAACTAGAGGCAGGTTTTTTAGTGGGTGATAGTCCCAAAAACCAGAGGACACGCTGTTTCCTTTAACGGTGCATAAATCACTTTACCCCTATTATTATTATTTGTTTGTAGTTTAAAAGGCAGGTGAAATAAGATTCACGCAAAAATTTTACCAAGTATAAGAACACTATATTGTTTACAGTACAATTTTGGTTATAAAGTATACAAGTTTAAAAGTTTATATAGTTTAACTGCTTGATGATACAAGTTTAAAAGTTTACATAGTTTAACTGCTTGATGATACAAGTTTAAAAGGTTATATAGTTTAACTGCTTGCTCATGGCGCGCAAAACCTGCACTGCCTGTCTCCGAGCTCCCCACCCTCACCGCTGCTGGTTTTTTAGTGGGATAGTCTCCCCGCTCTTGACAGACGTTGAGCATGCCGCCCCCGTTGAAGGCGCAGACTTCAATCATCTGGAAGAGGACAAAGCTTGACGAGAGCTCGTTTAGTCAAACCTCGAGAAGTTCGGATAGTAGCAACACGAGCTTTTTCGTCCGATCCAATGTGAAGTTCAACGACACGGCCAATTTCCCAGTGTAGTGGTGGTCTAAAGTCTTCTCGAATGACTACGAGAGAGCCTGGTTGGGGAGAGGGAAAATCCTTGGTCCATTTATTTCTCTGTTGTAATGTAGATAAGTACATCGTTTGACCAGCGTTTTAAAAATTCTGATACAATTGTTTAATGTGTTGCCAGTAATCTAATCTATTCATGTTTAAGTGCGTCAAGACAGATACAGGGAAAGATGATAAGGTTTCACCTATAAGAAAATGAGCGGACGTTAAAGTGTATAAGTCATTAGGATCATTGGATAAATGTGTCAAAGGTCGAGAATTTACGCAAGCTTCAATCTTAATAAGTAATGTTTGTAATTCGTCATAAGACAGAATACGTGTTCCCAGTACTCGTTTAAGATTACCTTTAACAGATTTAACTCCCGCTTCCCACAAGCCACCGAAGTTTGGCGAGCGAGGTGGAATGAAATGCCAGTTTATAGATGCAGACGTGCAAAATGACTGGAGTTGACATTGATGGTTTTCAGTCGTAAATAGCTGACGAAGTTCGATGAGTTCATTCTTCGCTCCGACAAAGTTAGTGCCATTATCTGAGTAGATGTTTTTGATCTTCCCGCGTCGTGCCATCATTGTATCAAGAGCTTCTAGGAATTTTTTCGTTGTTAAATCTGGTACCAATTCCAGATGAATAGCCTTGGTAGACATGGAAACTAAGAGCCCTACATATGCCTTTACAAGATGAGATTTTCGCTGTAAAACTCTCCGATAGTAGAAAGGGCCACAGAAATCGACACACAATTTTCAATATGACGTCAAGGTTGAACTCGGCAACCAGGTAGATCGCCCATTAAATGTTTAGCTGCTCTTGGCATTGACCTATTGCATTTAAAGCATTTTCTTACGATGGAACGAGCTAACACCTTCCCATTAATACGCCAATATTTCGTCATTACTGCTGCAAGAAGTGCTTAAGGACCCGAATGAAGTGTGGTAATATGAGTTTCATGAAATATCAATTTTGTGATTTGATGATCAGGTGGGAGCAGAATTGGGTTTTTGTAATCTGAAGATATTAAAGCATGTTTTAGTCTACCACCAACATGAAGAATGGAATCTCATCTACGTATGGTGCAAGTGATTTTATGTTATAGTCTTCTTTGTCTGAAGTATATCTAGGTCGTCAGAGAATGTAAGTTGGGCTGGTTTTATGCATACTAATTCTGCATTGTGCAAGTCCTCCGGTGTGAGATGTCCTATAACTCGGTTTGAAGGATTTTTACAGTTTTTAATACAATGTGGGCATAAAGCAGTAATTCTTAGGAGTTTCGTCCTAGATGAAAATTTTTCAATCAACTCAAATGATAAAGAATTAGTACAATGTATGTTAATTTTCTTTTCTCTTTCTTCAAATTCCGTAGTTAGAATTGTCTTGGGCCAATTGCACTCTGTGCTTGTCAGCCACTGAGGTCCGTGCCACCATAGCTTATTTTTATTAGCGTTTGAGGGGACGTACTTCTTGATATTAAAACAGCTGGGTTATCTTGAGATCCCAGAAGCACTGACGTGCTTCCAAGTACAGTTGTTTGTTAGTTCATGGATCTGTAAAACTCTGTTCGCCACAAAGGTCTGCCAAATTTTGGGAGATGAATTTAACTAATGTAACACTATGGTTGAGTCAGTCCACAGAGTGATGCTCCTAATTTGTATCGTTTCCAAGGAACTCAAAGTTTTGAGTAATAGCTGAGACAACAGAAGTGCTGCACATAATTCTAATCTGGGCAAAGTTAGTTGCTTAAGTGGTGCAACTCGAGACTTAGAGCATAATAGTTTAACTGTTATATCACTATTTTTTTGGATGGTCCGTATATACAAACATTATCCCCCCCTCAGATGCATCAGCAAAAACATGTATCTCATTGATTCGAAGTGCCACTTAATACTCTTCTTTCCACGGCTAGTTGGTTTAGATCTTGCAATGAATGTCTGTAAACATTCCACTTCTTCAGTATGTTGGCGAGAACTGGCTGATCCCATCCAAATTCCTTTATAAACCATATTTCTTGCATAAATAATTTTGCCGTGATGACTACTGGTGAGACAAGGCCAATACGATCAAAAATGTTTGAAATGTCAGAAAGTATTACTCCCTTAGGTGCTTCAGAAAGACTAACAAGAAACTGAAATGTGTTATTTGAAGGCTGATATAAAATACCTAGGAACTTGGTTGACTTCTTGTCAGATTCTTCAATGAGGGATCCTGCTTCAAATTTTCACTTGGGATATTCTTTAAGATCATAGGGTAATACGCACACCATTTTTGTAGTTCAAAACCTCCTCTCTCTAAGAGGTTTATCAGTTGCCTTTGCAGTTCAATAATTTGATCAAGCGAATCAGTTCCTGTCTATACATCGTCTACATAGAAATCGTGTTGTAAAGTCTCTGAAGCTACAGGGAAAATTTGCTTTTCGTCTTCAGCAAGCTGAAATAGAGTTCGTATTGCAAGAAATGGAGCTGAAGCGATACCGTAAGTGACTGTCTTGAGTTATTATGTAGAAACTGGATCAGTCACGCCAAAAATTGGTTGATAGTCTCGTTGAGTTTCATCTAGTAACACCTTACGGTACATTTGTTTGATACCTGCAGTAAAAACATACATATGAGTACGAAATGACAACAATATTGAAATTAAATCACGTTGTATTGTAGGACCAACCATAAGAACATCACTGAGTGACTTATTTGTAGAAGTCTTCGATAAGGCGTCGAAAACCACACGTAGTTTGGTTGTAGAGCTTGACTCTTTCAGGACAGGATGATGAGGCAAATAGTATACGTTATCAGGTTCGGCTTTCTCAGGAATCTTCTCCATTTCCTCGTTCTCTAGGTAATCGTTTAGAAATAAAGTATAATTCTCCTTGAGTTCAGGATTTCTTTTGAGTTTACGTTCCAAGGCTAGAAAACGCCTGAAGGTTTGATCCTTTGACTCATCAAGAGAAACTGTTGGATCAGTCGAAAACGGAAGTTTAACAACATATCTGCCATCTGGCTGACGTTTTACGTTCGCCTCATAATGATTTTCACCTGCTCCCTCTTCATAGGATTTCTTCTGCTTATTTGGAATTTCTTTTACCTTCCAAAAGGATGAAATAAGATTTTCTAGATTTGCTGATACGGAGGTAAACCACACAGTGTTCAGGGTTGAATAAAGTTTATTTGTCGACTCATCAGATGCTAGCTTGCCACTAACAATCCAACCAAAGGCTGTATTCTGTATAATAGGTAGGTTATCTCCAATTTAAATGTGGCCTTTTCGTAAAGTATTGTAAAAGACACTTGCGCCAAGTAAGACGTCAATTCCTCTTGATTTGTAAAAGTGATCATCAGCGTCAAGTGATATGCCTTCTTTACAAATAGCGCAAGCAGGTTTAGATACGCTAACTGTATGGAATTAAGGTTTGTTTTCTGGAGAAGCGTGTTGAAATTTGTGTTTGTTTTCCTTTGGGAAAACTTTTATGCCTGTAGAGTAGCTTTCTTCTTGTATCATGCACTGTTCATAAATAAACTGCATTAACATTTTGAATAAATATGTTTCGGAGTCACTATTAGGGATCTGTGAACCACTAATCTTGTTACCGACATCTAATTCTTCGTACTCATTACTAAGATGTTTTGCATGGTAAGATTCCCAGCGGTCCCTTGTTTCAGAATCCAATTTTTCTGTAACTAAAAACACTACAAGTGTAATCCATTGATCTGTTGGTTCGCCTAAATTATTTAACGCAGTTAAATGGTTCGTGACAATATCGTATAAATGTTTCATTTTCAACGCAAGCGGTTTGTCAAGACTTTTGAAGTTTAAAATACCCTGTACGTGGGCCTTAATACTTAAGCGTCGCTTAAGAGTAGTCCAAGCTATGTCATAATTGTCCGCGGTAACCTTTAATTCTTTAATGGTTCTTAAACTTTTACCAGAAAGACAAAAGCGTAAGTAGTAGAATTTTTGTATTTTTGGTAATTTGGTAGAATTGTGTATCATAGATTCAAAGACATCGTGAAAATCGGTCCAGTCTTCGTATTTTCCGGAGAACGAAGGTAAAGGCATATCGGGAAGTTTAATATTATCAGATACATCCAGTTGTTGTTTAGGAGGGGGTTGTTGTGTGAGTTAATCAACATATTATTGTTTTCATGTGATGATAAAATGTCTTCAATCTTGTCTCTAATTTCAAAGTAATTGTTCTCAAATTCGGAGTATTCATCGTCTTGATAATTACTATCGTCGCTAGGAAATGCAACAATTTCTGCTTGAACCACATTGCAATCTGACCAACATTCTTCTAGCTTTTCGCGGCTAGATTTTAAAGCTGACAATGAATGACTTTCAAGACTGAAGGATTAAACGAAATTTCTGATTCGAGTTACTCGCGCCTTTACCTGTCCACGTTTACGAGTTAAAGTTTTCATATCAGCATCCATTTTACGTTGTCTGTCTTAAACAAGTATTGGGATTACAAAGTACAGTACTGGTAATATAAACTAAGAATAAGAGCGTAAATAATACTACTGATGACTATAATGACTTAGATACAAGTAAAATAATAATAATTTGGCTTAACCTGCTAATGATACTGATTTAATAATCTATTGTGTTTATAAACAGATTGTGTAATATCTTTATATGAGTTGAGTTTGTGATTGCAATATAATTAAGTATTTATTGCGTAGACAAGAATACAAAGAATGTTCATTAACTACGAATGACATTACAAACATTGTCATTACGCAATCAGCAACATGTAGTTAGCACTGACAAAAAGCTCTTTGTTCGCTGAGCTACGCACACAAACAATGAGGCCACACATGCTGTGGCGTAATAGGTTTGTTTATAGTCTATATAAGGGTTAGCGGTAAGTGGAAACTAGACCTTAACGTAAACGTTTAAATCAAGTTTTTTTTTTAATAATAAATCTATATGTATGTATGTGATGTGAAACTCATCTGGTCAAACGTTGGCGAAGTGTTGTGTGTCGTCGTTATTGCAGTAACGCCTTAAACTGTTTACACTTCCACACACTGGCGTATTTCTTACACCGTTTATCTTATACTGTTACACTCTTTTTTTACACTGTTTTGTTAGACTTTACACTGTTCCGTTTACGTTACACAACGATTAAATAACGTCGGGGTCACCAATGTTTGGAGTTTAAATGGCAGGTGAAATAAGATTCACGCAAAAATTTGACGAAGTATAAGAACACTATATTGCTTACAGTACAATTTTGGTTAAAAAGTATACAAGTTTTAAAAGTTTACATAGTTTAACTGCTTGCTGCTGGCGCGCAAAACTCGCACTGCCTGTCACCGGACTCCCCACCCCCACCCCTGCTGCTTTTGTAGTGGGACAGTCTCCCCACAGAACGTTGAACATTATTATTAACTCTTAATTTCGTATTACCGTCAATCAATGAATTTTAACTATTACAGGTTTGCGTGGATCAGACAAAGAAGTTATAACACAAATTTTAAATTATTTGAGTCAACGTTTCGACAATACTTAATATCATCATCAGGACCTGTGTACGGATACAAGAGAAAATATCAAACACAACAGATAAATTAGTTTAGTGTATGTGATTGTGTGCGCGTGCGTGCGTATACCTGTATGTGTGAAGGAGTTGAAATAGTTTGTTTAACATCATCAAAATAATTGCATTATTACATATTGTTTTCATAAATACATCGAGAAAATTATAACACCCCGGAACATAAGTTATACAATATTACAATATAAATTCCTGATAATGCAAAAATTCCTTAATGGTATTTGTAATTAATTCTAAAAGCAGTAGTCAACTATTATATATTAGAATTGGTACAGAAAACATTTCTACATATGCATCTCTGCATTTAACATAGTAAAACATATTATAGCTGAATACAAATTGTAGGAATGTTCAATAATATTAATTATTATTATTATCATCATTGCTGTGTTGTTCCAACAACAATCTATCTGGTAATATTACTTGTTTTTCCCGTATGTTACACTCAGTATGCAATACTGCAGCCACTACCTCATACGGTTCCTGTGCTCAGGTAACCGCAGCATTCGTGCGGCAGCAGCAGCATTTGCATTCCGCATGTTTGTGTTGCGACCACGACGTCTAAGGAATGTGGGTCAGCTATTACACAGCCATCTGTGTAACGCATTCTCAAACAAGTAACTGACACTACAGTCAACCTTAAACTGTTTTGTTTTATCGACACTTGGTTAGGTCTGGTATGCTGGCATGTATGACAAGCGTGTTTTACATTATTGGACTTATCTGAGTTTACTTTACTAACCTATTAAACAAGTTACAAATTTTATTTTGTGTTAAGTGCTACAAATATGTATAATTAAATTGTTAAAATTACCTTGTGTATCCAGGTTCTCTTCCATGCTACGTCTTTTTTATATTTTAAACACAATCCGTTTCGACAACTATAGTCCCATCATCATGTAATAAAATATGTTCACGCACATGGAGTACGTCAATTAATAAAAGTCACACATTATGTTTTTAAGCGACACCGAACCCGCGTTATCTCACGATGCGCATCGCTACGGATCTTGCGAGAGACTAACGATTCCACATCATACTGTGTCCGCACTTATCTATCATATTGTTCTAGCATGCGTATAACTGTATCGTATAGCTAGTTGGATTTGAAAGAAAGTTTTCCGTTCAGAAGCTGATTACCCTGAGTTTTGGAGGCTCTGTAAATTTTAAACTCATTCACCTGATATTGCAAATATTTATATCACTTGCGCGAGCACTTTACCTCTTATATTACACCTGATTACGTGTCGTCATGGAGCCTAATGACTGTATATGTGCATACTATAAAAGGCAGTATTATACTTGTAGTATCTTTTACCTTGGAGAGACATTAACAAATTATATTAGCAATTATAAAGATATGGTTCCAAACTGTATGTGGTATATCGAGAAGAACATTGAAAAGGAAAGCTAGACAAGAGACATGTATCAAATTCTATAAGATAATAGCAGTGCCAGCACTGTTGTATGGATGCGAGACCTGGCCTATAAGGAACAAGGACTGGTTCCAATTACAGGCTGGAGAAATGAGGTATTTGAAATCGGTAAAGTTCTTTACGCGACTCGATCATATTATAAGCAACAATTATACTAGACAAGAACTTGATATAGTTTCCCTAAATAAAGTCATTAAGAATTATATAAATTGTTGGAAACAACGTCTAGAAATAATGGACAGTACACGGTTTCGGAAGTTGGCTTGTGAGTATGAGCCGGTTGGAAGAAGATCTGTAGGCAGGCCAGTCACAAGATGGCGGAGCTCATGTAGTCGGATCAGGAGAAATTCTATCCATGAAGGGATAATTATGAATATGATGATTATAACAATTGCAAAAATTAACATATTATCAAAAAATAACATAAAAATATGATGATATTAACAAAAATAATTTGTAAAATTTGGGTTGGTAAACGGTATACATCATAAAGTGGGGACAGAACTACATCAGACACCGCAGAGAGGAAGCGTCTCATACAGTGCGGAACAAATGTCTGACGATATTTGGCCTGGAAAGTTGTTAAACCGCGTTCCACACAGTAAAAGGAAAAGAGACAGACACAGAGAGCTGTGTAAAGAAGAGATGGGTGACGAGACGGGGGAAACTTACTCTAGAACAAAGAGTATTATAGATATATTATGTATATTATAAATATTGTAACATTACATAATCAGTGCGTAATACTGAGTAAACTAAAGGTACGATATTCTTTAATAAAAAATATAAAGAAATACCTATTATTATTATTTAAAAAAAAACTAATAATAAAAGTCAGTAGATATCCCATTCCCCAAGTCAGAAATGAATGACCTTTAAGTATCATACTATAAAACAGTTGTATAATCTTTACACTAAACAATAAACACTTTAGTAGTGAAAAACAGTGTAATGAGTGGTGCTACAGAAGTGCAGTGTACACAAAGTGCAACATAGTATGATATATAATATTTAAAAGACATCAATCACAAGTTGTGATAAAGATGCAGAACTATTGTAATAAACAATAAGTTTAGTAGTAAGTTATTATAGTTTTATTTTGTTAGGCCACAAAGGCAATATCAATGTAAGTAAAATGTTATTATGTTTATTGTGTGAAGGATCCAGGGTTAGGTAAGAAATTAATCACTGCTAATTAGAATAAATTATAAAGAGATAGTGGAAGATAAAATAGGGCCTAGAGCAGTAATGCATTTACAGAAATAAAAGTCAGAAATAAAGTAATTAAAAACAAATAATAAACTGAAAATATAAAAGAAAACTAAATGTAATAAAAAACACTTTCAAGTAATGACTGAAAGGTATATTAAATAAGTTTATGAACCGTAATGGGTATGAGAAAATAATGTTGAGGGAAAATAGCGCCTAAAAACCAGAATCTTGTTAATAAAAAAACTATAGATTATAACCCCTAAATTATAACATAAAAATATCTAAGTTTATGTAATAAAATGAAGAAAAACATTATGTAAATTTAATTTAATTAGAGTTAACATTTATAAAGGAGTATTTTTTCTAATAAGTGCAAGAATTAATAATATCTTAATACTAGCCTAATTACTAAAACTGTACCTAGGTTAGCCAATAAAAACTCATCAATTTCTTGGTTACTAACGGTAACAGTGTTAACAAGATGAGAGAATTGTTAAATTTGATTTCAAGAGGGTAGATGACAGAAATAATGTCCAGCAATTTTCAAAAATATTAACTACAGTTTGAACCATCCACTATTCAAAATAGACGAAACGATTCAGCATAAGAGACTACGTCTGGTACTTCCATTGAAACATACTAATTGATGCGGGAATATCTAAGAACATTGAAAATTTGTCCGACCATAAGATCGCTTGAACAAATTGAAACAGTCAATCCGTTGGTGAGAAAGCATACCTTCATAAACTAAAAAACTACACATCACCACCAAGTAACGAACACTAGAAACCAGTACAACATATTCAATTTATAAAAAAACTTAGTGTGAATATTTTAAACTTTATTTATTTAATCCAAAACAGTAAAAACGTGGTCTCATTGGAACTTTACAGCAGCCATATATCTTTTTTGCAATCGGTATGAATTCGAGTAGTCTGCGCTCTGGCGTCTAAAAAACGAACTTATTGACTCAGACTTTAAGAATAAAAATATTATTTATTGTAAAGTATGATACTCTTATCTAAGCATTTCTGACTTTCTTACAGCTCAGAGAATCCCCAAATAACCCTGAAATAAATAATTTATTAATTTTACTAATAACTATAATTGAATATATCTGTTGTGTTATAGAAAGACGTATATCGAAACTGTTGTAATTTCGATAATAGTCGATCTGAAAATCGATGAACTGGATTTAATAGTTTCCAGAAAATAACCAATTTCAATCAATAAATACCTTTCTTTTAGGGAATTGACTTTGTATTATTCTTTGTAGATAGCAGATTTGTTACAGGAAACCGGTGAATAGCAGAGAAGAGTGCGAAAGTTAGCGCAATCATCATAGCCTATGAAGTACAACGGCCAACATAACCTGTCACTGGTTATCACATTGAAAACAGCTGATGCAAAGCACGTTTAAATAAAACGATAAAACAGTACACCAAGAGAGGAATTCTCTCTCTCTCTCCCTATCAACTCAACTGCAATACCTGCAAGGAGATAAAAAACGGCAAAGGATCCCGTGGTTTATTTTAACGAAAGAATTACACAATAAATAAAATAACACAGTCAGAGTATCAAAAAGACCTAACACATAGAGAAACCTACGTAGAAAGCTAGCGGTACGTTACAAATGGCGCTCAACTTAGAGGGCTTAAATTAGGAAAGAATTTCGAAATATACATAAGTACTTAATATAACAACAAAATTAATTTTTGTCGGCAACTGTAAGAAGCTAAGAAATGCATACCAGTGGCAGGCCAAAGAAGAAGACAGATGACCTGGAGAAGGAAGAAGGTGGACAGGTACATGAAATAGAATTAGTCACGGACAGTGAAATGGACCAACAGACGGACGATAAAGAAGAAACCGAAGTAGTTATGGACACGGAAAAGGAAATGATCGAAGAGGATGCTCAAGGGGACCAACTAGATAAAACCAACCAAAAAGAAGACATGAGCATGCAGGAGATGTTGAGAATTATAATGGAAGGGAATAACAAAATAACGAAAATCTAAGGAAAATAAATGAGGAAAATCAGGAAAACTCAAGGAAACAAAATGAAACCTTGAGCGAAAAATTTGACAAGATAGATGAAAATTTCAGGAAACAGGAGGAAAATTCAAGGGAACAAAACAAGCAAACCAATGAGAAAATAGATAGCATTCAGGAAAGTTTAGTAAAGCAAATAAACGAAAAAATTGAGACCATTCATGGAGATATAAGACAAACCATGAATGACCAAAACCACGAATTGAGAGAAACTATTAACGGACAAAGAGAAGATATGAATAAAAACTTTGAAGGAAATAATGAAAAATTAAAGCAAATTCATGAGAAGATTGAATTGGTCAGTAACACACTTAGCCAAAGAGTAGATGGATATAAGGAGGAGACAGAAAAGCAAATAACAAAGACTCGATAAAACCGAAGAAACCATCGGACAATTCAGAACGGAAATAGATGCCAGGATGGATCGAGGTGAACATAGTAATCAAATCCGAATAATGGTCATACAACAGGAAAATAAAGATCAATTGTACAGTATGAAGCGCGACATAGCCGGTAAAATAACCAAATTAATGACAACATAGAACAGGTAAAAAACAGGTAAATAATCATGGGGAGAAAATAGAAAATTTACAACATCTCCAAATAAACATACAAGGGGAGATAGATAGAATGAGTGTTAGACCAACATGTAACGCTCAACATACCATACAAGATAGTTGAGAAAGTGTGAACTTTCGGGACTATAGAAAGAACCCTCTAGAATTTTTAGAAAGAGTAGAAGAAATACTGAACCGATCGAAAGAAACCAGGTGGAATATGATCAAGGGCATCTTAGATGAGTGTTTTAAAAACATCACAGACAACTGGTGGACAGTCATTAGGAATGAAGTGTGTAATTATCATAAATTTAAACTGATATTCAAACTGAAGTATTGGTCTGAATCCGTACAAAATATTACTCGAGACAATATCTGTCATGGCAGGTATGATAGCATTAAAGGACAGACACCTACGGCATACTTTTTAGGAAAAGTATGTGTGGCGAAGTATTTAGACCCGAAGATTCCAGAGGAGTGTCTTGTAACCAAAATAGCTTATCATTTTGATGAGAAGATTATCAGTGCTCGATTGAGTAGACAAATTAAAACTACCGGAGGTATGGAAGCTCTATTGGAGAATTATGAGCAAGAATCTTATTACAGAAGTAGTAGATGGAGATCAGGAAATACAGATGATCGTAGGAATGAACAACCAAGAGACACTCGACAAAGAGTAAATTATGTAAGGGCAGATCATAATTATAACAATAATTATAATAATAGTCGATACAGAAGACAGCGAAATTTCAATAATAGAAGCTACAATAGCAATTCATACCAGAGAGAGGAAGTTCCGCAAAGAAGTAGAAGCGAAGAACATCAAAGATCCGGAAACAGTGAGGAAGAGAGAAGGCATTCACCTGAGCATCAACCCAGGGAGAATGTTGAGCAATCCCATAATAATGAGGGAAGTCGGGGAAACGGGTACCAGCGTGAGATGAAGTGACAGTCCGTCACTGCTAGAGACCACCGGGCACAGCATTTACCAAGGTCCTCAAAACCAATTAAAGGAACCAATTAAAATTATCAGAAGCAATTATCTAAGAAATTTACAGGCGGAATTACTTGAAGAAAGAGCAATTGAAGAGGCACCATTAAATAATGATATAGTATATGTACAAGTAAAATTAAATGGAGTATTAGCAGAAGCTATGATTGACACGGGAGCAAATGTTTCAATTATTGACCAATTAGAGCTTGACAGAATTACAGAGTTAACCACCGAAAGAATACCTACATTACCAATTAACAACATGACAATTATTGGCGCCACCGGGAAACAAAATAAGGCGATTAGAAAACAACAAATATCTCTGAATGTTACCAACAGTGGAATAGGAATAACTATGGAATATTTAGTAGCCAAAGGGTTACCTTTTAGAATACTAATAGGGTGTGGTATGCTACGGCGATACACTGCAATTATAAATCTGGCCAGTGGTAAGGTTACACTGAGTACAGAAGAAGGTGAGTTATCGGCTGAGATAATTGGTAGCCAAAGTGCCCCTCAGTGTCTGAACTCATATTATGTTATGGAAATTAATAGGTTAACCATAGGTAAGAATAATAAAGTAACGGAGTCAGAGATGTGGCAGAGGAAGATAGAAGAGATAATGGAGTTTCAAGGTAGGCAGGCCCAGGAAACAATAAGTGTAGAAGAGAAACATCAACTTATAGAAATATATAATAGATACAGTACGGTATTTTCGGAATCACCAGGAAAAGCAAAAAACTTCCTGCGTGAGTTTAAGTTCAAGGGCAATGTAAATTTTAATAAAAGGTCTTATCCTATCGCTCAAGCTTTAAAGGAAGCAGCACGAAAAGAAATTCAAAGAATGGCCATGGAAGACATAATTGAAAGAAGCAACTCCCCATACACTAGTCCACTGGTAGCTATCCCAAAGAAAGATGGTCAATTAGATTATGCCTTGACGCTCGAGAGTTAATAAGATGCTCATTAATGACCGCATATTTCCAGGTGAGATTGATGAGATAATGAAGAAATTTTATGTATGTAAGTACATGAGTACTTGGCACGCCGCCTGCGGCTTATTGGCAGATAGAATTACACCCTAACAGTAGACAATATGTCGCTTTTATATTTGAAGGACGAAATTATCATTTCAAACGCTTACCATTATCATTACCATGACGCTTATCATTTGGCTTGGTAAATTCTGTGGCCGTATTCATACAATGTATGGACCAAATTCTTGGTAAAGAAGTTTTAGATTTTACAACAGTATATGTCAACGACATATTGATTACTTCATATACTTGGAAGGAGCACTGTAATAGAGTAGAAACAGTATTAAATAAGTTACTACAAAACAATATAACTTTAAAATTAGACAAATCGAAGTTTATCACACACTAATTACCATTTTTAGGATTTATTTTGTCTGCTACTGGTATTACACCATCACCAGAAAAAGTAAAAGCTATCCAGGATTTTCCAAAACCTAAGAATTTAAAACAATTACAATCTTTTTTGGTAATATGCAATTATTACCGGAAATTTCAACATAGTTATTCAGAAATGACCGCAAATTTCCAAAATTTACTATCAAAGAAAAACAAACGGAAGTGGGATGAAAATGAAGACAATATTTTTAAATTAATAAAGGATAAATTTTTAAATAGCATAATGTAACATCACCCAAATTTCAATAAACGTTTTTTCATCAACTGTGATGCCAGAAACATTATTCTTGGAAGTGAATTATATCAGGAAGATGAGGAAGGCAATCATTGGGTAATTAGCTTTGCAAGCAGGGTCCTGAGTAGTTGCGAACGAAATTATACAGTGACCGAAAAGGAACTACTGAGTGTTGCTTTTTCTTGTTTAAAATTCCGCACATTTATATTGGGCTACCCGGTAACTATTAGGACCGAGCATAGGTCAATATCGTTTTTATGAAACTGTAAGCTTAACCACGGTAGGCTGACCAGATGGGTGTTGATACACCAAGAATACAATTTAGATTGGGAATATATCCCTGGAAAAAAAGAATATTATAGCGGACAGCCTGTCACAAGTGAACCTAGAAAAGGGAACATTTGAGGGAAGCAGGAGAGTATTAGTAAAATATATTATATTTTAAAATCCAAAAAAGTGTTACATGAAGTAATCGGCAGATTAAAAGAAGATCAAAGAACAGACTCCAAATTAATCAAAATTAGAGAAAGGATAGCACAAAAAGGCTCTATTATAACAGCATTTTTCCGTGTCCATGAAGAAATAATTTTTATTCGTCCTACAATTAAGGATCAAGTGTGGCGAATTTATGTACCAGAAGTAACGGAACCAGCAATAATAAAAGACTATCATGAAAGATATGGGCATATGGGACCACTCAAAGTAACCAAAGCATTATCAGAACATTGGTACATAAGAGCAATCAATAAACGAGTAAAAAAAGTCATAAGAAATTGCAAAATATGCCAATTAGTGAAAGTAAATAATGAGAAAAGAACAGGAGCTATGATTACTATAACATCTAACCGCAGACTTGAGAAAACATTCCTCGACATATGTGGCCCCTTTCCCAGAAGTGGAGGAAGACATAAGTTTAAATACATAGTAATTATTTTTTATCATTATACAAAGTACACAAAACTCTACCCCATCAGTAGAGCCACCACCAAAAAGATCTTAGAAGTTATTATTCATAAGTACATGGTAGAAGTGGGAAAACCAGAAACTGTTGTAACCGACCATGGGACCCAGTTTCGAGGAAAGAAGTGGAAGATGGAATTGTTGAAACGTGATATAAGAACATATAAGACATCAGTATATCATCCTAATAGTAATCCTGCAGAACGTGTCTTGAGGAAAGTTGGGAGAAATTTACGGACCTATTGCCACCATGAACATAGTAAATGGAACCAGTATCTTGAACCAGCTGAAACCTTCCTTAACTGGGCATACCACGAAACTATTGGGACCAGTCCTCATCAAGTGATGTTCGAAAAATCACCACCACGAGAAATAGTATCATTAGTTAATTTTCCTCCAGGAGAGAGAGTTGAGTATACTAAAATTGAAATGCATAATAGGGTGCTTCATAAGGCTGAACTTCTGTATAAAAGAGAAACAGGAAAGAATAAAAGAATTATTCAATATAAATTAGGAGATAAAATATTAATTAAAAATAGACAACTACCTAGTCCTATAGAGGGTATAGCCAAGAAATTACTATTACTTTATACTTGGCCATACCTAATAACCGAGGTAAAGGGTAACAATACCTATAAAATAAAGTCAATTCCAAACAATAAACTAAAAGGGGTATATAACCAGCCAGAGATGAAATTGTATTATGAAGAAAAATAAAAGAAGGTGAATGATTATGAGTCAAACAGTTAATTTTTAATGCTGAAATATAAAATAAACATGTTCTAGTGGGGAAGCTTTATGTAACATTACATAGTCAGTGCCTAATACTGAGTAAACTAAAGGTACGATATTCTTTAATAAAAAATATAAAGAAACATATTATTATTATTTTTAAAAAACCTAATAATAAAAGTCAGTAGATATCCCATTCCCCAAGTCAGAAATGAATCACCTTTAAGAATCATACTATAAAACAGTTGTATAATCTTTACACGAATCAATAAACACTTTAGTAGTGAAAAAACAGTGTAATGAGTGGTGCTACAGAAGTGCAGTGTACACAAAGTGCAACATAGTATGATATATAATATTAAAAAACATCAATCACAAGTTGTGATAAAGATGCAGAACTATTGTAATAAACAATAAGCTTAGTAGTAAGTTATTATAGTTTTATTTTGTTAGGCCACAAAGGCAATATCAATGTAAGTAAAATGTTATTATGTTTATTGTTTGAAGGATCCAGGGTTAGGTAGAATTTAATCACTGCTAATTAGAATAAATTATAAAGAGATAGTGAAAGATGAAATAGGGCCTAGAGCAGTAATATATTTACAGAAATAAAAGTCAGAAATAAACTAATTAAAAACAAATAATAAACTGAAAATATAAAAGAAAACTAAATGTAATAAAAAACACTTTCAAGTAATGACTGAAAGGTATATTAAATAAGTTTATGAACCGTAATGGGTATGAGAAAATAATGTTGAGGGAAAATAGTGCCTAAAAACCAGAATCTTGATAATAAAAAAACTATAGATTATAACCACAAAATTATAACATACAAGTATTTATGTTTATGTAATAAAATGAAGAAAAATGTTATGTAAATTTAATTTAATTAGAGTTAACATTTAAAAATGAGAATTTTTCCTAAAAAGTGCAAGAAATAATAATATCTTAATACTAGCCTAATTATTAAAACTGTACCTAGGTTAGCCAATAAAAACTCATAAACTTTGTAGCGTGACAGAAAATCCACTACATTTTAAGTCATGTGAAATCATAAAGTTTAATTACACCAACAAATGTTATAATAATATTGAATGAAATTTAAATAAATCAGAGTAATGAACCACAATAAAATAAAAATCCTCACTACATTATATATAAAAACCACTGTTTTAAAAACCAAAGAAAGTATCGAAGCAACTCATCAACTCATAGTATAATACCAGTAAGTTACCCAGGAAGCTCAGAGCAGTAAACCAGTTATATAAGACCATATCAAAGAAAAAAGAGACTCAATTAAAGAGTGGTGAATACCAAAATACCCTAAAAACAAGAAGAGGGAAGAATAAAGTTTGTGAACAGGAAGAAAACAATACCCTGAAACCTATATAGAAGAATAAAGCCACAGTGAATAAATTAAACGTTCCAAACTAAACCTCAGTCGTGATAACACCAAGTACCTTGGTTTACCCAAGAATGAGGAAGGAAGAACAGAAGAGTGAAGACTAGACGAGGGACAAGAATGAAGACTAGAAGAGGGACAAGAATGAATACCAGAAGGAAGATACGAAGAAGGACAAGAAAGAAGACAGGAGGAGAGGAAGAAATAGTATGAAAGAAACACCGTAGTAAAACCTATTATTATATAAACTACTATCAATCCCAAACCCACAAAAACTATGCAAAAGAAAGTATAACATACCCAAAATCTTATAAAATGTAATTATTGAGAAAACTAAAGTGTTGTATAGCGTTATAAGAAGTGCACCGGCTAAAGCTATCGTGTAATAAAGAAAATAAACTAGTCTTAACGATCCATGATTACTAAAGGTCTGGTCTGAGATAATAAGACTCAAAATATAAGACTCAACAGTGAAAGTGAATTTGTGTAAGTGCTGTTTTTTAAAAAAATGCAATAAACTTAAAGTTGGTGATACTATAACTTAGTAGTATGCTATATCACAACTTTAAAATCTAATAATAAACAGCATAATAAAATAATAAAATGGAAGGTTTCCAGTATTTTATTATTTTAATGTAAATCTTTATTTACAAGACATTTGTAAAAAATGATAATAAATAGAGTATGGGAGTTAATGTTTACTGATGTAGGGGATCACAATAATAATGGTTTAAACCAGAAAGGACTGGTACTAATATAGTATGAATAAGTGTAACATGTTTAAATAGACTGTTATTTCACAGTCCTAAAATCAATGTGTTAAATAAATGTATTTGTAAGGTTTAATAGAAAATAAGATTTATGTTATGTATTTTAAAAAGAATTATGTTTGATAAATAATAACCTACATACCAGTAATAATGTTCTAGTAGGTATGCTATGTTAGCTCAAAAATAGTTAAAAGATATATGTTCAAGCTATATCTGCAATATGTTAAATTGTGCAGATTGCTAAACAATGTTCATAATTAATTATTTTAATAACTGTAGTGTTAATTAACTACTACACAACACAATAAGTTATATAAATCATGTTATTTTCATATAATTGTAATTATGTAAAGTCAGAGGAGGAATTAAGTTTAAATTATTTGAGAAGGAAAGAAATATAAAATTCTAAAATCTAGGCCATTTGGTGAAATCACAGAACCAATATAAACTAGTATAATTCACTTATAAACCCTGTAAACTACCAAGATTTATATTAGATAACTCAATTAACCACTACTAGGAATGATCCTATGAATTAAAATGATAATAAGGAAATATACCTTAACATTTTGTAAATTGTCAAAATATATAAATTAATTAATTTTAAAGAGCAATGTCAAATTTACAGATTAACACAAAAAACCAGTTCAAAGGTGTAATTTATATGTATTTAAGGAAAGGAAGAGGAATATGACTAATTAAAATTTATTATAATAGTATTAATAATATTTAAAATGGAGGGAATTTTGTATAAAGACGGAAATCCAATTTTGAGCCTATATTTCCATAAAGTAAAGAAATTTGTTAATTTCCACAAAATATCTACAGATATGGACTATAATACATCAATTTAAAGGGAATGAGATGATTAAACCAATAATAAGGTTAATAATTCATAAAAGTGAGGAATAAAATAGATAAATTCCATACATAATGTAATATTTTATCATATGTATGGGAAGTCGAAAAATGTTAACAATACTTTTTCAAGGATTAACTGGGCCAGATTTATGACCAAGTTAATTAGTCTTTTGTTGAATATCAAGCTGGACAGTTGTGTGAAGAACGTTTCTTAAAATCGAATTGAAAATGATACTAGTGTTTAGCCATTGAAATCAGTGAAACGAGAGTTAGGCGGTTTAAACACTTTTTAAAGCTAAAGCTGTTAATAAATTCACGACAATAGTGAAAACAAACACTTATCTACATAATACGAGTGATAGAAACAAGTAAAACACTATATTTCAACTGATTTATTCTGCAAATCCTAACCAATTACTTGAGAACTTAACCGCAGAAGTTGAACACATAGAAAATAAACTAACTAACACAAGTTTACACAGAACACTTCACCAGAATACACCAAATAGATTAACAGACATATTACACCAGTGCGGGGACATTTTAGACCTTGATGAAGGTAATTTTATAGTAATTTTCTGACGCGACGCATATGCAGTAACCAAGACCAACTCGAGTAGCGGCCATCTTGAAAACGAAGTCGGCTAACTATATCGCAGTGACGTCAGTCTTCATTGGTTTGACAAAACATTTATTCAAATATTATATACTGAATTATTTAAAATACTATTGAATAGTAATTATTGTATTTATATTTTTAATTGTTAATGTTATACTTTCTCGTCACCCTTCTCTGACTATTAATTCTAATCGCTCAAAGAACCTGTCTTTTAATATAATATAACATAAAATTTTGTTCTGTATGACACAATCGATAATTCCTGAGACAGAGTCGATAATTGCTCTCCATCGATAAAATATCGATTATTTATTTAAAATTGTCAATAAATCTTTATATTTCCATTATTTTGTATCTGTACTTATTTCACAGGGTAATTTAAGGGTATTTATAAGGCTGAAGGAATTAAGTGAGAAGAATATATTCTATTTGGAACAAGATATTGGACCAGTCAGAAAAGTCACCAATCGATTATTATCTGGAGTTATTCTATTTAACTCCAGACTTGGTGCAAATCTTCAAGAAGTGCTCGACGGTCAATAAATACCTACCTGTTATTCAAATTTTACCAGAACCTTTTAAAAAACAGATTTATCTCTTATACATACCTCTATAAACATAAACAAAATTATTTTATTATTTGAAAATTCTATAATTAGTGAATTTTCCGTATACATTTTATTCTTTTGTAACGACCGGCATACAGCGGCCTGGTGACCAAGTGGCTAGCCCAAACAGTGGGACTTGATTTGATTACAGCCATACAAAGGGTTCTTCTTACAACTTCTTGGTTACTAACGGTAACAGTGTTAACAAGATGAGAGAATTGTTAAATTTGATTTCCAGAGGGTAGATGACAGAAATAATTTCCAGCAAATTTTCAAAAATATTAACAAACGTTTGAACCATCCACTATTCAAAATAGACGAAACGATTCAGCATAAGAGACTACGTCTGCGACTTCCATTGAAACATACTATTTGATGCGGGACTATCTAAGAACATTGAAAATTTGTCCGACCATAAGATCGCTTGAACAAATTGAAACAGTCAATCCGTTGGTGAGAAATCATACCTTCATAAACTAAAAAACTACAATCACCACCAAGTACCGAATACTAGAAACCAGTACAACATAATATAATTTATAAAAAACTTAGTGTGAACATTTTAAACTTTATTTATTTAATCCAAAACAGTAAAAACGTGGTCTCATTAGAACTTTACAGCAGCCATATTTCTTTTTTGCAATCGGTATGAGTACGAGTAGTCTGCGCTCAGGCGTCTAAACAACGAACTTATTGACTCAGACTTTAAGAATAAAAATATTATTTATTGTAAACTATGATATTCTTATCTAAGCATTTCTGACTTTCTTACAGCTCAAAGAATCCCCAAATAACCCTGAGATTAATAATTTATTAATTTTACTAATAACTATAATTGAATATATCTGTTGTGATATAGAAAGGCTTATATCGAAAACTTTTGTAATTTCGATAATAGTCGATCTGAAAATCGATGAACTGGATTTAATTTTATTCCAGAAAATAAACCAATTTCAATCAATAAATACCTTTCTTTAGGGAATTGACTTTGTATTATTCTTTGTAGATAGCAGATTTGTTACAGGAAATCGGTGAATAGCAGAGAAGAGTGCGAAAGTTAGCGCAGTCATCATAGCATAATGAAGTACAACGGCCAACATAACCTGTCACTGGTTATCACATTGAAAACAGCTGATGCAAAGCGCGTTTAAATAAAACGATAAAACAGTACACCAAGAGAGGAACTCTCTCTCTCTCTCTCTCTCTCTCTCTCTCTCTCTCTCTCTCTCTCTCTCTCTCTCTCTCTCTCTCTCTCTTTCTCTCTTTCTCTCTTTCCCTATCAACTGAACTGTAATACCTGCAAGGAGATAAAAAACGGCAAAGGATCCCGTAGATTATTTTTTAACGAAAGAATTACACAATAAATAAAATAACACAGTCAGAGTATCAAAAAGACGTAACACATAGAGACATAGAGAAACCTACGTAGAAAGCTAGCGGTACGTTACAAATGGCGCTCAACTTAGAGGGTTTAAATTAGGAAAGAATTTCGAAATATACATAAGTACTTAATATAACAACAAACCTAATTTTGTCGGCAACAGTAAGAAGCTAAGAAATGCATACCAGTGGCAGGCCAAAGAAGAAGACAGATGACCCGGAGAAGGAAGAAGGTGGACAGGTACATGAAATAGAATTAGTCACGGACAGTGAAATGGACCAACAGACGGACGATAAAGAAGAAACCGAAGTAGTTATGGACACGGAAAAGGAAATGATCGAAGAGGATGCTCAAGGGGACCAACTAGATAAAACCAACCAAAAAGAAGACATGAGCATGCAGGGGATGTTGAGAATTATAATGGAAGGGAATAACAAAAATAACGAAAATCTAATGAAAGTAAATGAGGAAAATAAGGAAAACTCAAGGAAACAAAATGAAACCTTGAGCGAAAAATTTGACAAGATTCTTTTAAATGTTCGGCAGTTATCGTTTGTCATAGAAAAATTTACCGTTGTTAAAACATAAAATGTTGCCGGTAAACTACCCCTTTGCTTTAACCTATCTTCACTAAAATCAACAGACATTGAGTTCTCTATAGCTCAGGAAGGTATGCAAAACATTATTTGATTCTGATTGAATTTACGGTAGTTATCATTCGTCAAAAAAAAAAAAAAATACCCATTTCAAAACATAAAACGTTGCAGGTAAACTACCCCTTTTCCTTAACCGACCTTCACCAAAAACAATAGGTTTTTAGAACGCTACAGTGCAGGGCTGTATGCAAAATATAATTTGATTCTGTTTGAATTTGTGGCTGTTATCGTTTGCCATAAAAAATACCTTTGTTAAAACATAAAACGTTGCCGGTAAACTACCCCTTTCTCTTAACTGATATTCACCAAAAACAATAGGTTTTTAGAACGCTACAATGCAGGGCTGAATGCAAAATATAATTTGATTCTGTTTTAATTTGCGGCTGTTATCGTTTGCCATAAAAAATACCCTTGTTAAAACATAAAACGTTGCTGGTAAACTACCACTTTCTCTTAACCGATCTTCACCAAAAACAACAGGTCTTGAGTACTCTACAAATCAGAGCTGTACGCAAAAAATTATTTGATTCTGTTTGAATTTGCGGCTGTTATCGTTTGCCATAGAAAAAAAATACAGACAGACAGACAGACACACAGACACTTTTCGAAAAATGACTTTTTTTCATGTTTTGAGGGTAGTACAATCAGAATCTGCAATAATCTCGACCACGATTTTTTTGCCATCACCATACTTCCATTTCCTTATGGAACATGGAAGTAAAATTTGGAACCTTTCGAAATGTGGCTTTACCGTAGAATACTGAGCATTTCATGGACAGCACATATAACTAATGCTGAAGTTCTTAGAAAGATGAAAAAAGAAAGGGAAGTTATTAACACAGTGAAGATAAGAAATCTTCAGTATCTGGGACATCTCATGAGAAATGAATAGAGATTTTACTTATTGCAGTCCATGTACAAGAAAAAGTACTTGGAAAGAGAGGAGTTGGGCGACCGAGAATTTCATGGCTGAGAAAAATAAAGACCTGGTTTGCCATGAATACAACTGACTTACTCCGTGCTGCAGTGCAGAAAGTTAAAATAGTCTGTATGAAATCCAACATCCGAAAATGATAGGAACTATCAGAAGAAGAAGAATAACACTCTACATTAACCCGTTTTATATTTAAACTCTATTGGGGACCAATGTGATAATTAAATTAATGAGATGCGCGTACTAAACTAGAGATGGCTTAGTATGTGGAACATAGAGAACGTATCCACGTGTACAATACATTTCTACGCAACAGAGAGTTGAGGTTCTTTTACAACAAAGCGTGCGACTACAGCAAATGTAAAAATTAAAGCAAAATTTATAATTTAATCAGATGGTCGGCTTTACATTCCGCAAAGCAAGGTAAGGTAATGAGATTTTAAAGCGCACCTCCCGCTCTCCCAAACACAGAACTTGTTTGAGTTTCATTTAATTTCAAGTTTTCCACGCGCGGTTTAGAATATATAATAACATTCAGCTTTTATTCTTCATTAGAATATGTAAATGTGTAGAAAATGTTATCAGAAAGAATATCTCTGTTTTCCTCCCGCTATTTTTCATCTTCTCCTTTTTATTCTCGTTCTCGTTTTTGTTCTTGTTCTTGTTCTAGCTCTTGTTCTTTTTCTCGTTATCGTTATCGTTCTTGTTTTTCTTGTTCACCTTCTTCTTTTCCTTCTTCTCCTCCTCCTCCTCCTGCTCCATTTTCTTCTTCTTTTTCTTCTTCTTCTTCTTCTTCTTCTTCTTCTTCTTCTTCTTCTTCTTCTTCTTCTTCTTCTTCTTTTTCTTCTTAAACGTCTTGAGGTGCGGCGACTACTAAATTATATGAACTAATCTTTTGTACAGCTATTATTGTACGACCACTGTTATAGATACAGTGTCAGAAAAACAAAGTTTCAAATACCGCGAAGTGCAGTACGATATCTGGATAGACAACGTCCACATGTTGAAGTAAACTTTCCTGTGTTTCTGAGTAGTATTATTAAAATGTACTAGGTTTGTTTTAATATTATATATTTAACTCGTATTATACTAAAAACTTTATTGGAGAGTTCTGTAGCTGCAAGTATTGCATTGCTGCTTACAGACAGTTGCTAAAGTCATTTGGGTCAGCAGAAAATCTGACCAGACCGCTAAGTTCATTGTTATTATATTTTCTGGTAAGCTTAAGATGTGCGGTCAGTAAGTCGATTCAGCGATAATTATTCGAATTTCGTTGCTCGCTTTTATTGAACATCGGGATCACAATACTTGTTTTCAGTTCATCAGAAACGTTGATTTGCTAAATCTGACGAATCAGATTACTGATTTCTTTTGATAAACATTTACCAAGGGGTTTTAATATTTCGTGTTTAATGCCACACATTTCGGAATATTTCTATTCTTTAATCTTTAATCGCGTTGTCAAACTTTATCTTAGTTACATGTATAACCTCGTTGGCAGTGTGTTTTTTGTTTACAAATCCCCTGTTGCTTCACTTAACATATCTTCCCAGTTAAAAAACCAACTTTTAAAACCAACTTTGTCACTACTTATTGCCACACTGCCAAATACTTCTTTCTTGATGAGGCCTTTCGGTGTCTTCACCACCTTCAGGTCTTTAACGACTTTTCAGATTTTGTTTAAGACCTGGAGATGGTAGAGACACCGAAAGGCCTCGTCAAGAACGAAGTACAGTATTTAGCAATGTGGTAATAAGCAGTGACAAAGTTGGTGAAACATATCTTCAACAAGCATAATATACAATCAAGGTATATTGCTTATGGATGTGTATTTCTGAATTCCATTCTTCTAATTCTGTGACATTTTCTATATCCTTTTCTGCTGCTCTTAGATTTTTGTTTCAAAGTATTTCATTAAGCCTCCAAAGGATCTCTCTATATTTATCTAATTTAAAAACTGACTTCGTCTTTCGTTCTTTTATAGAATTCGAATGCGTGTATTGTCCCATCGATTTGTTTTTTTAAAAACAACCCGACAACGTACTGCAAAAATATTATTTCTGCGACTTTATTTTCTTTTATTGGCTACCACTAAGAGGTAACATTTAGATTAGCACTCTAAAGAGAGAACTCGCTTACGATATTTAATTTTGCACTCTACTGAATAAATTAGGACACACGTTTGAATAAATTTATTTTATTATACGTATTCCAATTGGTATTGCGTTGAATTGTAATTGACTTATCTCCGGGCTGTTAGGCCGTTAGGCCGTGGTTCACTAGTGCCTCAATGAAGACGTTTCGACCTCACCGCTGGATGCCAACTACTCGGGAACTAGCACGGATCTTCACCAATTAAAGACAGAAGTTCAGAAGAAAGGCCCAAAAGTCTGTTCATTGCTGCAGGAGTGGACCATGGCCTAATAACCCGGAGAAAATTCAATTACATTTCAACACAGTTGATACCGCCCGTGAAAGCCTTAGATAAAGATTATTCCTACTGGTATTATATGACGCTTTAATACTAAAAGGTGATGATACTTGTTGAAGGCGATGATTTGCTCAATAGAGTAATCATAATCAAATTCTCATTCACGCTTATGCAGTGTCCTGTCTTCAGAAAATAAATACTTTTGCTTTTCAACCGTTCATTTTAACGTATTGTTACGTAATACGGAACATTCTACAATTATTTCGGCTATCCCAGCTGAAATGTGTGTCTGGGTACATATTGCTGGTCCGTAGAGATGAACCATAATTATGCGTCAACTATCGAGTCCATTCCAGACCGTAACGGTCAACGCACTGTGTTCAAGGACACTGTTTCTAGTGGATTCAAGAACGCCTGTTTGTTTAACACGTCATCCAAAGTGACAGATTATTCTGGCATAGCACCGGAGTATAAATATAAACACTCAGCGATGGTCAATTTAGTTTACTTCGGGAGATTACACAGTGCGTCTCAAGTGGTGTATTAGTGAAAAGTGGTTATTGTGCGGGACTCTATTAGTGGACATTATTATTGATCTAAACAAATTAACTTGAATTATTGTACGAGTATAATCTTTTTGAATAACTTGTTGACTGTGATAATTAAAGCTGGTTTTTAGTGACTTAATTGGTGCTTTGTATTTTGTTGTCCACTGTACCATACGACGATCATGTAGACCGTCGTAATAGTATTTACTAATAGTTAGTCTAACAGAATTGAAATTAAAACTAAAAACCTCTGTTAATGTTTTTTGTCGTCTGTTAATTAACTCATAGTATTCTAAAGTTTTTAAATGTGTTTTCTAAATTAAATGTTTAATCTGTTTTGTGTTTGCATAGTATTTCTAACAGCCTGAATTACGTAGAATATATAACATTGAATTCATTAAAAAGTCGCGTGGGTATAGGGACCAATGCAAACAGGATTACACTTTTTAATTAAACAGATTGTTTAATTAAAACTATACAATACAGGACGCTGTATCATTAAATGAAAACTACTTAAGTCAAGTTAATCTGTTTCATTCTTTTTTGTTTGATGAAGGAATATGTCTGTTAAAATATATACAGAATTGTTTAACTAAAACTCCTTTCGCTCTGTAACAATATTTAAATTACACAAGCTGACCGAATTTAAGTGTCATATGATTTTATTCTAAAACACATTGATTTTTATAGTAACTTTACCTAACCGTCTCTTTAAAAAACGCGCATGCACAACTGACGTTTTTTTTCAAAAATGTTAAACAAAATACTTGTACTTTTGCTATTAATAATTTATTGCTCTACAAAGAAATGTATTAAGACTACATAACAGAATGTTCTCAAAAGTACCTCTTGGTAGCGCATATTAAAGACTTTAATTTTCAGTGATGTTTTTTAGTACGTGTGTAACTCTTTATACGGTATACTTTCTTTGGCAGGAGAAACATCTCTTGAAATGCCAATGACTTGTGGATAGAAAATCAAGGAGGCAGTTACAATCTGTTATTTCTTAGATACTTATAGAACCTTCCAAAATATTCTATGATTGGTAACTCCGCAGTTGACTCGCTGTTGCTTGCTGATGATCAGGCTATCCTTTCAAACTCGGTAAGCGGTTGCAGATCGTTGTACACTCGTTGAGTCGAATTTTCAAAAGTTCTGGATTACAGATCTCTACACTGTAGACCAAGGTGATGACTTTTTATGGAGCTGATCATATACCAGCAAAACTTGTTGCAGACGGTACTGATCAAGCCGTCCTGGCTTGGGTTATCACTATACTGGGAAGAGAGCTGTAGGTAGACTAAGGAGAAGATGGATTCCGGAACAGGTCTAAGGTCTAGACCTTGGAGTGATAATGATGATGACGATGATAGTATTGTTCTGGAGAAGGTCAGTCATTTTCAATATCTGGGCTATAATGTATCTGGATGATAAAACTATGATGTGGTGAAGAACCTGCACAAGTTCTACCATATGTGTGCGGCGATCAGGAGGACTCTAAAATTAAAAAGTAGAAACATACGCCTGACGTTTTACAAGGTGATGGCGCTCCCCACACTTCTCTATGAGTCTGAGAAAGACGGCTGCCGATTGTTTGGGTGGCCAAAACGTCGGATTTATTTTATTTTCTGTGATAGCAAACGTTTGTCAGTCGTCACCATCATCATCATCATCATCATCATCATCATCATCATCATCATCATCTTCAAAGATTAAACCAAGAACGGTTTGTTCCGGTCTCAAATAGGCAAAGATTATAGCTGGTCACTCCAGCGTTTCCTCGGACGTCCCACACATCTCCGTCCCTTCCGCTTATAGTTCCATACTTGTTTGGGGATACAGCAGACATCCATTCGGCAAAGATGTTCCTACTAATTTAGCCGATACTGGGCGATCCTGTGAAGTATACTCATAATATTCAGTTCCTGCCGTATATCTGTGTTTCTGCTATGAACATGGAGAGTGTACCCTGCCACGTGCCTGAAAAATCCCGTTTCAGCCGCTTGGATGCGACTGTCCTGGCCTTTCGTTAAAGTCCAATTCTCAAACCCATAAAGAAGTGTGGGAAGAGCCATCACCTTGTAGAATTTTAGGCGTGTTCCTTTACTTGCTGACTTAAGGGTTCGCCTAGTGGTCCTGCACAAAGGTTGAACTTATGCAACTTATTCACAACGTCGTTTGGTAGCATTACGTTTGTCAGGAAAATTCAAATTAAAAGTGTGTCATAATATTAAGTTCCTACCGTACACTGCCAATTCTTTTGCGATCTTAAAGAGTACATCCTGCCACGTGCCTGAGAAATCTCGTTTTCTCTGGTTGAATATGGCTGCCCTTGGATTTCGTTAGAGTGCAATTCTCAGACACTAAGAGAAGTGTGAGGAGGGGGGGTTACCTTGTAGAACGTCAAGTGTATGTCGAGTCGTAAAGACTAGTCTTCATTTTTATTGTAAGAATTACGTTACAGCCTTCGTATCAACACTTCCAAGCAATTAATTAATCATTCTATCTTTCCAACTGATTACTAATATCCTTCCCCACACCCACATTTCATACGTCTCTAAATATCTTATTCATTTCTTCTTCAGTAGACAAGTTCCCACTCGACGTAATACTATCCTGCAAAAATAACAATCTGCAAATGTATAAATCGATTCGTACCTCTCCTGTGTTTCTTAAACTACTAGTCAACGACATCTTCACTTAATTCTAATAATCGTTTTTATTATGTTTCCTTGTCAGTAATCAGGTATATCGTTACGTCGTTCCCAGTCACAATGTTGGCCTACTCAGTCTGTCGAATATTTGTTTCCAATGCAAGTCCTTAAGCTTTCCTAGCCGGCTCCAACATTGTTGATAATTATAACAATCCGCGGGAATGTTAGGCTGTGGTACACAGTTGTCGTTATTGGCACTCGTTTTGGCCCCACCATCGGAGGCTATCCTCAATTGACAGACGTTTGAAACGCCATTTGTTTCCAAGTTAAGTCTTGAAACTCCTCTATTTGTTTTCTATTTTCATTACAATATTATACATTGTATGTTTATAACAAAATAAATGTGTTATTTTTTTCCTCAATTTAACTCTCAGTGTATTCTATTTTATTTGCTACTTTTCGAGGCCCGCTGACAAATAATTTTGCTCAGACTTGGAGTTAAGCAGTACTCTTGCGTCAAACTTTATTTTTTTCAAACAGCAGAGATATTTTAGCTCAGCGTGACTCAATATTGCAAATAGTGCTGTATTTGATGGTCTGCACGTGACGTTTGGATTTCATAACGGTCCGGCAGATGGCGTGCGGAGAGGCAGTAACTACGCAGCGGCCGCAGACGCGTGTCACATCAATCTAACTGCAAACTGAGATACGACTACATGCTTTTAGCAAACACTAGGGGGGGGTATCGGAATCACGTCCGCACAAATTTTACCAACCACGACTTTCAAAGCAGGAATAATAAAAGTATCATAATATAGAAAGAGTAGCTTCAACTCATGATACTTGTGGTCCCATATATATATATAGTAATAAAGCTATTGTCTCACTTAATTTCAATTAAAATTTTCATCATCAGAACAACATCACCATATGATAACCAAGAAGATGCAAAATATTAGCTAAAACCCCACAAAATATGATTTCCCTTTACTATGTCGTTTTCTTCTTCTTCTTCTTCTTCTTCTTCTTCTTCTTCTTCTTCTTCTTCTTCGTCTTCGTCTTCGTCTTCGTCTTCGTCTTCGTCTCCTCCTCCTCCTCCTCCTCCTCCTCCTCCTCCTCCTCCTCCTCCTCCTCCTCCTTCTTCTTCTTGTTCTGCTGCTTCTCCTTCTCCTTCTCCTTCACCTTCTCCTTCTCCTTCTCCTCCTCCCTCCACTACCATTCACCAAACGTAAAATTTAAATTATCTAGGATGTAGATGGCAGTATTCAAAAGATTCTATTTAGTATAATGTTTCAACAGAAATTAAATTTAAGGATTCCAGCACGGCTATACTGCAATGGAAAACTGAATTATATATTTTTAATACATTTATTTCAGAGTGAAATGTTGTTAATATCATTTAATTTTTTCCTAATGAGTTTTATATGGAGCGTTGTCATTTATGATTGCGAGTCGGTGAGAATATGAAAAAAGGAAAGTTGACAGTATGAAGGAAAAAAGGAAACTTAACAGTTTTGAGATATGTTGTTACCGCAGGACGCTAAGAATAAAATAGTCTGACAATATTATAAATGAAGAAGCGCTGAATAGAATAGGCAATGAGAGTTGTTTGTTGGAAAGCATAATTATCAGAAGGGTAGTACTTATTGGACATACACTGCGGCACGAAGGGCTACTAAAATTGGTGGCAGAAGGAACAGTAGAAGGTAAAGGATATAAGGGAAGATCAAGGCTGCAGTATACAAGGCAAATTATGGATTATGTAAATTGTAAAGCCTATGAGGAAATGAAGAGGTAAGCACAAGATCGATTATAATGGAAGACTGCTACAAACCAACATTATGATTGATGACCCAAGAAGGAGAAGAAGAAGAAGAAGAAGAAGAAGAAGAAGAAGAAGAAGGAGAAGGAGAAGGAGAAGGAGAAGGAGAAGGAGAAGGAGAAGGAGAAGGAGAAGAAGAAGAAGAAGAAGAAGAAGAAGAAGAAGAAGAAGAAGAAGAAGAAGAAGAAGAAGAAGAAGAAGAAGAAGAAGAAGAAGAAGAAGAAGAAGAAGAAGAAGAAGAAGAAGCTTTTTAATTACATTTATAAAGTGTTGTATCCGTTACAATCTGGCATATGCTATAACAACAGGCAGAGTTTTTTGGTTTAATAAACTGACAGTGCAAATCAATAAAAATTTGATTATAAATACAACCCTTATGCTCTGTAAAATACACAGGATTAAAATAAACTCGAGGAACAGTACAGTTTTGGGTCCACGTTTTGTAACATAATTTAGCAAACACAACACTTTAACAACACAAGACAAAGAGAAAGAATTGTAAGTTAAATGGTTTTCATTTAATGATACCACCACCCTGTAATATTACAATATGGTTTTAATTAAAAAGCTTTTTAATTAAAAAGTGTATTGTTTCTACGTTGGTTTGACCTGCCTTTCCCTACCACAACGTTATTTTATAATTCAATTTAATACAATATTTACAATCATATTTATTAAAATATCATTTCCACAAAGAACTGTGCAAGCAGACAAAAATTAAATCATGGAATTTGAAAACGTTTTTAAGATATTAAAATAATAGGTATTAATGATAAACTTATTGAGAATATTAACAAGTTCTTAAATTTTAATGTGTAATTTTGATTAAAATTAATTCCCGGGCTGTTTGACGATAGTCCAAAGTTTATAACAAAACCAGACGTTTCGGCAGTGCCACCGACTCCCATCTTCAGTGAAAACGAGTAACGCTAACGTAACGGTGGCACTCCCGAAACGTCTGGGACCATGGCCAAACAGCCCGGGAAATAATTTTAACCAAAATGACTCCTGCCGTGTAAGCCTTTGTAACATTAATGCGAAGTGTTTGTGATTTCAAATATTATATTTTAATTCACACTAAGAACAATTTAAGATTTTTGAAAAGACTTTTTAATTACAAGGCTCATGTGTTTTGATTATTTATTTCTTATGTAGGATATAATTATGTCACTTGCTAGTCATTCTAACCTCTTAATTAGTATTATGGTATTCTCCAAAGATTTTACTTTTTTAAATATGCATATACGAGTATATAATTGCGTAGTATAAAATTTAACTTCGGTTATTGTAACGCAAAGAATATTTTACATTCCAGTAAAATTTATAAGTTTACTAGGCAACCACTTCCACTTTAAAACTAAAGTATTCGTAAAGTTAGTCATAATTTTTCTTGTAAACCCCTAGCAAGCATTAGCTTACTAACACACATAAAGCTAAACATATTTACCAGAAAACAATGAATAGTAAAAGTAACATTTAAGTATTAAATTTAAAAAAAAATTAATGCTTAAATTACAACGCGCTGTACTAAACAAAACTAAATTTAAAACATTAAAAGTAATAATTATATTAACATTTTTTGACGTTCATATGTTTCGTAGTATTTTGAAGTACTTTAACAATTTCACTGTGAACTACTGAATTATTATTTTGATTCCCACTAACTTTACTTTGCACTGTCTCAGTGTTTGTTTTATAAAATCTTTTTTTTTTTAGTCTGTTACGCCTATACGTTATAAAAACTTAAAAAAACGTGTTTGAATAGGTATCAAAATCACTTATTGAAAAAATATATATAATATTCACCGTACTTCTTCCGGTTATGGAATGCGGATATGTGTAGAACTGTTTTTAATATTTGTAATTTTGATGTTTAACGACCTCACTTTGAGTGATTTTTATTCTGAAAAAAAAACATATGTTTCGAAACGTGTAAAGTAATCAATCGAATGCAACACGAAGTCACACGACGGAAGAAATACTGTAAATATTATATATATTTTTTGTTATAAAAACGCACCACAAGGATCAAAACAAGTCAACACACAAGAATCACAATACAAAATGTTTGAACAAGTAAAGTTTGTTTACAAAAGTACCTTTATTTTTAAGTGAAAGTCTGTTACTTTTATATGTCAGACAATAAGATCTACTTAGCACCGCTTTCAAATGTTGAACCGTTTTAAAACGTTTGCAAGCTATGTTTCCAATAACACTTTACACATTCGTATCCGTTGTGTGTGCTTGTAAAACGTACAATACACAGACTTATAAATATGTAATAAAACATACCATAAACCTGAAAGCTAACACTAAGATATTTGTCACATAGTCACTGTGGTTATAAATTGAACTGGATGTTAATGCAGTAGTTTGAAGTTCTTGACGTTTAATGTATGAGTTTCTACCTTACAATAGCTACCTTACTAAAAATAAAACTCTTCTTCTTCTTCTTCTTCTTCTTCTTCTTCTTCTTCTTCTTCTTCTTCTTCTTCTTCTTCTTCTTCTTCTTCTTCTTCTTCTTCTTCTTCTTCTTCCACCACCAGGTCTCACCGTAAAAATTTTCTTCAATGTGGATGTCTCTAACATTTTCTGAACATGCCCTAGCCATCGGATTCTACTTTTTTACTTCCATATTCCTTAAGGAATGGAAGTATGGTGATGGCAAAAAAAATCGTGTTCGAGATTATTTACTTCCATATTCCTTAAGGAATGGAAGTATGGTGATGGCAAAAAAAATCGTGTTCGAGATTATTGCAGATTCTGATTCTACTACACTCAAAACATGAAAAAAAGTCGTTTTCCGAAAAGTGTCTGTGTGTGTGTCTGTGTGTCTGTCTGTGTGTCTGTCTGTAGATTTTTTTTCTATGGCAAACGATAACTGCCGCAAATTCAAACAGAATCAAATAATTTTTTGCATACAGCCCTGATTTGTAGAGTACTCGCGACCTATTGTTTTTGGTGAAGATCGGTTGAGGGAAAGGGGTAGTTTACCTGCAACGGTTTTTTTTATCAAGGGAAATTTTTTTTTTTTGGCAAACGATAACAGCCGCAAATTCAAACAGAATCAAATAATTTTTCGCATACAGCCCTGAATTGTAGAGTTCTCAAGACCTATTGTTTTTGGTGAAGATCGGTGAAGGGAAAGGGGTAGTTTACCTGTAACGTTTTATGTTTTAACAAGGGTATTTCCTATGGCAAACGATAACAGCCGCAAATTCAAACAGAATCAAAAGATTATTTGCATACAGCCCTAAATTGTAGAGTTCTCAAGACCTATTGTTTTTGGTGAAGATCGGTTAAGGGAAAGGGGTAGTTTACCTACAACGTTTTTTTAACAAGGGTATTTTCTATGGCAAACGATAACAGCCGCAAGTTCAAACAGAATCAAATAATTTTCTGCATACAGCCCTGATTTGTAGAGTACTCAAGACCTATTGTTTTTGGTGAAGATCGGTTAAGGGGAAGGGGTAGTTTACCTGGAACTTTTTTTTTATGGCAAACGATAACTGCCGCAAATTCAAACAGAATCAAATAATTTTTTGCATACATCCCTGAATTGTAGAGGTCTCAAGGACTTTCGATTTTGGTGAAGATCGGTTAAGGGGAAGGGGTAGTTTACCTGCAACCTTTTACGTTTTAACAAGAGTAAAGTACTTGAAAATTTATTTAAACTTTTTGAAACAATGGTAATTGTTGAAAATAAAATAATTTTGTTGCCAGGTAACAAAAATAAAGTCATTTTGATTATAATATATAAATATTTACAAGAAAAGAATTTTCAGTTTTCAAAATATAAATATATTTTTATAAAACAATGGGTTCTTCATTGAGGTGGGGACTTGACGACAGTGACAGGGCTTTCCACCAAATTCAGCAGAGTGACAGGTAGGCCCAACTCTGATTGGCTCCTCAGATTTCCCCAGCGTTAGTAGGTTCTATGAAAATATTTTATTTCAAAAATGATTTTAAATATAAATCTTAGATATGTTTTATAAATCTCATGTTTTATGTTTTAACATGGGTAATTTTTTATATGACGAACCATAACTGCCGCAAATTCAAACAGAATCAAATAACTTTTTACATATGTGCCTGAGCTATAGAGAACTCAATGTCTGTTGATTTTGGTGAAAATCGGTTACGGGGAAAGGGCAGTTTACCTGAAACATTTTTTGTTGTAACATGAGTAAAGTACTTAATTTTGATAAAGTATCCTGATAAGATCTTAATAATCCACTGTAGAAACGTAGATGAAATATCTATAAATGAAGAGGCTAGTTGAACGGGCTGGGGGTAATTTTCTATAAATCAAAATAATAGTTAAAGGGGGAGGGGATAATTTTTTTTTATATGTGTACTACGTTATTGGCAACAAAGAAGTATTTTTTTGTTAAAATTCCTTCCCTGGCTGTTTGGCTGAAAATGATTTTAAATATAAATCTTAGAATATGGAAGTCATGTATGGTTCTCCATACCGATATTTTACTTCCATATTCCTTAAGGAATGGAAGTATGGTGATGGCAAAAAAATCGTGTTCGAGATTATTGCAGATTCTGATTCTACTACACTCAAAACATGAAAAAAAGTCGTTTTCCGAAAAGTGTCTGTGTGTGTGTCTGTCTGTCTATAGATTTTTTTTTTATGGCAAACGATAACTGCCGCAAATTCAAACAGAATCAAATAATTTTTTGCATACAACCCTGATTTGTAGAGTACTCACGACCTATTGTTTTTGGTGAAGATCGGTTGAGGGAAAGGGGTAGTTTACCTGCAACGGTTTTTTTTTATCAAGGGAAATTTTTTTTTCTTTGGCAAACGATAACAGCCGCAAATTCAAACAGAATCAAATAATGTTTCGCATACAGCCGTGATTTGTAGAGTACTCAAGACTTATTGTTTTTGGTGAAGATCGGTTTAGGGGAAGGGGTAGTTTACCTGCAACGTTTTTTATCAAGCGTATTTTCTATGGCAAACGATAACAGCCGCAAATTCAAACAGAATCAAATAATATTTTGCATACGTCCCTGAATTGTAGAGGTCTCAAGGACTTTCGATTTTGGTGAAGATCGGTTAAGGGGAAGGGGTAGTTTACCTGCAACCTTTTACGTTTTAACAAGAGTAAAGTACTTAAAAATTTATTTAAACTTTTTGAAACAATGGTAATTGTTAAAAATAAAATAATTTTGTTGCCAGGCAATAAAATTATAATTTTTTCATTTATGTATTTTTTTCTCAGTTATGTACTGTTTACGTTTCCATTTTATTATTATGACTACCGCAATGAAAAGGCAGGGAAGACACACACACACACACACACACACACACACACACACACACACACACACACACACACACACACACACACACACACACACACACACACACACACACAATTCGCGTTATTTCTGGCCTCATTCATGTTTATTTTCTTACATTTGAACGGTTTTTAAATGGAAAGTGCCGAACCCATACCAACATAACAAATGCAATCCGAAAAGTGTCCAGCACCACAGTACTGTGGTTAAGGCTGAAGCAGTAAGTAGAAAGAAGTAGTTTCTATGGTAATATTTCATTTCGAAAATGATTTTAAATATAAATCTTAGAATATGGAAGTCATGTATGGTTCTCCATACCGATATTTTATGTGAGTAACGATATCTGGTTCTCCATCGATTTGATAGATTTCTGCATTCGTCCTTATTCTCCATGCTCCTTGGCCGTTCACTGCACCAAATATCATCCTGAGGACATTTCATTCCCACCTGCGCACCCACTCTACATTTGTCACTGTCACTGACTAAATTTCGGATACATACATCACCACTGGCTTAAGAACTGTTTTATAGAGACGAATCTCGATTGCTCTGCTTATGTTTTTATAATTAAATATTCCCTGTAGGGAGAAGTAACATCTGTTTCCTTCAGATATCCTTTCTTTTATTTATTCGGCCATAATGTTGTCCTCAGTAACTAATGAGTCCAGGTATTTAAATTTTTTAAGCTTTGAAATTTGTGTCCTCCAAAACAAGGGGTGCTCTTCTCTCTTCTATTTACTGCCTGCTAACATGTACTTGGTTGTTTCAGTGTCAACTTTTAGACCAAAATCCGTTGCAGCCTCTTTAAGACTCAAGAAACCATTTCTTAAAAGTACAATTTTTGCCCACCAGTTAATGCACAAGTGGGGATTAACTCTCCGTCAGATCGGAAACAGGCAATAATGACTTATTGTTGTTATTATGACTGAAAGGCTCAACAGTGCTAAACCAGTCTTGGGTACATAGTGGTATGTAACAGTTCTTGTTTACAAACATAATACAAATAATTTATTATTTAAAAAATTGTTACAATACTAAGACAGTAACAGAGTAATCAGGTTTTTGCAATTTATTCTGTGATAATTACAAAATTTTACAATATTACAAATATCTGTCAATACATATGGTTTGTTCTAAAGAGTAAGCGAGTTGTGCAGCTCAGGAAATATACTAATGTTACATAACCAGTTACTGAAGACAATCAAACCTATTGACTACAACACTCGGAGTGTGTTAAACGCAGTGATGTAAATAAGATTTAGATTTTCGAAAATAAAGTATTAGGAATATTGTTAGTTTGCCTTGGCTGCATAGTAAAATGGACTTTCATCGAGTGTACACTACCCGACAATGCTGAAGTGTTTCAGCTCGTAAACAATGGCAATTTAAGAAGAATATTCAGTTGGACCAAGTGATCTGAGTTTAGGTAAGTGACGTGACAAAAGGAGAATGTGTCCAGTGAGATAAAAAAACGTTATACTTGAGAAAACAAGTACCCTTGCCTCTTGAGGATATTAGAAGCAATTTAAACATTGTATCATTGCACCAAAAGATTGAAGACCACACAAGGAGATGGTATGAACACTTGAATAGCATGCTTGATATCCGTCTACCTGTGGCTTCTTGGGTTATCACCCTACTGGGAAGAGAGATGTCGGTAGACCGAGGAGGATATGGGTTCCACAACAGGTCTAAGGCCTAGTCCTTGGAGTCATGATGATGATGATGATGACTTGAGAAAGCAGTTTTGGAACAACAATTGTGCAAAGCTAGCACGGCCGGTGTCAGTGTTTCCAAATTATTTCTAGATAGCGTGGTTGGTTGCTATGAATCTACATCTCGTTAGCACTGTTTTGAACACCCCCTCAGAGATCGTATTCAGGGCACCAAAAAGAAGCAGTTGCTTTTACCAAAAACAAATATCAATTATCGTTCGACGGAAATCTGGCGCTACTGTTTTTGCATAATCTTTTGCTTTTCGGCGCCCTGAATAAAATCGCCGAGGGAGGACTCGAAACGTTCCCGACGAGATGTCGATTCGTAGCAACCAGCCACGGCCTAACACCCCGGCATTTAGAATAATTTTGAAAATAGTTTTGGGACAAGTCAATGAGTTTTATTATCTAGATATGCGATCAACCAGTACTGTGATTGAAACAGGACGAGATGTCGGTTTAAAATTATCAAAGTTTCTGGTAATGTGTGGCATCATTCATACAACACTAAAGAATTAAAACAAAGAACAAAACTAGGATTTAAATATAAAAAACAATGACAATGTCTACGTTATTGTATGGGTGCAGCCGTGGGCACCCAACAACGAAGACTTTAAACCAAATTTAAAGTTCATAAATTAGTTTTCGGTATAACAAAAAGGATTATACAAGGTGAGACCGTTTGCGCAGGAAAGACGTTAGAAAACAAGGCATGAATGGCAGCAACATCTGGACAGACAGTTGGCTACCTAAACAGCAAATACACAAAGGTCCTTTGGAAAAAGGAATGTAGGAAGACCAAGAGAAGGCAAAATGGCGACATTTACTGTGAATACGGAACAGGTAATGTTCCCCATGGCCGGCTCTAGTAAAAGACCGTGACAACGTTGCGTCTGACGCCTCTAACCATAGTGTAATAAAAAGGCTAAAGTGAACATGTTATATTTTGATTTAATTTCATAGCTTTACTAAAGTCATGATTTAGGCCTATTTATAGCTAAATCTAAATTATAGGTCTGTGCGCACTTAGTACTATATGTTCAAGTTGAAGAAATTAGTGAATACGTTCTAGGCTTGATGGACTAATCTTGTTCAAATTATAAGATTCGTATCATATGAATGAGTTAATTATTATATTTCTTAAATAATGTAACTGTATTTTACATAACAAACTTTTAATTTGCAACAAAAAATGAAGAATTGCAAAACTGCTGTTAACCAGCAATTAAAAATAACGCGATTTAATTATTGAAATACATAAATTACGAGATGGTCTAGTCAGGTTAAAATATCACCTGGTTCTAGTATTCCACGTTTAATATTCCGGCTTTCTACTAGAGCCGACCATGTCATACCACGTGAAGTGCAGAAGAAGAAGAAGACAGAAGTAGAACGTAGAAGCGCGTCGTGCATAGTGCGTCGTGTACCTTAACAGCTCAGACATTAGTTGTTCAATATTCACTAACGGTTTATTGTTACATCCCGTTTAATGAAAATGAAATAAATGAAAATTGCTTTAAACTAAGACAGAAAAATAGTAAACTTTTAGCCGGTGTACAAAATATATTTTAATGTTAAACAGATTTAGTACAGCGCAGTGGCTGTGATTTATAAAACAAGATCTCTTCGTTAAAGCGGAGATAAAATGTTGCTCAACTGACTTTCGTCTGTAATTAATGTTTATAAGCTAAATTCGCAATAAATTGCAAAACTGAATACGTTTATCCTGTAATACTTTACAGTAAGACAATTAAGTTTAGCACAATTTATTTCGCACAACTTTACGAATTTATGTGACGCTTTGTATAAAATTTTCAAATTTACATCCAATTAGTTTAATTTAGAAATGACGGTAAGTCCGTGTTACGAACAGGAATATGTATAAACATTAATTAATTTTAAATATAAATGTACATGAAATATTGTTACCTGACCGTCACAACGGATCCTCATGTTGTTCAGTGGAAACAGCATAACTGACAGTAGGGGGAAAATGATGGTTCTGACTAAAGTACCGTTATTCTTCCACCACCACCGCTGGACCAGCAGCATCGACCAATCAAATTGCATGGCGCCTTTCGCGCGTCAATTCAAATATATGCCGTCTTTCGCGAGCCTAAATCACTTTCACTTTCTACTGGACCGCGAATTTCCGCAAATAAATTTTTTTATTTTTTTTTTAATTTGATATTTTTATTTTTTTAATTAAATTGATTTGCATATCCGCGAATACGTCTTTCGCGAGCCTAAATCACTTTCACTTTCTACTAGACCGCGAATTTCCGCGAATAAATTTTTTTAATTTGATATTTTTATTTTTTTAATAATTTGATTTGCATATCCGCGAATATATGCCGCCTTTCGCGAGCCTAGATCACTTTCACTTTCAATCAGCTGGACCCGCAGCATCCCAAATGGACCACCCGCATCCGCAAATATATTTTTTTATTTTTTAAATAACGCTGATTTGCATATCAGAGGTGGGTGGTGGGTGGGAGGTTCCGACTTGATGCATTATAGTGTATATATTAAATATATGATCAGGGTTACCAACCTTGCATGAGTTCAAATTTGTTGTATGTTATAATGTATATTAAATCTATATGATCAGGTTTACCAACCTATGCAGGGGTTCAAACTTGATATGTGTATTATAGTGTATATTAAAATATATGATCAAGGTTACCAATCTTGCATTATAGTGTATAGAACAGATCTGTCAACATTTTTTTCTGTGGTGGGAAATTCAAACTATATGAGCAACGCATTCGCCAGAATCTGAGACTCGAGAGAGAGTGTGTTTGTCGTGCATGCTTTATTTTTTATTTTTAATGAAGCTGATTTGCATATCAGGGGTGGGTGATGAGTCAATTCTCCCTTTGAATGTAAATAACTATCTCTCTCCCTCCCTCTCTCTCTCTCTTTATGTCATCGGTTTACATAAGCATCGTGCTACTTATGGATTATTGTAATTAGCGATACTAAAATGTAATCACCAGGAAATATATTTATCGCCTACCTCATTGCGTTCTACTTCTAATTTGGTACATGACAGTCATTGACTGCAATTTAGAAATTAATATACTGACAAGTCTGTGTGTGTTAAAGTGTTACACATAAAATATGAAAAAATATATATATTTAAACTAGTATTTACAAAATATGTATAAATGGTACGCCTATCTATCAAGTGTAAATGGATATTGTCTACCAGAATCTGAGACTCGATAGAGTATGTTTGTCGTGCATGCTTTATTTTTTATTTTTAATGAAGCTGATTTGCATATCAGGGGCTGGTGATGAGTAAATTCTCCCTTTGAATGTAAATAACTATCTCTCTCCCTCCCTCTCTCTCTCTCTTTATGTCATCGGTTTCACATAAGCGTCGTGCTACTTATGGATTATTGTAATTAGCGATACTAAAATGTAATCACTAGGAAATATATTTATCGCCTACCTCATTGCGTTCTACTTCTAATTTTGGTACATGACAGTCATTGACTGCGATTTAGAAATTAATATACTGTCAAGTCTGTGTGTGGTAAAGTGTTACGCATAAAATATGAAAAAATATATAATGGGTGAGGCAAAACAAAACACATACAGCCGAGTTGCAGACGCGTATTTGCAGATCCACCGTGACTGTTACTAGCGGACGCCCGATTTCTTTGGTATGCCGTCGCTCACGTCATCCGTATTTAAAGTTCGCTACTTCCAGTACACATGGCCTCTGTAACAGATTTGGTCTCCAACAGGTGTGATTCGAACGGTAAGAGCAAGAACAATATGAACAAGGCCAAGGACATTATATGTCTATATCCCTCCTCAGACGCTGGTGTTACTTTGTGTCATAAAAAAATCTCATGACACTCAAGATAAGAGACAATACGTTTGCAAAAAACAACAAAATTGAACTTCTGGAAACAAAATTGCACGGTTTGTAAGTAATATCGACAACACAGGTCAGCATTTTTCGGGCATTGACTTTTTTTTTTTTTTTTTTTTTTTTTTTTTTTTTTTTTTTTTTTTTTTTTATGAAGTTGATTTGCATATCAGGGCGAGTGATGAGTCAATTCCCTCTTGAATGTAAATAACTATCTCTCTCCCTCTCTCTCTCTCTCTTTATGTCCTCGGTTTTACATAAGCGTTGTGCTACTTATGGATTATTGTAAGTAGCGATACTAAAATGTAATCACCAGGAAATATATATTTATCACCTACCTCGTTGCGTCCTACTTATAATTTTTTTTTTGACACATGGCAGTCATTGACCATGATTTAGAAATTAATATACTGCCAAGTCTGTGTGTGTGTGGTAAAGTGTTACACATAAAAAACAAATCTCCTTGAAATAAGGTATTTTCAAAAGTTTTGTGTACACACATTGTATAATAATTTTCGTAATTGTAAGATACAACCTGAAAATTATTAAAATGTCTCTCTCACACATTTCTGATTACTATACAAATAATTGGATGCATATTCGAAGGTTTATGACGAAATAAATTAAAATAAACCATAATTTGTTTTAAATAATTAAATATATATATTTACAACACTGTACACAAACTTAAAATATAGTTTACAAACCGCTATAATACAATTATTGATTAAATATATATATATCACAAACAAACATTGTTATATATAAAATAAATACAATATTAATAATAATGTTTTAAATGATTAAATATATATTTACAGCACTGTACACAAACTTAAAATATAGTTTACAAACCGTTATAATACAATTATTCAAAATACATTTTACATTGATTAAATATACATATATCACAAACAAACATTGTTATATAAAATAATTTTTGACATTGTAAGATTTTTAAATAATAATTTCACGGCTGTAGATACAGTTCACAAGGAAGTTTATCTGTAACTTAACAATACAGTCGATATTAGAATCACTGATACGATAATATTCAATTATTACATGCACACACACACACACAGACACACACACAGTTAGTGGAAAGAATCAAATGTGTTAAGTAAGTAAACTTTTTCAAGTATATGTCATTTTTCATAAGTTAATGTACTTTCAAATAATTTCTAATCAAACCAAACCAAATATTATTCACTGGAAATTTGTAAATACTACTTAGAATCAATGATACATTTATCGCATAAGTTAATGTACTTTCAAATAATTTCTAATCGAACCAACTATTATTCAACGAAATTTGTAGAATCAATGATACATTTATCATGTACATACAAATTCAATTATTAAAGTGTTAAGTACAGAGAGTTGAAACCACACACGCACACACACACACATCAATAAATTGTTTGTTAACACGATTGCTACTTACGACACAATCTCCACCTGTATTGTATTGTTTGATTCCTCGTCCCTCGATACACTAAATGTAGTTCTTTGGGTTTGATATGCGTGAAAAACGTTTTTTTTCTCAAAACCCTTCACAAACACATATTTATATATACGTGTATGTGATGTTAACAATGAAACAAGATTGTCGTATGGTGTCTCTCCTTCGCTCCATCTAAGTCTATGATAATTTGTCGTTAACCAGTGGTTTGTCCTAACGTATTTGGGATTCGTAACGGATGTAGCAGGCGGTGTCAAAATCCAATGTCTACCAGCAAATCTCAGAACGTCCATGATTGACAGTTCCTTCACAATATATTTTCCGTTGTCGTCGAAAAAGCACTGGAAGTCGATTATAACCGCAGTGTTATCCATAATACTGTAAGACTAAGAAACCACACACATTACAAACTCTATATATATTATGTTTAAACATACAAATATCGTTGCGATATTAATATGTGAACTTACGTTTACAGACGTCTGGACTGAAGCACCGAGAGACATCAACTGACGAAAGAAACAAGTGTTGAGGGGGGTTACTATACATGGAGACGAATTTTTTTAGTAGGTGGGGAGGTGTCGTCGTTCTCCATGTTGATGCGTTGTCGTATCCGATAATGACCGTATGCAAGCGTATCATGACCATTGTCTAATATATAACGCTTATCATCATACGGTGACAACGCTTGCTTATTTACACGCATCGTGTACAGCGTATGATGATCGCTACGTAAACAAAGCGCACTGGTAGAAAACTGACAATGATCAGTGAGACACTTGCGATACATATCGTGTCGCAGACTCCTCTTAATTGCAACTCGAGGCACACCTTTACATACACGTTTTTGACACTCTTGGGCGGGATCTTCGTGGGCCACAAGGAACGAATAACATTTCGCACGGAGACCCACGAATTCTCTAATAGGACGACCACACGTTCCATCCTTGAACAGACCGACAACCTTTTTGTTCTTAAGGCTATAACAAGGATGAGACGTAGGGTAATCCGATGTGTCAAAAACGTGTAGGTCCTTCTTTATGTCTGCATACAAGTCTGATGTTTGAATGCTATACATCAGACTGTCTGTATCTGTCATTAATAATTTAACGTTGCGGCCGTACTTGGCGACAGCATAACGATAATGAAAGTCGTACATTATCGTTTTGCTAACGTCAAGCACCGTGAAGCCGACATACACGGGACGGGAAAGAACAATGGATTTTTTACGGAGTGAGAGCCCCACCAGATCGTTCGTATAACGAATCATACGTTTTAGCCTAGGTGTGGAAACTAGTTTTTGAAGCCGTCGTTCATTCGAGACTAGTTCAAAGTCTATATGTTTCCGTACGTTCTCCAGCGACTTACCGTATACGGCGTTGTTCATCAGTTTGAAAAGGTCTTTTTCAAAGCTGTTGACGGCTGTTTGCCTCTTGCGGGTGTTGAGATCGATAAACGGTTTCAACCAAGCGCTTTGCTTAAAACACAACACCCTATGAGTCGCTTTCAGCTCTAAGCCAAGACTTAAATACAATTTCAAATTTCGATAATGGAGAACGTAATTTTGTTTGTCCTCCAAAGTTGTTAACAACTTCTCTACGGATGACCCTGATTCGTTATACGATGATCTGTATATACTCTCGTGTAAACGTTTAGAAAAGGGAGAAAGGATATCGGGTGTTACGCGCTGGCGCACAGGTGCAAGTGGGTAGTCGGAATGCAGGTCGTGTAAGGTATCAGGATAGTGTAGGTCGAGTTCGAGGATGTACCCGATGTCGGAATCATCACTCACATTACGTACGTCCAAGGACTCGATTTCGTCACGATCGAGCCATCGGAAGTCTGCGTAAGGGAGCGGTTGCGGTTACGGTGGCTGCACCGTATAAATTATTACAGTCTGTATACAGAATGAAGGAGGTCGGTTTCGATACATCGTACTGATCTGGAATCAGAGGATTGTTAGCGACTGCGTGACGGTTGGATATCATCGCGCAGCCTCCGCGGATCCCAGACTCAAGGAACAGATGCAGATTTATCTCTGTTAACAGCTCTAATTCGACCCCTGTCATTTTTAGCATCGCGTTCCAAGCGAGTCCAGGAAGCGAGTAAAAATGACACGGGTCCAAGCAGTAATCGCGTAAGGCCATGTCTCGGAAACTTTCAAAGACATCGGCCAGCAGCATTACATCTGTCAACAAATACAAATCGTGGTAATCGCCAAACGTACGCAGATTGAATGCACTCCACACGTTTTGCGCGTGCTCGTAATCTGCGTCCGAAATAGCCGATTCCAACAACCGGTTATCAAAGTGTTCACGAGCGGGTAGACTTGTTTCGTTGAACCGATCAATGCTGTCAACGTACTCGTAAGGGTATACTCCCTTGCGTACGAGCAGATTGGTCTGTTCGTCGAAACCCCGTCTAAGCATTTCCTCTCTGAGCAAAGGAAATTGGCTCCCGGACGTGGACAGATTGGTAACGAGTGTGTCCAGAGAGCGATTAAGAAATTGAAAAGAGTCTACGAAACGCAAGGGACCCAGGGAGAACGACACGTAACGCTCACTGGATGTTGCAATGCAGGATACGTGTTGGTCCTTATATTTTCCTAAACCCTGCATTAAATGGTGACAGTCGTAGCCACGAAGGTTGTGAAAGAAGATGGGGATATGACGAGGCATCTTGTAGCTCAGATTACAGCTATTGTGAGCTGCTCCCAAGAATTTCCCCGTAAGATGACAATGATTGCGTACCTTGTCATCGTCTGTCAAAGGGCGCTCACACAAATGACAAACGGTGGCGTTAGTGAACGCAACATTGTCATCATCGGACATAATTATTTGCACGTTATGTCGTACTACCTTCATCATATCCTCGACGTCTTTCATCAACCACGAGAAGAAAGTGTCTACAACGTTTTCACCTCGATAAACTTTAGCCTCTCTCCAGAGTCTGTGTGTATGATCCACGATAGCATAGGAGAAACCTGACGGAATATGCATCGCTTCGTATGATGTGGACGATACAGGAGGAGAAGTTATTTTCTGACGGGCACCGTTGCTATCAACTGAGTAGAATTCGCCTAACTCGTGCACTGTCGTCGGGACGTTGTTACCAGGTGAACACGATTGAAGCGGAGTGATGAGAGACTCGAAGTCGGCGTAGACGGTAAAGGGTACTTTAAGACAGTGCGCGTAATTTTTAAATGACATAAACTTCTCCTCCTCTGTAGGCATTTTGGTTTTCTGCTCGCCGTGAGGTGTGCAGTAGGGGAGATGATCGGACAGACCATGTTCTGTGGAGAAACGATGCAGGCAGTAGTCACAGTAAAATGATTTATTGCAGTGTTTTGTTAGGGATGATAATAATCTGCTCATGTTACTGATAAGACAGTAATGCTTTCGGCTATTTGTATCGGACAGAAGTAAAAGATTAACGTGATGTAATCTGTCCTTATTGGGGGTAATTCTTAACGGATAAACCTCATTTTTTGATTCGTTTCTGATATTGTCGTCTATATCATAGCCGAAAACGTTTATAGAAATGTTAGGATTCTGTGTTTCAAATTTAGAAAGTCAATTTATAGAAACAGGGTACTCGATACCGGTCATATTTAAAGTGTTTATGAAGGGGGCGTATTTTGTAACAAATTCTTTATTCCTTTGTTGAGGGTGTATGTGAGCTAGTACGGACCATAGAAAACACATTTCATCTTGGGAGTTCTTGATGTTGACTACTGCCTTGGTGAGTGCAAGTTTTCGCGGGGTTGGAAAGTAGGAGGATGCTGCTAGAGGCTGGTACCGTCCAACAACTAGTTCCAGCTTCAGTACAGCATCCACCGACCATCCGCTCCCGTCACGCGTAAAATTGGATATGCTATTCATGATTTTATCGTAGGATTCATCGAGTAGACAGTTCAACTCGTCGTTGTCGTCCGTGAGCAACGTACGACAACGTCCGTGGAAGACGGCGTCTTTGGTTACCTCTTTTTCTTCGCCGCTGTCACCATCTAACGCAGTTTTAGTGAAACGTATCCTGCACGCAATATGCCATTTGATACTGCGTAAACGTGCTTGTTCTGCCAGAATATCCTTGCACAATAAAGGTCGCACCTCGGTCATTATCGGTACTATATCTTGATCTTCTTCTTCTTCTGTGTACACAGGCAGGTAAATAAAAGTTGTGAGACATCCTCTAATACTCGTGTTTCGCACGATATAAAATCGTGTCATATCTGAAACAATAGAAACATATGTATTAGCTAATAGGAATGATGAATAACACACATTCATGTTTGTGGTAAATAAATAGATAGTACACGTTAGTTTATTGCAAACTGTGAAGATGGCAGCTACTCATGATTTTAGCATTGAAAGTGAAAGAAGAAAATCGTTCAAGTATTGGGAAGTGACGTTTGTCAGCCCCGACGAGTTAGCGTTTGCCGGGTTTTACTACTATCCGCTAAATTATGATGTTTGTGGACATAGTATGTCATTCATAGACGATAGAGTTAAATGCTTTTGTTGCGGAATTGAATTAGTTCATTGGAGAGAAGGTGACATACCTATGGTGGAACATGAAAAATTTTCTCCGTCATGTCAATTTCTAAACGATGTCAAGAGACAATACATTGGGGAGAAGGTGACAAACCTATGTCAGAACATAAAAAAAATTTTCTCCGCCATATCAATTTCTAAACAACGTCAAGAGACTATCTTATACATGTTAATTCATATCAAACAAATTTGGTTTGCTACATAATTATAGAGAGAGACAATTGGTATTTAAAAAAATTTTTACCTTGTTGAGGATGTCCCTGTTCCTGCTGATGTTCTGGATTCTGCTGAAGGTCAGACATGATGATATTCAGACGTGAGAGTGAATACTGAAAAACAAAGAAACTGTTATAACGCTGGTATTATGTTAGTGTATCTTAAACGCTTTATATCGCACAAAGTAAATTAGAATATCAATTGTAACATACAATTTGTAGCACAGTAGTGTTCTGCAACACGAACGAGTTGTAAGTAAGACGCTGTTGTGAAGTTCACCGGGTATATATTGTGATGGCAGCGGTATGCGAACATCTGCTCTCCGGTACCAACGGTGGACACAGCGAGCCAATCCGGCATCAGCAGCCGCCGAGACGTGACCAACTTCGTGTTCGGAGCTAGCCAATCAGCGATGTCAGTTAGTTAATAAAACCTGAGCCGGCAGAAAGAGGAGGACTGAAGTACGCCGTGAACAGTGGGCGCAGCCGTCGAACATCTTAGCGCAGCACTACCAACATCACCGTTCTCGCAACTCGGTCCTTTTTAGGACCACCAAAAAAAAAAAACACTAGAGTGTACGATTGGTGCCAGTTGTCATGTGGCAAGCCTTTTGTCCGGTGACAATATATAGTGCAAGCGTTGATGTGTGTGTGTGCAACTGTACTAAAAAAGCTGTTATGCGCATGCGCAAATAATACAAATGCATATATGTAGATGACTGAAAAGAGATGATATAAAAGTGGTTGCACTGTAGTACTGTATGAACTTTTGTTTATGAAACTACCGAAAAAATACAATAAGAACGATATGAGGAAATATAAGTCTATAGTACTAGCAACCAACGGACACAAACAAAAATATAAACACAATACGCGAGTCTGTTCGTCGAAACCCTGTCTAAGCATTTCCTCTCTGAGCAAAGGAAATTGGCTCCCGGACGTGGACAGATTGGTAACGAGTGTGTCCAGAGAGTGATTAAAAAATTGAAAAGAGTCTACGAAACGCAAGGGACCCAGAGAGAACGACACGTAACGCTCACTGGATGTTGCAATGCAGGATACGTGCATGCATACAGCGAGAACGAAGAAGTCCCGCTACCGAGTGAAATCACTGGTCTCGACTCTGTTATCGTATTCGATGATGTATCGTGTGAAAGACAAAACAATATTCGAAAGTATTTTGCTATGGGGAGACATAGCGGTGTGGACACATTCTATCTATATTGTCCGGTGACAATATATAGTGCATGCGTTGATGTGTGTGTGTGTGCAACTGTACTAAAAAAGCTGTTATGCGCATGCGTAAATAATACAAATGCATATATGTAGATGACTGAAAAGAGATGATATAAAAGTGGTTGCACTGTAGTACTGTATGAACTTTTGTTTATGAAACTACCGAAAAAATACAATAAGAACGATATGAGGAAATATAAGTCTATACTACTAGCAACCAACGGACACAAACAAAAATATAAACACAATACACGAGTCTGTTCGTCGAAACCCTGTCTAAGCATTTCCTCTCTGAGCAAAGGAAATTGGCTCCCGGACGTGGACAGATTGGTAACGAGTGTGTCCAGAGAGCGATTAAGAAATTGAAAAGAGTCTACGAAACGCAAGGGACCCAGAGAGAACGACACGTAACGCTCACTGGATGTTGCAATGCAGGATACGTGCATGCATACAGCGAGAACGAAGAAGTCCCGCTACCGAGTGAAATCATTGGTCTCGACTCTGTTATCGTATTCGATGATGTATCGTGTGAAAGACAAAACAATATTCGAAAGTATTTTGCTATGGGGAGACATAGCGGTGTGGACACATTCTATCTATATTGTCCGGTGACAATATATAGTGCATGCGTTGATGTGTGTGTGTGTGTGTGCAACTGTACTAAAAAAGCTGTTATGCGCATGCGTAAATAATACAAATGCATATATGTAGATGACTGAAAAGAGATGATATAAAAGTGGTTGCACTGTAGTACTGTATGAACTTTTGTTTATGAAACTACCGAAAAAAATACAATAAGAACGATATGAGGAAATGTAAGTCTATACTACTAGCAACCAACGGACACAAACAAAAATATAAACACAATACACGAGTCTGTTCGTCGAAACCCTGTCTAAGAATTACATTATAAACTAGGAATTGCTTCCGACGTCTGCGAGCGAGAGAGAGAGAGAGAGAGAGGAGAAACGGTATGAAACCTTCCACAGTTGAAACCTGCTCTACAAAACGCTTCACACGAAGCGTTATGTTAAGAGAGAGAGAGAACGCGCATGTAAGTAGTTGACAACACACACGCACACATAGTTAATATTTGTTAATTATTTAATACAATGAAAAATGAAATCAACGTTTTGACGATGAGAGAGAGAGAGAGAGAGAGAGCGGGCGTTGTAAGTACGTACACAGTTAATATTTGTCGAATATATATAAACTTTGTAAAATCATATACATGCGCGGTAATGATCACAGAGAGGAGAAACGGTTTGAACATAACGTTTGACAACGAAAGAGAGAGAGAGAGAGAGACAGACAGACGGACAGAGACAGACAGACAGACAGTTGGACGGATGGACGGACGGACAGAGAGATAAATAGAGAGAGAGAGAGAGCGGGCGTTGTAAGTACGTACACAGTTAATATTTGTCGAATATATATAAACTTTCTAAAATCATATACATGCGCGGTAATGACCGCAGAGAGGAGAAACGGTTTGAACATAACGTTTGACAACGAAAGAGAGAGAGAGAGAGAGAGACAGACAGACAGACAGAGACAGACAGACAGACAGTCGGACGGATGGACGACGGACGGACAGAGAGATAAATAGAGAGAGAGAGAGCGGACGTTGTAAGTATCTACACAGTTAATATTTATCGAATATATATAAACTTTCTAAAATCAATCGATGATAACGACAACTTTCATGTCAAAGGAAAAATTTACGAGGGTACACCTGGTCTGTATGAACTTTTGTTTATGAAACTATCGAAAAAATACAATAAGAACGATATGAGGAAATACAGGCCCATACTACTAGCAACCAACAGACATATGATGAAATTAATTTCTATTTTTAATTTATTTGTGTGTGCGTATGTTTGACTGTAGTGCAGATTCTAATTTACAAAGTTTTGATGAATACTATTTGAAAGGGGGGAGCTCTCTAGTTGACATCTCCGCCGATGTAATGACTCTCAAACATAAACGTTACTTATATGAATATGGATATCTTTATACGAAAGATAAAACGTCATTGCAATTAGTAAATGATTCAGATGTTTCCAATGCCCTCCTTATATTTCAAGAATATTACAAATTACCTGCTGACGGCAAATTAAATAATGAAACTCGAAATTTAATGTTAAAACGTAGGTGTGGTAATACCGATATTCTTTCTGATTATAGAAAGAAATCAGCTAGAAAAACCACGCTTTGTTGTGTTAGCGTTTCAGACAGCAAGAAAAAATGTACTGCCAGCACGCGCTGATGAATTTGATCACTGTAACGTGATCAATGCGAGACTGTTTCTAAACTACAAGTATTATCCTTACGATAATTTAAACTTGGATATTGGGAAACACCGTTTTGCATTATTGTATAATATGTACGCCAGTTTTCAAAGTTCGTATTACCACCGTTTAGACGGCAGCCCAGTACTGACACCGGAATTATTCAAATCAAAAGCCCCGCTGGTTGTTTTCGATTGTAGCAAGCAAGACGATACACTTAAGTCTTCAGCAGTTGATGTACGTTTAGAATTTGAATCGTCAATGAATTTTCCTAGACAGACAACCGCCTACTGTATGATACTACATGATTCGCTTGTAGAATATACACCATTTTCCAACACAGTACATAGACGTGTTTAAGTCTTATTTTATACATATTTTGTAAATACTAGTTTTAAATATATATATATTTTCATCATATTTGTAACATTATAATATTGGAGCTATGTGTGTGTATGTATTTTTAATTGTAAAACTAGTTTAGATATATTTTAATACTTGTAACAATATAATCTTGGAACTGTGTATGTTTTTTTTTAAATTGTAAATATTAGTTTAGATATATTTTCATACTTGTAACAATATAATCTTGGAGCTGTGTATGTATTTTTAATTGTAAAACTGTTTAATATAATCTTGGAGCTGTGTGTATGTATTTTAATAAATGTATATATATATTACACACACTTTATTATTATTTGTATAACCCACTCCATAATAATTTGATCATACACATACACGCGCACACACACACATGTATTAAATTCAATAATGCGTTTGATAATGTTTTAATGCAAATAATTTTAGGAAAGTCTACATTCCGCATTCATAAGGAGATAGTCACTGCTTACAGCTATGTATGTCCACAACAGAATTAGAGAGAGAGATATAAATGTCATCATACGCTGTGACCTACTTTCTAAATTTTTTTACATTAAAAACGTTTGTTTAAAGCAATTTTTCAGAAAATTTGTAACAGACATAATAATTTGATCATACACACACACACACATGTATTAAATTCAATAACACGCTTGATAATGCAAATAATTTTTACGTTTAAATAAAAATCTGCACATACATTAAAATTAAAATTAAATAAAATCTGTACAACTTACCAAAAAACTAGTATGTGCGTTGTCTACACTGAAGGCGTACAAACAGTCTTTCAACTATTAAAAAAAAGATGTAGAGATTTCACGATGTATCAGCACACGTTGGTGAGAAATTGCCACTATAAAAATACAGTAAGAATATATTTTCAGAAATTGTAATTTGATCATACACACACGCGTACACACACACATGTATTAAATTCAATAAATAATGCACTTGATAATTTTTACGTTTAAATAAAATCTATACACTTACCAAAAGAAGATGTGTATACTGGAAGACACGTAAGACGTACAGTATCAGCCAAACTAGTATGTGCGTTGTCTACACTGAAGACGTACAAACAGTCTTTCAAAAGAAGATGTGTATACTGGAAGACACGTAATACGTGCAGTATCAGGATGTACAAGTAGACAAATAAGAAATTGCCGCTAACTTACTTAGCGTATATATAGTGTACTCTGTAGTGGGGAAAGCACGTGTGTGTGTGTGTGTGTGTGTGTGTGTGTCCGTTTTTAGAGTAATTACTGTAAGCGGTGTTAATGCTTGACAGGTGTCAAATTAGAAAGTAGAGTTGTCCGTTTTTAGAGTAAATACTTTATAATCCTAATTTCTGTCAGCACTGCTAATGACTAGCAGGTGTGAAATTAGAATGTAGGACGTCGTACACAAGGTTAATGACCTCTGGTTTAATTTAGCGAATAATAACTATATCTAATTCAGTATCGTTGTGTGTATGTGTGTGTGTGTGTGTGTGTGTGTGTGCAGACTTGTTTCGCTGTCAACGTACTCCGAATATGCATGCAATTATTTGTATAGTAATCAGAAATGTGTGTGAGAGAGACATTTTAATAATTTGTAGGTTGTATCTTACAATCATGAAAATTATTATTTAAACTGATAATTGTTTTATTAAAATCTTACAATGACGAAATATTATTATTTCATTGTTTACGATATATATTTAATGCAAAAAATGAATTTTTAAAATTACAATCGTCTGTATTTAAGTTCGTGTACACACATACAAATCGTTTGAATAAGGGAAATCTTCGAATATGCATCCAATTATTTGTATAGTAATCAGAAATGTGTGAGAGAGACATTTTAATAATTTGTAGGTTGTATCTTACAATTACGAAAATTATTATACAATGTGTGTGTACACAAAACTTTTGAAAATACCTTATTTCAAGGAGATTTTTTTATGCGTAACACTTTACCACACACACACACACAGACTTGGCAGTATATTAATTTCTAAATCGTAGTCAATGACTGTCATGTGTCAAAAAAGGACGCCACGAGGTAGGTGATAAATATATATTTCCTGGTGATTACATTTTAGTATCGCTAATTACAATAATCCATAAGTAGCACGACGCTTATGTAAAACTGATGACAACTGTGTCTAGAGACAAAGAGAGAGGAGGGGAGAGAGAGTTGATATCGAAGTCGTCGTCAACAATTTACTATAATATAGTTTGAATTTCCCACCGAAGAAAAATGTTGGCAGATCTGTTCTATACACACACACAATAATGCAGGATTGGTAACCCTGATCATATATTTTAATATACACTATAATACACACACATATCAAGTTTGAACCCATACATAGGTTGGTAAACCTGATCATATAGATTTAATATACATTATAACACACAACAAATTTGAACTCATGCAAGGTTGGTAACCCTAATCATATATTTAATATATACACTATAATGCATCAAGTCGCAACCCCCCACCATAGGTTGGTAAACCTGATCATATAGATTTAATATACATTATAACAAATTTGAACTCATGCAAGGTTGGTACTCCCCGATCATATATTTAATATATACACTATAATGCATCAAGTGATAGAAAGTGAAAGTGATCTAAGCTCGCGAAAGGCGGCATATAAAAAAATAACGCGGATGCTGTGGTCCAGATACGCGAAAAAGTCGCGGATCTTGACACAGATCAGCGAAAAAGTCGCGGATGCTGTGGTCCAGTAGAAAGTGAAAGTGATCTAGGCTCGCGAAAGGCTGCATATAAAAAATTATATTCGTGGAAATTGAAAGTGAAAGTGATTTAGGCTCGCGAAAGACGGCATATATTCGCGGATATGCAAATCAATTTAATTAAAAAAATAAAAATATCAAATTAAAAAAAAAATAAAAAAATTTATTCGCGGAAATTCGCGGTCCAGTAGAAAGTGAAAGTGATTTAGGCTCGCGAAAGACGGCATATATTCGCGGATATGCAAATCAATTTAATTAAAAAAATAAAAATATCAAATAAAAAAAAAATAAAAAAATTTATTTGCGGAAATTCGCGGTCCAGTAGAAAGTGAAAGTGATTTAGGCTCGCGAAAGACGGCATGTATTTGAATTGACGCGCGAAAGGCGCCATGCAATTTGATTGGTCGATGCTGCTGGTCCAGCGGTGGTGGTGGGGGAATAACGGTACTTTAGTCAGAACCATCATTTTCCCCCTACTGCTGACACCAATGAAATCGCTAATTACACATTTTAATCAGACAAAATGTGAGGCACGTTGCGAGCCTCTAATACACATTCTTCTTTCTGATTAGCTGGTGGTTGATTTATTACCACATCGTGGCACTTTTAGCGTGGAAATTTATAAGTAGAAGTGGTATCCACGGGACTCCTACAGCTTTAACCACAGTACTATGGCCGCTAACGTATACCACCTCACGTTAGCGTTACTCGATTTCACTAAAGATGGCAGTCGATGGCACTGCCGAAACGTCTGTTTTTAAAATAAACTTTGGATCATGGCCAAACAGTCCGGTAAGTAATTTTAACCAAAATAATTTTGGATGTTTCTACATTTATCTGACGCTTCTGGAATGTAGAAATGTAAGCATTAATATTTTTTGTCGGCCTCATAGCCAATACCTGTATGACGGTTTACATAAATTGTCAGGCCAACAGTACTTTTGTCATTTGTACAGCATGTCATCGTTACAGTCCTTACTAGACTATAAAATGAAATACAAAACCAGCGAAAACTAAACCTCTACTAAAGATAGCCTGTTTTCAAGTCGCGTGCGTTTGTCGAGTGTAACTAAATCCTGGAACGCTATTAGCGTCACGTATCTAACGCTACGTGACTCCTGGTTCCAGAAACAATTAACGTTTTCCGAGTTTCCACAAGACGTAATTATTTCTTAATCTGCTGCCGCGACTGCTTTAGTGAAACGCGCGTCGCTATTTCTCCTGTTTGGTTTCAGTACATATTTTAATTTTGTACACAACAGTCTGCTTACTTGTAAAACCCCAAACTTTGTAACGGACACAATACGAGTACATCAACATTCTCATCTTGCAATTGTCACTTTATCTATTTACATTTTTCATAACTATCACCACGCTACTAAAATTACAATTATTACCACGCTATACACTATAATTAAAACAAAAATATTCATTCTGAGGCTTTCACGGCCGGCTTCACTGTTATGAGAATTGAATTACTTATTAGAATTATTTATCTATTGCAATGAATCGGCGGGGTGAGTCCTTCTCATTGAGTGCTGTTTGGACGCGAGTTGTGGCGAACCAATAAGAATTTGCCTTTCTTCTGATCGGCTGGTGGTGGTGTCATACAACAACTTCGTGCGGACACCAAAAGTTTATAAATATGTGTGTCCTTAACCAGAGTTCAGTGGTCACTGACTGCGAACCTTGGTCGGTGTGTTGCAGCCTTCTGCACTGAAGATGGCCGTCGAAGGCACGGCCGAAACGTTTGCACCCTCAGGGACGTCCCGGAAGCTGCAGTTCAGCCTGACGCATCGCATCGCATGGAAACGTTTGCACCCTCAGGGACGTCCCGGAAGCTACAATTCAGCCATGACGCCCTACTACCTGACGCATCGCATCGCATGGAAACGTTTGCACCCTCAGGGACGTCCCGGAAGCTGCAGTTCAGCCTGACGCATCGCATCGCATGGAAACGTTTGCACCAATCAACTTTGGACCATGGACTTACAGCCCGGAAAGCCAAAGTTCTCATAACAAAAATATTCATTATTTCAAACAGATTCAATTTTTGTACATTCACAGGATGACTATGAGGTCATTTTAAATTTTTTTAGATTTCTAATATAGTTACACTTCTCCAAATGTTAGTACCAGAAAATCGTGGCATTATAAGAAGTTAACAAGTACTTTTACTGCAATAGGCCTATAACAAAAGGTTGCAGAGACTGCGACCGTATAAGTATTCACATTTTGCTTATAAACAACCGTTTGATACCACTTTAAACAAAACAAAAAATTGCCTACCAAAAATAATACAATTACTAAATCAAATATATTCAAATCCATATTTTCAACAAGTAAATAAAAATTGCAGTTTGGGATTTTCTGGAAATACAGCTGTTTAGGAAAGGTGTTAAAAAATATTTCCTGTCCACACTATTTTAATAAGTCATGTGTAACATTAATTAAAACATTCTAAATAAGCAGATACATTGTTTTATCAAAGAGTGGCACGAATCACAAAACACAGCTGATTTATGTTTTGGAGAATGTATTAAAATGTTACAGAATAACTATTACTTGAGGAATATATTACGAATAACAAAAAAATTCAGCAGGAATAAGAGAGTTGTGCGCGCGCGCGCGTGAGTGGTTTGGTGGTGTAATATTAAAATGATTGTTAATGAACCTCAGATTTATGGCAATAATTCCTAAAAAATTGAATTTCCTTCCGTTTCGTGTTATTTTTAAAATTAATAATTTTTTTTTTTATTGAAACTGGTCTAAAAGACAAACCATCAATTTACATCTAATGTTATAATTTAAGTTACTTATACAGTCGCCCACTGGTGTACTATATATTACTTTCTAGATTTCTGCACACACTGCACTACACTAATTCAAAATTTTAGTTCTCTTCAGCCTTCTCACTGTGTTGGTGTTGTCAAGCAATTGAATAGCTTCTACATTGATATGCTGGTGTAGTCTAGATTCGTGCTTTGCAGCAAACCTTTTAATTTCACTGGCGACATCAGGGATCCTAAGGTCTCGATGTAGATCACCATTTCTGATCTACCATGGAGCACTTACCATGTTCCGTAGCACTCTATTCTGGAAGGTTTGAATACATCTAATGTTCGTTTCTTTCGCACAACCCCACAGTTGAATTCCATAAAGCCAAATTGGTTTCAGAATTTGGTTATATATAAGAATTTTGTTGTGTATTGACAACTGAGAATTTCGTCCCAAGAGCCAATACAGTTGTCTATATTTGAGACCAAGCTCCGTCCTTTTTTTTCTGATGTGCTCCTTCCATCGTAGCTTTGTATCTAGGGTCATCCCCAAATATTTGGCAGTGTTTGCATATGGTACTACAACACCATTTAAGGTAACTGGAAGACTGTTCTCTATTCTTTTGTTTGTAAAATTGATATGGACAGATTTCAGTTCATTAAGCTTAATTTTCCATCTCCTAGTCCACTGCTGTATCTGATCACTAGCATCTTGAAGCGTGTTGGTAGCTTCACCTAAGGTCGAACCAATCGCCATTATAGCTGTGTCATCAGCGAAAGTAGCAACAGTCACATTCTCTGGCTGTGGCAGATCACATGTAAACAACAAGTAGAGGATGGGCCCCAAAACACTCCCTTGGGGCACACCTGCCCTCACTTCTCTTAGCTCAGAATAGTCATCTTCCTGTTTGACTCTAAATAATCTTTCCGATATATATGATTTTAACACGTCAGCATATTGTTTTGGTAGCATTTTATTAAGTTTATGTATTAAACCTTTATGCCAAACTTTATCAAAGGCCTGAGCCACATCGAGGAAGATTGTCGAGCAGATTAGCTTTTTTTCTAGTGCTTTCTCTATTGTGTCTGTTATTCTATGTACTTGGTCTATTGTGGAATGTTTTTGTCTGAACCCGAATTGATGATTTGGTATCAGCTTTTTTCTCTCTATTACTCGATTTAGCCTTTGCAACAGAAGTTTTTCAAAAAGCTTTGATATAGTTGGCAACAGTGATATGGGCCGATATGATTTGGCCTCATTTGGCGGTTTGCCTGGTTTACGTAGCATAATAACTTCTGCCACCTTCCAGACACTAGGAACATGCTTTAGCCTAAGTGCCGCATTGAATAAATATGTAAGCATAACAATCCCTTTCTTAGGTAACTGCTTTAAGATCTCACCTGTAATGAGGTCAAAGCCAGGTGATTTTCGGGGGTTCAAGTTTATCTTGATCTCCTTAGCTACCTCTTTTGGGGTGACCAGTTGAATGTCCTCCTCTTCATGATTTGTATGTTCATCTAACTCTGTATCAGACTGGGTATTATTTGGCTTAGAAAGGTCAGCTAGATGTTCAGCAAACGCTTCAGCTTTTTCTTTATTATCTCTAGCCCATGTACCGTCGCTTTTTCTAATAGGTGGTACGTGAGTGATCGACCTTTTAAGCTTCCTCGTTGCTTTCCACAACGAGTACTCTGTATCTGAATCTGCTGTTAGATTTTCCAAATAGGAAGCTATTGATGCTTCTTTTAACTTCTGTATTACACGCTTTAGTTGTTGCGATTTGTTGTTAAGTACAGTTTTATCATTTGGGTCACGAGTCTGTTGCCATTTTCTTCTAGCTCGCCTCTTTTCTTTGACAAGTTCTCTGATCTCTCTAGGATAGTTGTTACCAACAATTCCATGATTCCATGGGTGATTTCTCTCGTATTGTTCCAGGCTGTAGTTTGAATATTATAATTAAACTTCTTGGCTTCTATTTCTAATTGCTGCTTAGTTCTCAACTGAACATTTAGTTGTATCTTGCCTTCAAGTTATAATTTGAAGCTTTCCCAATCAGTAGTTTTGTTAACTAGGCTTGGTTTGTTTACTTTTTTTATTATCCTTTCACTCAGCGTCAGGATTACTGCTGAATGATCAGAGTCAAGATAAAAATTCTCTTCGATATCAATAAAGTTCTGCGAGACCCTCCTTGATATGAAGAAATCTAATAGATCTGGAATTTTATTAGGATCTGTAGGCCAGTAAGTAGGTTTGCCTGTACTGTGGAAGCTACAACCTGTTTCTTGTATTGCTTTATTAAGCTCGCTACCTTTAGTTGTTGTTAATCTGGATCCCCAATCTACATGTTTGGCATTGTAGTCTCCGCCTACAATGAATTTCTCACCTAGGTGTAATATAAATTTCTTGTAATCTAACTCCTTTAGGTTGTGTCTTGGAGGACAGTATATCGCACCAACAATTAGTTTTTGCTTGGTGGATTTGATTCCAACTACAGTGAGTTGGATTTCTGCAGTCTGAAGGTGACACTCCTCATAGTGGTTAATCGTATTCTTAATAATAATAGCACTTCCTCCTTTGGCTTTATTATCCGGATGAATTGTTTGATATACCTGGTATCCATTTATTTTTAAGCATGACTGATTTGTTAAGTGTGTCTTTGATACTAGACATATATCAATGTCTTGTGCCTTGAGGAATAATTCTATTTCTTGCTTTCTATTCTGGATACCGTTGGCATTCCAGGTAGCTATCCTTAGGGCTTTCTGGTCCATTGATTAGTTCTCTGTGGGATTGTGCCCGGATTTCTGGCTTCTAATCTATCTAGTCTATCCATGACTATTTTCATCATGTCCATCATATTCTGCATCATTTGCACCATTGATGAATCATCATTTTGAACTAAAGTCTTGTTAGCTTTAACTGCTTGAGCAAAGGACATTTCACTATTGATTTTATTAGCTGTGAAAGTTCTTGGTTGAGGTTTTTTAGGTCGTCTCTCACTTATTAAAGTATTGCGTCTTATTTGAAGTTCACGTGCAACCAAACAACCCCTATAGCTAGCAGGATGTGCTTCTGCACAATTTGAACACTTTGCTGGCACATCTTGTTCTTGCTGGCAATCGATGGTCCTTTGATTGCCTGCACATTTAACACTGATAGGTCCATGTTGGCAATACTTATGAGTGTGACCATATCTTTGACACCTTTTACACTGTGGTATCAGTTTGTTACTCCTGAGAGCTTCAATTTTTATTTTCATATGACATAAATATTGAATATCAAATATTTTTTTTATATCCTCTGATCTGTCAAACGTTAGCATAAATAATGGCAAATGTATGATTTTTTCCTTGCCGTCAACTTTAGTCTTTCTAATTTTATTAACTACTTCAAGGACTTTATATCCTCTATTCAATAACTCCTCTTTAATCTCTTCTGATTTGCATGTTGGATGCAAGTTACGCGCCATGACTCTTATTGGTCTGGTCTGTTTATTTTCATAAGTATGCCATTCCAACTTACTTTCTTTTAGGAGTTTTGTCAGTCCTCTATATTCCATTTCTGTGTCTACATTAATTTTCAGCTGATTGTTGTTCATCATGCTGGTGTTAAATTTCAGATCTTTTGATTTCAGTTTCTGACTTATTTCTATGTAATTTTCCACATTGCTCAGTATCACTGGCGGTGGCTTAGCCGATTTTTTTACATTTTCTTTAGTCCTCTTACTTTTGTTTATTGGACTGGTTTTCGGTGTTTCTGGTGATTCCATAGTTTTCCTTTTACGTTTTTTATTCTTTTCCAGTATCCAAGCAGTTTCTTTGGCCACGATTTCTTCCTCTTCTTCCGAGTTGGCTGGACTATAGGATACCCTAGGCTGTAACTTCTTGATTTCTTCCTGTAGTCGTCTGATTTCGTTATAAGCAGAATTAAGCTGAGCCTGCAGTCTGCTTATTGTGTCCTCTGGGACTTCCAGTGTTGGTATCTGTGCGTTTTGTTTTTCCAAGCTACAGTTTATATTAGTTGGCGGAGACCTTGCCACCAACGAATCTCTTCTAAACGGATCCTCACCAAGCAATAGCTGGGCCCCCCCCCCAGAATCCATGGGGCCGACCTCCGAAGAGGGTGGATTTACCAGGTTTTTACCTGATCTGCCACCTGGGGTAGTCATTCCTTCTTTTGTTTTCTCCATTGCTTTAATGTTTATCCAATAAGTACAGAGTAATAGAAATATGAAACTGAAAGACACCTAGCCCTCGGTAACCTAATAGCGTCAGGGTCGGAAAGAACAAGAGTTGACCAAGAGAGGCCAGACAGAAAAGACAAAAGAGAAGGGGTCTTACTCAAAGTAAGTGGAAAAAGAGTAAGCCCAGCTAGAGGACCGTGGGAGAGCCACCTCCCTTTCTACCAAGCGGTAGCCTCCACGGATCATTGCCCTGTTAGCCAGCTACAGAGTAATAGCTGTTGCCCGCTCCCCACGTGGCCAAGGTGTAGTAGGAAAATTAATAATTAAAGAAAAAATTTGATTAATACTGTAGCGACTACTTTAAGATCAGTCTTTAAATATCATATTATTATTATCAGAATGATCAATATTGCACACCACTAATAAAAATTATTCCGATTAGTGGTGTGCAATATTGATCATTCTGATTGTGATTTCAACCACTAACACAAATTTCTTCATTAAACATATTATTATTGTTTATTTTTCAAAGATGAGACGTCTACGCTGCTACGTTTTCTCGGTCCTCTTCTACGGTGGAGAATCTTGGACTTTGAGTGAAGCCACAACTAAAAAATTGTAATCTTTCAAAATGTGGCTTTACCGTAGAATGCTGGATGAACCATGAAACATCAAAAGTAAGTGTTCCATTTTAAAACAAAGGTAAACCACAGAAGACATTTATATCAACACCTAATCACAAACATTCGTTTCGTCAATGTAAGTCGTAATGACAATATTGAAAATATATTACTAACGTATAAATATAATACATAGAAGCAAAGCAATGATGTACAAGAATTGTTGAGAGTGTAATGAATGTTATGCCGGAACACAAAGTGGACTACGAACATACTACATCAGAAGAGATTGCTTTAAACAGATATGAATTACTGGAAAAGATCGGTTTGGAGATCCAGGATAGAAAGGGTGAGGAATGAACAATCAGGCAAATAATGGTAGTTTATAATACGATTGTACAAGTGATAGAACAAAATCGAGTAATCTCAGAAGAATGGAAGAAGGTAATATACCTAGAGCAGTGGCAAAATAGGAGCCAGAGAAAACGTGAAGAAAGAGGAAGGATAGTAAAAAATATTAGACTGTGTACGGAAGTATATGCAAAAGTATGGTTTACAATAAGAAGATGGTGAAGATAGAGGCAAGTGGAGAACTATGATGAAAGGAGAATGACTGAGTGTGTTGGGAAGGGCCTCGTATATTTTTAATGTATACTGTAATATGTTTTATTTGTTGAATATCTATTGTATTGGTGGCATAAACCACCATTCAAAATATTCTTTAATAATAAAAACGGTTTGAACGCATCCGTGCCTTATGAAAACTATACTTGTTTGACGTGATCGGAGAGGTAAAGCAATTACAGTCAGTTCTCATGAGACAAAATGGATTCAGCAGCAGCGTGTATCCAGCGAGCCAAGTTATAAATCCGTTTATTGCTGGATAATTGAATTACGCCTTCATCGTGTTCAACTCTCATTGTTACGTTACTGGCACACTTAAAAGCAACTGTTTGACTTTGTCGATCCTAACATTTCCTTTTTACCTAACTTTGAGTAGCCTACTACACTCGATTTTTATAAGCACGAAAGTCACAGGAAGAAAATTACAAGGAATCAAATATTTTACACATATAAATGTAACTTATATTAGGGACAGTCCAAAATTTGGTTGCACTAGTACAAATAATATATGACTAATATTGTACTGCTGTAAAATTCACCAGTATCTACTAAGGTCTAAATCTTAGTAAAATTGAAAAATTTTCTAATATTGTCAGCCAACGTAACTGTATGTGAAATGCCTAGAATCATGCTTTGGCCGGGTATGGACATTAAATGTGTAAAATACAAACTATTTGGCCTTGTAACGTCTTTATTTCTAGCGAGTTAGCACATGAATACTCGTCAGGAAGACCACCTGGTCCAGAAGTCTTTCTTTACTCTTAGGAACTTTAGGAATTCGTTTGATTTAGCTCCCAAATTTCAGAGGTACTTGCGTCTTAATTTGATTGTTTACATAACATGTACAGCCGGCATGGCTCAACGCTTTTGTTAATTTAGTAAATTGATACTCTACTTCTTCTGTTGTCCTTACGCATCGTTTTCCTATATTACGCGTGAGAGAATTTTAACTTTTAATTTGTTAATGATTGACCAGAAACTCTTTTTAATATAGACATGAGTTCGTCATTTCGTCAATTCGTTTGGTCTAAACACGTCCTGTTTAAACAAAAACTCTGTTTTGCAGGAGATGGTGAGACATTAGAGTCTACCTTTCAGCCCAAACCACCAGAAAATTCGTTCCCCAAAAATTCTAGGGTTGTCAATATTAAACTGACTAAAACAATCACTTTTTAAACCCTTATAAGTTATGTTTTGCGTATTGCTATTAGTTTCCTGTCCAACCAAATGTACTTACTGTCACTACATTTTATGTTGTTCATCTCACACGAGTTTAGCTATTTTTGAAATATTAGTGCTGCTATCTTTAACGTTTTAGACAAATTGCAAATACAGTAATTCTTGTAGTTTCTTTTCAGATTTACTTTATAGTTTTCGTGTTAAATTTTTTAATTTTGTATTTTTTTACAATTTGATCTTTTTGTTGTAAATCATATCAGGTCATTAGTTTTATGTTATTACAATAAGTTTGTAGAACACCGGACGACGACTGGTCTAAACGTTATCATTAGCATTATCATCAACACTCCAACGATTAGGCTTTAGACCTGCCTGATCCGTATCCTATCTATTCCTCCTCGATCTACTGACATATCTCTTCCCAGTAGGGTGATAACCCATATCAGCGACGGGTAGACGGATATCAGGCAACCGGTTCAAGTGTTCACACTATCTCCTTCTGTGGTCTTCAATACCTTCTTGTGCAACGATACAATGTTTAAGTCGCGTCTAATATCCTCGTTCCTTCTCTGATCCGTGAGAGAACAACCTTGTGTCCCTCTTAGAAATTTCATTTCAGCTGCCTGAATCCTCTGCACGTCCCTTTTAATAAGAGTCCGTGTCTCACTAGCATACAGGAGACAGCCAATTTTTTTTTCATTCGGGTATCCTTCCGTGTTTTATTTTTTAGGTACGTATGAATCGTTCCACAGATGCGTCTAAATGGCCTAAACCTAGTGTACTTATACTTCAACGATGGTAATAGTCCGGTATGGAAACAATCCTAATAATAATTACTTACCATCGTAACAATATTTGAAATTGCAAAAAATTATATTCAATTTTTAAGGTATACAGAATTAGCCTATTAATATAAATAATTTATATTATTTATTATATATTATTTACTACATATTATATTATTTATAATTATTGTGATTACTACAAATTTTGTTATTTTAACATCACAACCCATCCGATTCTAGTAACAATAAATTTTCTTAAAATAAGTTTTAAGGAGTTGCAATTTATTCAAATCAAAGCTCACCCCTAATGAATCTACGTTTGATGTTAGAAAAAAAGGTACGCATAGATGGGGATCTTTTTTGAAAATCAAGTTAATAATATCGTGATTCGTCACAATCAAGTGTAAACCAATTTTCAATACGAGACGGGCGAACGGGCATTACGAATTAACGCGTCTCAGTCAAGGTGGTTTGTCTTACCCCCATTAACAATATATCACCACCTTTGTTATTGTATCATGGCGGCACCTTTTGAATCGCTTTTTTCTCAATTCCATATTACATGCGGGTGAAGCAGCCACGTGCGGGTAAGGATATGAATTCAAAAATGTGGAGTCTAATTAGTGAATGAAAACGGATGCCGTCATTCGTTAAGACAACAGGCGTCAACGTTTAACTAAGATATTGACTCCTAGTCAGTGATCCGTGAAAAGTTCAGACTTGTTGTTGAGACTAACCTTGTGTAAGATGGTTGATCAAAAGTACGTAGACATTTCGTTTATCTGAAAAATTATGTTTTGAATAATCTATACTGGCACACTGGCATTGCCGTTTTCAAAGTAGTCTTTTATATCACACTATTGTACTAACGTCTTTCCAGATTTTTCTTGATTGAACGTTCTGGTATAACTTTAACACTTCAGGTGCCAATAACTAGACGGGGTCCCAGAACTTCAATAGAGTGCATATCACGTCATTTGACGTGGTGCCGAAACGTTTATAGAATGCAGATCACGTCATTTGACGGGGTGACGAAACACTTATAGAATGCTGAACACGTCATTTGACGGGGTGTCGAAACACTTATAGAGTGCAAGTCATATACAGGTAATAGAATATGATGAACAATCGAGTGATGGTTAATAAATTGTCTTGTGTGTGATAATGTGTGTGTGTGTGCTCGTGTAATATTTTGTTTTAGTATGATAATAGGTAACAAACAAATGGGAAAACTTATTAAATATGGTTTATAACTTTATTTATTTTGTTTGTAACAACATAAGAGCAGGCATTTCAAATATATTGTTGTTATGCAAGAAGACTGAAATGCATCGTAACATTGTCCGTTTTTACTATGCTATCTGACTGTTTTATTATTTTTAAGAATAAAAGTATACGGTTATCATAAAACAGTTGTCACTCTAACGGTGTTTATGTGAGATGTAATAAAAACTTTATATTTGTTGTGGAACGTTTAGATGGTGGACGCCTAGGCAACGTAAGAATACAGCTTACTGTAACTGCTACACTAGTATATGTTGTCTTACCTCCTATTGTAGAGATTACAATTTCTTCTATAAGAAGCAGACATCACCATCATCTACACGATCATTAGCGTCAACATCGGGTCCAAGGATTAAACCAACGTTGATTTGTTCCGGTTCGAAGTAGACAAATTCTAGAACTAGTCGTTACGGCCTTCTCCGGACGTCGCTTATTTTTAAGTCTTCCGGCTGTAATTGTTTGGTGGGTTGGCAGTCATTTAATAATTTGTTTTTAATAAGGGGCACTTCCTAAGACACTGTCATGCCTGCAGGATGACAACTGTGTTAGATTGTATCTCATTATAACAGGTAGCCAATCAACTAAAAAACCCTTCACGGTTCTTCGCCATGAAAGATATGCGTCTGATTTAGACAACTCTGTAAGGACAACTGGCACACTCTTAAGCGTCTTCCATGTAAGACCGCCTCTCCTTCTCCTTGTTGGACCTTTCTGTGTTTAAAAATACACACACATACACACACACACACTCACGCACACACAGAGCTACGACGAGAATGTCGTTCTAAACGCTTTTCGACTAGCCCAGCGTATGGCATCCGTCTACTCACGTAGCACTAAATTACCTAGTACTTGTGACTAGTACTTGTGTTCGAGAGCACTTGAAACTACAAAAATTATGCTGGCTTGCCTTCAAAATGATAGAAACGTATTCCGGAACCTCTGCAGAAGTTCTATAAGCAACAGCGGCCGGCTTAGTGAGCCAGTTACAGTGGGCTATTACTTTAGCATGGATCATGTGATATTGGCGGATTAGTGGAAAGTGATTACTGTGTTACAGTTACTGCAGAACTCTAATAGTTTGACATTATTACTGAGCGTGGACAAATTTAACTTGAATTACTGTATGAGAGTACCTCGTCGAGTTCAAATTGTTATTTGTGACTAATTAATTCTGGTAATTAGAGTCTTCATTGGTGTCTGTACTTTGTTTCCACTGCACCATACGACGACCCGTGACACCGTCGTAACAATACATAATTCTTTCCAGTTTGTTCGCCAATTAACATACACCCTACTGTATTATTTTCATTCAACTTTATCCCCAATTCTGCTTCTCAATTTTTAACTTATTCTTTCCCGCCTTAGACATTAAAACATTGCGTGTTCTGGGCTATACACCTTCTTGCAATATATAGAGTACTTGTCCTCTGTCCTGTGGATTTTATGTATCTGAGTTATGAAGCACTCATGGACGTTTAGGAATTGCGCAACAAAAAATATTCTAACTTCTCATGATAATATTCTAACTAGATCCAATCTATTGAGATGATCCAACCAACTTTGACGATGTTAGGTAGATCTAGTACATTCTTGTATACCTATAATATAGTCTTCATGCGTCTTGTCCATATTAAAGCAGTGATCCTGATACGTACGAGGATTAGTCAATAGAAACACGTTTAGAGGCTGTAAAGCATTATTTATTCAACGGTTTCAAAAGAAGTCTCACTAACATTAAGGCATGAGTCCCACTGTTGCACTAATCTGTAGATTCCCTGCTGGTAAAATTATTGCGGCTGTTTGCGGAACCATTCGCTAATAGCAAACTCTACCTCAGTGTCCGATTTGAACCGCCGTAGTTTTAGTAATTTCTTTAATGGGCCAATATCATGATAATCGCACAAAGACAAGTCGGGACAGTAAGGTGGATGTTGTAAGACTTCCCACTTCATACGACCAAGCAGATCTTGAATCGTCTGGGCAACATGGGGTCGAGCATTATCATGTAGAAGAATAACACCATTTCTGAGGTTCCCGGGACGTTTATTCTTGATGCTGACCTGTAAGCGTTTTAAGCTGTCTGCATATCGCTCAGCGTTGATGTTGATACCAAGTTCTTTAAAATCTAAGAGCAGCACACCTTAATAATAAAAGAATACTGTCACCATTACTTTTCTTGCCGAAGGTTGTGACCCGACATTTTTTCGCCTTTGGAGATTGTGCATGGTTCCACTGCATAGTCTGACGTTTGGATTCTGGTTTGTAGTGATCACACTAAGCCTCATCACCGGCAACAATTTAGTGTAGAAAGGCATTATATTTTTTGTTGATAGCGTATTCAATGCTGTAATGATAAGGCCAAACCCAAATTTTTCTGCTCATCAGTAAGCAGTCGTGGAATCCACTGAGCAACTTTGTGATAGCCAAGACTATGAATGAAAGAATGAACAGTTCCCACGCTGATGCTCAACATTCCAGAAAGTTCTCTAACTCTTATGCGCCTATTTGCGCGTAAACCAGTTTCCAGCTGTCTCACATTTTCATCTGATGCTGCAAAAAACATGCAGGTGCGGGACGGGCCAAATCCCTAGTGGATTCTCTTCCTTGTCGAAATTTATTGCACCATTCAACCACTGCCGTATAAAAATAACTATAGTCACCATGTAGAGCTTTCATTCTCGTATAAATTTCCATTGGCTGACGCCCCTTAGTAGCCGAAAACTGATTAACGGCACGCAAATTATCTTTGGACGAATTTTCTACAATAGATGCTACTTTTCAACCCAGTCACAACGCTTAGAAAAGAGCAAACTGCAAGTATTTGTGATGGACCCGTCACTAGTACTTAAACAGACAATATAAGCAAATGAATTTCGTTGCCATGGTGACAAAGTCACGGCTGCGCAGATCAAACGTGTTTTACCATGTAGTTAAGAGAAAGAAGCCTAATGAGTTCTTCTTGATACGAAATAAAATTTACTAAATTTTTATCTTTGCATAAAATTCAAGGTAATTTGTGTAGTGAAAAATCACTAGAAAGTAGTTCTAAGACTTGTTTAGGTTTAGTTTTTTATATTCCATGTCTTCTTTAGAGATTGGAGCCGGAAACCCAACAAAATCTTCACCTTCCGGGTAAATATAAAGATACCAGTATTATTTGTGATAGGAGTACTTCCTCCTCATTCTCCTCCTGGAGTCGTCAGCCTTTCAACTAGTTTGTACCCTCCCCGCATATACCCGTGGTGCGTGTGTTACGGAGTCTCTCACAGGTATATGGAACCTCTACAGTTTAACGCCAGAAGGAGTACATCGGGATCAACAAATACATGGAGTAAGACTAGAAGTGTACGGAAAGGAAAATTGCAGATGTTAGCGAACTCTCCTTAGAGGAACTAAGGAGAGCGAAAAGGTGTCGTCGGAGGAAGAACGAGGAAGAGCAAATGAAGGAATACTGTCCAAAGTGAAAAGGTCTTACGAATAAAGAGGCCGTTCTGTAATCACAGCCTAAAGGCATCTGAATGGAAAGGCAATATGTACATCTTATGTACATAAGTACAATACAAAATTCAGGCGCTGGACCTTATATTCTGTTGCGCACTTCTTGGTCATACCATGTTTTCTTTGATCTTCGAATATTCCGCCGTCCTTTCGGATAATAAACCAAAATTTGTTATGGTATCCTGTTCTTATGCATCCTTCTAACATGGTCTACCCGATCCTGTCAGTACTGACTTGTCCTTTTACTTAGATTGTATATTCCAAGAATTTTTCTTATATCATCATTCCTTAGCCGGTCCCTCCGTAATACTCCTAGTACTGATCGTAAAAGTGTCATTTCACTAGTCTGTATCCCGCTTTGGGTCTTTGCGTTCAGTGTCCAAGTCTCAGTCCCATAAAGGCGGTATAGAACTGCCATCACTTTATAAAATTTCGAAAGACTATCTCTTCTGACCTTTCAATTCATTGTTCTTCTTATCGTTCTACACATGTAATTGAACTTCGCTACTTTTTGTTCACATCTACCTCGCCAACATAAGACAAGTCACTTGCGTGTAAGTAAGACAAGTTACATAAGGAATCTGAACGAATGCACTTGCTCAATTAGTTGATCATTCAGTACTAGTTTACACCTTACAGGAAAGCAACTTTTAAAAGCCATGGAATTAGTCATACAAATGAATACAAAACTGTAGTGAATAATTTGATTTGTGTGTTTGTGTGTGTGTATGTTAAGGCGTATGAAATAACTGTTGGCCAGTTTTATATATAGAAATTGGAAGTAAGCAACAAGGCGAAATCCAAAACAACCAAAACGTTATCAGAAGATCACCGAAGTAGTAATAATGCAATACAACGTGCAAGCTTATCGTTAAGTCCCTATCAAACACATTCTACGTCCAGTGATGGATGCCCAGTCATTTCCATAATAATATTAAACGCGACCACCCGCCACACCCGCACTGCTGCCGTCGCTTCTACTTTTGTCGCCCCGCCCCGTACCTCAAAACCTTCTTCATACAAAAGAGAATATCTCTCTCTCTCTCTCTATCTCTCCCCCCACATCTTACTCTCATGCATATCCTGTACGCACACCAATTTCGCTTCCGAGACGGCTGAGGAGCGGGGGGTCTACTGAATGATAGTGCTTGCTTATGTTGGTGGGGTATTACTGGTTCTGAAAACATTGTTCAGAAATTCAGAAGACATATTTAATTGTAATATTGTGTGCTTATTAGATTGAACGTTCGTACATTATAAGTAAGTGTAATTTATTGAATATTTTGTTAAAGTGTCTTTTTTTATTTCCTTCAAGAAATACCTTGTGAGAGACAGTCAAGTCACAAAGTCACGCCAAAACTGTGGTAAACGTATTTTAAATGTGTAGTATTACTCTGATGCGTGCAGTGGAATGGCATACGTCACCGCATTCCTTGTTCGGTAGCAAAGGTGAATTTCTGATAGTACATATATAGATGTGTGTGTGTGTGTGTGTGTGTGTGTGTGTGTGTGTGTGTGTGTTGTTTTATACTGTTTAACAACAATTTCCTTTCACTCTTCTCGAGGATTGGTAGTAGACTCATATTAAATCACTCATATTACTTGATTAAACCACTCATATAACCAGTATATCAATAGACTCAACAAATAAGGACGATTTGCAAAGAGCTATGTTTCAATTACAAAAAGTAGCAGGAGAGTACTCACGGAAAATTTCTGTGGGGAAAACTAAAACCATGGCTTTTAAAAGTAAATATTCAGTGAGGGCTAGATAGTTACAAACAACAGCACTTTAGAACAAGTCGGCCGTTTCAGATATCTCGGATGTTCAAGTAAGCTATTAATCTAAATATGGTATAAATGAGAAGATAAATAAATTTAGGAGTGTTTGCTGTACAATTTATAGACATTTTAGAACTAAAACAAGACACAGCGAAAGGATTAAATTTTATAAGACAATTGCAATACCCACGTTGATTTATGCGAGTGAGGCGTGATAAAAAAGGAAAGCGGCAAGATTCAGAGTGTAGAAATGCAGTTTCTTTGAAATATTTTAAATTATACATTGCGAGATGGAATAAGGAATGAGGATGTCAGAGAAGAACTCATAAATAAAATTATTTCAATTTACAGAATACAATGGTGTGATCATCTGAAAAGGATGACAGAGGATCGATTGCCGAAAGAGGCAAACTATAAAGTCATTGGTAGAAGAGACGTGAGTCGTCTGAGAATGAGGTGTTTGCCTTCATAGGTTTATGCCTAACCCTTGAAGTGAAGAAGAAGAAGAAACCACTCTTTGAAGAACGCTTATTTCTTGGTTTTTGCAGTGCGTATCAGTTGACTGATAGTGTAGAGGGCAATGGTTGGTATTTAGTGTTTGGTAAAATCTGTCTGCTCTCCTTGCTTCTCTGCTTCACCTATTTTGTGTATGTGTGTACGTGCGCGCGTGCGCGCGCTTGTCTGAGCTATTGTTATTTACTACGGCTTTGTCTTATAATACCGACCATATTCTTCTCCCATCACGAAATTTTTACTAATAAGGGCCCTGTAACTTGTTCTCTAGTTGGCCTCAACGCGACCCACGGCCCACTATTTTAATTAACAATAATTTTTAAATTATTAATTTATTATTGCATTAACTATAATGTTAGGTTTGGTGTTCATATATTAGTCTATTGGGTTCTTGGTTTTTACTTCCATGTTCCGTATGGAAATGAAAGTATGGTGACCGCGACAAAATCGTGTTCAAGGTAAGGGCTGATTCTGATTGTGCTACCCTCAAAACATGAAGAAAAGTCATTTTCCGAAAAGTGTTTATGTGTCTGTGTGTAGTATTGTTTATTTGGCAAACGATAACTGCCGCAAATTCAAACAAAATCAAATCCGTTTATGCATATGTGGCTGAATTGTAGGGGACTCAAGGCCTGTTGATTTTGGTGATGATCGGTTAATGGGAAAGGGTGGTTTACCTGCAACGTTTATGTTTAACAGGAGTAAAGTACTTAATTTTGATGAATAAATTATCCTGAAAATAAGGTCATAATAATACACCGCAGAAGATAGATGAAATATCTATAAATGAAAAGGGCAGTTGAATTGTGAGAGGGTACTTCTTTATAGATGTAAATGATAGTTGAAGGGGAAGGGGTTGTGTACTACGTTATCGGCAACAAAGAAGTACTTTGTTGTTAAAATTCCTTCCCAGGCTCTTTGGCCGTGTCCAGTGTTTTCTGCAAAACTAGACGTTTCGGTAGTGCCGTCGACTGCCATCATCAGTGAAAATCGACTGCGCTATTGCGAGGTGGTAAGAAGTAAAGAAAAGTAGTTTCTTTGCAAATATTTCTTTTCGAAATTGATTTTAAATATAAATATTAGAACATGAATGTTATATATGTTTCTCCATACCTTTATTTCATGTAACTTAATGAAGCAAGAATAACTTTGTGTTTTGTGGTCATATATTATTAAATTGGGTTTTTTTAGTTGTTTTCATAACCTATGTAACATGCAAATTTTTGTAAATTTGTTATTAGAGACCGATTTATCATGTGTAATACAGTATTGGTTACAATGGTGATAAGTTTTCTGTTGATGTCAAGGCTGCGCAGTTAAGTACCCTCAAGACTGTTCGAGTGCTTGTTAACTACGAAAAGTATGCAGGGACGCCGCCAAAAGAATGGAACATTATTCTGAAACATCTGCAGGCTATACACAAGTAACAGCGGCCGGCTTAGTTAGTCAATTACACCTGTCCAGATTGTGGTTGTTATCAATTAATCGTTGCGGATTAGTGAAAAGTGATTATCGTGTTATATCTAGTGCAGAACTCTTATAGGTGACATTATTATTGCGTCTGGACAATTTTAACTTGAATTTTTGTATAGAGCACCTTGTTGATTACAAATTGTTATTTGTGACTAACTGAAGCTAGTAATTAGTGGCTTCATTGATGTCTGTATTTCGTTTTCCACTGTACCATACGACGATAAGTGAGACCGTTGTAACAGTATCGTTGGGTTGAGAAAAAGTTTCTTGTCTCCGTGGTGTGGATAAATAATTTAAGTTTCCGCTTTGTCCCACGTATACATTAGTGCAATTAGATCATTCTATTTCACATATGTTAATTTTCTACACCATTTCAGTTTAGCTGATCTCTCAGGTAATTTCAGGTGATGTATTCCTTTGGTTTGTACGCTATTCATATATTGTATCTGTTCAAGATCCGTTCGGTTTAATCCTTGACCTTCCATAACAAATACATTTTCCACGGAAAGGTTATTAACATCTCGCCCAACCCCCAACCAGTCTCTCCAGTTTTGAGGAGGTCCAAGGATTCAAATATCTCGGGGGCACAATTACAGAGAATAATGTAATGAGCAAAAAAATCAAAATAAGAAGAATAGCGGCAGGAAACAGAAGCTACTGCGAGTTGAAGAATAGATTTTAGCCTTTGAATTTATCAAAAAATGTCAAACAGAAAATAATCACCACAGTTATAAGACCTATAGTAACATATCCAAGCGAGACATGGATGCTGAAGTTGCAAGATATGAGAAAACTTAGTATTTTCGAGAGAAAAATTCTGAGACAAATTTATGGACCAGTGTGGGACAGAGAGATGTGGAGGATAAGAAAGAATCGTGAACTAAGAGATCTTTGTGGAGAAACTGACATAGTTGCAGCAGTGAAGGCGGAAAGGGTGAGATAGTTTGGGCATGTGGTGAGAATGAGAAGTGATCAAAGCCCAAAAATGGCATTAGAAAGAAAGTCGGAGGAAGTAAGGAGGAGAGGACGTCCGAGGAGAAGATGGTTTGATGATGTCGAAGGGGATTTCAGGGAGATGGGAGTGGCAGATTAGAGGAGTAAGGCTCTGGACAGAAAAGAATGGAAGAGGATCACTGAGCAGACCAATGTTCTACAGGGACCGTAGTACCAGAAGAAGAAGAATCTATTCAGCATTATTTTATTTTTGTAAATACACTGGCCACGTTCGTGTAATGTATAATGCCCGGATCTTTGCTTAGGAAGCGTTCAACGTGTATACTGTTCACGCTAATCAAAAATCATTCCGTTTTTTCTACAGTTTAATTTTCTCTGTCCTGGTTTACAATTGTCGTAGGGATCTCTCAATTGGTATTTGTACCACCCTTTTTGTTAGTACGTACAAAACCATTTTGTTTAAACATTGTTTTCGTAAAATAAACCTTACTCTTTAGGCTGTCTTCTTTAGAGAAAAAATGGAAGAGGTTCTAAATAGAAAGATTAAAAAACGATTTAATACAACGGACATAAGCAACCGGTTTTAAATAATACAGCAAATGCAGGTATCACAGCTCATTGTATAAAATCAAACCACTTTTAGACACAAAAACATAATACTACTGGACGATATAGAAAAAGGTAAATAGATGGATTTATTGGAAACTTTGTGAATTATAAAAGCAATTAAAAGTGACAAAAACTTAACTACACATTTGACAAAATTCTTTGTATCTCATTTGATAAAAGATCTTAATCAGTTTAATTAATTTTAGAATTTTTATTCTCATTATACTTAGTTTTTACAGTTGTTTGACCTTTACTATACTGGCTCCTCTACTACCTCGATCAAGCAGACGCCACAAACATGTCCATATGCACGCCTTAACTCTCGTTCATCCTCTAACACATTCTTTGTTTATAGTTTTTCTTAACAGTTCTTTGAAAATAGCCTAAAAGGCTAAAACAATTGTCAGAGTTGAAGAATAAACATTAAAACTAAGAAGCACTCCCGCTTTTAAATCTTTTTAAGTAAAATGTTTACCAAGTGTCCAACAAACCTTCAATGAAAATCGTGGACAAAAGTGACTTACGAGGGTTAGTTGAAAAGTTCGCAGAGCGACATCTATAGCGTAGCAGTAGAACTATTATTTTAGTGTGTTACAAGAGTCATATTTCGTATAAACCGCTGTGGATTTTCAAATCTATAAGATAATCTATTCATTGTTTATCAGCTGTTTAAAATTTACATGTCGCGTGTGTTTTGAAATACGGACAAAATTAAACATCGTGATGTGATTGAATTGTTCTTAACAAAGTGGTCTAGCGCCAATGGAAATTTACAATGAAAATCCAAAAGGGTTAGGAGATGCCGCGTCTTCAAAAACAATGGTTTGTAAGTGTGCACTTCAGTTTAAACGTGATCGTACGAGCATTGAAGATGATCTCCGTAATGGACGCCACAAAAAAAACAATTTTGGATATCACTAAAAAAAATTCATATACAGCTTTAAGTGCTGAGACCTGTGTGGACTTATGGTGTACAACTCTGGGGATGCACCAAGAAATCTAACATTCAAATGATCCAAACTTTTCAAAACAAAGTACTTAGGAGTATCGTTGATGCCCCCTGGTATATTAGGAATGACAGTCTGCACAAAGATCTCAAAGTAGAATATGTCAGTGAAATCGTAACAAAATATGCAGTTAACCATGACAGGAGAATTCAGACTCATATAAATCCAGAAATGCTTTGCGTGGTGGAAGAAGCTCCGCACACGTTAAGAAGGCTTAAAAGATTGAAGCCCCAAGATTTGGTGACACACTAGTGCATTTAAATCTGTAAAACTCTAAAAGAGAGAAAGGCAATAATCTCAACCCGGGGAACAGCCAGTGGGCTTCTACCCCATAAACCGTGAGTAATATTAAAGAAAAGCAACTTGTTGGGCTCGCTCAGTTGTTGCAAAGGGAGGTGTTTTTAGTGGGTTAGAGTCCCACACTACCTGGAGCTACGGGGCTCCAGTGTGTCTATAGAGATTTTCAACTGCCCTGCCGAAAAAAAAAAAATACAGCTTTGGAAGACTGGCGATTGAAAGTGGATGGTATTACCGAGATCGTACTAATCTCACACGAGCGTGTATATCACTTTTAACTAAAGAACCTAGTATGGAATAACATTATGCAAGGTGGGTGCCGCATTTGTTATCAAGTGACCAAAAGGCAATGAAAACGAAAGTATCTGAAAAATGTCTAGAGCGTTTCACGAAGAACGGGAGTAATTTTGTTCGTATATTTGTTACTGTGGATGAGGCGTGAGACCACCACTACACTGCACAAACGAAACAACAGTCAAAACAGTAGACACTAACAGGAGAAAATGCTGCAAAGGAAGTATAGGTGCTCCCATCAGCAGGAAAGATCATGGCATCAATTTTCTTGAGTGAAAAATGCATTTTGCTAATTAATTATCTCGAGAAAAGCCAGTCAGTAACCACAGAATATTATTCAAACTTTTTGAAACCACTAAATAAAAAAAATTGTGAGAAAAGACCTGGTTTAGCAAAGAAAAATATAATTTTTCATCAGGACAATGCTCCTGCGCACCACAGTGTTTTAGCGATGAGTAAACTGCGAGATTTGAAGTACGAATTATTAGAACATCAAACATATTAACCAGACCTAACACTCTCCGATTTCTATCTATTGCCAAACCTTAAACAATTTGTGCCTGGAAAGCGCTTTTCATCAAATGAATAGGTAACAGCAGTTGAAGAGGAGTATTTTACGGATCTTCCAGAACCTTATATTAAGACAGGGCTCGAATTATTAGAGAAACGTTGGACCAACTGTATTGAAAAGTTGGGGGAGATTATATAAAATATAACGTAATTTTTTGTAAGAACTTACTTGTTTTTTTAATTTCCATTCCGTGAACTTTTCAAACTACCCCTCGTAGCTAGACGGGGAGTGGGTTGATTACTTTCACATGTTGAATAGTTTATGTTAAATTATAGGCCATTAATAAAATACACATTATGTAATATTATAAAGTGTAAGTTGCCTCATTCTCGCATACATCAAACACACACACACACACACACACACACACACACACACACAAGCCCGCATTTCCGCGTGCATTAGGATTATGTAATTGCATTTATTTTGCGTTGTAGCATGAGTAAACGTCTGGAAACTAATGCACTGATAATGCATATGCTTTAATGGTTGTAATACATTGTATGCATGCAGCGCTGCTGTTACATTAGTGCTAATGCAGATGTGACGTCTTCCAATTTTAAATGCTGTCATTAACAACGCAAAAAGCAAAGTTGCTGACGTATTATTATCAGGGGCGGATTAACCATTAGGCTGATTAGGCTGTAGCCTAGGGCGCGGCACTTTGGGGGGGCGCAAAATTTTAGCTAAAAAGATAATAAATTTTACATCTAAGTGTAAAATTGGTAATAAATTACAAGGATATAGATTTGAGTTCCTTTTCAACACAGGCGCCTGTTTGCGAGAAATTGTGGTAAAACTGTGGATAAATAATAGAAGTGCTTTCCAAACTGTTTCCTCCGGTTATGAGTCATCGGCGGCCGGCGCTCATAGAACTATGCCGCCTCCCGACTTTCGTTGAATTCCCGACCACGTTATCTATTTCATCCACCTCCACCCCATAGTTTCGTGGAATTGCCGACCACGTTATCTATTCCATCCGCCTCCACCCCATAGTTTTTAAAAGACTATGCACCTGTCAACCCGGAACAAGAAGGAGAAGAAAAGAAGAAAAAGCGATCTGAAGCAATACCACTGTTGAATTTTTTGAAAACGCTTAACTTAGAATCAATGTTTCCTAATGTTGACATAGCTTTGCTGATTTTCCTTACTATGCCCGTCACTAACTCCATTGGCGAAAGATCTTTTTTCAGCTTTGAAGAGGGTGAAGAATTATTTACGCTCAAATTTCTGCCAGGATGAACTGACCAGTGTAAGCCCTCTTGTTCATTGAAACTGACTTTCTGCAAAGACTTGATTTCAGTGAGGTGTGATTAAAACGTTTGCTCAATCCAAAGCGAGAAAAAAGAATTTAGCTTGAAATTTACATGAGTCTTAACAAATACACAAGCTATTTAAGCTGATTACCTTCTTTGTGTAAATTATGTTAAATGTACCCTTAACAAAACTGTTATAATTCTGTAACTACTTAGTTAATTTGTTAAACCCATCCAAACTACAAATGCTTGAAGGTGTAACTCTAAAACAATCTCCGAAAAATAGCCTTAGTTTTCAATTCTTGAGACTATTTCCAAAAACAGTAAACTATTTGAAATATTCCTAACTAAGAAATATATTGTAGGGTGTTTAAAACTTCATTCAGCCCCTTGAAAATAAACGTAAGTGTAGCCTACGTTTGATGGCGAGGGGGCGGGGAAATATAATTAGCCTAGGGCGCCAAGATACCTTAATCCGGCCCTGATTATTAATAATGAACAAATTGACGGAATTGTTGGAAATTTATCATGTATGTTTACAGTGGCGTCCAAGAAAGTTGTATGAATAGACAAATTAACCTTTTTGAATCCTTCTTTATCTTTAAAGAAACTTTATCATTTCTTTATTATATTTATTACGCGTTCCGAAGCATATGCTTCATCATCAGATCATACACTATCGCTGTAGGAGGTCTTCGTCGGTTAAAATCAAATATCATTATGTTGACTGTATCGTTACGAGACGTTCTTCAGTGTAACGATCTGAACAACAACTGGTACTCTCTTCGCAAGTTTTCCACAGTGGGTTTTCCTTTCGCCACAGTACTGTGGCAAACCGGTGAACATCAAACCAGTTGTTGGCCTCAAGTCGTTACACTAAAGATAGCCTCCAGTTCTGTTGGCCGAAACGTCTGTTTTATGGGGCACTATTGGACCACGGTCTAATAGCCCGGAGAATTGTCAAACTAATGTTGAGAAAGTTTACCCCGGCCGTGAAAGCCTGAGATACCAATTACCACACCTCACTATTATCCGTTCAGTGTAAATTGGGCACTCCTGAAGCTCCATTGGATTCGTTTCAGACCAATAACTTAGGTTGCAACATTTCATGATCTGCTTCTTAAGGGTTTTAGGCTTTAGCGGCCTGTTCCTATTCCACAGTCCACCTTTTCTCAGGCCTACCAAATTTTCTTCTGCCTCTCTAGGGTTGTGTAATCTTTCGCTATCATCGGTATTCTACTTTATTCCATTCTGTCTATGTATTGAATACATTTTTGTCTGTTTCAGAACCATACAGTACTTGTAGGTTTTGCCCTTGTTTTATAAAATTTTATTTGGGTTTCTTTTCTACATTTATTTCCCAACTTTTTTTAAATCGTTCAACACATTCTTGTGAAATTCGTCACTTTATTTTCTATGTCTGTATCTTGATCATAAGTCCATTTCATGTCCAAGATAGTTGTAATGTCTTACTTGTTCTATGCATGTGTTGTCTATGCATATTTTGGTCCGAACCGGTTCACCTCCTATAAAGGCCATTTTACTTTTGTCTTTAACTTCGATATGTTACAGCTAAATTCTTTTCCTATTTTATGTAAGATATATATTGCTTGCTGGAGATCGCTTTCTAAAGTGCCGAATATAGCTTGGTCATCCACGAAGGGAATGGTTGAAGCTTTTATTTCGATGGATTTTAATACAGTCAGGGGATTATTCTTTCCAATTTTTGAGGAGATCATCTAGCTAAAGGTTAAAATGTAGTGGTGACAGATAACAAACTTGTCTTACGCCTTGACTTGTTTCAATCGGGATAAATTCTTCTCCGTCGTCTATGATTACCGCGGAGTGTCTATATAAACTCATTATGGATTGAACTAGTTTTTGTGGTATATCTTTATTTTCAAGTATGTCCCATAACTTCAGTTTGATGACTCTATCAAAAGCTTTGTTTAAATCAATAAATCCAACCTTTCAGATATTCTGTATTGTAACATCGTCCCTACGAAAACTTGATGTTTTTCTAGCCGCGAGGGGATCAGTTCTTTTTAAACACCATCATTTTGTAGATATGATGGTGTAGGTATGAACGCAGTTAGGTCGGAGATATTTAAAGCTCACAAACCACGGCCGGCTTTAATAGAACGCGGAAAATTAAACGTGGCAACACTGGAACTAGCTGATACTTTGAGGCCGAGTAGACGATCTCTTAATTTGTGGATTTCAATAATCAAATTGCGTCATTTTTAATTGCCGGTTAACAGATGTTTTATTAATTCTTCACTTTTTGCAAATTAAAAGTTTATTATGTAAAGTACTGTTATATTATTTAAGAAATGTAATAATTAACTCATTTATATGATACGAATTCAATAATTTGAATAAAATTAATTAATTACGCCTAACATTAAATCACTAATTTCTTCAACTTAAACGTACACTATTAAGTGCGCACAGACCTATAATTTAGATTTAGCTATAAATAGGCCTAATTATGATTTTAGTACTGCTATGAAATTAAATCAAAATATAACATGTCACTTTAGCTATTTTATTACACTATGCTTACATGCCTAAGACGCAACGTTGCCACGTTTAATGTTCCGGCCTTCTACTAGAGTCGGCCATGATCAACGTGGTCGTGAGGCTAGGACGGCTTAATTCGTCAGCCGTTTTTACGAGTTCGTGACTTCCCCGTTGTTGTTGCTGCTGCTGTCCACCGTGATTTTGAAAAGCGTTTCAACAGTGAAAGGATCACGTTTGTCGATCCATGGTAACTGAAATGGCAGCGAGTGAAAAGTGCCACGGATCCGCCACCTCATCATCCCACAACCTCTCCACGTTGGGGTGGGGGGACACAATAACAAAACGAGGAAACCGCAAGATATTTCTGCCGCACCCTACAATATATGCAATAAATGTTTGTTGATGTGTTGTTATTTGATAAGTCGAGAATTTTGAGCGATTACGTTTGTGATTTATTGGCGGTAATTATGACTGGGTTTAAGGACCTGGTAGACGCCGCCCACATCGCAAAACTTTTTATTACAGGAACACGAGTTGAGCCAATAAAGAAAATACTTGCCAAGAAACACTGCCCACATGTTGTGTAGAAAATGTTTCAACAGTTGCAATTATAGCACGTTTAGAATCAAAGAATACACGGGCAGTGGGAGAAGTCAGCGCTTGCTGAACACCACCTGGCCAATGACGACCACACATGGTGAATTCTGAGGAGACGAAGATCCTATCCTTTACGTTGCACTATCCTACGCGGCTACACCGGGAAGCGATCGAGATTTATAAACACAATAACAAACTCAACAGGAAGGACGAGTGCTTGAGGCTGAATAACGCCTGCTACCCGGCACTTAGACGTTCTCGGATCTCTATCATCTAACTTTGTTGTTGACACAAGGGAGCAGAGGGATTGGCCAAACTCTCGAGCAATCAGATAGCAGCCCGCACCCGGACGACTAATTAGGTACGATAAGTACGATGCTTTAGGATCGCGTCGCCATTCATTCGCCACAGGTGCAGAAGAGTAGACCACTGAGGATGACTGCCGCAGTTGCAGTCGAAACGTTTGGATCTACAACAAGAGGACCACGGCCCAACCTCCCGGAAAGTAATTTTACTGAAGGTAACTACTAAGCTAACAAAATTTAGACGCATTTGTAGAACTATTCATAGGTATCTAAAAACTAAAACACGGAAGGTTATCCGAATGAAATTTTATAAAACTGTGGCTGTCCCCACATTCCTGTATGCTAGTGAGACATGGACTCTTGGTAAAACGGACGTGCAGAGAATTCAGACAGCTGAATTTCTAAGAGGGACGCAAGGTTGTTCTCTCTTGGATCGGATAAGGAACGAGGTTATTAGACACGATTTAACATAACATCATTGCACCAGAATATTGAAGACAACAGAAGGAGATGTGAACACTTGAATCCCATGCCTGATATCCGTCTACCTGTGGTTGCCTTGGATTTATCACCCTACTGGGAAGAGGGATATCGATAGGCCTAGGAAGAGATGGGTTGCGAAACAGATCTAAGGCCTAGTCCTTGTAGTGGTGATGATGATGGTAACTACAGCTGTGAAGGCTTAAATGTGTGATCAAACAGTACAGTTATTAGAGTGTGTAAAATAACTACATGGTGTGCGAGCGAGCAGTGAAATTGAGCGCAATCGGTGTGTGTAGCCTAATTATTGTTTTAGCCTGATTTGATTAGGCAGCCGGCGGAAACTGGCGTGCGCACAATAATCAACAAAGAAACGGACAGTCCGATATGGTCGCGTGTGTTCACCATGTGATTAACAACTCGTTACGCACAATTATTTAACTTTATACGTTATGTTGTGTTGTAATCAATGTGCGGTCCATTCGAAATCGATATAACAAAACACGTACCTACTCCACTGCGCTGCAGCCATTGTAGAGCTTTGGCTTCCTCAACCAAACCGCGCGTCCTCCTGTCTTATTGGCCGTGTAAAATACGACGAAGATGAAGAAAGAGCGGGAGAAGGTCAATGAGAAGGAGGTAGAGAAGAAGAAGAGAAGAAAGGAAAGCTAACAAAGAGACTAATAAACACATTTTTCTCAGCTTTATAAGTGTCTTGATTTCTTACAATTTTGCCAGACTAATTCAAAACACCTGATCTTTTGTGTTAAATCATTTCTTTGACATTTGGTGTTTATTATCATTATTTTTTAAAAAACTTGTATTGCAACCAATAACACGTAAGCATACTTTTCATAGGCGCTTTCAAGCCTCTCGGCCCATCTATAGTTGAGCGGAGAGGCTTGAAAGCGCTTATGAAAAGTATTGTTACGACGGTCTCTGACCGTCGTATGGTACAGTGGAAAACAAAATACAAAACACAAGTTAAGTCACTAATCACCAGCTTTAATTTTCACAATTAACAGTTTGTAACAACAAGTTATTTAACAAGATTACACTCGTACAATAATTCAAGTTAATCTTTACACACAAATAATAATGTACGCACTATAATCACTGTTCACTAATACACTACTTGAGACGCACTGTGCAAATCGCCCGACAATAATTGAACCTCACTTGAATACATCGCCACTTAAACTGAAACTGAGCGTCGCTGAATGCTTATCTTATGCCCCGCTGAGATTTCAGAATAATCCATAACACGCGTCAACACAACCCAAAAAACACTAGAGCGTAATTTCTTTGCAGCCTTGAACATAACGCGGGAGGACCGGTGAAGTCTGGAACAGCCTCGGTGAGGTTGACGCGTATTAAGAGTCACGTACGCACACAACGGTACAGCTGGTTCTGCTGGGATACCCGAGAAAAACGTAGAACGTTCAGTAGTGGCGTAACAGTATCATTATTGATATCATCTTAGGTTGTCATCTGTTTAACTGCAATGTATAGATTAGAAAGCGCAATACACGAAGTGGAATGAATTTGTTTACAAAGAAGTGCAGATGCCAATCGGTGATAAGGAAAAGCGTTGCTGACAAGGTGCAGTACTTTGTAATTGAATCGTTACTCTTCCCTGCAGGCAAACATTACCGTTCAATAAGGCAGCTGCACGCTATACCTCTTAACGGTATCCGTTGCCTGCACTATTTCCTAACTTACTTTAGCTTATTGCTTACGCTACGTTATTACTTCTCGTATGTTAACAATTTGCTGACTTATTAAACTTACGACTTACTTTATCTTGTTGTAGAACGCACTAGTGTTTCCGTAACTTATTAAATTTATCAAATGTGTTTTCAGTGCCATTAGGCGAACCCTTATGTCAGCAAGTAAAGGAACACGCCTTAAATTCTACAACGTGATAGCTCTTCCCACACTTCATGATTGGTCTGAGAATTGGACTTAAACGAAAGGCCAGGCCAGTCCCATCCAAACGGCTGAAATGAGATTTTCAGGCACGTGGCAGGGTATACTCTCCATGATCATAGAAGAAACACAGATATACGGCAGGAACTGAATATTATGAGAGTATTCGACAGGATCGCCCAGTATCGGCTGAATTGGTGTGAACGTCTTTGCCGAATGGATGAGTGCCACATCCCCAAACAACTATGGAACTCTAAGCCAAGGGGACGGAGAGGTGTAGGACGTCCGAGGAAGTGCTCTAATTTTTTGCCTACTTGAGACCGATACAAACCATCCTTGGTGTAATCCGTTACGATGATGATGATATTTTCAATACTTTACGGATGTTGACGAGACAGATATCTGGCCTGATCTGGCTTTGATGCCCAAGTCCTAATACGGAAATTTTCGTCAACGGGCTGCCGTGAAACAGACGTGATCCAAGGGTTTATCGTTAGTTAACATTAACCTTCCGAGGACAATGAGAATCAAGCTAGGACAATCCTGGACACGAAATCTCTGTTTCTGAAGCAACACAAATTAAATCCAACACACTTTATGTGTCATTGGAGTGTCATTTCTAATAAAATTATTTTGATATTTACAAAATATCATAAGACCACGGTATAACAGCTCAGCTTACACTCGTTTGAATTAAACTGTTTATAATCGATATCTAAATTATATTCTTAAACACACAGACGAATAGCTATCGTTCTTATTAAAATCCCATTAAAATCCAGTGATTGATAAAATCTCTGACTCAAAAACAAATCCCCACCCCAAAGTTTCTCTCCCACATAAAATGTGGGACATGTACAGGAAACCAGGGAAAGTTGGCAACCCTGTTTAAAGGAAACTGCATTAACCATACTCGCAAGAAAGGTAAAAGTGTTGTCAGAGCAAAAATTGGGATAATCAAATTAAATGAAACACAGAATCTGTTTTTATGTATTTAAGTTTATTTAGTAATTGTTAGAAACATATTATGTCCGACGAAGGTAAAACATAATCCACAGTCGCTTGAATGTTCTAAACGTATACTTGTCTACATTTATAGACGTCGAAAAGTTTAGTATCCCTCACGATAAAACCACACGTGATCAACACGAAGGTGCAAGTTTACGATTTCAATTCAGTATTAACCTTCCATAACTACACCCCTACCATTATTTATAGTTTACGCCATAGAAAACCCTATAATAATAACTTATTTATGACTCTGCATGCACCGTTTTACTGTCAAACAAGGTGAAGCCATTCTTTCTAGCTGTAATGTATCAGCGTTTGCTGCTGCAAAAATTGGAATTTAATATTTAAAAAGAGCTGTCAAGTTGTTAGCGAAGTAATTTGGCGTGAAAACGTTAAACTTTAAGTTGCTTCGCTGAACACAGGCGGCCGGCGGTCTGATACATTAGTTTCGCACGTCACTATAACTTAAACAACAATATATATAATAAAACAATATATGTTACGCCATTACACTACATTCTACGTGTTTCTCGGCTATTCCAGCAGAGCCCGGCTATAATGTGTGTGTGCGTACATATTGCTGCTACTTTCAGATAAAGGACAATTACGTAGCACTTGTTACGCGTCCGTAGCCGAGACTGGTCCAGATTTCACCGGTCCGCGCGCACCGTGTTCAAGGTGGCAAGCAATTATGCTCTAGTGTAGTGTTGTCGCGTAGTATGGATTATTCTGGAATCTCAGCGGAGTATAAATACAAGCATTCAGCGATGCTTAGTTTCAGTTTGAATGGCGTTTTATTCAAGTGAGTTTCGAGTTATTGTCGGGCGATTTTCACGGTGCGTTTCAAGTGGTGTTAAAAGTGATTATAGTGCGTAGTTGTTTATAGCTGACATTATTATTTGTGTGAACAGGTTAACTTGTATTGTTGTACGAGAATAATCTTGTTGACTAACTTGTTGATTAGGAACTCTTCATTTTGATAATTAGAGCTGGTGTTATGTGACTTTATTGGTGTCTTGTATTTTGTTTTCCACTGTACCATACGACGATCAGGGAGACCGTCCTAACAATATTATTAAAAGGGAGAATTACTTCCTACGGTTATATTCAAAGAATAAACCCTGACACACTAACAAGGAAAATTTTTAACTATTTCACAAAGCTTAAAGTGCCCAATACGTGGTTTAAAAAAACAGAAAACGACATAGAGGAACTCCAAATTACTAAAGAAGACATTTTAAAAACGCTTACAACTCAACATAAATTAAAAATTTTTCAAGGTTTTCAGGAAAATCCTAAGAAGAGGACAGGTGCCATCTCTACTGACGAAAGGAGGGAGGGACATCGATCAAGCATGAAGGATATATGGGAGAGAAAAAAGAGTGTGGAGAAGAAGCGAGGAGGAACTAGTTGAACCAAACGTAGTCCACAGTAGCTTATATAACAAAAAGAAAAACAATTTATATCATATTTCAATCGGTAAAATGTTTTTGAAAGAACGAAGTGAGTTCTCAGTTTTAATTTGACCTTTTGGCGTTTGCTTCTCTTTAAGTGCGTACTTACGGGGGTCGGGGGCGAACGGGACCGAACCACACCCCACGAAGAGTTAATAAATTTTGTTAAACTTTTAATTTTTTTTGGTGTTTTATTTATTTATTTTTTTTTAATTTGCGTACGCTGATATAGTAGTAGCTCCTTTTTAAATATACAAAGAGATTTATTACACAGCATTAGAGTATAGTTTTGAAATATAAAATATAGGAAAATCAACTCAGTCAATAAATTTCTTTTAACAATGTTTCAGTAACGCGTATTTTATTGTGTTTTTACCGTTTAGTTCAATGGGGCAGATTTCAGGATATTATCATGCGTATTTCAGTCACTTTAGACAATGTAACGTTTATTATTCTTATATTACTTGGAAGGCTTTCACGGCCGGAGTCAATTTTGTTAAATTGCCATACCGGACAGTTTCGTTATGGTCCAGTGCTAAAATCTGTAGCAAACATTTCGGCCGTGCCATTGACGTACATCATCAGTGCAAAATTATGGCGTGCGTTAACATAAGGTGACACACGTTAGAGACTACAGTACTGTGGTAAAGGCTGATTTGCTGAAATCTGGACGCACGTCATTGGCTGTATTAGTCTTAACTTGTTCTTTCTTTTGCATGAAGCTGACTCGACACGGGACCTCCTCAAAGCCAAATTCTAGATACGCAACTGCCTCTCTATCTCCATCTATTTGAGACATATCTCGTGATACTTTTGAATCCTTAAACTGATTTTCGTATAACTTTGCAAGTTCTTAGGTTTCCCATAGAGAAGAAGTATTGTTTATGAGTTTGATCCATCCACTAAATACAAGCTGAAGTCAAAATGGAGTAAGTTAATATTTAAAAAATATTAAACTACACATTATTATTATTAATCCGGCTGTATTAATAATGTTTACACAATTTTCGGAACCAAAAATTATAGAAGTGATTGAAATCTCATCTTCCACTGCTGCTTGTCCTTCCAAAAATCTTCTTCTATTTCTCGTTCTTTCAATATAGTCGAAATTTCTTTTATCCAGGTGGTAGGTGGTCCTTCTTTTCCTTCTTTCTGGTGGTGTCCATTTCGTAATTCTTCTTGGCAATCTTTCCTGTGTAATCTTTTCGTGTGTCCATACTATTGTAATTTTTTTGTTTGGATAAATCAACAATTGAATTTTTCACATTCATTCTGTCTTTAATGTCTTCATTTCTAATTTTCTCACGTCTGGATACTATTGCTAAACGTCTCCAAAAGTCCATCTCTGCTGTCATTAATTTTGTTCTTGTGTGCTTATTAGAAGTCCAAACTTCTGAGCCGTAAGTCATGATACTTCTAACAAAGGTTTTAAATATTTTCGTTTTAGTTTCTGTATTTAAAATACACATGTTGGGTATAAAACTAAACAGAATTGTAACTAAATTCTAAATATAATATTCTTCCCCTTTTTCTATCAGGGAGTAGGCGAATCACCTGTTCCGGTCTTAAGGAATACATTAACTTCACCAACGCTTCCTACGTCTTCCTATAATTAGTTGTCCAACACGAGGCTTGTACTGCCAAACTTGCCTAAGAAAGTTTATATAACTTAAGGAGCCTGCCATTCAGCATCCTATTCAGATGAGCAAATCCATCTCGGTTTGTTCTCTGCAATACGATCTTAGATGTTGTTACGACGGTCTAACTGATCGTCGTATGGTACAGGGAAACAAAATACATGAAACCAATAAAGTCGCTAAAAACCACCTTCAATTATCACAATTAAAGAGTTTGTAATCAAAAATTATTCAACAAGATTATACTAGTACAATAATTCGAGCAAATCTGCCCACACAAATAATAATGTCAACTAATAGAGTCCCGCACAATAATCACTAATAACCACTTGAACGCAGAGTAATCTCCCGAAGTACACTGACTTCTGAGCAGCAGCTGGAGTTGTTTAAACAGATAGCACAAGTTTTCCAGAATATTTTATAATACGAGTCAAGTAGAAAACACTAGGCCGTAACTAATTACAGCCTTGAACACAGACGTGACCGGTGAAGTCTGGAACTCCTCGATGGTTGACGCATATTAAGTGTCACATAATTGTCTTTCTTCTCAAAGTAGCAATACGTACGCACACAAACATTACAGCTGGGCTGTGCTGGGATAGCCGAGATACATGTAGAACGTTCTGTAATCGCGTAACAATATTCTTCTTGTTCTTCTATCAGGGAGTAGGCGAATTACCTGTCCTAAAGGAATACATCAACTTCCTAGGTCTTTCTGTACTTCGTTGTCCAACACGAGGCTTGTACTGCCAAATTTGCATAGACAGGTTTATATACTTTTTGCAACCTGCCGTCTAGGATACTATTCAGATTAGCAATTCATCTCGGTTTGTCCTCTGCAATACGATCTTAAATATTAACAGATAACGACATTTAGGAAGCGTTGAACGTTTTTAAATATAGCATTCATCTGTGGAAATTTCAAAACTTCAAAATATAAAGGCAGACAGCTAACTCCATTGAAGGAACTTCAGTGGTTGGATATTTCAGAAGGTTGAAAATTAAGAAGTAATTATGAAATATATCAAAGTGTAGAAAACAGAACCAGTGAGGAAAAAGACTAGTATTCTTTGGACACTTATATAGAATAAACGACAATAGGTTAACAAAACAGATCTTCAGATATCGTGGGGAAAAAGTCAATATCAACTTGGATTAAAGATGTCAAAAAAGATTTAGAAAAAAATAATATAAACGCAGAAGAAGTAGTTAAACAGAGGTGTTTCGGGCAAAAGTATTAAAAATGGAAGGAGCCCAGGTTAAAAGAGAGAGAAACGCAGGTTCATAGTGGACTGAAGGTAGGAAGAAGAGACATCGTGAAAAGATGAAAGAGTGTTGGAAAAAAAAACAGAGAATGAAGAATTGAAATTGTTACGTGGTCCTAACATGGCCGATACAAGTAGAAGAAAAGGCAGACAGCTAACTCCACTGAAGAAGTTCAGAGAAGCTTCTTACACTGGGTGACCAAAAGATTCAGCTTAATGGGTCGCGGTGTAGAAGTCACGAAATCTCTTGGTCTTCCTTCACTCTTGACTAGAACAACTAATACAGACCTGCTCTTTTTTCATCAAGTTCTTTTTGGACATAGTTTTCCCCATGACCATTGGTTTGAAGGTCCCTTCCTACACATTTCATCTAAGATCCGAGTTTATTGGTGGACATGCAGGATCATGTAGTCCAGCTGTATGATGCATCCATGTTGCCAAACATCTATGTTGACGTCCTCGACTTCTTTAGTGACGAAAAGAAGTTGCAGCGGGCAGTGAGGGATGAAACTTTCTGACTTCACGTGCTTGACCTGCCACATTCATTTTGTAGCGTAACTTGTTAGGGGCGTAGTACTTATAATTTACTACATCTTCTAATGTTTTTGTTATGGCAGATGTCTTATTATTTAACAAAAGAATCCCTTAGATTATTATTATTATTCCGGTTGTACAATGTTCATACGTCTTCCGGAAACAAAGATTACAGAAGTGATTGAATTCTCCTCTTCCATTGCTGCTTGCCCATCCAAAGACCTTTATTTTTTAATTCCCTCAATACAGTCTGAATTTCTTGTGGTCTTCCTCTTTTTCTTCTTCCTGGTGGAGTCCATTCCATAACTCTCCCTGGCAATCTTTCCTGTGCTATTCTTTTCGTGTGTCTATACCATTGTAATTTTTTTTTTGGATAAAATAAACAATTGAATTTTTTACATTCATTCAGTTCTTAATGACTTTACTTATAATTTTCTCATGTCTGGATACTCTTGCCGAACGTCTACAAAAGTCCATCTCTGCTGTCATTAATTTTGTTGTTGTGTGTTTATTAGTAGTCCAAAAAGACATAAATCACTCAGATTTATGTCTTTTTCAAGTGTTATATATTAAGGTTCCATGAACCGTTCTATCACACATGCCCCTCTGTTTCTCTACTCGGTGTCCTGCTGTCCCAGTGGGTGTAGAGGTGTATGTGAGCTATGAAATAAAAATGTTGCGAGTAACGATTGATCTGGTGCTTAGTCATTCATTCCATTGTTACGAGATCAAAAACTGTGCGATTATCATAAGGCTACACAGACAATTAAGCATGGTGTTCTGGTATATTACATAAGACTACACAGACAATTAAGCATGGTGTTCTGGTATATTACATAAGTCTACACAGACAATTAAGCATGGCGTTCTGGTATATTACATAAAAAATGCTTTATTATACGTTTATAGATTGTATCTTTAGCAGGTTGTGGAGTTCACTTTCCACTGTACCAGATGCTCACACACTTGGAGACTAAAGTTTCGAGACGACCAGAAACCCGCAAAGTATACACACAGTATGTTTCCTGGCAAAGTTTACAAACAATCAGTCCCTCGAGGCTTACAACAAGGAATCAACTAAGTTAAGATGTGTGTTCTACAGGAAGAGAGGATACAATTCAGTTGCCAGTTGCTGAGGATAGTTCGTGTTCTCAATCGATTGCTACAACCAGGATTCAGTATAGTATGTGCGCTTAAGCTTAAGTGTATTATATTAATTTACCCTCATCCAGTCTACGCTTTATAACACTGTTACGACGGTCTCACGGATCGTCGTATTGTACAGTGGAAACTAAATGCAGACACCAATGAAGTCACTAATTACCAGCTTTAATTAGCCACAAATAACAACTTGAAAAGAAAAAGGTATTTCAAAAATATTATGAAATAAACCATGATGTTTAAAACCATTGTTAGAAGTATCGTGACTTACTGCTCAAAAGTTTGGACTACTAATAAACACACAAGAACAAAATTAATGACAGCAAACGTGAACTTTTGGAGAAGTTCGGCAAGAGTATCCAGAAGTAAAAAAATGAGAAATGAAGTCATTAAGGACAGAATGAATGTTAAAAATTCAATTGTTGATTTTGTCCAAACAAAAAAATTACAATGGTATGGACACACGAAAAGAATGACACAGGAAAGATTGCCAAGAAGAGTTACGAAATGGACACCACCACCACCAGGAAGAAGGAAAAGAAGAAGACCACCTATCACCTGGATAAAAGAAATTTTGACTATATTGAGAGAACGAGAAATTCAAGAAAATTGGACAAGTAGCAGTGGACGGTGAGAATTCAATCACATTTCTAATCTTTGGTTCCGGAAAATGTGTAAACATTGTACAGCCGGAATAATTATATTAATAAAAAGATACTCTCATTATTCCAGTAAAATTTGTCCACGCGCAATAATAATGTTAACTATTAAGAGAGCCGCACTAATTATAACACAATAATCAGTTTCTGTAAGTACCACTTAATCCGCACTGAAGAAATTTCTGTAACAAACTAACCCGGCCGCTTTTGCTTATAAATAGCCTGAAGGTGTTCAAGAACAATGTTTCATAATTTTGGCGACGTGCAAGCATAATTTGCGTACTTCACAAGCACTCGAAAGGTCTAGAGGGTACTCTAGTACACGGCCTTGACATAGATACGCACCTGCTCGGCTAACCGAAAAACGTTCAAAACGACACTCTCGACTGTTTGAGGGCGTACCATAACTATCGTAATAATACGGTTTTCTAAACGGGCAGTACCGTCGTCCTGTGGCCTCGTGGGTTTCTAAGGGGAATTCCACTGACTTTCGGGGTTACAGGTGGGAACCAGGGCAAATCAAGTCAGCGAGTAGTTGAGGTATGAGACAAAGAGCTGAATCAAAAATCTGCTGGAATCGAAGCTGAATGTAAATATCAAGCAAAACTAAATACACGCTATCTGCATGGGAAAGCAGAGGAATTCTATAAAATTTATGCATAGAGAATAATTCATTTGATGCAGTTAATAAGCTTAGATACCCGGTTAACATGATAAATAATTAAGGGTCCATAAACATGACAATACATTACAGGATACAAATAAGACGTAGGGCATATTATACCAATAGCAGTCTATTGAGAAGCAAACTCATTCGTCGTAACACAAAAATAAAAATATATAAGACACTTGTCAGACCGGTGTTTACTTATGGAGGCAAGACATGGACACTGATATAAAAGGAACAAGAAATGCTCAGAAGATTTGAAAGAAACATCATAAGACGTTATAATGGCCCGGCTAAAGAAGACAACGAATGGAGAACAAGAAATAACCAGGAGATAGATGAGTTATTGAACCATGAGGAGTTTGCAAGATTCATAAAGGCTCAACGGCTAGGTCACCGTTGTATCCTAGCCTAGAATACAATTGCTAGGTCACATATAGCGGATGGATGATCAGCTTATGCCAAAGAAAATGCTGAGTTCCCAAGTCTATAAAAGCAGAAAGACCGGCCGACCTAGGATAAGATGGTTCGATAATGTGCTACAAGACCTCAGAAGGATGGATGTGAGGGGTTACACTGAGATGGCAATGGATAAGATGCTTTGGAGAAGGTTGGTGTTGGAAGCCAGGGCTTACGTTGGGCTATAGTGCCCAATAAGAAGATGAAAAAGAAGAAGGTGGGGAGTAGGGAGAAACGTTAGCTATTCAAGGCCGCTAGGAATGTTAATCTATAGCATTTTGTGAATAGTTCTGCAACACTGCCTCGGTCAGAAGGTTAATATGCTAAAGTATTTAATGCAATAATATGAGCTTAATTCCGCGGTACTTGCAGACATGTAGCCTACTCTCTCCACGGATCAGATTGGGCCATGTTTAGCAATCAGAATTAACCGTTAGTAAGATGTGGTTACCGGTTTCAGTCCACTTTACAGCCGCGTTGTCACCCCAACGTTGCTATTCATTACCCCAGTTTATCACATAACGTCGAGTCTCCTCCGTAACTACTGTCGGTTTAGAAGCATGTCGTTATTGCGACTACATTGATTAAATGAACAACTTGAATAAAAATTATTTACCACTGACGAACAGTTACTTTGTTGCTGAAACTCATCCTTCTAAGCAAGGAAGCTACAAATACAATTTACATTAATCAAATGGTCGCTCAGCACTAGTTACAACATTTTATTAATACTTGAATTTAAAATAAATAAACACTGTATGTAGTTCTAAAAATACTCTTCGCTTTCGTGACAATTGTTTTACCAGTTACGGCAGCTTCACGGGTTAGATTTTAATTGACAAATTGGAACAATTAATTGACTTTAACTGAACTGACAGAAACCAATTAAAAAGCTAATTAGACACCAAAGCTTATTGTATGTTATTTATAATCACCTTTGCAACATATACATTTCATATATATTTAGACCTACATTAACCTATGTTACAAGTAGTTTGACTTGTAAATTGCCTTTACACAAAAGTGTATTGTTACGACGGACTAACTGATCATCCTTTGGTACAGTGGAAAAGAAACTATAAGACACCAATGAAATGACTAAACACCAGCTTTAATTAATCACAAATATAGTTTATAATCAACTTGTACAATAATCCGAGCTAACGTTGTCCACACGCAATAAAGTCAACTAACAGAGTCCCGCACAATTATAACACATCGCCACAATACTTCGAATTTACTTGAATAAATCGCCACTTAAACTGACTCCAAAGCGGCATCTGTCGTTGTTTAAATAGATACCACAGGCGTTCCGGAATAATCCACAATACGCGTCAACAACGCTACTAGAAAACACTAGAGCGTAATTACTTGAGGCCTTAAACACAGTGCGCGCGGACCGGTGAAGTCTGGGACAGCCTCGTTTGTTGACGCGTGATAAGTGACACGTAATTTGTCTTTCATCTCAAAGTAGCAGCAACATGTACGCACACATTCATTAAAGATGGGCTCTTCTGGGAGTCGAAAAACATGGAACAGCGTAATAGTATGTATACTATTTTAATTATCCAGTAACGGTACTTTATTTTGTTCCAAACAGTAGAAAGCGCACCTTTGTTAAACCGTTTATCTGGGACTTGACAACTGCCCCCTTGGTCATACACTGCCTCCACCCTTCCCTATTTAAAATATATAAATTCAAGTCTAACCTCTGAAGATGCCGTAACTGGTTGTTGTTATCGGGGTTCTGCCGTAACTATATTAACTAATGATAATGTGATGTATTTATAATATAGGCCCTACACACAATTATTGCTTACTAATGGTACCTATTATCTCAGTCTTCTATTGTGGTGTATTCATTGCTCATCACCTGAAGGTATCATACATATGTTTTTAATAAAGTTTTAATTTCTTACATTCGATCGATTTCGGTCATAGACCATCGTCAGGACATTTACACTGTGCACTCGCGGTCACTATATTGTAAAACGGTTACTATTTACAAAAAACGAATTCGTAAACATTGATTATCGTGAAGCGTACGTTTGTGTCTAGAGTTTCTCGAGATCTGATTTTGTAACGGACTTCAAAAATCGTATCACGTTTGAGATATTGCGGCGAAATGAAAATCAACATACAGTAACCAGCTGGCTTGAATGTACATATAAACACTCAGCTACAAAGTTAGTTCTTGAGAAACTCTGGACACAAACGTACGTTTCACAATAATCAGTGTTTACGAATTCGTTTTTTGTAACTAGTAACTGTTTTACAATATAGTGACCGCGAGTGCACAGTGTAATTTTCCCTGATGATGGTTTATGATCGAAATCGATCGAATGTGAGTGATTACAACTTTATTATAAATGATATGTACTCTACCATTAGGTTATGAACAATGAACACGCCACAATAGAATATTGTAACTGTATTAATTATCAAGGTTCAGTCATTAATTGCTATGCTTCATGATAACAACTCATGTTATCATCGTAACAATATTATGTATGTTTTGTAACAATAGACAATAAAATACTCTTAATGTTCATGCTGGTCTTGGTCAAAGCGCAAAAGCAATAGTATTGTGTTTATGATAGAAGAAAACAAAACAGTAAACTCAACTCAACAGCACTGTGCGGTCAAATTATAGCGATGTACGTAGAATGTAGATTATAACAAACAATTCACTAGTCGGGCGTAGTGACCCGATTTGTAAGATTATAAATCCGTCCGCCCTCAGTGTAGGTAGTAGCTTTCCATAATACTGACAACAAAGATGAGTTCATATATATTTTTATAAGCTTTGTTCTGCTTACGAGCAGATATACAGTTAGACACTCCCACACACACATACAGAATTTATTTGTTTAGTTTTGATTACACTATTAAATGCAATCGTAATGCTGATATTACTACATTTATTTGGTAAGAGTCATCATCACCATCTTCACAACACGGCGTAGGCAAAGTGTTGCATGTTCCGCCTTCAAAGCTCCTCCAGCCATCCTCTTCCGGTACTGCCAACACACCTGTGTCCTATAGGTGCCCGGTCTGGAATCTGATGTTCTTCCTAAGTTTTCTTTTCACCGCTGCCTGTAATCTTCTAATTTTTTATTCAACTTAAAAACTTTTAATTCTTTTCTTATGGTCTTATTTCTTATACATTTATGTTTCTTATACTGCCCTGTTTTTTTTGTTGCCCACAATTCGTTTAGGTTTGTATTTCCATATTTGTTTGGCCTGTCTTGAATCTGACATTCTTTCTAAGTGTTCTTTCCACCGTTGTTTGTTATCCTTTAATTTTTCAATTTAGTTAAAAATTTGTAAATCTTCTCTTATAGCCTCATTCTTGTACGGTCAAGTTTAGAACTCTTTTAACTCCTCTTAAGAGCACCATTTCCGAGGCTTGTATTTTATTGTCTTGTTTCTTGGTTGTTGTACATAACTCACAAGCATAGGACAGTACAGGAACTGCCATAACTTTAGAAACCTTAATTTTGTATCTCGACTACCTTGTTTCTAAAAATACAGTTGACTGTTCCACACATCCACATCGTCTGGAACTTACCTAACTTAACATCAATATCACAATTTATATCATACCAATATCATTTCCCAAATAATTAAAGTGGCTCACCTGTTATACAATTCGGACACTAATAAATGATTTTTGTTCTTATTGGCTCATTAGCTTAAAATACCATTACCTTTGTTTTAGTAATGGAGATTTTCATATACTGTTGTTTGCAAATCTGATGAAGTTAAAAACAGGTTTTTTCAAATCAGATTCTATACTTTGAAATAGAAGCAAGTTGACAGCAAACAACAGCACATTAAAATATATGTCTCATGATAACTTAATACCAGAGTTTACTAAATGTTTCCATTTTCGTTTATAAGAAATATACAAAGCATATATATTAGAACAAGAATAGATGTTTAAATAATTGTAGGATCACCTACTCTTTTTATCATTTATGCTGTTCCGTAATACGGAAAAAGTGTTACGTAATACGGAACGCTCTACAAGTATCTCGGCTATCCCAACCGTAATGTGTGAGTGAGTACTTACTGCTGTTACATTGTGACGAAAGACAATTACGCGTCAACTATCGAGTGTATTCCAGACCGTGCCGGTGAGCGCAGTGTATTTAAGGACACTGTTTCTACTGGATTCTCGAGAGCGCCTCTTTGTTTAACACGCCATCCAAAGTGACAGATTATTCTGGAATATCAGCGGGGTATAAATATAGGCATTCAGCGACGGTCAGTTTTGCTTAAGTGGCGATTTATTCAAGAGAGTTTCGAGTTATTGTCGGGAGATTTACACAGTGCGTTTCAAAAGTGGTGTATTAGTAAAAATTGGTTATAGTGCGGTCATTATATTAGTTGACATTATTATTTGTGTGGTCAGCTTACCTTCAATTGTTGTACTAAAATAATTTTGTTGAATAACGCGTTGATTACAAACTGTTAATTGTGATAATTAAAACTGATGATGAGTGTCTTGATTGGTGTCTTGTATTTTGTTTTCCACTGTACCACAGGACGATCAGACAGACTGTCGTAACAATATTGACGATCTGGTATTTGGTCAGAGTAACTATATTATTTAGTAACAAACGTAATCAAGAATGAAATAAAAGGCCCTTTAAAAGAATACATTTTGGGGCGTCCGTCCTTTACAAACACGAACACGATACGGGACTGCCGCTGTTCTATAAACACAATAATATCAAAGTCAACTACAATTTATTGAATGAATAAAAAAATACAAAGTTTAAAAGCACTAAAACAGTAGTTTTAAAACATTAAAAACTACTTCCAAATAAAAAAAAAATGTTGGAATTAAACTCCGGTATATTGGGCTGCTCAGACGCTCCGGCCATCTTCAATGAATAAAACGATTCAACACTACTGACGTCAGTAACCAGAATACTGTGATAAAGAATGTCCAGAGGTGAGGCCGAAACGTCTGAAAATTATAATTTTAGTGAATCACACAGCCCAATATCACGGAGTTTAGTGAATCACACAGCCCAATAGCCCGGAGTTTAGTGAATCACACAGCCCAATAGCCCGGAGTTTAGTGAATCATACAGCCCAATATACCGGAGTTTATTTCCAACAATTTTGACGTCGGCCATCAAAGCCTTAGAAATTTTAAAAATTCATTAACCTTAGAGAAGAAATTTTCTTGGATTGTGTTGTCCATCATTAACTAATTATACGTATAACACTACTGACTCGGAACACAATGGTGTTTTATTGGTAAAAATTTTAAATTTCGCTTATTATAAGTAGATCGAAAACTAGACACTCTTGAACAACTAGAAATATACAAACACATAAGAACAATATTATAAAACGAACAGACACAATTCAAGCCACACGTACTATTCGAACATATCACACCGCACACACACACACACACACACACACCCACACACACACACACACACACACACAGCATCGATCTTTCAAACGACGGCGCCGTCACCAAGAACAAGACGGAAAGCGCTCCTAGTGGCAGCCTCTGACGAAGCTTATAATAAGCGGAAACCGGTTCAGGCTATAAGGTAAAAATTTTTACATTTTTACCAGTAGAAAATTTTGTGTTCCGAGTCAGTAGTATTATACTTATAACGAGAAGAAATTTGTTGGAATATTATTTAAAAAAATCTAATTTTTTGAACCAAAAGATACAATGTATTGAGATATTTCAAAAATACCACCTTAATTTGTCCCAAGTTTGGTTGGTGGTGTTAAAGTTGCAGTATAACACTGCTGAGGTATGCTTATACGCAACAGAAACAATACGTCACAGTTGTTACCTTTAAATTAATTACTGTTTATAATATAGAAAAGTCAAAGAATTTAAAGTCGTAAGAACTCAAAAATTCTGAAAATTTTAAATAGCCGGTCATGTGAGTTTTAACTTAATAGAATAATTCATTTACGTTTATACATTAATTTACTAAATACTTCAATAAAGTAAAATTATTAAATTAATATGAATCATAACTTTACAGCTGCAGCCTATTGGACAAAGAAGTATATAGGAAGACCTAGGAATCGTTGGGAAAGTGAATGCATTCCTTTGAAACAAGAAGAGGTGATTCGAATATTCCCTGATAGAAGAGGACGACAAAGAAAAAAGTGATGACGAACTTCATATAAAAAATTAAAAATGTATTATGAAAAATAATATACAATATTTTATATATATAACTGCTTTTATATAACAGTGAAACATGAGCCTTCAAAAACAAAATAGAAAAATATCTAGATAGTTTTGAAATTAGGTTGTGGCGGAGAATGTTTAAGGATTAAATGAGCTAATAAAGTAAGGAACGTTAAAAAGTATAAGATAATAAAAAATAATAATAAAAGTAAGTACACTTGTATAAATTATATATTTTCTATACATTTGTTAAATCGAATCTGCAAATTCTCTGGATTATAAATATCCACACTTAAGACCAAGGTGATTGCTTTTCGTAGAACTGATCCCGTACGGGTAAAAATTGTTATAGATGGTACTGTTCTTGAACAAGTTAGCAATTTTGAATACCTGGGCTACAGTGTGTCTTATAATGCAAGCAACGACGTTTTAAATATGTTGCATAGTTCAACCTTATGTGCGGGGCCATTAGGCGAACTCTTAAGTCAGCAAGTAAAGGAACACTCCTAAAATTCTACAAGGTGATAGCTCTTACCACACTTCTTTATGGGTCTGAGAAGTGGACTTTAACAAAATACCAGGCCAGTCGTATCCAAGCGGCTGAAATGAGATATCTCAGGCACGTGGCAAGATATAATGTCCATGATCATAGAAGAAACATAGATATACGGCAGGAAGTGAATATTATGAGTATACTCGACAGGATTGTTCAGTATCGGGTGAATTGGTGGGAACATCTTTGCCGAACGGATGACTGCCTCATCCCAAACAACTATGGAACTATGAGCCGAAGGGACGGAGATGTGTGGGACGTCCGAGGAAGCGCTGGAGTGATCTGCTCTAGGCTTTGCCTGTTTGAGATAGGAACAAACCATCCTTGGTTTAATCCTTGCAGATGATGGTGATGACTAAAAGTAATAAAGAAGAGGAAAACTTCTTGGTTAAAGTATGTCTAGAATAGAAACCGCTGCAGCAAAAGATTGTAGAGGGAAAGTGGAAGAAAAGAGGGGACGGGGAAGAAGAACGTTTGTAAAGGTTGATGACGTCAGAAACGGAAAAAGCTATAGCCAGATGAAGACAAATATACAAGAAACTGAAAAATTGAAAGCATTCAATGAAAACCTTTATACACAATTTTACTAAAGAAGAATATGCAATTACTGGAATAATTTTTGAAAACTATAGTTTAGAAAACGTATGTAAACAGACGAATACTTGAAGAAAGGGTAACATGCATTAAATATTAGAGAGTTACCACAAAACATTTCGTTACTGCCAGCTTCCCAGTACGTTATAAATATTGATATGGCAATTTCGTGTATACGCGGCAAAATTAACTCATCAAACGTCCTTTATGTTTAGTCGTAAAATACTAAACAGAGATTATGCGTTGTGAATAAACTATCCGTGGGTGAATAAATTAATCGTAAACAGGAACAGGATATCGTCCTGTTCGGTTTCCAATAAAAATCCCTGTCAGGATATCAATGAAAATTCGGGTTTTTTGTCCAATCAAAAAAACCATTAAACCTGGTAATAATGGATATTCCTTTATATTGGAAATAATACGTACTGTAGTGTTGGTGGGTTGTATCACGGGGTAAAAATTACGAACCCATCAGTGATTTTTAAATACTCTCTCTCAACACATATATTCTTCTTCTTCTTCTTCTTCTTCTTCTTCTTCTTCTTCTTCTTCTTCTTCTTCTTCTTCTTCTTCTTCTTCTTCTTCTTCTTCTTCTTCTCCCTTCAACCATGAAGCCGGCGCGGCCTGTTGCGCCCATTGGCCGAATTTCAGCGTGAGATAATATATAGATAGTGAACCTATTTGCATAAATAATATAATTACCTAAGTTTTAAACCTAACGACACAATCGTATCCAAACATATGGTGAAGCTACTGTACTAAGAGTTAACAAAGAATGCTGTAAAAAAAAGACAACAGAACTAAAATAAGAAAACAACTAATGAATTTGAAAGAAATTCATATAACTTATGCCTACTTCAATTTTTATTTTTGTATGTCATCATCAGCAATAATTCATGGTGGGTCTTGGATTGCTCCAAGAGTCGATTCTATTCCTCACTATTGCATGCCCTGGCTTTCCAGTTTGTTATGTTCAGCTATCCGAGGTCCTCCTCAATCTGATCTTTGAATTTACTCAGGGATCTTCCCCTTGCTCTACTAACCATTGGTTTCTGCTAGAAGATATATTTCGTAGGCTGTCCTTCCTTCATTCTCTCTATGTGTCTAACGCATCTTAGCCTGTATATTTTCATTATCCTGACAATGTCCGGCTCTTTGTAAAGATGGTATAGTCCATAATTATAGCGCCTGCGGCACATTTTTTTTCTTGTACTCCTCTAAATATTGTTCTTAGAATCCGTCTTTCACCGTTTAATTAAAAAGTTAGTATATTATAGACAGTGGAATTCAACTTAGTAGTTAGAAAGAAGCTACTGGTAAAGTCTGTTGTTAAAATGACACCTTATTTTTTAAAATTTAATAACAAATACAGAAGTTATAAAGGTTTTAAAAAAAGACAGAAATACTCAAAAATTTAAAATTTTAGGATATGAAGGAGATTTTAAGCCCTAAAATGTTTATCTTATTTTTTAACTATAAATATACCATTACTATAAATATGTTTTAGGATGAAACAAGACATAAGTAGGTAAAAATAAAATGCAATCTATAGCTAAGGCTTTCACGGCAGGCGCCAAATGTCTTAGAATATAATTGACTTATCTCCGGGTTATTAGGCCGCGGTCTACGAACAGACGTTTCTGCCTCTCCACTGATACGGTCGTCGCCACAGTACTACACCAAACAGTTGCCACAGTACTTCGGTTAAATCGCAAAAACCGTGTCAGTTACCGAATCGCTCTCCCACTGAAGATGGCCTCCAGAGGAGAGACCGAGTCGTCTGTTCGTAGTGTCAGGAATTGACCATGGACTAACAGCCCGGAGATACTTCAATTATATTCTAACATAAAAAATGTAACTTTCAGTAACGAGCCCTCTTAATAGCCAGCGAAAAAGAAGGGAGGGTAGAAACTAATGTGGTTGACGAACTACTTGAACAAGTGCATTCATTTTCTTATCTAGGAAGATAAAGAACTAAAGATGGTTGGAATAAAGTAGAAGTAGGAAGTAGAATTGTCTAAGCTAAAGACGCCTTCAACAAAAACAGGGGGGTTTTAACTTTTATTTGTAACAGTCTTGAAATTAGAATACGACTTCTTCAAGGATAGGGTATGGAACGTAGCCTTACATGGTTGTGAACAGTGGACACTGGTGACTGAGAAAGAGGAGAAAATGAAGTCAATTGAGTTGTGGTACAACAGTCGAATGCTGAAAATTAAATTGATCTTTCATTGTCACCATCATCTTCTTCAACAAGGGTTTGTTCCGGTCCCAGGTGGCTAGACTGGAACCGGCCGCTCAAACGCTTCTTCGGACGTCACACATCTTTCCGTCCTTTCGGCTTGTAATTCCAGAGTTGTTTAGTGTTGCGACAGTCATCCTTTCGGTTAATATGTCCATTTTAGCTGATATTGGGCAATCTTATCGGGCATACTCATAATATTCAGCTACTGCCCTACATCGACATTACAAACGTATCGGTAAGATTATAAATAAGGAAGTCCTTGCAAGACAGTGTAAAAAGGAAATCTTGTAGAAATCCATTGTAAATAGAAGAATCTATCTTAACGGTCATTTAGTGATACACAAGGGACTAATAAAAACAATAATAAATTAAAATTTGTCAAGCTAGTTACATAAGTTCCAAACAATCTGTGGAACAATCAAACGTATTTTTAGAAACAAGGTACTTTAAGATACAAAAATGAAGTTTTACCAAGTTACAGCGGTCCCGGTACTGTCCTACTGATGTCAATTATGGACGACAACCATGAAACACGACAGTAAAATACGGGCCTTTGAAATGGTGTTTTTAATAGGAGTTAAAAGGTATTCTAAATTTGATCATATAAAGAATAAGACCTTAAGAGAAAAATTATAAGCTATTAAATTGAATGAGATGAAAGAAAAAAAAGATTGTAAATAGTGGCTGAAAAAAAAAACTTAGAAAACATATCAGATCCAAGACTGTCCAAACAAATCTGGAAATATAAACCTACAGGACACAGGTGTGTGGGTAGCCCCAGGAAGAGATGGCTGGAGGATCTTTGAAGGCGGAACAGGCAGCACGGTACCTATGCCGTGTTGTGAACATGGTGATGATGAAGGAAAATATGAACTTATTGTGATGAGGAGGACGTCCACGGTGGATGGATGGAACAAATTGTGAAAGAAGTGTGACTCAACATCTTAGAAGAAATGAAAAGGAATTTGGAGGGAGGAAACGTGAAAAGTGGAGAACTGTTACCTAGTGAACTCCTACCAATTTACGTTTTGATTGGCCACTAAAGGAGACGAAGTATTGTTCCTTAGTATAAATGTGATGTGTGATGGCAAATCTATTGTAACAACTAATCAGGAAATTCTTTTGAGTGTGTTAATGAAATCTGTATCTTTAATATTTTGGTCTTTAATCATTTGTACCATTGTTATTAAAATTCATTCCCGGGCTGTTTGGCCGCGGTCTATTGTACTGTATACCCTACCACGTGCCTGAGAAATCTCATTTCAGCCGCTTGGATGCAACTGGCCTGGTCTTTCGCTAAAGTCCACTTCTGAGACCCATAAAGAAGTGTGGGAAAAGCCATCACCTTGTAGAATTTTAGGCGTGTTCCTTTAATTGCTGACTTAAGGGTTTGCCTTGCCTTATGGTCCCGTAGACTCTACATAAGGTTCAACTTATGCAACTTATTCACAACGTCGTTGCATGCATTATAAAACACGCTGTAGCCCTGGTATTCAAAATTGCTAAATTGTTCCTTGTACCCTACGGTAGTACAGCTCGAATTTTTACACTGATGATGGCAGTCGATGGTACTTTCGAAACGTCTGTTTTGGTAAGAAACAATGGACAACGGCCAAACAGCACGGGAATGAGTTTTAATAACCTTGATTCCGGCCGTGTAAAGTCCTACGAAGGATTTCATTTGTACCATTGTTTTAAAATTCCAATTCAGGCAATATAACCAAAGTTACTGTGCATAAGGCTTTTAATCTTGAACGTTTTTGACATTTCCAGAGAAGGTGGCTGAAAGTTTAATGCAGGCTCATGAGTTAGATGAGCTAAGTTGGCGCTGTGAACTAAAGTTTCAAGACTAGTAGCTGAGACCGCAAAAAGTAGGACGATGTTGTGTTTCCCGGCAAAGTTTACCAGAGCGCAGTCCCTCGAGGCAGACAACAAACATAGTCTGTTGAACAGAAACACTACAGACAAGATAGAATTAAGTTGGCAGTTCTTGGGAGGATACTTGTTGACCTCTTATACCGATCGCTTTAAAAATTCAAAATATTTGTAGATTCATAATGTTTAAGTTTTTTTTCTCATTGTGATTAAAACTTCTAACTTATATGAACACGATTATCAACTTTACGGTCTGCGCCATTCTGATTTGTACCGCCTTTACTATATCTGATCACTCCACGTTTTGTTGGAGACATGTTCTGTCATTCTTCTTCTTCTTCTTCTTCTTCTTCTTCTTCTTCTTCTTCTTCTTCTTCTTCTTCTTCTTCTTCTTCTTCTTCTTCTTCTTCTTCTTCTTCTTCTTCTTGTCCTCTAAGTTATATAAACCCCTTTAGGTTATATAAACCTGTTCCGGCACCCATCTCATCCACGTCTCTTCTACCAATGGGTTTATCGTTTACTGCCGCTTTTGGCAATCGATCTTCTGTCATCCTTTACAGATGATCCCACCATTGACTTCTGTAAATTGCAGTCATTTCATTTTTACTTCGAGTTCTGCTCTGATATCTTCACTCCTTACTCTACCTTGCAATGTATAATTTTAGAGTGTTTCGAAGAAACTGCATTTGATCACTCTGAATCTTGCCACTTCCTTTTTTGTCATCACCCACGCCTCACTCGCATAAATCAACGTGGGTGTATTGCAGTTGTCTTATAAAATTTATCCTTGTGCTGTGCGTTGTTTCTCCCATTCTATGGGATAGATTTTCTAAGTGGCCCTTGGCGCTTTGTTATTTGCCATAAGTACTTGGACGTTTACCCAAATCCACTTTCCCGAAGGGACATTTTCCCGAATGACGAGATACCCGAAATCATTTTGCCCGAACACCTTTCTCCCGAATCCATTTACACAAACGTCCTTTTTCTCGAATAAAAATTCATTTGATTAATATAAACATTTTATATAAACCTTTTGTTTTGGTTATAAAAAAGTTAAACCAATCTGTTTTCATAATACAAAATTACAAATTTCTAAATTGTTATAAATTATTATTGTGCGCTATTGCGTGCAAAATCAATATCACGCCTTTCATCTTTATAATTTTCGTAACTTTCATTATCTATCATGTTAGCCAGGTATCTAAACTTATTAAATGGATAAAATGTATTATCTTCTATGCATAAATTGTATAGATTTCTTCTCCTTCTGATGCAGAAATCGGCAAGTATTTAGTATTTCCTTCGCCTGCATATGGACTCTGTCCAGATTCAGAAACATGCATCTATTGCAATGAGTCGACGGGGTGAGTCCCTCTCATTGAGTGCTCTTTGGACGCGAGTTGTAGCGAACCAAAAAGAATTAGCCTTTCTTCTGATTGGCTGATGGTGTCAGACAACAACTTTGTGCGGACACCAGAAGTTTATAAATATGGGTGTCCTACTCATGGCCACTACCCTTAACCACAGTTCAGTGGTCACTGACTGCGAACCTTCGTCAGTGTGTTGCAGTCTTTTGCACTGAAAGGTCGTCGAAGGCACGGCCAAAACGTTAGCACAAAACAACAATGGACCATGGCCTTACAGCCTGGCAACATCTCCACCTGGCCTTACAGCCTGCTTTCTCATATCAACATAGACATGTTAATATCGGTATGGAGAACCATACATAACTTCCATGTTCTAAGATTTATATTTAAAATCATTTTCGAAATGAAATATTACCATAGAAACTACTTCTTTCTACTTACTGCTTCAGCCTTAACCACAGTACTGTGGTCACTAACGTATACCACCTCACGTTATCGCACTCGATTTTCACTGATGATGGAAGTCGATGGTATTGCCGAAACGTCTGGTTTTGTAGAAAACATTGGACTACGCCTAAACATCCCGGGAAGGAATTTTAACAAAAACTACTTCTTTGTTGCCGATAACGTTGTACACATATTGTAACGATACAATTAAGCCAAATCCCGTACCAGTGATAAAAAAGATAATTCTTGATATAAAAATACTTCATATAAAATAAAATGTTTAAAAAATGATTAAAATGTAAATACTTTGACAAGACGTACAACGATATTACCCAACCCAAGTGATTGAGCCAACAACATAAACATAAAGAAGGGAACCACGTAACATACTTAAGAAAAATATGATAGACAAAACAATGAACTAACGAGAGAAGAATCAGAGGAAGAATGAAGAGGAGAACCGAACCAAGATGAAGACTATTGAAGATGAAGAAGAGGAAGAATGAAGAGGAGACAGGGTAAACCCAAGGGGAAACTAACACACATATAAAAGGGAAAGATAGTATACTTAAGGATAGAATACGGTCAATAAACCTCGAATAATTATGTATTAATGAAACCAATATTATTATTATCATTACCTTAACCTATGTACCCATTTTAAAGACAATACAATTGTAAAATATAATGATATAGAAAAAGTACACTAACCCAGTCAGGAAGGTTAGATTTAACAAAACACAACTAACCTAATATTGTTAATAGTAAATATCATACTCAAACAAAATAGTGAGAAATGGTAAAGTATAGGGATTACCCATTAAATAACACTAAATACAGAACAGTGAACCAAAGTGAAGTGCTTTAGTGAAGTGTAAATACCCTAAAAAGTAGTGAAAGTGTATGTGAAACATTAAAAATAGAATGATAAGTAAAGAGACACTCTGTAAAACATGGATGAACGACCAATGATTGGAGTGATATTATAAATAGTAATATATCTAGGTGTAACTAGAAATAGTATTCCAAATTAATATTAAGGAAGCTTGTGATATTATTCAGGGAGAAAGCCCAGACAAATAACTTGTGTTAACATGGCATGATAGAATAGAATTAAAGTTTTGTTATTAAAATTAAGATTGTAAAGAATACAACACCCCATGTTGAAAGGGGAATTAACCTTCATAATTTTATGAAAGGTGACAAGGTTTATCACTTTAGTTTGTAACTCAAGAAAGAAATCAATGTTAGTACTAGTAATAACTAATGACTTGTAAAGAATAGTTGGTTCAATGTTAAAAGAGGAATATGGCTGAAAGGAACCTACAGTCCATAAACCTAATTATGATATTTTAAAGGAAGAGTAATGAAAATGTATGTTGAATAGTAGTTAAAACACAAACAAATAAGTGAAGCCCATCAGGCTGAATTCAAAAATAATTTAAAAAGGATATACACTAAAAAACAATCATGGCTGATTTTGACTATGAAAAACATTTAACTGCCAAAGACATTCAAATGTAAATTGTATCAATTTCACAAGAAATCTTACTAATCTAATGGACAGTAATTATATATCAGTTATTTTAACACAGAAATAGCATTGTAATAGTTTAATTGAAGAAAAATGTGTTATTTATTAAATGTCAAATAATTAGACTAGAGTTAATGTATAACAGAATATGACCTTATGAGGTATCATTGTAAACTTTGAAAGGAAAGAAAAATAATAGTGATGTCATTTATTATCCCAAAGGAATTGTAAAGGAATAAAACCATTAGGAAAATACTTAATAAATTTGAATAAAAATTCAAATATTTTAACAATGTCTTAAAGGAGTAATTAACCAATCATCGAATTATGGTTACTATGACAACGAGACGTTGAGGGCTTATTTTCCGTCAAATTATATAGACTCTGAAAAACGACGCGTGGGTAAGCGGCACGCAAAATTGGAACGATTAAGATTTTAATTTAAACAGTTATAAAAAGTCGAATCAGTGAATCAAGATAACCAAACACGAACAGATGTCAATCTACGAAGAATTCATGAGGTCCAGGAACCAAATTAACTAAATTAATTAAAGAAAAAACCCAAGACCAGATGAAGAAGATGTTAGAAGTTTAAAACCAGCCCAAATTCGAAAAATATACGACTATCCTGATGACGACATTTCAACGTGAGATGAACTGATAAGTACCGAATCAATTCCTTATTCCCAAAACCCTAAATTACTTAAATTATTTTTCAAACGATAAAATTTCTCACTATTTAAAAAGTAATATTTTCTTTCAAAGGTAATTGCATAATTTACTTACTTAAAAAAACATTATATTACACTAAATATAACCTTATTTGAGAGCACAATTTTTGTAACAGAAATACGACACTACCGAACAAATTGTATAAACACATTATAATTCCTAAGTACGTATAAGGTATGGTAGTGTACTTTCTTAATGTAACCAACGTTTATGTCTTATTTCATGATCCAAAGAACCCCAGATTTTAAAACTGGTAATGTGTTGTATGAAACTGAAGCCATTTTCGGCAACGATAATGTTTTGAAATCATTTTTGCCAACTCTGAGATATTTTATGTTTCAAGCTCTAAGCCGGAGCCTAATGTTATAAAATTATTTATAATTCATTTGTCATATGGATTGATGACCAAATTTGTATTAAAAAACACAGTACAGAACATTACTATCTTGTTATTTCATAGGATTTTGTAGAATATATGTGTGTTAGCGAAGTTTTAAGCAACAGCCAACTAGCGCTCATCACGAGTGGACGAGTCGACAACCTGTTTAGCAGCGGGAACAATTCGAACGCCACAGCTGTCCATGCTAATACCTCGTATTATATTAGAAATTAGATACTTTAATTTTTTTAACAGAAACAATTTGGTGCCACCCGGGAATCGTAATCCCTATGAATTTACAGGTAGGTTGTACTGGTAACATTGACAACGCTACGGACTCCAGTAGTGACGTCGATTTATGTAACCACCAGTGTGAGGCAAACACACTACATTCACACTAATACACAAAATAAACAAGTGTGATACATTTTAACAGGTACGACCACATTTTCTCGTTACATATTGACGAACCCATCGAGGGGCTTTAAGAGACAAGGAAGTACACACCCAAATAACTGGTTACATATATATAAAAAATATGCAAAAATTAATAGCTTGTATAAGTTAAGGTTTGATCTCCATTAAGTAGTGCTCAAGTTTCCAAAGTTTTAATATTATGATGTCCGTAATTAAAACATCAGAGCAGGTTTAGTGTGTATGAGGGTACACCGTAGACAAAAATTTTCAACATTTCCTATTGACCGTTGCTTAGAGTAAAGCTGCGAATCTACAGTGTACGTTCCACAGAACAAACACGCGGCAAAGAAGGAGCGCTCCGAAGTCACTCATGGACCCTCAGCATCTTGCAGAGGGTTCATTCCCTAAAGACGAAAATTCTGTCTATGAATCGTTCCTCTGTAAACACGTGCAGTTACACTGACCAGCGATCAACAGGAAGCAAATCGCTATCCACGCTGGACAATTTTTCGGCTTGCACGCGTTATGTTGGTTTGGGTTTCGGCACTTTCCATTTAAAAAGCGTGCAAATGTAAGAAAATAAACATGAGTGAGGTCAAAAATAACGCGAATTGTGTGTGTGTGTGTGTGTGTGTGTGTGTGTGTGTTTCCTGCCTTTTTATTGCAGTAATCATAATAATAAAATTGAAACGTAAACATTACATAATTGAGATATGCTTGCCTGCCACGAACGATATATTTTCTCTCATACATGATTTTCATTAAAATGAAAAAATTATAATTTTATTGCCTGGCAACAAAATTATTTTATTTTTAACAATTACCATAGTTTGAAAAAGTTTAAATGAATTTTCAAATACTTTACTGTTGTTAAAACGTAAAGGTTGCAGGTAAACTACCCCTTCCCCTTAACCGATCTTCACCAAATTCAAAATGCCTTGAGGTCACTACAATTCAGGGATGTATGCAAAAAATTAAAAATTATTTGATTCTGTTTGAATATGAGGCAGTTACCGTTCGTCATAGAAAAAATTACCCTTGTTAAAACATAAAATGTTGCTGGTAAACTACCCTATTCCCTTAACCGATCTTCACCAAAACCAAAAAGTCTTGAGAACTCTACCATTCAGGGCTGTATGCAAAACATTATTTGATTCTGTTTGAATTTGTGGCTGTTATCGTTTGCAAAAAAAAAATACCGGTGATAAAAAAAATGCTGCAGGTAAACTACCCCTTTCCCTTAACCGATCTTCTCCGAAAACAATACATCTTGAGTACTCTACAATTCAGGGCTGTATGCAAAAAATTATTTGATTCTGTTTGAATTTGCGGCTGTTATCGTTTGCCATAGAAAATACCCTTGTTAAAACATAAAACGTAGCAGGTAAACTACCCCTTTCCCTTAACCGATCTTTACCAACACCAATATATATTGAGAACTCTACAATACAGGGCTGTATGCAAAACATCATTTGATTCTGTTTGAATTTGCGGCTGTTATCGTTTACCATAGAAAAAAATTACCCTTGATAAAAAAACCCGTTGCTGGTAAACTACCCCTTCCCCTTAACCGATCTTTACCAAAAACAATAGGTCTTGAGTACTCTACAAATCAGGGCTGTATGCAAAAAATTATTTGATTCTGTTTGAATTTGCGGCTGTTATCGTTTGCCAAAAAAAAAATCTATAGACAGATAGACAGACAGACACACACACAGACACTTTTCGAAAAATGACTTTTTTTCATGTTTTGAGTGTAGTACAATGAGAATCTGCAATTATCTCGAACACGATTTTTTTTGCCATCACCATACTTCCATTTCCTTAAGGAACATGGAAGTAAAATATCGGTATGGAGAACTATACATGACTTCCATGTTCTAAGATTTATATTTAAAATCATATTCGAAATGAAATATTTCTATAGAAACTACGTCCTTCTACTTATTGCTTCAGCATTAACCACAGTACTGTGGTCACTAACGTATACCACCTCACGTTTTCGCACTCGATTTTCACCGATGATGGCAGTCGATGGCACTGCCGAAAAGTCTGGTTTTGCAGAAAACATTGGACTACGGCTAAAGAGCCCGGGAAGCAATTTTAAGAAAAAACTACTTCTTTGTTGCCGATAACGTAGTACACATATAACAAATTCTCCCCTCCACCTTCAACTATAATTTTTAATAATAGAAAATTACCCCAACCCCGTTCACCTAACTTCTTTATTTATAGATATTTCATCTACGTTTCTACAGTGGATTACTATGAGCTTCTTATCAGGATAATTTATTTATAAAAATTAAGTACTTTACTCTTGTTAAATCATAAAATGTTTCAGGTAAACTACCCCTTTGTCTTAACCGATCTTCTCAAAAATCAACAGACTTTCCATCATCTACAATTCAGGGAAGCATGCAAAAAAATATTTGATTCCATTTGAATGTGCGGCAGTTATCGTTCGTCATGGAAACATTTCTCTTGCTGATAAACTACCCCTTTCCCTTAACCGATCTTCACGAAAATCAATAGACCTTGAGCTCTCTGCAACTCAGGAAAGGGTGCAAAAAATTATTTGATTCTCATTGAATTTTCGGCAGTTATCGTTCGTCATAAAAAAAATTACCCTTTTTAAAACACAAAACGTTGCTGATAACCTACCCCTTCCCTTAACCGATCTTCAACAAAAACCAACAGACCTTGAGTTCTCTTTAGTTCAAAAAGGTATGCAAAAACCTAGTTGATTCTGTTTGAATTTACGGCAGTTATCGTTCGTCATATAAAAAATTACCCTTGTTAAAACATAAAATGTTGCTGGTAAACTACCCCTCTCCCTTAACCGATCTTCACCAACACCAATAGGTATTGAGAACTCTACAATACAGGAATGTATGCAAAACATCATTTGATTCTGTTTGAATTTGCGGCTGTTATCGTTTACTATAGAAAAAAATTACCCTTGATAAAAACCCGTTGCTGGTAACCTACCCCTTTCCCTTAACCGATCTTCACCAAAAACGACAGATCTTGGGTACTCTACAATTCAGGCCTGTATGCAAACAATTATTTGATTCTGTTTGAATTTGCGGCTGTTATCGTTTGCCATAGAAACCACCCTTGATAAAACATAAAACGTTGCTGGTAAACTACCCTATTCCATTAACCGATCTTCACCAAAAACAATAGGTCTTGAGAACTCTACAATTCAGGGCTGTATGCAAAACATTAGTTGATTCTCTTTGAATTTACGGCAGTTATCGTTCGTCATAGAAAACATACCCTTGTTAAAACATAAAACGTAGCAGGTAAACTACCCATTTCCCTTAACCGATCTTCAACAAAATCAACAGACCTTGAGTTCTGTATAATTCAAAAAGGTATGCAGAAGAGTAGTTGATTCTGTTTTAATGTACGGCAGTTATCGTTCGTCAAAAAAATTACCCTTGATAAAACATAAAATGTTGCTGGTAAACAACCCTATTCCCTTAACCGATCTTCACCAAAACCAACAGGCCTTGAGAACTCTACATTTCAGCGCTGTATGCAAAATATTATATGATTCTGTTTGAATTTTCGGCTGTTATCGTTTGCCATATAACATACCCTTGATAAAAGAAAAAACGTGTCTGGTAAACTACCCCTTTCCCTTAACCGATCTTCACCAAAAACAATAGGTCTTTAGTACTCAACAAAACAGGGCTGTATGCAAAAACGTATTTGATTCTGTTTGAATTTGCGGCTCTTATCGTTTGCCATAGGAAACACCCTTTTAAAACATAAAACGTTGCTGGTAAACTACCCCTTTCCCTTAACCGATCTTCACCAACACCAATAGGTATTGAGAACACTACAATACAGGGCTGTATGCAAAACATCAGTTGATTCTGTTTGAATTTGCGGCTGTTATCGTTTACCATAGAAAAAAATTACACTTGATAAAAAACCGTTGCTGGTAAACTACCCCTTTCCCTTAACCGATCTTCACCAAAAACGTTAGGGCTTGAGAACTCTTCAATTCACGGCTGTATGCAAAATATTATATGATGTTGTTTGAATTTCCGGCTGTTATCGTTTGCCATACAAAATACCCTTGATAAAACAAAAAACGTGGCTGGTAAAATACCCCTTTCCCTTAAACAATCTTAACCAAAAACAATAGGTCTTGAGTACTCTACAAATCAGGGCTGGATGCAAAAAATTATTTGATTCTGTTTGAATTTGCGGCTGTTATCGTTTGTCAAAGAAAAATCTACAGATAGACAGACAGACACACACACAGACACTTTTCGAAAAACGACTTTTTTCATGTTTTGAGTGTAGTACAATCAGAATCTGCAATAATCTCGAACACGATTTTTTTTGCCATTACCATACTTCCATTTCCTTAAGGAACATTTGGAAGTAAAAAATGAACAAAGGATATTCAAATGATATATTGAGAAAGAATTTTACATTGAGTTGAATTACAGTTGTAAACAATTTATTGAGTATTGTAATAATCAAGAAGGGGACACAAGTGGTAAATGCAGGCGGTAAGTGTTTTCGTTTAATTAAACTTTACGTTTATTTTATCAAAGTAGAGCAACTAACCGTGGGTTGCCAGTTAAACAACACACAGTAATTCAGGGAAGCGTAATGTTATCGTATAAAAGTTTTGTTATCCTTGAGAATCAAATGTCAACAAAACCAACCATCAAGTACAACTTGTTTCTGTTTACTGACATTAAAATTACAATCATGTAGGCACCTAAGTCACAGTATTGAAAGTTTTAGTTAAATTACTTCATCATCATCATCATCATCATCATCTTTAGGTCCTGGCTGTTCCGTCTTTAAAGACCTTGCAGCCATCTCTCCCCGGGTCTAGTCACACACACCTATGTCCTATAAGTTTGTATACCAGAATTGTTTGACCATTCATGAATCTGACATTATTATTAACTGCTCGTTACACCGTTGTTTATACCATTTCATTTAATATTGTTATGACGGTCCAGTGAGCGTCGTATGGCACAGTGGAAAACAAAACACAAGACACCAATTAAGTCGCTAATCATCAGCTTTAGTTATCACAATTAAACAGTATGTAATCGTATGTAATCAACAAGATAGTCTCTTACAACAAATAAAATAAAAATTGTTTACACGCAATAAAATGTCAACTAATATAAAACACAATTGTATTACAATTGTCCCGCACGCTTATAAAACACATAACATTTCGCCAGAATACATCGAACCGCACTGTGTAAATCGCCACTCAAACGAGTTGTGTAATCGCCCGACAATAACTGAACTAAACGTTGTTGAGTCCATGTATTTATACCCCGCTGAGGCGTCTTATTCGCTAATAGGCGTCTACTAGAAAACACTAGAACGTAATTCATTGCGGCCTTGAACACAGCACGCGCGGACCGTTATGGTCTGGTATAGACCCGATAGTTGACGCGTAATTGTCTTTCACCGCAAAGTAGCAGCAGTATGTACACAGCTGGAATAATCGAGAAACTTGTTGAACGTTTCGTATTACGTAACACCTTTCCGCATTACGTAACAATATATTATCAAAAATAATTAGAGTTGGCTTGATCAATTGTGGAGTACGACAAGGGTGGCCACTATCACCTTCTTTTATTAATTTTTATATTGTAATATATAATTATAAATATAAAAATAAAAATATAAAAAGATATGTATTATATGTATTATGTTGAGATTTGCCCTGACTGTAAGCCCCACTGTTTAGGCTAGTCAATTTGTAATATAATTTCAAATATAATAATAATAAATAAAATATAAAGATATTGATGATAAGAATTGTGTATGTTGTCTGGATCTCGGTATTGAACTCACCGATGATACAGCTCCACTTTGGATTCACCAAATACAAAGAATAGATTTAATATAAATATGTTATAACTAGGTGTGATTGATTGATAAATAACGAATAAATCAAACTTTATAAATTGTGAAAATATTTTTTTTTTCTTGTATTGAGTTTTGATTTAATTATTTAATATAATTAATTAATAATTAATTAATTAATTGAGTGTGTAATTTCCTTAGATATCTATTCTCTCACTGTAAATTATTTCTTTTGTTAAAAAAAAAATAATAGTAACATTAATTATAGAAATAAAAACAATTATGGTAACTGAGTAATGATTTGCGTTTATTAACATTCAAAATTATGCGCCAGTCAAACTGCGCATGACCAAGGCATTGGCTGTTAGTTGCTCCAGTCGGTAGCGAAAAAATCAACAAATATATTTTTACAAGGTTAAATTTGTGGTTCTTTTAACGAGTCGAAATGGTCAGAGGGCAAGGAACAAGATACATTCTTAACAGGTATTCTTAAACTAAATGGTAATAGCTGAAATAGAACAAAATTATTATTGAAATTGTCAATTAAAAAAAAATTGAATTGCGAACCAAGTCGATGAAATGACGTCACTCCCTTCAAGCAGGCAGTGCACCGTGCTGGTGAGAAATCAAGTATGGCCGCCGTCTCCTCGATTTTAACTGCGATGCTGTTGGAATTGGCTGAGCTTCTCCCGCAGAAATAAAATGATATTCCCTTCTCTGCGAAGTGGTGTTGGTCCAGGAATATAGTGTAGAATGTCCTCTCGTCTTCTGCGATGTCGTTTTCGTGATGGATTTCTTGTGTTGGGTCCGGTGTTCAAATATGTGTATTGGTGTTCTGTGAATTCGGTCCAAAATTGTTCAAAATGGCTGTTGATTTCTTGTGTTGAGTTTTATGGTGTTATTACTGTGTTTTGGAAATTTGTGAATTGTTAGAAATTGATAGTTAAGGTTATTTTCACTTTTTAGATCATCTCTGTTACACACCGCATAACCACACTTGGCTTTACACAAATTATTCTGTTTTCAGTACTCTGCTAACACATTTCCAACCATTCGGCTTTACGATTAACAATAGACTAATAGACGCAACGTCGTCGTTTTAGGGTAATTTGTGCTATGTCTTTTTCCTCTTTATATTGTTTAACTATAAAAATATCTGTCTAAGACTTGGTTCACCATCTAAATATACATAATAAGTTTTCTTATTTTTTACTGTATTTCAAATATTTCTTAATTTTACATAAATCTAACTACTCAATAATATTGATTAGTTAATTTTACATCTTTTGATATATAGGTGGGTTTGTTTCAAGCTCATTTAAGCCCAAAAATTACAATTTTATATGAATGATAACTATTATAGGCCTATTATTATCTGTTTCCAAAAGAAGTTAATTTCCTTTCCTTTGTCATTCTATTTGCTATTAACTGTATCTGTATTAATTATATTTTCAATTTCTGTATTCCTATTACATAGATTGATTCTCTGATAGATAATTTTTTGGTTTATATGCCAGTCCGTGTTTACTAAAATGGTGTCTTAGCTGGTCTGTTTGTACATTATATATGGTTTACTATTTTGAATAAAATTATTACATTTTTATGTCCTACTTGCCTCTCTGACTTACACAATGGAAAATTAAATGACATGATTTTAAAATACAATGAAATATCTTGTATCTACTAAACTTTCTTTATAATAATAACATCATTGAACCATAACATAAACATCTTGTGCCTAATTTTCTCTATACTTAGAATTATAATGAGAACATATTATTATCAGTCTTTGGCTGTCCTTTGTTTTTATGTTTCATTTTATCACAACCTTATTCTATTAAAATATCTTATTCTTAGTAACAATTTCAGTTATTCACTGTCTCTTTTTATTTACTATAACTATTTTGCTAAAATATTATCATAAAAACACCTTAGAACTACTGACACTTTCAGTGATTAACTGTCTCTTGTGTTACCTATACCTAAATTGTTCATACAATAAAATAAAAACATCTTATAACTACTGACACTTGCAGTTATTGACTGTCTTTCGTGTTCCCTATATTTAATTTGTTCATACAATAAAATAAAAAACATCTTATACCTATCATATTGTTATTATGCCTAAACACTAAAACACTTTTATTATCTAAATTACACTCAGTCATTAGACTGTCTCTTTAGTTTTTATCTAGTATTTCCTACACTAATGGTAGTCTGTTTTAATATATTTTTTATATCACACTTTATTATAAGGCGTCCTTTATTTTGGCTACACTAATAGTAGTCTGTTTTAATAGTTTTTTGACATATTATTCTTACAACTAGTATACAATTTGGTTTTCTGGGATTGTATCTTGTAACTTGTTCTGGGTCTACATATATCAGTTTTAATTTTGTTTCATGGTATGTATTACATGACTATCATTTTTTTTTGGAATATCTCTTCCTGGTTCGGGTCTCTTTGTGGGAATCTTGATATATTTTGTCCCTCTTCTTAATATCACATTAGTAGTTTCTGGTCTTGTGGTCTCTCTGCATCTTGACCTTATTATTATTTTTCCCCTTATTAATATGGTTTCATCCTTTTATTTCCTTTTTTTTATGGTCCTTCCCTTTTTACTGCTTCCCCAATCTACTGGGTATACTGCTGGTTTAACTGGTTTTTACATAGTAGGTTATTTTAATCAATGGTTTTCTTTGTTACTTTTCATTTTTATTAACATTTTATTGACTTAATATACAGTTTCTAGTGTAATCCTTAAAACAATTTATTCTTCTCACTCACTATGGAACTTTTTCCTTTATTTATGTTGCACTAAGTCAAATGTTCAGCGTGATAATTTTGTTATGTTACATATGCTCTCCTGTTAAAGTGATTAATTCAGATCATACTCTTAGTATGGATGAAATAGTTACTACTAATTCTTTTGTATTTACTATATTTTCTTCGTGATTACATGTTTTCGCTTTATATACCTTCTTTTTCCACCATTGCTTCCTCTCAGATGATGTGTATCTCCTTCATTAGTTTCTTTCTTCATTAATAAGTGATCTTCAATCTTGTGTATAACATTATCATTTTATATTCTTTCTTATTTGGTGCTTCCTCACCAGTATGTTTACTCCCTAACATTCCCTAACAAATTAATTGGAACAGTTCAGAGTGGCACTTTTGGCTTCAATCCCTGCTGTCCAACACTTCAATTGAGTCCAGAGGTATTATCATCTCTGCTCAAAATATAAGACTGATGGCATTTTCTACATCCAGTCATAAAAATAAATAAACAGTAAAAGTAGTCATTTTTGACTAAAATAAACATCTTTAGATTCTTCACTTCATAATACGTTATATTAATTAATACTTTTATACACTTGACTCTTCTTCTCTCTTAAAGCTTATTCCATATTAGGTGGTTTAGGTATGTGGTATAATATACATTTCATCATGTTTACATAGTAAGTAGTATTTATATTTACTCTTTCTACCATCTGGTATCCATTGAGTTATTTTTATTGCTCATGGTATAACATGAATTAATTCTTTATCACTTTCACTATAACAGTGGTTATTGCAACAACATTATCATTATTAGTATCAGGGTTTTTTGGTTTCTGGTCTCACTATTTGGTCTTTACTGAGTTGGTCCTTTTTCATTGTTCCATTTTTATTAAATTATTTTCTTTGTGAGTTTGGTTAAGTTGTTTCAATTAAGTCATATGATATTCTGGTTTCCTTTCTCCTTTAGAATTTTGTATCTCTTTCTTACAAAATCTTTTTTCATATTTCAGAGTTATTTCTCATCATTTGTATGAGTAATGATATGAGCTTAATATTTTTTAATTTTAGATATTTTTATTCAACTACATTCTTTCTTATTCATAGTTGTTTTTCAAATATTTTGGTGTAAGTTGTACCAATAATAATATTGGTTTTGAATTTTGAAAATCTTTATTCATCAAAATTCTTTTCTCATTCATAATAGTCTTTGAATGTTTGGTGTAAGTGGTACTTACTAAGTTTTTGAATTTGGAAAATTATTATCTCCATCCAAATTCTTTTTTCGTTCATAATAGTCTTTGAAATGATTTGGTGTAAGTTGTACTTACTAATGTTTTTGAATTTTGAAGTTTATTATTCCATCAAAATTCTTTTCTCATTCATAATAGTTTTACAAATGTTTTGTGTAAGTTGTACTTACGGATTTTTGAATTTTGAAATTTATTATGTTCAAAATTCTTTTTTTTTTTTTTCATTCATAATAATCTTTCAAATGTTTTGTTGTAAGTTGTACTTACTAATGTTTTTGAATTTTGAAATTTATTATGTTCAAAATTCTTTTTTTTTATTCACAATAATCTTTCAAATGTTTTGTGTAAGTTGTACGTACTGCTTTTTGAATTTTGAAATTTTCTATTTCTCAAAATTCATAATTTCTTCATAATAGTCTTTCAGATATTTGGTGTAAGTTGTACTTACTAACTTTTGGAATTTTGAAATTTTTATTTATCAAAATTCTTATTTCGTTCATAATAATCTTTCAGATATTTGGTGTAAGTTGTACTTACTGATTTTTGGAATTTTGAAGTTTATTATTCTTCCTCCCAATATTTTTTTATGGATAACTGATTATAAGTTCCTCTTACTTTATTTGAAATGATATCCTTTAGTACATACGTATTGTTATTATTGTTTTTAATAATCAGGTATGGGCCGCTATACAGCAGTAACAACTTTTTGGTAATGCCTTCCAAAGTACTGGGTAATTCCCTGTTTTTTAGCAGTACCTTTTCTCCGACTTCATAGCTTATTATTTTCTTAACAGCCTTTTGATATTTGTTCTTGCGCCCTTCCTGGTCTTCTGCCAATTTATTGTAGAATCTGATTCGATTGAATTTGTATTCTTGACTCCTGGGGAACTCTATTATGTCTTGTATTTCTCTCGGAGGCGGTTTTTCATACATTGCCGTGTATGGCGTGGTACCTATAGCGGGGTGATATGACAAATTAAGGAATTCTTCAGTAGCTAACAAATATTCTTGCCACTTCTTTTGTTGGTTAGAGCAATAAGTCCGTAATATTCTTCCGACTTCTCGCAGTACCCTCTCCGCTGGATTGCTGCTGGGGTGGTAGACAGATGTCTTGTATGTCTTAATGCCCAACGTATTCAGAGTGTTTCTCCACCTCCAACCCTTAAATTGCGTTCCATGGTCTGTGATTATGGATGTCGGGCTCCCTATCTCTGGAATGTAATGATTTGTTATTATTCCTAGAGTCTTCAAAGTGGTGGCTCTGTTCACAGGGTATAGTTTTGTGAATTTTGTAAAATGATCCATCATAATAATAATATATTTGTATCGATGGCGTCCGCCACTGGACCACATATGTCCAGAAAGACCTTTTCCAGTTTGGCTTGTGAGGTAATTGGTATCTTCATACCCTCCTTTCTCTCATTGTTGGTTTTCACCAATTGACATATCAGACAGGTTTTGAGGTAGTTTCTTGTTTTTCTATTGATACTTTTTATATGACAATTCTCTTCTAGTGCCTTGATCACCTTCATGGCTCCCATGTGACCGTATCATAGATGATAGTCCAGGATGATATCCTTTTCGATTGTAGTAGGGATCATGATCTTCCATATCTCTTCATCAAGGGATGTCTTGATGAATAAAATTCCATTATGTATACAATAAAATTTGTTTATTGTGTCATCTTGGTTGGAGAGACGAAGTTTAATATGGTTTAACTTCGGATCGGACTGCTGGTGTTTGCTGATGTCCTGCACTATCTTCTCTAAATCGGATCTGTCCTTAATAATGTTATAGATTTTCAAGATGCTCTCCTTTTCGCCTTCGAACGTTTGTTCTTCCAGATTCACTCTCGACAATACGTCGGCTACTACATTTTTACTTCCAGGAACATACTCCCACTGTATATCGTATTCCTGCAGGGCGAGTACCCATCTGGTCAATCTACCATGGCTTAACTTGCATCTTCTCAGAAATGATATTGATTTGTGATCTGTTCGAACGGTCACTGGATATCCGAGGATATACGTCCGAAACTTCCCGCAGGCAAAGACTACACTTAGCAGTTCTTTTTCCGTCACATTATAGTTCTTTTCACACTGGTTAAGGGTTCTGCTAGCAAAGCTCACTACTAGATGGTTTCCACTTTCATCTTCTTGGTACAGTGTTGATCCCAAGCTAATGTTACTAGCGTCACAGTTTAGAAAGAAGGGTCGGTTAAAATCTGGATGGTTGAGCATTACTGCATCTAAGAACTTCTCCTTAATTGATTTGAAAGTCTCGTCTTGTTCTTGACCCCATCGCCATTTATTCTTGGACGATAACTGGTACTGAAACTGGGCTGTTAGTTCGGAATAATTATTCTGGAACTTCCTATAATAGTTACACAGGCCCAAAAATGATTGTAGTTGCCTTCTGTTTTTTGGTGTAGGGAATCGTTGTATGGCGTCTACCTTTTCTGTTGATGGTGTTATTCCTTGACTGTTTAGCTGGAAACCCAGGAATTGTACTTCTTTAGCTATAAGCTTGGACTTGTCTAGTTTAAGGGTGACATTATTTTCAGCAAGCTTCTTCAAGACATACTCCACACGGTAACAGTGTTCTTCCCAGTTGGTTGATGTGATTAGGAGATCATCAACATAGACAGTCGTGAATTGGAGCGCTTCTGGTCCTAGTATATGATCCATACAGGCGACAAAAACAGCTACTGAATTCACCAACCCGAAGGGCAACCTCTTAAACTGATAATTGCGCCCTTCGAAGATGAACGCCATGTATTGCCGGCTTGCTGGGTGCAACTCCACTTGCCAATAGCCGCATACGGTATCCCAAGTGGTAATGAATCGTGTTCCGTGGAACCTCTTCAAAATTTCATCAATTTCGCCAGGTGAGGTACGATCGTTAATTATCATTTTATTTATCTCACGTGCGTCAAGGCAAAGCCTTACCTTCCCATTTTTCTTTTGTATGGCCACAATTGGGCTAGTGTATGGCGATTGACTGCTCTCGATGATATCTCTACTGATCATATTCTGGATCTCTGCGCGTACGGCTTCCTTCAAAGATTGTGCTATTGGATACGACTTTCGGTTAAATTCTACCGGTTCTCTGAATCGTATGGAACATTGGTAGTTCCGGATCTTTCCAGGTTCGTCAGAAAATACAGCTCGATATTTCTCATATATTTCGACCAACTGATTCAGCTGGTTTTCCTTTAATTGCTCGTTAGTATTGTGGCACTGGAAGTTACGTATCTCCTGAATCTTTTGTTGCCATAGGTCATCCTCCGAATCCTGATGTACGGGCTTGTTGTTTGTTGAGTAGTTGGACAAGTAATTCACCTTATTTTGGTGGTCGAGAAGTTGCCTGGAGTCTAACGTCTTGTTATTAGCTAAATTGGCTACCCAGGTCGAACCTTCAGCAAAGAGTGATACCTTTCCTCGGCACAAGTCGATAACTTCTGAGTTTCTGCGCAATATGTCACATCCTATCATGATGTTGAAAGGTAATCCGGCTGCAACAAGAAATATCATATCCACACTAATGCCCTGACTGTTGACACTGAGGGATACCTGCTTTCTTATGGTCTTGTTCTGTCGGCCGGTAGCTCCTACAAGTACAATATTATTAATAGGTAGTACCGGTAAGTTTTTGTGGCATTCCTGCTGTATCCGGTCCAACTCATTTCGATTTATTATGGAGACATTGGCTCCAGTGTCTATCATTATAGGAACAGAAATACCCTCAATTTCTGCAATTATGTATATTATTTCATTATCATTATTATTAATATTAATCTCGCTTTCTTCTAGTAGGTCCTTACGGATATCTTTCAAATAATTGCTGTATATTATGGTAAAATTTTTTCTGTTTTTCTTCGAATTCATTCCTTCTTGGTTAAACCCAGCAGATTGGAGCAGTAAAGGGTTATTGGAGTTTATTACTGCCTCCGTTCGTTTAAATGTTCCGCTTCATTACGGATTAGGCCGTTGGAAGCATCAGCTTGGAGTCCTGAGACTGCTTCGTTTGGTTCTGCTCGATCGTCCTGTTGGGCTTCTGTTACAGGTAGTCTTCGCTGATTGTCCAGGCTGGAACTACGTCTGGGCTCGTACTCTCTGTACCGATTACTTCCCTGACTTCCTTGAAAGGTCTCGTACTCGTAGTATCGGCTCCTTCGTTGTGGCTGGTACCTCCTCTGTCCACTGCCTTCCGCTCTGATGTAGTTAATATTGGGTCGATATGTCCTGTAATTATTGTTATTACCTCCATTCGGGTAATTCCGGTTATAATTACCATGATAATTGTTATTAGAAAGGTTGGGGTTCCTCTGACCATTTGGAACATAGTTACGATTATTATTATAATAACCGTTGTTATTTTGTGGACGGTTATTATTATTATTATTATTATTGCTGTGGTTGTTGTGATTATTGTTAATGCGAGGAATATTACTATTATTATTATTGTTGTTAAATCTAGGCAAATTATTGTTATTTCGGGTGTTATAATTGTATTCGGCATTATTCCGATTTGCGGAATTATAATTATTATTGTTACCCACATTCTGCCGATTATTATTATTCAAATTATTGTTGTTACTTCTTGGTTCCGGCTTTTCATATCTCCTGCGACTTTGACGGTAATAGTCTTCATGCTCATACATTTCTAAAAGCTCGGTCATGGCTTGCACAGTCTTTATTTGACTGTTTCTTCTGGCTCTTATAATATCCTCCTCATAATGGTATGAGAGTTTGCTGACCAGGCATTCTTCCGGTATTCGGGGCTCTAGATGTTTGGCCACGCACACCTTTCCCAAAAAGTACGCCGTTAAAGTCTGGTTTCGATACGGGTTGTACTTTCCATGACAGATCCCGTCTCTGGCGATATTTTGTGTTGATTCAGACCAATATTTGGCTTTGAATAGCCTTCTGAATTGTTGATAGTCGGTCACTTCATCTCTTATCGCCATCCACCAATTATCTGCTATCTCCTTGAACGATTCGTCAAGCACTTCTTTATTCTCCCTCCAGCGATTACCTCTGTGTTTGGTGAAGTATTCTTCGATTCTGGCTAGGAACTCCATTGGTTTGTTTTTATAAAACCTGAAGTTAATCCCTTCACGATTCTCACTATTGGGACAACTGGTAATGCTTGTCGGTCGACTATGGAATAGGTCTATATCTGTCTGGTTCTGTCGCACCTGACTGTTGATACTGGTTACAGTAGCTTCAATGCCGTCACATTTTTCTGTGAATCGGTCCTGCACTCGCTCCCAGTCTTCCCGTGTTTCCTTTAGTCTTTCCTCCAATGTCTTCCTAGTCGTTTCTTCAATGTTGTTAACCTTCGTATTTATTTCGGTCTTGATACTCTGTACTTCTCGTTCGGTTTGACTCCATTTTTCGTCAGCTCTGGCAACCTTTTGTTCGATTACCGTTAATTCCTCTTCTACCTTCTTGCTGATTGTTTCATTATTTTCAGCTATCTTCTGCCCCAGTTCTTCCTTCAATGCTTCCATCTTTCCATCTAATCGGTTCATGTTCTCTTGGTTCGTCTCCTTCAATTCTTCTCTCAATTGCTGACTATTGCTTTCCATTTTCTGATTTGTTTCTTCCATCCTCTTGTTGGTTTCTTCCAGTTTTTGGCTTATCTGGGTTAATTCCTCTTTCGACTGTTTATTGTCAGCCTTTATTTCCTCCATTTTCTCCTCGATTTTCTGAATATTTTCTTCCATCTTCTCTTCTATCTTCTTGCTAGTATCTCCAATTTTATTGCCCAACTCTTCCTTCAATCGTTGATTATCATTCTTCATTTCCTCCTCCATCTTCTTACTATTCTCCTCCATCTTCTCCTCCATCTTCTCCTCCATCTTCTTACTGCTTTCTCTTAATTCCTCCTTCAATCGTTGGTTATCGTTCTTCATTTCCTTACTATTTTCTTCGATTTTATTACCCAACTCTTCTTTCAATTGTTGGTTATCATTTTCCAGCTTCTTACTATTTTCTTCCATCTTCTCCTTTAATTCTTCCTTCGTCGTTTTAAATTCTCTGAGTAACATCTCCATCATTTGATCAAATTTTGTATCTTCCTTTGTAGTGGATTTCTTTGACTGTTCCTCCGGTGGTGCAGGCTTGTTTGGTTCTGCTGGCGGTAACATCGACTCCACATCTTCCACTGGTGTCGCCTCTTTATCCTCCATGTCTACTTCTTGCTCGGCCTCCATAGCCCTTTTCCTTGATGTAGCTCTCCTGTGCATCTCGCTCCCTCTTCCGACCTATTGACCGTTGCCAAGCTAAAAATAGGAAATTGGACACTCGTCCTTATTTTACAACTCTATTACCTCCTATTTAAAGCCCCTTAAGTTGGACGCCAATTTGTAATATAATTTACAAATTTAAATATAAAAATTAAACGGTATATATATAGATATGTGTTATGTGTAGATTGTGTAGATTTGCCCTGACTGTAAGCCCCACTGTTTAGGCTAGTCAATTTGTAATATAATTTCAAATATAATAATAATAAATAAAATATAAAGATATTGATGATAAGAATTGTGTATGTTGTCTGGATCTCGGTATTGAACTCACCGATGATACAGCTCCACTTTGGATTCACCAAATACAAAGAATAGATTTAATATAAATATGTTATAACTAGGTGTGATTGATTGATAAATAACGAATAAATCAAACTTTATAAATTGTGAAAATATTTTTTTTTTCTTGTATTGAGTTTTGATTTAATTATTTAATATAATAAATTAATAATTAATTAATTAATTGAGTGTGTAATTTCCTTAGATATCTATTCTCTCACTGTAAATTATTTCTTTTGTTAAAAAAAAAATAATAGTAACATTAATTATAGAAATAAAAACAATTATGGTAACTGAGTAATGATTTGCGTTTATTAACATTCAAAATTATGCGCCAGTCAAACTGCGCATGACCAAGGCATTGGCTGTTAGTTGCTCCAGTCGGTAGCGAAAAAATCAACAAATATATTTTTACAAGGTTAAATTTGTGGTTCTTTTAACGAGTCGAAATGGTCAGAGGGCAAGGAACAAGATACATTCTTAACAGGTATTCTTAAACTAAATGGTAATAGCTGAAATAGAACAAAATTATTATTGAAATTGTCAATTAAAAAAAATTGAATTGCGAACCAAGTCGATGAAATGACGTCACTCCCTTCAAGCAGGCAGTGCACCGTGCTGGTGAGAAATCAAGTATGGCCGCCGTCTCCTCGATTTTAACTGCGATGCTGTTGGAATTGGCTGAGCTTCTCCCGCAGAAATAAAATGATATTCCCGTCTCTGCGAAGTGGTGTTGGTCCAGGAATATAGTGTAGAATGTCCTCTCGTCTTCTGCGATGTCGTTTTCGTGATGGATTTCTTGTGTTGGGTCCGGTGTTCAAATATGTGTATTGGTGTTCTGTGAATTCGGTCCAAAATTGTTCAAAATGGCTGTTGATTTCTTGTGTTGAGTTTTATGGTGTTATTACTGTGTTTTGGAAATTTGTGAAGTGTTAGAAATTGATAGTTAAGGTTATTTTCACTTTTTAGATCATCTCCGTTACACACCGCATAACCACACTTGGTTTTACACAAATTATTCTGTTTTCAGTACTCTGCTAACATATTTCCAACCATTCGGCTTTACGATTAACAATAGACTAATAGACGCAACGTCGTCGTTTTAGGGTAATTTGTGCTATGTCTTTTTCCTCTTTATATTGTTTAACTATAAAAATATCTGTCTAAGACTTGGTTCACCATCTAAATATACATAATAAGTTTTCTTATTTTTTACTGTATTTCAAATATTTCTTAATTTTACATAAATCTAACTACTCAATAATATTGATTAGTTAATTTTACATCTTTTGATATATAGCTGGGTTTGTTTCAAGCTCATTTAAGCCCAAAAATTACAATTTTATATAATGATTGTATGCCTCATATTTTGTAAAAATTCAGTGTTTTAATGGTTTTTATTTGTTTTTTTCTTATAATATTTCCATGGAATATACTTAATAACTCCGTGACTACTTTGTTGTTAATAATTTGGTTGTTAAAACATTTCAATATTGATTAATTTACTGTTTAGTCTGATTTGATTACTATTATAGGCCTATTATTATCTGTTTCCAAAAGAAGTTAATTTCCTTTCCTTTGCCATTCTATTTGCTATTAACTGTATCTGTATTAATTATATTTTCAATTTCTGTATTGTATGTATTGAATTCTATTCCTATTACATAGATTGATTCTCTGATAGATAATTTTTTGGTTTATATGCCAGTCTGTGTTTACTAAAATGGTGTCTTAGCTGGTCTGTTTGTACATTATATGGTTTACTATTTTGAATAAAATTATTACATTTTTATGTCCTACTTGCCTCTCTGACTTACACAATGGAAAATTAAATGACATGATTTTAAAATACAATGAAATATCTTGTATCTACTAAACTTTCTTTATAATAATAACATCATTGAACCATAACATAAACATCTTGTGCCTAATTTTCTCTATACTTAGAATTATAATGAGAACATATTATTATCAGTCTTTGGCTGTCCTTTGTTTTTATGTTTCATTTTATCACAACCTTATTCTATTAAAATATCTTATTCTTAGTAACAATTTCAGTTATTCACTGTCTCTTTTTATTTACTATAACTATTTTGCTAAAATATTAACATAAAAACACCTTAGAACTACTGACACTTTCAGTGATTAACTGTCTCTTGTGTTACCTATATCTAAATTGTTCATACAATAAAATAAAAACATCTTATAACTACTGACACTTGCAGTTATTGACTGTCTTTCGTGTTCCCTATATTTAATTTGTTCATACAATAAAATAAAAAACATCTTATACCTATCATATTGTTATTATGCCTAAACACTAAAACACTTTTATTATCTAAATTACACTCAGTCATTAGACTGTCTCTTCAGTTTTTATCTAGTATTTCCTACACTAATGGTAGTCTGTTTTAATATATTTTTTATATCACACTTTATTATAAGGCGTCCTTTATTTTGGCTACACTAATAGTAGTCTGTTTTAATAGTTTTTTGACATATTATTCTTACAACTAGTATACAATTTGGTTTTCTGGGATTGTATCTTGTAACTTGTTCTGGGTCTACATATATCAGTTTTAATTTTGTTTCATGGTATGTATTACATGACTATCATTTTTTTTTGGAATATCTCTTCCTGGTTCGGGTCTCTTTGTGGGAATCTTGATATATTTTGTCCCTCTTCTTAATATCACATTAGTAGTTTCTGGTCTTGTGGTCTCTCTGCATCTTGACCTTATTATTATTTTTCCCTTATTAATATGGTTCCATCCTTTTATTTCCTTTTTTTTATGGTCCTTCCCTTTTTACTGCTTCCCCAATCTACTGGGTATACTGCTGGTTTAACTGGTTTTTACATAGTAGGTTATTTTAATCAATGGTTTTCTTTGTTACTTTTTATTTTTATTAACATTTTATTGACTTAATATACAGTTTCTAGTGTAATCCTTAAAACAATTTATTCTTCTCACTCACTATGGAACTTTTTCCTTTATTTATGTTACACTAAGTCAAATGTTTAGCGTGATAATTTTGTTATGTTACAATATATATATATAGACGATGTCACACAAAACTGGCAGATGTGTCTTCTGGAACATTTTATGATTGGTCACTCTACAAATGACATTTTGTTGTTTGCGGATGATCAGGCTATTCTGTCGGACTCTGAAAACAGATTGCAGATGGGTATAACTTTGTTAAATCGAATCTGCCAAGACTCTGGATTCCAAATATCCACACTTTAAACCAAGGTGATTGCTTTTCGTAAACTGATCCCATACGGGAAAAATTTTTTTTGATGGGACTGTCCTGAAAAAATTAGCAATTTTCAATACCTGAACTACAGTGTGTCTTATAATGCCAGCAACGACGTTGTGAATAAGTTGCATAAGTTCAACCTTATGTGCGGGACCATTAGGCACACCTTTAAGTCAGCAAGTAAAAGGAACACGCATAAAATTCTACAAGGTGATGGCTCTTTCCGCGCTTCTTTATGGGTCTGAGAATTCGACGTTAACGAAAGGCCAGGCTAGTCACCTCCAAACGCCTGAAATGAGATTTTTCAGGCACGTGGCAGGGTATATTCCCTATGATCTTTGAAGAAACACAGGATATACGGCAGGAACTGATTATTATGAGTATACTCGACAGGACCGCCCAGTATCAGCTTAATTGGTGGGAACATCTTTGCCGGATGGATGACTGGCGCATCCCTAAACAACTATAGAACTATAAGCCGTTGTGACGGAGAGATGTGGGACGTCCGAAGAAGCGGTGGAGTGACCAGCTCTAATCTTTGCCTATTTGAGACTGAAACAAACGATCCTTGGTTTAATCCTTGAAGATGATGATGTTAATGATAATCAAAAATAATCTTTTCTGCAAGTAGTTGTAATTATATTTTATTGTTTCAATTCACCTGTCCAATTGAATTTCATTTGTTTCACTGAATAAGTCAGAGGTTTGTAAATGAATGAACAAATAATTTAAATAATTCGATCTCAATGTAGAAACTAACGAATAATCGATTTAATTCGATTTATATTATAGATTGTTTGAATGTTTATTTACTTAATCAGCTTTTGGGACGGTTATATCAAATATATTAAATGTTTACATTTTGTTTATTTTAATAAATTTTAAGTAGATCATCTTGATTTGTTTTTCTTTGAGTTTGTTCAATTAGTAAATTATTGTTAATGTGTCTTTGTAAATATAAAGATTTTCCCAAATGTTCATACTTTCAACAGGGACCAGCAGGATTAAGAGCCAGCCGAACTGTGTAGGAAATCTGAACAGCTGATGTTTGACAAGAAAGTATATGAAGAAAACTAATTAACCGTAAATTAAAGTACATTGTTATTGTAAAATGTGCGTCATATTAAGTTATGCATTACGGTCAGTGTAATCAGGTATTGAAATGCACAGCCACAATATAGGGGAACATGTAAAGTATTAATGCAATGCTACTGGATACAGTACTATAGTTGTGCAGTATTAGGCTCGATGCATACATCAGGTGTTTTACTGTGCGGTGTCGCTGCGTGCACGTTGCTGCAACACAAAACGCAGCCTCCAGCAGTCACCTAGCCGCAGTCGGCAGCCAGATTTTGCCACATACAACCATGCATTTATATCATAGATAACGCGTAATGTTCTCTTATTTAGTGAACAGACGTTTTGTTTGGAATCGGAGACAGATTTGGGTCCATCCAATCCATCAAATCCATAAATCAAGATTTATTACAGGCAGATTTCGTATATTTTTTGGTGATTGAAGAGAAAATTCGGGTGAATTTTTTATTTACTTTCGAATGAGTGTTCATTCATTTGATGACCTTGAAGGGAAAATAAGCGACAAGATAAAATACCGAGATACGTGGATGAGCCTGTCTGTACCTCCACGGGAAATGTTAGCTATAACTCTTTAGGACATCTAAGGATATTTTTTTTATTTCACAAGTAAACAGCTGTATGTGCAAAAGACCTTCTGAATTTGACCCAGCCATAACTACAATTACGTCAGATTACCGGACGTGTGCACTGCTCAGTAGACAACAATGTACTAAGAGCCGGAGTAGTGTGTGCAGCACCGCTGTGGTAAGGAGGGGAACTGCGGCGAAGAATGCACACACAGTGGACGTGCGGTACCGGAGGTATGTGTGCAGTGAGTCATATGCCATCCAAGACTCCACGCCGCACTTGCGGGCACGGATGTGTGTATCGAGCATTAATGAGCAGCAGCTGAAACAACAACAGTCAGCCTACTGTACTGTATGTTTAATTTGCCCTTCATACACAAACACACTTGAGTCTTTATAGAATATTGAAACTTTCAACTTGTGAAACTTACTTGTCTTTTCTTCTCGTACGCGTTTCGGCGTGGTGTTCGCCTTCGTCAGCTTTGAGACAGACTGCCATTAACTTGTAACGGATTTTATTTTGAAAGGTATAGTGGGGGTGGTGTGTGGAGGAAGGGGTTTGGCGCGGGGATCCAAATTATTGTTTGTTTTATGTATAAACTGTTTTATGTAAACTTGAGTCGCTGAAACAGAGACGTTCAGAAAAATAAAATAAAAAAACACATCGACAGAGAGAATAATGAATGTAAATCTTAGAGTAATGCGCAAAATAACAGTTGTAGTAGTGGACTGGATAAAAGGAAACAACAACTCTGGAAATAAATACGTTGACAAGAAGCATGATATTGACAGATCAGTCGAGAAGCTGCGAGGGAATCAACCAAAAAAGTAAACGAAGAATTAAACGACCAACAAATAATAGATGAGCAGATTGTGTCGAACAGTATAAACAGAAAACGTTTACAAATAAATAGAAAAAATCAATAGAGTGGTTTAAAAAAGTCTGCGATAGAAGAAAACATTCATAAAATGGAAAGAGCATAATGCATAACTAAAGATATTTCCAATAAAAAGTGCATATCTAAAAATGCAAAAATAAGGCATTACAGTACAGTAGTAAGGCCAGAATGCCTATATGGAAGTGAATGTCTAGCAATGAATTATAATTTAGACAAACTAGAAATATTGGAAAGACGAATTATTAGAAAAATAAAAACCCCACGAAACACTTCAAAAGGTTGGAAATGAAGAAGTAATGATGAAATATATCAAAGTATAGAGAATATAACAGAAACAGCGAGAAAAAGAAGACTAGCAGTTTTTGGACATTCATATAGAATGGACGACAGTAGGTTAACAAAACAGATCTTCAAATATATGTGGAAAGAAGTTAACATCAAGTTGCATTAAAGAAGTAAAAAAGGATTTAGAAAAAAATAATATAAACGCAGAAGAAGCAATTGAAAAAGAATTTTTTCTGGCAAAAGTGTTAAAAATGGAAGGAGTTCAGGGTAGGAGAGAGAAAAACGCAGGTTCAAAGTAGACTAAAGACAATAAGAAGGCACATAGTGAAAATACGAAAGAATGTTGGAGAAAAAGAAAGAAACAAGGGATAAAGAATTGAAATTAGCATGTGGTCCTCAGATGGCTGATAGACAAACAATTAAGTAGAAGAAACCATTTTAACGGACGTATGAAAATAGATTAGGCTACATTTAAAAGAAAGAATGTATAAAGGAAAAGAAGAACCTTCCGATGACCAAGAAAAAGTTGGAAACCGTAACTAGCAACAATGCCTAAAATTTGTGAGATGATGATGGTAATGATGATGATGATTTACTTATGTACATATACAGTATAATAACACACTCACACGTGGACACATACACATACATACATTTTTACAATATGTATATGGCCGATACAAATAGAGAAAAGTACATTGTTATTGCAAAATGTGCTTTGTTATAAGTTATGCATTACGTTCAGTATAATTAGGTATTGAAATGCACGGCCACAATATAGGGAAGCGTGTAAAGTATTAATGCGATGCTACTGGATACAGTACTATAGTTGTGCAGTATTAATGAGTACCAGCTGAAGCAATTACAGTCAGCCTACTGTACTGTATGTTTGATTTGCCCGTCATATTCAATCAATGCTGACCCCCTCTCCATCATTCACTTAGTGACCTAGATAAAAGCAATTATATTGCAAAGAGGAAGAATTTTAATTAAAATTTAATTTCCAATTCTAGCGTACTACTACTTTTCTGTAGGATGCAATCTGTCTCGCAAATAAAGTGTGCGCATTACATAATGATAACGATTTATTTGTTAAGATTAGAAAAATTATTATTTTCTAATAATTATATATTTTAACAAATAGCGAAATAAAACGAAGCAACGATTTTATGTTAACAAAATGAAGCTAATGATTGTATCTAAGAACAAGTTCACAAGCAGCGCCCTAAATATAAACCAAAGACCAGTTGAACGTGTAAGCAAATTTACATATCTTGGTACTATAGTCAACGAACAATGAGACCACTCTCAAAAAATAAAGAGCACATTTAAAAAAAAAAAGAGTGTACACTAGAATGAGCAGTTTATTCAAAAGTCACGATATAACAATAAAACCACAGACTTTTACGCTGCTACGTATTCTCAAACCTCTTCTACGGTGTAGAATCTTGGACTTTGACCGTAGTCACAACTAAAACATTGGAATCTTTCGAAATGCGGCTTTACCGTAAAATACTGAACATTCATATAACTAATGTTGAAGTTGTTAGAAAGATGAAGAAAGAAATGGCAGTTATTAATAAATATAATAAAGCTTCAGTATCTGGGACATCTGATGTGAAATGAACAAAGATTTTACTTATTGCAGTCCATACAACAGGGAAAAGTACTTGGAAAGAGAGAATTAGGGAACCGAGAATCTCGTGGCTGAGAAATTGAAGGATGAGGTTTGGCATGAATACTACTGACTTATTCCAAGCAGCAATACAGAAAGTTAAAATAGTCTGTATGATATCCAACATCCGAAACGGCTAGGAACTATCAGAAGAAGATATAATTTAAAATGAGTGAGTATTTATTCTACGTGAAGTTCCTTTCATACTTTGAATGTGACATGTACTTACGTATGCGCATGCGCGCGCGCCTGTGCTAGTCATTTTGCGTCTGTATAAAAGTTTCAAGCCAAGGACACGGAGGCAGCATCAGAAGCCCTTAATATGATTCTCTATAATCCTAGTCTAATAATATATCTGAGACAAACAAGCAAAGACTTTTAACAGTCAGTAGTGCTAACTATGGTCCTTAAGTCGCTTTAAAACTTTCATCATCATCATCTTTACAACACGGCGTAGGCATTCAAAAATCCTCCAGCCGTCTCTTCCTGGGTCTACCCACATACGTCAGCTATATTTTTCTATTTCCAGACTTGTTTGTCCAGTCTGGAATCTGACAATCTTTCCAAGCGTTCTTTCCATCATTGTTTGCAATCTTTTAATTTTTCATTTAAGTTAAAAACTTGTAACTCTTCTCTTATGGTCCTATTCGTTGTACGGTCAAGTTTAGAGCAGCTTTTAACTACTCCTAAGAACGCCGATTCTAAAGCCTGTATTTTACTGTCTTATTTCTTGTTGTTTTCCATAATTCACATCCATAAGAGAGTACAGCGACTGCCATTAGTTTTTAGAACTTTAATATTGTATCTCGACAAACATGGTTTCTAAATATACGGTTGATTGTCCCACAGATCGTCTGAAACTTACCTAACGTTTCATCAATATCATAATTCCTATCATAGCCAATATCATTTCCCAAATAGTTAAAGTGGCTCGCCTGTACTATAATTCAATCATTAATCATTATTTTTGTTCTTATTGGTTATAGCCTCGAAATGCCGTTACCTCTGTTTTGTAGTAGATATTTTCATATGGTATCGTTTGCAAATCTGATGGAACTTGAAAACAGATTTTTGCAAATCATTAAATTTCTTTAACCCAGATTTTGCTTTAAAACTTTATTTTCTAAAACGTTGAAGTGATTGATAAAGATATAAACCCAGAATTCACCATGTACAACCACCATTCCCGACGCTTTTGGAGGTGGCGTCAGCCCTCTGTATATCTATCAGCCCCTAAGTGTACATTAAAAAAACATTTATATTCTTCTTCGTTCCAGGATTATGCGACATCACCTGTTCCAGTCTCTTTTGCCGGTCACTTTCAAGCCATCTTTTGCGTGGTCTTCAAACACATCTTTTCCTTGTAGGCGCATATTGTAAAACTTGTAGAGGTATCATTTTCGCTTCCATTCTACTTACATGTTCAGTCCGTCTCAGCTTACATTCTTGCCATTACAGAGGATATACCCAATTCACGTCTTATCACATCGTTTCTAATTCTGTCGTTTCGTGTACATCAATTTACGTATCTCAAGAAATTCATCTCTGCAGCTTGTATATATGACTTTTATCTTTTTTAGATAATACCCATGTTTTGGAACCTTATAACAGAATGCGGACTGTCATAACCTAATAAAACATTATTTTAGTTTCCTTTCTTGTTTTTCTCCACTAAAGTTCTTTTAATAGTGCCTCAAATCGCCTGAAATCTGTTTGCCTTTCTCTCGATGTCCTCGTCAAACTGATATATAATATTACATCATTGGTATTGGATGGGATATTTGCTTCAGTACTTTATCATTGATCGTTATTTTGATAACATTGATCTAAAAATGTATAAATATGTATTTTAACGAGGCCACTATTGCTTTGTCGCTAAGGCCTCTGTTACATAACGCAACTGATTGCATGCAGCTGATTTCAAGCCTACATAAAACTAGTTGCACAGTAACCCTTAGGAACTACTTATCCGATAAAACATTTCTTTCGCCACCTTGTTCCTTGAAGTTTGAAAACGGTTTTAGACATAAATTGGAACTAATAATTTTAATAATTTTCAAAAACAGAGATTTAAAACGGTCCCATGTCATGGAATTGTTGTTAATGGCATGTAGTAAATTTTTGGCGTGCGATAAATTTTTGTTCCATAAGAGATAGCTGTATGGTGTCAACGAGTGAAATTTAGAAAAAATTACAAAATTATTTTCGTTTTTGTTTTAGTAAATCCTTCTTATTTTTTTTTTTAGATATTAGCGGTTTGTAATAAATTGTATATGTCGTGTCGGTGCCACGTCATTAAATTTCTTTGTTGTGTACAGAATGCTCGCTCAGGCGAGTTGCATGCAATCGGTTGCATAGTGTAAAACAGTCTACATTTGAATCAATGCCTCACAACGTGTGCGTGAAACTAAACGTTGCACAAGCAGTTATTTGCAAAGTTTGCAACTGTTTTGAAATCGATTGGAAGCTGTGCAAGCAATTGCAGTAAGTGTAATACGCTACATTTAAACCAATGTCGCACAACGTCTTTTGCAATCAGCTGCGTAGTGTAATAAAGGCCTAAGTTTCGACAACTTTCAGATAAGAATAAGTCTTATACAAAATATGATATTATTAAGTATAATTTGTTGCATTTAAAAATAACGCCAATATAACAATATTATTCTGTGTGTTGAAAATAGTGTCGGCGGTTTATTTTCTTATTTGTGTTATACTGCGGGAATGTTCACAAAAGAAAATTTCAGACGAGCGAGTAAAAGTACAGACGCCGCGGTGATGATACATAACACACACATTGCGAGCGTCTGGTTACGTCATGAAACATTTTTACACGCTAATAAAGCACACAGCTCAAGGCAATAAAATATGAAAACTGCTGGCACGTGTGTATGAAACCGTTAGTCACGCTTCTTTGGAAAACGCCAAATTGAATAAAAACAAAAACACAGGCTTTGTTTTGCTCTGTTTGGATAAATTTTAATTTTTGTTTCCAGCTTTCTTTTCGGAACAAATGAAAATATTGTTCTTTCTGGAGTTAATTTAAACAATGTAAACTTGTGTAAACCTTTCAGCTGCATGCTATTTAAAACAACATACAAAGTAAAGTCAAACAATTAAAACATTTTATACTTTTATAATTTAGACGTACAGTATTTCTCAACATAATTAACTTGTTATAATTTTATAAAAATAAGCATTTTTTAAGATAAAGTTGGTTTGCAAGACCATAGACTAGGGCGATCAAAGCTAACAGGTTCCAGACTGCAACACAAATATGTAGGCAGTCATTGCCGATAGCTCAATGTCACTTTAAGATGTAAAATTCTTTTCTTTATCTATAGAGTTTAGGCTTACAGCCTATCCCGCCATTGTTTTTTGTTTTTTTGTATATTTTTATTCCTATTATTAAAGTTTACAATGTCCATTACATTCACAGCACTAGGAATTACCTGCTCACCACATACTGTGAGCAGTAACAAGTTAAGTCTTATTAATATCATTGTTATATATTTACTTCAACAACAAAATCTTTCATAGGTCCAATTAACTCTTATCGCCAACAGTTTTATCACATATTTGTTGTGACAGAGCTAAATACTATCACATACAAGAAAATACGATTATATCCTTAACATTTCAAAATTAACACCCACTGAAATATTTCACATTTTAACCTAAATTCACATTAATAATTGCAACTAAGATATAATATTAACAATTATTATTATTAGTAATATAAAACAATTAACCTAATATTTATCAGTTATGACAATTTTCTACATAAAATCAACACTTCACATTTAGTTAAATCTGATACACTTTTTGGAAGTGAAACGAAATTCTTATGATAATTGTTAAAAAATTGTAGTAATAAACTAGCCATGACTACTGTTACATTACAACTAAATCTAGCTTTACTCTTTACAGAAAAGTACAAACACAAATTATATTTTTGTTAATTATTTCTATGAAGGTTACAAGTAGTAATAAAATTTTGTTAGCAATGAATACCGGCCTTTACCAAGTAGACACGGTGTAAGGCTGCCATCTGAATTTTCCAAAGCTACCTGACTTTTCTATTGGGGTTATCTGCCTTAACCTTCTATACAAACTGTAAAATACAAGGCTGGCACTTCTGCCGGATCCATTGTACTCAAGATTGTCTGTTACGCCTTCACCGCAGTTGTGGTTTTCGTCTGTGTTCCTGGAAATAGAACACTGTTAACCTCCGTTATACTGGGTCCTCAGGAAAATTTAACAACTGACTCATACGCCAGGCCCTTCCCCGCTCCAGATAAAAATTACCTAAGGCGAACAGAGTCGGTTCTTCTGGGTTCCTTTAAGCCTTTAAGCCTTCTGGCTTCCTTTAATGCTGTAGGCAAAGGCAGAACGTAAATTCAAAATTAATATTCGGCCTCACCTGTTAAACTGCATTTTTAAAGTCGTTATACTTTCTATGTGAACATTGGTATAATTGTATGGATACGCCTTTTTACTGTAAAAATGTGAATATTCAGTAACTGGTAGCTTGTTAAAGAAATACTTAACTAACATTTATGCAGTCCATATGTCCGGATTTCACTAACGTATGGCTAATCAATAATATGTTTGAAGCTTGACAATGATGCTTTCTGTTAGTTTTTTCCTTCGATTAATAGGTTTCCCATCACTCAGCTGTTTTCTTTACCATCATTCTCCATCCTTCGTAACTGCAACCAATTCTTTTCTGGACATTACTAATACATTCCAATTTTATTATTATTATTAATAATAATATTATTATATTCCGTACGGTTGTTACAAACAGTAATAATTGAATTATAATCTAAAACTAAAGAAGTAACAGCTTTGTCAACATTGTGCAACTAAATTACAATATATCAGCTGTTATAAATTAATAATGAAATGATTGCTTACAGGAGGAATTAAACCTCATAGCGTTCGTGGTTAACACCACACAAAATAAACACATATTTCTTGCATGTGGGACAACGTTTTGCAAAATATATATTAATATTATAAATTTACATATTACAGTTTTTCGTGAAATTTGGAATTCGTGTCCATACTTTTAACCTTCAGAGCAGTTACTCTTTTTGAGAGTAAACCTCCTAATGGTAGAGGAGCAGCTAGGAGGCTAAATCGTCAGGGGTGTCAAAATAAATAAAGTTTTAAGTAAACTATGAATTCAACTTCATTTTTGAAAATTTCATCATTTTGAGCGACGGCGCTAAAAGATTTTTATAAAATCGGAAAAATGAATGTGGCTTATAAAAGTAAAATTAATTTTATTAAAATCTTAATCATCATCATCATCACCACTCGAAAGACTAGGCCTTAGACCTGTTCCGAAACTAATCTCTTCCTCGGTTTATCGACATTACAAACTACGATGATAACCCAAGCCAGCCACAGGTAGAGGGATATCAGGCATACGATTCAAGTGTTCACACCATCTCCTTCTGTGGTCTTTAATTCTTTGGCGCAATAATACGATGTATAAATTGCGTCTAATATCCTCGTTCCTTTTCCGATCCAAGAGAGAAGAACCTTGCGTCCCTCTTAGAAATTTAATTTGGGCTGCCTGAATCCCCTGCACGTCCCTTTAACGAAGAGTCCATGTCTCACTAGCATACAGGAATGTTGGGACAGACACAGTTTTATAAAATTTCATTCGGGTATCCTTCGGGGTTTAGTTTAATGTAGTGCTAAATTTGATATTTCATAATTTTGGGACACCAGACCCTAAAAAGTAGAGTTAAACTTTGATAAAATCATAAATTCCAAGTGGTACATGGGACGAAAGGGAATTTTGACCAAAATCAATCAAAAATTTGGAAACTGGTGACAATCCAGCAGTGTGTGAAACTAAAAGATATTTATCAACATTGTCGTGTTTACTTGCTAAACCACTACTTGTCATGTTCCGGACGAGGCCTTTCAGTGTTTCCACCATTTTCAAGACCTAAACCACTGACCTGTCGTGGCTTAGTACTTGAAAATGGCGGAAACACTGAAAGCCCTCGTCCGGAACATGACAAGTAGCATTTTCGCAAGTAAACATAACAATGCAGGAATTACAGAGACTGCTGATACAAATAACAAGATTAAAACACATATTTTAACCTAAATTCGATTGTTTTTTTATTTTAAACGTTTATTTATGATCACTCTACAATTATTACTTTACTAAACAAAATTTATTAATATAATCGTAATTTTCGTAATTTGTCTGATGAATAAAAATTCATCTGATATAAAATTTATCTAACAATAAATGTACTCCGTTCAAGATAGTAGGAAACGCGTTGTGCAGCTCAGGGAGTGATAAAATAATAACATACCATCAATCATGTACCCGTAGCGTACTCTGTTGGATTACAGTGAAACTTTTAAACAGTGTACTACGCCTCGCGTCACCTGTCAAAGTCTTAAACGCAAGAAGCCTACAACATAATTGACGCGTGGCACAAAGCTTCAAATAAGCAATGCCTTGTGCTGTGCCATGGTGTATACTTTGGAAATTTCTATACGCGTGTTAAAGGAGTTTTCACTCTACGCACTTTTGCCGAATATAATACCGTATACACGTTCGTTACTGCGAGTATTTTATCAAATGATTTGATGGAAAAATAAGTGTGAAATACAGTAGTGAGGCCAGAATGCCTATATGAAAGTGAATGTATAGCACTGAATTATAGTTTAGACAAACTAGAAACATTGGAAGTATGAATTATTAGGAAAATATTAGGCCCACAAAAACTTCACAAAGTTGGCAATTAAGAAGAAATGATGAAATATATCAAAGTATAGAAAATGTAACAGAAACAGTGAGAAAAAGAAGACTAGCACTTTTTGGACATTTATATAGAATGAACGACAATAGGTTAACAAAACAGATCTTCAAATACCTGTGGGGAAAGAAGTCAACATTAAGTTGAATTAAAGAAGTAAAAAAGGATTTGGAAAAAAAATAATATAAACCCAGAAGAAGCAATTGAAAGAGAAGTTTTTTGGGCGAAAGTGTTAAAAATAGAAGGAGTCTAGGGTAGGAGAGAGAAAAAGAGGTTCAAAGCGGACTGAAGACAGGAAGAAGAGACAAACTGAAAAGATGAAAGAAAATTGGAGAGAAAGAAAGGAACAAAGAATAAAGAATTGCTCTATTTCCTACTTGTATCCTGTCATATATTGTCGTTTTGACAATTACGTGGCACTTATCGTGCGTCAACAATAGAGGTTATTCCAGACCGTACCGGTCAGCGCACTCTGTTTAAGGCCATACAGTTGCACGGTTTCTAGTGGATTTGAGACGCCTGTTTATTTAACACATCATCCTTTACCGATTATTCCGGCATCTCAGAGGGGTATAAATATAGGCATTCAGCGACGGTCAGTTCAGTTTACTTCGGGAGATTACTGAAAGTTGCTATTTGTGAAAAGTGATTATTGTGCGGGATTCTATTAGTTGACATTATTATTGGGTGTGGACAAATTTAATTTAAATTAATGCAGGAGTATAATCTTGTTGAATAACGTGTTGATTACCAACTGTTAATTGTGATAATTAAAACTGGTTTGGAGTGACTTCATTGGTGTCTTGTATATTGTTTTCTACTGTATCATACGACGATCAGTGAGACCGTCGCAACAATAGTATTCACGGTGTATAACTTAAGAATAACTTACTGTGTGGAGCAGAAACATGGGGCATTAAAATACAAAACGAAATAAAAATTCAGAGGACGGTAAAGTTAGATGTGTTACAAACATCCCTAAGAATTTTTAGACGGTACAGTAATTTTAATTTTAATAAGAGAGTTACGCAAGATGATGGGTTATCGGCGACCGTTTTTTTAATAATTGCGCTACATTATGCCAATAAAAACGTAGATCATCGATGAAAAATTACTAAATAAGACAAGCCCAGTATATTCTTACGCTGACGACGTTGTAAATACAGAGAGCAAGACAACGGCTAGTTGAGGAATACAAGGAGCTGAATCTAAAAATCCACTGGAATGTGAATAAATGTAAATATCGGCAAAACTTAATACATGCTAATTTCTGCATCAGAAAGGAGAAGCAATCTACATAATTCAAGCATAATTATATAATTAATTTGATACAATTAATAAGTTCAGATACCTGCGTAACATGATAGATAATGGAGGGTCCACAAAACTACAACTTATGACAGGATTCAAACAGGACGTAGGGCATATTATGCCAACAACAGACTATTGAGAATCAAACTCATTAGTCGTGACACAAAAATAAAAATACATAAGACTCTTATCCGACCGGGTGTTACATTTGGAGCCGAGACATAGACACTAAGAAGGTTTGAGAGAAACGTCATAAGCCGTGATTATGGCCCGGTTAAGAACATGACGAACAACGGATAAGAAATAACCAGGGGATAGATGAGCTATTGAATTATAAAGACATTGTAAAATTTATGAACGCTCGACGAATACAATGGCTAGGTCATCTAGAGCGGACGAATGATCAGCGTATGCCAAGGAAAATTCTGAGGCTCAGGTCTATAAAAGCAGAAAGATTGGCCGACCTAGGGTAAGACGGTTGGATGATGTGCTAGAAGGCCTGAGAAGACTAGATGTGAGGAGTTACACCGAGATCGCAAGGGACAGGAGACTTTGGAGAAGATTGGAAGCAAGGACTCACGTCGGGCTATAGTGTTGAAGAAGAAGCAATAGTAGAAGACAGTATTTCAAAATAAGAAATTACAAGAAAGACACAAAAGAGGAAACTTTGTTTCAGGATATTGTAAGGAACCAGTTGATTCAGTTTTGCCATGTCCAGAGGCACCGGACAACGTCAACGGACGTTTTAAAACCAATCCACACACACACACACACACACACACACAATTATATTTCAAACTTATTTTAACCTTTTTATCGGTGTAGTGTTTCGCAATAACGTGTGTGGTGGGAAGGGGGAATCAAATTAAAACGTAGCAGTAATAAACAACAACGTGGCAGCAGAAAGCAATCATGCAACGCGTGCTATTGTTGTGTGTGTGTGTTTATGTTTTACGTTGGCAGCGGTAATAAGAATAAAAGAAATCTCCAGAAAAGTAAAACAGCGCGCGGTAGCTATTGCCGTAACTACGGTAGACTGGGGAATGCATGCCAATTCTTTGGTAATAAAGTTTACTGTCCTTCTCCCAGTATTGTATTGTACTCCTTCAGTAACTGTGTTTAGCCAACCTTACTGAGCTCAACTACGTTTACTTTATCATCATCAGCCGTGGCTGTACAACCCTTGGTGGCTGTACAACCCTTGGTGACTGTACAACCCTTGGTGGCTGTACAACCTGCTCCAAAAGTCGATTCCATTCCTACTTATTGCGTACCCTGGCTTTCCAGTTTCATATGCTTACCATTCTGAGGTCCTCCTCTATCTGGTCTTTGAATCTACTTCGGGGTCTTCCCCTTTTTCTACTACCCATTAGTTTCTGGTATAAAATATGTTTCGTAAGCTGTCCTTCCTCTGTTCTCTCTACGTGTCCAACTCACCTTAGCCTGTGTATTTTGATTATCCTGACAATGTCCGTCTCTTTGTAAAGATGGTATAGTTCATAATTATAGCGCTTGCGCCACATTCCATTTCCTTGTACCCCTATAAATATTTATCTTAGAATCCGTCTTTCACAGCAACTATGTATCTCTCTACTTTTGTCATAGCCTAGGTTTCTGAAGCATACGTCAGCAATGGCCTGGTAAGTGTTTTGTAAATTTTGCATTTCGTGCTTCTTGAGATGAAGCTAGATGTCAGGTGCATTTTTAATCCATAATGTGTTTTATTTGTGAGATGGTGTCGCAACTCTTCTTATTTCAGTGTTGGTGTCGTTCAACTACGTTTACTTACACATAATATAAACGGACTTTAGTTGTAACACTTTATCCTTTAGTACAACTGTCTCACAACAGGACTCAACTGTCGATCCGGTGCAACTGACTTCATCTGGCTATACTTCCTTTCGTCCGTTTCTAACATTTCTCTTTCCCTGTCCTGTCCTTCTTTCCTTCTTTTCCTCTATGATTCCTACCTTGAGACACTCTTTTGCAATATATTGTAACGCAATCCAAAACGTTATGGTACATTAGAGAACGTAGTTCTACTCTTTTCTCGGCTTTTCCAACCGATTCCAGCTGTAATGTTTGTGTGCGAACATATTACTCCTTTGTGATGAAAGACAATTACGTAACACTTATCAACATATTACTCCTTTGTGATGAAAGACAATTACGTGACACTTATCATGCGTCAACAATCGAGGCTATTCCAGACCGCAACGGTCGGGCATTGTGTTCAAGGCCAGATAGTGAAACTGTTCCTAGTGGATTCGAGAGCGTCTGTTGAACACGTCATCGAAATAGTGACAGATTATTCTGGAATCTCAACGGTGTATAAATATAAGCACCCAGCGACGGTCAGTTCAGTTCAGTTTAAGTTGGGATTCATAAAATTGAGATTCGAAGTATAGTGGCAAAGTGTTATAATTGTGCGGGATTCTATTAGCTGACATTTCTATTGCGTGTGGACGAATTTTGCTCTGATTATTGTACAAGTTGATTATAAACTATAATTGTGATTAATTAAATCTCGTAGTTAGTGACTTCATTGGTGTCTTGTATTTTGTTTCCACTGTACCATACGACGATCAGTGAGACCGTCGTAACAATACGTCACAGCTAACATATTCTACTTTTCATGTTACTTTGGGCAGTTTCCTTTCCACTCCAATTGTCGGTCGTCAGTCACTCCACCACTCTATCGCTTTATCAGTCACTCTATCAGTTTATCTTGTTTTAATTATATCGTTCGGAATAAGCCCTGTTTTATTTTTTAAAGCCCTGTACATACCATTCATTTATCTTGTTTATGATCCATATTTTACTACCTGTTGAGATCCGGTCCGAGTGGACCAAACAAATGTTAATGTCGGCACGTGTGTACCAAAAAATGTTCTATTAGGAAGAATGATGTTTGTGGTGCTATTGCCAGGATGCAGAATAATGACGATAGTGGAGTGTATTTAATACATTTATTAAGTTTCTGTTGTACACTTAAATCATAGTGTTGAGATTGGCTAAGTCTGAAAAGATTTTAATTTTGAATAAACCGAGTCGTTAAGAAAGCTACATGGTAGATGAGGCGCAAATGTGCGACACTCAGATTACATCGAAAAAACGTTGAGGCCTAAGGCCTAAATAATTGTCCTATGAATTGTCGTAAGACTTGAGGCGCGAGTACGCGGCACTCTAAGTTACATGAAGAATTAGCAATGTATTGCTAATATACTGCAAGTATGCAATATAATGTTGTGGCCTAAAGCCTACATTGATTATCTGACGACAAGAAAAATGATGATGACAGAACAAGCAAGCAAACGTAATGACGTCTGCCGCCTGCCGAAGCTCGGAGAACTGTAACGTTGTATAAACATGATAAGCACAATTTCAGAAAGTACAGATTAGCTAACCTATGAATGCGAAAATTACCACATTACTGTCCATAACTGCCCGCAAAAAATCAAAAGATTTTTTAATACATTTTAATAAATTATTGTAAGAAAAATACAGAGTTCCTAATAATAGAAGTCAATCTCAACAAGTTGTATTGAACCTTGAGTTTGAAATCTTAGATAGCAGTTATGACATTAACTGTTTAGAGATAAGCTTGAATGATGATAAGAGTTGAACAGGCCAAAGTCGGCTTGCAACCTGATTATACATGAGTATAAATGCAAGTTTAGCAATGTATTGCCAATATATATTGTATGTATACAATATTAAACAATATAATATAAATATATAAAAATATAGGCGTGGCGCATTGCGTATACACAGTAGATGCGGATAAAACAATGTGTTGTACATAGATACAAGTTATACATAAAAAATACAATAGAAATCGGTTTAGATAATTACAAATACATGAATGCAAGACACAATAGCATAAGTGACAAGTACAACAAATGTGGTTATACAAAATGTAATACATGTGTTGAACAATTGCGAGAAAATAAATTCATAGAGTAACAAAATATCACACATATTGACAAAATGTGCGAGAAAATGCATACATGGTTTGTATAGCTGCAGACCATGCGAATATTATAACAAAATTTTTACACAAAAGCAATAGTAAGCAAAGACATGAGGCATAAATCAAATGTTCCATACACGAAAATACAAAAAAATAATTAAAGCTTTGCATATTAAATAAACTGACACTTGCTTGAGTAAAACAAACAGTTTCTGAATCAAAAATATACAAATTAAAGCTTATGCTAAAATCAAAGGTGCTTATAACTAACAAAATCTTCTTTGAACATCTGATTTATGTGTTTTTGACAAGTATATACAAAGGAAAATAAACCCTTTTTTTACTGTTCGTCCCTAGTAGGGACCAAACATAATTTATGAATTGGTCTGCGATAGGTGCCAGTAGGCGTGCGAACGTCAACTACTCTAATTAAGTTGTCTGGGCCGGAAAATGTGGCGATAATTACACCAAATTTCCACGCTAATGGAGGTAAGTTATCCTCAATCAGTAAAACCAGGTCACCAATGGAAACGTTGTCCTTGGCGAATTTCCATTTGTGACGTTGCTGTAATTGATGTAAGTAGTCGCGAGACCAAGCCTTCCAAATGACTTGGACAAACCTCTGGAGAAGTTGCCAACGTCCAAGACGAGAGATGGGAACGTGAGATAAGTCTGGATCAGGTATCGCCTTTAATGGTGCGCAAAACAAAAAATGGCAAGGTGTAAGTGGCACCGGATCATTTACATCCGATGAAACGGCAAATAATGGACGTGAGTTTAGACATGCCTCTATCTGAGACAAAACTGTCGTAAACTCCTCGAAGGTGAGTATAGACTTGCCTACCACGCGGCGCAAATGATACTTTAAACTCTTTATACTGCTCTCCCAAAGACCACCAAAATGAGGTGACGAGGGCGGAATAAATGACCATGTAATACCATGAGAGGTCGTAAAGGATAGGATTGATGAGGTGGCATCCTAATTATGCCAAAGATTGTAAAGGTCATGCAAAACGTTGCGGGCCTTCCTAAAGTTCGTGCCATTATCAGAATATAACTGGCTGGGTATGCCCCTACGGGACATGGAACGACGTAAGGCAGCTATAAACGCGTTGGCTGTAAGGTCGGAAACCAACTCCAAATTAGCCCTGGTTGCCAAGCAGATGAACAAAGACACATACGATTTTGACAGAGTCCTAGATTTCTGCCCGCCATGACGAATCATGAATGGACCACCACAATCAACAGCGCAGAATAGAAACGGCCGCGAAGGAGTGACTCTAGGAGATGGCAAAATACCAAGCCTTTGAACCTGATGTTTGGCACTAAACCTGAGACACTTGACGCATCTACGAATGATGGAGCGAATGACTACCTTGGCATTAATGATCCACCAACGTTGACGAAGTGAGTGATGCACGAGTTGAGCACCAGCGTGGAGTAGACGAATGTGTTCGCGTTCAATAATAAGGCGAGTAATATGAGCCGATGGATGCAAGACAATAGGATGCTTATTGTCATAAGGTAGTTGCGACTGCTGTAAGCGTCCGCCGACGCGTATGACGCCAGACTCATCAAGAAACGGGCCCAGAGAAGACAACTTGCTCCTGATAGAAACAGAAGACCCAATACGAAGACAATTAAGCTCAGCAGCGAAATGGATCGACTGAGATTGTTTTATGAAAAAATTAAGAGTGGAATGAATTTCAACGGGGGTAAGAGCGCCCGAAATTTTCTCAGCCCTGGAGAGTCTTATATTTTTGATGAATCGAAAGCAGTAAGCGTATACGCGAGTCAGACGGTGCAACGAGAAAAGTCCTTTGAAAGATCAATGGCTAAGGTAGACATTAAAGAAAGTTTGGGGGATTGTTTCTCCTCCGCAGTGAAATCAGGAGACGACAGATTAGAAGGTTAAAAGGGTGGAAAAAGATTGGACTCGGAAGATTGAGACAAACAAGCGGTAGCATAGGACTCACCCAACTGGGGATTGTCAGACTTAAATGGAAGCGAAACAACGAACCTACCCTCCTCATTGCGATGAGTAGACTTAACAAAATGCTCCTCACAAGCTGAGTCGTTACTAATGGGTGCATTATCAGGGATAGTTTCGGTCTCCCAAAATTTCTCGAGAGACGCCAGAATTTGACTGTCGTTGTTCCTAGCCAGGAACGAAACAGCAGGACCCTTATAACGGCAGTGTTTGGGCAGATTGCCGGCTAGAATGTAGCCTAACTTTGTTTCTTGTATGATAGGGAAATGAGAACCGCGTACATATTTGTTAGGTAAAATTAAATCTAAATAAAATTGCGCTCCTAAAAGTATGTCGATATCAGCTGATAGGTTGAAATGCGGATCGGCGAGGAAAACGTTATCTGGGACATTAAACTGATTTATGTCGAAAGATTGTGCTGGCAGTTTATGGGTTAATGCAGATAAGACCGCGCATGTTGCTTGGAAACTAAATCTTTGATAGCGTGAAATAATGCGTATAGACGCTAAATTAGTGGCACAGCACGCGGCATTATTTATACCTGTAATCGGTATGTTAGATTTAGTCAAGTTAAGCCGTAATTTCTTAGCAAATGATTCCGTACAAAAATTTATTTGTGACCCCGCATCCAATAGAACTCTTGCGGGTTGTCTAGTGCCAGCCCGGTCGATGACAAACACAATTGCTGTTGATAAGAGAACATTGTTTGTAGATTGTAATTTAAGTGAGCAGTAGTTGCTGCTGCTGGCAGAAACTGGTTTTGACACATTATTTATGTGTAGCAATGTATGGTGTCGTTTTGAACAGATCTTACATGATTGTTTAATCTTACAATTAGATGAAAAATGATCTGGTCTTAAACAATTTGTACAGAGTTTATGATTTAATATAAATTGCCCTCGTTCTGATGTGCTTAATGCACGAAATTTGTCACACATGTAAGTTGGATGGCTAGATTTACAGCATAAGCATAAATACTTATTTGAAGCTGAGTGATAACTTTTAAATGCAGTGCTGCCAGCAGAGTTTCGTGATTTATGTTTGTCAGATATATTATTGAATTTTAAAGTTGACTTGTTGAGCTGCTGTCCGGCATCGATAGGCAGTGTATTTTCTAGCAACTGTCTACGTGCGTTTAAAAACTGAGTGAAGCTTTGAAAGTTAGGAAGATTATCGGGGTCTATAGACTCCTTCCATAATTTAAACGTGGTATGATCCAGTTTTGCTGACAATAATTGTACAGTGATAAGCTCGAATGAATCCACTGACAGTTGCATGGCCGCCAGTGAATTAACGGAAGACGTTATTGTATTTATGAATTCTGCCAAACTTTGGACAGAGTCCTTAACTGTTGACTTTACTTCAAGCAAATTTTGAATATAATACTTAGCTAGTATGAATTTGTTGTCATATCTAGCGGACAGCAAACTCAAAGCTATCGAATAGTTTTCGTTACAAATAGGTAATGCCTTAATTAAATCTAGCGGCTCATTTTTCAGAGACGAATACAAATAATGTAATTTCTGCACTGACGTTAAATCAGATCTGGCGTGCACCAAGTCCAGAAATATTGAATAAAAGTGCTGCCATTCTAAGATATTGCCTGTGAAGCAGGGCAAACTTATAGGTTTTAATTGCATATTGTTTGTTAATACTGGAGATACAGTCTGAAAGTTGAAGGTTTCTATCAATTGCAAGATATTGGCTTCTGTTGAATATAACAGCTCTTCAACCTCAATTCAGTCTTCTTGAGCAGCGTTTATGTCTTTAGAAATTAGTTCAATTTCGGACTGTACATCATCGTATTTTGTTGCCAAACTTTTTAGACTTTCGAGTCTAACTGTTAAAAAATGTTTTGTATTGGTGTTTTTATCAAAGTTAATGATAGCCGAATTAATTCGCACTATGGCAGACTTTAAGCCGCCTCTCTTTCTGACCAACACTTTGAGGCCTTCTTCAGCCATTGTACGCACCTGTTAATGATGTGGTACCTCGTATGCGATGTCCTGGAGCGTCGAGGCCGTGGAGAAGATGGCAAACACACAGACCGGAGAGATGACTGCTTAAACTGGAGTGTAGACGCTAGCACATGGATGTTCTTGCAGTGATGTCGTCACGAGGCTCAATGGCGATGAAAGAAATGCTGACTAAGTCCCGACACGGTCGGATCAGCGAATATGCTGACTCGCCCGTGATCGCCAGAAATTGGGGCAGAAAAATGATGAAAACCGCTGTAATCAGTTGCAAAAGGTGAATGACGAATCCAGGCACGGAGCGACCAAAAAAATGTTAAGATCCGGTCCGAGTGGACCAAAAAAATGTTAATGTCGGCACGTGTGTACCAAAAAATGTTCTGTTAGGAAGAATGATGCTTAAACTGGAGTGTAGACGCTAGTGGACTGTATTTAATACATTTATTAAGTTTCTGTTGTACACTTAAATCATAGTGTTGAGATTGGCTAAGTCTGAAAAGATTTTAATTTTGAATAAACCGAGTCGTTAAGAAAGCTACTTGGTAGATGAAGCGCAAATGTGCGACACTCAGATTACATCGAAAAAACGTTGAGGCCTAAGGCCTAAATAATTGTCGTATGAATTGTCGTAAGACTTGAGGCGCGAGTACGCGGCACTCTAAGTTACATGAAGAATTAGCAATGTATTGCTAATATACTGCAAGTATGCAATATAATTTTGTGGCCTAAAGCCTACATTGATTATCTGACGACAAGAAAAATGAAGATGACAGAACAAGCAAGCAAACGTAATGACGTCTGCCGCCTGCCGAAGCTCGGAGAACTGTAACGTTGTATAAACATGATAAGCACAATTTCAGAAAGTACAGATTAGCCAACCTATGAATGCGAAAATTACCACATTACTGTCCACTACCATACAACATTGCATTCTCTATGGGAAGAAAGTGTGAGTCATCGCTTGTTCTACGCGAATCAGCAGTTCCGAACCAAAGGAATATACCCACTTCAGCAATCCTTTAACCCTTCCTATACTTCAAAGTTAGAAACATTATTTGCCGGGCTGTACACGTTTTTTTATTTGATCCTATGCAGCTGATTTCACCTGATTATACTTCCTTCCGTACGTTCTGAACATTTCTTCTTCTCCGTCCTCTCGCATCTTCCACCTTTCCTCTCTGATGCCTACCTGGAGAATCTTTCTATGCAATATCTGTCCCATCCAAGACATTCTTCACTTTCTTATTATTATTTTCATTACATTTTTGACCTATCTTACTTTTGTCAATAATTATTCATCGTTTGTCACTGTATCAGTCCGTTTCACATTAATTTTACTTCGTCATATTCACGTATCAACGTCCTCGAGATACCTTTCTTCTTTCTAATTGAGGGATCTATATTTTAGAAGAAAGGAAAAATTAAAACCTCTTTGTGTATTGCATGGTGTTCATGTGCCAAGGAAAGTTATGCTCAGATGATATACGCAACTGACTTTATCTGGCTATACTTCCTTCCGTCCGTTACTAACATTTATTCTTCCCCTTCCTCTCCCTCCATCCTTCCTTTTTCCCTCTACGATCCCTACCTTGAGACACTCTTTCGCAATATATGTCCCAACTAAGACGTTTTACTTTTTCTTATGTGTTTCAGCAGTTTCCTTCCCTCTCCAATTGTCGTCAATCACTCCACCACTGTATCACACCATCAGTCACTCTACCAGTTCATCGTGTTATTTATCGTTCAGAATAAGCATATATTGAAGCCCTCTTCATACCGTTCATCTTTCTTGTTTTCGATCCATGTTTTACTACCAAACAACACTGCACTGTCTATAGGAAGAAAGTGTGAGTTATCGCTTCATCTACGCGAATCACCTGTTCCGATTCCAAAGGAACATACCCACTTCACCAATGCTTTCTAACTCTTCCTATATTTCAAATTTGGAAACATTATTTGTCGTGTTGTTAGGCCGTGGCCTGTGTTTTGTGTTTACATATGTTTCGCCCTCAACATCGGAGGCCACCTTCAGTTGGAAGCAATCTGCACGGTGTCGGCCAGGAATGAGGTAGAGACTGTGTTTTTGTCTAAGAAGGTCCACAAGAAGGTTCGCGGCAATGTGCGACCCTGTTGTTGCTAGAGGCAGCCGTAGATGACTGCGGTAGGCGAGCATGCATTCTCCAACGCTGATCATCATCATGTTCATTCCTACTACCCTACTACCCTTGGCTGCACATGAAGTCCTTAGAGATCTTCATATAGTTCCGCCGCTATGAATCGAAGGAGAGAAAGTCTCCTATTGAACAGAATTTGGCATGCTGTGCTTCCCAACCCAATCAAATAGCACTTGAATCTCATTGGTTGATGCTGATTTCCAGCTTTTATATAAGTAAACCCCCTCAAAAAAAAAAAAAAAAATCCGTCAGAAATACACAGCGCCCACTCCTCATCAACCGCCTCTTACCTCTAGCGGATGAGCCTCCACCTAGAAATCGACGCAGAACTTGCATCAGGAGAATCCCCGGACTTAACTGATGAGCTCCACTGGTAACAATAAGCTGAATTGAATAAAATCAACCTGCATACAAATCCCCTGCCCCATTCACAATCCACAACGAATTCCCGATTTCAACTGAAGAGTTACCAAGGCCACCTCACAACGAAATAATAAAATAAAATAATTTAAATTCTACAAAACCTAACTGCCGCACACTAAACCTCAAACTATTCTATAAACTGTCCCACGTCGATCCCTTGACTCCATTACGACGTTTCCTGGCACGTTTAGCGTCACACGATGCTTGTCTCTGGTTACCTAAGTCTAGCAGTTTGGCACTAAAACACCTCCCCCCCACACTCTCCATGACGCTGCCACACTACATCATCAACACAGTCACAATCTCCTATAACTTTCTGGTCCACCCTCTCAACGGCCGGTCTGCTCTGACGTGCGATTCCACAATTCCTTCCCAAATGGCTGAAGAGGGTTTCCCCAGAAAAGCCGGCGTCTGTTTCTCACCGACCAGCCTCGAAAATCTAAAAAAAATCTAAAAAAAAAATATATTAAACAAAAATTACAGTCTCTACCTCATCATTGGGGTGAACTGATGGACACCGTACCAACTGCTTCCAACACTGAATATGGCCTCCGCTGGTGAGGCCGAAATGTCTGTAAACACAAACGACAAACCACGGCCTAACAACCCTGTAAACAATGTGGACGGCTGCCGTCACAGCCTTAGAAACTCTTTCTATACTTCTTTGTGCAACAGGCTTATATTACCAGAGACTCCCTTAGGTAATCGGTCATCTGGCATCCTATTCAGACGAGCTATCCATCTCCCTTTGTTTTCTACAATACGACCTACTCGGGTATTCAAACTGTTTAAGTCTTTCCGAACGTATAAACAAGGATAGGGTTTTTAAATAATTTATTTTAGAACCGTAACACGGTGTTTGAACACTTTGAGAAAAGTGTTTTACAGGGCCAATACAGGTTTTACAGATCATTGCTTACAACACAATCACTTCATAGACACAAAAAGCATAACACTACTGCACAACATATAAAAATGGTAAAAAAAATGGATTTATTAGAAATTCTAGAAATCAGGAAAGCAATCAAAAGTAATAAAAATTTAACAAACGAACAAACTGAATCCTGTGTATCCCCTTTATCAAAAGTTGTTATTTAGTTTAGTTAACTTTTATATTTTGCCTTCCGAGTATACTTAGTTTTTACAGATACTTTACCTTCCCACTAGCTCCTCCACCCTCTCCATCATTCACACCCCACACATGTCCGGATATACACCCTAAACACATGCTCACCACCCTTACATTTTTTGTTTAGTTGTTCCTTGATCTCTTTGAGAACAGCTTAATAAGCTGAAACAGCTGTCAGAGGTGAATAAAAACTGTGAAACGTACCAAGTGTTTGTATATTTTTTAAACATTTGAGAAAAGCCCTTGACAACGTTTATACTGTAGCATTTGCATGCTAACAAAACGATTACAGCAGTCTGCGTTACAATCTATTTCCACGGACAAAATAGATTTCAGGGATGACCAAACACACCACAACGATCGAGATTGACACGGCACATTGGGCCGATTAGCTGTGAATTGCTTTTTGAATAATAAACACATAACAAAACTGTTTTTTTTTTTTTACATCGATTCTTGTTCTGTCAATGTTCACCTCATCCACACATTCACTCGCGTTCTGTCATAAATATGCATATTAACAAAAACTCGTTCACATATAGATGTGTTGATTAATATGTAAATGTAAATAAATATAGTTTAGATTTGACCGTATCTCTGTCAGTGCACACATCAATCTATCTTCTGTCCGGCCATCCTATACTCCTGCTCGAGGGACATAGTACGTCATAGGGCTTGATTAGTCGCCCATTCGTGATTCATTCTTTCTCTCCACTGCTGTCTATTTTGTTGGATTTGAAGTGCATGTCCATCTGAATCGCTCCTTTATAAAAGGGATGTCACGATTTCGGCCATTTTTACTTTTTCAATATTTCATGTTTTTTAAATGTAGGTCTATCAATTTGTTTTAAAAGGGCGTATAGACTGCAGTTAGTTATAGAACTACAAAATAATGAATGTGCCTGTTCTTTTTAAAACGGCGTATGTCAGTGACTTATGTCCCTAAAAAAAAGATATCTTAGTAAACACCTGTTGCAGGTTTCTTATTCTTTTCCGTTGTTACTGATTAGCTCATCTCTGTCCCTAATCTTACTGACTGTGGTTGCATATTTTTGTCTAACATTTAAATTAGTGTTTATGAAAAACTTTAAAATTTTTGAAACCTGTGATGAATAATAGTATTTCGACTAATTTTACTAATATAGTAAGATCTCCCAGTACAAGAAAGTCAAGTAATCCATCCTTTTACAGAGTCAACAAAATTAAATTAATCTATCTGAAAAGTCAGTCATACATTATTGAATAATGATTATTCGCAAAGAAAATTAAGTCTTTTCAAGACATCCAGAGTTTGCTTGCAGGTGAGAGATAATGTATTTCTCTGTGTGATAAAAATCGGTTGTAAATTATAAAGCTATTTTAACCTATAACCTTTAGTAGGCCTAACCTACCGTACTTTGAGCGTTAACAGCATAAGAAATAAGTTAAGGTAGGTTACTTCTTGAAAAAAAAACAAAGTAATAACATTAAGTCTAATCCTTGTTGTGTCTGTTGTTAGTTCAGAGCGAAAAACGAGTGGTTGCAGAAGTTAGGGGAAGATAATTGAGTCAATATATTTACAAAGTTTTATAACGTTAACTCTTAAACGTAAACAAGATTTCTATATACAAAAATTCTGATAGATATCACTGAAATAAGACAAAGGTGCCAAAGGACAAATGACAACAACCAGGCGAAATCTACAATTTTTAGGTATCATGTAATTTTGGGTAGTAAACAGAAACACATATGTTTGTATGTTTCTCTCTCAGTATTTGACATTAAAGAAAAATGAGTCCATAGAATTCGATACTTAAAGGTGGCAGGGCAAACCCCGAAAGATAAAAGAGGGTGCAGCATCAGCCAGATTTTACCTCAACGTGTCTGTGACTTAGGTAATAATCATATTAGATTTTTTCCACTGAAAGAGTCAAAATATGCGGGTAATAATGTGTATTACTATAGCACAAATCTAAACTTAAAAACAATGTGGAAAATGTTTAGAGAAATGCACACTCAAAATTAGATCTGCACATCCGAATGACGTAGCCAAAAAAACGTAGTTGAATTAATTGCCAATAAAACATGAGAATTGGAAAGAAAGGTCCAAACAAAGTTTGCTAATTTCTAATGATTCCCTAAAGTCTCTTTCAGAGAAGTATGCCGAACTTGTTTTGCAATAACTGCAGTGGGTAAAACAAGATTCAAAGTGTGTCTCAATTTTTGTAGTATCTAACTGACTCCAGAGTATTTAAGACAATTCAAAACTCTTTTTTATTAAGAGGACATATCTTCTTACCGTATGCCCGTGATTGTGATACAATTTCAAAAACCCTTCGACAACATGGGAGAATTTGTAAAACTAATATACAACGTCCTAAGCCAGGCAAATTTCAAGTGACAAAGATGTCAACTTCAAACATCCTTAACTTTTAGATTTAGTATACTTACTTCTATATGACATCTTGTGTGTCTGCAGGAGCAAAAGGGTAAGTAAAAAAAAAGAAAATATATTTTTCAGTTTGTAGTTTCTTGCACGTGAGTAAACTTCAGCCAATAAAGGCTACATTAAGGCCTATATAAAGTTCAATGGATCCATTTGTCACAACTACTTCATGGCAAAAACCAAAGGAGCTTTAACACACTCCACTGATTTAGCTTGTCTTATTCGAAAAGTGGGAATTAAGAAAGAGAAAATATAAGATATTTAAAATTAAAACATACCTGCATTTTTATGCAGTTTATTATGAGGAAACCTATAAGCGGCCAATAACAGATAATGGCCATGAAGAGGAAAACGGTGGTTTTTAGAGCAAGACTGAAAGACAAAGTGATTAAAAAAAAATGTTGGCACACTGAAAATAATGAAATAGGATAATATGGTCAGACTACTTGCTACACTGTACCAACTGTAATAAGACACATCACTTTTTTCATCAACCAATGGTGAGAATTGTAATGTTTTCTTTCACTTTAATTTTGTTCCTTAATAAAAAGCATTTTGCAGCAAAAGTGTTAAATTTTTTCAACATTTGAAAGCGTTTTTTCAAAAGGGCGTAAGTCTTCAAATTTCAAAAAGTTTTGTTAAAAAGCATGATAATTAAAGAACTATAAAATCTTGCAGAGTGTAATGCAACAGAGGTATACCAAACAAGAAATACATTTCAGTTCAAAATTTTTTGTATATTCAAGAAACAAAGTTTTTTTAATTTTCCAAAAGTTTGCCTTTGTGGACTTATGCCCTTTCAAAAAGGAACGATTCATCTATTATCCTCATTCCTTAGTTTATATAATGAAGTGCATCCTTTAACGTTATGAAGCATCAGACAAGCTAACCTTTTCCAATCCGCCTTGACATTTCTTTTTGACAAACAGATGGCGTGTTTCAAATCATATGCTTTATCATCAGATCTTAAAATATCCCTCGTAGAAACTCGTCATTAGTTAAAAATCCAATGTCATTATGTACTGTATAGGCGTCAGTAGGTGCGCATCTATTAACGTTTGGTCGGCCAGTAAGGGCTTGTTGTCTCTATCTGATAAAGCAGGTTAATGGCGGTATCGTATAGCGGATTAGATTTAAAGTCATCGTCATCTTCAAGGATTAAACCAAGGTTGGTTTGTTCCGGTCTTAAACAGGCAAAGACTAGGGCTGTTCATTTGAGAGCTTTCTCGGACGTCCCACACCTCTAAGTCATCTCGGGTTGTAGATCCATAGTTGTTTGACGATGCGGCAGTCTTCCATTCGGCAAAGCTGTTGCCACCAATTCAGCCAATACTGGGCAATCGTGTCGAGTATTCTCATAATATTCAGTTCCTGCCGTATACCTGTGTTTCTTCTATGATCATGGATAGTATACCCTGCCACGTGCCTGAGAAATCTTATTTCACCCACTGTTAATTCAAATATGTGGTCAGCAACTTTTGATTCGTCCGGTTAGTCTTTATTTGAGGCAATTTGGTAGTGAGTATGTCCCCTGGATATGTTACTAGCATATCGCAGGGATTTAAATTTCATCTCGTTATTCAATACGAAACCGCGACTGCTAACGTTTGTGTATGCTCTATAAATTTCAAACTCCTCTAAGGCAAAGAGTGGCATCAGTCTATTTTTAATATCAATACCTACACCCTTTTATATTTACCTTTTTATAAATGTATTTACCTTTACAAAAGTTTTTTTGGCGTGTGCAATTTAAGAGTGATTTATTTTCGTTGTGAATAAGTTGCATATGTTCAACCTTATAAGCGAGACCATTAGGCTAACTCTTAAGTAAGCAAGTAAAGGAACACGCCTAAAATTTTCAAGGTGATCGCACTTTCCACACTTCTTTATAGATTTAAGAATTGGACTTTAACGGAAGGCCAGGTCAGTCGCATACAAGCGGCTGAAATGAGATTTCTCAGCCATGTGGCCGGGTATATTCTCCATGATCATAGAAGAAACACAGATATACGGCAGAAACTGAATATTATGAGTATACTTAACAGGATTGTCCAGTATCGGCTGAATTAGTGGGAATATCTTTGCCGAATAGATGACTGGCGCATCCCTGAACTACTATGGATCTATAAGCCGACGAGACGGATGAAGCGTTAGAGTAACCAGCTCTAATCTTTGCCTATTTGAGACCGGAACAAACCATCCTTGGTTTAATCCTTGATAAGATGATGATGATGATTTATTTTTTAATTTAAACAATAAATATTTAGGTTCCATTCAATTTGAATGAGAAATTGTACATGGAAAATATGGACACTATTATAGAATGCAAACGTAAGACAGCAGGTGTTGAAATGCATGATATCTTCATCAGCATTACATTCCAACGTGAGCCTCGGCTTCCAATACCAACCTTCTCCAAAGTCTCCTGTCCATTGCCATCTCAGTGTAACCTCTCACAACCATTCTTCTGAGATCTTCTAGCACTTCATCCAAACATCTTATCCTAGGTCGGCACGTCTTTTTGCTTCTATAGATTTTGCGGCCTCAGGATTTTCTTCGGCATACGCTGATCTTTCATTCCCTCTCGGTGACCTAGCCATTGTATTTGTTAAAAGTTCATGAATCTTACAATGTTTTAATGATTCAATAGCTCATCTATCTCCTGGTTATTTCTATTTCTTGTTCTCCATTCGTCGTTTTCTTTAACCAGGCCATAATTACGTTTAATGATCTTTCTATTAAGCCTTCTTAGTGTTTCTTGTTCATTTCTTATCAGGGTCCATGTCTTCCCTCCATAAGTAACAACCGGTCTGATGAGTGTCTTACATATTTTTATTTTTTTGTTACAACTAATGAGTTTGCTTTCCTATAGTTTGCTGTCGGTATAATATGCCCTGTTTCCTCCTATTCGTATCCTGTCATGTATTGTCGTGTCTAAGGATCATGTTGCATGATGCAGTTATCCCCCACTTATGCACTTTACCATAAGTTCTTGTGTTCCCCAGTTATCTGCACTTCTTAACTGTATCATGTAAATTATCCTCTATGCAAAAATTATGTAGATTTCTTCTCCTCTCTGACGCAGAAATCAGCATGTATTTAGTTTTCCTAATATTCACATTGAGTCCCATTCCAGCGGATTTTTGATTCAGCTCATTGTATACCTCAACTAGTCGTTGGTTGATCTGGCTGTTATCACAACATCAGCAGCGTAAGCACATATATGTGGCTTGCATTATTTAGTATTGTTCCTTGCTTATCTATGTCTTTATTGGCATCATGTAGAGCAATAATGGATACTATCAGACGGCTAAAAAAAAAAGATTATCGGGACTGTAAATAATAATTCTTCTGATAGACTATTTTAACTTTCTATACTGCTGCACAGAATAAGTCAGTTGTATTCATGCCAAACCAGGTCCTTAAATTTCTCAGCCATGAAATTCTCGGTCGCCCAATTCCTCTCTTTCCAAGTACCTTTCTCTATTATTTCCAAGTAAATAATTAGAAGCGATTAAATAAAAATAAATCATTGGCGTCAAAGGTTCGTAATGATGTGGCGAGAGAGAGAGAGAGAGAGAGAGAGAGAGAGAGAGAGAGAGAGAGAGAGAGAGAGAGAGAGAGAGACAGAGACAGACAGACAGACAGAGAGTGAGTCAGACACATTTGCATATGACATTTTAGTAGTGGGATATAAGACAATAAAAATATAAAATAATTTTCCACTTTCTATACGGACAGCAACTTATGGAAAGTATATTCAAATTTGAATCAGAAAGATATATTTTTAATTAGATTTAAATGTATGTAAATAAAAATGAATGTTTTAGAGGTGCGAGCTGGGAGATGAATAATTCATTTTTTTCATACGCAGAATCTATAAAGTAAATTTGGAGCAGCAAAGAGAAGAAATATGTGTGAGTGTGTGTGAGAGTGTGTGTGTGTGTGTGTGTGTGTGTGTGTGTGTGTGTGTGTGTGTGTGTGTGTAGTCAGAATACCGGCTCTTGTTGCTCCACTGCTATCAGATGGAAACAAGTTTTTCTCAAAATATGAAATTCTAATTTTTTTTACCAAGCAATATTTTGTTGTCAGAAGATAATAATTTTCTACATTCGTCGGTTCCCACCTTTTCCAATATACATAAAATTGACTGATATGCGTTCTTTCTAACAAACGGTTTTGTTAGTGTATATAACCTTGCCAAACAACGTTTTTCCCCCACAAAACAAACAATGCATCCAGTTTGAAGGATATTCTGCTTCTGCCTGAACATTCTATCGAAGAAGTGGAACCACTTACTGTTGCAAAATGAATTATATGGATTATGCTGCGGCTACTTTATCAAACCAACAATTATTTCCGTCGCTCTAACTTTCCTGTATAACCTGTAGCAGTGTTTCTCAACCTTTTCAGCTCCGCGAGCCTCTAAAATTTGGACAAGTAGAATGAAGACTTCACGACCCCCCCCCCCTCAGAAGAAATCTTAATAACAGTAAACACAACTGCAAGAACGGCTAGTTAAAATTATTTAGCTGCGTTGAGAGCGACTGGTATGAACATGTATATGAAGTGTACAAACACGAGCAATTTACACAGTTTAGAGAAAACAGAAATTTTGATATGTATTGAGAAATACTCAGTTCCGATTATACTGAGAAAATTTGGATCAAGAAGACACTATTATTCACCGCAGTTTGGATAGCATCAAGTTGCATTTACCTGAGCTAAAAATTTGGTTGTCTGAATATTTCCCGAAAATGTTGTCTGATTCAAATGATTTCTCGAAGAGATGGATACTGAATCTATTTAATGAAAAAGTTGTTACAGCTGCTAAGTTACCAGTTGAGACTCACGACCAGCTCATCGAAATGTTTGTAGATAAAACGTTACAACTGAAGATTTAAATACGTGTTTGCTTACCCGTCGAAGTTAATATGGCAATTGAGTCACAGAAACATTGCAAATATTACTCCCTTTCGCCACGTCTTACCTCTGTGAAAACGGCGTTTCTACTCTTGCGCTGAAAACTAAATACCGGAATCGTCTTTTATCACTTGAAAATAATTTGCTTTTGTGTGTAGATCCACGTATGGAGAAACTTTAAAATGAAAAACAAATGCAACCACCTCATTAATAAATATTCTTCTTTTACATGAAATTTTAAGTAATTTTTTAATTGAATTTCGACTGTATTAATAATAATTGTAAGTAAAAGTGTTTATAATTTAGGTGTTATAATAAATTAGTTTTTCTCATAAAATGATTTTATTCGTTTTTATGTGTTGTTATTATTTCGCGACCCCCTTACGTGTCGCCGCGGCCCCTTTGGTTTCCTCTTTGTCTCTTCTTCTTTATTTTCTTGCTTTGTACTATTGACTGTACTTGTTGCGAAACGTGTGCAGTGGTCAGTTGCGACAGACGTGATATATCGTAAACCGTCAATGCGACCGGGGAAACTGCAATCATACACATGGCTCTATAATCTACAGACACAGACTGAGTCTATCAGTGGTGTGTGAAGAGATGAAGCCTCACGCCTGGAATGGTAATGCGTACAGCTGTTTCCAGTGTTTATGTAATGTTGGGATCAATCAACTTTCTCTGTGCTATCGTACCGTAAATTGTATGCTGTTGTTGATTGTTGATTATCGCTACTAATGTTTTCATGTTATTAGTAAAATACAGAAATTACAATTACATTTCTATTCATTCCTATCCTAACCTAACCTAACCTAACATTATCGTCATCTTTTTAACGGTTTAGGCTTTAGCGGCTTGTTCCACAGTCCACCTTTCTTTAGGTCTACCAACTATTCTTCTGCCTCTAGGGTTTTAATCTTTTGCTATCTTTAGCATTCTACTTTCTTTCATTATATCTATGTGTTGAATTCATTTTATTATGTATTCCTTAATCCTTTCATTAACTGCAAAAGTATATAAATCACCTCTTATCTCCTCATTTCTTATACGACCTCGTCTATTACTACTTTCAACTGATCTCAGAAATGAAATTTCTGCTGTTTGTATTTTCTGTTCATTTTTTTCTTTATGACCCAAGTTTCAGAATCATACAGTAGTGTAGGTATTGCCATTGTTTTATAACAATTTTATTTAGGTTTCTTTTCTATGTTTATTTTTCAACGTTCTCCAAATCGTTCCACACATGTTTGTGAAATTTATCACTTTATTTTCTATATCCCTATCTTGATCATAAGTAATGGCACGTCCAATATATTTGAAATGTCTCACTTGTTCTATGCATGTGTTGTCTAAGCACAGTTTGGTGTAAACCGGTTCATTTCCTATAAAGGCCATTACTTTTGTCTTTGATTCAGATATGTTACAATTATATCGTTTTCCTACTTTAAGTAAGATGTATATTGTTTGCTGGAGATATCTTCTGAAGTGGCGAATATAGCCACCTGAAGGTTAACACCTAAAATACCTTTGCTGTGCGAAAGGTTTAAACATAAAATACAAAAGAATAAATTTATAAAATATGAGTCAGCTGTAGTAGGGTCTATGCAGACGTAAAACCTGGTCCCCGAACACTGGAACTTGTAGTGGCCTCTGCCACACACACACACACACACACACACACACACACACACCACCGCCGGCCGCTCGTATTTCAGATTTAACGTTTTCGCATCACTTGATTCGCTTACTGGAACACAATATATCTATCTATCTATTGTAGCGTATATATACGTACAGGGTACAAAACGGAAATATTTATCTTGTTAAAAGGAAACACTGTGTGTGTGTTGAACTGTAACAGCAACCCTATATTTTATTCATTGCTCACTGACGTCAGAAGAATTTATTTTTTTAGTGCCAAAGTACAGTGATTTTTATAAGAACAAAGTCGTGAATTACATATTGCGTGGGCGCATTATATTGTTACGACGGTCTTCTGATAGTCGTATGGTACAGTGGAAAGCAAAATTCAAGACACCAATTAAGTCAGTAATCACCAGCTTTAATTATCACACGCAATAAAATCTGAACTAATATAAAACACAATTGTATTACAATTGTCCCGCACGATTATAAAACACATAACACTTCGCCACAATTCTTCGATTCGCACTGTGTAAATCGCCAGTCAAACGCACTGTGTAATCGCCCGACAATAACTGAAAACTAAGCACCAGTTATGGGCTATTTATAGTCTCCAGGGATCCATAATATGTGTCCTTAACAAGCCATCGAAAATTCTAGAGGACACTTCAGCGCGACCTTCGAAGAAAGACACACCGTTGGGCTAATTGAAAAGCTTCTAGAACGACACCATCGAACGCACGAGACGTTCCAGATTAAAATTTAAACATATTTAAAGCGGTCCAGGTCACTGTATGATAATTATATATAATTTGCCTTGTAATTTCCGTCCAGTGACGTCGAGCGTAATTTGTATGGTTACGCGTTTCAGGCCATGTGGCCCATCCTCAGACCATCACTCCGAGAGGAGCTCGTTAAACAATAAAGTCCACACAAAACAAACACATAATAAATAAATACATAAAATATATTAAATAAACATATAAAAGCGTTCTATTACCTTAATATTCTACACGCGGTGCACCGTGTTCGGGTTCCAGATTACGTAATACTGCCTCGCATGTCAAGCTACACGTGTGCATTACGGCTGTGGGAATAGCAGAGAAAAGAGTAGAACAACGTTCCCCAATGTACCAGAACGTTTCGTAATGGCGTAACACTTTCCGCATTCAGTAACAATATTGTTGCGACGGTCTCCCTGATCGCCGTATGGTGCAGTGAAAATCAAAATACAAGACACCAATGAAGTCACTAATCAATAGGTTTAATTAGTCACAACTAATAACTTGTAATCAAGAAGATAGTCTCTTTGAACAATTCGAGTAAAATTTGTCCACACGCAATAACAATGTCAAATAAAGAATCCCACACTAATTATAACTAAACAACACTTCGCTACAAACACTCGATCCGCGCAAAAAAAAAATCGCTCCACACAACTGAACTGACAAGCCGGCTGCTATGGCTTTTTGTAGGTAGTGCGCGCCTTTTAAAAATCTTCTAGAACCATTTTCAATGTGCAATGCTGATGCTAATGCGTATTTCAAGAAGTGGTTTCTTGAAGATTCTAGAACAAACTTGAACGTGGCCTTGACAACGCCTGGCTACTACGGGTAGGGGGTACGAGTGGAAGGAAGCTCTCAGCAGTTCTATGTGGTTTGGTAAGAATTTCGTTACAATATGTATATGTATCATGTTTTTTAGAAAAACTGACATGACTAGTAGGCTAAAAATGGCAGATACATTACTTTTCTACTCTGCCATGAAATTAGAAGATTGGTAGGTGAAACCAGCCAGACAGCCAAGATAACTGAAAAACATTTACTTATTCCAGTGATTTATTATCACGCAATTTAGTTTTTATTGCGTATTTTCCTAAAACAGTAAGTACCTTTGTTTGTTTTCTCTTGAAGTCCTCAGACTGTACTGCCCCCAGTATTATTTCCCAAAGGTTTTCCAACAAGCAACTGAACAAAAACAGCGACGTTGGTGTGCAAGTGTTCGTATACATTGTGCTTGTGTTTTGCGAGTGTCGTGTGGCGTTATAAGTAGTATAAGTTACATTTATATGTGTAAAATATTTGATCCCTCATAATTTTTGTTCTGTGACTTTCGTGGTGAAACAAATCGAGTGCAGTAGGGTTAATTAGGTACAACAAAATTAGGTAATAAGGAAATATTTGGATCTACAAAGTCAAACAGTTGTTGTGCCAGTAACGTAAAAATGAGAGTTGAACACGATGAAGGCGTAATTTAATTATCCAGCAATAAACGGATTTATAACTTGACTCGCTGGCTACACGCTGCTGCTGAATCCATTTTGTCTCATGAGAACTGACTGTAATTGCTTTACCTCTCCGGTCACGTCAAACAATGTACGGTACGTGATATTAACTTCTGAGCTTACAACCAACACGTGAACAAACTGAAATACTGGAAAAATTATTCCTGAATTCTCAGCGAAGTTTAACCCTTCCAGCCGTGTGTAACAGAATCATCCAGCCGTTTTCATAAGAGACGGATGCTTTCAAAACCTTTTTTGTTAGAGATTTTTCTAAATGCTGACTGTTTTTCTTTTTTGTTAGAGATTTTTCTAAACGCTGACTGTTTTTCTTCTATGTTCCATAAGCAAATGGAAGTATGGTGATGGCGAAAAAATCGTGTTCGAGATAAGGGCCGATTCTGATTATACTGCCCTGAAAACATCAAGAAAAGTCATTTTCCGAAGGGTGTCTGTGTGTCTAACTGTGTGTCTATCTGTGTCTGTATGTAGAATTTTTTCTATGGCGAACGACAATTGCCGCAAATTCAAGCAGAATCGAATAATTTTTTGCATATGTTCCTGAGTTTAACTCAAGGCCTATTGATTTTGGTCAAGATCGGTTAAGGGGAAGGGGTAGTTTACCTGCAACGTTTTATGTTTTAACATAAGACTAAAGTACTTAATTTTAATAAATAAAGTATCCTGAAAAGAAGGTCATAATAATCCACTGTACACATGTAGATGAAATATCTATAAATGAAAAGGATAGTTGAAGGGGGAGGAGATAATTTTTTATATGTGTACTACGTTATCGGCAACAAAGAAGTAGTTTATTGTTAAAATTCCTTCTCAGGCTGTTTGGTCGTGGTCCAATGTTTTCTGCAAAACCAGACGTTTCGACAGTCGCATCGACTGTCATCGTCAGTGAAAATCGAGTGCTCTAATGTGAGGTGGTATACATTAGTGGCCACAGTACTGTGGTTAAGGCTGAAAAAAGAAGTAGGAAGAAGTAGTTTTCTATGGAAATATTTCATGTCGAAAATGATTTTAAATACAAGGGACGTTCACATCAGTCCGGGACTATTAATTATAGAACACATTTATGATAGTAAAAAATACTTTTATTTCTCTATGCAATCCCCTGCTACATTTATACATTTATCCCAGCGTTTCATTAGTGCTGACTACTTCACCTCATCGTCGCTGTTGAAATGCTGGCCTCCCAGGAACAACTTTAAGGGCCCGAAGAGGTGAAAATCACTGGGAGCGAGGTCTGGACTGTAAGTGGGGTGTGTTAGTAACTCCCAGCCAAGTTCTTGTAGCGTGCATGTCGTGCGGTCGTCGGTATGCTGGCGTGCATTGTCCTGCAGAAACAGAACGCCTTTAGTGATCGCATCAGGCCGTTTTTTCTTGAGAGCACTGTGCACATCTTGAAGAACTTAGCAGTAGGACTCACTGTTAATATTGACTCCACGGGGTAGAATATCGACGTGAATGATGGCATTTTTATCCAAAGAAATTGAAGGCCATTAATTTGCCTGCAGAAGCAATTTTTCGAAATTTTTTGGGAGGTGGTGTGTCTACATGCTTCCACTGTTTTAATGCACGTTTTGATTCCTGGGTGAAACGATGGACCCACGTTTCATCGCAGTAACAATTCAATCGAGAAAAAGCTGGCCTTCTTTATCAAAATGTTGCTTTAACTCCTTGCAGATTTGCAATCTTCTTTGCCGGTCGAAAGCAGAAAGCTCTCTTGGTACCCATCGTGCACTAACCTAACTTCAGATGTTCGTGAATTATTTTTTTTACCGTTCCCACAGACACATATATTTCTGTTGCAATTTGCTGACAAATTGTCCGTGAATTATCAAGGATCAGTTCTTCCACTCGCTAAATGTTCATTGAAATGACTACAGTAGGCTCCGAACCACCTCGACCGGGATCGTCACTCACTGATGTACAGCCTTCTTTAAAACGTTTGCACCACTCAAATGTTTTATTGCGACTAAGAGTCTGATCACCGTACTGTGCAAGGAGTAACGAATAAATGTCACCAGGTTTTACGCCTTCATTACAACAAGCTGTTCCACATGTGCAATGGACGCCATGTTCTTTACGACTGACTGTTGTTATTGTTTAACGTGTAAACAATACAGCGCGCCATGCGGTAATAGCTGACACTTGTATTTCATATGTACGACCAACAAAATGCGCAGGAATCTCCACTTACACTCTAGTCTAACAAAAGTCCCGGATTGACGTGAACGTCCTTCGTATAAATCTTAGAACATGGAAGTAATGTATAGTTCTCTATACCGATATTTTATAGTAGTGGTGTGGAGTTTTGACTTCAAATTATATTATAGTGAAATTTGGTTATTATTATTTTGTTGACATTCTATCATGGCTTAATAAAGTACCATTTTTATTTCAAGTATCAGTTTATAATTAGTCTGAAGACAGCTGCCAATAGTTTAAGTGGCCGGAACGATGCACTTATATATTTCCTGTGATTACAAAAGTCCGACATTTACTAGATTCAAATGTTTACAATCCATCACAGTCATCTTCCAAAGACTTATTAAACTATAGTTATGAAACTTGGCCACCAAAAGGAATGGCTGAAGACGTGTGTTACTTGTGTAACTTGCAATACCACACCTTTTCTCCCAGACGCGTCAAGTCCTCTTGGAACTCCGAGACCTCGGTTACCCGGTGCAGCCAATTTTCCGCCTGTTCACCAACTCTGAGAACCGAGTCCCTCTCCCAATCGTCCGTCTCCACCTCGAGTAGGGTGAGGTTGCAGACAAGATATTCCACCTGACGCGGCTGTCTGGCTTCCGCGTCAGGGTGGAATCCAGTCGCCCGACGGGCAAACTTGCGCAGTGCCACCGGTGCCAGAGTTTCGGCCACCATACCGACGTCTGTCGCAGTGCCTCGACCTGCTTATGTTGTTCCTTGAAACATTCCACGCAGGCCTGCACTGTGGCAGACAAGTCGTTCTATAGCTGCATTAATTGTGGCGAAAGCCATGCAGCCAATTATAGTAACTGCCCGGTATATAGGGCAGAGCTCCTCAAGTGAAAGCCGCGGGGGCCCCTCCCGGAGCCGAGGCAGCCAGCAACGCAGCCCCAAACTCTTAAGAAGCCGAAAGTACAAGCTAAGCCGCCACCAAAGGCACTACCGGCACGCCGAAAGCCCTCTCCGGTTCCACCTCCAGCCCCTACCAAGGCACAGAAACGAACCGCGTCGTCTTCCGAAGCACTGAGACGCCCTGTAGCCACCATCTCGGTAATGGAGCCGGAGAATCAACCCTCCACCTCCGCGGATACACCAACTCCCGCCTCTGAACCAGAGGTAGCCTCGCCACCATTTCCACCTCCGCGTTATCCTCGAGTAGGCAAAACTAAATCTAATTCTAAAGGGATAACCACACCGGATGCTCTGCCCCGAGCTCCTGCCTACCCACAGCCCAAGAAAAGTCCTGCTACCCGGTATAATTCCGACGAAGCGCAGCAGCGTACTTTTCCTGTCGCAAATTCAAACTCGACTGCCCCTGGTCCTGTAGCTTCCAACAACACGACCCGATCTGCCGTTAAGCATGGTCGCTCTTATGCGGCCACAGTTTCCAGGCAAACCGCCAAGTCAGTCACTTCTGATGACCCACAGTTCGTCCGCGATTTCCTGTCCGGCTACGACCTTAAGAAAGTCGCATCCACATTCAGGTCCATCAGGAAGCTTGTATTGCCATAAGTCTTCTATGAACCGAGCCCTCAGACGAGACATCTCGCTCGTAGCCTGGAATGCTAACTCCATCGGTTCCAAGCATTCCGACCTTCTAGAATTCCTGGCTCGGTTCAAACCCGACGTGACCCCGGCGAACCGGTTTCCAATACCGAATTACGTAGGTTATCGGGATGACTGAGTTGGCCGACAAGGAGGCGGCACGCGATCGCGGTGAGGGCCTCTATAGGTCATCATCGTGTCGTTTTGCCGCAGCGCACTAACCTAGAGGCCACCGTCATTGAGGTCCACGGAGCTCTTGGCGGCGTTCTCGTGGTTTCAGCAAGCCTCCTCGCGCTGAACTCCTTGTCGGCCACCTGGACGTCATCTTCGATTCCCACCGAAGGCTAATTTAGGCCGGCGATCTGAACTGCAAGCATCGCGTTTGGAATAGTCGCTTGATTACTCCGAACGGGAAGCGCCTGCTCAGATATGTTGTAATTGCTCGCGCCGGGCGATTGTAATTGATCCAGCGCAACCCACGTTCTTTCCGACGCTACCTAACGCGGCTCCCGATGTTCTGGATATTGCGGTAACCCAAGGAATTTTCTGTCCGGTCGAGGTATTCTCGCTTACGGAGCTGGCATCCGACCACAACCCAATCTTGGTCCACGTCGCTACCCAGCACGCCTATGCACGGGACGAGAAGAAGGTTATCTATTGGGACCGCTACGGCCCGGCTCTGTGCCGTAGATTGCCGCCAGCGGGCCCACTCGATTCCGTTCGCCTCCTAGACGAAGCAGTAGCGGGAATCAAATAGGCAATCATCTCGGCTATAGACGTGTCTTCACATATGCGAGCCGGTTTCACGACTGACTACCAACGCATTCCTGAGAAAGTCCCTCTTTTCGCTCGCGACAGGAATTACTTCCGGAAACGTTGGCAGAGGACCCGTGACCCGGCCGATAAGGCAGCATACAATCGGCTCACCGGACGACTGCGTGGCAGTCTGAAGGCTTTCCGACGTAACTGTTGGGAACTCGCTGTGGCCCGAACGGGGGATGCGGACTCGCAAAGTCACCCGTACAGAATACCTTCAGCAATGACGGGACGGAGGCGACGACCTCCTCTCCCCGCCATCGTTGGGACGTTCGGACAACTCCTGGGTCGCCCGGAGGAGAATGCCGAGTACTTGGGCTTGTGTTTCGAGCGCCAGTTCGCTCCTAACCCGCCCATGAACTGGGACTTCGACGAACCAGTCGAGATGGCTGTGGAAGACTTTCTATCTCTTCCGATAACGGCGGAGCCCGAACCCATTTCTTTGGAAGAGGTCTCAGATCGGCTCGCTGAACTTCAGGAAAGAAAAGCTCCAGGCCCGGACGGTGTCACGAACACCGCTCTACGACTTCTCCCGGAGTCTGGAGTTCACTTCTTGACTGATTTGTTCAACGCGTGTCTCAGGCAGGCCTACTTTCCCAAGAAATGGCGAAACGTGACGGTCATCGTGATCCCGAAGCAGGGAAAGGATGCTTCCCGCCCCGACAATATCCGGCCCATCGGCCTACTCTCCGCTACGTCCAAGGTTTTTGAGCGACTCGTGCAGCGTCGTGTACGAGAACATCTAACCAACTTTGACGTGCTGGTCCCCGAACAGTTCGACTTTCGTGTGGGGCATTCGATCACTCATCAACTGATGAGAATGGTGGAATACATCACGGACGCCGGGTGTCGGAGGGCTTTTTCTTAGATGTTGCAAAGCCTTCGACAGCGTATGGCATGATGGCCTATTATTCAAGTTTAGGGAAGTCTAGCTCCCGGACTGCTACCTTCAACTGATTGCTAGCTTTCTAACGGAGAGGACTTTCTGCGTGAGAGTTGGCGATTCAGTCTTTTCCGAGAGACGAATCACAGCCGGCGTCCGTCAAGGTAATGTTCTTGGCCCCCTTCTGTTCTGTCTACGTCAATGACGTGCCGAGACAGCCTGGAATCCAGGTGGCCCTCTTTGGGGACGACACGGCCGTATTTACGGCCGATCGTCATGTAGAAAGAGCCGTCTTACGATTACAGCGCCAGCTCGACACGCTCGGGGACTGGACTGAAAATTGGAAAGTGCAACTCAACGCTACCAAGAGTGTAGCCGTCGAATTCTCGAAGCGACGGAAGCACCCTGTTAGGCAGTTACGTATCGGCAGAACGTACTTGCGCTGGTCCAACGAGGTTAAGTATCTCGGATTACACCTCGACCGTCGGCTCACCTGGCGTACCCACGCTCAGACAGTTCTTAAGCGAGCATCCGCTCGTCTGAGCTTACTGTTTCTACTCCTGATCAGCTCAGCCGTGACCAGGAAATTGGGCAAGATGATCATCGGCGCGTATTTGTTGCCAGTCATTATTAACGCTTGCCCAGTTTGGGGTTACCTCGCTGCAATGCACAAAAAGAAGTTGCAGAGCGTCCTCGACAGGGGTCTTCGGCTAGTGGCCAAAGTCCCCGTCGCTTTTCATCACGCCTTCTAAGGAGAGATCTTGGCGTCCGCTCCTTAGACGAAACATTCAGGCGGCTTGCACGCAATTTTATGCACGTGCGGCGAGGTTCCCAGACAATCGTCTTGTGGCTGGGCTGGGCAAGTACCGTATACGTCCAGGTGATTCGTGGAAACGCCCTCGGTGTATACTGCGCTAGTGTAGGCTAGCACAACAGCTGAGAACCGGCCTGCTATAGAGCACACGCCTTACTTGGACAGGTCCACGAGGCAGGAGCTCCAGAAGGTAGCTCGGAACTCAGTTAACGAGCGGTTCGTTTCTGCGACGCACAACCGCACAGCCCAGAGTGTCGTCGTCGGTCAGGTGTCACGCGCCGTCAGGTGTTCGCGGTAACCTCTCGCTTTGTAGCGGAGAGCAGACGTTTGCATCCGTACCGTCACAGAATATCTAAATATATAACAATAGCCTACCGGTGAAGCAGTTTCAGCTTTTAGCTGGTAGTAGCGTTTAGGCGATTAAGACGGGAAAGTGCAAGTGATTAGAATAGACGGAATAATATTATAATAATCTTTTCAATACGTTTCGTATCGAAATTTTGCTTTTTAGTTTTCTGCTGAAATAAATAAAAGCCAAAAAGCCATAGTTTGGAAACATAACGTTTAATGTGTATATACAAGGCTTAAATACACTAACACTTAAAATAACAAACCTAACGTTTATGAATTAACTGGTACTTGTAAGGTATAAAAACGCCATAAAAATTAAATAAATATGTAAAATTAAATGGCCTTTTTAAATGTAAATACTAAAAATAACTGTAACAAAAAAGTTTAAATCTACAAATGCTTATACAATGAAAGTGAAAATTTGATAAATCATATTCTATGAGTTGTCTGTATATGAAAAAGAAGTCACCAAGCGGATTGAAGAAGGCTAGTTTGAGTACTATTACATAATGTTAATGATACATTCAATTAGATAAACTAAAAAATGAGGATATGAGATAAGATTTGGATATGAATCCGATGAACGTTAAAATCCAACAATATAGAGAAGTGGTGAAAAAAATGAATGATGGAGGGCTGGCTAATCAAGCCCTATGACGTACTGTGTCCCTCGAGTAGGAATATAGGACGACCACCCAGAAGATGGAATGACGTGTGCACTGACAGAAACACGGGGTCAAGTCTGAACTATACATTCAAATTTACATGTTAATCAACACACATCTATATGTGGACGAGTTTTCGTTAATATGCATATTTATGACAGAACGCGAGTGAATGTGTGGATGAGTTTAAAATTGACAGAACAAGAATCGATGTACAAAAAACACAATATTGTTATGTGTTTATTATTCAAAACACAGTTCACAGTCAATCAACCCAGTGTACCGTGTCCAGTGTGATTTTTGTGGTGTGCTTGTTCGTCCCGTCCCAATCGAAATCTATTTTGTCCGTGGAAATACATTGTAACGTAGATTTATGCAGGAGACTACTACAAGCGTTTTTGTTAGCATGCAAACGCTTCAGTATAAACATTTTCGAGGGCTTTCTCAAAGTGTTCAATCATTGTATGCCTGTTCTAAAATAACTTATTTTTAAAAGAAACGCCTATCATTATTTTAACGTTCGCAAAGACTAGAACAGTTTTAATAGGCGAGGTCGTATTGTTGAGAGATGGATTGCTCATCTGAACAGGATGCCAGATGGCCAGTTAGCTAAGGGAGTCTGTGGCAATACAAGCCAGTTGGACAAAAAAGTACAGGAAGGGTTTCTAATGCTGTCTGGGCTGGCGACCAGAAAGTTAGAAACATTGTCACACACAGTCTCTACCTTAGTCTATTACTGAGGTGAATTGGCGGACACAGTGCCAATTGCTTCCAACTCAAGATGGCCTCCGATGGTGAGGTAAACACAAAAGATAGACCACGCCCTAGCGACCCGGCAAACGACTTTGAACTACAGGAAGGGTTAGAAAGCGTTGGTGAGGTGAAAGTTTTTCTTTTGGGATCGGAACAGGTGATTCGCGTAGATTAAGCGATACCTCGCACTTTCTTCCCATAGAGAGTGCAATGTTTTATGGTAGTAAAACATTGATCATAAACAAGAAAGATGAACGGTATATAGAGGCCTTCAAAATAAACTTATTCCGAACGATAATTAACACGAAATGGACTGATAGAGTCACTGATGGAGTTACAGAGTGGTGAAGTGACTGACGACAATTGGAGAGGAAATGAAACTGCTGAAAATCATAATCAAAAGTAAAACATCTTAGTTGGGACATATATTGCGACAGAATGGCTCAAGGAAAGGATCATAGAGGAAAAAGAAGGAAGGATAAAGAGGAATGACTGACGTGTGCACTGACAGAGATATGGGATCAAATCTGAACTATACGAGGTCTGTAAATTAAGTAATGAGACTAATCATGTAGCAGTCAATATGGCAACACTGTAAGGTTTCGATTAACACAGATGGTTAGATAAGCAGATGATTGATATTGAGTATTAATATTTAATGTCCACTATTGCTACGTGAAACGTAAACAAGCTTTTAGTGAAGTGAATTTTTGTTGTGCGTTATGAAAATGAGTGACATCAATTACGAACAACGTTGTGCAATCAAGTTTTGTGTTAAACTCGGGCGCAATGCTACTGAAACTTTCAAAAAATTGACAAAGGTGTGTGGAGATGAAGCTTTCAGATCGTTTAAAGCATTTTCAGATGGCCGGGAATTAATTAAGAATAATCCACGCTCTGGAAGACCGTCAACGTCAAGAACAATGCTGATCGAATCAGGGAGTTGACCATCGATTAACCGTCAGAATCATCGCAGAACAACTAAATTTTAACTACACTACAGTTTATCAATTTTTAAAAAACGAAATTTATCGTGAACACCTGGATGCTGTATCATGACAATTAACCTTGTCACACAGCACACTCGGTTAATGAGTTTTTGGCAAAGAAAAATATCCCTGTTTTTTCCTCACACATCTTAATCACGTGATTTGAGTCTCTGTGACTACTTTCTCTTCCCGAGATTGAAAACAACATCTCAAAGGACACCATTTTGGGACAATAGACAACATTGGAAAAAAATGTAACTGACCAGTTGAAGGAGATTCCAGTTTCTGAGTTCCAGCACAGCTATGAAGAGTGGAAAACCCGTCTAAAGCGCTGTGTGGCTTCCCAAGGGAACTGGTTTTGAAGGCGATAGAGTCTATATATAGTTTGATTGTAAACAAAAGGTTTTACTGAAATAGTCGCATTATTTTATTTACAGACCTCGAACATTTACATGTTAATCAACACACATCTATCGCCTATAGACGAGTTATCGTTTATATGCATATTTATCACAGAACGCGAGTAAATGTGTGGATGAGTTTAACATTGGCAGAAAAAGAATCGATGTAAAAAAACAGTTTTGTTATATGTTTATTATTCAAAACGCAATTTACAGCCAATCGACAAAGTGTGCGGTGCCAATCGATTGTTGTGGTGTGTTTGGTCGTCCCAACCGAAATCTATTTTGTCAGTAGAAATACATTGTAACGAAGACTGCTGTAAGCGCTTTGTTAGGATGCAAATGCCTCAGTATAAACGTTATTGGAGGACTTTTCTCAAAGTGTTCTTCTTCTTCTGGTAGTTCCGATCCGTTGCGGATGTTGGATGTCATACAGATTATTTTAACTTTCTGTACTGCAGCATGGAATAAGTCAGTTGTATTCACGCCAAACCTGGTCCTTAAATATTTCAGCAATGATATTCTCGGTTGCCCAACTCCTCTCTTTCCAAGTACTTTTCCCTGTAGTATGGACTGCAATAAGTAAAATCTCTGTTCATTTCTCATGAGGTGTCCCAGATACTGCAGCTTTCTTATCTTTACTGTGTTAATAACCTCATTTTCTTTCTTAATTTTTCTAAGAACTTCAACATTAATTATATGTTCTGTCCATGGAATTCTCAGTATTCTACGGTAAAGCCACATTCCTAAAAATTCCAATTGTTTAGTTCTGGTTTCAGTCAAAGTCCAAGATTCTACACCGTAGAAGAGGGCCGAGAATACGTAGCAGCGTCAAAGTCTCATCTTTGTGTTTATTGTTAAATCGTGATTTTTGAATAAACTGCTCTTGACTTTTCAATTCTGCTCTTCATTTATTGAAAGTGGTCCCATTGTTCATTCACTATAATACATTGATAAGTAAATTTCAAAGTTTTCAATCACTATTATTAGGGTGAAGGTTATTATTATAAAAGGCCTACTTATATTAACTTTTATGTCAGCACGATGTAAGCTGGAACGCAGCATCAACCTTGCAGTTGGTGTGGCCTTGAGTAATAAAAATGCAGGCGACATGAAGGAGATGATCAATGGGCTTTACCGAAGAACGCTACTACTAACAACAGTTTTATTTAGAGAATATGATGTCTAGATAATTCTAGTTCTACTTCAGCACTACAGTCCAACGTGATCCCTGGATTCCAACACCAATATTCTTTCCTGTTCATTTCCACGTTACCAAGAATTATTGGTTAAAATGTAGTTAAGACTTTTGACCGAAAGACTAGTGAAAGAGGTAACCTCAGACAGAAGTATATGAATAAAATAAAAAGAAAAAGATTGTATGAAATGATTAAGACTGATTTTTCAAAGAAAGAATTTACAAGTTTACCGAGATCTGGATTTAGAAGAACAAAAAGAAGTTCTTTTTTGTCAATTACTCTTATCACTGTCTTTCCTACACTTATTTCCATTCCTTACCCTTTATTTTCAAATTTTGTTATATTTGACTTGCTATTTGTTAAAAACTGAAGTGAATTATGTTAATAACAGAAACAAACAAATTCAACTTACAAATTGAAATTTATGTAAATTGAAAACATCAAGTTACGAACAATATTCAGTATCAGTAGGTTATTAGTGAGCACCTGTTAGTATAACATTAGTTTCACTAACAATACAGTGGCCAATTAAAATCTAGCGGTCACACACAATACCTGTATAATACGGGGTGCGATTACGGTTAACAACAATTCAGACCCGACGTGACAGAAATTACCCTCATCTGCCGTTCACAAGGCAGGACGCGCAATACAACCGCAGACTTGCACACATGCACAATTCCGCTTACCGTTTGACCTCTGCTCTGTGCGCTGACCTTATTAATTTGTACTAATCCGTGGCTTGTTATGATGTCATTATCAAATGCGTCTCTTACCTGCATATCGCGAATTTAATTCCACGTTGTGGTTCGACAATCTCCAATTGTTATGAATACCTGTTGAGTATGATAGTGTTTATATAGTTTTAATCACATCCATAACAAATATACTGTATTTTTTTACAACTGTATATTTTGGTATGCTATTTCTGTACATTTATACCTATTACACTTCTCTCCCACCTCCTTCTTCAGCACTACATCCCAATGTGAGACCTGGCTTCCAACACCAATTTTCTCTCTGTCCATTCCATCGCAGTGTAGCCCCTCACACCTATTCTTCTGATATTATCTAGCACATAATCAAACTATTTTATCCTGGGTCGAACCCTCTTTCTGCTCTTATAGACTTGCGAGCTCAGGATTTCCTCTGGCATACTCTGATCATCCATCCGCTCTAGATGACCTAACCATTGTATTCGTTGAGCCTTTATGACTCTTATAATGTCTTCGTAATTCATTATCTCTTGGTCGTTTCTTATTCTCTATGTCTCGATAATACGCTTTAATAAATATTATGCATGGCTTTAATAAAATAGACACAGGTAATATTTTATATATAGATTAAATATCGGTTACAAAAGTAAAAAGCTTTCGTTATTTAGGGGCAATAATGGAACGGTACGGATTATCTAGTGTGGATACAAGGAAAAGAACATGTGAAGGCTAAAGAGAAACAGTAATATCAAAAAGGATTTCATGTATAGGAGTGTAATAAATAGAACCAAAATAATGTAGTACAGAGCAGTTCATGTATTGTTGTATAAAGCAATTGTTGACACTATATGGATGCTACACGGAGCAGAAACGTAGATGAAGACATCAGAAGACGTCAGTTTCAACATAGGTGGGTTCCTGTACCTAGAGCCTCTACCTAGGCTATCCAGGATAGAAATACCGAGGGTGATAGAATCAGGTAAATAATGGAAATGCAAAACACAATTATGGAAGTGGTAGGACAAAGAAAAGAGTGACGTGGTACGGCCATCCCAGAATAATGGAAGAAGATGGAATGAGGCAGGATGGGAGCCATACAAGAAGGAGAAACAGGGTAAAGCCCAGAGGCAAATGAATTGACTGATTACAGAAAAACACCGATAAGGAGAACTTTTAGGTAGAGGGTGCTGAAGATAGAAATAAGTGGAGATCTATGACAGGAGGCGAGACATAGACCTAATATAAAAGGAACGAGAAAAGCTAAGAAAGTTTGAAAGAAAGATCATAAAACGTGTTTATAGGACTGTTAAAGAAGATGATGAACATAGAATAAAAAATAACCGGGGGACAAATGAGATATTTAATCGTGAGGACATTGTAATATTCCTAAAGGCTCAATAAATACAATGGATAGGTTACGTAGAGCGCATGGATAATCAGGCATCCAATCCAAAAAATATCGTGAGGGCGCAAGTCTATAAAAGCATAAAGAGGGGCCGATCTAGAATAAGGAACAAGAAGAACAAAAAGGAGAACGAGAACGAGAACGAGGACGAGGACGAGAACGAGAACGAGAACGAGAACGAGAACGAGAACGAGAACGAGAACGAGAACGAGAACGAGAACGAGAACGAGAACGAGAACGAGAACGAGAACGAGAACGAGAACGAGAACGAGAACGAGAACGAGAACGAGAACGAGAACGAGAACGAGAACGAGAACGAGGACGAGAACGAGAACGAGAACGAGAACGAGAACGAGAACAAGGAGAAGAAGGAGGTCCATGACCAGAGGACAATGACGGGGCGTATTGTGAAATTCCTTGTGTATATTTAACGTACAATGTAATATGTATAATTGTATTGAATAAGCGTTGTGTGTAATTTGCCTTTGTATTGTACTGGTATGGGATACATGCAGTATTCAGAAAAAATTTGCTAATCAAGAAAATTAAATATTTGTAAAAAAACATCAGCTTAGTCAGATTGCAGAGATTTAGATTTGAAAGTAGACAGAATGAAAGAAGCAAAGACATGTAAAAAGACTGACAATCGATAATTCATACATAGACAGTGTACAGAATCATTTTAACGAAAACTCAATAAATGTACGCGTATATATAGCAGACAAGCGTGTATATTATTCCATCAATCATTTGCAAGTCCTCCCCCCCCGGGTGCGACTACATGTGCCTGTATACAATATACAGTACAGTACAGTACAGTAGTATGTGTATGTGTATGTGTTCAGTAATCCATTCTTCACCCCCAGCGCGTGTGACAGCTTCCCTCCTTGTATTGAATAACAACGTACCATACGTATGTGAGCTTATTGCACTTTGCACATTATCATTTATTATTATTTTGTACGAGAAACACAAAATATACAACATAAAACTGTGTGTGTGTGTGTGTGTGTGTGTGTGTGTGTGTGTGTGTGTGTGTGTGTGTGTGTGTGTGTGTGTGTGTGTGTGTGTGTGAATTTTATTTCCCATCATCTTGTTGTTGATTGATTGGACTATCGTTCCCTTCACACATTTATTATCATTGTGTGCAGTACACACGTTTGTATAACGGTTTGCAAACTTTTATCAAAAGATGTACTCTCAGGAAAACATTACCTCTTTCATCATCATCATCTTTAAGGTTTAAACCAAGAATGGTTTGTTCCGGTCTCAAATAGGCAAAGATTACAGCTGGTCACTCCAGCGTTTCCTCGGACGTATCACACCTCACCGTCCCATTGGCTTACAGTTCCATAGTTGTTTGGGGATGCGGCAGTCATCCATTCGGCAAAGATATTCCCACCAATTCAGCCGATACTGGGCGATCCTGTCGAGTATACTCATAATATTCAGTTCCTGCCGTATATCTGTGTTTCTTCTATGATCATGGAGAGTACATCCTGCCACGTGCCAGAGAAATCTGATTTTAGCCGCTTGGACTGGCCTGGCCTTTCGTTAAAGTCCAATTCTCAGACCCATAAAGAAGTATGGGAAGAGACATCACCTTGTATAATTTTAGGCGTGTTCCTTTACTTGCTGACTTAAGTTCGCCTAATGGTTCCGCACATAAGGTGAACTTGTGCAACTTATTCACAACGTCGTTGCAAGCATTATAAGACACACTGTAGCCCAGATATTCAAAATTGCTAACTTGTTCCAGGACAGTACTATCTATAACAATAAGGACATAACATCTATAACATTTTTTGGCCGTATGCGATCAGTTCCACAAAAAGCCATCACCTTGGTTGTAAGTGTGGATATTTGCAATCTAGTGATTTTGCAAATTCGATTTAACTTTACTTCCATGAAAGGGCAAATAGAGAGAGACCATGATTACGGTGGTGGCCCAATATCACAAGGATACAAGATAGTTGGAAGGGTATCGTTAAATAACAACCAACGTCACAGGAAAAGTATGCTTGGAGGCAGATGTTAATGAATGCTAGGGCGCGTTACATAAGTGTTATAGTACAGAAAAAAAACATTACTTCATAATAAGCGTGTATTAATTGTTTAAGTTGACAATTTTTAGCTTTTTTTTTGAATCGGACATCTAAGGACCATATGCTAATTTCAATTTTTTATTATTTGTTCTTTTCTTTTTCCCAATATTCTTTCATCCTTTTACTGTGTCTCTTCTTCGTGTCTTCAGTCGACTTTGAACCTGCGTTTTTGTTTGTCCCACCCTGGATTCCTTCCATTATTAACACTTTTCCCCTAAAAACTTCTCATTCAATTGCTTCTTCTGCGTTTATATTATTTTTTTCTAAATCCTTTTGGACTTCTTTAATCCAACTGGATGTCGACTTCTTCCCCCACATATATTTGAAGATCTGTCTTGTTAACCTATTGTCGTCCATTCTATATAAAAGTCCAAAAAATAATAGTCTTCTTTTTCTCATTGTTTCTGTTATACTTTCTATACTTTGATATATTTCATCATTACTTCTTAATTTCCAGACTTCTGAAGTTTTTCATGGGCATAAGATTTTCCATATAATTCGTCTTTCCATTATTTCTAGTTTGTCTAAATTATAATTCAATGCTAGACATTCACTTGTATATGGGCATTCTTGCTTCACTAGAAAAGGTTTAGTTTTTTAACCCATTATTCTGATATAGTGTCTGGTATTACTTGTTTCGTAGAGGACAAATCGGATAACTCTGTAAGTTACAAGTTTATGTGGACGATTGCTTTCGTACGCGTATTAATATGATTAATGCCTATCGACAAATATACTATTTTATGACTTATTTTAATCTTTGAAGATCACAATCGTTGTAAGCTTCGAAACAACACATTAGGGATCTTCTAGAGAGAACAATATATACTATGTTAATATAGACATTCGTTTTGAAACTTAATTTGGTCATAATTGTATCTTAAAAACATTTCTCTTTCAGTTTTAAAAAAATATTTCAGTTTCTAAGGAATAAAGTTAGAGATGAGACGTTATTAAAATTTTATACTGTGATGTGCATCCAATGGGTCTATATGCAAGTGTAGTGTCAATGATGAATGAAACTCGACTTCAAAGTGCAGTCGAATGAAACATAAGATCATAAGACATAAGATCAGTAGCCGGTATACCGGGTTAGGTAGGAAAAGCAACGAAGATATCCGTGATGAGTTAGCTGTCCGACAACTGAATGACATGGTAAGGGAACATAGACAGAAATGGTTTGATCATGTAGAGCGTATGGATCCATCAGTAATACCGAACGTAAGCGCAAAATATATGAAACTAAATGTAGAAGAAGTCAAGGACGGCCGATGGAAAGATGGAGAAATCAGTTGGAACGACGGAAGACGTAATAGGCTTTGAGCAATATCTATGCAAAGAAGAAGAATTGGCTTTTAGTCTATCATTAATTTAGATCTTTCTCTGTAACCTGCAAAAGTGTCAAACCTTTATCAATCCTTTTCATTACTTTGTCTTTACATTTCATTTTTTCCGTCATCCTTATTCCTTCCATCTTCTTCACATCTACTTTTCCACGCATAAATCACTATCTTGAAGCTTAATGTGCTCGTCTCTGATGTCAAGGGCAAACAATCCACTGAAAACAAACAATCTTTGCAGTCTGTATAACATAGTAAGTTCTCCAATTACGTTATTTGGATATTATTAGTGTTATTATTATAGGTTGCGTCAGTATTTCGACTGGATTGTACCCTCCTCGCATATACCCCTGGTGCGTGTGTTACGCAGTCTCTCACAGGTATACGGAACCTACGCCGGAATTATACTATTGATATTTTTGAGAACTATAAAAATGTGATAGCTTGTAATTTTTAATGAAAATCATCATGATCTACTTCAATAGTTAGTACTATAATCAATTAATTACAACGTGATGTTTTTATGTGGTAAATTGTAAACAAATTTATAAATCCATTTCTGTTTACTATATACCTATTATTATTATACTAAAAACGGAGAAGTTCAGAAAACGTATGGCATGGTGCAGAATAGAGGAGCTCTCAGAGTAGCATCCTTTTACGGGACAGTGCCAGAACCAGTAGCCATGGTGATAGCGGGAGTGATTCCCATGAATCACTAGACTTGTTGGCTCTAGAGCGGAAGCATTTATTCGAAAGAAAAGAGGAAATTGCCGCAAAGCATGTAACCAGGGAACTCACTCTCCGGCACTGGTAAGATCGTTGGGATAGAGAGGACAGAGGAAAATGGACCGCAAGGCTCATACCAAACTTGAAGGAATGAATCGACCGCCAACACCATGAGGTCAGCTACAATCTGACCCAGCTGCTCAGTGGCCACGGCAGTTTTAATGCCTACCTCCATAGAAAGCGAAAGGCGCAGACCCCAGCATGTCAATACGGAGCTGTCCTCTTGAAAATGCCTCGCACCCTTTTCAAGTGCTGCAGATTCGCAAGATAGAGGATAGTACTGGAAATGGAGCTCGGGGAGTTCACGTCTGAGAGCGTAGTTGCGCTTTGCTTCATGGTAAGGCGGAATGGGACCGCATCAATGCATTTATTCAATGGGTCCTACTAGAAAAAAAGACAGGCCCAGCTTGCACCCAACGGGCAGTAGAAGATGAGGCATGACTAGAAAGACCCCGAAAAGGGCGCAAAAAGTTCCATCCTGAAGTAATACACTATGTTGTTCTAGGATGGATATGAATGCCTGAAATAGAAGTGGGTTTTTTAGTGGGTGAGAGTCCCACAGACCAGAGGAAGCACGATATCCTCTGACGGTGCATACAGCTGCTCGTCTATAAAAAAGTTAGTAGAAATGAAAGTGTTTTAGAGCAGAACTTATTTAAGCAGGATGGTGGGGCTCAAAGAAGGGGATAAAAATAAATAAGGGTAAACTTAATATATAAACGTTCCATGAATCGCAACAAACAACAGTGATAACTTAACAGTTGGAAATTACACATTTTACAGTGTTAAACAGTCTTCTATTTAGGATCACAGATTTCCCAAACTATACTCTTGTAGCAACGGAATAAAGTTTGTCTTGTAAGTGGAACTAGGCGTTATTACTGCTACGAAAAGTTTCTAGGATGCTCAGCACACAACTAAAGCTAACCATATAGCATAGAGGTATTATTCGATCAATAGTGACATATGGATGTGAGGCCTCGACAGTGAGTAATGCAGATTTAAAAACAGCTTAGAAATTTTGATCGTAAAATCTTACAAAAGAACTTTTAGTTTTGGTAAACTAAAGATAGGTCGGCGAGGATACGAACAATTACCAACTGAATTAATTAATACACGGAGATGATATAGTTTCGTTCATCGAGAGTAGAAGATTATGGCAGAGATAACGTAGCGATTTGAGCAGTATAAATGTGAGAGGCTTCTGGAAAAGGTTTTTTAGTGACAGAACGGAATGGAAGACAATTATTGAGCAGGTTAAAACCCAAACTGTGTTGTGATGCCCAAAGAAGAAGGACAAGGAGGTAAAGAAAAAGAAGACAAAGAAAAATGAAGAACAAGAAGGAGACGAAGAAAAGAAGAAGACAAAGGAGGATGATGAAGAGGAGAAGGAGGAGAAGGAATAAAGGAAACGAAGGAGGAGGAGAAGATGGGGATGGTGGAGTGGAAGAAGGAGGAGGGGGATAAAGCAAAAGAAGAAGTAGAAAAAAAGACGAAGAATGTCTTTGCTGAGAAAATAAACAAATTATCCAACAAAAATTAAAAATCCTGTCCAAATAAAATTTTAAATCTTGTTTGTTTTGGCGTTAAATATCGGCGATTAGTAAAAAAAACTTTTAGTTAATAAATACATATTATTTTGTTACATCTGACTTGGAATATCGTCCAGCTAATGAAGGCGTATTGGAGGCAAGTTATCTATATGTCAAATTAATCAGGAACGCAAGCTGTCAGCCTTGAGGGTAAGCGTTGTGTTGTGAACAGGCTAATTAATGCTGGTTCTTGTAAGCGAGCTCTATACAACATGACAAAGTGTATAAACATTGTATGCAGGTAAATGTTTGCGTACTGAGGAGTGAATGTTGCCGGTAAACATTGCATACAAGAAACATGTGACACGGCACGGAGAGAACTTCTGCCTCTACCTCTGAAACACGGAAAACTGCACAGTTGTCAACAGAAATTGCTTAACTATAAGTTTTAATAAAACACTTAACAATAATTCTCAAACAACATTACAAAAAATAGCATTATAAAAAAGATTTAGTAAAATATAATACAATGTTCTGTTCATGAACTTTAACACGGATCAAACCAAAAATTGATTATTCCCGGCAGGCAGGTAGTCTATAACCGGTCACTTCAACGCATCTTTCGACGTCCCAAACCTCTTCTTTTAATTTGTAGTCACCCAGAATTGTCTCTTTTAAATTCCAGAATTGACCTACCTTCATTGATCGTTTCTATTAATTTATCATTAATAGGACTATTTGATTAATAAGAGATTAACGAAACATAAAAATGTAGGTTGAATTGCCCAAAAAAGTACTGAACCTCCATTTTGAGAGGAAATGGTTAAGGTGAGAAATAAGTACAGAAAAATATTAGAGAAATTTCAGCTGGAAGGAAAGATCAACAGAAAAGCGAGGCGAGGAAAAGCGCTGATTAAGAAAGATCAGAGGTAAAATAATGAAAGCCTGTTAAAAAAAAAAAGTAGAAAAGAACAGGATATGCAACGCTCTACAAAGTGGCCTTAATAGAAAAAAGTTTTTTTGTAAGCTATATTTTATAAACTACAAAAATAAACATTTTTTCCTAATGCTGATTACAACTACTGTCTATACAATTCTCTATATAGCATTCACATAAACGTGTACACTTCTCGGCTGGTAATGACGTGAACACGCGTGCATGCGTACACACATACACACACACACACACTCACAAATGTAACGCATTCCAACTTTATACACTTCAGTTGTTCTGACTTCACTTTCTGGCCAAAATGAAAATCATATCTCGACAACGCTACGTGTTTGCTGGAGTGTGAATTGCTTTTGTTTCAAACGAGCGCTATTTGTAAAATATATTATATTTAAAAAATTCGAATTATTTTTCCAATTCAGAGAGACATTATTAATATTTATGTAGTCTGAAAATGTCTTTTGGGTTATTGATATTTATGTTTATAAAATTTACTAACACGTTAAATATAACACTGAACAAAATGACTATACTGAATTTTGTTAAAATAATTTGAATATAAATCGAACGTTTTATATTGGGTGTTTATAAAGTTTCGCAACAAATGTGAAAACCCAATTTTTTAAATAATTGATATTTTTGTATAATTTCGATTTAAGGCCTATAATTTTATAATATTTTTTTTATATTATTATTAAAGAATAACAAAACTTTTTGTACAAGAATATAATTTTTTGTTATTTTGTGAATTATTATCTGATGATGATACCTGAATACTATTGAAACATTGTAATTCACAAAATAATAAAAAGTATATTCTTGTAAAAAGTTTTTCATTATTAATAATAATATAAAGGCAGTGCGTAGTGTGCGAATGAGGGCCTTCTGGCAGGACAAGAAAAAGAAATGATATTCCACGGGTGGCCTGTTCGTGTAAACAAATATATATATATATATACACAATAAAAACCTGAACATATATGTGTTGTTTTTCCTTTTTTATTTACTATTCCCAACAAGTGTTAGAAATTTTAACCTGAGTATCGAAGCAAGTCGCAACTAATTAGATATCTCTCACTCACTCTCTCCCCTTCTATTCTCTCTGCACTTCTATGCACGTGTGTTTTTTTCTGACCTTTCTATTAAGTAGTTTTGTACCCATTGTTTTTGGCTATATGTTTTATGACGCTTAATTCTTGATCGAAATGTTGTGTAAGCTACAGTATTTTACTAGTGTACAATTATACCAAATGTTTATTTATTAAAATAAGTATTAATAAAATAATCTGTCAAGAGCCGAACGACCATTCGCTAAGTATAAAGCCTACATCCTTGCCAATTCTCACCACTGAAACTTTTCCTGTATTTATCTTTATTCAAAACTTGCAAAATATTTCTCGTTTAAAATATTCTCCTTTAATTTAAAATATTGGGAAACGTGTAACACGTAAATTTTAAGAGTTTTGTTGTTGAAATTCCATCCCGGGATGTCTGAGTTACGTTAACGTAATGTACCATTAATTCTGTATTAGTGACTAACGTGAGGTGACTAATGAGGTCACTAATACTGTGGTCACTACCACGTACCACCTCACGTTAGCGTAACTCGATTTTACACTGATGATGGCAGCCGATGGTACTGCCGAAACGTCAGTTTTTGCAGAAGACAATGGACCACGGCCAAACAGCCCGGGAAGGAATTTTAACAACATTGACTCTGGCCGTGCAAGCCTACCAAGTACAGTTAGGCGTTTTTACTTTCAAAATGTACATTGTGTGCTGATTCATTGTAACGAATTCTCAATAAATGTATGTATATATAGCAGGCAAGCGTGTACGTACGTATATTATTCCATCAATCACTTGCAAGTTCCCCTCCCCCCCCCCGAACCTGCGACATGTGCTTGTAGACAATATACTTTAGAGTAGTATATGTATGTTTAAGTGTTCAGTAATCCATTCTTCAACTCAGCTTGTGTGAAAGCTTCCCTCCTTGTATTGAATAACAAAGTACAATATATATGGGCTTATTGCACTTTGCACGTTATCATTTATTATTTTGTACGAGAAAAAAATATACAACATAAAGCTGTGTATGGATGAACTAAATTTTGTTTCCCGTCATCTTGTTGTTGATTGATTGGGCTATTGTTCGCTTCATACATTTATTATTATTGTGTACAATATACACGTTTGTAGGGTTACAAATTTGTATCGAAAAATATACGCCTCTACATGGTTTAGCCACCTGCTTGTTGTGTTCTCAATTATCCTCACCACCTATTCGTTTGTCCTTTTAGATTTTTTCTTATCATTACTTTGCATCTGAGATCATTTGCCTGCCTGTTTATAAATTCAGCGCTCTTGCCTTCCTTTGTTTTACGTTTCAGTGATCTGAAGGCTGTGACTACTCTGTCGTTCACTTTCTGAAGTCTTTTCTTTGCTTGCCAGTAGTTCATTGTTTTCTAGCTCACTCTTGTTCCTTCCTCTTCAGATAGCATTTTCTTAGTTCTCGTTTGTTTCTCTTCCGACAGATCACTTACCATGGAAATTTTGTTTCTGAACACATTTCCGTTTCATATATTTTCATCTGTATAGTCTAATTTTCCTACCTCCTGATTGACCTCTTTTAACCATGGTACGTCTGTCTTTCTGCTTTCCTTGAAGATGAAGAGTTCTTGTTTACTCTTTTTTATGGGTTTATTTTTTTAAGGTGTTTATATTTTGGCGAGACAATAGCTCATAACTATTTCTCATAAAACAGTCCTCTGTCTACGCACAAAATGATGGTCGCATCCCCAAACAGTTATCAGAAGGAGCGTTGGACTGACCTGCTTGAGTCTATCAGCTAGAGACCGGAACAAAACAGGTTTGGTTTAATCCGCGCTGAAGAAGATGATAATGATAAAGTTACGAATAGTGTATACAATTCATAAATTTTTTTTTCTCGACAAAAATTGAAAGTGTCACTACTAAAACTGGGCAGAAATGGGAGGAACTGGCTAATTTTGTTTTAATGCTAAACACTTTTCTTGAATTTATTAATATTGTAATATAACGTTTTAATTATTATCTGTTGTTTAATTGTTTTCAATCAAGCCCCACGTTGGATTCGTCATGTTGTAATATAACGTTTTAATTATTATCTGTTGTTTAATTGTTTTCAATCAATCCCCACGTTGGGTTCGTCACGTTGTAATATAACTTACCGGTGACTGATTAGATGTGTTGTTTAATTTGTGTTTAATTGTTATTATTAAGTTTGTTCAAAATAAAGTTCAAAATGTTTGTTTAAAAAAGGAATGTTAAAATTCTCTTGAAGCACTGGTAGATTTACCGTTTCACTTACCAATGATGATTGTTGTCAGTCTTCCAAAATAGGCCCTGTAATACACTGAAATGTCACAACACAGTTTATAATATGTCATAGGTGTAATTGTGTATGTACAGTAAATAAGCTGATTCTGTATATTTGATACTGCTTTAAAAATTCGAATATTGGCCGCTCTTTTGTCGTACTGCGACTTTGAAAATAATTGCTCTGTAAATAATTTTTTCTTTTACCTACTTTGAAATAAAGAAACTGATTCAAGGTAAGAAAATTATTATTTTATTAACAATAAGTTAATTTGAAATTAATATCCTTTTAAACAATTAATAATCATCAAAAAACAATTGAAATAGGTATTGAGAACCTTACGACTCAGGGCTGGTAACACTGATTATCGTATATCGCATAACTGTTAACCTAGTTTGGTTAGTTTGGTTTACAATTACCAAAATTCGTGTGTTCTTTTAGTTAACATGATACAAAGTACAAAAATGCTGAAATATAACAATAATACATAATAGAGAGTATTTAAAATTCAAGAAAACAAGTTTAATTACGATATTGGAAATTATCGTATTATGGTACCACTGGTGTCAAATTACCAGCTAGGTAGTGAGGTGTATGACACGATTACAAATACTGTGTGTCAAAATAATATTACTTGGATAAGTATTAATAATGAAATGTATTATAATTAAGTCATAAATTCTTATTGAGTGAGTATATTCAAGTGATTATAAAGTTAAAACATGACTCGGTATGATTATTCAACTCTCGTACCATATAGGTTAGATTGCCTGTTACTCAAAGTGAGTTAATAAAATATTCAATTAATGGCATTTAAAATCTTAAAACTATACATAATATTTATTATTGGTAAGTATTTTGTTCATTAACTGTAATGATTGTTCTCTGTTATTATTTGATAAATGATCTGATTTCGTACTAATAGTAATCAAGTTAGCATCTATATTCGATATTATTTACATCGATATTCATTATAATGTTATATTCATTTGTCATTTCCTTCTAAAAATTAATAATATGTTATTTAAATTAATAAGATCGAGAACTTTTATTCAAATACTGGTTAATTAACATTCATAAATTAGTTTAGCCATGTACGATTGTACTTGACTAAAGTAGTACCAACGAGAAAACTTTTGTTGGTAAACATTAGTTTTCGTTAAAATATTGTTAATAATAAGTACTCCCTTAATTTCGCACTCATCATCGCCTTTATTATACACTGGCGATGGATGGATTGTTATTACACTTCACTCGTCGCACTTCACTCGTAAGGGGTTATGTACCTTTAGTGAGGTTAGCTTCGCTCGTTTATACTGGAGGGCGCGCACATTTTTTGAAAATCTGCTCCCGACGACCATGTTCACTCTGATGGTCAAAGAACTAGTAATGCTTTCCTTCGAAGTTGCTGTCGGCGTCTCTTGAAATCAGCTCTTCCTATTGGTTGAGAATTTGATAATCTCGACCCCATATGCCTTAATAAAGTCAAAAATTTTATTTCTTAGCGGTCTTTGGGTTCAAGAGTATGCTATGACGCGTTCAATTCTTTTTGGAATTGAAGGAAAACTTTCAATTGTTTATATCTTTCTTAATATTTTTCGAATTAAGACGTGAATGGTATCATCATCTTGCGGATGCTTGGCTCATTAATTAGAGTCTAAACAAGCTATAAATCCGTCTAAAATTAACCTACGTCACTTTTTGATAATTCACTTTTCGTGGTTCTTAATCACATTTAAGTCCTTTCCACTTTATTATGATATATTCTAATTCTAATGCTTATTTTAATTGTTTAGAGTCCATTTCCCTTAATAATTATTTCTAAATACTAAAATATTTACACTTTTTGTCAAATGCTCTTTAGGCGTATAAACCCTACATGTCCTTGCATTTGCATTTATTATTTCTAATACATTTTTTCATATTAATATATTTCTTAGGTGTTTAGGTTGTACCTTAACTATTTTTACACCTTTAGTGCAGCTTTGTTTCCACTTATTGTGCTTCATATATTTATATTAGATGGCTTTAACACACCATATCATCATTCTGTTACTTTGATATACATAATTTATCATTAATTGTACTTAATGGATGTGTTTTAATCCATTAATGTGTACCTAGACCTTGTACATTGTTTGTCTATAGTGTATAACACTTTTTTGTTGTGTTCAACATTCATAAATTTCAGTAAGATTGCTCTTTACATCTAGTCTCATGGGTCATGTATGTTTGTTTATTATTGTTTACATATATATTTATGTATTTAGTGTTTGTTAGAGGTTCTCATAGAGGTATTGAATATTCTAGTTGCTACTGTCAAACTATTTTCCTCTCTTTTATCAAGTTTAAGTGAGTAATTTGTGTAACTTTGATGGTCATCTTATGTTTTGTTAATCTGGCTATTGTTTGTTTAAATAATATAGATTGTATAAATGTGTTTCTCTACTGATATTGGGTTCATTATGTTACTCATTTATCCTATTTTGGTTGTTGATTTGAACAATTATTTTTGATTGCATTTTTCTAATTATTACATGTGGTTCTGTGTTGCAGATTCTGCTCAGTTGAGGTTATGTGTCTCTTACTGATTTGACAACAATACACATCCTAATCTGTTCATCATTTTGCTTAATTCTTATAACTTTGTTATGATATGTTATTACTAATGTTTATTATAATATTCTCACTATTTTATACACATTTTATACTATTTGTTTACACATTATTACTTAATTCTTACTTGTTATAGTTGTACATGTTATGTGTTTATATTTTGTTTTGGGTTAATTGTCTTGTCTCTATAGCAGGTTGTCTTATTTTCAATACATTAATTATTACATTATATATTGGTTTTTTACTCTCTATTCTTTTGATACTTAAACACATATCTTATTAAGGATTTTATATTCAGTTTCAGTTTTTATTGAGCAATTATTTCTCCCTTTAATCTCAGTATATTTGTGGTCTTTCTATGTTTGTATTTTCTCATAATCTTGTTTCATAAATCATACACTAAATGTTTGTGTTGTTTACTTGGGATTCACTATTTTTCCTTGTTAACACTTTTTTTTCTTCCTCTTCCATAAACATTGCACTTTTATTGTCTGTGGTGTTTACTTGGGGTTGTGTTATTTTAATATTAATCGATGCACTCATATAAGACACTCACTATTATTGTTTGTGGCTACTTATTAAGTTGTCGACACTTGATTCTTGGTCATCTTTTCTTCATCATGTTCTTCCTTGTTGGAGGGTATTATAATTCACTAGTCTGGCATTCTTTACACATGCCTTATTATCTTTCTGGTCGTAGTGCATTCCTCACACGGGGAATGTTATTGTCTTGTCCTTGTTAAATCTTCCTCATGATTTATTATACATTTCTCTTCTTCTTCATAATATGCACATCTCCTCTTCCAGTGTTCAGGTTTCTTCTTCTTCTTATATATATGTTTCTTCACTTATAGGATATTTTCCCTCACTTGTATGATCTATTTGTCACATTTATATTATTTGTTGTTCCCTCACTTGTATGATCTATTGAGTCTTGGTTGCTAACGTATTTGTTTGGTTTTTTATATACTCTCCTCTTCTTATCACTTTGATGATGCTTTCATTATAGTTCTTCCTTCTCCTGCGTTGACTTGCTTCGACATTATTTGTATATGGATACACACTGGGCTTTAATACTTTAGATATTTTTTCTCATTTTGGCTTAGACATGTACGTGGTATATTCTTATTCAACGTATTGGGTATTATTTATATGTAACCACAATTTTGTTACGTTACAATATATATAAACTTTCACGTATGAACTTACTATTCGTTGTCACTTCCCCAAACGTTTCGAGGTGATATTCCTCTTCCTCAGTGGGAGTAATACTGAAAGTCGATTACAGAATAACCGTTTACGGACTATAGGTATGTGTGGTGGGGTTGATGGTGGGAAGGGATTGGCGCTGAGGTTCAAATTGTGTGTTTGGATCAGTGTATCGAATAGTGTATGTGATTTATAATGTAATTGTTCATTTAATATGTTGTTTGGTTGTAGTGTGTGATATCTGTATATTTCAAATTGTTCAGCTGTGTTTAGTTTTCTACTTTTAGGTAAGTAGTGTAATATTTCCATGTTGTGTTCTCTGTTTGTGTAACTGTGGTTTTCGTTATGTAAACGTGTGGCAAATGTGGAATGTATGTAGTTTGTGGTGAGGGCTTTTAAATGTTCTGAAAATCTGGAAGAAAAAGATTTTCCCGTCTGGCCGATGAACTTTTTCTTGATTTATGTGCATAAAAATAACGAAAAACAAAACTGAAAGTGCTGGAAAAGTTAGCATATTCCGCTCTTTTTCAACGAATAGCGTATTGTAAAATGCAAAAAGACGAACAAAGTTATGTACATAAACATGGCAGAAATCAGTGGAATATACAACTCAACTGTAGCAATTGTCACAGTGGAGGGAAGCGACTTGACTAATCGTTGTGCTCCAGTGGATTGGCTGAGATCTACTGCCCTTGTATATACGTATGTTTGAGAGGATTAGCAGCAAACTGACAACAGGTAAGGAATGTAATTAATTTATGAGAGAAAACTACATCCCTGTTTAAGATATCAATTAGCCCCACACACACACACACACACACACGGGTGAGCAAGTTCGGTTTATATGATACAAATAACCTATATTCAAAAGCTGTAATTATATTATAAGTGTGGGTCTCTAAAACATTAGTTATTCAGTTTCCTTTGGTAAAGCAGTATCCTGTTTATTTACACGAACAACCCACTCAGCGCTTTCTTGAATTAATTACAATATTGAATAGAGGCAAAATTGCGTTATTTGTGTACACAAAGGACTGTATAGTTTATATATTATGGACGCCGTATATAAAACTAATTACAGGTCACGTCTATGCTGACACAACAATATCCGAACGTCTTAATTTCTATCAAAACCACTCGTGTAGGCGTGTTTATCAAACGCCCGCAACTCCTAGTTGAAGTCTCTGTCTGTCTGTCTGTCTCCCCCCTCTCTCTCTCTCTCTCTCTCTCTCTCTCTCTCTCTCTCTCTCTCTCTCCTATGGCACTACAGCCCTTGTTGGGGTCAGGCTTCTTTCAATTTTTCCCCCCCATTCTCTTCTGTCGGTAGCCATCCTCCTCCCGGAACGAAATTGAATTGTATCAAATGTATAAAGAACCACCGCTAACACAATACAAAAAACAACAGCGTTTAAGGTGGGCTGGTCATGTAGCCAGGATGGGGGAAAACAGAATACCACAAAAACTATTAAATACCATAATCCACGGAAAAATACCAGTGGGAAGACCGAGGAGAAGATGGGAGGACGCGGTGGATGAGGATGCGAAAGAAATACTGAAAAAAAAGTAGAAGGCTCTTAGCGCATAACCAATCTTACTTTTACTGTAATTTTATTTCTAAAATTATTTATTGTGACAGACAAATACACTGTAATAAGAAAGAATTCAAGAGTTAGAGCCTTATAAGTATTTTTATTTATATTTCGCCTTTACTGGGTTATTTTAACAAAAATGTGGGAAGTCAGTCGCATAGCGGGGGTCAGTAATGCCCATCTTCCCCATAGTAAAGTTTACCCCGTATTCTCAACTGCCCGTACATAGAATTGCTTTAGACTTTTAAATGTCATTCAATAAAATGTTTCGCAGTGATAAATATAGCAATTTCTATCTTTATCTGAAACTAAATCTTTTCTTGAACATAGTTTGAGATGTCTTTAATTTTGTAAAAGATTTTCTAATTCGGTTTTTGAATTAATATCTTACAAAATTCTCTTGTCATAGAGACATTTCTTCAATACAAAACTGGTAAAGTTTTGTAACAAATAGGTTTAGCAGCTTCTGATAAAAATGGGTTTTTATGTTTTAAAACATTTATGTATAATTAAATATATGTAACGTGCGACTATATAGTACCTAATTTCTGTTACCCACTATTAATGCATTCTACTACCATAAGAGTGTTCAGTTGCAACAGAAAAGTTTTCTTTTGACTTTGTTTTCTTGCTTTTGAAAAATTCCTGTAGTTTTAGTCATGACTATAACAAAACAGTAGAATATAATAACCCATAAACTGACAGAAAGCACTGTTTCCCATGTAAAAACAAAATTGAAACAAAGCAGTTGACACTAACAAACATTTTTTAAAATAATTTCTGAAATCTCATGTAAAGATACATTTAAGGGTTTTGTTGTCAGTGATAAAGAAAAAACAAAATATTTCTGCATAAAAAGACAAGATAAATGAATGAAAGGCATAAAAAATGTTCTTTTTTATAGTTTATAAGATAATAACAATGATGATGATGACTTACAAAAATATATAAAAAGTGTCTAGCGATCAGAATTAAATAAAAAAGCTTATATTAAAGCTAAATTTTTACATAAAATATCGATAAATTAACTAAAATTTCTTTTATCTGACCAAAATCGATTATCAACCTCATTCGCACAAGTATATTTATAAAATGATAAAAACAAGAAAATGTCTACAATGAACAGATAAAAATTGTGATGGTTTAAAATAGCTTCCACTTACTGGGAAACCGTTATGATACGGAGAAAAATATAATTTACTGATAATAGATTCAATAGAAAACGAGACACAAACAGGAACTTATACAGTACATGCTGAGTTAATATTATTCGGCCAGAACAAAAATATCTCTATACGTGTGCATCGAACTGGAAGCCAGACCAGATGTGCGTTTGCCGCAAATAAACATGGCAGTGGAACAGAAGGCTGTGGAGCGTAAAAACAAAGTCTGTGGCCTGAGACTCAATTATCCTGACGTTTGTCTGTTTGTGAAGGCCTCCGCCACTGTAATAATAGTTTCTTCATTTTTTTAAAAGCAGTATTTTGTAGTTAATCTGTATACACAACCAAAGCGTTTGTAAAATATTGTTTTTAGTCAGCAAACTAAGGCTCGATGGGCGAATCCGTTGCGCTCGCGAGTGAATTATTTGTGCAGTTTGGAATTCAAACGGCAATGCGTTTGAGTCCTGTTCAAATGATTCTATAAATCTGGACACATTAGTTCGTCAGCGTGCTGTTAATATCCTTGTTTTTCCATTTTTTTTTCTACATAGGCTATCTACTGAAAGACTAAATTTTATTTGGCCTCTTGGCCCATTAACTTTAAATGTAAGAAATATCTGTCCTTAAAATATTCAGTATATTTAGTAGCAACCAACATTTGGCAACAGATCTAAATTTAACTTCATCATCACCATCAAAATCTTCGACAAGGATTAAACCAAAAATGATTTGTTTCGGGCCCTAGCAGACATGGAAAATCAGGACTCTAGTTGATTCCATAGCGCTCGTATGTGAATTATTTGTTCAGTTTGAAAGCAGAAAACGATTTGTTATGACAGTCAAGTGATGATGCGTTCGATTCCTGCGCGAATGGCTCTAGAAATCTGGATACGTCAAGTCGTCGGCATATTCTTTGTACCCCCGTTTTATTTTCCTTTTTTATTACGTACCTATAGAATGATTAAATTTTATTTAGTATGTTGGTCCATTGACTTTAAAAGTAAAAAATCTTGTTTAAAAATATGTGTGTTTAGTAAAAACCAAATTTGGAAACAGATTTAAATTTATGTTCATCATAATCATCATCAGAATTTTCATATTATGCCGATTACCAAAGTCTCCGCCTTTATTTCTTCTTCTTGTCGTGTTTACCAATTAATTTGTGAATGCTCTTAGAAATCGGTTGTCGTGTATTCCAGGGACACGTCGTTTCATGTCAATCCCCTTCTTTTTATTTCTTCAATTATGTTTTGAGCCACATTCTTAATCATCTTTACTAAGGATTAGACAAAAAATTGTGGGTGCGTGTACTTATGTACGCGCGTTAGAAGTTATACTTCTTTGGCGTGATTGAAAAATTAAGGGTTAACATCATGCTAAAAATTCATACGAGTAGAACGATAAGAGGAGAGAAGGGAGATGGTAAATACGATTATCGGTTGTAGATACCGCATCCAGCTGGACCCGTGAAAAATATTTGGAACCGATTGTGGTTTGGAGTTAATAGATTGGAGATGACATGTAGCAAAAGTTCTTTTTGTTTATCGTTATTATTATGCCATTTTTCATATGGTTGACGTTTGAGAAAAACTCTTGGCCTCTTAATTCCAGCTCGAAGTATATTGCAATAATCTTCGTCTGAGGAAATATTGTTATTTTGATTAAAAGAATCAAAATCAGAATAATCATTATTTTAGAGATTCACCTTAATATCTTCATAACAATTTGCATAATTTTTGAATTCAGGCTCATCTTTTCGCATAGGTGATAATATAGTTGTAGATCAGCAAGGCAGAAAAGTTGCTTCAAATCTACACTGCTGAGGTTTATTTGCCACTACTTTTTTATAGCATGTAAACGTGTGTTTGTGTGTTTTTAATATGACTATTATACACTAAAAGATAAAAAGTTAATTCAATTGAATAAATTTAAATTCAATATTATAATATTTTAGTAGATAAAAAATTAATGTTTTATCAAATAGCTCAAAATACTTACGAATAGTGTATTACAGTAATGGACTTACTTTCGATAGACTTCTAATAATTAAGTGTGATCTATAATTTAAATATAGAAATATTTACATTAGATTATTGGATTAAAGGAAACATAGAATACTTATCGAAACTTTTATTGATTTAATATAAAAAAGACTTTTGAAATGAATACTTACGAAAAATTAACTTCAAATATTTTTAAACACTTATTAATATTTGGTTACACAATTTTTGTCACCGAAAAATATTTCACAGCACAATGTATATAAAATTATTTAAAAAGAAAAGTTAATTACTATAGTGAGTTAGAGTTATAAGTTAGTTGCCCGGTGGTTTCTGCAGAAAGTTTCTGAATAGACTTCTAATGAACACAGAAATTGAAGTAATTAAAAATTGAGTTTTGCTGACCACATGATATGTGTGTGTGTGTAACGTTTCACAATTATTATTATTTACGAATACAAGCCTGTGTTTATATTTAACGCAGCTGTATTGGGTAAACCACCAGTTAGGTAATAGAATTTTTGTATGATTCTTGCTCTATGTATAAATTGTTGCGCAGCAATTTTCTTTTTCTTTAATATATATAAACGAGCAAGACGTTGATGGCATGAAATAACTAAATAAAATTGAAGAAATAAATCATCGGGTTATTAATTGTTACTTTTAAATTATATATCCATTCACGATCAGCAGCAGCAGGCCATCGGGGCCGCGACCGAAATGTTTTGGTTTTTTGGCCTCAGGCACGTTGTCCACGGCTAACTTCATCCTGTTAACTTTCCGTTTCCGTTGCATGGTGCGCGCGCATTTCGTTACATACGAAAAATTTCACCCTCAACGCGCCTAAAGAAGTATAACTTCAAAAATGATTTGTTCCGGTCTAAGGAGATAGGCTAGAAGTGGTCACGCCAACGTTTCCTTGGCTGCCCCACACCTCTCCGTCCTTACGGCTTGTAATGCCATAATTGTTTGAGAATGCGGCAGCTATCCATTAGGTTAAGATGTTGCAACCATTTTACCCGATATTTGGAAATTTTATCAGGTACATATATAAAGTACGTTATTAGTATCAAATACTCATAAAATTCAGCTCCTGCCGTACATCGACGTTACTTTTGAGGTCCTGAAGAATATACCTTGACACGTGCCTGAGAAATCTAATTTCAGCCGCTTGTCTACGACTGGCCTAGGACTTCGTTAGATTCTAATTCTCAGTCCCATACAGAAGTGTCGTGAGGGCGATCACCTTGTAGAACTTCAAGGGTGTTTCTTTCCTCGTTGCTTTTAGAGTTCTCCTGATGGTCCCACACACATGGTTGAATCTGTGCAGCTTCTTCACCACGTTATTGTTTTTAATGTAAGATACATTACACCCTAGATATTCAAATTGTTGACAAACTCCAGAACAATAACGTACACAACAATTCTCATATGGAGTCAGGTCCATGAAAAGCTATCACTTTGGTCTTGATTGATTCAAAAATAAATTTGGACTCATTGAACCAAATCTACCAAGATTTGGAATTACAGATCTTTACACTGGTAAAGATCTGTAATTCCAAATCTTGGTAGATTTGGTTCAATGAGTCCAAATTTATTTTTCAGTAGTGTACTGTAAGAAAATTATCCTCAAATCTAGAATGAAAGCAACCCGTTTACCTTCGTTGCAAACCGGAAGATTTGTATATGTCAGTAAGGGGTTTTGGGCGGGGCTTGTTGTACAAAATAGGGTTGAGTCATGGCTTTGTCGTCTGCCTCAGGCGACCCACTGAGGATTCCTTATAGTAGTATAGTCAAAACGTTTGGTTTGAAGGGAAACAAAATGTGGCTTTGAGATGGACTTTCCAATCCAAAAGAGATGGACTTTTGGAGACGTTCGTCAAGAGTATCCAGATGTGAAAAATTAGAAATGAAAAAATCTGTCATTAAGGACAGAATAAATGTGAAAAATTCAATTGTTGATTTTATCCAAACAAAAAATTACACAGGAAAAATTGCTATGCAGAGTTATGGAATGAACCCCACCAGGAAGAAGGAAAAGAGGAAGACCACCTTTCACCTGGACAGAAGAATTTCAGACTATATTTAGGGAACGAGAAATTGAATAAGATCTTTGGATTGACAAGCAGCAGTGGAAGGTTAGAATTCAATCACTTCTGTAATCTTTGGTTCCGGAAGATGTGTAAACCTTGTACAGCCGAAGTAACAATAATAAAAATGACGGTTTGTTACACTCAAAAAAACTAGTATTCTTATCAACTGAACCCCAAACTTTACGAGAAAAATACATGGCCTTGTTAAAATTTATTGTAATGTTGAGCAGGTCATAAGGTTTTGGATGTATCCTCGTTATGTAATCAATGTCACCAGATCACCAGACTCTGCAGCTATCACCTCACCCCCTCCTACCAATTATAACTGCCTAAACTGGGTTTAAATATGAAAAGTTCTTCTGACGTCGGTTATACCAAACAACATGGTGCAAGCAGCGATGCGAAATCTACGGGACAGACTGCAACTGTGCGTATAAAATAATGGGGGACAATTACGAGATGTCTTATACATATTAAAAAATAAACTTATACCTGTAAATATCATCAAATTAGTTGTAGTTACATAATAAATTATTATAATTTCCGGCTGAACAATTTTTACACATTTTTCGGAACCAAAGATTAGAGAAGTGATTGAATTCTCAGCTTCCACTGTAGCTTGTCCATCCAATGATCTTCTTCAAATTCTCGTTCCCTCAATATAGTCTGAATTTCGTCTATCCAGGTGATAGGTGGTCTTCCTCTTTTCCTTCTTCCTGGTGGGGCCTATTGCATAACTCTCCTTGGCAATATTTTCTGTGCCATTCTTTTTATGTGTCTATACCATTGTAATTTTTTTGTTTCGATAAAATCAACAATTGAATTTTTCACATTCACTTTGTCCTTAATGACTTCGTATCTAATTTTCTCACGTCTGGATACTCTTGCCGAACGTCTCCAAAAGTCCATCTCTGCTGTCATTAATTTTGTTGTTCTTGTGTGTTTGTTAGTAGTCCAAACGTCTGAGTCATAAGTCATGATACTACATAATAAATCAAAAGTTAATAAAGTATATTTTATTTAACTTATTTTGTTTTTCAAATCGTCAGATATCCGTGGACCACCCCGTATAAGACAGTCGATACAATTCAAACAATATGACACACACAACGCCTACTGTAGTCAGGTATTGTAGTCCGCAGCAGCGCGAGAAATGAAACGAATAAAGCCACTGTTCTGGAGCAGTGACGCAACAAATTGGATCTCCGTGACAGCCGTTTGTATATGCATGTGAAGCCTAAACACTAGTACAGACAAACTCTAGTATCTATCTGCGTTTTTAATAATGTGTTGCTTTGTTTCTATATTTGGAAAGCTATGAATTCAAAGGCATACAATAAATTTATTTGTACAATTGTATTGATTTAATATCTTCAAATAAATACACTGCAAGTAGGTATATTTTCACGACACACGTTTTACAGAAATTATTCTGTATCTTCAGAGGTTTGTTTGAATTTTAATTGTTTTTTTTAAGCATTCAATTACAAACCTCCTTGCAGTGTTTTTATTTTAAGATATCACTAGAAGACCTGCAGGAAACTGAACAAGTTACTTGCAACGAAATAATTGTATTTATTGAATTAATATTTACTGCAGGAACGCTTTTGGAGATTTTAGACCGTAAATAGGTTAGTTGTAAGAAATGTGATATTTTCTTCGATTAAGTCCGCTTTGAACTTTTTTTTATCTTTTAGTACTAGGCTTTTGTTCTTCTAATATCAGAAGGAGCATTAACAGAGGATTTCCAAGTTCGAAGAGGAGTAAAACAAGGCGATGTCTTGTCCACTCTCCTTTTCAATACATGACTAGAGAAAGTAATACGGTAGCTACCAATAAACCCTGGTGGCACAATTATGAATAGAAGGTCGCAGTGCATTGCATGCGCTGACAATATTGTTCTCGTGGCAAGAAACAAACAAGCACTGGAAGAAGTGTACACCTCTCTGGAGCATACTTCGACCAACCTAGGGCTGCAAGTGAACAGACAAAAGGCAAAGTATATTATGCTGATGAAAAGGAATGTCCGAGAAAAAATAGTTCCAAAAATTAAAGTCTATGGCAATGAATTTGAGAGGGTGGATAAGTTTAGATTTTGGGTCCCTCTTGACGTCACAAAATCAGATGTCAATGGAAATTCAAGACAAACTGCCCATGAGAAATAGGCACTACTTTTCTTTGCTGCCTATCCTAAAGTCCAGAAACATTGCTAGATCCTCCAATGTCCAGATTTACAAAACTATATTGCAGCCAGTAGTATTGTATGCTTTTAAAGCCTGGACCATGACCTCAGCCCAAGAAGATATAATCAGAAGATGGGAAAGAAAGATTCTGAGGGGGATATATGAGATATGTTCCAGTACTAGATACTGGAATGTAGCGTGTGAGGACAAACGCCGAATTGTACGATCTATACAAGGAACCGGACATCTTCACTGCAATAAAACAAGGAAGAATTAGATGGGCTGGTCACGTACAAAGAATTACAGAGAAACGAACAGTAAAAAAGTATTCATTTGAGGACCAGGAGGAAGAAGAGCAAGAGAGAGGCCAAGAAAGAGATGGGTGGAATATACAGATGAAGATATGAAAATGGTCAGAAGGTGGCGAAGAGTCGCACAGGATAGAGAGGAGTAGAGGCACGCCATTCTAGAGGCCAGGGCTCTTTATGAACTGTAGCGCCGTAGAGTAGTAGTAGTAGTTTCGTTTTCCTACTTCTGTAATTTCACCTCGCCTCCTTGTATGTTGATCTTTTCTTCAAATTTCAATTCTTGTTCTTATTGCTTGATCGTTTTTATTTGAGAACTGTTCTAAATATTTTTGTACCGGTACTTTTTTGTAGCAACCATTTTTTTTTTATGTTTCTTATTTAATGAGACACCTGTTTTATTAATTGTTTATTTTAAATATTTTAAATGTCTAAATCAACCGTATTTTTAGAAACAAGGAACGTTGGGATACAAAATTAAAGGTTCACAAAGTTATGTCAGTCCCTGTACTGTCCTATGGGTGTGAATTATGGGCAACAAGCAGCAAACAAGACAGTAAAACACAGGCCTTGGAAATGGTATTCTTAAGAGCAGTTAAAAGATGTTCTAAACTTGACCATATAAAGAATGAGGTCATAAGAGAAGACTTATAAGTTTAACTTGATTGTAAAATTAAAAGATTACAGGCGACGGTGGGAAGAACACTTAGAAAGAATTTCAGATTCCAGACTGACCACAAAAGTCTGGAAACACAAACCTACAGGACACAGGTGTGTGGGTAGACCCAGGAACAGATGTCTGGCGGATCTTTGAAGACGGAACAGGCAATACCGTGTTGTGAAAATGATGATGAATACTTACTGGTAGGAATCCTTTTAGAGATTTATAAACTCTATAAGTAAATTAATAATAATAAATGTTGTGACCTATTTGACCTCTGTCAAGGCCATTTCGGACAGCATTGAACTTTGATTTGTCTTTTACCAGTAGGCTTTTGTTCTTCTACTTCAGTAAGTCTATCTCGCCTCCCTTGCCTGTCGATTTTTTCTTTAGATTTTAATTTCCCTATTATTATATATTTATTCCTGTCCTTATCGCTTGTTTGCTTATATTTGATGTCTGCTCTAAATCTTTCTGTAGGCTTACTTCTCTGTGCCAACCAAAGTTTTAGAACGAAGTACAAAGTTTGGTTAATTTTTAACCAACTTTTCTTACTCTTTCATTTTGCAATTTTAAAATTAAAATTACAATATTATCTTCTGCATTTATATTCTTTGAGACGATTTGAGATATCTTTGTAACATTTTTTTATTTGAACTTTATTTAAGACACATGAATACATTGCTGGTGATTAAGTAATCATACAAAACAGGGAATTCAAGCTCCAGAGATCGATATTCCAGTTACAGAAAGTCTGTTCGAATTACAACATGGAAATTTCAGTGCAGGAGACAAAACTATGGCATTTATGAGAAAATCCTCCTCGCGGACTAAGATTGTAATGGATATTGAGTACAGAACGGTAGTCACATTTTCACCATCTTGGCTGTGACAACACTTATGAAGTGGATTATGAGGTTGATGCCAAGTTGACTAAGTTTCAGTCAATATGTAAAGCAATTCGTCGAGTACTGTCGAAAAAAACAAGGAAAGAGACTAAAATTTTATAAGGTAATGGTTGTACCAGTGTTGTTGTGTGGTTATAAAATTAGGGTTCCAGCGAAAAAAACAACAGGGATCGCAAATGAGATTCTTGCGATCTGTTACAAAGAGATGCAATCTACAATGAAGACATTCATAAAAAGTTGAACATTTTCAATATTCATTGTAGAGAAGAAGAGAGATGGATTGCTCATCTGAATCGGATGCCAGATGGCAGATTGTCTAAGACAGTTTGGCAATACAAGCCTCTGGGAACAACGAAGTATAGGGATCCCTAGGAAACGTTGGTGAAGTAGATATATTCCTTTGAGACCAGAACACGTGATTCCCTCAGTGTCTGGTAGAAGGAGACTGATGATTTCTCATACCGGCGTTATCTTCTTCTTCTTCTTCTTCTTCTTCTTCTTCTTCTTCTTCTTCTTCTTCTTCTTCTTCTTCTTCTTCTTCTCCGCCTTCTACTCCTACTTCCTCTTGTTTTCTCTAGACACCAGCCCTAATGGATAGTCTGATTACAATTGTGATGTCCTCAGAGTTTCCTCTTTTTCGTCTTCTTTCCTTGATTTAGGAGATCTTCCTGTTTATAACCGACTACATTACTGAATAAAAACGCTCCATTGAATCCGTCTTACTTACCTTTTAAAAAACTATCCCTGACCGTTTTGGTTAATCTTCATCATCCGTCCTGTCTTTACATCATCAGTCCAGATAGGATACCTTTTCTGTATCTAGTCGATTATGCCGTTTCCTTGCATTGCCTGTCATCCGTCAATATATCATCATTCGAGGCAATTTGGCGGTTCTTTGATACGTGTTTTGGAGGAGGATGAACTTGGAGTTAACATTGCCCTTACAGGTAATAAGCTTGTCGTTCAGTTTTAATTCTGATAGAATAGATTAAAGAAATGAATCTCTCCCAAGACAATTTGAAGCAAAGTTTGAGTATTCCTTTGAGACCGGAACAAGAGATTCCTTTACTCCATGATAGAGGAAGGAGATGTTGATTTAAATTAAACATCTTTCAATTTTTTCAATCATGTAAAGCGCGAGATCGCTATTTGAGGCAACAAGCAGGCAACAGGCAGTCATCGGGTTCGCGCGGACGGTGCAACCACCGGGCCACGTCAAGCTGCTACTCCGCACACTTGGATTTGGACTAGGAAAGAAATTCATCCAGTCGGACGAAGTATGAGTATACTAGACAGGATCGTCCAGTATCGGCTGAATTGGTGGGAACATCTTTGTTGAATGGATGACTGCCGCCGCATCCCCAAACAACTATGGAACTATAAGCCGAGGGGACGGAGAGGTGTGAGGTGTCCGAGGAAGCGCTGGAGTGACCAGCTCTAATTTGTGCCTGTTTGAGACCGGAAAAAACCATCATTGATTTAATCTTTGAAGATGATGATAATGATGTAATTATCATTAGCAATTGTGTTTCTGTCAGAAGACAGTATTCTGTTCTGATTAGATTCTCTTTCCGCGTTTCGTCTTTGAGGAAATGACTCTTTAATTTCTCCCTATCATCAAATCTGTTAGTATACCACATTTCTTCTTCTTCTCCCCCTCTTCCTCCTTCTTTTGTTGTACTTCTCCTTACTGTTTTCTTCTTTTATATATTTTCAATCTTTCCTTGTATTATTAATTCCATTAAACAGTCCTTTCTCAATATGCCCCATTCCATAGCACTTTTCCTTTTCTAATGACTCCAAACAATATTTTCCCTTCATTCATTCTCCACATAACTTTTCCATTTGTTGCCTTCTTTCTCTGATAAAGCTTTCCATTCTTCACAACTACATTTCCAAGTATTTTAAATATTTTCATTTTTGTACTCTATGCTCCATGGGTCTGATAACCACATTACACGGCTTTTGTACTCGATGATCCATGGCTTTGATACCCACATCACACGGCTACGCCTAAGACTGTAAGTCTTTTGTGAAATCCCGTGGTAGTCAAATTTGTGTTTAACCAACATAAAACTGCAGTGTCACAAATTATTGTATTGTAAGAAATACAAAATGAAAGGCTAAAGTAACAACAGGGATAATTGAATTTGTTGGCAATGAACCGCTTTATTGGACTATAACTCAGGTTAGGTTATAATTTTGTCTCATGAGGCCCGAGACCAGACAGTAATTGCTTGCGCTCCCCGGTCACGTCACACGCTATACGTGACGTTAATAACTTCAGCTCGCTCCGTGACACACACACGAAAACTGGATAAAGATTACCCCTACGTAATAACTACTGAGAGAAAGATTAGTCTGCGGCCACTAAACTCACTGGGTTACATTGAACCGGATTACGCTGACTTTCAACAATAATCTAAAAAATATATTATTATTTATATACAAGTACTTTTCACATTCTAATCTACTTATGGACTACTAACAGACACACAAGAACAAAATTAATGACAGCAGAGATGGACTTTTGGAGACGTTCGGCAAGTGTATCCAGACGTGAGAAAATTAGAAATGAAGTCATTAAGGTCAGAATGAATGTAAAAAATTTAATTGTTGATATTATTCAAACAAACAAATTACAATGGTATTGACACACGAAAAGAATGGCACAGGAAATATTGCCAAGGAGAGTTATGGAATGGACCCCGCGAGGAAGAAGAAACAGAGGAAGACCACCTATCACCTGTATAGAAGAAATTCAGACTATATTGAGGAAACGAGAAATTGAAGAGGAACTTTGGATCAACAAGCAGCAGTGAAAGATGTCAATTCAATCACTTCTGTAATGTTTGACTCCGGAAAATGTGTAAACGTTGTACAGCCAAAATAATAATAACTTACCAGATTCTGTAATCTCTATAATCATGAATGTGTCAGGCTCTTCTGACAATTCAATTGTTTGAATTATGATTAGAGCGTAGAAAAAGTAATTCTAAAATAATAATATACAAGGTATAACTCATTTATCCTCATCATCATCATCTTCTTCTTCTTCTTCTTCTTCTTCTTCTTCTTCTTCTTCTTCTTCTTCTTCTTCTTCTTCTTCTTTTTCTCCTCCTCCTTATCCACCCAACCCCTACTCCTCCCTCGTTCCCTTCTTCTTCTTCTTCTTCTTCTTCTTTATCTTCTCCTTTATCTTCTCCTTCTCCTTATCCTCAACAAAAAGGTTGTTGGGATTGGAATTTCTTTCCTTTCGTACAATCTTAATCATGACGTCTATCCGATTCCAGTTTTTCAAACTATAAACTTCCCACTATTGTCAACATTCTCAAACAAGGGTTATCCTATTGGATGTTTACTGGAGTGATTTCCAGTGCTTTCTCCGTTCTATTTCATTGACTTGACAGTTTACCCGCCTTTAGGGATGGTTTCCCATCACAATTTCAAGGTGCCCTACTCTTTAACCCGCTCATCCGTTTTCCTTGTAGACAGCTGTCACGCTCGGTCATTGCATTCGTTAGTCGCTTGCTTACACAGCAGGGATAAACAAACGTTCCCCCCCCCCCAGTATTACGTAGAGGTCACTGTAAACATTTTACCTACATACAATTTAGAGTCTTAATGGCATCTCCCAAACTCTCCAGTACATTTAAGAGCGTATGAAATATATCGAATGTTGTTATTGTTATTATCATTATTATTATTATTATTAGACGAGAGGAAATTGGAAGGGATGCCGCAAAGCATAAAGCCATGGAACTCACTCTCCGACACTGGCAAGATCGTTGGAATAGAGAAAATAGAGAAAGATGGACCGCAAGGCTCATACCAAACTTGAAGGAATGGATCGACCGCCAACACGGTGAGGTCAACTACCGTCTGACCCACTGATCAGTGGCCAAGGTAATTTTTATGCCTATCTCCATAGAATAGGATAGGTGCAAAGCCCACCATGCCAACACGGAGACTCTCTTCCCCATGAAGATGGCTCCCACACGTTTTTCAAATACTGCAGATTCGCAAGACAGAGGATGGGTCCGCTTGTGCTTCGTAGTAAAGCGGAATGGGATCGCATCAATGCATTTATGTAGTGGATCCTACCAGAAGAAAAGACAGACCCAACTTGCACCCAGTGGGCAGTAGAAGATGAGGAACTACTAGAAGGAGGCTGATAAGAGCGCAATAGGCTCCATCCTAATGTAATACGCTAAGTGGTTCCAGAATGGATATAAATGCCTGAATTAGAGGTGGGTTTTTTAGTGGGTGAGAGTCCCACATACCAGAGGAAGCATAAAGCATAAAGCATTATTCCCCTCTAAAAAAAAAATTATTACTCTTTAATGTCACTTTACAAAGAGGATCAATGGTTGGAAACGTTCGCCTTGACCAGTTGTTGTTGGGATTCGGTGGGAATCGCAAACTGTAACCTAAGGTGTTGATACTCTGGGAGTACAATTATGTACCAGTACATGCTTTCTATGTGAGCTGTGTTTAATCCATCTGTTTTCTGAGTGATCTGAAATAAGTATGCACCAGGCAATTTATTTATCATCATCATCACCATCACTACTCCAAGGACTAAGCCTTAGACCTGTTCCGGAACCCATCTCCTCCTCGGTCTACCAACAACTCTCTTTCTAGTAGAGTGATACCCAAAGGCAGCCACAGGTAGATGGATGTCAGGCATGCGATTCAAGTGTTCACAACATCTCCTTCTCTGGTCTTCAATCTTCGACTGCAATGTTAGCTTAGGTCGTTTTGCCGTATTTACCATCCTATTTCCAAGGCTCGTATGAGTTCTGTAAGTACATACATTTTTACTTAAACAGGTTACTGGGTTGCTGTAAAACCTCAACCTGGAAGACCAGGAACATTGATTTCGCGCTGCTCTGCCCTAGAGAGTTGCTTTCACCTCAGCTGACGAGCTCTCTCTGCCCAATCGCAGTAGACTAACTAACTTAGCCCATGTGTGTAGCCGTTGGACTACTGTACGCTCCTCCGCCTCCACACTAGATGCACACCTTGCTGCCGATCTGCACCATCCTGCCAGGCCAGGACCCAGGATACCTCCTGACGGAACCCACATCTCTCGTTTGCTTACCGATCCACTCCGTAGAAGGGATTGGTTACCACAACCTTGGAGTGCATTGCTCGGCGTAACAGTGCCCACCAACGGATCGCTGAGAGTGTAGTTGGGGTGGAGAGGCTAGTGCATTTCTCTTGGTGAAAGCATATCTTCGCGTCACACCCCCTTTAGGGCCCCGTAATTAATTTATTTTCCTTTATTTTGTATGTGCTGAGCTCGACAAGCAGGGTCTTCAAGCCATTGTTTCTCAACATGCAATCAGTTTTCAGTTAAACAAAATATGTTGGACTTCAATTCTTGTTAATATAGAGTGCTACCCATCATAATTGCCTTTATAAAATGGTTTCCCACGTCAGCTGCCTTCAAAAGTACAGAGTTCTTCCAATCCATGTCGTCCCCTCAGCAAGGTCTGTTTCCAGTGACCTCTGATACCCGCATCTCAGTTTTAAGCGGCCCACACACTCTCAGTTTTACCGCGTAGTTAACTGCCCTAAATAACTGGGTAAAAGACTGTACAATAAACTGAATTGAAATTGCAGGGGCACGTCAGTTTTTCCTCAGTTTTTTCCTGAGTTTCGTCAGTTCCTTCGGGTCGGTACATACACATCGTCAATTGAAGCTCCCGATTTTTTCGAATCGTTAACTTTCTTTAGTTGTTTCCGAATAGCGGATCGGAGGTTATTAATTTTTTTTTTCACAAAACTGTCACGCGTCGCGTCAGCCTCATAACTTTTGATTTTTTTATCAGTACATCGTATCCAGCAATGTTTTTGACATGGTTAAAATATGAGGGATTTCGATGAGAGGCCACGGTGATAGCTGAGTGTCAACCACGTATCAACTGAGCAAACTGTACGTTTAACTGAGTGAACTGTGCAGTTAATCGTTGCAGAAGAGGGTCCAGTAACACAGACCTGCAAACTGCGTAAACACCTGCCTAAACTGTGCAGTTCACATAGTTTATCGCTCAGACATGACGTCACACGTGAAAAACTGCACAGGAAAACTGATAGTGTGTGGGCCCTTTTGCGGCTCGAAGAGAAGAGCTGTCATCTATAGCATGTTTCACTGTGAGCGCACTGCCGCATGTCGCTGTTGTTCACGTTCCATCAGGTACAAGGACGTCAGATTCGTATGTACTCCACTTGCAGTTTTGTGCTAAGGTGACTTTATTTATTAATTATTGTTATTACTATTATTACTATATGATCAAAACAGAGATATAAAAAAAATAAAGTGACTAATTTCACAAGAATCTGTGGAACGATTTGGAGAACTTGGGAAATAAAATGTAGAAAAGAAACCCAAACACAATTTTATAAAACAATGGCAATAACTACACTACTATATGATTCTAAAACTTGGGTCATAAAGAAAAAATTAACAGAAGATACAACCAACAGAAATGAAATTCCTGAGATCAGTTAAAAGATATAATAGACGAGATCATATGAGAAATGAGGAGATAAGACGTGATTTAGATGTTTTTGCAGTTAATGAAAGAATTAAAGAATACAGAAGAAAATGGATTCAACACAAACATAAAATGGAAGAAAGTAGAATACCGAAGATGGCGAAAGATACCCTAGACGTAGAAGAAAAGTTGGTAGAACTAAGAAATATTGGACTGTGGAATAGGACCAGACCGCTAAAGCCTAAAACCGTTAAGAAGATGATGACTATTATTATTAAGTGGCCACACATTTTTCCCGGAAGACAATGTTATGATTCTAACTGGGTCAAATACATGAATGACGTGTTGTTCTTGACTTCCGCTATGAGTTTGTTTGACACTGTTTTCCCCCAAAGCGCTTTTACCCACTGTTTAAGCAAATACATCGGTGCCATCTTCAGGCCGACCTCTTATTTATATCCTTCCCAAGAAAGTTAAGCAGGAATCAGCATAAGCGTTGTAGTTGATATATATAAAAAAGAAAACAGTTCTTTGCAATTGATACAGGTTACACCAGTTGAAACAATGTGATACACAATGCCTATTGCTGTAGTCAGACATTGTAATCTGCAGCAGCGCGAATAAGCCCATTGTTTGCGAGCAGTGACGCAACAAATTGGATATTCACGGCAATAACGCGTCCTTTTGTATGTGAAATGAAAAACGTTAATGCGAATTACATGTGCGTTTACTAATTTGTCGCTTGCTTACTATAATAATAATAATGGCTCCCATGTATACCACCGAAGTAGCTTAGGAGTAGGCAGGGTAGGCTGCCTAATGTGAGCCGTACGGCGTACAAGGAAGGCAGTGTGGCCAGCACTACGCTTCCGACGCCCATTATTATCCCCAGGATGTAATTCCAGGTACTCATTTTCAACAGGCTGAGTCGACCTGGGGGCTGAAAAACGCACCTTGATTTTTATGGTGCGGGCCCGGGAATCGAACCCGGGACCTCTAGATTGGTAGCCAGGTGCCATACCTACTGGTCTACTGAGCCGCCTACTATACATATATATATATATATATATATATATATATATATATGGGTTAAAACGTCCTGCGACGTTGTCCGATGCCTAATTGCCAATATCTCCTGTCGTTGCAGTTTCCTTCGGTTGGTAGTCAAATGTTCGTAAGGAGTCTCAGAGTGCTATAGACTGCTGACGTCTATACAGCAGTAAAAAAAATCTGAGAAATGCTCAGTATTCCTGACAAATGAGTCAGGGTTTGAGAAATCAAAGTCAGCTCTGCCAACAAATCCTGCTCTCACGGCCCCGAAGGTCCAATTTTGGGTCGCGTGACTACCGGGGGTATGGCGTACGGTGGGTGTGCGTTATGGTACAGACAAGCGAGGGTGAAGAGCGAGTTTCCTGCCCTCAAAAACTGGAAAATGTCAGCTAAGGGTAGAAGGCCCCGACAGAAATCTTCCTGGTCCTCCAGGTTGGGGGTTGTGACAATGGGCTTTGCTCCTCATTTCACGGAAAAATGTTTAAAGTGCAAAAATGCCTAATGGTAGCTTTGTTTACTATACTTTATAAAATTCTTTATTTCTATAATCATTGTATTTAAACCAGATGTATTTGAATGTAATTAAATATGTTAAATAATAGGATATATTGTGTACTGAGACATTAAGCCAGATTTGTAAACTTTTCTCCCATCATCATCATCATTATTACAACACGTCACAGGCAAAGAGCTGCATGCTCCGCCTTCAAAAATCCTTCAGCCATCTCTTCCTGGGTCTACCCACACACCTGTGTCCTATAGGTTATATTTAAAGACTTCTTTGGCCAGTCTGGAATCTGACGTTTTCTAAGTGTTTTTTCTACTGTTTATTGCAATCGTTTACTTTTTCATTCAAGTTAAAAGATGTAACTCTCCTCTTAAAGCCTCACTTCTTATAGGCCGAGTTTAAAACACCTTTTAACTGCCGATAAGAACGCCATTTCCAAGGACTATACTGTCTTGTTTGTAGCCTTCCATAATTCACACCCATAGGACAGTACAGGGACTGCCATAACTTTACACAACGTTAATTTTGTATTTCTATATACTTTGTTTCCACAAATACTGTTGATTGTCCCATAGATCGTCTGGAAGTTACATAACTTAACATCAATATCATAATCAATAATAATTACTAGACAGTTGAAATGGCTCACGTGTTCTATAATTTCATCATTAATCATTAATCTTTTTTTGTTGGTTTCTTGACTCAAAATGTCATACTTTGGTTTTATAGTAAAGATTTTTATATTGTATTGTTTGCAAATCTGAAGAAGCGTAAAAACAGATTTTTGTTTTTTCCACCATTGATACAAAATATCTGGAAAGCGAGCAAGGTAACGGACTACTGCGCCCATTATAGTACAGACTGCATCCTACGAAAGTATGAACAAGAGAGGGAGATAGTGATGGCAAAGTGACGCAAAAACCAAATGCACGTGAGAAACTTAAAGTAAAGGGAAATTGTCTTTCCCTCCACAGGGCAGCACACTTGCTAATCTGGAGAGAACGATTGCTAACCGTTAAATGCAGCAGCAATATGGAATATGTTATTCGACTGACAACAAGTGGATTGATGACATTAAAAATAGCCAGATATCTCTATGTAAACCATCAACTGAAAGGTAGGCAATTGCTTTTCGTAAGAATAATGACAATATCGAAGCGGAAAATCAATGCTTATTTCACAGTTTCAGATGAAAAACGTAAACTACTCAATCCAAAGACAAAACCAAAACGTGGTAAACTTTCTAAAGGTATAATTTTGCTTCAGGACAACATCCCATTTCTTCTTCTTCTTCTTCTTCTTCTTCTTCTTCTTCTTCTTCTTCTTCTTCTTCTTCTTCTTCTTCTTCTTCTTCATCATCTTGTTGTCGTCGTCGTTGTCGTAGTTGTTTTTGTTATTGTTGGTGTTCTGGTTGTTGTGGTTGTTGCTGTTGCTGTTGATGTTGATGTTTCTGTTGCTGTTGCTGTTGCTGTTGCTGTTGCTGTTGCTGTTGTTGTTGTTGTTGTTGTTGTTGTTGTTGTTGTTGTTGTTGTTGTTGTTTCTGCTGCTGCTGCTGCTGCTGCTGCTGCTGCTGCTGCTGCTGCTGCTGTTGTTGTTGTTGTTGTTGTTGTTGTTGTTGTTGTTCTTCTTCTTCTTCTTCTTCTTCTTCTTCTTTGTTAGTATGAGGCTCAAAGAGTCTAGTCTATTAAGTCGTCCATCGTTACAACTGACGTCTACATCTTTTCATCGGCCGTCCCATCCTTCTTCTACATTTAGGGCCATATATGTTTCATTCACGTGTGGTATTCTTAATGGGTCGATACGCGATCAACCACTCCTTGACTCAAGTCAGGGTTTTTCCTTTTAAACGATTGAATGCGCTTAAGTCTCCCTGATTGGAGGACAGTCTGTTGGTGGGGCTGCCACCTCGGTGAGCCTCCAGGCCTGTCATTAACTTTACTCGGAGACCCACGTCCTAGGCTCTTTCGCTCTCTCCGCCGTTCGGTGGATCTTACCTCCTCCGCCTTCGAGACTGCTAACCATTTCTTACGTGCAACAAAATAAGCCGTTCTTCAGTACATAAGGCTTTCACGGCCGGCGTCAAAAGTGCTGGAAACAAACTGACTGATCTCCGGGCAATTGGGCCGTGGTCCTCTCCTGTTGTTACTAACTGACGTTTCGGCCTCTCTTCGGAGTCTTTTGCCACCACATTACTGTGATCAACTGGGGAGAAAACTGTGTCAGTTAGCGAATTGTTTGCACACTGAAGATGTCCTCTAGAGGAGAGCCCGAAACGTCTGTTATTAACAACAGGATTGAACCAAAGCCCGATAGCCCGGATAATAGTCCGCTTGTTTCTTCTTTTTCTTCTCCTCCTCTTCAAGGGTTAGGTTACATAAACCTCTTCCGGCACTAATCTCATCCTCGGACAATACACGTCTCTTCTACCAGTGGCATTATAGTTCAGTGCCGCTTTCGGCGATCGATCCTCTGTCATCATTTGCAGATCATCCCACCATTTTCTTCTGTAAATTGAAATAATTTCATTTATGTCCTTTACTTCGAGTTCTACTCTGATATCTTCATTTATTATTCCATCTTGCTGTGTATAATATAAAGTATGTTGAAGAAACTGCATTTCAGCACTCTGATCCTTGCCGCTTTCCTTATTTGTCATGACCCACGTCTCACTCGCACAAATCAACGTGGGTATTCCTATAGTCTTATAAAATTTAATCCTTGTGCTGTGTGTTGTTTTATTTCAAAGATTTCTGTGAATCGTACCAAAAATATTCCTAAATTTAATTATCATCTCTCTTATATCACATTCAGATTTATAGCTTACTGCATAGCCGAGATATTTGAAACGGCTCACTTGTTGCAAAGTGCTGTTGTTTATAACTATTGTTACGACGGTCTACTTGATCGTCGTAGGTACAGTGGAAACAAAATACAAGACACCAATTAAGTGACTAACCACCAGCTTTAATTTTCACAGTTAAACAGTTCGTAATTAACAACACAGTCTCTTACAACAAAACAAATAAAAATTGTTCACACGCAATAAAATGTCACTAATATTAAACACAATTGTGTTACAAATATACCGCCCGATTATACAACCCTTCACTAATAACCACTTGAATGCACACAGTAATAAATCGCTACTATAAGTGAAAACTAAGGCCGCTGCCGCCATGTACTTATACCTCCGCTCACAGACCAGAACGTTTCAAACTGCGTCTTAGCGCCAGTGTGTACTACGTAATTAATTTCGGCCTTGACACAGTCCGCGCGGCTGGCGGCTTCGAGAAAAGTCTCGCGAATGCGTCTAGAGTTACGTATGCCACACACATTGGAGCGAGATTCTTCTGGCACATTCGACAAACACGTAGACTGTTCTGTAATGTAGTAACACTGCCTCCTTCTTAAGCCTGTTCGTCCCGAACTGGCAAACCGTCTCTGAAGTAATACTCGACCAGGCGATCTAGGTGGACGTCCTTGCAAAAGATAATTCTCCAGTTCTTCGAATTCAGTCTCGTGTGATCCGAACATCACGTTCCCAGGAATGCGAGTCTTCCGCTCAACTAATAGTTTTGATGGAATCTCTCCCGTTGCGTCATGTGCTGATGACCTAAACACCACTGGCTGATCCAAGTCGTTTGTTTCTCGTCAACAACCTCTTGCGTAACCTCATCTTCAGCCACTTTGCCCTCGGGTGCTTCTATCAGCTCAGGAACAAGCAAGAGTTTTGTTTCGACACCCATAGTTGGCTTTCCAATCACTTCTTTTGTCGTTACATTTATTTGTATTTCCTTTGCTAGTTCTTCCTCCATTTCCGCTTGCAATAGGGAGGGTTCCTCTTGACCAAAACTGTTGACTTTTTCTTCGACTAATGCCACTCGCTTAATCGAATGGTTGGTAGATCCTGTCATTTTAACCATGCAAAGCTTTATCTTCTCTTGGCCAACCCTCAGGACATTTTCTCTTAAGTCCACAATGAATCCGTAGGCATTCATAATGTCCGTGCCAAGAATCACTTCATCGACAATGTCTGCAATGAGTATTTGGTGGCTAAACTCGAGAAGACCCAGGCGTACACGTATGTCTATCTTTCCTAGCACCTTGATGGGGCTTCCAGTCACAGTCCGTATTGTACAAGAGCTAATTTGAGGCCGTCGGTTGCTGATTAAGTCAGGGCGCGCAATAGACACTGTAGCGCCCGTGTCAACTGTAAATGATGTTTGTTTATCTTCCGCAAATCCAGTAACAATCAGGTTTCCACTAGTCTTATGTAACGTGGAAACTGTGTGCTGTTCTGGGGCTTTACTTCTCCAATTGGTGCTATCACTTCCTTCTCTCGGTATCTTCTTCTTCCAACAGTCTACCTGTAGATGACCACGTTTTCCACAGTTGTAACATTTCGGTCTTCTGTCTTTATGACATCGTTCAAATCGTTGCGACTCTCTTGAATTTCTGAATTGTTTGTCCGACAACATTGTTTTTCTGCACCCATCGTAACGCCAATGTAATAAAGGGATCTTCTGAGTGTAGTGTGATGGCACAAACCCATTAATGTAGCGGGACGCTGACTTGGCAGGTTCAAACTCTAGGGCGTGAACAAGAGCTTCTAAGCTATTTCGGTGTCTTGCCGTTCGTAACACTTGCTGAAGTTCACAATCTCCGATTCCATCAATAAATGTCTGCACCGCAAACCTTATTCGAAAATCTTCTGGTGCTTCAGGATAGGCCAATCTAATCAGTCTGCCGATACTGGCTTCAAACTCTTGAAGACTCTCCCCGGAACGTTGTCGTTTTCTTCTCCACTGAGCGTAGTACACATCTTGCAAATGTTTATCACCGTAGCGTAATTCTAGAGCTTTTATCAATTCGGCATAGATGTTCTGGCTGTCAGGTGGCACTTTCTTTAGTAATTGTGCCGTAGGTCCTTTTAATGCAAGAACGAGTAAAACAGCCTTGTCTTTCTCTATCCAATTATTTGCGCATGCAGCAGCTTCGAATTGGCGTAAATACGTCGCCCAGTGACTGCTTCCATCAAAGGTTGGGGTCTTGACATGAACTGCCCCAACCGCAGTCGAGGTGACCTTCTCGATTGACTTATTTTCTGTGTCTTTATCGTTGGTACAGTCTGATCAGAAATTTGTTTTAGTTGTATTTTCATGAACTCCGTAACTTCACTTTTAATTTGTTCTCTTATGTTTGCCATTGGGTTTTCTACTGCATATATTTTTGTTGACATAGCTTCTTCCACACTCAAGACAAATGTTTCTACTTCAGCTATTTTATTTGACATGGATTCTTCTACGTCAGATATTATGGTAATTTGATTGTGAAGCTCACCTCGTAATTCACCTGCGTCACCACGTAGGAGACCCAATTCTGGTGTAGTATGTTCTTGCATCTGCTTTTGCTCTTGGATTAATGCTTTGATGTAATCTGCTTCCTGCTTACGTTTTTCATCCTATCGTTTTACGCTTCTTCCGTCTACTGTCTGCGTTTTTCATTCTGTCGTTTTTCTGCTTCTTCTCTTTCTTGTCTTCGTACTTCTTTCTGTCGTCTTTCTGCTTCTTCCGCCTCCTGCCTGCGTTTCTCATGCTGTCGTTTCTCCGTCTGTAACAGCAGCGCCTGTAAATTTTCCATCATCTGACTGGCATCCATTGTTTACCTATTAATTACAAATTAAACTCGTCTTGTATAAAGTGTCCACTGTTTCCACTATTAGTTCTCAATAGATATTGTAGCGTGACAGATAATCCACACAAATACATTACTCAATGATCATTAATAAAGCTCTAATATATGGAATATCCAGATGAGAATCGATTAAAATGCACTATTTAATAATATATTCACAAGAAAGGTTAAATAAAGAAAATTTCTGCAAATAATATAATATAATACAAATTTGAAAACCCAGAAGACTAACAATGTTAATAACAAAATTACCCAGGTAAGATAGAAGCAGGCAATTAATATACCCCGACAAGGAAACCAGACCAGAAGAAACAAAGGCATACACAGCGAAAAACTACAGAAGAAAGAAGAAAAATCAATAATTAAAATTACTGAAGAAAGAAGAAAGAAGAATAACCAAAACTACAGGAGAAGGAAGAATAACCAAAACTACTACTACTGAACAAAGAAGAAAGAAGACTAATTAACACTACAGAAGAAAGAAGACTAATTAAAACTAGAGAAGAAAGAAGAATAACTAAAATCACTGAAGAAAGAAGAAAGAAGAATAATCAAAACTACAGAAGAAAGAAGAATAATCAAAACCAAAACTACAGAAGAAGGAAGAAGGAAGAATAACCAAACTCAAAGAAGAAGGAAGAATAATTAAAACTAAAGAAGAAAGAAGAATAACCAAAACCACTGAAGAAAGAAGAATAATCAAAACTAAAACTACTGAAGAAGGAAGAAGGAAGAATAGCCAAAACTAAAACTACTGAAGAAGGAAGAAAGAAGAATAATCAAAATTAAAACTAAAGAATAAAGAAGAATAACCCAAAACTACTACTACTGAAGAAAGAAGAAGGTAGAATAATCAAAACTAAAGCTACTGAAGAAAGAAGAAAGAAGACTAATTAAAACCATAGAAGAAAGAAGAATAATTAAAATTATTGAACAAAGAAGAAAGAAGAAGGAAGAAGAACCAAAATTACTGAAGAAAGAAGAAAGAAGAATAATCAAAACTAAAGCTACTGAAGAAAGAAGAAAGAAGACTAATTAAAACCACAGAAGAAAGAAGAATAATTAAAACTACTGAAGAAAGAAGAAAAACCTAAACTACTGAAGAAAGAAGAAGAATCGAAGCTACTGAAGAAAGAAGAAAGAAGAATAACTAAAACTACTGAAGAAAGAAGAAAGAAGAATAACCAAACTCAAAGAAGAAAGAAGAAGAATCAACACCAAAACTACAGAAGAAGGAAGAAGGAAGAATAACCAAAAGGAGAAGGAAGAATAATTAAAACTAAAGAAGAAAGAAGAATAACCAAAACCACTGAAGAAAGAAGAATAATCAAAACTAAAACTACTGAAGAAGGAAGAAGGAAGAATAGCCAAAACTAAAACCACTGAAGAGAGAAGAAAGAAGAATAATCAAAACTAAAGCTACTGAAGAAAGAAGAAAGAAGACTAATTAAAACCATAGAAGAAAGAAGAATAATTAAAATTATTGAACAAAGAAGAAAGAAGAAGGAAGAAGAACCAAAATTACTGAAGAAAGAAGAAAGAAGAATAATCAAAAATAAAGCTACTGAAGAAAGAAGAATAATCAAAGCTACTGAAGAAAGAATAAAGAAGAAAAATCAAAAACTAAAGCTACTGAAGAAAGAAGAAAGAAGACTAATTAAAACTACAGAAGAAGGAAGAATAGCCAAAACTAAAACTACTGAGGAAGGAAGAAAGAAGAATAATCCAAAACTAAAGAAGAAAGAAGAAGAACCAAACTCAGAGAAAAAGGAAGAATAGTCAAAACTAAAACTACTGAAGAAAGAAGAAGGAAGAATAACCAAATCTAAAGAAGAAAGAAGAAAGAAGTGAGACGACCCATATAAAACAAAAACCCCATAGGTAAGGAACCCCAAAAAACCCCAAAATCAATGAATGTCCAAAGAGAAAGTATAATACCCCAAAAAACCATATCACTGTAAAACTGACAAAAAACTAAAAGTGTTAGTAGTATTAAATATTAGTGCATCCAAAAAGTTATTGTTTAGTTTGTATAAACAAATCTTCACAGTTCCCCCCCATGGTTGAATATTTCATGTTAAAAACTAGAAAAAGACTAGTAAATATATTAATAATTCACCATAGACAAGTGTAAGTGATCAAATTATAACTAATAAACTTTAAAAAGGTGCATGAGTTACAGTACAAAGTAATAAACTTTAAGTTTTGTGAACAGTGTCTACTTTGATAATGAAATAGTAATATTACTAATAAAAAGCTACTAAAGCTGTATGAACATTCCGTAGAATGGAATATAACTTAGATAGCCAGGGTTATACTTAAAGAGGGGGCATAAATCTTGTAAAATGGGGAATTACAAAACAAACTGTTAATGTTGAAGTAGTAAAAGATGTTAACCATTATATGTAACCAGGATGTTAGGTTCCTATTACATATAGTAATTAGATAAGTAAGGATTATTTATAAGAAATATTAGTGTTATAATTTGTTATTTTATTGTTCATTTTAATTTAGGAATGCCCTATCTAAAAATAGATATCATTCCGATGTTATAGAATATTTTTTATTTATGTTATTAGGTGATATACAAAACAATGTTATTCAGAACACCAGTTTTGATATAGAGAGGTGTTATATGTTAATTATATAATCAATAATTACTGTTATACCAGTCAAAGAACTAATTTTTAATCAAATATATAAGAATCAGAAGTCAGAGAAGGACATAAAATAACTACATTAATAAAACATTTTTGCAAATAGCCACACATCAAATCTAGGCAATATAATGAATTTAAACTGCAAATAATTAACAAACATAGTCTTATAAGCCAGTTAAACTGACAATATTTAGGCAAGATAAACTCAACATATGAAATACTATGTAAATAAGGCTTGCTAAAGATATGGTCATTATATGAGTAAAATTATTTATTGGTCTAATAAAATACCAGTTAAAACTGAAATAGATTCACTGACATTATCATAGGGGGAGTCATATACAAATGAATTGTATTACAAAACCATTATTAATATACTAAATTGCCATAAAATAAGTGAGAATTGACAATTATACCAATTTCAGATTTAATAGAATAATAATTATATTAGGGAAAATGGCTATTATTTACTTAGAAGACAGGAAGTATAATTTTAGGCCTACCTCCCAAAAAATTATAAGAAATATAATTTTCAGATAAAACTTTGTAATACTAACTTAATTACTATCAAAATAAGTAGAATAGAATAGTGAAAACGAATATGTATTTAATATTTCAAACAGTTAACTAATAACGAAATTACTTTATGAGCATAATGTACGGTTTTAAAATGTGTCGGAAGTTAAGATGATTTGAAACAATGTATGAGATATATTATATAGGCTAAGATTTTCATGAGACGAAGGAAATCCAGACAGTTCATGATTATACCTCGAAGAGAGCACTTCATGTGAATATTTGATAGAACCAACCTTTAATGGCTGTTACGTTATAACAGAGTTCGGAATCATTTTACGTAAAATTAAATTTTTTAACTATTTTAATTATTGTGAAGTGGTGAAGTTGACCTATGAACTACATAACACCAATAAACGGAATCACATATAACTAATTAAATGAAATAACACTGAAATCGCATCAAATACCAAGTGAAAATTAGAGGTTAAACTGACACACATAAACACCAGTAGATATACCCATTTAACAACATTTTTACACCAAGTGAACTATTCCATCATACACCAGTGACAATAAACTATACCCCAGAAGATCATATACAATTCCGAAGAACATTTAACCGAAGAAAGGACATATTTATTCCAACAAGTACTTCGTCAACATTAGAAGCTATCAACGCGCATGCGTCAGGCGGCCATTATGACCCAATATCATCACCGCTATAAGACACGACTGTGGACTGCATTCTGGTTCGAATAAAATTATATATAAACTTTTATTATTAATAACTACCATTGTATTGTTTAAATTTAAGAAATTTTTTGAATTGTAAGTGTTATACTTTCATGTCCCTGACCTTCTCTGGCTTTTTATATTAATAACCGTTCAAAGAACCTACTTTTATAATATGAATATAAAACTTCTAATATCGACCGGCCCTGAGCGAGTCGATACGGCATTGTAAACTCGATTAACAACCAACTCGATTGTTAATCGACCAACTTTATTATTTTTGTTTAATAAACGTTTTGTTTGTTTTTTGGTAACTTGGAGTTGGTTTTTTATTATAAAAGGACATAACAGTTAACTATCCAAGAAAACTAGATAACCTTTAAAGGCAGTATAGGTGAACCGACCACCTTTCAAGAATAAGAAGAAGAGAACCGTTTTCATCTAAACTTGGAGTTAACTGGATTATCTTGTTAACAAATATACAGAACGGAAATTTATTACCAGAATGAACACCATACCATCATAATTATAATTACAATCAACAACCTCGATTTATTCCTAAATTTTAAGAACATAAATACACCGAAAACATTATTTCAAAATTTATTTTTTTTTTATAAATATAAATTTTAAATTTATATTTTATTTCAAATTGCTACCACAGCAATATACACCGAGTTTATTTGATAACAACAAAGACCAGGAACATTACCAAATCGACGTTTCCCAGAGCGGAACGTCACTACTACACATACACACCATAAAAATTATTCTGGGTAATATTATACCAGAACACTACTACAATTACAATTATATTATGGTTTTATTACAAAAGTGAAGACCAACAGTGAGAGCATAACGAAGACTAGAAGACATTAGCTACGTTACTACACACATTCTTACATTGTAATATCACGTAATATTACAAAATTGACGTATCCAACGTGGGACAGAATAAACGACAGAAATCATATTTATTTAAAATTAAAATTAATTTCGTACTATTACAATATTTACGTTTAAAGGCCATGGTTTTGGTCTTGCTTACTGAAATTGTCAGTGAGTACTCAA